>CM062234.1:25807136-28207136 GCA_031216185.1 Syzygium aqueum
AACTTTCCTAATTCAGCAACGTATCTGGACGACTATTCAACCTTATCCCTAAGGTACGATACGCGGCGATACGGAAAATTATTATCTTATCCATAACCACTTGGATACGATAATGATTTTTATCTGCTTTCCAAATTCGAATGATTGACTTTTCGTCATATCTATAACCCTATAGATATGACCAATAGTTCAATTTTTGTGCCTAATCCGAGTTTGAAACAAATCTGGCGGATCGCGTGGTTGATTTGAATGTGGATGTTACCTCTATTTAAATTGTTTTTCTTTCTTTTCAAATAAAAAGAAAATTACAAAAATATTAGTTAGAATTTGAATTAGAGTTTTGCATGTTTAGGGAATCCTAAATATATCTAGAAGATATAGTAATTATTTAATTTAAATTAGGACTTGAGATAATCTATTTCCTCATTTAAATTAAGTAATACTCTAATCTTAATAGATTGTTTAGGCTATTTTTTTATTCCGAATTTTTCATGAAAATCCAAAAAAAATGAATTACTTTATGGTAGATTAGGATAGATTGCATTCTTAATATAAGTAATTTATAATTTCGAATTTTAACAAAAAAATCCAAAAATAAGTCATGTTAGGATATGTTAAGTCATCATAGGTTGCATGTTAATTTATCCATGTTTTAATTCCGAATTTCAATTAAAAAATACCAAAAAAAAATCATTTGCCCGTCATTAGAAATAGGTCACGTCGTCGCACGACATATAGTTTGCATATTAGATTGCATTAATTCGCATGTCATTTTTTGCATGTCATTGCATGTAGATTAGATTTCATTTAAATAAGTGAAAATCCAAAAAAGAGAAAAAGAATTAATTGCTTGTTAATTAGAAATCATATTAGGATTGTTGATGTGATTTTCTAGCTAACAATGCAGATGCTTGCGTTGCTTCGAGGTAAGTCATTTTTCCAAACTTGCAATTTATTTAATACTTTCTTGGGTGTTAAATTGGTGGTTTGCGTACCCGCATGAACACCTCACATGTTAGTGACTAAGTTAAAATGGATCCAAACTGCCTGCCAAAACATTTTTGAAAAGAAAAGGTACCGAAAGGGTGTTAGACTAGATCTAGCGTAATCAAGTCCCCGGGCTTAGAATCTCTGGTTCATAGGAATAAAACATATCTCCTTATGTTTCATTTAGGTTTCTAATCAGCCTACCACAAATTGATTAGTGGCGACTCCAATCATGAAAACATTTGCATGTTAAGAACTTAAACCCTAAGTTGCGAATTGGTAGGGCTTGGGAGGGCCTGAGTTAAGATTAGTCTTAATAATCCATTAGCCTGAAAAATGAAAAATTTTTTAGGGTCGCAACATAACCATTAATATATAGAAAATACTTGAGGGATTTATTTGATTTATTCTATTGGAACCGTCATTCAATTATCCATCTCAAAATTTGATTGATAATGTTTTTTCAGTCTAAATAAATGTTAAACCGGTCCGACAATGATATTTGTTTTAGTGGCATACATAAAATTAAATTATTTGTATAGTCACGACGTAGCACAATATTTCAACTATTATATATGGTTTTGCTAATTAGTATTATCAAAACAATTATGTCGCGACTTACCCGTCCCGATTGGTTAGGCCAAAAAGTATTTGTTGATGGATGTGAACATTGATTGATTCGTTTGAAGGACAAACCAAATAATTCATTAATCCAAAGACTGAGGCACTTCCAAGCCTCATACCCCACGTGACGAGAATTGTCTAATTTACACATTCGATTAGAGTCGCCGCTAGCCATAATCAAGTATTGGCTAGAAACCCTAATCAATACATGGGATATTGTCTCGATATGCGCAAAAACTAGAGATTCTAAAGATCGGGAACTTGATTACGCTAGCAATCTAACTAGTGTCATTTCAATATCTAAATTTGAATGCTCTCAAACTAACGTATCGGGTAACCTATCGGCACGACCGACAGCCGGAGGGGTAAACCTGGGGTGACGCTAGCGCAGGACCCACCACCACGGCGCCAAATTTAAGAATCCCTAACGACTACGCTGGGGTTCGAACTTTGATCCCTTCGTGGGGGGGACAAGAGCGCAAGGCAATGCAGCCGTTGCGGGCGGTGGTAAAAACGCAAAAAAATATATTAAATGTGCACAACCAAATAATCATCAAGAAAATAAACCAGCGACCTAACATCGTCTCTAAAAAGAAAAGACGATAAAAAAAAGCTTTAAAGTAAAGCCCTAATAGCTTGTTCGAATTTTTGGGAAATTTTTTTTTTAAAGTTTTCTCAATTTTTACAAGTTTTAAACTAAGTCTAGAATGAGATTAACGATAATATCTAATGAAATTGAGCCCAAAAACTTATTTCTGAACACTTTCTAATTTTCTGGATTTTTTTTTGAAATTTTTCTGATTTTTTTAATTTTCTGATTTTTTAATGTTTTTCAGACTTTTCAATATTTTTGGGATTTTAAAACATTTTTTATTTTTTTGGGATTTTTTAAATATTTTTTAATACTTTAATATTTTTATTAATAAAATAAATATTGTGGACCGGGTCCCCTGACCCGATCCGCCCGACTACTTGATCCGGTCCTCCGACCCACCTAGGACCCCCTTTCCTATTTCTTTTTAATTTTTTTTTAATTTCTTATTTTCCCTCTTTTTCTTTTCCCTTGTTTTTGTGTTTCTTTTTTCTTTTTACTCCTTCTTCGCCCTCCCCGCCCCCTGCGTGCCTTTCTGCCCAGAATGCTTCTCCGCGGGACTTCCTTCTTCATGCCTTCACCTGTACTCCACCGTGACTCTGGCTTTGCCACTTCGACTGCCGGCATGGGCCACCAACTCCAATGACCGCCACTAGGGTCACACTCTCACCGCCGTCCAACACAGCCTCCGGACCGTCGCTTAACTTCGACCAAAAAAATGACGCCGGCAACTAAAACTCGACTTCCGGCCACCAAACTTCCGGCTCCAAAGAAACGCGCTAAATCTAAACAATCAAACATACACGCCAAGAAGCAGAGATAGTGAACTAACGGGGGCGGCCTCAAACCGTCGGCATCACCCGGCAAGGGGAATGGAGCTTCTGGCGAGGGAATGTGTACATGTGGCCGACTCGGACGATGTGCGAATCACGACAAAACCATTGGTTCGGGGCTGACCATGATGAAGCGCGGCGGCTTGAGGCTCGACGGCAACTAATACGAATGACCGGTCAAACGGCAATCAGGTCCTTGTCTTCGGGAATGTTGGGATCTAGGAGTGAGAAGCCACGAGAAGGGTGCTGCCGGCTAGAGGACGTCGAACGGCGACGGTGGTGGTTGTTCAGGCGAGATGAAGGATGAGGGGTTTGCAAGGTTCTTCCTTTTTGGAAACCCCCTCCTCCCCTTCCCTAGATCTCTCTCGAGCTCGGTCTCTCTCTATTTTCTCTCGGTTTCGGCTCCCCTTCCAGCCTGTTCTCTCCGGAACTCTTCAAGCTCTCCTCACTTTTTGCCCTCTCGCTCTCTCTTCAAGCTCCCTCTGAAAGAAATTGGCCTTCCCCCTTATTTCGTTTTGTTCTGGACCTCCTCCTTTGAGCAAGAAGAGAGCCCCCCTATTTTGTCTCTTCTTTCTTTTCTTTTCTTTTCTTTTTTTTTAAAAAAAAATTTTAAAATGACTTTTAAAAAAAATAAAAAGGAAAATATGTTCTACTAAATTCTATTAATGCAAATACGCCTACTATCTATATACCCCGTAATTTAATGAAAATATTTTTATTTAGAGGTTAAAACTTAATCCTTAATTTTCTATGCACTTAAATCCTAAATGACTAGGTAAAATTTAGGTGTCAACAAGTTACTAAATAACAATTTTTAAAAAAATCATTTTGTATTCTATTAATCCTTCGTTATAAAGAGTGTACCTTTCTTTTGGAAGATTAAAATGATTCTTGTGAATTGGATGTGACGAGTATTTCGAGGCACTCGTTATCCTATTATTATCCGACAAAATCAACACGACCAATTAGATTCCGCAACCCAAGTCTTGGCTCTCAAATGCACATCCAATCCTTATCTTGATGCAAGCATGTGTAAACCTCCCTTGGTTCCACCTCCACCAAGTAGAGGCAAGAGCAAAAGCAAGGGCATGCAATGCACCAATTGTTGTCCTCGAGCACAAACACATACGAGCAGATAATAAATACAAAAACTTTCGCCGAAAGCTCTGTTTAGTCAACTCATTGAGAATAATCGACTGTTCTTTTCTTCTGGCTATGATCCAAAATGGGAATCTTAATCGCGCCCTTCTATTGATGCCGTCTCTAATGCCTGACTAAACATGTAAAAATTGCGAAATGAGATAAAGTAGAAAAGACACACAAGGAGAGAAAATGAGATAGTTAAGTCTTATCATGCACAAGTTGTTGATATTTTATCTCAATGAGTCCATGAATGAAACTTAATCCAAGTAGAAATTGCAAACCTGAGTAAGACTTGTGGCTTGATGTGTGAACAAGTAAGAAATTGTGGAATAATTCAATGTTGGAGTTGGATTCGCGTGCACATATATATGTGTGTGTGTGTATTAAGACGTGGATTTTTCTTTTTTGGTTTTGCCTATTAGTGAGCAAAGGAGCTTTTCGAGGTAACGATCAATTGTGCGACGTGTTCATGTATTACACCTTGAAAAAACTGCGAGTGTTTTGAAGCTGTTACGAAACCTAAAACTGGGAATTTGGAGAGTATTCTATGATCTAAATCTATTGTCTAAAGGATACGGAAAAACCTAACATAAGAAAAACCAAACTTAAGAAATACCTGTAGGAACCAGGTGAAGTTCTACCTATTTGTCTGCGTGCGTGCTTGTGTTTCTTTTCTTCCTTTTTTTTTATGCTACCTTGGGAATAGATGAGATGGGGGTTATATACGGGGCAAAAAGAGAATTAATGATGCCAAATGCATCTCAAAGTGATGCCATTTGCTTATATGGAAAAATTGAGGAAACTCAAGATGCCTTCGCTAACTCATTCGCACAAAAGGGAATGTTAGAATTTTTCTGAATTGTGCGATCATTCTGTCTCATCCACAGCACAGTAATGTATTATTATCTTATGCCTAAGAAACACACTATATATGCAACCATCAACACAAAGATTAGATCGCCGAACCTTACCAACTTTGATCTTTAAACTCGTACTATACTTTTGCCCAAGGTTTCAAAACGCTCCTTGCCTCCTACTTGTCCAATATCTTAAACATTGCATGGTCATGGTGGCCAGAAAATTTCAATTCCAACAATCAACTGAAAGAAGTAGTTTTTATGCTCTCCATTTTTGCACTCTTTTGTTACCTCACTAGCAAATGGTCTCACTCTAAGGGCCTATTTGATAACGTGTCAAATAGTAAAAATTTCTGTTATTTTGTTCCTAGAATAAATTTGGAAATAGAAATCCGTTTGTTAAATTTTTTGTGCCTGGGCACAATTTTGCAAAAAATTATTTCTAGAATTAGTTTTGGAACAAAATTAAAAAGTAAAAAAAAGTAGCTTCTTTATTCTGGAATAATTTGTTTCATTTCTAATTCTTCTTGATTTTCATCTTTTTTTTGGTTTGTTGTTGTTCTTCAGCTTGCCACCCGCCACCCATCAGCCACCGCCGCCGACAACTGGCCATAGGCTAGGGCTAGCGATGCCCTCACTGGTGGCCGGCGAGGGTAGCTCGAGGTTGCAACTTCGAGGCCTCGCCTAGCCAAGCGAGGCCGACCTCGCTTGCGGTAAGGGCCGTAACGCCTTGGCCGGCCTTGGCCTGTGGCCGGTCGCCGGTGCTAGCAACCAGCCATGGCCAAGGAAGGGAAGGGAAAGAAAGAAAAAAAATGGAAAAAAAAGAAAAAAAAGAGAGAAATATTTAAAAAATAAAAAATATTATTAATAAAATGAAATTTCGTGTAGTTACCAAACACATTTTTGATCTTTTTTTATTTTAAGAATAGAAATTTTGGACAGTTACCAAACACCTTCAAATGCTTAAAAATTATTTTCAGGCACAGAATAAAAAAGAATCATTTTTTAGCAGAATTTGTTTCCGAATACAGAATGGTTGCCATGCGCAGCCTAAGTCAGCAAGATAGAAAATTACAGACACCCTCACTGCCACCAGGACCCAATGGTCTTCCCTTAGTTGAGAACCTTCCCTTTCTCGACCCAACGCTCCATACCTACTTGACCCACCTGTCCCAGGCCTATGGGTCGATCATGAAGCTTCAGCTAGGTAAGAAGACCACCATTGTGGTGAGCTCCTCCTCCGTGGCCTGTGAAGTCCTTAAAGATCGTGACATCATCTTCGCCAACCACAACGGACCGGTGGCTGCCCTTTCTCTTGGTTGGAACCTATGATGGGCGCGATGTGACTTCGAGCCCATGCGGGCCACTGTGGAGAAGCCTAAAAAAAGTTTGCACCCTAAAGATGTTAAGCAACACCACTCTAAATTCGGTTTACCCGCTCCGCAAAAAGATGGTCCGACAAACCGTGCAGTATCTATATAGCCAGGCCGGGTTGGCTATTAACGTTGGGGACCAAGTGTTCATGGCTGCTTTCAACGTGGTTACAAGCATGATATGGGGTAACTCTTAAAGGAGAAAAGATGGCGAGGCTAGGGGCGGAATTTCGGCAGGTCATAACGGAGATGACAGTTTTGGCGATCAAGCCAAACATCTCGGACTTCTATCTGGCCTCGGCCCAGTTCGACTTGCAAGGCATAGTGAAGAGGATGAAGGTTTTAGCCAACAGGTCTGATAGTTTGTTCAACATGGCGATTGCTAAGAGGCTGCAGATGGACGAAGAAGGTTGGAACCAAAAAGTTGGTGATGAAGTCAATCCAACTCGGGACTTTTTGCAGTATCTGCTCAGACTAAAGGAAGAAGGGGACTCAGATGTGGATGCACCATTCCCCATGACCCAAACAAAAGCCGTACTTCTGGTATGTGCATTCATTGTTCAAAAACTAGATCTCCTCAAATGCATAATATGACAACGAGATAAACATACTTAAATTAAAGACATTGAGATACATGAAAGATCATTCTGTCTGTGATCCATGCGAATAGAATATTATCAATCTTTACTTATCTCTGTCGTCCAACTCCACATATGTCGACAAATGTTACAACATCAAAAAAACATTGAAAGGTTAGACATAAGTCTATATTTGAGTGTGTAATCAATCGAGAACGTGTCACTCTTGAGCCCTGGATTTAGTAACTAATCAGAACGTCACTTGTGTATTAAAATAGCAAAAAAAATGTTCCCCCGAAACTTGTATGCTACCTTACGGTATTTAATAGTCAATATGTTTTGTTCCACCCCCTGGGACAATTCTTTATCCAGTAGAAGTATCACTACTAAAAAATTCGTCCACAAGTGCCGGGCAATACGCCGTCCCTAAAAGCTTAAAAAATCGTCCCCGTGGTTCATTAGCGATGGCAAATGCTAACCTCTAAAGAGAACTAGCAACGATTATGTGAAGCCTCTCGCAAGTTTATTAAGGATGGCTAGAGGTCCCATAACTATAATAGGGCCACGGAGACTATCGCGACCTACCCGAACCGATCGGATTTAGACCAAGAGGTATTTGTCAAGGACCGAGGCACTCCCGAGCCACACATTCGATTGAAGTCGCTACTAGTCATGATCAGGGGTCGGCTAGAAATCCTAATTGAAACGTGGGAGTATCGCCTTGATATGTGTGAAAATAAGAGATTCCAAAATTCGAGAACTTGACTACACTAGCGATCTACTAGTGCCCTTTAGGTACCTAAACTTGATCACTAGCAAACTAATGTACTGGGTAGCCTATCGAAAAAGTTAAGATTCTATCCAACCGTTCTAAAAATAGAAAATAACAATCAATGTATTAAAAGCGCACAACTAGATAATCCTAAAGAAAATAAACAACCAGCAACCTAGCATTGTCTCTAGAAAGAAAAGGACAATCAAAAGCTCTAAAGAAAAGCCCTAATGGCTTATCCGATTTTTTGGAATTTTTTTAAGGGGTTTTTCTCATTTTTCATTTTTTTAAGCTTTTAACCTAAAATCTAGTGAAATTAAGCCCAAAACTGATTTTTGGACATTTCTTGATTTTTTGGAATGTTTCGAATATTTTCTGAATTTTTTTAATGTTTTTGAATTTTCTGAAATTTTTAATGTTTTTTTAGATTTTTTTATATTTTGGGTTTTCAAAACATTTTCGATTTTTTTTGGAATTTTTAATTTTTTAATATTTTAATATTTTAAATAATATAATAATTCCGGACCGGGTCCCCTGACCCGATCCGCTCGACACATGACTCGGGACCCCATTCCCCACTCCCTTTCTATTTTTTATTCCTTTCTTTTGATTTTGTTTTTCTTATCTTTTTATCTTTTTTTATTGTTTTTTCCTCCCCTACGTGCTTTTTCCATGCACGTTCTTCTTCCTCATGGGCTCTTCACCTTCATGCGTCGCTGGAGCGAACCTTCCACGTGTTTGATCAATAAAAAGGACACTTAATACAAATCAAGTTCACAAGTAAGAAACTACACATAAAACAGAGGAGATTATGAAAGTGGAAGACTTTTTATTCAGCGCAAATTTTGAGAATACAAAATAGCAATAAATAGAATTCACAAAATGTAAAATCAACAACTAAGCCAGATATGGCTCCTAAGAATCCACTAAGAATCTAATTTATTGTTGACTACATAACTAGCTAACTGCCTCCTAAAAACAAGGAACTCAGCTTTGAATCACTTCTTAACATCCCCCTTGATTCAAAGTTGGTTAAACCAAGTTGACTTCTAAGTTCTTCAAACCTCCCACGTGATAAAGCTTTAGTTAACACATCAGCTACTTGCTCTTCTGTCCCACAAAAATCCAGCTTAACTTCATCTCTAGCTACCGGCTCCCTCAAAAAATGATGCTTAATCTCTATGTGCTTGGATCGACCATGGAAGACTGGATTTCGACTCAAAGCTATGGCTGAAGCACTATCACACTTCATAACAATGGCCTCCGCTTGTTCCTGACCCAGCTCACTCAAGGCCTTCCTCAACCAAATTGCCTCACAAGCTGCTGCTGCTCTAGCTATATACTTAGCTTCACAAGTGGACAAGACAACTGTTGTTTGCTTCTTAGAACTCCATGCTACTGCTCCTGAGCCCAAGGTGAAGCAGTAACCGAATGTGCTTCTTCTATCTTCAACGCAACTAGCCCAATTACTATCTGTATACCCCAGCAACTTCAACTCAGACCCTTGCTTGTATAAAATTCCAAGATCAGTGGTGCCAACAACATACTTAAGAATCCTCTTTACTGCTCCTAAGTGATGTTGTGAAGGATTATGCATGAACCTTGATACGACACCTACAGGAAAGGCTATATCTGGCCTAGTATGAATCAGATAAATAAGCCCTCCTACAAGATTCCTAAAACATGCTTCCATCAACTGCTGGTGAATTATCCTCCATTTGCAATTTCTCGTTCACATTCATAGGAGTTGTAAACCATTTGCAATTGCTCATGTTGAATTTGTTGAGCATATCTTTCGCATACTTTCTCTGGGTTATGAATATGCCACCTTCCATTTGCTGAACTTCAATTCCTGAAAAATAATGAAGAAGGCCTAGATCCATCATCTCAAATCTACTTTTCGTTGCTTGCTTAAAGTCTGAAATTGCAGTAGCATTTGACCCATAATATATCATATTATCCACAAAAATACACACTGCCAACAGATCTGCGACTCCATTTCTCTTCACATACAGCGTTGGTTCGCTGCAACTTCTCATAAAGCCATACTCCATGAAATATTCATGGATTTCCAGGTACCTTGGTCTTGGTGCCTGTTTTAAACCATATAGAGCCTTGTAAAGCTTGTACACTTTGTCCTTCTTTTACTTCACAACAAATCCTTCAAGTTGTGTAACAAATACCTCTTCCATTAACTCACCATTAAGAAAGGCAGACTTGACATCAAACTGATACACCTTCCATCTCATATGAGCTGCTAACGCCAGGACTAATCGTACCGTTTCAAATCTGGCTACAGGTGAAAACATCTCCCCTACATCTACACTTGGGATGTGTGAGTACCCTTTGGCCACCAATCTTGCCTTTTGCTTATGAATTCTCCCATCCGCATGAAACTTTGTTTTGAAAATCCACTTTAACCCAATTACTTGTTTTCCTTGTGGCATATCCATAAGTTCCCATGTGTGATTCCTCTCAATAGCTTCCAAACCTTCCTTCATTGCATCTTCCTATTCTTTTATACCAATTGCATCTTCATAAGAGCCCGGATCAGCTGTAAAGAGAGCAAATGTGCAAGACTCAAAGATTTCCCTCAAGGAGTGCACCTTTTGTGAAGGTGTCTCTTCTGAACTGGAAGTTGCTACTTCTTCGATTCTTCTTGAGCTTCTTGTGGTCATCCTCCTTGGTGGTGTTTCATCTGAACTCGTTGTATCCAAGCTTATTGAAGATCCACCTGCACCTACATTGCTGTGTGCATGTGCACTTTATGACTAAGTTTCATGCTCCTCATCTTCTGTACCTTCTTCATCTATTAGGTATATCACTTCCCGCTTCTCCTTTCCTTTCCAATTCCATCCTTCCTCCTCATTGAACTTCACATTTCTACTAATGAACACCTTTTCAATTACAGGATTGTACAATCGGTATGCTTTACTTTCTGTACAATACCCAATGAACACACACTTTTCTAATTTTTCATCCAACTTCTTTCGATCCTGCTGATTTTTCATAGAATAGGCCGCACATCCAAAAATTCTCGAATGACTAACAACGGGTTTAAAGCCATACCACATTTCAAATGGGGTCTTCTTTGTCACTGCCTTGGTTGGGGATACGTTGAGAATGTAGATAGCAACGTGAACTACCTCTGGCCAAAAGAGATTGGGCATGTCTCTCGATTTCAGCAAGGCCCTAGTCATCTCCACCACTGTTCTATTTTTCCTCTCCACCACACCATTTTGTTATGATGTATAAGGTATTGTAAGTTGCCTCTTTATGCTTGCTTCTTCACAAAAATGATTGAATTCTATGGAACGAAATTCACCTCCCCTATCTGATCTTACCCCTTTGATATTTTTCCCACTTTGCTTCTCAACAAAAGCTTTAAACTTCTTAAATGTTTCAAGTGCTTCAGACTTAACTTTGAGGTAGAAAACCCAACTTATTCTACTAAATTCATCAATCAACATCATGAAATACTTACTTCCACCCAATGAGGTTGTACTCATTGGTCCACAAAGATCCATGTGCACTAGCTCCAATGAGTCGGTGGCTCTCCAGGCTTCTTCTTTTGGAAATGACTTCTTGCTGCGTTTTGCAAAAATACATTCCTCGCACTGCTTGTATTTGTCACCCATTGTTGGCATCCCACTGACCATTTCATTTATTGACAGCTCCTTCATACTTCTATAATTCAAGTGGCCGTATCTCATGTGCCATAGTTCTGAGGAACTGATTGCTACCATACTGAGCTCTTCTACTACTGTAACCTCAAAAGGTAACATACGATTTTCTGTCATTGCTATTCGAGCCACCAGTTGTCCTCCTTCTTTTTCTCCAATGGTGCAAGTGTTGTTGTCAAAGAGAACTATAAATCCCGACTTCAGCAATTGGCCTACACTCAACAGGTTGTGAGCCATTTGAGGTGCGTACAAGACATCCCTGATCAGCTTGCTTCTTCCTTGATGTGTCTTGATAAGTATTGTGCCTTTTCCCTCCACTTGAATATTGCAGTTGCTCCCAAGATTGATTATTCGTTTTTGAGACTCATCCAAGTCCTTGAACAGTTCTTTCACTCCAGTCATATGATTAGAGCAACCACTATCCACAAAACCAAATGGACCTCTTGTTCTGTGTTGTCTCCTCATGTGCCATAAACAGTTAACACTCTTCTTCCTCCTTTTCTTGTTCCTCAGCATCAGCAAATTCTGCCTGGTTAACCTTTACCTTGCAATCTTTTGCAAGATATCCCACTCTGTTACAATTGAAGCATCTTCTCGTTTCTTGTTGTGCGTTTCTGCCTCTGCCTCTGCCTCGCGTCCCACTTCTTCTGTTTCCTCTCCCTGAGCTTCCTAATCCTCTCTAATTTCCTCTTGAATTGCAGTTAGCTTGGAACACCCTTTCATCAATTCTCTCTCCAGCTCTGTTGATTCTATCTTCATGAGCAAGAAGAGAACCCATCAAGGCATTGACGGACATGGTTGTTAAGTCTTTTGATTCGTCAATTGCTGCCACTACGTGATCAAATCTTGTTGTCAAGCTTCTGAGTATTTTGCAAACAATGGTTTCATCTGAGATCTCTTCTCCATACGATCTCATTTGATTTCCAACTGTCATGCCTCTTGAAAAGAAATCTTGAATGGACTCTCCACCATTCATTTGCAATGTCTCAAAATTTCTCCTTAAGGTTTGCAGCTTCACTGCCTTGACCTTGGTTGTCCCTTGAAACTCATTTCTCAAAGCCTCCCATGCTTCTTTTGCTGTTTTCGCGGCTGAAACTCTAGAGAAGATAGTTTCATGCAGCCCTGGTGGATAAAAAAAAGAGCTTTGGCATCTCTTTTTTTCAGCTCCCGCATTCTGCCTTCTTCTTCATTCTTTGGCACACCAGCTTCCGCAATCTCCCATAGGTCTTGAGACCTAAAGAGAGTCTTCATCTTAATACTCCAAAACTCATAGTTTTCACCCTTGAAAATGGGTAACATCTATTGTTGCGAGTTAGATCCATTTGCTGCCATGTTGATTTCAATAGAGACCTTCAACTCGGCTCTGAAACCGCAATGTTGGATCAATAAGAAGGTCACTTAATACAAATCAAGTTCACAAGACAGAAACTACACGTAAAACAGAGGAGATTATGAAAGTGGAGGACTTTTTATTCAGCGCACTTTTTGAGAATACAAAATAGCAATAAATAGAATTCACAAAATGTAAAATCAACAACTAAGCCAGATATGGCTCCAAAGAATCCGCTAACAATCTAATTTACTGTTGACTACGTAACTAGCTAACAGCCTCCTAAAAATAAGGAACTCAACTTTGAATCACTTCTTAACACCACGGCCCTCAACATTTGCTGTCAACACCGACAGCCGTCATTGGCTCATTCCTGTCGACCACCATACTCCCGTAGTCAAGTACTCCAGCTATCGTCGTGATAACCTCGACGACGTTAAAACATTAAAACATTTTGAGATGGTAACCAATTCACCATAATAAATGTATATACGCCTAGGAAAATGGCGGGACATGAGATTAACTGAGGTGGCCTCAAACCGCAAGCTTCTTTGGCATAGGAAACAGGTTTTTCGGCAAAAGCATGTTCGTTCATGGCCGAATCGGGATGATGATTTTCATGCCACAAAATCACACGAAATTATGGAGTCAGTCATCAAAACATCAACCTTAAAAACGAATAAGACGTAGACCGAAGATTTTATAAACTGATTTCATGTTTATTTTCGGTTTGGCCTTTACTCGGACACCTTACCAAACAGAAGGTGGACAAGCTCAAACAAAATTTAAGGTTGAGATTTAGTATGGCTTTTGACTCAGACGTGATACATAAAACTCTAAATAGCCATGTTTCAATCTCTCCCTCAAAAACTCCAAGATCGACTTTGGTGCTCTGGGCATGTGATATTTCGTTCAGACATTTCAGTGAACAGTTGGCATGCATCAAAAGGTATGCATTCTAGAGACGCTTTTACAGCAATCCTCAATCCAAACACAATGTCTTGGCCCTTAAACTCTCCCAAATCATCATAGACTTGTTTCGATTTCGCTCTACTTGCTCTAAAAATCACTAGTTTGGTTTAACATTCTCAAGTTAAAAAAAAAAAAACAAGACGAAACAGAGCATGAAATGGATGAGTTACCTAGTTCGGGAAGGGCGGATAGTCGGCGAAAAAAACGAAGGATGAGGCTGAGCTCATCCCTTCACTGCAGCTAGGTCTTGGTTTCGCAGCGACTTGGTCTTGGGCAGATTAGGAGGCCGGATGGTCTTCGGTCGAGGCAATCTAAAACTGTGGCAAGAGGCATTAGTGAAGAAGTGACTGGAAGGGGAAGGAAATTTGCCGGCGAACCTCCTGGAAAGAAGAACCAAAGCATTTTCCTCTTCAAAACCCCTTTCTTCTCTCCATTTTCTCTCGTTCCACTCCCGGTTCCCCTCTGTCTCCTCTGGTCTCTCTTCTCTCGGTCTTTTTTCTCCTCTTTTTTTTTAACTCCCCCCTCTCTTCCTCTGTTTTTTTTTCTTTTCCTCCTTGCTTTCTTGCTGACCTTTAAGAGCCATCACCTTTACCTGCATTTCCTATCTCACGTCCCCTTTCATATGACTTTCGCCAGTCAACAACGCCAGCCCCCTTCCCCCTCTATTTTCAGCTCAGAGATCCCGTTGATCAGCATGCTTTCCCCATTTTGATCTATGCCAGCAGCTGGTCCTCTCCTTGGGGGTTGAATCACATCCGTTTCTTTGCTAAAACGGCTGCAGGATCTCTTGGGTTCTTGCGCCGTCAGGATGTAGCACTGCGCCACTGCTTCTCGCTTCTAGAATCGTAGCTATTAGCCTCCTCGTGCAGAGCACACCTCTGCTTTGTCGTCTCTGTTCGTCTTCATCCTGTCCGAGCGTGAGGGGAAGGAGCGCCTGAAGGGCTGGACTGAATGGCCAGAAGAAAGACCAGAGTGGGCCGGCCCTTAGAAGCATTGAATAATGTTTTTTTAATTAATTAATATTTTTTAAATTTAACTTTTTTTTGAAAATAAATAAGGAAAATATACTCTAATAGGCCTTATTAATGCAAATGCACCTAATGTCTATATGCCATGAAAATATTTTTAATTTAGGGGTTAAAAATTAATCCCCCAATTTTCTATGCAATTAGACCTTAAACGACATAGATAAAATTTAGGTGTCAATAGAAACGAGCTCCCTGCCCTAGAATTGGCTTGAGAATTGTTCACATCATGTACCATGATTTGATCATCCTATACTCCAATTTTAGCATATCTTGCGATGATTGCGTATGGATAGGACACGGTAGCCGAAGGGACCGAGACAAACTCCAATTTGATCGAGTTCACCATGGCCGAGATGATCAAGAACCCCGAAGTGATGTCTCAAGCCCAACAAGAGCTTGAATAAGTAGTAGGCAAAGACAACATATTGGAAAAATCACACATACAGCACCTCCCCTACTCAAAGCAGTCATGATGGAAACTCTAAGGTTGCACCCTGGCCTTCCATTTTTGGTGCCTCATTGCCCTAGCGAGACCTACGTTGTCGGGGGCTACACGGTCCTAAAGGGCACTCAAGTCTTGATCAACACGTCGACCATCCATCGCAACCCATCTGATAGGAAAAACCCATTGAATTTTGACCCAGAGAGGGTCACAAGCACGGACAGCAGGTGGGACTTCAATGGGAATGACCTGAATTACATACCGTTCAGTTTAGGCCACGGGATTTGCCTCGGGACAGCGATGGGGGAGAGGATGGTGCTGTACTCACTCGCAACGCTTATGCACTCCTTTGAATGGAAACAGCCAGGCGGTAGTGCGGAGAAGCTGGATGTTTCGAAGCGGTTTGGCATAGTTTTGAAGAAGAAAGAACCTCTTGTCGCGATTCCTACACCAAGGTTGTCTGATCCCGCACTCTATGAGTAAGCAAGATGAGTATTCGATTGATTAGTACTAGTTGGATGTATAAAATGTTTCCAAAGCTTAAAAGGAAATTTATGATGCTTCTGTGTGATAGAAGACTAGCGGGAGTTGAGTAGTAACAAAAATCAAATGATAGTTTGTATATACTAGTGTGCCCTAAGCTTATTAATGTATGAGGTGCAATAATGAACAATACGTTTGAAAGGTGTGTTGCAAAAAACTATAAAGATATTGTTAACCAGTGTTCGTGCTATTTGCACAATTAGTACATTTATTATGAAATTCTTTCTTTGCAAAATTTTGTTAACAAGTGCACGGGCGCGGCAACACTTGCCAACAGGACCTTAATAAGAATAATAATGCATTTTAGATGGTGATGATTAAATCATTCGAGTCTTGGTTCATGAACAAGATTATGCAAGATTTTATGTATTCATCTACGGCATATAAAGATAGACTGCCACAATTGATTTCTTACAAAGGATGTAATTATAAACCTTTATCTTTAACCAATGAAGTAACCACTAGTTGTTCTTAAATCCAATTTCTTTTCATGTGGATTGTAAATTCTTACTTCTGCTAGACAACCCCAAACATGCAAGTGTCGTAAACTAGGTTTCCTTCCTGTCCACAGTTCAAAGAGAGTCTTTGGAACTGCCTTACTAGGAACCCTGTTTAACAAATACATAGAAGTCTTTAATGCATGCATTCACAATGATAAGGGTTGAGATGAATAATTTATCATACTCCTAACCATTTCTATTAAAGTACAATTACGCCTTTCTGCTACGCCATTTTGTTGTGGTGTACCTGGTATTGTGTATTGAGCACAAATACCATGTCTTTCAAGGAATTTAGCAAATGGACCTGGACATTATCCCGACTCATCATACTTTCCATAATATTCACCACCTCTATCCCACCTTACTATTTTCACCTTTTTATCTAATTGCCTTTCAACTTCTTCAATATACACCTCAAGTGCATTCACTAATTGAGATTTATCATGTAATAGATAAATATAACCATAACATGAAAAATCATCAATAAAAGTGATAAAATAAGTTTCTTTACCAAAAGATGGAACATCAAAAGGACCACATATATCGGTGTGTATGATTTCAAGAAGCTCTGTGCTTCTTGTGGCACCTTTCTTAGTGTGTTTTGTTTGTTTACCCTTAACACAATCAATACACACTCCAAAATCAGTCAAATCTAAATTTGGAAGAATTTCATTCTTCACTAATCTTTGCATTCTTTCTTTAGATATATGACCCAAACGTTTATGCCACAAGTAAGCAGAATTCTCATCCACTAAACTACATTTAGTGTCAACATTATGATGTATCATCATTAAGGTCTCAGCAAATGCATTATTAAGTTTAAACTTGTAGAAACCATCACATAAAATTTCAATTCCAATAAGATTATTATTCTTATATAAACTGCAAAATCCACAACCAAACTTAAAAGAGAATCCCGTTATATCAAGTTTTGGCAAAGAAACTAAATTGCGGGAAAAAGTAGGTACATAAAAGGTTCCAAACAAATCCAAATAATGCCCAGTATCTAAGATCAAACGATAAGTGCCAATGCCTTCAACTGGAGCTTTGTTTCTATTCCCCGTGAGTACATAATTCTCATTTGGCTTTATGGTTTGGATCGAAAGAAATCCCTGCATCGTATTTGAAACATAAGTGGTGGCACAAGAATCAATCCACCAAGTATTATGAGGAACTTCAGTAAAGTTTGATTCAAAACATACTAAAGCACAAGGCTTACCTTTCTTTTCAAACCAAGCTTTACGCTTGAGACAATCTTTCTTCAAGTGTCCAATTTTATTACAAAAGTTACACTTAATGAGATTGTGTTCCTTCTTGTGGATTTGAGAAGCCTTAGAAGAGTCATTCAGGTTGTGCAAACCTTTCTTCTTGCTCCTTCCACCTTTCCTCTTGGAATTCTTCTCAGCTTCTTGATGACTTAAGAGATGAACAAAATGAGCCTTTTGATTCTTTATCCTTGTTTCCTCTTGAACAAGCACATTGGCCAATTCATTTACATTCCACTTGTCCTTTATAGTGTTGTAATTCATTTGAAATGGCCCATATTGTTCATGAGGCAAGGAATTAAGTATGAACTGTACTAAAAAGGTACTCATCCACGTTCATTCCCAAAGTCCTTAATTTTGCCGTTAAGTTTGTCATCTCTAGTACATGGTCATGCATGGTACGTGAGCTATCATATTTCATGGTGGTCAAAGTACTCATCAATGTACCAGCTAGTGACTTATCAGCTGTTTGAGAACGCTCTTCCACAAATTTCATAAATTCCTTAGCATTGTTAGTTTTGGGAAGAGTAGTCTTTAAGTTATTTGCAACTGTCATTCGCATAAACATTAAGCTTAATCTGTTCGATCTTTCCCAAGCTTTATGGAAAGACTTTTCATTATCGCTGCTCTCATCAGTAATAGCAGCCGGGTTCTCAATCTGAAGTGCTAAATCAAGATCCAAGACACCTAAGTGAAATTGGACTTGTTCACTCCAATCGAGAAAATTCATTCCATTGAATAAAGGAATAGATGAGGCATGCGAATGAAGAGAAATAGGTACAGATACTGCAAACATACAAGAATATACTCATACATTAATGCTTTGAGATTATCACATTTTCATATGCAAATTAAACATTACATGTATATCATAGTTCTCCTTTAGGTGATCCTATAATATGCAAACATACAATAAACCATAATGATGCTAATAACTTTTATTTGATAATTATAAATACACCCCATTAAAATTTATTTGATATCTTTGGATATACAAACAAATTTAACAAGACATATTAATTACCAACTATTATGTTCATGAATTATAAGAAATTGATTAACCTTTGGGTTAATCCCTAAGTCTTTATAATAAATGAACTTCAATATACCCATGACACCAATAAGGATATGTAATATATCAATTCCAACCATAGCATCAATTAATCATGAGTAATTGAAAGAGACATTATACAATTTAAAGAAAATTCAAGATATTATGGCTCGGCCACTTTGGTGACTAACAAACCATTCATAATTGAATTCTTGAAATTGTAAAACACTATAATTGTTTCATTAAAAAATATTTACCAAATTGCATGTTGAGGGTAAATCCGTAAATTAATGCATAAGGGCAAAACATTAAAATCAGAATTGATAGGGCAGAATCGTAAATTTAGCAACCAGTGGCAAAATGGTAAATAATTCGATCAATGGCAAAATAGTAAATAAAACTGTCAAGGGCATAATCGTAATTAGTGGAGGGAGAGAAGGCCTGCGGGCGCGTGCATGGCACTGCCCGTGTCTACCCTGTGGGCACGTGCACTACACGCGCCTCTTCTTCGCTGCGCGAGGCACATGCTTGACACGCGCCTCTTCTTCGCTGCGTGAGTCAGTGCGTGGACCCACGCACCTACAACCGCAAGGCGCGTGGAGGCCACGCGCCTTCTTCAACATGCCCTTTCGGCCAACTTTTTTTTTTAAAGCATTCTACCATCCGATCACCGATCAAATTAGTAGATTTTGGAGACTACTCCACCACAACCACACAGATCTAAGATTCGGCGAAATAAATTGGAATAAGAAATCATTTCAACAACTTTGGCAAATAACAAAAAGACCAAAATCGTTTAACGAATCCAAACCCAAAAATCATAATCGAAAAATCATGAGATCTTAAACGGGGCTCTGATACCAACTGTATGATATAAACTTAATTCTTTTATGCGGAAAATTTATGATTTAAGATCTTAGATCTTCATGATTTTCACAATAAGAAGGATGAAGACATACCTTTATCCATAGCGTTTCCCTTGAAGATAATTGTTGCAGAAAACAGAAGAAGCGAAGAAATCTGATTTCTCTCTCTTATCCACTTTTCTCTTAACGTATCTTATCGATGGAGGATAAAATACAACATTCTTTTACGTGCGTTATCATGGGTGGAGAGAGGACCAAACTCCTTTTATATATACCCCTTCAAGTTGTGCCTTCCATCAAAGCATATCCCACTTCATAAGAGTCGTGCATCTTCGGAGGAACTTTAACTTCTCAATAGAATTATATCTTCTCATTTATTTTTATAGCCAATACGTTTTAGCACTTAAATATTTATTAACCATTAATTTATAACACCATATGGGCCACATTATTCTTACATATCTAATCAACACAAACTTCTCCATCTTGACCATAAAAAACACTTTCCATCTTGCAATTATTTTACAGCCGTGGGGCAGTGAAGTGGATCGGCAGGCTGATCTATGAGGAGACGACCGGGGTGCTAAAGATCTCCCCAGAGAACGTGATCCACAAGCGCCGTGGCCTACACAAAGCATGTGCAGCGAAAGGCGGTGACCACCATGGACGTGGATTTAGGAGGGTTTTGATTTATAGTTGGTGATGTAGTTGTAGACTTGTAGTGGGTGTTGTGTTCTAAAGAAATGAACTTGTGGCGGTTCGATGTACAATGGGATCTATATTAAGGTGAATAGAATATCGGTTTCAGTTCTCCGATTTCGTTTTTTACTTGTGTTTTGGGATGAGTTTGGCATTCTATTGGTGCTTCGGAATGATGATTTTGGAGGTGCGCAGCGTTGCAAAGAAATAGAAAAATTCTTATAATATGTGAGTTCAAACAAAGTTGGATGAAGAGAGCATATTTGCGAACTCGAACTAAAAATCGGAAGCAATTGGTTGAGTTAATAAGTTAAATTAGGGTAAGCAAATTGGTGATTGTTTCAAGGAGGACAAAAAAATGAACATGAGAAGAGACGAGAACAGAGTAAGGGAAGAGAGAGAAAGAGTAATGGAGAAGGCGAGCATTTCCAAAATCCTTAAAAAGTGAGCCCGTATGGACGCGTGACAAGAGTTGAATTGAGTGATCTATATCAATTCACATGATAAGAGCCGAATGAAGTGACCCACCATTGACGTGATTAGATAGGCCACTCCCATATTTTCTCACAATTTGCGCTCAAAATAATACTAAAGGGAGTGTGCTCTCCACCCCAAAAGTGAACTCATTTTCCTCTTATATTACTTGTGAAAGGTGAGAGCTCCACTTTTCATTTATGAAAAGCTAAAATGCTCGAGCAGTAGCTTATTTTTTACTTTTGCAAGTCGGCTCATATTAAGTAGAGGGGCAAAAGAGCCTCTCAAACAAGAAAATGTGAAAGATAAATCACTTCGTAATATATGTTTTGATTTACAAGCCGTGAATAGACTTGACTAAGAGAGTCAATTTCTGTCAACATCTTGCAATTATTTTTAGAATTGACCAAGTGATTAAATGTTAATCTGGATGTAATAAATTTTATATTCGAATTATAACATTTCACACTCTGAACAATTTTGAAGGCCAATCATGTAATCTCATGAATGAAGTTCTACTCGAGCTCGTTGCGTGCAAGGCAGGCACAACTTGCATCTATACTAAAAAACTAATTGACTTGAAAGTCCGAATATCATTTCATACTACACAAGGAATATTAAGATGAATTTGAATTTACCAACAATGACTCAAAAGTTGAATATTTTAGGTGGATCGATGTCCAAAAACTGAGTGGTTGCCAAATGCATGAAGGCATTTTGAAAAGTGAAAAAGAATGGGATTTACGTAAATCAGCACGTGGCATGTTTCATCATTTGAAAACTCTTTATTATTGCCTTCAGCATTTATGTCAATAAACCAAATCAATTTACATATACCTAGCTCCAAAACTTACCTATTCAATGAAAAGAACTCAATCATCAATTTATAGAAAATACTTAATCGAAATAGATTACGTGATTTTTGTTTTTTTGTAAAAGTAGCAGACTCCTCTTATTGAAAGTTTGGTTATTTTACATCTGAAAAAATTATTTTAATCCAATTATCCATCTTAGAATATGATAGGAAACTATCTTTAGTCTAAATAAATATGATATGTTGATATTCGTATTATGAGATATACGTAAAATCAATGTACTTGCAAAGTCAGACATAGAACGATATTCTTAATTTTTGTATATAAGTGATATTATAGCTTTTGATTTATTAACCTTCATTAAAAGAAAATATTCTCTGTTGGTAAAGTGAAATAATTCTCGTGAAGCGTAACATCACAGCAACTCACGAGGTCCCCGAAACGCTCGATGTCGAAACGACCTCATTTGCATGAGGACAAAATCAACACCGACGATCACTTTCTGAGTCATGGCTCTCAAATTTGCCTCGTCTTGATGCAAGAATACGTAACCTCCCTAGGCTCTACTTCCGCGAGTGGAGAGGCAAGAGAGAAAAGCAAGCACGTCAATGCACTTGCAATGAATATGACTATTCAAGTATAATGGTTGTCGTAATGCGTGATAGCTGGTGATTACCTTCTCGGGTTCAGTGAATAGGGTTTTGCTGTAAAAGTAACGTTGTGGATCCAATAGGAACTTTGCAATTAAATAGAGAGAGAGAGAAAATCGTAAAGAAATAGACTGAGAAACAATAAAAGACACGAGAAATTTATATGATTCGATATGAGTGTCGAAATATATGTTCATAAAAAAAGTTAAATTGAAGAATTACACTACTTGAATCGCCCGGCATACTCAAGTATTTTTCCGTTCTAATTTATGCCAAAACCCAAAATTTAGGTGTAAAACTCACCGCATGTACTCCGTGGTTAGAGCTCCCTTTACGTTCCTTTTGTTTAGTTAAACGGTGGCTGACACTAGTCATTTCGAATCCTTATTTAATTGAAATTTTTCACGAAGGAAGGCATAAAAGACCAAAGGGACTCCATTGCATTTTAGATCGCACGAGTTCACATGATCCACGTTTTGGATCTTTTAAATGCTCCATCTTCTCTTTTACTCTCCCTATGATAAATTAGAGACAATGAACGCAAACACAATTTAACAAGATTCGGCTAAGTAAGCCTATGTTCTCGGAAATCCTCTCTTTTATTATGTGTTCTTTTGAGAGAGGAATTGTCTTTTTATTGATAGAGATACATAATTGTTTCCATAATTTTAGAGAATATACAAAGTAATAATTGAATAAGGAAATCTCACCTTACCATAAAAAAACAATTGAATAAGGAAAAAACACCTAATAAAAAAAATATCCTATAATTTTCTCCTACTAAAACAGGAGGATTATGTCGATTTGGTCAACACCCTCTTTCCTCCGTTGCTCTCTTCTCGTCTGCATATCAACCAGCGTCACCTCACCAACGCTCGTCACATCAGCACAAAAAGTTCCGTTCACTGCATCTTCTTCTTCTTCGAATCCTCTCAACTTCGTTCGCTGCATTTTCTTCTTCTTCGAATCCTCTCAGCTTCGAGGCCCATCGTGATTGATCACACTCTAAGGTCGCCATGTCTCCCTCCATCTCCCTTTCCCTTCTCCACAATCTTGAATCTTCTCTTTCATGGCAAGATTTCTCGCTCCCGAACTTACTTATCCTCTCAAGCGTTTTCGCAATTGGTTGTTGGGCATGGCGTCGTTTCGCCAAGAAGAAAGACTCGCCGTCGCTGCCACCGGGACCGACGGGTCTCCCCCTCGTCGGGAACTTGCCCTTCCTCGATCCAGAGCTCCACACTTACTTCGCCACCCTCGCGATGACATACGGCCCGGTCCTGAAGATCCAGCTTGGCAAGAAGCTTGGTGTCGTCGTGACATCCCCAGCTACTGCTCGTGAAGTGCTGAAGGATAACGACGTCACGTTCGCCAACCGCGACGTGCCCATCACCGGGAGGACTGCGTTCTATGGCGGGTCAAACATCGTGTGGAGCCCGTACGGGCCCGAGTGGAGGATGCTCCGGAAGGTGTGTGGGCTCAAGATGCTGAGCACCCACACGCTGGACTCTGTCTACGAGCTCCGGCGAAGGGAGGTCCGGAAGACCGTGGCGTACTTACTGCTTCAGGCCGGGTCGCCGGTGAACGTTGGGGAGCAAATGTTCTTGACGGTGCTCAACGTGATCACGAGCATGTTGTGGGGCGGGACGATGGAGGGCGAGGAGAGAGAGAGCTTGGGTGCTGATTTCAAGCAGGTCAGTGACGATGAAGATCGAATAGGATTTCTTCCTTTTTTACCATATAAAATTAAGCACACTGCAGGCGTAAACAAAACTTCAAGACAAACAGGTTTTTGTCGATCCTTCGATTGAGTCTTTAAATATGCTCATCTAACCAAATGTGGATTTGGCCATCTTCGAAAAATTATTTTCTACTTGACAATATAGGAAAAATTACGAAGAAAATCCTAAACCTTTTGCAGTTGTGCCAATTCAGTCCTTTTGGCCAGCCGGCGCTGATGTGGCCGCCGTTCGGCTGATGTGGCGCTGGCCAGCGTCCACGTGGCAATATTTTAATATTTTTTTTATTTTCGAAATTTTTTTCTTTTTCTTTTTCTTTTTTTTTTCTTTTCCTTCTCCCCTTGGCCTGTCCGGCCAAGAGGGAGGCTCGCCGGCGAGGCGGAGCTCGCCTAACCATGGCGAGCTCCGCCTCGCCAAATCTGGACGAGGGCAGAGCTCGCCCAGCCATGGCGAGGGCAAAGCTCACCCAGCTCCGGCAAGGTAGAGTTCGCCATGGCTGGGCGAGCTCCGCCTCGCCAGATTTGGGCAAGGGTGGAACTCGCCCAGCTGCTGCAAGGGCCCAGCTCGCCTCGCCGGAGTTGGGCCCTTGCCAGTGAGCCTCCCTCTAGCTGGACAAGGCAAGGGAGAGAATGAAAAGAAAAAAAACAGAAAAAAGGAAAAAAAATTCGAAAATAATAAAATTATATATATTAAAATATTGCCACGTAGACGTCGGCCGGCGCCACGTCAGCCAGCTGGTAGCCACATCAACGCCAGCCTTCCAAAAGGACTGAATTGATTGGTTTACAAAAAGTTTAAGACTAAATTGACCAAAAAAAGATTTAAAACTGAATTGGCACAATTGTAAAAGGTTTAAGACTTTTTTGGTAATTTTCCCTAACAATATATGCCATGGCTTCTATTTTCTTGCCATCAGAAAATAACATATGACTCTAGGGTTGCGCTAAACTTACCTTTTGGACCGACTATAACTCTTCATATTAATCTAAATTGAGTTTATAATTTATCGGTATCAGTAAAGTTCGCTTGAAAGTGCTCTTCGTGTCTATTAAGGTCAGGCAACGGGCAAGCCAGTAATCTAGTTAGTCATTGAGATTCATGATCAATTCTATTTTTTTTTTTGGTAAGGCATGATCAATTCTATTTCATATTCATATTTCAAGAATTGTCTGTTTAATTGTCTAGTTTTCTCTTCTTTAAGTTCAAAATATATATAATCCCACAAAAAATCTTAAACTTTTCTCCGTGCGACACCAATACCAAAACATTTACTTTTGTCTCATTAATACCTCAAACTTGTATCAGTTGCCTAAAAATTGTCTTTCGTTAGATTTTCGTCTTTACACGCAGTAAAAAATGCCAATGTAACAACATGCGGGGACCACACCAGGCAAATGGATTTGAAGTGGCAATGGACATACGTTGCCTTGTTGACCAAGAGCATGGCCACATCAAATATTTAATGGTCACGCACGGTGTGACGTTAGAATTTTTAATGGCCATATGGATGGAAAGTATTTCTAGGTCATTATTATAAGTTTTGAGTTTTGGTGAGACAAAAAAAATTTTTGATTAACGGTACACCACGATAGATTTTTGGTAGAATTATCCCACTTTTCTTTTTGGCTTTTGGCTTAAGTGAATATAAAAAATTGAAGATATTGATTCCATAATTTCTTTCTGAATTTTCTGACCCTCGACAGGCGGTGTCAAATTTGACAAAACTTCTTGGGAAGCCAAACATTTCGGACTTTTATCCGAGTCTGGCCCGATTCGATTTGCAAGGGATAGAGAGGCAGATGAAGGGTTTGGCGAAGCGGTTCGATGGAATATTTGAGAAGATGATCCAGCAGAGGTTGAAGATGCAGACAGAAAGCGGAAGTGAGTCATTGGACGGCGGCGAGGAGCGCAAAGATTTCTTGCGGTTTCTATTGAACTGGAAGGATGAGGAAGATGCCAAGATTCCTCTAACCCTGACTGGCCTGAAAGCTCTGCTCTTGGTGAGTTTTTCTTCTTCCCCTTCTTATGTTATTGGCAAAGCTTACTTCTTTATACTTCATTCATTTGTTTTTCTAATGAGAATACATGATGTAAATCGATTCTTTGCGACGTTTGATCTAGTAATCGAAATAGTTGAAGATGCATAATTATTAGAGGAATCTTAATATAAGAGAGATTTTGCGCAGATCACAATGACTAGTTTGTTTAAATGATGATTTTCACATTGCTTCATAAGTTGATTATATAAACCTTTTATTTTATAAAAAAATGAACCTACTGTAATAATTAATTTTCCGTGGTTGAGCTAAATATCAAGATGCATGGGGATTGATGTTAACATCTTACATAAGTACTCCCGGTTCCTCTTTGAATTCTCTAATGTGGAAGCTTCAACCAGTGGTTGAACTCATTAATTACGCATACCAGTTTAATTTCAGTGAATAGGACTCAAAGGGACGGATGGAAATGAATTGGCACAAGAATTGGGAGGGGCTGAATTGGTTATGTTAGGAGAGACTAGTGTTAGCAATATCTGAGTCGACTTCTTTGCCTGGGTTCATTTGGCGATAAATCGACTCGAATCTAACCATACACAGTAATACGAATTGCCATCTTTGTCAACCCTTCAATGGTTTTTATCTGTTGTGTGTTTAGCGTCATATTATTAAATAGTGACTCACTCCATCCTAGCTATTTCATTCCATTGTTGTGAGTGCAGGACGACCCTTGGCTCGAATTTGCAACGCCGTTTCACTGCTCACAACTCGTAAAAGAAAATTTGATGGGGCTAGACTTTACTGCTATTTGTCATAAGTCTAATTCAACAAATAACAACATAAAGAAATAATTGAAAAACAGTAGCTTTTTACCTTTACAAAATTAGTTTCCTAATCCTAACTCTTGCTTGCTTTCAAATCTTCTTCGTGACTTCAATTTCTCTTGAGGGCGATCCATTGAAAATTACATGCAATTGAATTATTTTTGACAGGACATGTTGGTTGGCGGAACGGACTCATCCTCCAACACGATCGAGTTTGCCATGGCTGAAATCATGAAGAAACCTAGTGTTCTGAGAAAAGTCCAGCAGGAATTGGAAAATGTGGTCGGCAAAGACAACATAGTAGAAGAATCTCACATCCCTAAACTTCCATACTTACAAGCGGTCATGAAAGAGTCTCTGAGATTGCACCCGCCAGTTCCACTGCTGATCCCGCACTGCCCGAGCGCGACTTGCACCGTCGGAGGCTACATGGTCCCGAAGGGCTCTAGGGTCTTCATCAACGTGTGGGCGATACACAGGGACCCTTCGATATGGAGGGACCCGCTGGAGTTCGATCCTGACAGGTTCTTGCACTGCGAGGATAATTATAATGGGCACGACTTCAATTACTTTCCTTTCGGGTCTGGGAGAAGAATGTGCGTGGGAATATTGATGGCCGAGAGGATGGTGCTGTACTCGCTCGCCACGCTCCTGCACTCCTTCGACTGGAAGCTGCCCGAGGGGGAGGAGATGGATCTGACAGAGCAGTTTGGGGTCGTCATGAAGAAGAAAAAGCCTCTAATGGCTGTTCCTTTGCCAAGGTCCTCTGATCCTCGGCTTTATGAATGAGATATTAGTGGAGTGCACCATATGAACCGGTGCATCTTGGTGTGGTTTGTTTAAGCTTATTTGTCTAGAATAAAGGAAGAAACTGCATCTAGCTTCCTTCATATGATTTATTAAACTTCAGTCGATGCAGTTTTATTTGACAAAGTTTATATCTCGCAATGCCAAATGTTTTTAAAGTTAATGATTAGTCACATTTCGTATTATCTATCCACTGTCCATGGAGAAATTCGCTTTTGAAATGCAATGCTGTGCATCTCTAATTCATCTATAGGATGGAAGCAACACAAATTTCGCGTTTGTGGGGGCACAGAGGATGGTGAGCAGGATCTTTCTGTTCATTTTGTCTCCTTTTTTTTTTAAATCTTTTTTGCCCTTTATTGCCAAGGTAGGCCTTGACATCAATACTAATAGCCCTGAAAACCAACGTAAAATGTTCCTGAAGCCCAGCCCCTTTTTGCACACATGATTATTGGTTTTTTATTGAGACAACGGGTGTGACTATTTTGTGTTAAACTCAAGGTATTTTGCATATATTTGCGTTGACAAACTCAAAAAAACCAAATGTTGGAGCAGCAGCTTTTGTTTGACTTTCATGTTAGCCCATATTAAGAGAGAAATAGAGAAACAAAAAAGCCTCTCAAATAAGAAAAAAGCTAAAGATAAATTATTTCGTAATCTAGGTCTTGACTTACAAGCTATGAGTAGACTTGATTAAGGGAGTCAATTTGTTGTCCATATCTTACATATTTTGATTAATCGTTTTGCAAGCAAAATGGTTTGATACAAGAAAGCATTGAAGCGAGGTGACAACCTATTCAACATAGCACATAGAGGAAATACCTTAGTTCCCATACCTTCGGCAGGATTTTTGTTTTCAATCACCGCCCTATACGTACTTATTAACAAAGCGTCTACATCCTACAATTATTTTCATGGTTAACTAAGTGGTTAAATGCCTAATTAAGATGCGACAAATTTTATGTTTGAAGAGTAACATCTCCCACTTAGAGCAATTTTAACATACTTATTATTTCCTGACCGGTGTTTTGCAATGGTTCAATTCTTATGAAGTGCACATAACAAGTGCTCCAGTGCATTATTATTTCAATTATTAGCGGACAAAATCAACACCAACCAATTAGATTCCACTACCTAGATCTTGGCTCTCAAATGCACATCCAATATGTGTGGTCCCTCCACCAAGAAGAGGTAAGCGTAAGATGAAAGACACGCAATGTCTTTATTTATGATACTTTGAGGTTGAAAAAATCATTCGTCTATATCAAATATTGGACAAATAAATATGTTTTGTTATCTCAATTGAACCATTGCAATGAAAGCTTTATCACCACTAATAGAACCTGGACTATGGAGTGAAAGATTGATGATGGATGAAAGGATTTTAATGGAGGTGAACAAGTCAGAGAACGGGAAGTTCATGAGGATTTGAAGGTACTGAAACAAGGTGAACAAACCACAAATTGTAATCATTTTTAGGAAGATAAAGTGGAAAGCAGTATGTAAATGAACCACAGACAGGAAGCCTTGATAGACTTATGCTTTGCTTATAGAAGCGGATCCCTATATCACCTGAGAAGAATGTGCGTATTCTATGAATACACTTTATGATTTGAAGACATAGATATTCCGTTAACTATCGACCTAAGTCTCAAGAAATATTGATAGCAAGCCGCAGGCTTGAAGCACCAAAAATTGACACGCAAAGGAGGATCCAACCGGTTGTCAATCAAATTGTTAGAAAGGATTATTTGTTAATATAGGCAACCCTATTCATGAAAATTACACTATTGCCAAGAATGTTTGATTGTATGAATGACCAAATCTCTCGGTGATCATGTCATTCATCTTTGACGTGGACGACAAAGACTACATAAGAAGTTCAACACATGCTGAAGAATATACAAATTATGAGAACGACTACAAACTGAGAAAGCTTTACTCCTTTGATACACTTATACTCTTGTTGAGCGAGAAGCTCATTTACGAAAAGTGATTCACTGATTGTCATCTCCTTTGAGAAGTGTACTAGTGTCGTAATAGTGCTTGGGATTCGGCAGTGTGATCTACCAGCTTTAGGTAGAAGTAACACGGGCTACGTTGTAACCTCTCAAAGAAGTACTAGTGAAATCTAATATATTGGCAATTAGTCTGGGAAAGTGTACATAGGCTTGTCTAAGCTGAATGACTATAAGATTTGCATATAACTCTTCTATCTCGCTCTATTTATTTCCATACTTGTTTGATAGAAGCATACTATATGTCGCAACCGACCTCTCCGGGAGGCCTCAGCCTGGTACGTGTTGAGTCTAGGTTCGAGACTTAACTCGGGCTCTCCCAAACCCATATCATATCGCGACTTAAGGTTTAAGTTTTTAACATGCAACTGGTTTACATGCAGGAGTTGTCACTAATCGATTAGGGGTATGCTGATTAGAAACTCAAATAGGGTGATGGGAGAATCACCTTATTCCTACGAACTAAAGATTAATTGAGTTCGAGAACTTGGTTACACTAGTTGAATAACTAATGCCCTTTCGGTACCTTTTTATGCTGTTCATTTTTTCAAAATATTTGTCAGGCAATTTGGATTGATTTTGGGACTTTTCTCCTAACATGTGAGGTGATCAAGCGAATGCATAATCATAAACGATTAGCAGTCAGGAACACAACAAATCATGCAGCCAAGGTTCTAATCCTAACTAAGCCATATGACATTCGAAACAGAACAGCTCGTGCAATTGTATTAAAAACATGCATAATAATACCGCGATAGGCTTATCTAATTAAACATGTGACCTATACGATTAAATATAACATGCATGATAAAATAAAAACATTCAAACATACCACATAATTTAATTTTTTTAAAAAAATTAAAAAAATTTTAAAATAAAATAAAAGACAGAAAATTTTTTTAATTTTAATTTTTTAAAAAAATTAATTTTTTAAAAAAACAAAATAAAAGACAGAAATTTTTTAAAATTTTTTTAAAAAAATAATAAAATAATAAAACCGGGTCGGAACAGACCCGGGTCAACGGGTCCGGCCTAGGTGTTGACCCGGGTCGAATCTATTGATCCGGGTTGGTCGGAACCGACCCGAGTCAACAGATTCGACCATGTCGTTAACCGGGTCGGATCTGTTGATCCGGGTCGCATCCGACCCGAATCCACAGACCCGCCCGGGGGGGGAGGGGGGGAGGACGCCGGCGGGGCCGAAATTGGTCGTCTGCCGGCTGATCCAGCCTTGCGCCGCCTGCAACTCACTGATTAGGACCGCCCCTGGGCCGTGCCACTCACCTGAGCCGCCGTCAGATCGCTTGCTCACCGGCCGACAATTGAAACCTACCCGACCTCACTTAGGCATTTCATCGAGCACTTGGCGGGCGTGTAGAAAAAAGGGAATTCGGACCTCCTCCGGCGACCTACGGATTCAGGTGAACCAGTCCACCTTCGGTGAAGACACAGGGACGGCGGAGGATGGCCGTATGGGCCGAGACTTGCGCGAAACGGCTGGCACGAGTCCCGGCCCGAGCGTGTCAAGAAACAGGGGAAAACAGTGGCAGTTCAGGCCGGGGGGAGCTCACCATCGACGGCGCGCCTAGGGACTTTCGGTTGATCGAGGGGCGATGGCGACGCAGCTGAGGACCTGTAAAAACCCACTCTCCTCTCTTTCTCTCTCTATTATCTCTCGGTCTCTCTTGGCTTCTCTCTTTCTCTCTTCACTCTGTTTTTTTTTTAAATCGCCGACCGGAGCTCTCTCTCTCTGTCGACGTTGTCAGCTCGTCGACCGGGGGAGGGGGGGATGGCTACGGCACGGTGGCCGGAAGCTCTCTTCTTTCTTTCAGCTCTCTCTCTCTGTTTTTCTCTTTCGTTGCCGATCGGAGCTCCTCCTGTTTCTCTCTCTCTCTGTGGCTATATATAGCCAATGACGATGACAACGATGGCGATCGGTGGGCCTCCTCTGCGTCGGCGTGACGACTGCCTGCACCGGCCTAGCCTAAGCCATGACTTTCGCGGCCATCTTAGGCCAGTGTAGGGGCTCCCCCCTGACATTCAGAAAATAAGGGGGAGACAGGATCGAGAGAGGGGGAGAGGGCCGGGAATCGGGGGGCGACAAGACTGGCGCGTGTTGCCTCGGCCCTGTGCTGGCCAAATGACGACGATGACGAGCGGCCACTACTCTGGCGCATCACGGTGGCGTCAGGAACAAAATGAAACAGAGGAAGGGAAAGCGACGGGCGGAGGAGGAAGAAGTAGGTTGGGCCTACGTGGGGGAGGAAGAGAGGTAGGGTGGGCCGAGCCTCGGCCCGCGCGGGGGAAGAAGAAAGGAAATGGAGAATGGGCCCGGGCCTAGGGGAAAAGAAAAGAAGAAGAAGAAGAAAAAGGGTCAGGTCGGCCCGACCCCAACCTGACCCGACTCGTTTTTTTTTTAATTAATTTTCTCTAATAGGCCCTATTAATGCAAAGTGCGCCTAATTTCTATTTAAATTCAATGCATTTAAAAATATTTCTATTTAAATGCAATGCATTTAAATAGAAATATTTTTTGTTTTAGGAATTAAAGAAATTAATTCCTAAATTTTATGCAATTAATTTTGGACAAATTAAAAATATGCGTCAACAGCTGCCCCTCTTTGAATGTAAGCTTGCAAAGGCTACGCTCGCAGAGATTACGTTCAAAGATAAAATGACACTTAAATTTGGCTCATACATGCTCAATGAATGCTATTTTTGGTGAGACTAGAGTCTCATTTTCATGATGCGATATAAGATGATGCATGCTAAAGCAAATAAAAACATACCTGGGGCTACTTACCTTGCCGAAGGGTAGTGTAATTCCAGATTGTTGATATCGTGTATCGAGGACTCGAACTTATCTTCGGTAGTCTCAACGGGGGGAATGAATTGTTTAGGACCCAAACCTATCTTCGGTCGCCTTGACTGGGGGAAATCGCTCGCCTAGGACTCAAACATATCTTCGGTCGCCTTGACTGGATTTCGTCTATCTAGGACCCGAACCTTTCTTCGGTTGCCTTGACTGGGGAAAATCACTAGTCTAGAACTCGAACTTATCTTTGGTCCCTTTGGCTGGATTTCATTTGTCTCGGACTCAAACCTACCTTCGGTTGCCTCGACTAGGGAAATCACTGGCCTAAGACCCGAACCTACCTTCGGTCTCTTTGCTTGGATTTCATTTGTCTTAGGACCCGAACCTTTCTTCGGTCGCCTCAACTGGGGAAATCACTTGCACATGACCCGAACTTATATTCGGTCACCAGCTGGATTTCAATTGTCTAGGTAACCGAACCTTTCTTCGATTGCCTTGACAAAGTACCTGGGGTCCTCGCCTGAGGATTTGGTGGTTTGCCTGGTGGGTCCTCGCCAGTAAGTCTTGAAAAAGGCTCAAATAAATGAGCACCTGGGGGTCCTCGCTCGAGGATTTATTGATTTGCCTTGTGGGTCTTCGCCAACAAGTCTTAGAAAGACTCAAACAATGAGCACCAGGGGTTCTCGCCCGAGGATTTGTTGGTTTGCCTGGTGGGTCCTCACCAGCAAGTCTTGAAAAGACTCAAACAATGAGCACCTGGGGGGTCCTCGCCCGAGGATTTGATGGTTTGCCTTGTGGGTCCTCGCCAGCAGGGCTTGAAAATACTCAACAATGAGCACCTGGGGGTCTTCGCCCGAGGATTTGTTGTTTTGCCTGGTGGGTCCTCGCCAGCAGGGCTTGAAAAGGCTGAAACAATGAGCGCCTAGCCACGTTCCTACCTCTTAAGGGCATGTCTCCTGTTAGACAAATTTTCTTGTACAAAGACATACGAATTCATTGAAGAAATAGACAAAATGCTATTTTAGAATATCGTATGAAATCTCTTGACTACAAGTCAAAGTGCATTTCTTTTTCAAAAGAACCTGACTTACCTTTCAGGTAGTTTGAAAAGAAATCCGATGACACACTTGGGATTTCTTACCCGGAGGTTTAACGCATCCTCTGCTGAATAACCGACCTTTTTCAGGGCATCACTCTTGGAGTGATAAGGAGGGTTTCTATAGCACCTGAACTTTTGTGTCCTATCACTGGGGATTAGAAATCTAAATTGTCAAAGATGATTAGCACAAACATGCATGCATTCATCGGGGATAGACAAACTAGGCTATTCCAAGATGCGTATTTGAAAGTTCGTGCATGATGATTTTGTTATGTTTGCATCACCAAACATCCACCGAGAATAATTATCAATTGAGACAATTTTCGCTCACAAGGTGGACTTCTTGAGATGCCGAACGAGGGACTTTCAGTCAAAAAGGACTTTTCACTCACTCTCATCGAAAAGGGGGATTTGTCCCATCCATTAATGCGGGACATCGAAAACACTCAATCTGACCGTTATCACATCTGCAAGGGTCTGAGTCTTCTCTCAAGTGGTATGACGTTGCCAATCTAAGAGGTCTTCTTCAAGGTTGTGATACTGGCTTGGTCAATGGCTTAACAAAAGTGACTGTTCAAGTCAAGGCCATGAAGGAAAATATTCTGTAACTATCTCCGGGTTTACAAGTCAAGAACCCTGCAAAAAGAGACAAAAATAATCTTGCTTGCACTTCCTCGAGCGTTGTTTATAAACATTTGAAATTCCATGTTAATTTAAGTGCCCTAGTCAGAAGAAACTTCATGAGGGATGTAACGCGGGTTTGGTTTACAAGTTGAGGAACGAAATGATCGTTAGGCTAAAAAATGTATGTAAGGGTGAGAATTGGTGATCATCTAGCATTGTCACCAGTCTTCTTCTCCGCTGTCTGCATCTTTCTGGCAAACTCCCTGGGTAATGTAGTGTTTAGCTTCTTTGACAACTTTTTCTTGAGAAGCTTCTGTGTTAAACATTTTTCTAGATACCATTCTATCCCTATCTCAATTGTTTTTTTTTCCAGAATGGGTTTGTCTCCATCTTTTGGGGTCGTTCATTCTGCATTGCTTAATAACTTTGAGGTATTCGAGAGCATCTTCATCATGCTCAGAGATCTCCTCAGCTAAAATTTGATCGCTTTTCATAGCAGTTACTCAGAAATTAGGGATTCTTGTCTCTTCATCTTTTCATCGTTTTTCTTCTTCTTCTTTTTCTTCTCTTTGGTTTTTTTTCCGTGGGTATTGACCCTGCTTTTACTAGGCACACTGCTTTTACATGCCCATAGCCTTCAGTATTTTTTTTGCTGCTCTTCTGGTATTGTCGGGACTAGCCTAAACAAAGTTGAACAGAACAATGCTATTGGCTCTTGGAGTCTTCATCTTGATTTGGTACTCTGAACCCTGACGGTCGAATGGTGGTGACTTTTGCTTTGCCCCAGTATGAGGGATGATCACCAACTGGGTTCATATGAAATGAAATCACTGGCTCAATTGGGCTAGCAAGGGATATAAGTGTGTGGGATAGAAGAAGAACTGTTCTTCATCATCCTAAGGCATTTAAATTATTGCGAGAGTTCATCTGTAATAAAAACACTCAAAGATTAATGCGAGTGGGACCAAGAAAATATCTATTCGTCTTCTTCACCTTGTGCGAGCTGCTGCAGCTGATGATCAAAGAGAATTTTAGATATTACAAACTCCTCATTCCAGGTGACAACATCACTGTTATCAATAAAATATTAACATTTTGGGTAGGCTTTAGTTTGCTGCTCCTTTCTTGACAAAGCTCTCTTAGCCTCGACTGTCTTGTAGTCGATGGTGTGTTTGTCTTAGAGGACTCGGTCAGGGGACCGTTAGGCTTGTGAAGATGCTGAGGCCAAAGCCACAGGGAAAGGTGCTGAAGGAAAGGGATATTTTTCTCTGAATCTGAATCCATCATGTGATGTTGATTTATCTCAAGCTGCCCCAATGTGGGGTGATTTTTGACAGAGGTATCTTAGAAAAAACCTCTGAGTGTATGGGCTCAAAAATGGTCAAGCAAAAGATTAATGGTAGTGTATAGGGGAGTGAGATGAATTGTCTCTCGTCATTTTGACTACCGTACTTTATGCGAGAAATCCTTTTACCTTATAGAAATGAAAACTTATCGATCATTCTGCAAGAACTTGGTATATGAGGATGTGTATGGGCCAAGGATTGCCTCTCATCATTCTGACACACCTCGTTCAACATATTGGAGTAGTTCGACACTTTTTGTTGGATTGTCAAAATTCTCACGGGGAATTGGTAAATTAAACAGGCAAAATTACCATGCAAAATCACTTTTCACTTGAGGAGGGTTAGGCATCTATTTGGTTTAACATGCCTTCTCTTACTCTTGTTGTCTTGCATTATAATGAGGAAATCCTTTGAGGAAAGAAATACTTACCTATGCTACAATGGCAAGGCAATCCTGCAAAGTAATAAGAGAAACCGTGTTAATGAATGACTCTTTGAGGGATAGGAATTGGAAACGATACAGATTACCCCTCTTCGATTTTTCCTTCAAAGCTAGTAGAGTCTTTTCTCCTCTTTACTTTGTTCAGCCTTCTCTATCAATGATTTCTTTCTGACAAAGGCATAAGCTTACATTAGAAACAAGATGAAGACGGGTAAAATGAAAATGATACATTTTACCCTTCTTCCACTTTGTCTTCAATGTCGACAAAGTCTTTTCTCCTCTTTACTTTGTTCAGCCTTCTCTGTCAATGATTTCTTTCTGACATAGGCATGAGCTTACGTTAGAAACAAAACGAAGATGGGTAAAATGAAAACGATACAAGTTACCCTTCTTCCACTTTGTCTTCAATGCCGGCAAAATCTTTTCTCCTCTTTACTTTGTTCAACCTTCTCTGTCAATGATTTCTTTCTGACATAGGCATGAGCTTACGTTAGAAACAAGACGAAGACGGGTAAAATGAAAATGATACAGGTTACCCTTCTTCCACTTTGTCTTTAATACCGGCAGAGTCTTTTCCCCTCTCATGGTTAGGTACGAAGCTTGAATGAAATCCTCTATAATTAGAGGTATTCCTAGCTAGAAGGTCCTACTGTTGGCGCATGCTACGTCAATGCGGTCCCGGCCTATTTTCTGATTTCTGAATGCACAAGATATCTGGCAATTGCTTGCATGGGAATCTTCGCAGCAAAGCTAATCTCTACTTTGAAGGTCTTTGACAGATGTGGGCCTGGCTACCATCAACACTTCTGTGGTTGCGAGGATCAGCCTTGACGCGATTTCGTCGTGTGCGAAATCCTTTTCCGGTTGGACTTGTAACCAAGAATGTTCTTAATTTGATTTCATCCTATGTAAAAGGAAAAAATGTCATTTCTATGCTAAAGTGGATGAACTTTAGGAATGAAATACACCCTTTTTGATGGGCTGGGGGATTGCATACCCCCTAGCCTACTCTTCTAGTTAAGCACTTCTTCGTCGTGTTTTATTCGAGAAGTTCTAACAATGGTGCTCTATCCAGCTTGCTAGCACGTCAGAGTCTAACATGCTCCCCAATTCATTATCTGCAAAAGAAAAGGGATGGAATGTCATTTCCAAAATTTGTTAAGGAATAAGACATATCTTTTTCTTTCAGAAAGGGATAATCCTTTCTTGATTTGCCTCTGAGTTTTGGTACGAATGATGTTTCGCTGATCATGTAGTCAAGGGATGCCCAACATTCTCTTTGACTCCCTAGGGCTGATATTCTCCGCTGGTGGTAATGAGATTTGCCTCATGTTTCCTTTGAAGATTAGATGATCTTTGCTTGGACTGCCCCTATCAGATGAATTGGTTTGCCAGTATCACTAAGGTCTGATGTGCTTCCCAATTTGTGTCATTTCCAAATATCCCTTTTATAACAACAAATCAAAAGGAATATGTTCTGAGACACGAAATGAGCGGGTTAGAAAAATAAATAGGGTCATGAGCATGCATGCTTTTCTACCACCATTTTTTACCCTTTTGAAAAATGATAAAACGTTTGTTTTATTTTCAAAAGTTTAGAAACAAGGAAGCATGAAGAAGCCCAGGCCTCAAATTACCTTCCTTTACATGGCTGGATATCATCAAAGGGCCGGTTTGGGATACTTCTTCAGGCCCTCAAAACAAGACATTTGTAATTCTTTTGAATGATTCAGGCGAATTACATTTGTTGGAATGGAAAGTGCAAAACCAAAATTCCAAGCATAAAATAGAAAACAACTGAGACTTTAGAAAGCAAAAAAAGCTCCCACATAGGGGAGGATTCAAACTATTAAATACGTCTCTATTCTAAAGGGAGGAAAATTGAGTCTTTAGTTTACTCAATGACGCCATCTGCGCCTCCTACTTGGTTGGGTGGTGCGTTACGGAATGAAAACATCTGTGTATCCAATAATTTCTGGACCTTATTTTTCAAGACAACACAGTCATTGACGGAATGTCCCATTTCGCCCAAATAATAGTCACATGCCTTGGAGGGATCATAGTTAGGGAAACGTTCAGGATTTTCACGCTTTGGCTCTTTAACAAGTAACCCCTTTTCTAGGAGAATAGGCAAGATCTGAGATATAGGCAAAGGGAGTGGCGTGAACTGCTTTTTGTTATTTCGCCTTTGGGGCGGCCGGTGGCTTGAGGCCAGTTGCTGTCCATTATTCATCTGAATCATTGGGGAAGGAAGGACGGTTTGGGTGTATGCAACATCCGCATCCGTTAAGGGTTCTTTCTCCTTGTTCATGTCGAGTTTCTTGCTTGTGGAAGTGGGGTCTGTGAACCACCCCTCATGCAATCCCGTTTCAATTCGTTCACCCACAAAAATAAGACGATTAAGGGATTCAACAGTGGCACCAACCAGGCGGTGTCTGTATTCATACGGAAGGGATTTAATGAACAACTTCACTTGATCATGATCAGTGAGTTGTGGAGTAACCTGGGCGGCTAAGTTTCTCCACCCGGTGGTATACTCTTTGAAGGACTCGCTCTTCTTCTTCTCAACGCGCTCCAGATCGTCACGAGTGAAGGTGGCATCTAGATTGAATTGATACTGCTTGAGAAACGCATCGGTAGCATCATCCCAAGATTTAAAAGTATCAATATCCTTTGACATGTACCAGGTCAGAGCTAGTCCCGTCAAGCTCACTTGAAAATTCTAAATCATGAGGGGCTCATTGTCAACATATTGGGTCATCCGCACATGATACATATACAGATGGTGTCTGGGACAGGAGGTGCCATCATATTTCTCAAATTTGGGCATCTTGAATTTTTCAGGTACTTTGACTCGTTTGTATATAGACAGGTCAAGCGTGACAGCGTGCCGCGGGCCTTGTAGCTATTTCAGCATCTCTTCGACCTTTGCAAAGCGTTTGTCCTGTTCTGTCATCGGTGCAGCTTCGAGTTCAGGCTTCTTGATGGCAAGGGGAAGCAGATTGTCTTCTAGCAGGGGCATTTAGCTGTCACTGGCGGAGGCTTTTTCTTTTCTAGTAGATGGGGGTGGTAACCCCACCTCGACTGCTGCAGGCATGGGTGTGAGCTTGCTGTTGATGGATTCTATTTGCTTGGTGAGATTTTCAAGTGCGTTGAAAACCAACTTCATTTCGCTTTCCATGTTATTGAGACGGATGTTTTCTTTGGCTATTTTTGTAACTACCTGTGAAAACGTTGAAATAAATGATTAAAATGTCTAAGAAATAATCATTTCATGACCTAATCATAATATTATTGTGCATTTACTTTATTTGCAAAGAAAAATAAATCAAAAGGGGGTTTTATTAATATCAACATTATAAGTGGCGTTCTCGGGGTTCAAACCCCGGTCGCCTCGGACCGTGACGCTTACATCTCGGGTACCACTGGGCCAAAGGCCGCAGTGGTGTCATCTTCGCCCCAAAAAATTTATATAAGGCATAAAAACGGCCCGAACTAAATTAACATTAATACAACTCATAAACATTTTTGAAGAGGAAAGAAAAAATCCCTAAACACAAAAATGATATGTGGAGTGGAATTTTTTTGATAAAAAAAAAGGATGTTCTTCTCGGATGCTCATTCCATGGACGATGGGGAAGCCATAATCTCTCGGAGCTGCTTAATTTCGCAATCAATGGGTGGCCTAACAATAACAAATCCATTGAACAAGTAGACATCATAATGAAATAAGAAGGGATAGAATATATACCTTTCCTTGAACCATGTCAATCACAACGACATGCACATAAGGAGTGAGGTTCGATTTCTATCTAGACTGATTCAGCAAAATGAAATTAAAAGGGTGCCTGACCATCGCAGTCTCGTGTTAGTGTCAAGTCCTTTTAACCTCGGCCAAATCGAAAGAAATATTTTATAGTCACGCAAATAACGGTTAAAAATATCTCTTTACGATCTTTAGAAATGAATTTCGGGGAAAAGAAAGGCAACCTCTACATCGCGGACTCACATTTGGGATCGTATCTTTCTTAACACCATCCTAAGGTGCTCTATTGCGGCCCAGGTCCGGCAGCATGGTTGTGTGTGCTATGGTGTAGTGCTAAATTTAAAGCATGTACAACAACTTATGAACAAACAATTTGAACCTGCAAAAACAAATAACACATTAATGTCAGGATCATACTTGAAGTCCTTGCTGCCAAACAAAAATTGTTTTGAACAGGATAAAGTTTTTGGCCTAAGTCCACTTTTACAAGTCCCCAGTGGAGTCGCCAGTCTGTCGCGACCGACCTCTCCGAGAGGCCTCAGCCTGGTACGTGCTGAGTCTAGGTTCGGGACTTAACTCGAACTCTCCCAAGCCCAAACCATATCGTGACTTAGGGTTTAAGTTTTTAACATGCAGGTGGTTTACATGCAGGAGTCGCCACTAATCGATTTAGGATAGGCCGATTAAAAACCCAAATAGGATGACGGGAGAATCAACCTATTCCTACGAACTAAAGATTAACTGAGTTCGGGGACTTAGTTACACTAGTTGAATAACTAATGTCCTATCGGTACCTTTTTACGCTATTCATTTTTGAAAACATTTGTCAGGCAATTTAGATTGATTTTAGGACCTTTCTCCTAACATGTGAGGTGATTAAGCGAGACGATTAGCAGTCAGGAACACAACAAACCATACAGCCTAAGGTTCTAATCCTAACTAAGCCATATGACATTCGAAACACAACAGCTCGTGCAATTGTATTAAAAAGATGCATAATAGTACCGCGATAGGCTTATCTAATTAAACATGCGACCTATACAGTTAAATATAACATGCATAATAAAATAAAAACATTCAAACATACCACATAATTTAATTTTTAAAAAAATTAATTTTTTTAAAAAATAAAATAAAAGACGGAAAAATTTTTAAAATTTTTTTTAAATAATAAAATTGGGACAGGCAGATCAGGTCGGAACCAACCTGGGTTAATGGATCCGACCCAGGCGTTAACCTGGGTCGGTTCGGTCGATCCAGATCAAGTCGGAACCGACCCGGATCAACGGGTCCGACCTGAGTATTGACCCGGGTCAAATATGTTGATCCGGGTCGGTCGAAACCGACCCGAGTCAACGGATCCAACCTTGTCATTGACCGGGTCCGATCTGTTGATCCGGGTCGCATCCGACCCGAATCTACAGACCCGCGGGGGGGAGGACACCGGTGGGGCCGAAATTGGCCGTCCGCCGACTCACCTAGCCTTGTGCCGCCTGCAACTCATCAATTAGGACTGCCCCTAGGCCATGCCACTCACCTGAGCTGCTGTCGGACCACCTGCTTACCGGCCGGCGAGTAAAACCTACCTGGCCTCACTTAGGCAGTTCGTCGAGCACCTGGCGGACATGTAGAAAAAAGGGAATTCGGACCTCCTCCGGTGACCTGGCGAATTCAGGTGAACCAGTCCACCTTCGGTGAAGACACAGGGACGGCGGAGGATGGCAGCATGGGCCGAGACTCGCGCGAAACGGCCGGCACGAGTCCCGGCCCGAGCGTGTCAAGAAACAGGGGAAAACAATGGTGGTTCAGGCCGGGGGGGAGCTCGTCGTCGACGGTGCGCCAGGGGACTTCCGGTTGATCGAGGGGCGACGGCGACGCAGCTGAGGACCTATAAAAACCCACTCTCCTCTCTTTCTCTTTCTCTTTCTATTCTCTCTCGGTCTCTCTCGGTTTCTCTCTTTCTCTCTTCACTCTCTTTTTTTTTTTTAAATCGCCGACCAGAGCTCTCTCTCTCTCTCTCTGTCAACGTCGTCGGCTCGCCGACCGGGGGGGATGGATGGCAACGGCACGGTGGCCGGAAGCTCCCTTCTCTCTCTCAGCTCACACGCTCTCTCTATCGGCTCTCTCTCTCTCTCTGTTTTTCTCTTTTATTTCCGACCGGAGCTCCTTCTATTTCTCTCTCTCTGTGGCTATATATAGCCGGCGATGACGGCAACGATGACGATCAGCGAGCCTCCTTTGCGTCGGCGTGACAACCGCCTGCACCGGCCTAGCCTGAGCCGCGACTTTCTCAGCCATCTTAGGCCGGTGCAGGGGCTCCCCCCTGACATCTAGAAAATAGGAGGGAGATGGGACCGAGAGAAGGGGAGAGGGCCGGGAATCGGGGGCCGACGGAACTGGCCATTAATGGCCAGTCTCTGTGGCGTGCTGCCTCGGCCCTGTGCTGGCCAGATGACGACGATGACGAATGGCCACTGCTCCAGCGCGTCATGGTGGCGTTAGGAACAGAGTGAAACAGAGGAAGGGAAAGCGACGGGCGGAGGAGGAAGAAGCAGGTTGGGCCGGCGAGAGAGAGGAAGAGAGGCAAGTTGGGCCGGGCCTGAGCCCGCACGGGGGAAGAAGAAAGGAAATGGAGAAGGGGCCCGGGCCCAGGGGAAAAGAGAAGAAGAAGAAGAAAAAGGGCCGAGTCGTCCTGACCCCGATCCGGCTCGACTTGATTTTTTTATTTTTTTAATTAATTTTCTCTAATAAACCCTATTAATGCAAAATGTGCATAATTTCTATATGCAATGCATTTAAATAGAAATACTTTTTGTTTTAGGAATTAAAGAAATTAATTCCTAAATTTTATGTAATTAATTTTGGGTAAATTAAAAATAGGTGTCAACACTATACTTGATATTATCAACTTCCTCTTGCATATATTTATTTACACCATTAAAGTCCACATGTAAATTCACTTGTCTAACTTTTTTTTTCTTTGACTTTTTCTCTCCCCTCACCTGCGCCTAAGTCGCACATCATTTTACTGTTAAAACTCTTGCTCATCTCTCTCTCTCCACTGAACCAAGAGCAAAGGTCCACAGAAAAACTTCATTTTCTTCTTCAGCATCTAGAGGAGCTTGAGCCCGCGAATCGGACAGTGACCTACACTCTACATAAGGCCCTTCAATTCTGCGACTGCGACGCCACCCACCGCATCCTCGCCTCCAACCTTGAGTGGTGGTTCTATCCCCTCCCCCCCCCCCCCCCCCAAAAAAAAGTTCTTGATGCGCCTCCTCCAACACGTCGGATGACACCTTCCTCTTTGCACCCAACTCCGTCACCTCCCTCAACCCCACAGTGCTCGTCGGGGGCTTCGACCTAATTCGCTCCATCTTGCAGGTCAACACCTTGACCGTCTCTACTAGTGGGATGGTCACCAAGGTAAGCGAGTACTTCAACACCTTGTTTACCGTCACACAGTTTGGCGACTCCCATTGTCGGATCTACAACAGCTAAGATTGCCTTGCTGCATGGTTGCCAATCATTATGGAGAGCAGTGTGTATAGCCGGATCAAAAAGTCCGTGCCTGGTCTAGTTCTCATCGGGCCGCGAGCTAGTTGGTCGCGGCATTGATGCCCTTGGAGATGTGGTCCTCATTAGTGGGGACAACTTTGCCGTTGATCTTGAGGTACAGCTCAGGGTGATCGTCGTAGGGGTTGTCTTGGAGTCGCATGATGAGAGACATTTGTGTGCAAATGCCCTACCCCACAACAAGTTAATGCCAGCAAGCGACTTGAGGATGCTTTAAGATCGAAACTACAATATTGTGCAATTCAAAATGGGGAAATTTCCTATTTGAATTATGCCTAAAATCTCACACCAAATTGTGTTAGAATCGTAATTCAATTAGCTAGGGCTAGTATCCAACAATACAACCTAGAGGGGAGATGAGTAGTTTTTTTGAGAAGTATAAAAAACATTTACGGAAGATAACAAATTCAACTACAAACATTGGCAAAAAAAATGAATATAGAAATCCGGTGCATGTGCTGCTGTTTAACAGATGGTAATGATTACGAATAATTAATGCTAATAGTGAAGAGATAAAAGATATTGCAAGCAGATTTATAGCGATTAGACTTTATCCCCAAGTCTACATCCACTCTCAACATTAACAGACATAATAAGGCTAGCATTCACTAGTAATCTTCAAGATAAGTTACAATCAATAAGTATCATCTTTCCAATTGATCTCACTATCAAGACTCATATACTGCTATCACTCTTGTACACTTGCTCTAGTCATTGATTACAAACATTAGAACGACCTAAGCATTGACATTAGGAATACACAGCTAATATCAACAAAAACAAAGCAAAAAAGAACACTCAAAGCACATGACTTGTTTGTTCGTTTCCACCCAAGCCAATATATAGCCATCCATTCCCATGTGATTTGTCACTAATGTACTAATTTGGGGTTTTTCGTGGCAAAGAAATTAGTTTTAAGTAAATTTGTCACATGAGTACCGGTTTAGAGTTTTTGGTGGTTAAAAAATTAATTTGTGAGTAAATTTGTCATAAATGTACCAATTTAGGGTTTTTTGTGCTATTAACCTGTTGACACCTAAATTTTGGCGCGTCATTTAGTGTAATTTGCATAGAAAATTAGGGATTAAATGTTAACCCCTAAATAAAAATATTTAAATTGCATAACATATAGTTTATGTTCATTTTAGTTTAATTGCATTTTGCATCGGATTGGCAATGGCGAACGAGCTTAAAATTCATCGAACAAAACTCAGCTCGCTCGGAATCCAAGGGTCGGGAAGTCACAAGTTAAACGGGCTCGGTCTTTTTTAATTTGAGCTTAATTCAGCCCATTATCCTTGATTAAATCAGCCCATTTAAATTAAATCAAACCTAAGCCCAAGCCTAAGCCCATTAGGACTATAGAGCCCATCTAATTGACCTAGGTTAGGATTACATAAACATGTTTAGGTCAAATTTTTAGAGGACACACATTATTCATATCAGAATTTTTTTTAGAGAGTACAAGTGTGAGAGAGAGAGAGGTCGGCATCGCCACCGCCGTTCACGCCTTTCCTCACGCCGACGCTCAGGGATATCCGCTGCCACCTTTGGCTCGTTCCATGACACTTGTTGCTCAACTCATTGCTGTGTGCATCCTCTGCCACACCACCATCGCTGAAGTTTTTGCAGCCAACCAACGTGTGTCAACCCCATCCGCTGCCCTACTCCACTGTCGTGCCCGCATCAAATCATCATCAGCCTCGCTCCAACAGGTTCCAGCGAAAGATCTAGTAGTCCTGATTTTTCCTCTGCTGCGTTAACCAATCCTCGTGCCCCACTGATCAGAACAGCTTCGTCCAGTGGCCAATCAACAGTAGCTATAGCAGTGAACGTCCAGGAGGTCAAGCAAAAACGCCTTAATCACAAAGAGTAGCACGAAAGAAGGAGGAGTAGAAGGCAAGACGTGGAGCTCATCTTAAGGAAAAGAAGTCAAAGAAAAAGCAAGTCAAGCAGCGAAGGTCACGATCAGAAGGAAGACTTTCGCTAAAGATTGAAAGAAAAAAGAACGTGACCTGAAGGAGTTTCTTCCGCACACAATGATCCAGACCACATGAAGAACATACACAATTGAAGCACATTCAAGTACGAAGGGGGGAGAAAATGATAGAGGGTGCGACAAATACTCTCCGATGATTGTCCAACCGTAATTCCAGCAAATTCGACAATATTCCAGAGGTCCTCGGTGGAGTTCCAAGATCCTTAGCCATGTTCAGTCAAGTCCAACCGCGAAGCCTCGTGAGTCACCACCACGACCGTCGTTGAGCGAAACATCCCTATCATGCCGACCACGACCGTGAAGTGAGCCTATTGTCCCCGCCGAGTTGCTGCCCCGCCGTGCCATCTTGCCCTACTGACGTCGCGCCACGCCATCCGGCCACGCCGCACCGGAGCCCCGCCGGAACAGCACCCTTTCCACCAGGACAGCCGCCTCAGCCGTGATCCGTCATCACCGCCATCGTGAGCCCTGTCGTCGCCAGTTGTCCCGATCCCAATCCACAGACTCGATCCCGATCGATTCGAATTTGGAGATTATCTGCAAATTAGGTAATGATATTATCCGATAATTTTTCAGAATATTTAATTTCCTAATTTGAGTGTTTGAATATTTCATGAATATCATGTGGATAATTAGATATATTAGGATAATTATCTGATATCCGCAATATTTAAAAATATTTAAAATTAGGAAACTTTCCTAATTCAGCAACGTATCTGGACGACTATTCGACCTTATCCCTAAGGTACGATACGCGGCGATACGGAAAATTATTATCTTATCCATAACCACTTGGATACGATAATGATTTTTATCTGCTTTCCAAATTCGAATGATCGACTTTCCGTCGATATCTATAATCCTATATATATGACCGACAGTTCAATTTTTGTGCCTAATCCGAGTTTGAAACAAATCTGGCAGATCGCATGGTTGATTTGAATGTGAATGTTACCTCTATTTAAATTGTTTTTCTTTCTTTTCAAATAAAAAGAAAATTCAAAAAATATCAGTTAGGATTTGAATTAGAGTTTTGCATGTTTAGAGAATCCTAAATATATCTAGAAGATATAATAATTATTTAATTTAAATTAGTACTTGAGATAATCTATTTCCTAGTTTAAATTAAGTAATACTCTAATCTTAATAGATTGTTTAGGCTATTTTTTTATTCCGAATTTTTCATGAAAACCCAAAAAAAATGAATTGCTTTATGGTAGATTATGATAGATTGCATTCTTAATATAAGTAATTTATAATTTCGAATTTTAACAAAAAAATCCAAAAATAAGTCATGTTAGGATATGTTAAGTCATCATAGGTTGCATGTTAATTTATGCATGTTTTAATTCCGAATTTCAATTAAAAAATACCAAAAAAAAAATAAATCATTTGCCCGTCATTAGAAATAGGTCACGTCGTCGCACGACATATAGTTTGTATATTAGATTGCATTAATTCGCATGTCATTTTTCGCACGTCATTGCATGTAGACTAGATTTCATTTAAATAAGTGAAAATCCAAAAAAGAGAAAAAGAATTAATTGCTTGTTAATTAGAAATCATATTGGGATTGTTGATGTGATTTTCTAGCTAACAATGCAGATGCTTGCGTTGCTTCAAGGTAAGTCATTTTTCCAAACTTGCAATTTATTTAATGCTTTCTTGGGTGTTAAATTGATGGTTTGCGCACCCGCATAAACACCTCACATGTTAGTAACTAAGTTAAAATGAATCCAAACTGCCTGCCAAAACATTTTTGAAAAGAAAAGGTACCGAAAGGGCGTTAGACTAGATCTAGCATAATCAAGTTCCCGGGCTTAGAATCTCTGGTTCATAGGAATAAAACATATCTCCTTATGTTTTATTTAGGTTTCTAATCAGCCTACCACAAATTGATTAGTGGCGACTCCAAGTATGAAAACATTTGCATGTTAAGAACTTAAACCCTAAGTTGCGAATTGGTAGGGCTTGGGAGGGCCCGAGTTAAGATTAGTCTTAATAATCCATTAGCCCGAAAAATGAAAAAAATTTTAGGGTCGCAACATAACCATTAATATATAGAAAATACTTGAGGGATTTATTTGATTTATTCTATTGGAACCGTCATTCAATTATCCATCTCAAAATTTGATTGATAATGTTTTTTCAGTCTAAATAAATGTTAAACCGGTCCGACAATGATATTTGTTTTAGTGGCATACATAAAAATAAATTATTTGTATAGTCACGACGTAGCACAATATTTCAACTATTATATATGGTTTTGCTAATGAGTATTATCAAAACAATTATGTTGCGACTTACCCGTCCCGATTGGTTAGGCCAAGAAGTATTTGTTGATGGATGTGAACATTGATTGATTCGTTTGAAGGACAAACCAAATAATTCATTAATCCAAGGACTGAGGCACTTTCAAGCCTCATACCCCATGTGACGAGAATTGTCTAATTTACACATTCGATTAGAGTCGCCGCTAGCCATAATCAAGTATTGGCTAGAAACCCTAATCAAGACATGGGATATTGTCTCAATGTGCGCAAAAACTAGAGATTCTAAAGATCGGGAACTTGATTACACTAACAATCTAACTAGTGCCATTTCAATATCTAAATTTGAATGCTCTCAAACTAACATATTGGGTAGCCTATCGAAAAAACTTAGATTTTATCTAACCATGCTAAAAATGGAAAATAACAATATATATATTTTATAACCCAGGAATCCCCCGCACGACCGACAGCCGGAGAGGTAAACCTAGGGTGACGCTAGCGTAGGACCCACCACCACGGCCACAAATTTAAGAATCCCTAACGATTACGCTGGGGTTCGAACTTTGATCCCTTCGTGGGGGGACAAGAGCACAAGCCAATGCAGCTGTTGCGGGCGGTGGTAAAAACGCAAAAAATATATTAAATGTGCACAACCAAATAATCATCAAGAAAATAAAACCAGCAACCTAACATCATCTCTAAAAAGAAAAGACGATAAAAAAAGCTTTAAAGTAAAGCCCTAATGGCTTGTTCGAATTTTTGGGAAATTTTTTTAAAAAGTTTTCTCAATTTTTACAAGTTTTAAACTAAGTCTAGAATGAGATTAACGATAATATCTAGTGAAATTGAGCCCAAAAACTTATTTCTGAACACTTTCTAATTTTCTGGATTTTTTTTGAAATTTTTCTGATTTTTTTTAATTTTCTGATTTTTTAATGTTTTTCAGACTTTTCAATATTTTTGGGATTTTAAAACATTTTTGATTTTTTTGGGATTTTTTAAATATTTTTTAATACTTTAATATTTTTATTAATAAAATAAATATTGTGGACTGGGTCCCCTGACCCGATCCGCCCGACTACTTGATCCGGTCCTCCGACCCGCCTAGGACCCCCTTTCCTATTTCTTTTTAATTTTTTTTAATTTCTTATTTTCCCTCTTTTTCTTTTCCCTTTTTTTTGTGCTTCTTTTTCTTTTCTCTTTATTTTCTTTTTACTCCTTCTTCGCCCTCCCCGCCCCCTGCGTGCCTTTCTGCCCAGAATGCTTCTCCGCGGGACTTCCTTCTTCACGCCTTCACCTGTACTCCACCGTGACTCTGGCTTTGCCACTTCGACTGCCGGCATGGGCCACCAACTCCAACAACCGCCACTAGGGTCACACTCTCACTGCCGTCCAACATAGCCTCTGGACCATCGACTAACTTCGACCAAAAAAATGACGCCGACAACTAAAACTCGACTTCCGGCCACCAAACTTTCGGCTCCAAAGAAACGCCCTAAATCTAAACAATCAAACATACATGCCAAGAAGCAGAGATAGTGAACTAACGGGGGCGGCCTCAAACCGTCGGCATCACTCGGCAAGGGGAATGGAGCTTCCGGCGAGGGAATGTGTACATGTGGCCGACTCGGACGATGTGCGAATCACGACAAAACCACTGGTTCGGGGCTGACCATGATGAAGCGCGGCGGCTTGAGGCTCGACGGGGTCGACGGCAACTAATACGAATGACCGGTCAAACGGCAATCAGGTCCTTGTCTTCGGGAATGTCGGGATCTAGGAGTGAGAAGCCACGAGAAGGGTGCTGCCGGCTAGAGGACGTCGAACGGCGACGGTGGTGGTGGTGGTTGTTCAGGCGAGATGAAGGATGAGGGGTTTGCAAGGTTCTTCCTTTTTGGAAACCCCCTCCTCCCCTTCCCTAGACCTCTCTCGAGCTCGGTCTCTCTCTATTTTCTCTCCGTTTCGGCTCCCCTTCCAGCCTGTTCTCTCCGAAACTCTTCAAGCTCTCCTCACTTTTGCCCTCTGGCTCTCTCTTCAAGCTCCCCTCCGAAAGAAGTTGGCCTTCCCCCTTATTTTGTTTTGTTCTGGACCCCCTCCTTTGAGCAAGAACAGAGCCCCCCTATTTTGTCTCTTCTTTCTTTTCTTTTTTATTTTCTTTTTTTTAAAAAAAATAAAATGACTTTTTTTAAAAAATAAAAAGGAAAATATGTTCTACTAAATTCTATTAATGCAAATATGCCTACTATCTATATACCCCGTAATTTAATGAAAATATTTTTATTTAGAGGTTAAAACTTATCCTTAATTTTCTATGCACTTAAATCCTAAATGACTAGATAAAATTTAGGTGTCAACAAGTTACTAAATAACAATTTTAAAAAAAATCATTTTGTATTCTATTAATCCTTCGTTATAAAGAGTGCACCTTTCTTTTGGAAGATTAAAATGATTATTGTGAATTGGATGTGACGAGTATTACGAGGCACTCATTATCCTATTATTATCTGACAACATCAACACGACCAATTAGATTCCGCAACCCAAGTCTTGGCTCTCAAATGCACATCCAATCCTTATCTTGATGCAAGCATGTGTAAACCTCCCTTGGTTCCACCTCCACCAAGTAGAGGCAAGAGCAAAAGCAAAGGCATGCAATGCACCAATTGTTGTCCTCGAGCACAAACACATACGAGCAGATAATAAATACAAAAACTTTCGCCGAAAGCTCTGTTTAGTCAACTCATTGAGAATAATCGACTGTTCTTTTCTTCTGGCTATGATCCAAAATGGGAATCTTAATCGCGCCCTTCTATTGATGCCATCTCTAATGCCTGACTAAACATGTAAAAATTGCGAAATGAGATAAAGTAGAAAAGACACACAAGGAGAGAAAATGAGATAGTTAAGTCTTATCATGCACAAGTTGTTGATATTTTATCTCAATGAGTCCATGAATGAAACTTAATCCAAGTAGAAATTGCAAACCTGAGTAAGACTTGTGGCTTGATGTGTGAACAAGTAAGAAATTGTGGAATAATTCAATGTTGGAGTTGGATTCGTGTGCACATGTATATATGTGTGTGTGTGTATTAAGACGTGGATTTTTCTTTTTTGGTTTTGCCTATTAGTGAGCAAAGGAGCTTTTCGAGGTAACGATCAATTGTGCGACGTGTTCATGTATTACACCTTGAAAAAACTGCGAGTGTTTTGAAGCTGTTACGAAACCTAAAACTGGGAATTTGGAGAGTATTCTATGATCTAAATCTATTATCTAAAGGATACGGAAAAACCTAACATAAGAAAAACCAAACTTAAGAAATACCTGTAGGAACCAGGTGAAGTTCTACCTATTTGTCTGCGTGTGTGCTTGTGTTTCTTTTCTTCCTTTTTTTTCTGCTACCTTGGGAATAGATGAGATGGGGGTTATATACGGGGCAAAAAGTGAATTAATGATGCCAAATGCATCTCAAAGTGATGCCATTTGCTTATATGGAAAAATTTAGGAAACTCAAGATGCCTTCGCTAACTCATTGGCACAAAAGGGAATGTTAGAATTTTTCTGAATTGTGCGATCATTCTGTCTCATCCACAACACAGTAATGTATTATTATCTTATGCCTAAGAAACACACTATATATGCAACCATCAACACAAAGATTAGATCGCCGAACCTTACCAACTTTGATCTTTAAACTCGTACTATACTTTTGCCCAAGGTTTCAAAATGCTCCTTGCCTCCTACTTGTCCAATATCTTAAACATTGCATCACTACAAAAAAAAAACATGAAATTTGCGATGGACATTTGCGACGGAATTTTTTTTGTCGTAAATTTGCGACGGATGAGTATTTTCGTCGCAAATTTGCAACCGAAATAATCCGTCGCAAAATTGCGACGGAAAATATAGTACGTCGCAAATTTAGTCGCAAATTTGCGACGGACAAGTATGTCTGTCGCAAATTCCGTCGCAAATTTGCGATGAAATTTTTTTTGTCACAAATTTGCGACGGAAAGTAAAACCGTCGCAAATTCCGTCGCAAATTTGCGACGAAAATACTCATCCGTCGCAAATTCGTAGTTTATCAACCGGTAACATACAATCACTATCTCTCTCTCTCTCGCTCTCTTGCTTTCTGTCGCTTTTCTCCCTGTTTCATATCTCTGAAATCAGCAAAATCGGCACTCGCACATATTAATCTCGGTGAAGCTTTTGTACTGGTAAGTGCAAAATAGCTAGCTTCGTCACTATTCGTCGTTGCGTTGTAAATTTTTTTTAAAATATATGTTTATGTTTGTGTTTTTTTCGTATCTGCATCACCGGTTTAATGACCGACGACCGGTGAGACCTCGCCGGCCTTCGGATGAGTCGAACGGCGATGCTGTTTTCCGCTGTTTTTGCGACGGAATGACGTATCCGTCACAAATTTGCGACGGAATGAAGTATCCGTCGCAAATTTGCGACGGATAAATGAAATTTCCGTCACAAATTTGCGACGGAAACTGTGATCCGTCGCAAATTTGCGCAATTTACGACGGAATTTTAATTTATTCGTCGCAAATTTGCGAAGGATGAATTCCGTTTCCATTGTACATTAAAAATTATTAAAAAATAATTCTTAAGTGATTATTCTTTTTTGGATTTATGCCTAATTGAAGGTCTCGCAATCCAAGTGAACTTTGCAATTCTCATCAAATTGATCACCTTGTCCTACCAATATTTCAGTCAAATATTTGGGTAAGTCTTCTTTACATTGTAATTTATTATATTTTTGCAATTTCATATTAATTGTTGTGTGAATAACAAAAAGTATAATTTCCAAAATTTTATAGTTTTAATTAAGAACTATAGATATGATATTTTAAATATTTTACCAGATTTTTTTATTTTAATACAAACACAATGCAAAGACAAAGGGCTTGAATGTATAATAAGACTTACCTGGACATCAAGGATTGACAGATGAGTTTCGTACTGGGTTGGAACTATTTTTAGACTTTGCTAGTAGTAAATATGAGTTTATGGATGGAAATAAGTTAAGGTGTCCGTGTAAAAAGTGCGACAATGGTAAATTTCTTGTGTGTGATGAAGTTAGAGAACACCTTATCAGATTTGGGTTTACTGCGAACTATTATAATTGGACTTCCCATGGTGAACCATTTATATCTGATGAAGGCTATGGAAGAAGTGACCAATTTTCAGTTAGGAAAGAATGTGGCTATTATGAGCAATTGAACCCATACGAGAGGATGGTGATTGATGCAGCTAGTCATAATTTTATCACAGAATCAAATCATGCAAGTACTAGTTTTACTCATACACGTGAACAAGTGGGTACTAGTCATGCTTCACAATTGGAAGATATAGGAGTGACGGGTTTTGAGGAGAATGTGTATAATGAAACTTTTCAATCTAATCAGTTCTGGGATGTGTTGAAAGCAGCAGATGAACCTTTATGAGCAGGTTGTGAGGACCACACTAAGTTATCGGTGACAGTCCGACTATTAAATATCAAGGCAGAGCATAATGTGTCTGAGGATTGCTTCAACTCTTTTGTTGAAGTAATGCGGGAATCATTGCCTCATGATAACAACATGCCAAGTGATTTTTATGATATGAAAAAGCTAGTGGATAACTTAGGTCATCCGGTTGTAAGAATTGATGTATGTAGTAGGGGTTGTATGATATATTGGAGAGATGATGAAAATGCAGAATCTTGCAAATTCTGTAGTCAACCTAGGTACAAGATTAACAGGAGGCCGGGTCGTAATAAGAAGCGTAGAGCATGCAAGCAAATGTTTTATCTACCCTTAATCCCCAGATTGCAAAGGCTTTATGCGTCTAAAGCCACTGCTGAACACATGACTTGGCATGCAAATCATGAAACAGAAGAGGGTCTAATGTGTCATCCTTCAGATGCGGAGGCATGGCAACATTTTGATAGAACATACCCTGAGTTTGCAATGGAGCCTCGGAACATCAGGTTAGGTCTCTGTGCCGATGGATTTGCTCCATTTGGGAGAATAGGAAAAAGTTATTCATGCTGGCCAGTTATCTTAACGCCGTACAATCTTTTACCTGGTATGTGCATGAAGACACCTTATATGTTTTTGACATTGATCGTGACAGGGCCGCAAAATCCAAAAAAGTTGATAGATGTTTATATACAACCATTGATTGAGGAGTTACAACGGCTTTGGGTTGAAGGTGTCCCTACGTATGACGTTTCTACCGATCAAAGATTTGTAATGAAGGATGCCCTTCTTTGGACGATAAATGACTTTCCAGCTTACGGAATGTTATCTGGATGGAGTACGGCCGGAATCTTAGGATGTCCAATATGTTTGGAGAGGTCAAAGTCATTTAGATTAAAACATGGAAAGAAGCCTATCTATTTTGACTGTCACAGACAATTTTTACCGCCAAATCATCCTTTCAGAAGGAATAAGAAAGAGTTCATCAAGAATAGGACTAAAAGAACGCGTCCACCATTGAGGTTGACCGGCGATCAAATTTGGGAGCGTGTGCAGGACATTCCAACTGTTGTTGAGAACCCGCACGGCACGACTTTTGCGTATGGAAGTACACATAAGTGGACAAAACGCAGTATATTTTGGGATCTACCATATTTGAAGGCCAATCTTATTCATCATAATCTTAACGTCATGCACATAGAAAAGAATGTTTTCGACAATGTCATGAATACTGTGATGGATGTCGCCGGAAAAACAAAATACAACTTGAACGCAAGAAAAGATATGACAGATATTTGCGATCGGCCAATACTAGCTATGGATGCAAGCAGCCGGGGACCAAAACCGAAAGCAGTTTATACCTTGGATAAAGAGTAGAGGCGAGTTGTTTGTCAATGGTTGAAATCTGTGCGGTTTCCTGATGGATATGCTTCGAACCTCGGGAGATGTGTTGATTTGAATGAATGCAAGTTGACAGGTTTGAAGAGTCATGATTGTCACATCCTGATGGAAAGACTACTTCCAATAGCTTTGAAGGAAGTTCTACCGAACTTTGTATGGGGCGCCATTACAGAATTAAGCAATTTCCTCCATGATATTTGCTCGACAGTGTTAAAAGTATCGCACATGGAAAAACTAGAGAGAAATATTCCAATTATTCTTTGCAACTTAGAAAGGATATTTCCTCCGGCGTTTTTTGATTCGATGGAACATCTCTTAGTTCACTTGCCTTATGAGACCAAAGTTGCAGGTCCCATCCAATTTCGATGGTTGTATCCTTTTGAAAGGTAATGTATTTTTTTAAAATACAGTTCTAATTAGTTTATCATATAATATATTACGATATGTTTCTTTTTATTTCAACTAGATTCTTATATCATTTGAAGAAAAAAGTGAAGAATAAGGCACGTGTTGAAGCTTCAATTTGTAATGCATATATTGTGGAAGAAGTGACAACATTTGCATCATACTATTTTGAGCTGCACGTTCAGTGCAAGAGGTAGAGAGCAGGCAGAAATGATGAGGGCCCCATTGATCCCAATTGCACGGCATTCTCTATTTTCAATTATCTGGGTCGACCAAGTGGCGCATGTCAGTTTTGTTACTTATCAGGCGAAGAATTGCATGCAGCCCATACTTATATTTTACTGAACTGCCCAGAAGTGGAGCCATACTTCAAGTAAGTATAAATTTGCAAATATATGTTTTGCGTGTCAAATATTTCCTAATAATGATATGGATTTTCATATTAGGATTTTCCAAACTTCAATGTTTGGACTACAACCAAATGAGTTTGACCGTTTGTGCGATGAACAATTTGCTGCATGGTTCAAGACATATGTAAGTTGCCTATAGATCAAAACCACGTTATTAAAATTATATACATCATTTAGTAAAATATATATTATTAACTTTGCATGTGTAACATTAGGTTCACTGTAAGTATGATAAATTTGGAGGGCAAGGATTGCTATATTATCTGTCATGGGGTCCACAGTTAAGAGTTCAAAGTTGGCCAGCATATTTCATAAATGGATATAATTTTCATACTCAAGAATATGGAATGGGAAAATCCACAATGAATAGTGGTGTGTCTGTTCGATCATCCAGTGGTGACAGTTGGCAAGATGATTTTTATGGCTTGTTGGATGAAATCATAGAGATTGAGTACCCTGGACCATTAATGATGCGGGTTGTGCTATTTAAGTGCACGTGGTTCGACCCCGTCAAAGGAATGAAGGCGTATACGAAGTTCAATTTGGTGGAAATAAATCATAAGAAAAGGTATATGAAGTATGAACCATTTGTCTTGGCACAACAAGCAATTCAAGTATGTTGTGCATCATATCCTAGTTTGAAACGTGACAAAGCTGATTGGTGGGCTGTATGTAAAATCAAAGCATGGAGGAAAATCGAGGAACACTGGAAAGATAAAGCCTACCAACAAGAGGAAGTGTGTAACTCAGTTGAAATTGAGGAATATAACATACAAACTTTACGAGATCCGTGTGGAGCAATGATAGATGTGGATTCCACTGAAATTTGCGAATTAAATGTAGAAGAATGTTCTGCATCTGATTTTCAGACAGATGACGAAGACGAGGACGAAGACGAAGACGACGCCGAAGACGACGCCGAAGACGAAGCCGAAGACGACGCCGAAGACGAAGATTAACATTTTTGTCACAAAACAGTATATATGTGTAACTATTAATGCTAGAAGTGCTATTTTGGCTGTTATCATTATTGTTGTTGTTATTATTGTTATTGTCGATTATTCTTTATATTTTAATGTTTCTTCTGAAATTTTCGACTGAAAAAAACGACAAGTCAAGTATTATTAACGTGCCCTAACATTTTCGATATTGTAATTTTCATAGAAAAAATTGATATTCCAAGTGTCTCTGTCGCAAAGGTGCGACGGACCTACTTTGTCCGTCGCAAAATTTTGTCAGTCGCAAATTCGCGACGGACGAAGTGTGTCCCGTCGCAAATTCGCGACGGACGAAAACGTGTCTGTCGCAAATTTGCGACGGACTAAATGTGTCCGTCGCAAGTCGCAAAAATTTTTCGTGAAAAATTTGCGACAGAATAACGAGGTCCATCGCAAATTTGCGACGGACCTAACACATCCGTCGCAAATTTGACGCGGCATTTTAAACCGTCGAAATTTGCGACGGTCAACCTAGGTTTGTCGCAAATTTGCGACGGAGGCGTTAGTTCCGTCGCAGATTTGCGACGGACGGGTTAGGTCCGTTGCAGATTTGCGACGGACGTAGGTTGACCGTCGCAAAATTTTTTGTCAAAAATTTGTGTTTAAAATTTTTTTGTTAAAACTTTGCGACGGACAAACATAGTCCGTCGCAAATTTGAGCGGACGATGTGTTTCCGTCGCAAATTTGCGACGGAGCATGTGTTTCCAACGCAAATTTGAGCGGGATTTTAAACCCGCTGAAATTTGCGACGGAAACACATAGTCCATCGCAAATTTTTTTTGAAAAATTTTTTTGTTAAAAATTTGCGACGGATGTGTTAGGTCCGTCGCAAAGTTGTCGGTGAAAATATTTGCGACGGACCATGTGTGTCCGTCGCAAATTTGCGACGGACTATGTGTTTCCGTCGCAAATTTTTTTTTGAAAAATTTTTTTGTTACAAATTTGCGACGGATGTGTTAGGTCCGTCACAAATTTGCGGGATTTGTACCCCCTCCTCCTCGGTCAGATCCGCTTCTCCTCTCCGCCGTCGCTGTCGCCGCCCGCCCGCCGTGTGCCCGTCGCCGTCCCAGCTCCCCCGCCCGTCGCCGCCAAGGCCCGCAGGCGTCCCGCCCGTCGCCGGCAAGCCGCGCCGGAGCCCCTCGCCCGTCGCTCCGCCCTCACCTCCACGCCGCCCCCGCTCGTGCCGGTCGACCTCGCCCCCACCCTGCCCGTCGCCGGTCACGTCGACCCCGCCACGCCTCGCCGCCGGTCGCCCCCCCACACCCCCGCCGGCCCGCCCCCTCGCCCCTGCCCCCGCCCGCGGCCCCGCTCGCCCGCCCCCTCCCCGCGCCCCGCCGCCTGTCGCCCGCCCCCCACCCCGCCCCCTCCGCCCCGCCCCATCCCCTGGCCCGGCCGCTCGTCCCCTCCCCGCCCCCGGCCCGGCCCCCACCGAGCCCCCCGCCCCGCCCCCTTGCCCGGTCCCCCACCCCTGCCGCCGGCAGCCCGTCCCGTGGCCCGCCCCCCGTCGCTGCCGGCCAGCCGCAGTTGCCGCCGTCGTGACCTTCGCCGCCAGCAAGCCGCCGCCGACGCCGTTGTCAACATTACCGCCACTGCCCTCGCCGTCGCCCACGCCCGTGCCGGGATTGCCGTTGTCCATTCCGCCGGTTTTTCTTGCCTTTAAACCAAGTAAGCAAACTTTTTAATCCCTACTTAGTATAATACGTTATTTAGTCGGACTTGTTTATGGATTATTTAGGATTACTTTTCATTGGCTAAATTACGGGTCGATTTTAGGATTGCATGTGGCTTTGATAGATCGTTGACTGGTTAATTTGTTAATTATGTGGATGATTAAGCGTTAAATGCTGATAGGATGATTGATTAAGCGTTTTCACGGAAAATGCTTTAAAATTATAAATTTCTATAAAAAAATCTTACAAAATTATAGAAAATTATAAAAACGTCATATGTTGCCAACAAATATGAAATTTGATCATAAAAATTTTTTAAAATGTTTAACAAACTAAAATTTTTAACAAACAAAAAAACGGAAAAATTATGGCCAAATTTGACCGTAACAGTTTTTTAAAATTTTTAACAAACTAAAAAACGGAAAAATTATATGAAATTTGACCGATAAAGTTTTTAAAGATTTTTTAACAAACTAAAATTTTTGCTTGTACTAAAATTTTTAACAAACTAAAAAACGGAAAAATTATATGAAATTTGACCGTAAAAGTTTTTTAAAATTTTTAACAAACTAAATTTTTTAACAAACTAAAAAATGGAAAAATTATATGAAATTTGACCTTAAAAGTTTTTTATAATTTTTAACAAACTGAAATTTCTAACAAACTAAAAAACGGAACAATTTTTATATTAAAAATAATAATTTAAAAAATCTAAAAATTTTAAAATTTCAAAACTTTACAGAATGTCTTAGAATATCGGTGGCCACCAACTTTTAGTGAATTTTTTTTAGGTCGCAAAAAAAAGTTAACAATAATAATAATTTATTTCTTACAAAACTTTACATAATGACTTTGAATATTTGTGGCTACCCATTTTCAGTGAAATTTAAATTGTTGTACGTGGTAAAAAAAATTAAAGCAAATTGAATGCGATTCATATAGTGATGTTTGATACCTGTGGCCACCCATATCGTGCTCATACATTGATGTTTCATAACAAAAATGAATGAGATTCATAGTAAATATGTTTGTAGGAAATTGCACGTCATAAACACTGGACATTGGCTCATTTCAAGGGAACTTTTTCTCAGTTTTTCCATCAAAATGGTAAGCTTCGTCATGTACATCATTATATGTTCGTAATACGTGTTAATACTTCTTTACATATGCGCATAACCTTCCTTCTTGTCAGCATAAACGTGGAGGTCACAAGTCTAGAAGACAAGACCATTCCTCCTCCTCGTCCTCGTCCCCGTCCCTTTCCTCTTCTCATATCCCGGCATCTAACCCCCAACCACAATATAATCCGTCACAATATGGGCACGTTGGCCCTTCCTCCCACACTCAAGAATATGTTACGGGACTTAACTACATGCGAACTGAACGTTCTCCAGTTCAATCTCCTTTAGCTCCCTCTCCTTCCGTTCCACCCCAGTATTCGGCAGAACAATCAAATATTGACGGAAACAGAGGTCAAGAAGATAACCGATTCTTCATATGCCCATTTGGAGATTCGTAAGTGCTTCATTTTTTTTTAGTATATGTCATATTTAAGGCTTTAGAAATTGATGTAAACTGAATTGTCCATGTTTTTTTTAATATTCGCATGAATGCAGATTCACGGATGCTATGTCTGTTGTGAAAGAATTGAACAAAATAGTAAGAAACTTTTGGATGGGACAATATTTTAATTACAGAAGTGTTCCACAAGAAGCGAAAGAAATGTGGTGGAATAAGTTCAAGGTAAGTTTTACATATTTTATTTTCTCATCAATTATGTTTGGTGTAGTATATTTTGGTCAAGAATGATGTAAATGGACCAGAACAACTTTGTAGTTTTCGAAACCTAAAGGACCAGAAATTTTCCCCGACATGAACTTTACAAAATCTATCTATATATATTTGGTGCATGGTTATGGATATGTGATCATCATAATAATTTGCAATTTGTATTTTTTTTCATTGCAGCGGAAGTTTAAGTGGGAGGAAGCGGAAGACAATGAAGTGAGACGAATTTTCGATAAGAAAATAAGTGATTTTATGCGAAATGTCATGAATAGAGCGAAGAGCAAGCAAGCGAAGCCGTCTTTCTTTACAGCTGACAATTGGGTCGAAATTAATAGATTTTAGGCATCTGAACACAGTCGGCAACTCTGTGAGCAGAATAAGAAGAATCGATCTTCTAGTTCTAGTAATGGGGCAGCCACATATGCTGGGGGCTCTATCAACATTGCGGAGCATCGCAAACAACTGGTAAGTCTGTTATATGCGTTATAAGTTAATTTAATTCAATTACTTAAGTCAACATTTTGTAGGCACATGAATTGGGGACGGAACCGACATTTGCAACTACATTTGAACGCACATTTCAAAAGAAAGATAAGACATGGACTGACGATCGAGCAAAAACCGTTAAGGTATGTAAACTTATGCTTTGGCTTATATGTAAATTACAAGTTGACCGTGAATGCTTTGCTGATTGATGGTATATATATATAGTTATTTTATTTTCATTTTCAATTGTTAATGTAGGACAACTATGATAAACTTGTAATGAGCAGTGCTAGTGGTAGTGATGATTGTCCTGAGTCCCAGCCACCAGTTGATAATGTGGCATTATGGATGGAGGCAACGGGTGGGGTGAAAAAAGGGAAAATATTTGGCTGGGATCGTTGTCAAGGATGTTCATGCCGAATAGTCCTGGAAGTTCATCTGCTGGGACTAGTCGAAGGAGGGCACGACCAGACGAGCAATTGACCCAAGAAGTGAATCGTCTGAATGATTTACTTGTTAAGAAGGATGAACGAATATATAACTTGGAAGAACAAATGAGAATGGTTATGCAACACCTTAACATCGATCACAATTACGGTCCTCCTGAACCTGCAGCCAATCCAATGGGTGATGGGCACAATGATGACCAACACATTGATGCTGAGAATGCTGATGCTGATGATGATGGTGATGATGATTATCTGTAGGCTTTGTAGAAAATTATTCTAGGTAAGCTTGCTTCATAATCTTGATTTTTCATAATTGCACTCATATTCATACGTACGCACAATTATGTTCGTTCTGAAACGTATTTGTGTTATTTGACACCTACTTAGTTCCACATCCATGCATAAAAGCATTTTTTTTATATATTCTTGACCGATTTAAGTATCGACATTTCCTCAGGTCTCGACAAAGGTGACTACTTTTGGTGTCCTGCCATCGTACCAAGGCCGCGTCTTCTTCTGTATGGTTTTTTTTTTGCGTCTTCTATGGTTGTCTTGTTTCTTAGTTCATGTTTTGAATGTATTGTAAGATTGGATATCAAATAGTATCATGTCAGACTATAAAACTTTCCTTCTGTTATTTATGTCAATTATATGTCATTGTGACTGGTTTGTCAGAATATATGGTCTGTTCATTCTTCTGTTTCACTTATATGTCATTTTCTAATTTGATTGATATGGACAACAATTTATGGCCAAAATGATGTAAATATAGCGACGAATATTTTATTTGAGTTTTCCTAATTTGTGATCAAATTCGCGACGAATTTTCCAATGCAATTCGTGACGAATTTTCCGACCGGTAGAGTTTGTCGCAAATTTGTAATGAAATTTGCAACGGATTTTTGCGACGAATTTTGCGACGGACAGAGTGCGTCCCAAATTTGCGACTAAATTTGCGATGAATTTGCGACAGATTTTTTCGACGAATTTTGTGACGGACTAAATCCGTCGCAAATTTGCGACGAATTTTGTGACGAAATTGCGACGGATTTTTGCGACGAAATTCCGACGGATTTTTGCGACGGATTTTTAGTTCGTCGCAAATTTGCGACGAACTTTGCGATGAAATTCCGACGATTTTTTCCGATGAATTTTGCGACGGATGTAGTTCGTCGCAAATTTGCGACGAAATTCCGACGGATTTTTGCGACGAATTTTGCGACGGATTTAGTTCGTCGCAAATTTGCCACGAAATTTGCAACGGAATTTGCGACGGATTGAGTTCGTTGCAAATTTGCGACGAATTTTGTGACGAAATTCCGACGGATTTTTGCGACGGATTTAGTTCGTCGCAAATTTGCCACGAAATTTGCGACGGATTGAGTTCGTCGCAAATTTGCGACGAGTTTTGCGACGGCTTGTATTTGCGACGAATTTTGCGACGAAATTTGCGATGGATTTTGCGACGGATTGTATTTGCGACGAAATTTGCGATGAATTTTTGTTCGTCGCAAATTTGCGACGAATTTTTGAATTTTCCGTCGCAAAAATTTGCGACACGCTAGTAGCGACGGAAATTTTTCCGTCGCAAATGATTTTTCCGAAATTTCCGTCGCAAATGCCGTCGCAAATCCGGTGTTTTTTTGTAGTGCATGGTCATGGTGGCCAGAAAATTTCAATTCCAACAATCAACTGAAAGAAGTAGTTTTTACGCTCTCCATTTTTGCACTCTTTTGTTACCTCACTAGCAAATGGTCTCACTCTAAGGGCCCGTTTGATAACGTGTCAAATATTAAAAATTTCTGTTCTTTTGTTCCTAGAATAAATTTGGGAACAGAAATCCGTTTGTTAAATTTTTTGTGCCTGGGCACAATTTTGCAAAAAATTATTTCTAGAATTAGTTTTGGAACAAAATTAAAAAGCAAAAAAAAAGTAGATTCTTTATTTTGGAATAATTCGTTTCATTTCTAATTCTTCTTGATTTTCATCTTTTTTTTGGTTTGTTGTTGTTCTTCAGCCTGCCACCCGCCACCCATCAGCCACCGCCGCCGACAACTGGCCATAGGCTAGGGCTAGCGATGCCCTCACTGGTGGCCGGCGAGGGTAGCTCGCGGTTGCAACTTCGAGGCCTCGCCTAGCTAAGCGAGGCCGACCTCGCTTGCGGTAAGGGCCGTAACGCCTTGGCCGGCCTTGGCCTGTGGCCGATCGCCGGTGCTAGCAACCAGCCATGGCCAAGGAAGGGAAGGGAAAGAAAGAAAAAAAAACGGAAAAAAAAAGAAAAAAAGAGAGAAATATTTAAAAAAATCAAAAATATTATTAATAAAATGAAATTTTGTTTAGTTACCAAACGCATTTATGATCTTTTTTTATTTTAAGAATAGAAATTTTGGACAGTTACCAAACACCTTCAAATGCTTAAAAATTATTTTCAGGCACAGAATAAAAAAGAATCATTTTTTAGCAGAATTTGTTTCCGGGTACAGAATGGTTGCCATGCGCAACCTAAGTCGGCAAGACAGAAAATTACAGACACCCTCGCTGCCATCAGGCCCCAATGGTCTTCCCTTAGTTGGGAACCTTCCCTTTCTCGACCCGACGCTCCATACCTACTTGACCCACCTGTCCCAGGCCTATGGGTCGATCATGAAGCTTCGGCTAGGTAAGAAGACCACCATTGTGGTGAGCTCCTCCTCCGTGGCCCGTGAAGTCCTTAAAGATCATGACATCATCTTCGCCAACCACGACAAACCGGTGGCTGCCCTTTCTCTTGGTTGGAACCTATGATGGGCGCGATGTGACTTCGAGCCCATGCGGGCCACTGTGGAGAAGCCTAAAAAAAGTTTGCACCCTAAAGATGTCAAGCAACACCACTCTAAATTCAGTTTACCCGCTCCGCAAAAAGATGGTCGGACAAACCGTGCAGTATCTATATAGCCAGGCCGGGTTGGCTATTAACGTTGGGGACCAAGTGTTCATGGCTGCTTTCAACGTGGTTACAAGCATGATATGGGGTAACACTCTTAAAGGAGAAAAGATGGCGAGGCTAGGGGCGGAATTTCGGCAGGTCATAACGAAGATGACAGTTTTGGCGATCAAGCCAAACATCTCGGACTTCTATCTGGCCTCGGCCCAGTTCGACTTGCAAGGCATAGTGAAGAGGATGAAGGTTTTAGCCAACAGGTCTGATAGTTTGTTCAACATGGCGATTGCTAAGAGGCTGCAGATGGACGAAGAAGGTTGGAACCAAAAAGTTGGTGATGAAGTCAATCCAACTCGGGACTTTTTGCAGTATCTGCTCAGACTAAAGGAAGAAGGGGACTCAGATGTGGATGCACCATTCCCCATGACCCAAACAAAAGCCGTACTTCTGGTATGTGCATTCATTGTTCAAAAACTGGATCTCCTCAAATGCATAATATGACAACGAGATAAACATACTTAAATTAAAGACATTGAGATATATGAAAGATCATTCTGTCTATGATCCATGCGAATAGAATATTATCAATCTTTACTTATCTCTGTCGTCCAACTCCACATATGTCGACAAATGTTACAACATCAAAAAAACATTGAAAGGTTAGACATAAGTCTATATTTGAGTGTGTAATCAATCGAGAACGTGTCACTCTTGAGCCCTGGATTTAGTAACTAATCAGAACGTCACTTGTGTATTAAAATAGCAAAAAAAATGTTCCCCCGAAACTTGTATGCTACCTTACGGTATTTAATAGTCAATATGTTTTGTTTCACCCCTGGGACAATTCTTTATCCAGTAGAAGTATCACTACTAAAAAATTGGTCCACAAGTGCCAGGCAATACGCCGTCCCTAAAAGCTTAAAAAATCGTCCCCGTGGTTCATTAGCGATGGCAAATGCTAACCTCTAAAGAGAACTAGCAACGATTATGTGAAGCCTCTCGCAAGTTTATTAAGGATGGCTAGAGGTTCCATAACTATAATAGGGCCACGGAGACTATCGCGACCTACCCGAACCGATAGGATTTAGACCAAGAGGTATTTGTCAAGGACCAAGGCACTCCCGAGCCACACATTCGATTGAAGTCGCTACTAGTCATGATCAGGGGTCGGCTAGAAATCCTAATTGAAACGTGGGAGTATCGCCTTGATATGTGTGAAAATTAGAGATTCCAAAATTCGAGAACTTGATTACACTAGCGATCTACTAGTGTCCTTTCAGTACCTAAACTTGTTCACTAGCAAACTAACGTATTGGGTAGCCTATTGAAAAAGTTAAGATTCCACCTAACCGTTCTAAAAATAGAAAATAACAATCAATGTATTAAAAGTGCACAACTAGATAATCCTAAAGAAAATAAACAACCAGCAACCTAGCATTGTCTCTAGAAAGAAAAAGACAATCAAAAGCTCTAAAGAAAAGCCCTAATGGCTTATCCGATTTTTTGGAATTTTTTTAAGGGGTTTTTCTCATTTTTCATTTTTTTAAGCTTTTAACCTAAAATCTAGTGAAATTAAGCCCAAAATTGATTTTTGGACATTTCTTGATTTTCTGGATTTTTTGGAATGTTTCGAATATTTTCCGAATTTTTTAATGTTTTTGAATTTTCTGAAATTTTTAATGTTTTTTTAGATTTTTTTTATATTTTGGGTTTTCAAAACATTTTCGATTTTTGTTGGAATTTTTAATTTTTTAATGTTTTAATATTTTAAATAATATAATAATTCCGGACCGGGTCCCCTGACCCGATCCGCTCGACACATGACTCGGGACCCCATTCCCCACTCCCTTTCTATTTTTTATTCCTTTCTTTTGATTTTCTTTTTTATCTTTTTATCTTTTTTTCTATTTTTTTATTGTTTTTCCCCCCTACGTGCTTTTTCCATGCACGTTCTTCTTCCTCATGGAGTCACTGAGACCACGCCGAGGGCTCTTCACCTTCATGCGTCGTTGGAGCGAACCTTCCACGTGTTTGATCAATAAAAAGGTCACTTAATACGAATCAAGTTCACAAGTCAGAAACTACACATAAAACAGAGGAGATTATGAAAGTAGAAGACTTTTTATTCAGCGCAAATTCTGAGAATACAAAATAGCAATAAATAGAATTCACAAAATGTAAAATCAACAACTAAGCCAGATATGGCTCCTAAGAATCCGCTAAGAATCTAATTTATTGTTGACTACATAACTAGTTAACTGCCTCCTAAAAACAAGGAACTCAGCTTTGAATCACTTCTTAACATCCCCCCTTGATTCAAAGTTGGTTAAACCAAGTTGACTTCTAAGTTCTTCAAACCTCCCACGTGATAAAGCTTTAGTTAACACATCAGCTACTTGCTCTTCTGTCCCACAAAAATCCAGCTTAACTTCATCTCTAGCTACCAACTCCCTCAAAAAATGATGCTTAATCTCTATGTGCATGGATCGATCATGGAAGACTGGATTTCGACTCAAAGCTATGGCTGAAGCACTATCACACTTCATAACAGTGGCCTCTGCTTGTTCCTGACCCAGCTCACTCAAGGCCTTCCTCAACCAAATTGCCTCACAAGCTGCTGCTGCTCTGGCTATATACTTAGCTTCACAAGTGGACAAGGCAACTGTTGTTTGCTTCTTAGAACTCCATGCTACTGCTCCTGAGCCCAAGGTGAAGCAGTAACTGGATGTGCTTCTTTTATCTTCAACGCATCTAGCCAATTACTATCTTTATACCCCAGCAACTTCAACTCAAACCCTTGCTTATATAAAATTCCAAGATCAGTGGTGCCAGCAACATACTTAAGAATCCTCTTTACTGCTCCTAAGTGATGTTGTGAAGGATTATGCATGAACCTTGATACAACACCTACAGGAAAGGCTATATCTGGCCTAGTATGAATTAGATAAATAAGCCCTCCTACAAGAGTCCTAAAACATGCTTCCATCAGCTGTTGGTGAACTATCCTCCATTTGCAATTTCTCGTTCACATTCATAGGGGTTGTAAACCATTTGCAGTTGCTCATGTTGAATTTGTTGAGCATATCTTTCGCATACTTTCTCTGGGTTATGAATATGCCACCTTCCATTTCCTGAACTTCAATTCCTGAAAAATAATGAAGAAGGCCTAGATCCGTCATCTCAAATCTAATTTTCATTGCTTGCTTAAAGTCTGAAATTGCAATAGTATTTGACCCACAATATATCATATCATCCACAAAAATACACACTATCAACATATCTGTGACTCCATTTTTCTTCACATACAGCGTTGGTTCGCTGCAACTTCTCACAAAGCCATACTCCATGAAATATTCATGGATTTCCAGGTACCGTGGTCTTGGTGCCTGTTTTAAACCATATAGAGCCTTGTAAAGCTTGTACACTTTGTCCTTCTTTTACTTCACAACAAATCCTTCAAGTTGTCTAACAAATACCTCTTCCATTAACTCACCATTAAGAAAGGCAGATTTGACATCAAACTGATACACCTTCCATCTCATATGAGCTGCTAACGCCAGGACTAATCGTACCGTTTCAAATATGGCTACAGGTGAAAACGTCTCCCCTACATCTACACTTGGGATGTGTGAGTACCCTTTGGCCACCAATCTTGCCTTTTGCTTATGAATTCTCCCATCCGCATGAAACTTTGTTTTGAAAATCCACTTTAACCCAATTACTTATTTTCCTTGTGGCAGATCCGTAAGTTCCCATGTGTGATTCCTCTCCATAGCTTCCAAACCTTCCTTCATTGCATCTTCCTATTCTTTTATACCAATTGCATCTTCATAGAGCCCAGATCAACTGTAAAGAGAGCAAATGTGCAAGACTCAAAGATTTCCCTCAAGGAGTGCACCTTTTGTGAAGGTGTCTCTTCTGAACTGGAAGTTGCTACTTCTTCGATTCTTCTTGAGCTTCTTGTGGTCATCCTCCTCGGTGGTGTTTCATCTGAACTCGTTGTATCCAAGCTTATTGAAGATCCACCTGCACCTACATTGCTGTGTGCATGTGCACTTTATGACTAAGTTTCATGCTCCTCATCTTCTGTACCTTCTTCATCTATTAGGTATATCACTTCCCGCTTCTCCTTTCCCTTCCAATTCCATCCTTCCTCCTCATTGAACTTCACATTTCTACTAATGAACACTTTTTCAATTACAGGATTGTACAATTGGTATGCTTTACTTTCTGTACAATACCCAATGAACACACACTTTTCTAATTTCTCATCCAACTTCTTTCGATCCTGCTGATTTTTCATAGCATAGGCCGCAATTCCAAAAATTCTCGAATGACTAACAACGGGTTTAAAGCCATACCACATTTCAAATGGGGTATTCTTTGTCATTGCCTTGGTTGGGGATACGTTGAGAATGTAGACAGCAACGTGAACTATCTCTGGCCAAAAGAGATTAGGCATGTGTCTCGATTTCAGCAAGGCCCTAGTCATCTCCACCACTGTTCTATTTTTCCTCTCCACCACACCATTTTGTTCTGATGTATAAGGTATTGTAAGTTGCCTCTTTCTTCATAAAAATGATTGAACTCTATGGAACGAAATTCACCTCCCCTATATGATCTTACCCCTTTGATATTTTTCCCACTTTGCTTCTCAACAAAAGCTTTAAACTTCTTAAATGTTTCAAGTGCTTCAAACTTAACTTTGAGGTAGAAAACCCAACTTATTCTACTAAAATCATCAATCAACATCATGAAATACTTACTTCCACCCAATGAGGTTGTACTCATTGGTCCACAAAGATCCATGTGCACTAGCTCCAATGAGTCGGTGGCTCTCCAGGCTTCTTCTTTTGGAAATGACTTCTTGCTGCGTTTTGCAAAAATACATTCCTCGCACTGCTTGTATTTGTCACCCATCGTTGGCATCCCACTGACCATTTCATTTATTGACAGCTCCTTCATACTTCTATAATTCAAGTGGTCGTATCTCATGTGCCATAGTTCTGAGGAACTGATTGCTACCATGCTGAGCTCTTCTACTGCTGTAACCTCAAAAGGTAACATACGATTTTTTGTCATTGCTATTCGAGCCACCAATTGTCCTCCTTCTTTTTCTCCAATGGTGCAAGTGTTGTTGTCAAAGAGAACTATAAATCCCGACTTCAGCAATTGGCCTACACTCAACAAGTTGTGAGCCAATTAAGGTGCGTACAAGACATCCCTGATCAGCTTGCTTCTTCCTTGATGTGTCTTGATAAGTATTGTGCCTTTTCCCTCCACTTGAATTTTGCAGTTGTTCCCAAGATTGATCATTCGTTTCTGAGACTCATCCAAGTCTTTGAACAGTTCTTTCACTCTAATCATATGATTAGAGCAACCACTGTCCACAAAACCAAATGGACCTCTTGTTCTGTGTTGTCTCCTCATGTGCCATAAACAGTTAACACTCTTCTTCCTCCTTTTCTTGTTCCTTAGCATCAGCAAATTCTGCTTGGTTAACCTTTACCTTGCAATCTTTTGCAAGATGTCCCACTCTGTTACAATTGAAGCATCTTCTCGTTTCTTGTTGTGCGTTTCTGCCTCTGCCTCTGCCTCGCGTCCCACTTCTTCTGTTTCCTCTCCCTGAGCTTCCTGATCCTCTCCAATTTCCTCTTGAATTGCAGTTAGCTTGGAACACCCTTACATCAATTCTCTCTCTAGCTCTGTTGATTCTATCTTCATGAGCAAGAAGAGAACCCATCAAGGCATTGACAGACATGGTTGTTAAGTCTTTTGATTCATCAATTGCTGCCACTACGTGATCAAATCTTGTTGTCAAGCTTCTGAGTATTTTGCAAACAATGGTTTCATCTGAGATCTCTTCTCCATACGATCTCATTTGATTTACCACTGTCACGCCTCTTGAAAAGAAATCTTGAATGGACTCTCCACCATTCATTTGCAATGTCTTAAAATTTCTCCTCAAGGTTTGCAGCTTCACTGCCTTGACCTTGGTTGTCCCTTGAAACTCATTTCTCAAAGCCTCCCATGCTTCTTTTGCTGTTTTCGCGGCTGAAACTCTAGAGAAGATAGTTTCATGCAGCCTTGGTGGATAAAAAAAAGAGCTTTGGCATCTCTTTTTTTCAGCTCCCGCATTCTGCCTTCTTCTTCATTCTTTGGCACACCAGCTTCCGCAATCTCCCATAGGTCTTGAGACCTAAAGAGAGCCTTCATCTTAATACTCCAAAACTCACAGTTTTCACCCTTGAAAATGGGTATCATCGATTGTTGCGAGTTAGATCCATTTTCTGCCATGTTGATTTCAGTAGAGACCTTCAACCCGGCTCTGAAACCGCAATGTTGGATCAATAAGGTCACTTAATACAAATCAAGTTCACAAGACAGAAACTACACGTAAAACACAGGAGATTATGAAAGTGGAGGACTTTTTATTCAGCGCACTTTTTGAGAATACAAAATAGCAATAAATAGAATTCACAAAATGTAAAATCAACAACTAAGCCAGATATGGCTCCTAAAAAATCCGCTAACAATCTAATTTATTGTTGACTACGTAACTAGCTAACAGCCTCCTAAAAATAAGGAACTCAACTTTGAATCACTTCTTAACACCACGGCCCTCAACATTTGCTGTCAACACCGACGGCCATCATTGGCTCATTCCCGTCGACCACCATACTCCCGTAGTCAAGTACTCCAGCTATTGTCGTGATAACCTCGACGACGTTAAAACATTAAAACATTTCGAGACGGTAACCAATTCACCATAATAATTGTATATACGCCTAGGAAACGGTGGGACATGAGATTAACTGAGGTGGCCTCAAACCGCGGGCTTCTTTGGCATAGGGAACAGGTTTTTCGGCAAAAGCATGTTCGTTCATGGCCGAATCGGGATGATGATTTTCATGCCACAAAATCACACGAAATTATGGAGTTAGTCACCAAAACATCAACCTTAAAAACGAATAAGATGTAGACCGAAGATTTTATAAACTGATTTCATGTTTATTTTCGGTTTGGCCTTTACTCAGAGACCTTACCAAACAGAAGGTGGACAAGCTCAAACAAAGGTTTAAGGTTGAGATTTAGTATGGCTTTTGACTTAGACGTGATACATAAAACTCTAAATAGCCATGTTTCAATCTCTCCCTCAAAAACTCCAAGATCGACTTTGGTGCTCTGGGCATGTGATATTTCGTTCAGACATTTCAGCGAACAGTTGGCATGCATAAAAAGGTATGCATTCTAGAGACGCTTTTACAGCAATCCTCAGTCCAAACACAATGTCTTGGCCCTTAAACTCTCCCAAATCATCATAGACTTGTTTCGATTTCACTCTACTTGCTCTAAAAATCACTAGTTTGGTTTAATGTTTTCAAGTTAAAAAAAAACAAGACGAAACAGAGCATGAAATGGATGAGTTACCTAGTTCGGGAAGGGCGGATAGTCGGTGAAAACAACGAAGGATGAGGCTGAGCTCATCCCTATATTGCAGCTAGGTCTTGGTTTCTCAGCGACTTGGTCTCAGGCAGATTAGGAGGCCAGATGGTCTTCGGTCGAGGCAATCTAAAACTGTGGCAAGAGGCATTAGTGAAGAAGCGACTGGAAGGGGAAGGAAATTTGCCGGCGAACCTCCTGGAAAGAAGAACCGAAGCATTTTCCTCTTCAAAACCCCTTTCTTCTCTCCATTTTCTCTCGTTCCACTCCCGGTTCCCCTCTGTCTCCTCTGGTCTCTCTTCTCTCGGTCTTTTTTCTCCTCTTTTTTTTTAACTCCCCCCTCTCTTCCTCTGTTTTTTTTTCTTTTCCTCCTTGCTTTCTTGCTGACCTTTAAGAGCCATCACCTTTACCTGCATTTCCTATCTCTCATCCCCTTTTAGACGACTTTCGCCAGTCAACAATGCCAGCCCCCTTCCCTCTCTATTTTCAGCTCAGAGATCTCGTTGATCAGCATGCTTTCCCCATTTTGGTCTATGCCAGCAGCCGATCTTCTCCTTGGGGGTTGAATCACATCCGTTTCTTTGCTAAAACGGCTACGGGATCTCTTGGGTTCTTGCGCCGTCAGGATGTAGCACTGAGCCACTGCTTCTCGCTTCTAGAATCGTAGCTATCAGCCTCCTCGTGCAAAGCACACCTCTGCTTTGTCGCCTCTGGTCATCTTCATCCTGTCCGAGCGTGAGGGGAAGGAGTGCCTGAAGGGCTGGACTGAATGGCCAAAAGAACAACCAGAGTGGGCCGGCCCTCAGAAGCATTGAATAATGTTTTTTTAATTAATTAATATTTTTTAAATTTAACTTTTTTTTGAAAATAAATAAGGAAAATATACTCTAATAGGCCGTATTAATGCAAATGCACCTAATGTCTATATGCCATGAAAATATTTTTGATTTAGGGGTTAAAAATTAATCCCCCAATTTTCTATGCAATTAGACCTTAAACGACATAGATAAAATTTAGGTGTCAATAGAAACGAGCTCCCTACCCTAGAACTGGCTTGAGAATTGTTCACATCATGTACCATGATTTGATCATCCTATACTCCGATTTTAGCATATCTTGCAATGATTGCGTATGGATAGGACACGGTAGCTGAAGGGACCGAGACAAACTCCAATTCGATCGAGTTCGCCATGGCCGAGATGATCAAGAACCCCGAAGTGATGTCTCAAGCCCAACAAGAGCTTGAATAAGTAGTAGGCAAAGACAACATATTGGAAAAATCACACATACAACACCTCCCCTACTCAAAAGCAGTCATGATGGAAACTCTAAGGTTGCACCCTGGCCTTCCATTTTTGGTGCCTCATTGCCCTAGCAAGACCTACGTCGTCGGGGGCTACACGGTCCTGAAGGGCACTCAAGTCTTGATCAACACGTCGGCCATCCATCGCAACCCATCCGATAGGAAAAACCCATTGAATTTTGACCCAGAGAGGGTCACAAGCACGGACAGCAGGTGGGACTTCAATGGGAATGACCTGAATTACGTACCGTTCAGTTTAGGCCACGGGATTTGCCCCAGGACAGCGATGGGGGAGAGGATGGTGCTGTACTCACTCGCAATGCTCATGCACTCCTTCGAATGGAAACAACAAGGCGGCAGTGCGGAGAAGCTGGATGTTGCGAAGCGGTTTGGCATAGTTCTGAAGAAGAAAGAACCTCTTGTCGCGATTCCTACGCCAAGGTTGTCTGATCCCGCACTCTATGAGTAAGCAAGATGAGTATTCGATTGATTAGTACTAGTTGGATGTATAAAATGTTTCCAAAGCTTAAAAGGAAATTTATGAAGCTTCTGTGTGATAGAAGACTAGCGAGAGTTGAGTAGTAACAAAAATCAAATGATAGTTTGTATATACTAGTGTGCCCTAAGCTTATTAATGTATGAGGTGCAATAATGAACAATACGTTTGAAAGGTGTGTTGCAAATAACTATAAAGATATTGTTAACGAGTGTTCGTGCTATTTGCACAATTAGTACATTTATTATGAAATTCTTTCTTTGCAAAATTTTGTTAACAAGTGCGCGGGCGCGGCAACACTTGCCAACAAGACCTTAATAAGAATAATAATGCATTTTAGATGGTGATGATTAAATCATTCGAGTCTTGGTTCATGAACAAGATTATGCAAGATTTTATGTATTCATCTATGGCATATAAAGATAGTCTGCCACAATTGATTTCTTACAAAGGATGTAATTATAAACCTTTATCTTTAGCCATTTTTTTGGCCACATAATTTATTAATAGACATCGGAGATCTTTACTTAATCAAACAGTGCGTTCCTCACTCTTTTTTTGTGTGTTATTTAATGTTTTTTTCTTGGTAAAGATGTGTTATTTAATGTTAAGTACCCCATTTTTCAAAAATCAAGATTAACATTTAGTATGATTTGCAATCATGTCAAATTTTCTTATTAGCGGAAGTGGGGATGCTAGATTGTAAGCCCGCAGACACTCCAGTTATGCAGAACCATAGATTTAGGGAGTATTCAGATTAGATACCAACTAACAAAGAAAGGTATCAAAGGTTGGTGGGAAAATTAATTTATCTGTCGCATACTCGACCTGATATTACTTATGCTGTGAGTGTTGTTAGTCAGTTCATACATGTCCCTAGTGAAGATCATATGGATGATGTGATAAGAATACTGCGCTACTTGAAGGGAGCTCCAGGAAGAGGAATTCGTTTTTTGAAGAATGGACACCTTGAAATTGAGGAGTTTACGGATGCTGACTGGGCTGGGAGTGTATCTGATAGGAGGTCAACTTCAGGATATTTTACTTTTGTCGGAGGAAACTTAGTTACTTGGAGAAGTAAGAAGCAAAATGTTGTAGCATTATCAAATGCAGAAGCAGAGTTCAGGGGGATGCACAAAGGTCGTTGCGAACTTCTATGGCTTAAGAGATTAATGACAGAACTCGATTATACTCTTATACCTGAGATGAAGTTGTTTTGCGACAACAAGGCAGTCATCGATATATCTCATAATCCTGTTTAGCATGATCATACAAAACATATTGAAGTAGATCGTCATTTCATTAAGTAAAACCTGGATACCAAAGTGGTTCGGTTTCCATATGTAAAATCGGAAGATCAACTGGTGAATATACTAATGAAGGCTGTATCCAGTAGGATCTTTTACAGCTCACTCGACAAGTTGGGCATCCAAGATATCTATGCACCAACTAGAGGGGGAGTATTGGAGAAAGATACGATTTTATCTTTAACTTTGATTTGAATTGATTCAATCAATGATACTCAGAGATAAAGTAGGAGAGTGTAATCGTTGTAATCTTGCTTATTCTTTCCTTTTTTGTATGATAAATACATATATGTACAAAGTGAAAGAAGATGAAAAAATTACCCCAAAATACATCTTCATCGTTCTTGTTTCTCAACATGACGATCTATTCAGCCTATGAGATAGAGGATAAAACTTAGTTCTCATGCCCTTGGCGTAATCTTTTGTATCCAATCAGCCCCCAATATGTATTTATCTTGTAAGATATAAACTTAGTTCTTTTATGCGGAAAATTTATAATTTAAGATCTTAGATCTTCATGATTTTCACAATAAGAGGGATGAAGACATACCTTTATCCATAACGTTTCCCTTGAAGATAATTGTTACAGAAAACAGAAGAAGCGAAAAAATCTGATTTCTCTCTCTTACCCACTTTTCTCTTAACGTATTTTATCGATGGAGGATAAAATATAACATTCTTTTACGTGTGTTATCGTGGGTGGAGAGAGGATTAGACTCCTTTTATATTACCCCTTCAAGTGGTGCCTTCCATCAAAGCATATCCCACTTCATAAAAGTCGTACCTTTTCGGAGGAACTTTAACTTCTCAACAGAATTATATCTTTTTATTTATTTTCATAGCCAATACGTTTTAGCACTTAAATATTTATTAACCATTAATTTATAACACCATATGGGCCACATTATTCTTACATTCTCCCACTTGGCCCATATGACCTTCATTTCATGGTTTAATAAAGATCATAACATGATCTATAAATGAGAAGTATAGTAATGGTCCAACCATAATCGAGCTCACAGTATCAAATAGAAAACAGGAAATATCAAAAACACATAATCGAGCTCACAGTATCAAATAAATAAACTTAATGCACTCATAATACAATCATTAATGACATCCAATAATACCTATCCTTTCAACATGTTCTTTAAATATTTTGGGCAGTAGTCCTTTTGTTAAGGGATCTGCAATCATAAGGTTGGTGCTAATGTGCTCAATTGACACTTTTTGTTTCTGAACTTATTCTTTAACAAACAAGTATTTAATCTCCATATGTTTAGCACCTTTGGAGTACTTGTCGTTTTTAGAGAAGAAAACTGCTGCAGAGTTATCACAATAAATTTTCAACGGCCTAGCAATACTGTTGACAATCACAAGCCTCGAAATAAAGTTCCGCAGCCATATCCAATGAATAGTAGCCTCAAAGCATGCCACAAACTCAGCCTCCATAGTAGATGTAGCAATAATTGACCGCTTTGCACTTTTTCATGAAATTGCGCCTCTAGCCAAAAGATACAAGTAACCAAAAGTTGATTGTCTTGTATCGGTACATCCGGCTAAGTCTGAATCTGAATATCTAATCACCTCAAGACGAGCAGATCTTTTATAAGTGAGCATGTAATTCTTCGTTCCTTGCAAGTATCTGAAAACTTTCTTTGCAGCTTTCCAATGATTTAATCCTGGGTTACTTTGATACCTACCCAGTATTCCGACAGCAAAATTAATGTCTGGTCTGGTGCAAGTTTGAGCATAAATTAAGCTTCCGACAACAGATGCATAAGGAATACTTTTCATTCGTTCTTGTTCCAATTCACTTTTCGGACATTGCATAAGACTAAATTTGTCACCTTTTTGAATTGGAACTGCTCCTGCTGAACATTTATTCATATTAAATCTCTCTAAAATTTTATCAATATAGGCTTTCTGAGACAACCCTAATAATCCATGTAATCTATCACGGAATATTTCTATTCCTATCACATATGTTGCTTCTTCCATATCTTTCATTTCAAAATTTTTAGAGAGAAATTTCTTGGTTTCATGTAACAAACCAAGATCATTAGTCGCAAGCAAAATGTCATCAATATACAGAACTAGAAAAATAAACTTGCTCCCACTGACCTTCATGTATATACACCGATCAACAGTGTTTTCCTTAAATCCAAAAGAAGTAATGGTATCATTAAACTTAAGATACCATTGTCGGGAAGCTTGTTTAAGTCCATATATTGATTTCTTTAATTTACACACCATGTGTTCCTTTCTTTTAACTGAAAAGCCCTCGGGTTGGTCCATATAAACTTCTTCCTCTAAATTCCCATTAAAAAACGCAGTTTTAACATCCATTTAGTGTAACTCTAAATCGTAATAAGACACCAAAGCCATAATGATTCGAAGTGAGTCTTTCTAGGAGACTGGTGAAAATGTCTCCTTATAGTCAATACCTTCTTTCTGAGTAAACCCTTTAGCAACAAATCTAGCCTTATATCGTTCGATATTACCTTTTGAGTCACGTTTGGTCTTAAAGACCCATTTACACCCGACCCTTTTGCATCCTTTAAGCAATTCAACGAGATTTCAAACTTGATTTTGATCCATAGATTTTAAATCTTCTTCCATGGCATTAAACCATTTAGTAGAATCATCATATTCCATGGCTTGTAAAAATGAACCTGGATCATTACCAATTCCTAAGTCAATTTCTAACTCTTGTAGATAAATCACGTAGTCATTAGAAATAGCCGATCTCTTTTCTCTTTGAGATTTCTTAATGCTATTTCTTGTGGCTCAACTACTATAGGTTCAATATTAACATTTTCATTATAGAGTGTTTGATCATTAATGTGTTGTTCTTGATTATTATTGGGTTGAACTATAATATCAGGAACAACAACTTTAGAAGTTTTAGGTAGAGGAACTTCCACCCTTACTTCTTGAATGCAAACATCACGCATTCTTTCACTCCCACTAATGTCAATATTTTCAATGAACCCAGCATTTCCAGATTCAACAATTCTTGTACTATGATTAGGACAATAAAATCTATACCCTTCGGATTTCTCTACATAACCAATGAAGTAACCACTGGTTGTTCTTAAATCCAATTTCTTTTCATGTGAATTGTAAATTCTTACTTCTGCTAGACAACCCCAAACATGCAAGTGTCGTAAACTAGGTTTCCTTCATGTCCACAGTTCAAAGAGAGTCTTTGGAACTGCCTTACTAGGAACCCTGTTTAACAAATAGATAGAAGTCTTTAATGCATGCATCCACAATGATAAGGGTTGAGATGAATAATTCATCATACTCCTAACCATTTCTATTAAAGTATAATTACACCTTTATGTTATGCCATTTTGTTGTGGTGTACCTGGCATTGTGTATTGAGCACAATTACCATGTCTTTCAAGGAATTTAGCAAATGGACCTGGACATTGTCTCGACTCATCATACTTTCCATAATATTCACCACCTCTATTCCACCTTACTATTTTCACCTTTTTATCTAATTGCCTTTCAACCTCTTTAATATACACCTCAAGTGCATTCACTGATTGAGATTTATCATGCAATAGATAAATATAACCATAACGTGAAAAATCATCAATAAAAGTGATAAAATAATTTTCTTTACCAAAAGATGGAACATCAAAAGGACCACATATATCGGTGTGTATGATTTCAAGAAGCTCTGTGCTTCTTGTGGCACCTTTCTTAGCGTGTTTTGTTTGTTTACCCTTAACACAATCAATACACACTCCAAAATCAGTAAAATCTAAATTTGGAAGAATTTCATTCTTCACTAATCTTTGCATTCTTTCTTTAGATATATGACCCAAACATTTATGCCACCAGTAAGCAGAATTCTCATCCACTAAACTACATTTAGTGTCAACATTATGATGCATCATCATTAAGGTCTCAGCAAAAGCATTATCAAGTTTAAACTTGTAGAGACCATCACATAAAATTTCAGTTCCAATAAGATTATTATTCTTATATAAACTGAAAAATCCACAACCAAACTTAAAAGAGAATCCCACTACATCAAGTTTTGGCAAAGAAACTAAATTGCGGGAAAAAGTAGGTACATAAAGGGTTCCAAACAAATCCAAATAATGCCCAGTATCTAAGATCAAATGATAAGTACCAATGCCTTTAACTGGAGCTTTGTTTCTATTCCCCGTGAGCACATAATTCTCATTTGGCTTTATGGTTTGGATCGAAAGAAATCCCTGCATCGTATTTGAAACATGAGTGGTGGCACCAGAATCAATCCACCAAGTATTACGAGGAACTTCAGTAAAGTTTGATTCAAAACATACTAAAGCACAAGGCTTACCTTTCTTTTCAAACCAAGCTTTACGCAATTGGAAATCTTTCTTCAAATGTCCAATTTTATTACAAAAGTGACGCTTAATGAGATTGTGTTCCTTCTTATGGATTTAAGAAGCCTTAAAAGAGTCATTCAGGTTGTGCAAACCTTTCTTCTTGCTCCTTCCACCTTTCATCTTGGAATTCTTCTCAGCTTCTTGATGACTTAAGAGATGAACAAAATGAGCCTTTTGATTCTTTATCCTTGTTTCCTCTTGAACAAGCACATTGGCCAATTTATTTACATTCCACTTGTCCTTTATAGTGTTGTAATTCATTTGAAATGACCCATATTGTTCATGAGGCAAGGAATTAAGTATGAACTGTACTAAAAGGTACTCATCCACGTTCATTCCCAAAGTCCTTAATTCTGCCGTTAAGTTTGTCATCAGGAGAAGAACAGCAAAAGTGCCAAAAACTTATGTACGGCGCTCACTTTAGTGCCAAAAGTTTCTTTTGGATCACTTTAGTGCCAAAATTTTTGAAAAACGATCACTTAAGTGCCAACTTCGGTCAATTTGGCTGGAAATCTGACGTAGCATTTTTTTTATTAATTTTTGAAGCCGATGTGGCTCGCCGGAGATACAGTCAGCATTTTTTATTTTAAATAATTTTTTTTCTTTTTTCCTTCTTTTCTTTTTTTCTTTTCTTTCTTCTCCCTTTGGTCACCGTCGGTGACCGGAGGCCGCCACCGGTCGCCTGGCTTCGCCCGGGCGAGGCCACCGCCGCTCGCCACAGGCAAGGCTCAACCAACCCTCGCCTGGGCGACGGCGGCCAAACCCCGGCGAGGGCTCCCCTCGCCAGATCTGGCGAGGCCGGCCGTCGCCCAGGCCATGGCAGCCCCGCCAGGCGTCGCCCAGGCTACGGCGGCCCCGCCAGACGTCGCCTTACCTCGAGAGACGTTTTGCGGGGCCGCCGTGGCCTGGGCAACGGCCGGCCTCGCCGGATCTGGCGAGGGGAGCCCTCACCGGGGCTCGCCCTCGCCGAGGCTTGCTCGCCGTCGCCCAGGCGAGGGTCGGTTGGGCCTCGCCTATGGCGAGCGGCGGCGGCACTGGCCGTCTAGCCTCGCCCGGACGAGGTCACTGCCGCCCACGCCACAGGTGAGGCCCGACCGACCCACGCCTGGGCGAGGGCGGGCAAACCCTTGCGAGGTCGGCCTCGCCTAGCATGGGCGAGGGCTCCCCTCGCCAGATCCGGCGAGGCCGGCCGTCGCCCAGGCCACGACGGCCCCATCGGGCGTGACCTTCCTCCAGGCGACGTTCTGCAGGGTCGCTGTGGCCTGGGCGACGGCCGGCCTCGCCGGATCTAGCGAGGGGAGCCTTCGCCGGGGTTGCCTTCGCCCATGCTAGGCGAGGCCGACCTCGCCGGGGCTTACTTGCCCTCGCCCAGGTGAGGGTCGGCCGGGGGAAGGCGACCCCCGATGAGGTCGCCGTGGCTTGGGCGAGGGCCGGCGTCGCCTCGCCTGGGCAAGGGCGTGCCCATGGCCAGCCGCCTGGCAGGCGAGGCGAGGCCGACCCTTGCCAGATCCGGTGGGCCGGCCCTCGCCCAAGCCACAGCGGCCTCGCCGGCGGTCGCCCGGGGGAAGGTGACCCCTAGCGAGGCCAAGTGGCTGGCCATGGCCGGTGTCCAGTCACCGGCCAAATGAAGAAAAAGAAGAAAAAAAAGAAAAAAAAGAAAAGAAGGAAAAAAAACAATTAAAAATTCGAAATTTACACGTGGAAATGCCATGTAGATTAAAATTTTAATTAAAAAAGCCACGTATTAATTTGGCCGGAATTTCTCGCCGTTGGCACTTAAGTGATCATTTTTCTCCGATTTTGGCACTTAAGTGATCCGAAACAAACTTTTGGCACTAAAGTGAGCGCCGTACACAAATTTTGGCACTTCTGGTGTTCTTCTCCCATTTGTCATCTCTAGGACATGGTCATGCATGGTACGTGAGCCATCATATTTCATGGTGGTCAAAGTACTCATCAATGTACCAGCTAGTGACTTATCAGCAGTTTGAGAACGCTCTTCCATAAATTTCATAAATTCCTTAGCATTGTTAGTTTTGGGAAGAGTAGTCTTTAAGTTATTTGCAACTGTCATTCGTATAAACATTAAGCTTAATCTGTTCGATCTTTCCCAAGCTTTATGGAAAGACTTTTCATTATCGCTGCTCTCATCAGTAATAGCAGTCGGTTTCTCAATCTGAAGTGCTAAATCAAGATCCAAGACACCTAAGTGAAATTGGACTTGTTCACTCCAATCGAGAAAATTCATTCCATTGAATAAAGGAATAGACGAAGCATGTGAATGAAGAGAAATAGGTACAGATACTGCAAACATACAAGAATATACTCATACATTAATGCTTTGAGATTATCACATTTTCATATGCAAATTAAACATTACATGTATATCATAGTTCTCCTTTGGGTGATCCTATAATATACAAACATACAATAAATCATAATGATGCTAATAACTTTTATTTGATAATTATAAATACACCCCATTAAAGTTTATTTGATATCTTTGGATATACAAACAAATTTAACAAGACATATTAATTACCAACTATTATGTTCATGAATTATAAGAAATTGATTAACCTTTGGGTTAATCCCTAAGTCTTTATAATAAATGAACTTCAATATACCCATGACACCAATAAGGATATGTAATATATCAATTCCAACCATAGCATCAATTAATCATGAGTAATTGAAAGAAACATTATACAATTTAAAGAAAATTCAAGACATTATGGCTCGGCCACTTTGGTGACTAACAAACCATTCATAATTGAATTCTTGAAATTGTAAAACACTAATTGTTTCATTAAAAAATATTTACCAAATTGCATGTTGAGGGTAAATCCGTAAATTAATGCATAAGGGCAAAACATTAAAATCAGAATTGATAGGGGCAGAATCGTAAATTCAGCAACCAGTGGCAAAATGGTAAATAATTCGATCAATGGCAAAATAGTAAATAAAACGGTCAAGGCCAGAATCGTAATTAATGGAGGGAGAGAAGGCCCGCGAACACGTGCATGGCACTGCCCGTGTCTACCCCGCGGGCACGTGCACTACACGTGCCCGTGTTCACAGCGCAAGGCACATGCTTGACACATGCCTCTTCTTCGTTGCGTGAGTCAGTGCGTGGACCCACGCACCTACAACCGCAAGGCGCGTGGAGGCCATGCGCCTTCTTCAACATGCCCTTTCGGCCAACTTTTTTTTTTAAAGCATTCTACCATCCGATCACCGATCAAATTAGTAGATTTTGGAGACTACTCCGCCACAACCACACAGATCTAAGATTCGGCGAAATAAATTGGAACAAGAAATCATTTCAACAACTTTGGCAAATAACAAAAAGACCAAAATCGTTTAACGAATCCAAACCCAAAAATCATAATCGAAAAATCATGAGATCTTAAACGGGGCTCTGATACCAACTGTAAGATATAAACTTAATTCTTTTACGTGGAAAATTTATGATTTAAGATCTTAGATCTTCATGATTTTCACAAAAAGAAGGATAAAGACATACCTTTATCTATAACGTTTCCCTTGAAGATAATTGTTGCAGAAAACAGAAGAAGCAAAGAAATCTGATTTCTCTCTCTTATCCACTTTTCTCTTAACGTATCTTATTGATGGAGGATAAAATACAACGTTCTTTTACGTGCGTTATCGTGGGTGGAGAGAGGACCAGACTCCTTTTATATATACCCCTTCAAGTGGTACCTTCCATCAAAGCATATCCCACTTCATAAGAGTCATACATCTTCGGAGAAATTTTAACTTCTCAATAGAATTATATCTTTTCATTTATTTTCATAGCCAATACGTTTTAGCACTTAAATATTTATTTACCATTAATTTATAACACCATATGGGCCACATTATTCTTACATATCTAATCAACACAAACTTCTCCATCTTGACCATAAAAAACACTTTCCATCTTGCAATTATTTTACAGCCGTGGGGCAGTGAAGTGGATCGGCAGGCTGATCTACGAGGAGACGACCGGGGTGCTGAAGATCTCCCCAGAGAATGTGATCCATGGGCGCCGTGGCCTACACAGAGCATGTGCAGCGGAAGGTGGTGACCGCCATGGACATGGATTTAGGAGGGTTTTGATTTTATAGTTGGTGATGTAGTTGTAGACTTGTAGTGGGTGTTGTATTCTAAAGAAATGAACTTGTGACGGTTCGATGTACAATGGGATCTATATTAAGGTGAATAGAATATCGGTTTAAGTTCTCCGATTTCGCTTTTTACTTGTGTTTTGGGATGAGTTTGGCATTCTATTGGTGCTTCGAAATGATGATTTTGGAGGTGCGCAGCGTTGCAAAGAAATAGAAAAATTCTTATAATATGTGAGTTCAAACAGAGTTGGATGAAGAGAGCATATTTGCGAACTCGAACTAAAAATCGGAAGCAATTGGTTGAGTTAATAAGTCAAATTAGGGTAAGCAAATTGGTGATTGTTTCGAGGACAAAAAAATGAACATGGGAAGAGATGAGAACAGAGTAAGGGAAGAGAGAGAAAGAGTAATGAAGAAGGCGAGCATTTCCAAAATCCTTAAAAAGTGAGCCTGTATGGACGCGTGACAAGAGTTGAATTGAGTTATCTATATCAATTCACATGATAAGAGCTTAATGAAGTGACCCACCATTGACGTGATTAGATAGGCCACTCCCATATTTTCTCACAATTTGCGCTCAAAATAATACTAAAGGGAGTGTGCTCTCCACCCCAAAAGTGAACTCATTTTCCTCTTATATTACTCGTGAAAGGTGAGAGCTCCACTTTTCATTTATGAAAAGCTAAAATGCTCGAGCAACAGCTTATTTTTTACTTTTGCAAGTCGGCTCATATTAAGTAGAGGGGCAAAAGTGCCTCTCAAACAAGAAAATGTGAAAGATAAATCACTTCGTAATATATGTTTTGATTTACAAGCCATGAATAGACTTGACTAAGAGAGTCAATTTCTGTCAACATCTTGCAATTATTTTTAGAATTGACCAAGTGATTAAATGTTAATCTGGATGTAATAAATTTTATATTCGAATTATAACATTTCACACTCTAAACAATTTTGGAGGCCAATCATGTAATCTCATGAATGAAGTTCTACTCGAGCTCGTTGCGTGCAAGGCAGGCACAACTTGCATCTATACTAAAAAACTAATTGACTTGAAAGTCCAAATATCATTTCATACTACACAAGGAATATTAAGATGAATTTGAATTTACCAACAATGACTCAAAAGTTGAATATTTTAGGTGGATCGATGTCCAAAAACTGAGTGGTTGCCAAATGCATGAAGGCATTTCGAAAAGTGAAAAAGAATGGGATTTACGTAAATCAGCACGTGGCTAGTTTCATCATTTAAAAACTCTTTATTATTGCCTTCAGCATTTATGTCAATAAACCAAATCAATTTACATATACCTAGCTCCAAAACTTACCTATTCAATGAAAAGAACTCAATCATCAATTTATAGAAAATACTTAATCGAAATAGATTACGTGATTTTTGTTTTTTTGTAAAAGTAGCAGACTCCTCTTATTGAAAGTTTGGTTATTTTACATCTGAAAAAATTATTTTAATCCAATTATCCATCTTAGAATATGATAGGAAACTATCTTTAGTCTAAATAAATATGATATGTTGATATTCGTATTATGTGATATACGTAAAATCAATGTACTTGCAAAGTCAGACATAGAACGATATTCTTAATTTTTGTATATAAGTGATATTATAGCTTTTGATTTATTAACCTTCATTAAAAGAAAATATTCTCTATTGGTAAAGTGAAATAATTCTCGTGAAGCGTAACATCACAACAACTCACGAGGTCCCCGAAACGCTCGATGTCGAAACGACCTCATTTGCATGAGGACAAAATCAACACCGACGATCACTTTCTGAGTCATGGCTCTCAAATTTGCCTCGTCTTGATGCAAGAATACGTAACCTCCCTAGGCTCTACTTCCGCGAGTGGAGAGGCAAGAGAGAAAAGCAAGCACGTCAATGCACTTGCAATGAATATGAGTATTCAAGTATAATGGTTGTCGTAATGCGTGATAGCTGGTGATTACCTTCTCGGGTTCAGTGAATAGGGTTTTGCTGTAAAAGTAACGTTGCGGATCCAATAGGAACTTTGCAATTAAATAGAGAGAGAGAAAATCGTAAAGGAATAGACTGAGAAACAATAAAAGACATGAGAAATTTATATGATTCGATATGAGTGTCGAAACATATGTTCATAAAAAAAGTTAAATTGAAGAATTACACTACTTGAATCACCCGGCATACTCAAGTATTTTTCCGTTCTAATTTACGCCAAAACCCAAAATTTAGGTGTAAAACTCACCGCATGTACTCCATGGTTAGAGCTCCCTTTACGTTCCTTTTGTTTAGTTAAACAGTGTCTGACACTAGTCATTTTGGATCCTTATTTAATTGAAATTTTTCACGAAGGAAGGCATAAAAGACCAAAGGGACTCCATTGCATTTTAGATCACGCGAGTTCACATGATCCACGTTTTGGATCTTTTAAATGCTCCATCTTCTCTTTTACTCTCCTTATGATAAATTAGAGACAAAGAACGCAAACACAATTTAGCAAGATTCGGCTAAGTAAGCCTATGTTCTCGGAAATCCTCTCTTTTGTTATGTGTTCTTTTGAGAGAGGGATTGTCTTTTTATTGATAGAGGTACATAATTGTTTCCAAAATTTCAGAGAATATACAAAGTAACAATTGAATAAGGAAATCTCACTTACCATAAAAAAATAATTGAATAAGGAAAGAACACCAAATCAGAAAAATATCCTATAATTTTCTCCTACCAAAACAGGAGGATTATGTAAATTGATTTGGTCAACACCCTCTTTCCTCCGTTGCTCTCTTCTCGTCTGCATATCAACCATCGTCACCTCACCAACGCTCGTCACATCAGCACAAAAAGTTCCGTTCACTGCATCTTCTTCTTCTTCGAATCCTCTCAACTTCGTTCACTGCATTTTCTTCTTCTTCGAATCCTCTCAGCTTCGAGGCCCATCGTGATTGATCACACTCTAAGGTCGCCATGTCTCCCTCCATCTCCCTTTCCCTTCTCCACAATCTTGAATCTTCTCTTTCATGGCAAGATTTCTCGCTCCCGAACTTACTTATCCTCTCAAGCGTTTTCGCAATTGGTTGTTGGGCATGGTGTCGTTTCGCCAAGAAGAAAGACTCGCCGTCGCTGCCGCCGGGACCGACGGGTCTCCCCCTCGTCGGGAACTTGCCCTTCCTCGATCCAGAGCTCCACACTTAATTCGCCACCCTCGCGATGACGTACGGCCCGGTCCTGAAGATCCAGCTTGGCAAGAAGCTTGGTGTCGTCGTGACATCCCCAGCTACTGCTCGTGAAGTGCTGAAGGATAACGACGTCACGTTCGCCAACCGCGACGTGCCCATCACCGGGAGGACTGCGTTCTATGGCGGGTCAAACATCGTGTGGAGCCCGTACGGGCCCGAGTGGAGGATGCTCCGGAAGGTGTGTGGGCTCAAGATGCTGAGCACCCACACGCTGGACTCTGTCTACGAGCTCCGGCGAAGGGAGGTCCGGAAGACCGTGGCGTACTTACTGCTTCAGGCCGGGTTGCCGGTGAACGTTGGGGAGCAAATGTTCTTGACGGTGCTCAACGTGATCACGAGCATGTTGTGGGGCGGGACGATGGAGGGCGAGGAGAGAGAGCGCTTGGGTGCTGATTTCAAGCAGGTCAGTGACGATGAAGATCGAATAGGATTTCTTCCTTTTTTACCATATAAAATGAAGCACACTGTAGGCGTAAACAAAACTTCAAGACAAACAGGTTTTTGTCGATCCTTCGATTGAGTCTTTAAATATGCTCATCTAACCAAATGTGGATTTGGCCATCTTCGAAAAATTATTTTCTACTTGACAATATAGGAAAAATTACGAAGAAAATCCTAAGCCTTTTGCAGTTGTGCCAATTCAGTCCTTTTGGCTAGCCGGTGCTGATGTGGCCGCCGTCCGACTGATGTGGCATTGGCCAGTGTCCACGTGGCAATATTTTAATATTTTTTTATTTTCGAAATTTTTTCCTTTTTCTTTTTCTTTTCTTTTCCTTCTCCCCTTGGCCTGTCCGGCCAAGAGGGAGGCTCGCCGGCGAGGCGGAGCTCGCCTAACCATGGCGAGCTACACCTCGCCAAATCTGGGCGAGGGCAGAGCTCGCCCAGCCATGGCGAAGGCAAAGCTCACCCAGCTCCGGCGAGGTAGAGCTCGCCATGGCTGGGCGAGCTCTGCCCTCGCCCAAATCTGGCGAGGCGGAGCTCACCATGGTAGGGTGAACTCCGCCTCGCCAGATCTGGGTAAGGGCAGAACTCGCCCAACCATGGCGAACTCGGCCAGCTGTTGCGAGGCCCCAGCTCGCCTTGCCGGAGTTGGGCCCTTGCCAGTGAGCCTCCCTCTAGCTGGACAGGGCAAGGGGATAGAATGAAAAGAAAAAAAAAAGAAAAAAGGAAAAAAATTCAAAAATAATAAAATTATATATATTAAAATATTGCCACGTAGACACCGGCCGGCGCCACGTCAGCCAGCTGGTAGCCACATCAACGCCAGCCAGCCAAAAGGACTGAATTGGTTGGTTTACAAAAAGTTTAAGATTGAATTGACAAAAAAAAAGGTTTAGGACTGAATTGGCACAATTACAAAAGGTTTAAGACTTTTTTGGTAATTTTCCTTGACAATATATGCCATGGCTTCTATTTTCTTGCCATTAGAAAATAACATATGACTTTAGGGTTGCGCTAAACTTACCTTTTGGACCGACTATAACTCTTCATATTAATCTAAATTGAGTTTATAATTTATCGGTATCAGTAAAGTTCGCTTGAAAGTGCTCTTTGTGTCTATTAAGGTCAGGCAACGGGCAAGCTAGTTAGTCATTGAGATTCATGATCAATTCTTTTTTTTTTTTGGTAAGGCATGATCAATTCTATTTCATATTCATATTTCAAGAATTGTCTGTTTAATTGTCTAGTTTTCTCTTTTTTAAGTTCAAAATATATATAATCCCACGAAAAATCTTAAACTTTTCTCCGTGCGACACCAATACCAAAACATTTACTTTTGTCTCATTAATACCTCAAACTTGTATCAGTTGCCTAAAAATTGTCTTTCGTTAGATTTTCGTCTTTACACGCAGCAAAAAATGCCAATGTAACAACATGCGGGGACAACACCAGGCAAATGGATTTGAAGTGGCAATGGACATACGTTGCCTTGTTGACCAAGAGCATGGCCACATCAAATATTTAATGGTCACGCACGCTGTGACGTTAGAATTTTTAATGGCCATATGGATGGAAAGTATTTCTAGGTCATTATTATAAGTTTTAGAGTTTTGGTGAGACAAAAAAAAATTTTGATTAACGGTACACCACGATAGATTTTTGGTAGAATTATCCCACTTTTCTTTTTGGCTTTTGGCTTAAGTGAATATAAAAAATTGAAGATATTACTCACCCGTAGGTGGCGCAGTTGGTTTGGGCCCTCCCGCCATCGCAGGAGGTGAGCGGTTCGAAACTCTGCGTCGTCAGCGATTGAAGTGGGGGGTCCTGGCGGTGGGTTGTTGGGCTAGCTTTCTCCCGGATTTAGTACCGAATAGCCTATAGGGAGAAAGGGAGGTTCCCGGGTTATCAAAAAAAAAATTGAAGATATTGATTCCATAATTTCTTTCTGAATTTTCTGACCCTCGACAGGCGGTGTCAAATTTGACAAAACTTCTTGGGAAGCCAAACATTTCGGACTTTTATCCGAGTCTGGCCCGATTCGATTTGCAAGGGATAGAGAGGCAGATGAAGGGTTTGGCGAAGCGGTTCGATGGAATATTTGAGAAGATGATCCAGCAGAGGTTGAAGATGCAGACAGAAAGCGGAAGTGAGTCATTGGACGGCGGCGAGGAGCGCGCAAAGATTTCTTGCGGTTTCTATTGAACTGGAAGGATGAGGAAGATGCCAAGATTCCTCTAACCCTGACTGGCCTGAAAGCTCTGCTCTTGGTGAGTTTTTCTTCTTCCCCTTCTTATGTTATTGGCAAAGCTTACTTCTTTATACTTCATTCATTTGTTTTTCTAATGAGAATACATGATGTAAATCGATTCTTTGCGACGTTTTGATCTAGTAATCGAAATAGTTGAAGATGCATAATTATTAGAGGAATCTTAATATAAGAGAGATTTTGTGCAGATCACAATGACTAGTTTGTTTAAATGATGATTTTCACATTACTTCATAAGTTGATTATATAAACCTTTTATTTTATAAAAAAATGAACCTACTGTAATAATTAATTTTCCGTGGTTGAGCTAAATATCAAGATGCATGGGGATTGATGTTAACATCTTACATAAGTACTCACGGTTCCTCTTTGAATTCTCTAATGTGGAAGCTTCAACCAGTGGTTGAACTCATTAATTACGCATACCAGTTTAATTTCAGTGAATAGGACTCAAAGGGACGGATGGAAATGAATTGGCACAAGAATTGAGAGGGGCTGAATTGGTTATGTTAGGAGAGACTAGCATTAGCAATATCCGAGTCGACTTCTTTGCCTGGGTTCATTTGGCGATAAATCGACTCGAATCTAACCATACGCAGTAATACGATTGTCATCTTTGTCAACCCTTCAACGGTTTTTATCTGTTGTGTGTTTAGCGTTATATTATTAAATAGTTACTCACTCCATCCTAGCTATTTCATTCCATTGTTGTGAGTGCAGGACGACCCTTGGCTCGAATTTGCAGCGCCGTTTCACTGCTCACAACTCGTAAAAGAAAATTTGATGGGGCTAGACTTTACTGCTATTTGTCAGAAGTCTAATTCAACAAATAACAACATAAAGAAATAATTGAAAAACAGTAGCTTTTTACCTTTACAAAATTAGTTTCCTAATCCTAACTCTTGCTTGCTTTCAAATCTTCTTCGTGACTTCAATTTCTCTTGAGGGCGATCCATTGAAAATTACATGCAATTGAATTATTTTTGACAGGACATGTTGGTTGGCGGAACGGACTCATCCTCCAACACGATCGAGTTTGCCATGGCTGAAATCATGAAGAAACCTAGTGTTCTGAGAAAAGTCCAGCAGGAATTGGAAAATGTGGTCGGCAAAGACAACATAGTAGAAGAATCTCACATCCCTAAACTTCTTTACTTACAAGCTGTCATGAAAGAGTCTCTGAGATTGCACCCGCCAGTTCCACTGCTGATCCCGCACTGCCCGAGCACGACTTGCACCGTCGGAGGCTACATGGTCCCGAAGGGCTCTCGGGTCTTCATCAACGTGTGGGCGATACACAGGGACCCTTCGATATGGAGGGACCCGCTGGAGTTCGATCCTGACAGGTTCTTGCACTGCGAGGATGATTATAATGGGCACGACTTCAATTACTTTCCTTTCGGGTCTGGGAGAAGAACGTGCGTGGGAATATTGATGGCCGAGAGGATGGTCCTGTACTCGCTCGCCACGCTCCTGCACTCCTTCGACTGGAAGCTGCCCGAGGGGGAGGAGATGGATCTGACAGAGCAGTTTGGGGTCGTCATGAAGAAGAAAAAGCCTCTAATGGCTGTTCCTTTGCCAAGGTCCTCTGATCCTCGGCTTTATGAATGAGATATTAGTGGAGTGCACCATATGAACCGGTGCATCTTGGTGTGGTTTGTTTATATAAGCTTATTTGTCTAGAATAAAGGAAGAAACTGCATCTAGCTTCCTTCATATGATTTATTAAACTTCAGTCGATGCAGTTTTATTTGACAAAGTTTATATCTCGCAATGCCAAATGTTTTTAAAGTTAATGATTAGTCACATTTCGTATTATCTATCCACTGTCCATGGAGAAATTCGCTTTTGAAATGCAATGCTGTGCATCTCTAATTCATCTATAGGATGGAAGCAACACAAATTTCGCGTTTGCGGGGGCACAGAGGATGGTGAGCAGGATCTTTCTGTTCATTTTGTCTCCTTTTTTTTTTATCTTTTTTGCCCTTTATTGCCAAGGTAGGCCTTGACATCAATACTAATAGCCCTGAAAACCAACGTAAAATGTTCCTGATGCCCAGCCCCTTTTTGCACACATGATTATTGGTTTTTTATTGAGACAACGGGTGTGACTATTTTGTGTTAAACCCAAGGTATTTTGCATATATATTTGCGTTGACAAACTCAAAAAAACCAAATGTTGGAGCAGCAGCTTTTGTTTGACTTTCATGTTAGCCCATATTAAGAGAGAAATAGAGAAACAAAAAAGCCTCTCAAATAAGAAAAAAGCTAAAGATAAATTATTTCGTAATGTTGGTCTTGACTTACAAGCTATGAGTAGACTTGATTAAGGGAGTCAATTTGTTGTCCATATCTTACATATTTTGATTAATCGTTTTGCAAGCAAAATGGTTTGATACAAGAAAGCATTGAAGCGAGGTGACAACCTATTCAACATAGCACATAGAGGAAATACCTTAGTTCCCATACCTTCGGCAGGATTTTTGTTTTCAATCACCGCCCTATACGTACTTATTAACAAAGCGTCTACATCCTACAATTACTTTCATGGTTAACTAAGTGGTTAAATGCCTAATTAAGATGCGACAAATTTTATGTTTGAAGAGTAACATCTCCCACTTAGAGCAATTTTAACATACTTATTATTTCCTGACCGGTGTTTTGCAATGGTTCAATTCTTATGAAGTGCACATAACAAGTGCTCCAGTGCATTATTATTTCAATTATTAGCGGACAAAATCAACACCAACCAATTAGATTCCACTACCTAGATCTTGGCTCTCAAATGCACATCCAATATGTGTGGTCCCTCCACCAAGAAGAGGTAAGCGTAAGATGAAAGACATGCAATGTCTTTATTTATGATACTTTGAGGTTGAAAAAATCATTCGTCTATATCAAATAGTGGACAAATAAATATGTTTTGTTATCTCAATTGAACCATTGCAATGAAAGCTTCATCACCACTAATAGAACCTGGACTATGGAGTGAGATTGATGATGGATGAAAGGATTTTAATGGAAGTGAACAAGTCAGAGAACGGGAAGTTCATGAGGATTTGAAGGTACTGAAACAAGGTGAACAACCCACAAATTGTAATCATTTTTAGGAAGATAAAGTGGAAAGCAGTATGTAAATGAACCACAGACAGGAAGCCTTGATAGACTTATGCTTTGCTTATAGAAGCGGATCCCTATATCACCTGAGAAGAATGTGCGTATTCTATGAATACACTTTATGATTTGAAGACATAGATATTCCGTTAACTATCGACCTAAGTCTCAAGAAATATTGATAGCAAGCCGCAGGCTTGAAGCACCAAAAATTGACACGCAAAGGAGGATCCAACCGGTTGTCAATCAAATTGTTAGAAAGGATTATTTGTTAATATAGGCAACCCTATTCATGAAAATTACACTATTGCCAAGAATGTTTGATTGTATGAATGACCAAATCTCTCGGTGATCATGTCATTCATCTTCAAAAGCTAGAGCGATCCTCTCGAAGATTATCCAACCATTGATGTGGTCGACAAAGACTACATAAGAAGTTCAACACATGCTGAAGAATATACAAATTATGAGAACGACTACAAACTGAGAAAGCTTTACTCCTTTGATACACTTATACTCTTGTTGAGCGAGAAGTTCATTTACGAAGAGTGATTCACTGATTGTCATCTCCTTTGAGAAGTGTACTAGTGTAGTAATAGTGCTTGGGATTAGGCGGTGTGATCTACCAGCTTTAGGTAGAAGTAACACGGGCTACGTTGTAACCTCTCAAAGAAGTACTAGTGAAATCTAATATATTGGCACTTAGTCTGGAAAAGTGGACATAGGCTTGTCTAAGCTGAATGACTATAAGATTTGCATATAACTCTTCTATCTCGCTCTATTTATTTCCATACTTGTTTGATAGAAGCATACTATATGTCGCGACCGACCTCTCCAGGAGGCCTCAGCCTGGTACGTGCTGAGTCTAGGTTCGAGACTTAACTCGGGCTCTCCCAAGCCCATACCATATCGCGACTTAGGGTTTAAGTTTTTAACATGCATGTGGTTTACATGTAGGAGTCGTCACTAATCGATTAGGGGTAAGCCGATTAGAAACTTAAATAGGGTGACGGGAGAATCACCCAATTCCTACAAACTAAAGATTAACTGAGTTCGAGGACTTGGTTACACTAGTTGAATAACTAATGCCCTTTCGGTACCTTTTTATGCTGTTCATTTTTTCAAAACATTTGTCAGGCAATTTGGATTGATTTTAGGACTTTTCTCCTATCATGTGAGGTGATCAAGCGAATGCATAATCATAAACGATTAGCAGTCAGGAACACAACAAATCATGCAGCCTAAGGTTCTAATCCTAACTAAGCCATATGACATTCGAAACACAACAGCTCGTGCAATTGTATTAAAAACATACATAATAATACCGCAATAGGCTTATCTAATTAAACATGCGACCTATATGATTAAATATAACATGCATGATAAAATAAAAACATTCAAACATATCACATAATTTAATTTTTTTAAAAAAATTATTTTTTTTTTAAATTTTAATTTTTTTTAAAATAAAATAAAAGACAGAAATTTTTTTAAATTTTTTAAAAAATAAAATAAAAGACAAAAAAATTTTAAATTTTTTTTAAAAAATAATAAAACCGGGTCGAAACCGATCTGCGTCAACGGATCCGACCCGGGCATTGACCTAGGTCAGTTTAGTCGATCCGGATCGAGTCGGAACCGACCCGGGTCAACGGTTCCGGCCTAGGTGTTGACCCGGGTCGAATCTGTTAATCCGGGTTGGTCGAAACCGACCTGAGTCAACGGATCCGACCATGTCGTTAACCGGGTCGGATCTGTTGATCCGGGTCGCATCCGACCCGAATCCACAGACCCGCGAGGGGGAGGACGCCGACGGGGCCGAAATTGGTTGTCTGCCGGCTGACCCAGCCTTGCGCCGCCTGTAACTCACCGATTAGGACCGTCCCTGGGTCGTGCCACTCACCTGAGCCGCCGTCGGATCACCTGCTCACCAACCAGCAAGTGAAACCTACCCGACCTCGCTTAGGCATTTCATCGAGCACTTGGCGGGCGTGTAGAAAAAAGGGAATTCGGACCTCTTCCGGCGACCTGCGGATTCAGGCGAACCAGTCCACCTTCGGTGAAGACACAAGGACGGTGGAGGATGGTCGCATGGGCCGAGACTCGTGCGAAACAGCTGGCACAAGTCCCGACCCAAGCGTGTCAAGAAACAGGGGAAAATAGTGGCAGTTCAGGCCGGGGGGGAGCTCACCGTCGACGGCGTGCCTAGGGACTTTCGGTTGATCGAGGGGCAACGGCGACACAGCTGAGGACCTGTAAAAACCCACTCTCCTCTCTTTCTCTCTCTATTATCTCTCGGTCTCTCTTGGTTTCTCTCTCTCTCTTCACTCTGTTTTTTTTTAAATCGCCGACCGGAGCTCTCTCTCTCTCTGTCGACGTCGTCAGCTCGTCGACCGAGGGGGGGTGGATGGCTACAGCACGGTGGCCGAAAGCTCTCTTCTTTCTCTCGACTCTCTCTCTGTTTTTCTCTTTCGTTGCCGATCGGAGCTCCTCCTGTTTCTCTCTCTCTGTGGCTATATATAGCCAACGACGATGACAACGATGACAATCGGTGGGCCTCCTCTGCGTCAACGTGACAACTGCCTGCACCGGCCTAGCCTAAGCCGTGATTTTCGCGGCCATCTTAGGCCGGTGCAGGGGCAACCCCCTGACATCCAGAAAATAAGAGGGAGACGGGATCGAGAGGGGGGGAGAGGGTCGGGAATTGGGGGGCGACAGGACTAGCCATTAATGGCCAGTCTCTATGGCGTGTTGCCTCGGCCCTGTGCTGGCCAAATGACAACGATGATGAGCGACCACTACTCTAGCGCGTCACGGTGGCGTCGGGAACAAAGTGAAACAGAGGAAGGGAAAGCGACGGGCGGAGGAGGAAGAAGTAGGTTGGGCCTACGTGGGGGAGGAAGAGAGGCAGGCTAGGCTGAACCTGGGCCCACGCGGGGGAAGAAGAAAGGAAATGGAGAAAGGGCCCGAGCCCAGGGGAAAAGAAAAGAAGAAAAATAAGAAAAAGGGTCGGGTCGGCCCGGCCCCGACCCGACCCGACTCGTTTTTTTTTTAATTAATTTTCTCTAATAGGCCCTAGTAATGCAAAGTGTGCCTAATTTCTATTTAAATGCAATGCATTTAAATAGAAATATTTTTTGTTTTAGGAATTAAAGAAATTAATTCCTAAATTTTATGCAATTAATTTTGGACAAATTAAAAATAGACGTCAACAGCTGCCCCTCTTTGAATGTAAGCTCGCAAAGGCTACGCTCGCAGAGATTACATTCAAAGATAAAATGACACTTAAATTTGGCTCATGCATGCTTAATGAATGCTATTTTTGGTGAGACTAGAGTCTCATTTTCATGATGCGATATAAGATGATGCATACTAAAGCAAATAAAATCATACCTGGGGCTACTTACCTTGCCGAAGGGTAGTGTAATTCCAGATAGTTGATATCGTGTATCGAGGACTCGAACCTATCTTCGGTAGTCTCGACGAGGGGAATTGTTTGTCTAGGACCCGAACCTATCTTCGGTCGCCTTGACTAGGGGAAATCGCTCGCCTAGGACTCGAACTTATCTTCGGTCGCCTTGACTGGATTTCGTCTATCTAGGATCCGAACCTTTCTTCGGTTGCTTTGACTGGGGAAAATCACTGGTCTAGAACTCGAAATTATCTTCAGTCGCCTTGGCTGGATTTCATTTGTCTCGGACTCGAACCTACCTTCGGTTGCCTCGACTGGGGAAATCACTGGCCTAAGACCCGAACCTACCTTCGGTCTCTTTGCTTGGATTTCATTTGTCTTAGGACCCGAACCTTTCTTCGGTCGCCTCGACTGGGGAAATCACTTGCACATGACCCGAACTTATTTTTGGTCACCAGCTGGATTTCAATTGTCTAGGTAACCGAACCTTTCTTCGATCACCTTGACTGTATGGATTTCGCTTTGTCTTAGACTCGAACCTTTCTTCGATTACCTTGACAAAGTACCTGAGGTCCTCGCCCGAGGATTTAGTCATTTGCCTGGTGGGTCCTCGCCAGCAAGTCTTGAAAAAAGCTCAAATAAATGAGCACCTGGGGGTCCTCGCCCAAGGATTTATTGATTTGCCTAGTGGGTCTTCGCCAGCAAGTCTTAGAAAGACTCAAACAATGAGCACCAGGGGTCCTCGCCCGAGGATTTGTTGGTTTGCCTGGTGGATCCTCGCCAGCAGGTCTTGAAAAGACTCAAACAATGAGCACCTGGGGGGTCCTCGCCCGAGGATTTGATGGTTTGCCTGGTGAGTCCTCACCAACAGGGCTTAAAAATACTCAACAATGAGCACCTGGGGGTCTTCGCCCGAGGATTTGTTGTTTTGTCCGATGGATCCTCGCCAGCAGGGCTTGAAAAGGCTGAAACAATGAGCGCCTAGCCACGTTCCTACCTCTTAAGTGCATGTCTCCTGTCAGACAAATTTTCTTGTACAAAGACATACGAATTCATTGAAGAAATAGACAAAATGCTATTCTAGAATATCGTATGAAATCTCTTGACTACAAGTCAAGGTGCATTTTTTTTTCAAAAGAACCTGGCTTACCTTTCGGGTAGTTTGAAAAGAAATCCGATGACACACTTGGGATTTCTTGCTCGGAGGTTTAACGCATCGTCTGCTGAATAACCGACCTTTTTCGGGGCATCACTCTTGGAGTGATAAGGAGGGTTTCTATAGCACCTGAACTTTTGTGTCCTATCACTGGGGATTAGAAATCTGAATTGTCAAAGACGATTAGCACAAACATGCATGCATTCATCAGGGATAGACAAACTAGGCTATTCCAAGATGCATATTTGAAAGTTCGTGCATGATGATTTTGTTGTGTTTGCATCACCAAACATCCACCAAGAATAATTATCAATTGAGACAATTTTCGCTCGCAAGGTGGGCTTCTCGAGATGCTGAACGAGGGACTTTCAGTCAAAAAGGACTTTCCACTCACTCTCATCAAAAATGGGGATTTGTCCCATCCATTAATGCGGGACATCGAAAACACTCAATCTGGCCGTTATCTCATCTGCAAGGGTCTGAGTCTTCTCGCAAGTGGTACGACGTTGCCAATCTAAGAGGTCTTCTTCAGGGTTATGATACCGGCTTGGTCAATGGCTTAACAAAGGTGACTGTTCAAGTCAAGGCTATGAAGGAAAATATTCTGTAACTATCTCCGGGTTTACAAGTCAAGAACCCTGCAAAAAGAGACAAAAATAATCTTGCTCGCACTTCCTCAAGCGTTGTTTATAAACATTTGAAATTCCATGTTAATTTAAGTGCCCTAGTCAGAAGAAACTTCATGAGGGATGTAACGCGGGTTTGGTTTACAAGTTGAGGAACGAAATGATCATTAGGCTAAAAAATGTGTAAGGGTGAGAATTGGTAATCATCTAGCATTGTCACCAGTCTTCTTCTCCGATGTCTGCATCTGTCTGGCAAACTCCCTGGGTAATGTAGTGTTTAGCTTCTTTGACAATTTTTTCTTGAGAAGCTTCTGTGTTAAACATTTTTCTAGATACCATTCTATCCCTATCTCAATTGTTTTTTTTCCAGAATAGGTTTGTCTCCATCTTTTGGGGTCGCTCATTATGCATTGCTTAATAACTTTGAGGTATTCGAAAGCATCTTCATCATGCTCAGGGATCTCCTCAGCTAAAACTTCATCGTTTTTCACAGCAGTTACCCAGAAATTAGGGTTCCTGTCTCTTCATCTTTTCATCGTTTTTCTTCTTCTTCTTTTTCTTCTCTTTGGTTTTTTTTTTCGTGGGTATTGACCCTGCTTTTACCAGGCACACTGCTTTTACATGCCCATAGCCTTCAGTATTTTTTTTGCTGCTCTTCTGGTATTGTCGGGACTAGCCTAAACAAAGTTGAACAGAACAATGCTATTAGGCTCTTGGAGTCTTCGTCTTGATTCGGTACTCTGAACCTGACGGTCGAATGGTGGTGACTTTTGCTTTGCCTCAGTGTGAGGGATGATCACCAACTGGGTTCATATGAAATGAAATCACTGGCTCAATTGGGCTAGCAAGGGATATAAGTGTGTGGGATAGAAGAAGAACTGCTCTTCATCATCTTAAAGCACTTAAATTATTATGAGAGTTCATCTGTAATAAAAACACTCAAAGATTAATGCGAGTGGGACCAAGAAAATCTCTATTCGTCTTCTTTACCTTGTGCAAGCTGTTGCAGCTGATGATCAAAGAGAATTTTAGATATTACAAACTCCTCATTCCAGGTGAAAACATCACTGTTATCAATAAAATATTAACATTTTGGGCAAGCTTTAGTTTGCTGCTCCTTTCTTGACAAAGTTCTCTTAGCCTCGACTATCCTGTCGTCGATGGTGTGTTTGTCTTAGAGGACTCGGTCGGGGGACCGTTAGGCCTGTGAAGATGCTGAGGCCGAAACCACAGGGAAAGGTGCCGAAGGAAAGGGATATTTTTCTCTGAATCTGAATCCATCCTGTGATGTTGATTTATCTCAAGCTGCCCCAATGTGGGGTGATTTTTTACAGAGGTATCTTAGAAAAAACCTCTGAATGTATGAGCTCGAAAATGGTCAAGCAAAAGATTAATGGTAGTGTATAGGGGAGTGAGATGAATTGCCTCTCGTCATTTTGACTACCGTACCTTATGCGAGAAATCCTTTTACCTTATAGAAATGAAAACTTATCGCTTATTCTGCAAGAACTTGGTATATGAGGATGTGTATGGGCCAAGGATTGCCTCTCATCATTCTGACACACCTCATTCAACATATTGGAGTAGTTCGACACTTTTTGTTGGATTGTCAAAATTCTCACGGGGAATTGGTAAATTAAACAGGTAAAATTACCATGCAAAATCACTTTTCACTTGAGGAGGGTTAGGCATCTATTTTGGTTTAACATGCCTTCTCTTACTCTTGTTGTCTTGCATTATGATGAGGAAAGCCTTTGAGGAAAGAAATACTTACCTATGCTGCAATGGCAAGGCAATCCTGCAAAGTAATAAGAGAAACCGTGTTAATGAATGACTCTTTGAGGGATAGGAATTGGAAACGATACAGATTACCCCTCTTCGATTTTTCCTTCAAAGCTAGCAGAGTCTTTTCTCCTCTTTACTTTGTTCAGCCTTCTCTATCAATGATTTCTTTCTGACAAAGGCATAAGCTTACGTTAGAAACAAGATGAAGACGAGTAAAATGAAAACGATACATTTTACCCTTCTTCCACTTTGTCTTCAATGTCGGCAGAGTCTTTTCTCCTCTTTACTTTGTTCACCCTTCTCTGTCAATGATTTCTTTCTGACATAGGCATGAGCTTACGTAAGAACCAAAACGAACACGGGTAAAATGAAAACGATACAAGTTACCCTTCTTCCACTTTGTCTTCATTGCCGGCAGAATCTTTTCTCCTCTTTACTTTGTTTAGCCTTCTCTGTCAATGATTTCTTTTTGACATAGGCATGAGCTTACGTTAGAAACAAGATGAAGACGGGTAAAATGAAAACGATACAAGTTACCCTTCTTCCACTTTGTCTTTAATACCAGCAGAGTCTTTTCCCCTCTCATGGTTAGGTACGAAGCTTGAATGAAATCCTCTATAATTAGAGGTATTCCTGGCTAGAAGGTCCTACTGTTGGCGCATGCTACGTCAATGCGGTCCCGACCTATTTTCTGATTTCTAAACGCACAAGATATCTGGCAATTGCTTGCATGGAAATCCTCACAGCAAAGCTAATCTCTACTTTAAAGGTCTTTGACAAATGTGGGCCTAGCTACCGTCAACACTTCTGTGGTTACGAGGATCAGCCTTGACGTGATTTCGTCGTGTGCGAAATCCTTTTTCGGTTGGACTTGTAACCAGGAATGTTCTTCATTTGATTTCATCCTATGTAAAAGGAAAAAATATGTCATTTCTATGCTAAAGTGGATGAACTTTAGGAATGAAATACACCCTTTTTTATGGGCTGGGGGATTGCATACCCCCTAGCCTACTCTTTCAATTAAGCACTTTTTCGTCGTGTTTTATTCGAGAAGTTCTAACAATGGTGCTCTATCCGGCTTGCTAGCACGTCAGAGTCTAACATGCTCCCCAATTCATTATCTGCAAAAGAAAAGGGATGGAATGTCATTTCCAAAATTTGTTAAGAAATAAGACATATCTTTTTCTTTCAGAAAGGGATAATCCTTTCTTGATCTGCCTCTGAGTTTTGGTACGAATGATGTTTCGCTGATCATGTAGTCAAGGGATGCCCAACATTCTCTTTGACTCCCTAGGGCTGATATTCTCCACTGGTGGTAATGAGATTTGCCCCATGTTTCCTTTGAAGATTAGATGATCTTTGCTTGGACTGCCCCTATTAGATGAATTGGTTTGCCAGTATCACTAAGGTCTGATGTGCTTCCCAATTTGTGTCATTTCCAAATATCCCTTTTGTAACAACAAATCAAAAGGAATATGTTCTGAGACATGAAATGAGCAGGTTAGAAAAACAAACAGGGTCATGAACATGCATGCTTTTCTACCACCATTTTTTACCCTTTTGAAAAATGATAAAACTTTTGTTTTATTTTCAAAAGTTTAGAAACAAGGAAGCATGAAGAAGCCCAGGTCTCAAATTACCTTCCTTTACATGGCTGGATATCATCAAAGGGCCAGTTTGGGATACTTCTTCATGCCCTCAAAACAAGACATTTGTAATTCTTTTGAATAATTCAGGCGAATTACATTTGTTGGAATGGAAAGTGCAAAACCAAAATTCCAAGCATAAAATAGAAAACAACTGAGACTTTAGAAAGCAAAAAAAGCTCCCACATAGGGGAGGATTCAAACTATTAAATACGCCTCTATTCTAAAGGGAGGAAAATTGAGTCTTTAGTTTACTCAATGACGCCATTTGCACCTCCTACTTGGTTGGGTGGTGCGTTACGGAATGAAAACATCTTTGCATCCAATAATTTATGGACCTTATTTTTCAAGACAACACAGTCATTGACGAAATGTCCCATTTCGCCCAAATAATAGTCACATGCCTTAGAGGGATCATAGTTGGGGAAACGTTCAGGATTTTCACGCTTTGGCTCTTTAACAAGCAACCCCTTTTCCAGGAGAATAGGCAAAATCTAAGATATAGGCAAAGGGAGTGGCGTGAACTGCTTTTTGTTATTTCGCCTTGTTATTTCGCCTTTGGGGTGACCGATGGCTTAAGGCCAGTTGCTGTCCACTATTCATCTGAATCATTGGGGAAGGAAGGACGGTTTGGGTGTATGCAACATCCACATCCGTTAAGGGTTCTTTCTCCTTGTTCATGCCGAGTTTCTTGCTTGTGGAAGTAGGGTCTATGAACCACCCCTCACGCAATCCCGTTTCAATTCGTTCACTCACAGGAACAAGACGATTAAGGGATTCAACAGTGGCACCAACCAGGCGGTGTCTGTATTCATACGGAAGGGATTTAATGAACAACTTCACTTGATCATGATCAGTGAGTTGTGGAATAACCTGGGCGGCTAAGTTTCTCCACCCGGTGGCATACTCTTTGAAAGACTCGCTCTTCTTCTTCTCGACACGCTCCAGATCGTCACGAGTGAAGGTGACATCTAGATTGAATTGATACTGCTTGAGAAACACATCGACAGCATCATCCCAAGATTTAAAAGTATCAATATCCTTTGACATGTACTAAGTCAGAGCTAGTCCCGTCAAGCTCACTTGAAAATTCTAAATCATGAGGGGCTCATTGTCAACATATTGGGTCATCCGCACATGATGCATATATAGATGGTGTCTGGGACAGGAGGCGTCATCATATTTCTCAAATTTGGGCATCTTGAATTTTTCAGGTACTTTGACCCATTTGTATATAGACAGGTCAAGTGTGATAGTGTGCCGCGGGCCTTGTAGCTGTTTCAGCATCTCTTCGACCTTTGCAAGGCGTTTGTCCTGTTTTGTCATCGGTGCAGCTTCGAGTTCAGGCTTCTTGATGGCAAGGGGAAGCGGATCGTCTTCTAGCAGGGGCATTTAACTGTCACTAGTGGAGGCTTTTTCTTTTCTAGTAGATGGGGGTGGTAACCCCACCTCGACTGCTGTAGGCGTGGGTGCAAGCTTGCTGTTAATGGATTCTATTTGCTTGGTGAGATTTTCAAGTGCGTTGAAAACCAACTTCATTTCGCTTTCCATGTTATTGAGACGGACGTTTTCTTCGGCTATTTTTGTAACTACCTGTGAAAACATTGAAATAAATTATTAAAATGTCCAAAAAATAATCATTTCATGACCTAATCATAATATTATTGTGCATTTAATTTATTTGCAAAGAAAAATAAATCAAAAGGGGGTTTTATTAATATCAACATTATAAGTGGCGTTCTCGGGGTTCGAACCCCGATCGCCTCGGACCATGACGCTTACATCCCGAGTACCACTGGGCTAAAGGCCGCAGTGGTGTCATCTTCGCCCCAAAAAATTTATATAAGGCATAAAAATGGCCCGAACTAAATTAACATTAGTATAACTCATAAACATTTTTGAAGAGGAAAGACAAAATCCCTAAACACAAAAATGATATGTGGAGTGGAATATTTTTGATAAAAAAAAAGGATCTTCTTCCCGGATGCTCATTCCATGGACGATGGGAAAGCCATAATCTCTCGGAGCTGCTTAATTTCGCAATCAATGGGTGGCCTAACAATAACAAATCCATTGAACAAGTAGACAGCATAATGAAATAAGAAGGGATAGAATATATACCTTTCCTTGAACCATGTCAATCACAACGACATGCACATGAGGAGTGAGGTTCGATTTCTATCTAGACTGACTCAGCAAAATGAAATTAAAAGGGTGCCTGACCGTCGCAGTCTCGTGTTAGTGTCAAGTCCTTTTAACCTCGGCCAAATCGAAAGAAATATTTTTTAGTCGCGCAAATAACGGTTAAAAATATCTCTTTACGATCTTTAGAAATGAATTTCGGAGAAAAGAAAAGCAACCTCTACATCGCGGACTCACGTTCGGGATCGTATCTTTCTTAACACCATCCTAAGGTGCTCTATTGCGGCCCAGGTCTGGCAGTATAGTTGTGTGTGCTATGGTGTAGTGCTAAATTTAAAGCATGTACAACAACTTATGAACAAACAATTTGAACCTACATAAACAAATAACACATTAATGTCAAGATCATACTTGAAGTCCTTGCTGCCAAACAAAAATTGTTTTGAACAGGATAAAGTTTTTGGCCTAAGTCCACTTTTACAAGTCCCTAGTGGAGTCACCAGTCTGTCGTGACCGACCTCTCCGAGAGGCCTCAGCCTAGTACGTGCTGAGTCTAGGTTCGATACTTAACTCGGGCTCTCCTAAGCCCATACCATATCGCGACTAAGAATTTAAGTTTTTAACATGCAGATGGTTTACATGCAGGAGTCGCCACTAATCGATTTAGGGTAGGCCGATTAAAAACCCAAATAGGGTTACGGGAGAATCATCCTATTTCTACGAACTAAAGATTAACTGAGCTCGGGGACTTAGTTACACTAGTTGAATAACTAATGCCCTATCGGTACCTTTTTACGCTATTCATTTTTTGAAAACATTTGTCAGGCAATTTAGATTGATTTTAGAACTTTTCTCCTAACATGTGAGGTAATTAAGCGAGTGCATAATCATAAACAATTAGCAATCTGGAACACAACAAATCATGCAGCCTAAGGTTCTAATCCTAACTAAGCCATATGACTTTCGAAACACAACGGCTCGTGCAATTGTATTAAAAACATGCATAATAATACCGCGATAGGCTTATCTAATTAAACATGCGACCTATACGATTAAATATAACATGCATGATAAAATAAAAACATTCAAACACACCACATAATAAAATCGGGTCAGGCAGATCGGGTCGGAACCGATCCGGGTCAACGGATCCAACTCAAGCGTTAACTTGCGTCGATTCTGTCAATCCGGATCGGGTCGGAACCGACCCGGGTCAACGGGTCCGACCCGAGTATTGACCCGGGTCGAATATGTTGATCCGGGTCAGTCGAAACCAACCCAAGTCAACGGATCCAACCCTATCATTGACCGGGTCCGATCTGTTGATCCGGGTCGCATCCGACCCAAATCCACAGACCCGTGGGGGGGAGGATGCCGGCAGGGCCGAAATTGGCCTTCCGCCGGCTGACCCAACCTTGCGCCGCCTGCAACTCATCGATTAGGATCGCCCCTAGGCCGTGCCACTCACCTGAGCCGCTGTCGGATCACCTGCTCACCGGCCGGCGAGTGAAACCTACTCGGCCTCACTTAGGCATTTTGTCGAGCACCTGGCGGACGTGTAGAAAAAAGGGAATTCGGACCTCCTCCGGCTACCTGGCAAATTCAGGCGAACCAGTCCACCTTCGATGAAGACACGGGGATGGCGGAGGATGGCAGCATGGGCCGAAACTCGTGCGAAATGGCCAGCACGAGTCCCGGCCCGAGCGTATCAAGAAATAGGGGAAAACAGTGGCAGTTCAGGCCGGGGGGGAGCTCATCGTCGACGGTGCGCCTGAGGACTTCCGGTTGATCGAGGGGCGACGGCGACTCAGCTGAGGACCTGTAAAAACCCACTCTCCTTTCTTTCTCTTTCTTTTTCTATTCTCTCTCGATCTCTCTCGGTTTCTCTCTTTCTCTCTTCACTCTGTTTTTTTTTTAAATCACCAACTAGAGCTCTCTCTCTGTCAACGTTGTCGGCTCGTCGATTTGGGGGGAGGGGGTAGGTGGTGGGTGGCTATGTCACGGTGGCCGGAAGCTCCCTTCTCTCTCTTGGCTCACACGCTTTCTCTATCAGCTCTCTCTCTCCGTTTTTCTCTTTCGTTTCCGACCGGAGCTCCTTCTGTTTCTCTCTCTCTCTGTGGCTATATATAGCCGGCGACGACGACAACGATGACGATCGGCGGCCTCCTTTACGTCGGCGTGACAACCTCCTGCACCGGCCTAGCCTGAGCCGCGACTTTCTTGGCCATCTTAGGTCGGTGTAGGGGCTCCCCCTGACATCTAGAAAATAGGGGGGAGACGGGACCGAGAGAAGGGGAGAGGGCCGGGAATCGGGGGCCGACGGAACTGGCCATTAATGGCCAGTCTCTGTGGTGTGCTGCCCCGGCCCTGTGCTGGCCAGATGACGACGATGACGAATGGCCACTGCTCCGGCGCGTCACGGTGGCGTTAGGAACAGAGTGAAACAGAGGAAGGGAAAGCGATGGGCGGAGGAGGAAGAAGCAGGTTGGGCCGACGGGAGGGAGGAAGAGAGGTAAGCTGGGCCGGCCCTGAGCCCGTGCGAGGGAAGAAGAAAGGAAATGGAGAAGGAGCCCAGGCCCAGGGGAAAAGAAAAGAAGAAGAAGAAGAAAAAGGGGCGAGTCATCCCGACCCCGATCCGGCTCGACCAGATTTTTTTATTCTTTTTAATTAATTTTCTCTAATATACCCTATTAATGCAAAGTGTGCCTAATTTCTATATGCAATGCATTTAAATAGAAATATTTTTTGTTTTAGGAATTAAAGAAATTAATTCCTAAATTTTATGTAATTAATTTTGGGCAAATTAAAAATAGGTGTCAACACTATACTAGATATTATCAACTTCCTCTTGCATATATTTATTTACACCATTAAAGTCCACATGTAAATTCACTTGTCTAACTTTATTTTTTTTTCTTTGACTTTTTCTCTCCCCCCACCTGCACCTAAGTCGCACATCATTTAACTGTTAGAACTCTTGCTCATCTCTCTCTCTCCACTGAACCAAGAGCAAAGGTCCACATAAAAACTTCATTTTCTTCTTCAGCATCTAGAGGAGCTTGAGCCCGCGAATCGGACAGTGACCTACACCCTATGTGAGGCCCTTCAATTATGCGACTGCGACGCCACCTACCGCATCCTCGCCCCCAACCTTGAGTGATGGTTCTATCCCCTCCCCCCCCCCCCCCAAAAGTTCTTGATGCGCCTCCTCCAACACGTCAGATGACACCTTCCTCTTTGCACCCGACTCCGTCACCTCCCTCAACCTCATAGTGCTCGTCGGGGGCTTCGACCTAATTCGCTCCATCTTGCAGGTCAACACCTTGACCGTCTCTACTAGTGGGATGGTCACCAAGGTGAGCGAGTACTTCAACACCTTGTTTACCGTCACACAATTCGGCGACTCCCATTGTCGGATCTACAATAGCTAAGATTGCCTTGCTGCATGGTTGCCAATCATTATGGAGAGCAGTGTATATAGCCGGATCAAAAAGTCCATGCCTGGTCTAGTTCTCATCGAGCCGTGAGCTAGTTGGTCGCAGCATTGATGCCCTTGGAGATGTGGTCCTCATTAGTGGGGACAACTTTGCCGTTGATCTTGAGGTATAGCTCAAGGTGATCGTCGTAGGGGTTGTCTTGGAGTCGCATGATGAGAGACATTTGTGTGCAAATGCCCTACCCCACAACAAGTTAATGCCAGCAAGCGACTTCAGGACGCTTTAAGATCGAAACTGCAATATTGTGCAATTCAAAATAGGGAAATTTCCTATTTGAATTATGCCTAAAATCTCACACCAAATTGTGTTAGAATCGTAATTCAATTAGCTAGGGCTAGTATCCAACAATACAACCTAGAGGGGAGATGAGTAGGTTTTTTGAGAAGTATAAAAAACATTTACGGAAGATAACAAATTCAACTACAAACATTGGCAAAAAAATGAATATAGAAATCTGGTGCATGTGCTGCTGTTTAACAGATGGTAATGATTATGAATAATTAATGCTAATAGTGAAGAGATAAAAGATATTGCAAGCAGATTTATAGCGATTAGACTTTATCCCCAAGTCTACATCCACTCTCAACATTAACAGACATAATAAGGCTAGCATTCACTAGTAATCTTCAAGATAAGTTACAATCAATAAGTATCATCTTTCCAATTGATCACACTATCAAGACTCATATACTGCTATCACTCTTGTACACTTGCTCTAGTCATTGATTACAAACATTAGAACGACCTAAGCATTGACATTAGGAATACACAGCTAATATCAACAAAAACAAAGCAAAAAAGAACACTCAAAGCACATGACTTGTTTGTTCGTTACCACCCAAGCCAATTACTTTTCTTGGACTCAATATATAGCCATCCATTCCCATGTGATTTGTCACTAATGTACTAATTTGGGGTTTTTCGTAGTAAAGAAATTAGTTTTGAGTAAATTTGTCACATGAGTACCGGTTTAGAGTTTTTAGTGGTTAAAAAATTAATTTGTGAGTAAATTTGTCATAAATGTACCAATTTAGGGTTTTTTATGCTATTAACCTGTTGACACCTAAATTTTGGCGCGTCATTTAGTGTAATTTGCATAGAAAATTAGGGATTAAATGTTAACCCCTAAATAAAAATATTTAAATTGCATAACATATAGTTTAGGTTCATTTTAGTTTAATTGCATTTTGCATCGGATTGGCAATGGCGAATGAGCTTAAAATTCATCGAACAAAACTCGGCTCGCTCGAAATCCAGGGGTCGGGAAGTCACAAGTTAAACGGGCTCGGTTTGTTTTAATTTGAGCTTAATTCAGCCCATTATCCTTGATTAAATCAGTCCATTTAAATTAAATTAAACCTAAGCCCAAGCCTAAGCCCATTAGGACTATAGAGCCCATCTAATTGACCTAGGTTAGAATTACATAAACATGTTTAGATCAGATTTTTAGATGACACACATTATTCATATCAGAATTTTTTTTAGAGAGCACAAGTGTGAGAGAGAGAGAGGTCGGCATCGCGGCATCGCCACCGCCGTTCACGCCTTTCCTCACGCTAACGCTTAGGGATATCTGCTGTCACCTTTGGCTCGTTCCATGACACTTGTTGCTCAACTCGTTGCTATGTGCGTCCTTCGCCACACCACCGTCGCTGATGTTTTTGCAGCCAACCAACATGTGTCAACCCCATCCGCTGCCCTACTCCACTACCGTGCCCGCATCAAATCATCATTAGCCTCGCTCCAACAGGTTCCAGCAAAAGATTCAATAGTCCTGATTTTTCCTCTGCTGCGTTAACCAGTCCTCGTGCCCCACTGATCAGAACAGCTTCGTCCAATGGCCAATCAACAGCAGCTGTAGCAGTGAACGTCCAGGAGGTCAAGCAGAAACGCCTTAATCACAAAGAGCAGCACGAAAGAAGAAGGGGGAGTAGAAGGCAAGACGTGGAGCTCATCTTAAGGAAAAGAAGTCAAAGAAAAAGCAAGTCAAGCAGCGAAGGTCATGATCAGAAGGAAGACTTTCGCTAAAGATTGAAAGAAAAAAGAACGTGACCTGAAGGAGTTTCTTCCGCACACAGTGATCCAGACCACACGAAGAACATACACAATTGAAGCACATTCAAGTACGAAGGGGGGAGAAAACAATAGAAGGTGCGACAAATACTCTCCGATGATTGCCCAACCGTAATTCCAGCAAATTCGACAATATTCCAGAGGTCCTCAGTGGAGTTCCAAGATCCTTAGCCGTGTTCAGTCAAGTCCAACCGCGAAGCCTCGTGAGTCACCACCACAGCAGTGGTTGAGCGAAACGTCCCTATTGTGCCGACCACGATCGTGAAGTGAGCCTATTGTCCCCACCGAGGTGTTGCCCCGCCGTGCCATCTTGCCGTACTGACGTCGCGCCACGCCATTTGGCCACGCCGCACCGAAGCCCCGCCGGAACAGCACCCTTTCCGCCGGGACAGCCACCTCAACCGTGATCCGTCGTCACCGCTGCTGTGAGCCCTGCCGTCGCCGGTTGTCCCGATCCCGATCCACAGACTCGATCCCGATCGATTCAAATTTGGAGATTATCTGCAAATTAGGTAATGATATTATCCGATAATTTTTCAGAATAATTAATTTCCTAATTTGAGTGTTTGAATATTTCATGAATATCATGTAGATAATTAGATATATTAGGATAATTATCTGATATCCGCAATATTTAAAAATATTCAAAATTAGGAAACTTCCCTAATTTAGCAACGTATCTGGACGACTATTTGACCTTATCCCTAAGGTACGATACGCGGCGATACGGAAAATTATTATCTTATCCATAACCACTCGGATACGATAATGATTTTTATCTGCTTTCCAAATTTGAATGATCGACTTTCCGTCAATATCTATAACCCTATAGATATGACCGATAGTTCAATTTTTGTGCCTAATCCGAGTTTGAAACAAATCTGGCGGATTGCGTGGTTGATTTGAATGTGGATGTTACCTCTATTTAAATTGTTTTTCTTTCTTTTCAAACAAAAAGAAAATTCAAAAAATATCGGTTAGAATTTGAATTAGAGTTTTGCATGTTTAGGAAATCCTAAATATATCTAGAAGATATAGTAATTATTTAATTTAAATTAGGACTTGAGATAATCTATTTCCTCGTTTAAATTAAGTAATACTCTAATCTTAATAGATTGTTTAGGCTATTTTTTTATTCCGAATTTTTCATGAAAACCCAAAAAAAATGAATTGCTTTATGGTAGATTAGGATAGATTGCATTCTTAATATAAGTAATTTATAATTTCGAATTTTAACAAAAAAATCCAAAAATAAGTCATGTTAGGATATGTTAAGTCATCATAGGTTGCATGTTAATTTAGGCATGTTTTAATTCCGAATTTCAATTAAAAAATGCCAAAAAAAATAAATCATTTGCCCGTCATTAAAAATAGGTCACGTCGTCGCACGACATATAGTTTGCATATTAGATTGCATTAATTCGCATGTCATTTTTTGCACGTCATTGCATGTAGACTAGATTTCATTTAAATAAGTGAAAATCCAAAAAAGAGAAAAAGAATTAATTGCTTGTTAATTAGAAATCATATTAGGATTGTTGATGTGATTTTTTAGCTAACAATACAGATGCTTGTGTTGCTTCGAGGTAAGTCATTTTTCCAAACTTGCAATTTATTTAATGCTTTCTTGGGTGTTAAATTGGTGGTTTGCGCACCCGCATGAACACCTCACATGTTAGTGACTAAGTTAAAATGGATCCAAACTGCCTGCCAAAATATTTTTGAAAAGAAAAGGTACCGAAAGGGCGTTAGACTAGATCTAGCATAATCAAGTCCCCGAGCTTAGAATCTCTTGTTCGTAGGAATAAAACATATCTCCTTATGTTTTATTTAGGTTTCTAATCAGCCTACCGCAAATTGATTAGTGGCGACTCCAAGCATGAAAACATTTACATGTTAAGAACTTAAACCCTAAGTTGCGAATTGGTAGGGCTTGGGAGGGCCCGAGTTAAGATTAGTCTTAATACTCCATTAGCCCGAAAAATGAAAAAATTTTTAGGGTCGCAACATAACCATTAATATATAGAAAATACTTGAGGGATTTATTTGATTTATTCTATTGGAACCATCATTCAATTATCCATCTCAAAATTTGATTGATAATGTTTTTTCAGTCTAAATAAATGTTAAATCGGTCCGACAATGATATTTGTTTTAGTGGCATACATAAAATTAAATTATTTGTATAGTCACAACGTAGCACAATATTTCAACTATTATATATGGTTTTGCTAATGAGTATTATCAAAACAATTATGTTGCGACTTACCCGTCCCGATTGGTTAGGCCAAGAAGTATTTGTTGATGGATGTGAACATTGAATGATTCGTTTGAAGGACAAACCAAATAATTCATTAATCCAAGGACTGAGGCACTTCCAAGCCTCATACCCCACGTGACGAGAATTGTCTAATTTACACATTCGATTAGAGTCGCCGCTAGCCATAATCAAGTATTGGCTAGAAACCCTAATCAAGACATGGGATATTGTCTCGATATGTGCAAAAACTAGAGATTCTAAATATCGGGAACTTGATTACACTAGCAATCTAACTAGTGCCATTTCAATATCTAAATTTGAATGCTCTCAAACTAACATATCGGGTAGCCTATTGAAAAAACTTAGATTTCATCTAACCATGCTAAAAATGGAAAATAACAATATATATAATAACCCAGGAATCCCCCGCACGACCGACAGCCGGAGGGATAAACCTGGGGTGACGCTAGCGCAGGACCCACCATCACGGCGCCAAATTTAAGAATCCCTAACAACTACGCTGGGGTTCGAACTTTGATCCCTTCGTGGGGGGACAAGAGCGCAAGCCAATGCAGCCATTGCGGGCGGTGGTAAAAACGCAAAAAATATATTAAATGTGCACAACCAAATAATCATCAAGAAAATAAACCAGCGACCTAACATCGTCTCTAAAAAGAAAAGACGATAAAAAAGCTTTAAAGTAAAGCCCTAACGGCTTGTTCGAATTTTTGGGAAATTTTTTTTAAAAGTTTTCTCTATTTTTACAAGTTTTAAACTAAGTCTAGAATGAGATTAACGATAATATCTAGTGAAATTGAGCCCGAAAACTTATTTCTGAACACTTTCTAATTTTCTGGATTTTTTTAAAAATTTTTCTGATTTTTTTTAATTTTCTGATTTTTTTAATGTTTTTTAGACTTTTCAATATTTTTGGGATTTTAAAACATTTTTTATTTTTTTGGGATTTTTTAAATATTTTTTAATACTTTAATATTTTTATTAATAAAATAAATATTGTGGACCGGGTCCCTGACCCGATCCGCCCGACTACTTGATCCGGTCCTCCGACCCGCCTAGGAACCCCTTTCCTATTTCTTTTTAATTTTTTTTAATTTCTTATTTTCCCTCTTTTTCTTTTCCCTTTTTTTTGTGTTTCTTTTTTCTTTTCTCTTTATTTTCTTTTTACTCCTTCTTCGCCCTCCCCGCCCCCTGCGTGCCTTTCTGCCCAGAATGCTTCTCCCCGGGACTTCCTTCTTCACGCCTTCACCTGTACTCCACCGTGACTCTGGCTTTGCCACTTCGACTGCCGGCATGGGCCACCAACTCCAACGACCGCCACTAGGGTCACACTCTCACTGCCGTCCAACACAGCCTTCGGACCGTCGACTAACTTCGACCAAAAAAATGACGCCGGCAACTAAAACTCGACTTCCGGCCACCAAACTTCCGTCTCCAAAGAAACGCCCTAAATATAAACAATCAAACATACACGCCAAGAAGCAGAGATAGTGAACTAACGGGGGCGGCCTCAAACCGTCGGCATCACCCGGCAAGGGGAATGGAGCTTCCGGCGAGGGAATGTGTACATGTGGCCGACTCTGACGATGTGCGAATCACGACAAAACCACTGGTTCGGGGCTGACCATGATGAAGCGCGGCGGCTTGAGGCTCGACGAGGGTCGACGGCAACTAATACGAATGACCGGTCAAACGGCAATCAGGTCCTTGTCTTCGGGAATGTCGGGATCTAGGAGTGAGAAGCCACGAGAAGGGTGTTGCCGGCTAGAGGACGTCGAACGGCGACGGTGGTGGTGGTGGTTGTTCAGGCGAGATGAAGGATGAGGGGTTTGCAAGGTTCTTCCTTTTTGGAAACCCCCTCCTCCCCTTCCCTAGATCTCTCTCGAGCTCGGTCTCTCTCTATTTTCTCTCCGTTTCGGCTCCCCTTCCAGCCTGTTCTCTCCGAAACTCTTCAAGCTCTCCTCACTTTTGCCCTCTCGCTCTCTCTCAAGCTCCCCTATGAAAGAAGTTGGCCTTCCCCCTTATTTCGTTTTGTTCTGGACCTCCTCCTTTGAGCAAGAAGAGAGCCCCCCTATTTTGTCTCTTCTTTCTTTTCTTTTTTAAAAAAAAAATGTTAAAATGACTTTTTTTAAAAAAATAAAAAGGAAAATATGTTCTACTAAATTCTATTAATGCAAATACGCCTACTATCTATATACCCTGTAATTTAATGCAAATATTTTTATTTAGAGGTTAAAACTTAATCCTTAATTTTCTATGCACTTAAATCCTAAATGACTAGGTAAAATTTAGGTGTCAACAAGTTACTAAATAACAATTTAAAAAAAAATCATTTTGTATTCTATTAATCCTTCGTTATAAAGAGTGCACCTTTCTTTTGGAAGATTAAAATGATTCTTGTGAATTGGATGTGACGAGTATTACGAGGCACTCGTTATCCTATTATTATCCGACAAAATCAACTCGACCAATTAGATTCCGCAACCCAAGTCTTGGCTCTCAAATGCACATTTAATCCTTATCTTGATGCAAGCATGTGTAAACCTCCCTTGGTTCCACCTCCACCAAGTAGAGGCAAGAGCAAAAGCAAGGGCATGCGATGCACCAATTATTGTCCTCGAGCACAAACACATACGAGCAGATAATAAATACAAAAACTTTCGCCGAAAGCTCTGTTTAGTCAACTCATTGAGAATAATCGACTGTTCTTTTCTTCTGGCTATGATCCAAAATGGGAATCTTAATCGCGCGCCTTCTGTTGATGTCGTCTCTAATGCCTGACTAAACACATAAAAATTGCGAAATGAGATAAAGTAGAAAAGACGTACGATGAGAGAAAATGAGATAGTTAAGTCTTATAATTCACAAGTTGTTGATATTATATCTCAATGAGTCCATGAATGAAATTTAATCCAAGTAGAAATTTCAAACCCGAGTAAGACTTGTGGCTCGATGTGTGAACAAGTAAGAAATTGTGGAATAATTCAATGTTGGAGTTGGATTCGTGTGCATATATATAGATACATATATATAACACTACAAAAAAACAATGATTTTGCCACGAAATTTGCGATGAAAAATAAATTCGTCGCAAATTAGCGACGGAAAGTTTTCGTTGCTAATTTGCAATGGAATTTGCCACGAAAAAAAAATTCGTCGCAAATGAGCAACGGAAAATAAATCCGTCGCAAAAATAGTGACGGAATTTGTGACGAAAAATTAGTCGTTGCAAATTAGCGACCGAATTTGCAATGGAAAATAAATTCATCGCTAATTTCGTCTTAAGTTTGCGACGGAAAAATAAATCAGTCGCAAATTTACGACGGAAAAATAAATCCGTCGCATATTTACGACGGGAAAATAAATCCATTACAAATTCTTTTAGCAACGAATTTTGCCAAATTTTTCGTTGCAAAATTCATCGCTAAAACCTTGTTTTTTTGTAGTGTTTTAAAACTAAACCTAAGTTCTTCTAAGTCTAATCACGATGATTACCATGTCTCAATCTCTCGTGATAAGGACAAGGACTACATAAGGAATATACTCCATCACAAGACAAACTAAATATTGCCTAATGAAATCAATCTAATGCAAACTAACAATTATTAATTGAAATTCAAACTAAATTGGATGATTATCACAAGTTCAAATTCAAAAGAGATTGGACGATTTGCTACACGTCCAATTCTAAGAGAGATTAGATATTGCAAATTCAAATTAGATAAGAAGATCTATTATAAATTCAAGACATTAGATAATCTCTTAAAATGTTCTCGTCCCAAATAAGCTTTTTTAGATTCGATAGGTGTAAATCTTATTTCATTTTTTTCAAGACTTAAATATAAATAACACAGATTTCTATTTAGTTGAATATGGCGATTTCCTCCGCACGTAGCTCTTATGTATGCGTAAATATATGGGTAAATAAATTACAGCAATTTTCAAATAGATCGGAATTGGGTGGACGTATGATATATAAAGTCAATATATCTATATGGGGATATCTATAGGAGATCATATAAAAGAGATACAGAAAATAAATCGGTTGCAAATTTGCGACTGAAAAATAAATCCATCGCAAATTAGCAACAGATTGGAAAATGCTATTTATTTTTGGAATTCGTCGCAAAATCTATCGTAAAATTTGCGACGAAAAAGTAAATCCGTCGCAAATTTGCGATCGAAAAATTCCGTCGCAAAATTTGCGATAAAAAATAAATCCGTCGCAAAATTACGATGGAAAATCAATCTGTCGCAAAATTGCACTATAAAAAATAAATTGAGCTATGGAAAATTAGCGACGGACATCTTTGTTCGTTGCAAATTTTAGCGAAGGATAAATAAGCCCGTCGCTAACGTCGCTAATTTCGAGTTCCCCGCCCAAGCTCCCAATTAGCCCGCCCTCACCCACCCATTCTCTCTCTCTCTCCTGATCAGATCAGATTTGCTTCTTCTCATTCTCTTTCTTCCCTCTCCCCCCCGCCCCCGCGCTTCCTCCCGCGACTCCTCCTTCGCCCATGGCTAGAGGAAATCGAGCCAGAGAAGGATCTCTAGCGCGAGGAGCATCTGCGATCTTCGATTTTCCTGAGGAAGAAGACGACGACGACGACGACGACGACGAAGCAGGTTCGTCCCTCTGTCCGATGTTCGTGTCCCGTTCGGGCTGGGGGGTGTTTTGGTGTCCGAGCAGAGGTGTTTGATTTCTCTGCGTGTTCGTACTTTTGCCCCCTCGGATCGGTAGCCGTCGAGCCCCTCCTCCTCCTTCGTTCGAGCTCGCCCGCTAGCCCCCGTGGCTTGGCTTGGCTTGGCTTGAATCGGAGGGGGGGAATTTCCCCCCGGGGGGCGCTTCTTCTCTGGTTTGCCGTGTCGTTCTGGCGTCAGATCTCGCCCCGCCCCTGTTCATTTTGGCGAGGCTTCTGTGGGTCCGTGCCTGCCTGTTAGGAACTGGAACTGGGGGTTTGTCCGTTTCGAGCTGAAGCGATTGTTTTCGATTTCTCATTCTTTCCTGCCATGTTTTTGCCTTTTTCCAGTTTTTGCAAATTGTGTACTGTTCATAGTGAATGATGGCCGTTTTAGTTACACTCTGCAAGAAAGAAGGGAGGAATTATTGTGAAATGTTCTGAAATGACCTCAATGAACAATAAGGTGTGCTTTTCATTTAAACTTGAAGACGTCTTACTTCCTATGCAGATGTGTTGGAGGATGAGTATGAGGATGGGACTTTTGAAGATGAGTATCTGGAAGATGATGCTGAAGTCTATGCGAGTAAATGCTGTTCTAACAGAGCCCGTGTTCTAGTTTTCTTGGACACGAATTTGATAAGTTCCTTAATGGACCTAATCTTTTTCTGACACCGTATGAAAGGTTGGGGATGGAGGCGGAGGAGGTGGGATTTCTCTTGCTGGAACTTGGTGGGACCAAAAAGCATTAGCGATAGCAGAACAGGTGTCTTCAATCTTTTGATGGCGATTTGAAGATATATGCCTTCAAAACGCTGTTAATTCAAGTTTGCATCGAAAATCTTTCCAAGTGGTATTGACCTAATGACGCTAATGCAGGCGAGGTTCTATCAAGAGTGAGCGCTACAGTTGATGATTGGATGGTATCATCCACTTTTTGTGGCAGTCCAAATTAGCGATGAATGCCTTGTTCTTCCCTCGACAAAAATGTGCCCGCCTTAATAGCTCTATAAGTTGAGACATTTATATCAAACCAGCAGACTGAAAGTATGTGGAATGCCTTCTCATTGGAACTCTCTCTCTGTCTCTCCCATATGTTGGTGTCCTAGACAATGCCGACTTCTGTATGTTTCTCGTACTGGCTTGATTTTGTTTTTTAGAAGGAAATTAAGTGAGGTGCTGCGTTACGATTCCTGCTACAACTCTTCATAGACATTGCTCACTCCTTGGGCTTATAGGACAGAAGAAATAGTTACATGCGACGACCTGAGGAATTCATTTTTAGTTAGCTTCTTAAATTCGTAGGAAGGATAGCTATGCTTTCTTAACCATAGTTGTGCTGAACTCAAGCTTTAAAACCTTCCTACAGTGGAAAGGACAAATTTGGCTCACTTTATTATGTTGGTTTCAATTCTATGTGAATGGTGATTATTATTTCCATTGTCAACTAATTCAGTTAATCTCTGTAATCACAACCTGTGTTCAGGTCTGGTTCCCCTAGTATGGAAGATATAGAAGCATTTTCTGCGACCTATAGAGCTCGTCTTGATGAAGCCGAGGCTGCCAAATCTGTACCAGAGAATTCATCTTTGGAGGTACTTGTTTCTTTCACTAGTTCCTGGTATAGAGCATTCTTTCTTGCATGCTGAACTTCGTGAGCGGGTGCGTACTGATGAACTCAATGAATCTACCATGACAAGAGATGAGAATGATAATATCTGATGCAACAGGAGAAGTTCCAAATTTGGAGAGCTGAGGTTAAGGTATATAGGGCTCAACTAACCATTGCACTGTAAAAGGGAAAGAGTGAAGGATTAGGAGTGGTATTGAACACTTGTGCTTAACCTGGTTACCATCTTGCATGTCTGTATTTTTGTTTTCATCTGGAAAATTGTTCGGAGGCGATCCCAACAATTGTGGGTTTCCTGTGTTCGTTGGAGATAATGGGTTCCAATATGATACTAATGCATTGCCTCAGCTGCAGTTGTTTGGAGATCGTAAGTTCAAGCAAGAATCCATCTTTGATAGCTATCCTATTTTCTCACCTGTGAAAATTAGTGGTCTTTTGTCATTTTTAGTCCATTTACACTGTCCTGCTGCGGCTGCGGCTGCGGCTGCTGCTGCTGCTGGCTGCTGCAACTTCATCATCATCATCATAAAAATTTAGCAGCAGCCAATGGATTGTTATTATGCAGCATTATAGTCAAAAGCCAGCCAGGTAAGAAGATAGCCTTTGCATCATCACCATCACCGTCACCATCATCGTCGTCGTCAGTGTTTAGCAGCAGCCAATATTTTGTTGTTGTACAGCATCATCATCAAAAACCAGGTAACTTAGAAGCTATTCTCATGGAGTCATGGTACACATGCAATTGGCAGACCTGTACTAGTGCAAATTTATATCATGCTTATTGATGAGGAGCCTAGTATTTTCCCAGCCATGTCTGATCAGATTCAAGATAATTGAAGTGGAGTAAATTTTGCTTTTGGTTTATAATCTAAGTAACTCCTGGATGCACATTGGTCGTGTTCTGGATTATTCATGCTAGAGAAATTGGTGATCAATATTTTATTTGAGAATTGGTGCTTCTTTTGTGTTATTCTTGTATCTGTAGATCAACGTTGCTAATTTCTTCTTTATGGCGACCTCTCGTGCAACATCCAGAGATGGACTTCTCAAGAGCAAAGATTGCATGAGGGGGGATGTTCGACTCCTTCTCTAGCTTGATCATACTATGATAAATCCGGAAATCATTGGATGTTTACTTTGAGACTGGGATGACCGAGCTTTTGTTCAATTGTTTTGCCCTGTCGAGGGCAAAGAGGAGCTCCTCGAGAAATTAAATGTTCAACTGCTTCTTCTCTAGCTTGATCATACATTTTGGAAAATGTAGATGAATGTACTTTATTTTCATATTATTATAATATTTTTATGTTATTAAGTGCTTAATCAATGTTAAATATAAATTTCAAAAATTAATTTTGCTTTTAATTAGGTTTAAAATTGAAAAATAAAATAAATGATTTTATCGTACAATCACAAATTACAAAAGTTCATTGTAAAAATAAAATTTCATCGCTAATTTTGTCCCTAAACGATATTTGTCGCAAAAGAATTAATAAAAAATTGTCGTTAAATTCGTTCATGAATAATGTTAATGGCAAAAGTAAAAATTTTTGGTAGCAAATTAGCGATGAATTTTGCAATCGATAAGTTTGTTGCAAATTACTGACCAAAAAAAAAATTTCGTGACAAAATTAGCCATGAATTTTGCCACGAATATAGTTCGTGGTAAATTAGAAATTAGCGACGAATAAAGTTCGTGACAAATTAACGGCGAATTTTACGATGAATAATTAGTGATGAATTTCGCAAAGAATAATTAGTGACGAATTTTGCGACGAATTTTCAAACGAATATTTTTTCTTCACAAATTAGCGACGAAAATTGATATTTTCCGTCGCTAAATTTTGCGACGCTGCATTAGCGACGGATTTTTTTCTGTCGCAAATTTGTTTAGCGATGAATTTTGCCAAATTTTTCATCGCTAAATTCGTCGCTAAAATCTTGTTTTTTTGTAGTGTTTAGCGACGAAATTTGCGACGAATTTTACAACGGATAGTGTTCATGGCAAATTTGCGACGAATTATTTGCAATGAATTTCTTTCCGTTACAATTTTGCGACGAACATTGAAATTTTCCGTCGTAAAATTTTGCAACAACCTAGTAGCGACGGAATTTTTTCCGTCGCTAAATTCATCGCAAATTCCATTTGCAACGGATTTTTCCAAATTTTTCGTCGCAAAATTCGTCGCTAATCCGGTGTTTTTTTTAGTGTGTATATGTGTGTGTGTGTCAAGAGGTGGATTTTTCTTTTTCGGTTTTGCCTTTTAGCGAGCAAAGGAGCTTTAAGAGGTAACGATCAACTGTGCGACGTGTTCATGTATTACACCTTGAAAAAACTGCGAGTGTTTTGAAGCTGTTACAAAACCTAAAACTGGGAATTTGGAGTGTATTCTATGATCTAAATCTATTATCCAACGGATACGGAAAAACCTAACATAAGAAAAACCAAACTTAAGAAATACCTGTAGGAACCAGGTGAAGTGCTACCTATTTGTCTGCATGCGTGCTTGTGTTTCTTTTCTTCCTTTTTGTCTGCTGCCTTGGGAATAGATGAGATGGGGGTTGTATACGGGGCAAAAAGAGAATTAATGATGCCAAATGCATCTCAAAGTGATGCCATTTGCTTATATGGAAAAATTTAGGAAACTCAAGATGCCTTCGCTAACTCATTGGCACAAAAGGGAATGTTAGAATTTTTCTGAATTGTGCGATCATTCTGTCTCATCCACAACACAGTAATGTATTATTATCTTATGCCGAAGAAACACACTATATATGCAACCATCAACACAAAGATTAGATCACCGAACCTTACCAACTTTGATCTTTAAACTCGTACTATACTTTTGCCCGAGGTTTCAAAATGCTCCTTTCCTCCTACTTGTCTAATATCTTAAACATTGCATGGTCATGGTGGCCAGAAAATTTCAATTCCAAGAATCAACTTAAAGAAGTAGTTTTTACGCTCTCCATTTTTGCACTCTTTTGTTACCTCACTAGCAAGTGGTCTAGCTCTAAGGGCCTATTTGACAATGTGTCAAATAGTAAAAATTTCTGTTTTTTGATTCCCAAAATAAGTTTGGGATCAGAAATCTGTTTGTTAAATTTTTTATGCCCGGGCACAATTTTGCAAAAAACTATTTCTAGAATCAGTTTTGGAACAAAATTAAGAAGCAAAAAAAAGTAGCTTCTTGATTCTTGAATAATTTTTTCATTTCTGATTCTTCTTGGTTTTCTTCTTTTTTTTTGGTTTGTTGTTGTTCTTCGGCTTGCCACCCGCCACCTACTAGCCACCGCCGCCGACAACTTGCCACAGGCCAGGGCTGGCGACGCCCTCATCGATGGCTGGCGGGGGCGGCTCGCGACTGCAACTGCGAGGCCTCACTTGCGGCGAGGGCCGCAACGCCCTAGCCGGCCTTGACCTGTGGCTGATTGCCGGTGCCAACGACCGGCCATGGCCAAGAAAGGGAAAGGAAAGAAAATAAAAAAAATAAAAAAAGAAATATTAAAAAAATAAAAAAATATTATTAATAAAATGAAATTTTATGTAGTTACCAAACGCATTTCTGATCTTTTTCTATTCTAAAAATAGAAATTTTGAGCAGTTACCAAACACTTTCAAATGCTTAAAAATTATTTTCAGGCACAGAATAAAAAAGAATCATTTCTGAACAGAATCTGTTATCGGATACAGAATGGTTGCCGTGCGCAGTCTAAGTCAACGAGACAGAAATTGCAGACACCCCCACTGCCACCAGGCCCCAGTGGTCTTCCCTTAGTTGGGAACCTTCCCTTTCTCGACTTGACACTCCATACCTACTTGACCCGATTGTCCCATACCTATGGGCCAATCATGAAGCTTCGGCTAAGTAAGAGGACCACCATTGTGGTGAGCTCCTCCACCATGGCCCGTGAAGTCCTTAAAGACCGTGACATCATCTTCGCCAACCCCGACGAACCGGTGGCAGCCCTTTCTCTCGGTTGGAATCTATTATGGGCGCGATGTGACTTCGAGCCCATGCGGGCCACGGTGGATAACCCTAAGAAAAGTTTGCACCCTAAAGATGTTAAGCAACACCACTCTAAAGGTTTGCAGCTTCGCTGCCTTGCCCTTGGTTTTCCCCTAAAACTCATTTCTCAAAGCCTCCTATGCTTCTTTTGTTGTTTCCGTGGCTGAAACTCTAGAGAAGACAGTTTCATGCAACCCCTGTTGGATAAAAAAAAAGAGCTTTGGCATCTCTTTTTTTCAGTTCCCGCATTCTGCCTTCTTCTTCGTTCTTTGGCACACCAGCTTCCACAATCTCCCATAGGTCTTGAGACCTAAAGAGAATCTTCGCCTTAATACTCCAAAACTCTTAGTTTTCACCCTTGAAAATGGGTATCATCGATTGCTGTGAGTTAGATCCATTTGTTGCCATGTTGATTTGTAGTAGAGACCTTTAACCTGGCTCTGATACCACAATGTTGGATCATTAAGAAGGTCACTTAATACAAATCAAGTTCACAAGATAAAAACTATACGTAAAACAAAGGAGATTATGAAAGTGGAGGATTTTTTATTCATCACACTTTTGAGAATACAAAATAGCAATAAATAGAATTCACAAAATGTAAAATCAGCAACTAAGCCAGATATGGCTCCTAAGAATCCGCTAAGAATCTAATTTATTGTTGACTACGTAACTAGCTAACAGCCTCCTAAAAACAAGGAACTCAACTTTGAACCACTTCTTAACACCACGGCCCTCAACATTTGCCGTCGACGTCGACGGCCGTCATCTGCTCATTCCTGTCGACCACCACACTCCCGTAGCCAAGTACTCCGGCCATCGTCGTGATAACCTCGGCGACGTTAAAACAATAAAACATTTCGAGACGGTAATTAATTCACCATAATAAATGTATATACGCCTATGAAAACGGCGGGACATGAGAGTAACTAAGGTGGCCTCAAACCGCGGGCTTCTTTGGCATAGGGAACAGGTTTTTTGGCAAAAGCGTGTTCGTCCATGGCCGAATCAGGAAGACAATTTTCATGCCACAAAATCACACGAAATTATGGAGTCAGTCACCAAAACATCAACCTTAAAAACGAATAAGATGTAGACCAAAGATTTTATAAACTAATTTCATGTTTATTTTTGGTTTGGCCTTTACTCGGACACCTTACCAAATTGACGGTGAACAAGCTCAAACAAAGGTTTAAGGTTGAGATTTAGTATGGTTTTTGACTCAGACGTGATACATAAAACTCTAAATAGCCATGTTTCAATGTCTCCCTCAAAAACTCTAAGATCAACTATGGTGCTTTGGGCATGTGATATTTCGTTTAGACATTTCAGCGAACAGTCGGCTTGCATCAAAAGGTATGCATTCTAGAGACACTTTTAAAGCAATCCTCAATCCAAACACAATGTCTTGGCCCTTAAACTTTCCCAAATCATCATAGACTTGTTTCGATTTCGCTCTACTTGCTCTAAAAAATCACTAGTTTGGTTTAACGTTCTTGAGTTAAAAAAAAAAAAACAGGACGAAACAGAGCATGAAATGGAGGAGTTACCTGGTTCGGAAAGGGCGAGCAGCCGGTGAAGACAACGAAGGATGAGGCTGAGCTCGTCCCTTCGCTGCAGCTAGGGCTTGGTTTCACAGCGACTAGGTCTCGGCCGGATGGTCTTCGGTCGAGGCAATCGAAAACTGTGGCAAGAGGCGTTAGCGAAGAAGCAACTGGAAGGGGAAGGAAATTTGCCGGCAAACCTCTCGGAAAGAAGAACCGAAGCATTTTCCTCTTCAAAACCCCTTTCTTCTATCCATTTTCTCTCGTCCCACTCCCGGTTCCCCTCTGTCTCCTCTGGTCTCTCTTCTCTCGCTCTTTTTTCTCCTCTTTTTTTTTTAACTCCCCCCTCTCTTCCTCTGTTTTTTTTTTCTTTTCCTCCTTGCTCTCTTGCTGATCTTTAAGAGTCATCACCTTCACCTGCGTTTCCTATCTCTCGTCCCCTTTCAGATGACTTTCGCCAATCAACAATGCCAGCCCCCTTTCCCCTCTATTTTCAACTCAAAGATCTCGTTGATCAGCGTGCTTTCCCCATTTTGATCTACGCCAGTAGCCGATCCTCTCCTTGGGGGTTGAATCACATCCGTTTCTTTGCTAAAACGGCTGCGGGATCTCTTGGGTCCTTGTGCCGTCAGGATGCAGCACTGTGCTACTGCTTCCCGCTTCTGGAATCGCAGCTATCAGCCTCCTCATGCAGAGCACACCTCTGCCTTGTCGTCTCTGTTCGTCTTCATCCTGTCCGAGCGTGAGGGGAAGGAGCACCTGAAGGGCTAGACTGAATGGCTAGAAGAAAGAGACCAGAGTGGGCCGGCCCTCAGAAGCGTTGAATAATGTTTTTTTTAAAATTAATTAATTAATTAATTAATTAATTAATAATTTTTAAAATTTATTTATTTTTAAAATAAATAAGGAAAATATACTCTAATAGGCCTTATTAACGCAAATGCAGCTAATGTCTATATGCCATGAAAATATTTTTGATTTAGGGGTTAAAAATTAATCCTCAATTTTCTATGCAATTAGACCTTAAACGACATAGATAAAATTTAGGTGTCAACAGAGACGAGCTCCCTGCCCTAGAACTGGCTTGAGAATTGTTCACATCATGTACCATGATTTGATCATCCTATACTCCAATTTTAGCATATCTTGCGATGATTGTGTATGGATAGGACATGGTAGCCGGAGGGACCGAGACGAACTCCAATTCGGTCGAGTTCACCATGGCCGAGATGATCAAGAACCCTGGAGTGATGTCCCAAGCCCAACAAGAGCTTGAACAAGTAGTAGGCAAAGACAACATAGTGGAAAAATCACACATGCAGCACCTCCCCTACTCAAAAGCAGTCATGATGGAAACTCTAAGGTTGCACCCTGGCCTTCCATTTTTGGTGCCTCATTGCCCTAGCGAGACCTGCATCGTCGGGGGCTACACGGTCCTGAAGGGCACTCAAGTCTTGATCAACACGTCGGCCATCCATCGCAACCCATCCGATAGGAAAAACCCGTTGAATTTCGACCCAAAGAGGTTCACAGGCACGGACAGCAGGTGGGACTTCAATGGGAATGACCTGAAGTACGTACCGTTCAGGTTGGGCCACAGGATTTGCCCCGGGACAGCGATGGGGGAGAGGATGGTGTTGTACTCACTCGCAACGCTCATGCACTCCTTCGAATGAAAACAGCCAGGCGGCAGTGCGGAGAAGCTGGATGTTTCGGAGCGGTTCGACATAGTTCTGAAGAAGAAAGAACCTCTTGTCGCGATTCCTACACCAAGGTTGTCTGATCCCCCACTCTCTGAGTAAGCAAGATGAGTATTCGATTGATTAGTACTAGTTGGATGTATAAACTGTTTCCAAAGCTTAAAAGGAAATTTATGAAGCTTCTGTGTGATAGAAGACTGGCGAGAGTTGAGTAGTAACAAAAATCAAATGATAGTTTGTATATACTAGTGTGCCCTAAGCTTATTAATGTATGAGGTGCAATAATGAACAATACGTTTGAGAGGTGTGTTGCAAATAACTATAAAGATATTGTTAACGAGTGTTCGTGTTATATGCACAATTAGTACATTTATTATGAAAGTCTTTCTTTGCAAAATTTTGTTAACAAGTGCACGGGCGCTGCAACACTTGCCAACAAGACCTTAATAAGAATAATAATGCATTTTAGATGGTGATGATTAAATCATTCGAGTCTTGGTTCATGAACAAGATTATGCAAGATTTTATGTATTCATCTACGGCATATAAAGATAGACTGCCACAATTAATTTCTTACAGAGGATGTAATTACAAACCTTTATCTTTAGCCATTTTTTTGGCCACAAAATTTATTAACAGACATCGGAGATCTTTACTTAATCAAACAGTGTGTTCCTCATCTTTTTTTTTGGTGTGTTATTTAATGTTAAGTACCCCATTTTTCAAAAATCAAGATTAACATTTAGTATGGTTTGCAATCATGTCAAATTTTCTTATTAAATTTCAAAGTTATTTTTTTAAAACAAATTTCACAATAAAGTGAATTAAGTAACTTTTTAGCTTAAACAAAGTCAGAACAAGGTTCCGTAGGAACCAGTTAAATGCAAGGACATACATCTATTTACTCCATTAATGCACTCATTGCCTAGAAAAAAAAGGTGTTCAATGGACATGTTTGCGTCTTTAATATTATTTCTTCAACAGATCCCTTAAATCTTCTTTGGGTTCAGCAAGACTCTGATTTTTTTTGCATTTACCCCCGTTCATATTAATATTTTTTAAAATTGACGGCCCTCCTTGAGGTTTGAACGACAAAGCATATGGCACCCTAGGATCATGTTCACCGTTTGAATTTCAATTCAGAGCCCTCGTTCTTCTCCACATCCACGTTTTCATTTCTGTACTCAACACGCCGTTGAACATGCATCACATGTGTACTTTCACTCATTAACTGTCAAACTGCCACAAACCTTAATCGGGAGGAGAAAGGATGAGTTAAGGGGGATTTGTTGTGGTATATTTAGTTAAAATTTGTATAGATGATATTTGAGCTAACAACCTACTAATCAATGACAAGATCAGAGGCAAGTCTAAATCTCTGGAGTAAGTGTAAGTCTTTGATATAACTTTTATAATTCAATATCAGACTTCTTAATATCCAAATCTCTGAAAGTCTTGAAACTAAATAGACGATGACTTACAAAGTTGGCTCAAAACTTTGTATAATTCTGTGCAAACTAAAATATTGTCTTCGATTTGGCGGTGATGTAAAAACTGACTTATTAAGCTATGAAAACATAGGGATGGAAGCGGGTTTGGTATACTAAGGCCCTTGTCTCGTCCTGACCCTAAGAGGACTTAATCTGGTCTCGAGTTGTGGTATAGATCGTGGTGTCATTTACAAGACCTACGTTTGGTAGTCCAAATAGGATAATCCAATGTTTGGTGAGGTCCTTCAGATCACCCAGATATATCTGGATAAGAAATCCGAGATGGAGGCAGGATAAACTCAGATTAAATAGAAAAATTAATCGTAACTTAACAAAACAAGAAGAACATGACAGCCATTGTCGTCGCCTCCAACCACCGCCGATCGTGTTCAGATGACTGAAGGTGAAAAGTAGTCTGAGTTGATATGGTCCGTTCTTTCACTTCTCAGTGCCTGTCTACGCTTCACCTCTTCCATCTAAGTGGGAAGAAGAAGGATTCAGAGAGTGAAGCATTAATGGAGTCAGCATTTATGCCCTGCATTTATGCCCGCAATTTGTTTAACCTAGACCTGGTGCTCCTGTCAAATGGGGAAGAGTTAACAAGATCTCAATAGCATATAAGTACCAATTTGATAGACCAAGCAGCAAAATGTTGAGGTGGCTAGCACTATCACCAAGAGGGGGTGAATAGATGATTATAACCAAACTTGACAAATTAAAGCGGAATTAAAACTTGCAAAATTAATATCACGTGAAGACAGTCTAAAGAGAGATTATGCTATAATCAAATTCACTTATGTGCAATATACAATCAAAGATAATAATAGAGAGCTAAGGGATTAGAGAAAAATTGCACACGGAAGTTATAGTGGTTCGGTTTATTGCAAGCCTATGTTCACTCTTCACACAGATAGCCTACTGACTGGATTTTACTAGTGAATCAATCAAAGGTTATAGAAGTGAGTGATAACACCCAATCTTGATGGGTCTCACTATCTTAGAGTCACTCGTCTCACTATCTCATAGTCACTCTTTTTACAACTCTCAAAGATTATACTTTGTAGCTCAAGAAAGACAAGTGTGTGGAATCTAAGTAGTCTTGGACTTTGGAATTTATGATTCTAGACCTCTCTTTTCATTGGCACTTTGGTCTCCTTTTATATTCTTCCATTTCCAATCTACCTATTGGACAATCCTTAGAGGATCACCCTTCAATCAACTAGTTGGACGAGATTACAAAATGAAGATTTAGTAGCCGTTGAGAGATAAGATCTGAATCCATGTTGATTTGGTCGTTCATACAAACAAATCTCCAGTTTCCATAAGTAGAGTTCTTCAATTAGAAAAGCAATTTGTCTTTGTAATGATGGTCAATCAATCTAGATGTCTTGCTTAAAAGATTTCATTGCAAAACTATCCTTAAGATTGAATATTAATCATTACTTTCTAAATTAGAAATCCTAGCCAGATCACTGGCTGTGATGTTGTAATTTGCGTATGAATATTTATCCATGTAGATTTCAAACTCTAATGAAATTCAACTTTAGTAATAGAGTCTAAAGTAATCAAATGCACTGATGATATCCACATGTAAATATTGACGATTTTCACGCTATTGCTTCTGATGATATCCACGTGTAACTTTGAATCTGATGGTGAGTCCGATGATGAGTCTGATTATGAGTCTAATGATATTCAACTCCAATTGTCTGGGGATATCCAAGTATATTAGCAATTGTGGCTCTACCTTGCTATTCACCTATCCATGGTACTTCCAAGCTTTACTGAACTTCCCGTTTTAAGCTTGTTCACCTTCTATTCATATACCTCCAGCTTGTAGACACTTCTATGGCCAATGTCCTGTTCATCCTACAAGGACATTAGCTGCATAATAGCTTGTGCATCACTTGGTTACTTCACCATTAAACTCATTAGTGGCCTTTGATTCTTTTGTCATCTTCAAAACATCGTGAGGAATTTTTCCTAACAGTTGTAACACCAGCCAATCATCATGATATCAAAGAACCCATCGATTACACACATCAAATCTAAAACATATCAAAGAACCAATCGATTACGCTCACGAAGAGGAAGCTACAAAATTTGAGACAACTTAACAAGCAAAAATCATATGCTAATCCCACATCACAGGGTCTAGAGCTCTGCACTGAAAAGTTTCTTGAGAAGACCCTACGGCACTAGCACCGAAGTCAACACTATATATTGCATTTGAATAGAGCTCAATCATAAACGTTTTTAAATTAAATCAACTGATATCCACATGATTTTAGCTAAGGTGTGTAAAATCATAAGAGATGGAGTGAAGCTTTAAACCTTTCAAGGCAAATATTGTATTGGCTATTATGTGGAGGCTTCCTATCTCCATTTTCTCACATTATTAGTTCTATTTGTAATGCTGGGAAAGCTCCAAAGCTTTTGTACTTCATCTAATTAATGATATTTTCATAATTACCGAAAGAGAAGTTAGTAAGTTTTAAACGTGATAGTATTTTTCCTGATAGAAAAGTAAAATGCAATATATTAGACAAAGTACGTTTTCTACATTTTTGTATTTTTTTTCCGATCACAAAAGAAACTTCTCTCCTTTTAGTAATTCGGTAATTTTATCACATGTTAAGTAATTTTTCATGGTGAACTGTAAATTCAAGCTTGTTGACACTTAAATTTCGGCGCATTATTTAGTAGTTAATTGCATAGAAAATTAGGGATTAAATTTTAACCCCTCAACAAAAAATATTAAAATTGCATAACATATAGTTTAGGTTCATTTAGATTAATTGCATTCCGCATCAGATCGGCGGTGGCAAGCGAGTTTAAAATTCATCATTTAAATTAAGCTCGGACATCGAACAAGACTCGGCTCACTCGGAAGGCAAGGGCCGAAAATCACATGTAAAACGGGCTTGGTTGTTTTAATTTGAGCTTAAATTAACCCATTGTGCTTAATTAAATAAAAGCTCACATTAATTCAGCCCACTTGAAATTAAATCAAAATTAGAGTCTAAGCCCAAGCCTAAGCCCATTATGACTAGAAAGCCTGCCTAATTAACCTAGTTTTGCATTATAAATACGTGCTTATGCATCATAATCATGGGACGGGCTCATAATTTTTCAGAGCAGAATTTTCAAGGAGAGCACAAGACATCCACGGCCACCATTGAGAGAAAAGAAAAAATCGTGAAGAGAGGGACACATCCAGAGAAGCATGCCCACGGAGAAGAAGACGTGAGATACATTCAAAGGAACTCTCCCTTGATTGCCAGGTGTTGACTCCACCTGATGAGCCATTGTTGATTTTTTTTTCTTGCGGATGATATCATGTCTGAGACACATTCAAAGTAGCTCCCCTCGGAAGCCACGACTCCAAGCAGCCACGTTCAGATTCTTCTCTCTTGCAAGTTTTGACCATATAGAAGATGCAGCCAAAAGGTTCGCGGAGGCCTTTGCATTACTGTGGCCAGTCAACGACGATGTCTAGTTCTTGCTGATCCAATGACGAACAAGTCGAGATTGACTGCCCAGACGAGCTCCCCCTCTCAACCAAGACTTTGACGAGCTGCTGCCCCGATAGACCGTGGATTCCTCTTGCATCAATCACTTGGCAAGGAGATCGTGAAGAGTTTGGATGTGTGGCAACTATAGGCATTAGGGTGAAGAATAGACAATAGAATACCGCGCTACCGTTCGTGAACCATCAACGCCACCCACCGGAAACGCCCGTCGGTGCTCGTGCCTCGTCGCCATCATTCCCGACACCGCGTCGCCGTTCCCGATCCGCAATCCCGATTGCTGCAAAATTCAAAATTAGGAAAGAAAATCGGCAAATCAGGTAATATTCTTATCTTGATTTGATTTAAATATTTGATTGCCTAATTTGTGTTCATGGATATCTAGATATGCATATTTGAACAATAGGTATATTCTAATTAGGATTTTATTTCTTTTTTTGAAACTTTGGATATCTACTTGCTTAATTTGGATAGATTTCAGAATTTTCAAAATATTTTGAATATATCCGATATATTTGAGATATCTAAATCTTTCAAGATGTGATCGATTAGGAAAATTTCCTAATCCGCAACCGCGCACGTGGAAATAAATCTATCTATCAGGCTTTAGATAGAATTATTTCCATAGCGGAAATTTCGAATTCTAGCGTCGATCTGTCAGGCTTCAGATCGAAACTTAATTCGAAAGATTTAGCGGTTTTATTTTTTTTATGTGTTTTTTTTAATTTCGAATTTTCATTAAAAAAAAAAAAAGGTTGAGTTAGAATAGGTTAGTTTAAAATTGCATGTTTAGATAATTCGTATTTTTAATTCCGAATTTCATCAAAAAAAATACAAAAAAAGGTTGCATTAGAATAGGTTAGTTTAGAATTGAATGTTTAGATAATTTGCATTTTTAATTCCGAATTTCATTAAAAAATACAAAAATATGTCCGTCATTAGAAATAGGTCACGTCGTCGCATGACATATAGTTTGCATGTTAGGTTGCATTAATCGCATGTCAATTTTTGCACGTCATTGCATATAGGTTAGCTTGCATTTAAATAAAAGAAAATCAAAAAGAAATTTCTGCACCATTGAACTTTAAATCAGAATTTTTTCAAAAATTATCAAATTGAGTGTTTTTTCCTTGAAATTGGTACCGAAAGGGCGTTAAGGAGTTTAACGTAACCAAGTCCCGAATCCATAATTTCTGGTTCGTAGAAATAAAATAGTACTCCTGCTATTTTATTTAGGTTTCTAATCAACCTACCCTAAATGATTAGTGGCGACTCCTATTGAAAATATTTGCATGTTCACAATTGGACCTAAGTTGCGATTTGGTAGAGTTTGGGAGAACTCGGGCTAGGTTAGTTAATTTAATTGATCTAGTAATCCATTAGCCTAAGATCGAAAACGTCGATTTTTATTTTAGGTCGCGACAAAGCTATCAGCAGTTAATGACTATTACAACTCAAACAGTAAGTTTTTTCTTATCAGCGTTAAGTAGTTCCGGAAAGTCGTTGGTATCTTTTTTTTATTCACTTACTCGGTAAGTATCAACCAAATAATTTAGTAAAATTCGTAACTGTTCTGTAATTTCTTGACATGAAGGTAATTTTTCGTTAAATTAATTACATGTAAGTTCTTGAAAATTACTCACTTCTCGCGAAAATTTTAAAATCACAACAGATTCTTAGTCATTTGAACTTGTTTGATCGTATAATTCTCTTGTTACCCCTTAAATGAATGGCCAAATTGATTCAATACAACATATCGGTGCAAATGGGCTTGGGAGAATCTAATTTGTCGGAGAGAAAGTCAGCATCAAATCATCAATAGTTGTAAATCATCGAAACTTGTCATTGAAGACCGTTTCTATAATGTTGAGAAAGAGAGATATTTTTAGGAACCCTTGAAATAGACTCAACCGTCCATCCATAGGAATCTTGTATTTTTTTCTAAATAAATATATATTCACTGAAGAGCAGCAACATTTTGCTAAAGTACATGATGGAGTATATGAAATTCCATGTAAATTTTTGCCGATAATTTGATTGATGTGAATATTTATTATATTATAGTTTTATGCATATTATTTCGCTTGCGAAAGCTTATGCTGATACCAACATTAAGAATAATCTAACAAATGTAATTTATCCAATGCACGGCAACTTGCTACTAAATATCTAGAAAAGATCAAACAGTTGTACAATCTATGCAGGTGTGCCACTTAAAAGCCATCCTTTCTATTCTGTGGCTCTCCTTGAGCTTGAACTAGATAACATCGTACTAAACATCTAATTTTAGAGATCTCAACGTCAGTCAAATCCCTCGTGATATTTAGGCTACGAATGACAATCATTCTGTTTCAGAAATTAATTTCTGTTCCTGGACTAGTTTCTGCATAAAAAAACACGTTTGATAATGACATAAAATTTCTGTTCCCAAAACAAAAATTAATTTGTAACGACATAAAATTTCTCTCTTTCGGGTGGTCGGGGAGTGGACGGCGGGCGGATGGTGGCGACAAACGGTGACGCAGCCACTATGGAGGACGGCGACCGGCAACAAGAGGAAGGCAGTAGCAGGAGGAGGGCGGTCGATAGTGGGAGACAGTGGCCAGTGGACGGCAGGCGACAGCTCATGGCAGCCAACGAGGAGAGGTGAGCGGTGGCAGGAGGAAGGTGGCTAGTGGCGGGAGCAATGGCCAGTGGATGGCGGGTGGTGGTCCATAGCAACCTGCGGTGGGAGGTGGGCGACGGCCGGCGGTGGCGAGAGGAGGACGGCTGTCGGCGAGATACGATGGCTAGTGGATGGCAGGTGACGGTCCACGATGGCTAGCGGCTGGAGATGGACTGCTGCGGGAGACGATGGTTGACGGTGGGAGGCGAGAGGAGGGCCACCAACGGCAGGAGACGATGGCTAGTAGACGGCGGTAGCCCACGGCTGGAGATGACAAATGGCGAGAGGCAGTGGTCGTGGGCGACGATGGGCGGCGGGTGACCGGCTAGTATCGAGGGCGAATGATGAGAAGAATTTTGACTTCTCATTTCCATTCCAGAAATAGAAAAGTAAAAAATTTTAATTCAAACTTATTTCTGGAACAAAAATTTATTTCGAAAATAGAAAATAAAATTGCGTTACCAAACGAATTTATATTCCAAATTTATTTCTAAAACAGAAATAGAGAAACAGAATTATTATCATTCGCAGCCTTACTTTGTCTATGCATATCTGTGTTCAATTCAAACCATAGAAACCAAGAAGATCATCATGGAATCTCCAAAACTAAATAAATGAGAAATCCTTTTGGCAAGTAAAAAACTGGACCGTTCGGGTCATTTTCGTTTAGACGATAATTGTTCGGATGTCACTGTAGGTAACTTGTACGACTGACTTTCCTATTAAAACTGTCCTAGGAAGAACTTCTTTACGTAGTGTGGCTAGAAACACATCCTCATTCTTGCTCACCGACTCCTCAAACAGTTCTCACAAGCTGAAATGCTGAACGGAGACTCCGAATGCACCTGGCCGTGGTTGCGGCGTGCTAAAGAAGCGAGTGATGCAATTCCAAGAGCTGCTATGACACTGCTTGTCATAGCAATCGCAGCTCATAGTTTTTTTTATCTGTTCAGGAGGCGAAAAATTGGGACGGCTCAATTGCCGCCGGGGCCTCGAGGTGTGCCGTTCCTCGGGTACCTCCCATTCCTCGGGACTGATCTCCACCAGAAATTTGCCGAATTGGCCAAGAATTATGGCCCCATCTACAAACTCCAGCTCGGAAGCAAGTTGTACGTTGTGGTTAGCTCCCCTTCACTGGCCAAAGAAATCGTGCGGGACCAGGACACGACATTCGCCAATCGGGACCCGAACATCGCCGCTACCATCGTGTCATACGGCGGAAGGGACATTGCCTTCTCAAGCCAGGGGCCTTATTGGAGGAATCTCCGCAAAATGTTCGTACGGCAGATAATGAGCAACGCGAGCCTCAACGCCTGTTACAGTTTGAGAAGGCAGGAGGTCAGGAAAGCTCTCAGCGATCTGTATAGAAAACCCGGGATGCCGGTAGATGTCGGTGAATTGGCCCTTCTGATCTTGACTAACGCGGTGATGGCGATGCTGTGGGGAGGGACACTTAAGAAAGAGAAGCACGAAGCCTTGGGCGCCGAGTTTCGAAAGGTGGTGGCTAAACTCATGGTGCTCTTAGGTAGTCCGAATGTTTCAGACTTTTTCCCGGCACTCGCTTGGCTTGACCTGCAAGGAGTGGAAAGGGACGCGAAAAGGGTGCATCAGTGGATAGATGATTTTATTCAGTCTGTTGTCGATTGCGCCACCACCGCAGGAAGAACGAATGAACTGTTCGAGCGGAAGGAAGAAGAACCTAAAAGCAATGAACAACGAAAGAACTTTTTGCAGATTTTCCTGGACATGGAGATGGATCTTGAAGATAATCAGTCATTTATGGACAAGAATAGAGCACTCAAAGCCATTCTTATGGTAAGTTTGTTAAGCTAGGTGACTTTTTCTAGTATGAATGTACATGACCGTTAGACAACCTGATGCACACAAAATAGTGAATCCTCAATCTGCAACTCCGTTCTTAATTTCTTGATTTCAGTCCTCATATTGGCTGCCAAGTGCCACATTTAATCCTGAGCTATTGTTCAGCGATTATTAACAGAGTACTGTGCTTGTTTTAGAATTTATATTAGGAAAACGTTATCATAATTTTAACGCGCATCATATACTTGGGAAAAGTGTCGGAAAAGTCATAAACATATTGCACCGATGTCAATTAAAAGTCCTAAACCTTTCGTTAGTGCCAATTTAGTCCTAAACGTTTTTACCTAGAGCCAATTCAATCCTTCCGGCTAATTGTGGTCGGATATTTGCTAGCATAGACATCGACCGGCCTACATAGCACAGCCAGCATTGACGCAAACATCTTTTTACTAATATTTTAAGTTTTTTTCTTTCTTTTTTTTCCTCCTCTTTCTTCCAATGGCTAGCATAGACATGGTCAACGAGGGTTGGCCTCGGCTGAGCGATCGGCCAAAGGCGAGCGATAGGAAAGGCAAGCCTTGCCAGTGGCCGGCTAGGTTGGCAAAGTCACGCCTCACCCAGACACTAGTGAGGCTCAACCCTCACCAAATCTGGTGAGGGCAAGCCACGCTAGTGGTTAGGCAAGGCACGACCTCGCTAGATCTAGCGAGGTCAACCTTGTTGGCTCTCGCCTTTGGCTTGTCCCAGCCATAGGAAGAAGGAAGGGAAGGAAAGAAAGACAAATAAAAGAAAAAATCAAAAAAAATATTAAGATATTATGAAAAATTGTCAACATCAGTGTCGATCATGCCACATAAGCCAGCCAACTCCACGTTAGCAATATCCGGCCAAAATTAATCAAAAGGAGTGAATTGGCTTTAAATCAAAAGATTTAGAACTAAATTGGCACAATTAAAAAGTTTAAAATTACATTGACACCAATGCAATAAATCTCATACTTTTCTAACACTTCATATATACAATAGGATAAGTTGAAATTACACAAAAATTTGTCAATCATTTTGTGCCAATTCTCCTGGGTATGTTTGTCATATCTTGATTGATATCTCTTTCCATACTTCTCTTGTTTCACATCCTATCACCTAACTGGGCCGTGTCCAACTCCTCCGTAAAGCCCCGTATCTTGACTTTCAGGTTGACTCTTTTCTATTAGTATAAAGGTGCCTCATGAACGACGCAACTTTATCAAACATGCATTCTGATCTTTCTGATGAAACTTTGAATGTTCGAATAGGACATCGTGATTGGTGGAACTGATACAACGTCAACAATGATCGAATGGGTGATGGCGGAGTTGCTGCAGAACCGGAATGTGATGGACAAAGTAGTGGAGGAATTGACAGAAGTTGTGGGCGTGGATAAGATGGTCGAAGAGCAGCACTTGCCCAACTTAAAGTACCTCGACGCGGTCATTAAGGAGGTATTTCGCTTGCACCCGGCGCTGCCCTTATTGGTGCCTCGGACCCCGCAAGCTTCCTGCATCGTCGGGGGTTACACAATACCGAAGGGCAGTAACATATTCCTGAACGTGGGGTCTATCCACAGGGACCCCACGATTTGGGACAAACCATCGGAGTTTAGACCCGACAGGTTCTTGGAAGATCCTGGCAAGTATGATCTCTCAGGCAACAACTTCACGTACATGCCCTTCGGTTCTGGTCGGAGGATATGTGCGGGGCTTGCGCTGGCAGAGAGGATGCTAACGTTTACTTTGGCCTCTCTTTTGCATTCATTCGAGTGGGAATTACAGCAAGGGGCGGAGCTGGAACTGTCGGACAAGTTCGGGATTGTGGTCAAGAAGAAGAATCCCCTGGTTGCGATTCCCAGGCCGAGATTGTCCACTCCGGAGCTCTACATGTCAAGTTAGATCTTTCGTTAGAGTCTCCTCAAGACTCTTCATTTCGATTCTGCAAAATAAAAGTATCCTGCAAGTGTGTTAGATGTAGGAGAAAGGATTCCTGTTGTCTATCTGTTCTTCAGATTTAGAGGTGGCCACGGTTCGGAACCGTCCGGTTCCGGTTCGAAACCGGCGGTTCCGGTTCGGCGCCACACTTGAACCGGAACCGGAACCGCCCCTAGCGGTTCCGGTTCCGGTTCGAAATTTAAAAAATTATAAAAATAAATAATAAATTATAATTTTAAAAAACAGAATAGAAACAAGGAAAAAAGACAAAAGAGAAAAAGGAAAAACAGAAAAGTAAAAGGAAAAGAAAAAGAAGAAAAACAGAAAAGGAAAAATAGAAATGAAAATAAAAAAATTTAAAAAATACTATTCTTGTCCCGAGTTCCCAACGGCAGGCTGTGCAGCCTTTCTTCTTTTTTTTTTTTTTAAATAATTTTAAATTTTTTTTTTCGCAGAACCGGCCCGGAACCGGCGGTTCCGGGCCGGTTCATATTTTTCTGGAACCGGAACCGGGCCCGTAGGCCACGGGCCGGTTCCGGTTCCGAACCGCGGGCCCGGTCAACGGTTCCGGGCCCGGGTTTGACCGGGCCGGTTCCGGGCCAAACCGGCCCGTGGCCACCACTATTCAGATTAGTCGGACCAGAAGGTGAAGTCATGTGATGTAAGCGCAAAAAGTTTGGGGTCTTGTAGAAAGGCCCATGCACGAATAGTGAGCCAGGGCTTTTGGATGGAGGGCGGGGCTCTTTCTGTTTTGTTGTATTAGAACCAGATATGACTTTTCCGTACGGTCTAATTTTCTAATTAGAATTGAATTCTAATTTTTCCCTCTATTCCTTTCATAGCATTGAAAGCTCACGCACAAAAGAAAATGCAGACTTTCCTAATTCAAGTGCTACATAACGAGGTTTAGTATCTCGTGACATAAACAATTTAGCTAAACTGATTTGTCAAAATTACAGTTAGTTATACCATTAAAGTTGACCTTTTACCCTCATCGGACAGCTTCGGACAACAGATATAATCTTCCGCAATATATATGCCTTGGCACTACACTTGTGTTCAATCGGCCGGGCGGGCCTCGTGCCGAGCCTAATAGTATTTTGCCTCTATCAATCATGTTCAGAGCATGTTCTCAGCCAGACAACGTTACTTTGCATGGTTTTGTTGCGGGCCATGTGGGCTAAAACATTGCCCAGAAAAATATTTGTGCTGCTTTGGTTAGGATATTCTTTAGATCAGTTTAACCAGAAGATGAAGTCGTGATCTAAAAGCAAAACCTTTGGGCTCTCTGCTCAAGTTTTCACCTACTTCAGAATGCGCGAGGAGTTCATGAGTTCTCTTTTTTTTTCTTGCGCTGGAAGGATATAGATTCGATCGACTACTGAGTGCATACGACCACTTCATCAATTATCCAGCATTAAGGAATCAACACACGACTGCTTGATCGAAGGAGGAGGTTCCAAAGCCGAACTTCCACAGCACGCATTTCTCTAGCTTCAGCGAAGAGGTTACATAGAGGGTGGATTATTAGCGCCTTAGATATGTACAGCGAGTACTGAAGCACAAGTTCCTTCAGTACAGAATAACTTGACTCCGCGAGTCAAGCGGAAGCAGCGGGGTTGCACACCGGCAGGTCGTTCTCAGTGTTGGGCGGGATCCGGAGAATGGGGTTGCTCTCAAAGAAGTTGACCGGTTTCAGATCAAAATTGGCCGACACCGTGGGCATGATCGGGAAGTCCTCCTGACACGGAATGTGATGGAAGCCCAGTGTGTACCACACCACGATGTCCTTGTTCTCGATCGGCCGATCCCTGCAATTGAACAGCAATTCCAGTAAAGTGCAGGTTGCAGAATCTAAGGCCAGTTGGCCTGGGCTCATCCCGAGGCCACCAGGTCGAATCACACATGGTCTAGCCGAAATTAGAATTTCACTTGAATGCGTGCATAGCAAATGCTAGATCGCACCTGTTCGACCACTCAGCAAGAGTGTCCTCGCCCTGGCTCTGGTAAGTGAACAGCCCGCCCGCCCATTGCTCGGACCGGTTATAGGGGGTGACCCATATTTGGTTGTTCGTGAACGCGGCCCGCTTCTGAGGCGGGTCGTCTTGAGCGAGCAGGCTAGCAGCAGTCCCTGCGGGGACAACCTTGTACCCGACAGGGTTCCCGACCCGCGTCTTCTTGTTCGAGTTGACGATGTGGAATTCGGACGGATCGTAGAGCTTGAGCTTCACTTGCGCATCCTTCTCGGTCTTGGCCACGTTCCGCACCGCTTTCAGGTAGCTCCTCCGCGGCGACTCCCCAGGGGAAGTCTCCTGCTTCCGGATGTTCACGTTCACGAAGGAATTGTCGGTGCCATCGATGTCCATGTCAAGATGGAACGTGACGTAGTGGTCGTGGATGACGCCGATGACATTTTCCGAGAGGATCGTGCCGTAGAGGTCCTCTTGCCCCGGTGCGTCATCGACGTTGGAATAGGAGCTGCCTTTCACCATCAGGATACCGCTGAGCCCGACCTGCATTTAGGTCATGCAGAAAGACTTACAAAATTCATCTCTCCAAAAGTCCAATGTGCACAGATTCCACATATCACAAGGAGGGTAAGCGTCAGTGTTGAAGGTTTAATTGTCAAAGGATATTCGAGATTTGTGCGTACTAAGAGACAAAAACATAAATTGGTGACGATGCACGCATTTGAAGCTATGCATTTCGAGAAGACACCATTTCGTCTGTGCAAATATCTCTTGCGGGAATCAAATAGTCATCGCCGCATGTCCTTTCAAGTCATTTTCAGGACACCAACTTAAGTTGAAACGTATGCATTTGAATAGCCCATATGTCTCGATCTTTGCTAGTTTCAGCAGAAAAATCTTATTTTCCACGATGAGGTGGACCCACGTTAAGATTTTCCTGAACCTATAACCAAACATGATCACGAGTTTGGCGGCTTGATAAGCCTGATTAGCCTGCTCATCGATTAAATCAACTACTCATCTTGGACCTAATAATAAAGGTTGCACCTTGTAAAATGTTGTCACTTTAGTTACTTTAGGCACTTTATGAAAGCCTATTCTAACTTTCTAACACAGCTCAAAACAGGTAGCTCACCAAAAAATTTAAAAAGAAGAAGGGGAAAAAGGTATTGGAAAATTGGAATATTCAAAGTGGGCCCAAGGCAGGATGCAAGTAGGAAGAATCACTGACCTGGACTTTGATTAGCCCATCTGCTTGGAACTCCCAATCCACGATGTAATCATAGTTCGCCACTGACGCTGCCATTCTAACCACTAATGTCACTTTTGGCCTCACTTCCCTTATCTGCACATATACCACCCAAAAAAAAAGCAGAACAAAAAATCAAAATCGAGCCCCAAATATCACCGGATCACAAGCGATTGACTACTAATGGTAGAACTTCATCATGTGATTATGTATCTATAATTACTTTATTATTGTTTTTGTAATGACGGGTCATTGGCCCGGAAACCCTTACCTCCATACCCGTGATCGGGCTCTCGGAGTGTCTCCACCCGATGTCGCCCCCGTAGCTCTCGTATATGCACACCATGCCGGATCTTACGTAGGGTGTCCCGTCGCCCGCCGCGAACACGCCGTCCATGAAGTAGGCGTTCCTCGGGCAGTCATTGAGCGGGTCGAGCGGCATGGCCTGGAGCCCGAACCCATACTCGCCCGCGTCCATGTACGTCTTGAAGTACCACGCGTCGGTCGGGTCCATGTAAGGGACGAACAGCTCCGACGTGAACCCCTTGTACATGACGTCCCTCAGCTCTCCTGTGTCCGGGTCCCGGACCCTGGCCCGAGAGATGATCACTCCGGCTCTCGGGTCGGGCTTGACGTGTAATTCCCAGTTCGCCCACTTCACGAAATGCTCGTCCTCGACGGTGAAACTAGGACCTTTCGGCTGCTCGATGGAGATCGGGTTGATGATGCGATAAGCCTGCTGGTTCCGATCGAATTGCGAGAACCGGTAATCGGTGTTGGCAGCGTTTGGGATCGGTATGTCGCGGCCTTTGTCCGTGATCTCAACCACGCGCTTCGTGTCCAAGTCGAGCAGAACGGTCAGCCCCTCGATCGGTCGCATGTAGAAATTGGCCGTGTCCTTGGTGGAGTAGCACTGGACTTTGATCAGCCTCCGGCTCTCCTCGGCCCGGCCGAACCAGCCTGCCGAGATCGGCAGGCACGCGAGGTCAGCCAGGTCGACCCCGCGGGCCACCACCGTGCGGTTGAACTCCGGGTCCGCGAGCGGGGCCAACGTGGCCGATGTCATGTCCTCCATGGTCATCGTCGGATAGCCAGAGAGGGGCCCGGCCCCCTGCGCGGTCACGTGGCCGCTGTCGAGGTCTACCGTCAGCAGGTGCGACTCCCCGGCCACGCGCGCGACGACGGAGGCCTTCCGGGGGATGGGGTCGCCCTTCCGCCAGGCGAGGACGGAGGGCTTGTCGGGCTCCTCGAGGACGACGGAGTGGAGGGCGTAGGGGGCGCGGTTGGCGAAGAGAGGGTGGGAGAGGAGGAGGGTGCGGACGCGGTTGAGCTCATGGACGGTGAGGGGGTCGAGGGGGTGTCGCGGGGCGTCGAAGATGCGGGGGCGGGGGCGGGGTCGGGGGCGGGGCACGGGGTCCTTGAGGTCGGTGGCGGGCTGCCTTTGCCTGGGCCCCAAACGGTTCTTGGAGGAGGTGCACCGGGGGGAGCTGGCGTCGCAGTCGAGGAGGTCCGCCGTGTCCGGCAGCGGGGACGGGAGGTTGACCCACGTGAAGAGGACGAGGAGGCCTACGCTGAAGAACAGTAGCATCAGCCGGAGGGACTGCCTCGCCTCCATCCCCTCTCTCTCTCTCTCTCTCTCTCTCTCTCTCTCAGAGGGCGAGTGTTTGGAGGAGGACTGAACTTCTCAACTTTCCCAAGAGATGGTGCAGATAAATGGAAATTGCTGTGTGGTTTGGCTCTTGAATACAGTGACGAATTTTATAGAAGAAAAGAAAGAAATTAGAGGAGAAAAAATAAGAAGGGAAAGGCAAAAACAACTATATGAAACGTGTGGAATCAAAAGAGAATTCAAGCACGACCTCGAACGAAACGGTTGAAACGACGATTGTTCATCTCGATCGATAGAGATTTTCACGTAATGCATAGGTTGTGTGCGCCCATTCTTTTTGCAGTTCTTTTTAACGTCGCGGTCGAATTGGATCTTGCGTCGGATTTTGCGAGCTAGACATCTACATAGGAAGTTTGTGCAACATGTGCGGTCAACATGTCTTACTTTGGTAAGAAATCAGTATAGCATACGGTACACAATTCCAAGATTTCCATGTATATAAAAAATCGAAAAAATGCCCAAGTTAAGACAAAGCAAAGACCATACGGGTATAAGAATACAAATGATGATAGAAGATCCTCCTCCAAATTTAGGCAGCCCCTCCCCCCTCGTTTCGTTTGCCCCCTTTGTATAATGCATAAATGGCGTATTGATTAGGAAACAAACCATTGTGTACATGTAGAATAAAGGTAGTGTAATCGGTTAAGTGCAAAATTATATCATTGTGATTGAGCGCATATATGTACATCAAAACTACCCATATATGTTGGAGATACGCTTCAACTCGATATCATCACTTAGGGAAATCACTAAGAGAAAACTCAAGTCCGAGCCCATCAACAGATTTAGTTAGGGAAAATTATCAAAAAAGTTATAAATCTTTTGCAATTGTGTCAATTCAGTCGTAAAACTTTTTTTTTGCCAATTTAGTCCTAAACTTTTTGCAAACCAACCAATTCAGTCCTTTTGGCCAGCCAGCACTAACGTGACCGTGGCCGGCGTCCACGTGGCAATATTTTAATATTTTTATTATTTTCGAATTTTTTTTCCTTTTTTTTTCTTTTCCTTCCCCCCTGGCCTATGAGGCCAGGGGGGAGGCTCACTGGCAAGGGCCCAGCTCGGGCGAGGCGAGCTGGGCCCTTGCCATAGCTGGGCGAGCTCGCTATGGCTGGGCAAGCTCTGCCTCACCAGATCTGGGCGAGGGCAAAGGTCGCCCAACCAAAGCAAGCTTCGCCTCACCAGAGCTGGGCGAGCTCGCCATGGTTGGGCGAGCGCCGCCTCACCAGATCTGGGCGAGGGCGGAGCTCGCCCAGCCATGGTGAGCTCCGCCTTGCCGAAGTTGGGCGAGCTCGCCCAGCCATGACGAGCTCCACCTCGCCGGAGCTAGGCGAGGCTCGCCGGACGGTGGCGAGGGCGGAGCTCCCCTAGCCATGGTGAGCTGGGCCCTCACCGCCACTGGACAAGGCTCGCCTAGTGACGGTGAGGGCCCAGCTCGCCTCTTTGGCGAGCCTCCCCCTAGCCAGAAAAGCCGGGGGGAGAAGGAAAAGAAAAAAGAAAAAAAATTGAAAATAATAATTAAAATATTAAAATATTGTCACGTGGACGCCGGCCACGTCAGCGCCGGCTGGCCAAAAGAACTAAATTGGCTGGTTTGTAAAAGGTTTAGGACTGAATTGATTAAAAAAAATATTTAAGACTGAATTGGCATAACTGCAAAAGGTTTAAGATTTTTTTTGTAATTTTCCCGATTTAGTTAGACTCATAGCTTTAGACGTGGATTTTGTTATTGCTCGCGGATAGCATTTTCCTTATCCAGGCAAGCCAATGACTTTAGTGCGTGATATTTGCTCCGGATATGCTCTTAAAACAGCGCTATCCAGCCACCTACTACTCATCAAGATTCCCTAGTGTTTTTTAACCAAGTGTCAAGATCTAATTGAACGGGGTTTGCTTAGATGACTAGGAAACACTAACCAAATAAAGGTTGTGTATCTATCGATTTCTTACGCAAGCATCAACTTGGACAGCAGCACTAGCATGGGCAATCAGCACCAATCAATCTACAAAGATAGAATTGATTAATATGTACATGGGGGAAAGCAAAGTCCGGGGAGCATATTATAATAACATCTTGAGCTGGGTCATGGATTGGCTTTAGGAGTATCAAATGAATCTTGACCCTATTTGGGTCCCCACGATTCATGACAGTATTCTTTAACCCTATATGCCCACTGATTTTCCCGCTACGAGGAAGATGACAATGCTGTCGATTCTCGATCGATGAGGAAGATGACAAGAATCTGGTGCAACTCCAACATGGACCCGTGAACTTTCTTTGGGGGGAAAAGGCTAATAGACGTGAACAAAGACACTGACTATGGGTCCAAGAAACTAATTATCTTTGTGCCTTTTTTCATAAAATTGTAAAGTGCAGTGCATCTTTGTGCGTGGGTTCTCACCCCAATATCTTTAAATATTCCGGTAGATGGTGCTTACTTTTGATGCTGCCCCAAAGGACAATTATGTCAGCTTTAGAGTTTGTTTCGTTTGGTTTTCCATTTGTGTATATGGGTGCCTTTATGGGGAGAAAACTTAGAAAAAGCGAATTGAATGAAGAGGGACTTGCTCTTCGTTATAATTATGAATTAATAGATCATTGTATGTGAGCAAAACGAGACATGCATCTTCAATTTACATGTCTCTTCAATTCGTATGTATTTGTTGAATCTCTTATGTTCATGAATATTTCATGAATCTCTTCAATGCATGCATCTATTAAATTCATGTTTCTCTTTAGTTCATGTATCATTTTAGTTCATGTGTCTGTTCAATCCACATCGTGAAATTACTTAGTACTATTAGGAGGAACAAATCGTCTAAGGAGATTCGATTAGTCGCATATCACCTCCTATTTTATTTTGTTACATTTTATAGCAATGTTGCTCGTCCATATTTGTTTTGTATTAATGTTCTCTTCACTTGTGAGAAGATTGATTCAATATATTCACTCATTGACTTGGTTATTGTTAATCTGTTATCGCTTTCTTGGCTTTATTATTTCCTGTCTAATTTTTGTGATTACAACAAATAGTATTGCGCTATAGCCAACCCTCGTTCTTGGCAATTGGCTAGAATGGGTCGAGAATAGACTTGAACGATTGAGTAGGTCTTGGACCCTTGAACCAACTAATCGATTTGGGGATGGATTAGGGTCGGCTTAAGTATAAAGAGATTTGTCTGACTCCACGAGACGGTGGAAACTTACGAGCGATCTCGTGTTTGAGCCGACTTGGTTGGCTCTCACCTTATTTAATCGATGGTGTTTGGGGAGGTATTTCAAGTGCAAGAACCACTCGCATAAGCCTTCTTTGCCATAAGATGAAAATTAAGTCATGTGTAGTGTTCTGAATGAGCACTTCCCCGATATCAAGGCATCATAATCTTTTCAGCATATACTAACTTGAGAAAGCAGAGTCGACGGATGATAAATGTGCTTGGCCACTTCGTACTCCTGACCACTTTTGCCAATCGGAGCACATACATGTATCATTATAGCAAAATTAAGTTATGCTTCGCATTAATCGCCGGAGATCAATTGAGCAGTGTCGATCATGGATAAACCATGATAGTAGAACCATGACCCTCTTTGATGTCGAACCAGCTATTATAAATAGCTCATCCTAACTATTTGAATACTCAAATCTGTCTTTTCATATGTATTTTGTGGCCCAATACCCAAAAAAACTTCAACTATAGGTTCAATCTTAATTATACACTAAACTTTTTTTTGTCTCATAAAAAATTCTCAATTTTTACTTGTGTCTCAAATTTACAACCGTTAACTTTCCGTCCAAAATAACAGTTAATGAACTTACGTAGCATTTCCACGTCATTAATGAAATTCATTTCAGCAAGCTGATATGGATAAATCCTCTCCAAAACGGTGTCTTCTTGGACGAGAAATTAGGTTTGCTTTTCAATTGCTCTCACTCTCCATATCATCTCCCTTCCATCTCGCTCTAATATTCCATTGCGCTCCCTCTTCATCTCTCGCACTTAGAGTCTTCCATCACTGCGGTCGAAGAGCTCGCGCTTGAGACACTAGGCTCGAACGAAATTCATTTCAGCAAGCCGACATGGACAAATCCTCTCCATATTGTCTCCGTTCCATCTCGCTCTAATCTTTCATTGCGCTCCCTCTTCAATCTCTCACGCTTGGAGTCTTCCATCTCTTGCGCTCAAAGAGCAAGCGCTCGAGACACTAGGCTCGAGACGCTCGGACATCTCGCGCTCAGGATTCTTCCATCTCTCATGCTTGGATAGTCATCATTCTCGTGCTTGAAGGTTACGTCTTCCATTATCCTCCAGTTTATCGTTTTGTATATGGGCAAGTGAAAGCCAACTTTTATTATCGCTTGAAATAAGTCTGATTTCTTTTTCTTTCTTTATTAATATTTTAGTTTTCATAAATTCTTATTTATTAATTTACCTTCGCGGGTTGACTTTCGTTTGACTCGTAGTTTGCTCATTGAAAATTGAAGTATTACTAGGTTGAATCAAAAGCAATGGTGAGTTTATTCAATAATTAACCCTATGTTCAAACATTGTTTCTAGTTTTCAGTTTATCACTGTGTTTTTTAACAGAATGAAAGAGATGGTGGTGACAGTTCATCGGAATGGAGTGATGAAGAACTAAGAATATCCTATGAAGACACCGGTTTTGATACCAAACCTCTAAGTGGCCCGAACGATAATAATTTTGAAGAAATCAGTGTCAAGACAGCAAGAATAGTTAATAGGTATGATCCTATGTGTGACCATGATGAGAAAATGTTAATCTAGGCATGAGATTTGAATCTCATGAACAGTTCAAGAACTTTGTGAAAAAATATGCAGTAATTAATAGATTTGACGTTTCTTGGCAAAAGAGAGGGGAAATGAATGATTGCAAAGTGTGTAGAAGGATGTGCCTGGAGATCGTATTGCGGCTGGATTCAAAATGAGAAAATGTTTATCATAAAAAGAGTTGGAGACCCACATACTTGTAAGTGAAGCCTAACCAATAAGCAAGTCACTGCTACATGACTTGCTCAGGAGCACATGCCTAAGATTAAGGACAGACTCACTTAATCAGATGCACAAATGCAGGCAAATGCAAGAAGGTTTGCTTTGTTTGACACTGGATCTAAAAAAATATTACAGAGCGATACTAAAAGCCCTTAGTCTTACAAGGGGTCTGATAGAGGAGCAATATGATATGCCAATATCTTATTTGGCGAAATTTAAGAGAGTTAGCAAGGATGGAACATTTGATATGGAAGTTAATCCAGGAACCAAAGTATTTGAGAGGTTTTATCTGGGATTTGTAGAGTCTAAAAAGGGTTTTTAGCTGGATGAAGGCGTGTCATAGGCCTGTATTTGAAACAACTTAGCCACTCCATGTCTTTATTTGAAACAAGATTCACTTTAAACTCTCTTTTGAGAAAATAACTTCACTTCAAGTCCTTATTTGACATTTTTCCCTTTTATTAGTTGCAGGGACCAGATATCTACTAAATGTGTAATCGTCGTACCGAAAAGAACGAAAGAGCATCAGGACGAAGCAGCCATCGTGCACATGGGGAGGTCGTTCTCAAAGTTGGGCGCAGCACTTAGTATCGGATTGCTATCAAAGAAGTTGACCGGCTTCAGATCGATGCTCAACTGGACGGTCGGCATCACCGGGAAGTCCTCTTGGCACGGGACGTGGTGAACCCCGAGGGTGTACCACAGCACGATGTCGCGGTCCTCAATAGGGCAGTTCCTGATCGATCACAGAAGAAACGTTCCGCGCTGCGTAAGTTCAGGACGGCTTGAATATCCAAGAAATAGCCAGATACCATGCAATGTCAATCTATTTTGATCTGTGATGTGTCCAATATGAAATCCAATTCGAAACTTATCGCTACATAGTAAACGAATGTTATAGATTTAAGATACTATTGGATGTACTGTACAGTATGCAGGTTCTGAAATTTCGTACCTCACAGACCAGGTAGCCGAAGTGTCGTCTCCTCTGCTTTGATACACCAGGAGTCCACCGGCCCACTGTTCGCTCCGGTTATATGGAGTCACCCAAATCTGAAAAGAAATTTCCCAAAAGAAGATAGAATCACTTCTTTTCAATAAACTAGGCAAATGTAACCTTCTGTTAATACTAATCAGTTGTTTAAATCCTGTAGAATTAAGGAAAGAGAACCGGCATTACCTGGTTATTAGTGTAGGCATTTCGGAGCTGCGGAGGATCGTTGAGATCAAGCAAGCTCGCCACGTTGCCTCCCGGGACCACCTTGTACCCCGCCGGGTTTCCCAGCCTAGACAGCCTCGACGGATTGATCACGTGGAACTCCGATGGGTCGTACAGCTTGAGCTTGATCTTGGCGTCCTCCTCCGTCCGAGCCACGTGGCGGTGCGCCTTCAAGTAGCTCTTCCGAGGCGACCTTCCAGGCGGGGTCTCCTCCTTCTCGAGGCTGACGTTGACGAAGGAATTGCTCGAGCCGTTGATGTCCATGTCGAGGTGGAACGTCATGAAGTGGTCATGGACGACGCCGATGACGTTCTCCGACACAAGGGGCCCGGTCATTTCATACTCTCCAGGTACATTCTTTATGTTCTCAAACGGAGCTCCCTTCACCATGAGCATACCTGATAGACTCACCTGAATGTGGATCATTCGTACCGTTAAATCCTTTCCATTTTGAAGGATCAAATCGTGGGGAAGACGATGGATCTCAGACTAACCTTGACTCGAATCAATCCGTCTGTTTGAAACTCCCAATCGAAAATGTAGTCATAATTCCCGACAGACGACGCCATACGAGCCACCAGCGTCACCTTAGGCCTCAACTCTCTTATCTGCGCTCAATTTTTATCGATTTAGAATCGTATCTCGCCATTTCTATGAACGTAGAATCGTATATCGAACCTCCAATCCAGTGATAGGGATCTCGGAGTGACGCCAACTGATATCTCCGGCGTAGCGCTCGAACAAGCAGATCATGTTGGATTCGACATAGGGCGTCCCGTCGGGCGCCGCGAAAATCCCGTCCATGTAGTATGCATTCCTAGGGCAGTCATTTAGCGGCACGAGTGGCATGGCCATCACCCCCATCCCGTATTCACCTACGCCCCCGAAAAGACAATACGAATAGATCATTGAGCAAGAAAAGAATCAAAGACAAGATCAGATGATAAATTGGCATCTAATCAAAGACAAGATTGTTCGGAGTCATTTATAAAAAAAAAATTTATCATAGATGACCGACCATATTCTCTCTACCAATCCTTCTGATTTGTTTGCCGAATTGGCATGGTCATTTGAGCTTTCATGGGCCGTGGATCCAACACATGGAACATACTAAATTTAAAATATAAACCCATCCAAATTTAACAAGCCGACTCAACATTAAGAGTCATTGGATCTACTTATTAGGTCTGTATTCAATTTTCTAAAAGGCAAGTATGGGGATTGATAAAAGTAAATGTGCTTAGCATTTTGATTTCGCAATTCTAATGGATGATGTCTTGCATAGCATGTTGAGTTCTATATGATTAAGTTTTCCATTGATTTTATATATATATATATATATATATATATATATATATATATTCTAGTTTTCACGCACGCAATACTTTTGCGGTGGTATTGTGAAATTGTCGACGGCGGCCTCGAATAAGTGACCGCAGTTAGGTCAGCTAAATTAGAAACGGCTGGAGAGAGAATAAGCTAAGCTAAGATTTTGATAATTGCGACCAAATTGTGGATGTGAATTTGATTTTACTTGGGCCGATACATCGAAAAAGGTAAAGACAAGCTCCTAGAAAAAAATAATATAAAAGTTTGGCCCGGTCCGATTCATCCACGCTTACGAGATTCTTTCTGTCTCGTGATGTTGGGCACTGCCATGGCTATCTCCACTACGCAAATGCCGAGCAAAATCTGGATCATATTTAATTGGGGAAGGTAAATATTCAACCTTAGAATTTTCAGCTCTGATATTATATGAAATTTTGTGAGACTACTATAAATTATTTTAAAAATTTAAATTGTTAGATGATTTATCATCTATATATTCTAACAACGTCAAAATTGTAGAGGCTAAAATTCCAACAATTGATTGAGGATAAGTACGATCGACCGTGGGATCGAAAACACTAATTGTCAAACGTAAGATAGACGATGATGAAATTGTCTTAGTAGCATCCAACGATGGGCCCCATTATCTAACTTTGGATGTAGAAAATCTAACTGCTCGATTAAAGTTTTTAACCCGGTCGATCTCAATCACTTTCGATGTGGATCATTGCTTACGCACTGAAATGGAAAGAAATAAATAATGGGCTTCGTGTAGGGGTGTAGAAAAGATCAGCGGTCCGGTTCCCGGATGGATCCATAAAATCAACGGGCGATTCTCGGTTCCAATTTTTCGAAATCGATCCTTAGTGAAAGTTTTCCGGTTCTAGGATGGGAACTGTCCATCTGGACCATGCTCACCCCTAGGTACATGACAATGATTTACAAACAATTTATTAAGTGAAGGAAAAAAGTAATTATATTATGGGTAAATTGTAAATAATAATCTTGTACAAATTATTGATAACTTTTTTAGGGTTAAAATCCATTTAGTTTAACTCTTACTTTCCTTTGGAATTTTCAAAATAAAAAATATATATATTTGTATTTTAATTTTTCGAAATAATGAAAATATTACATTGTGAATTTGCGCATCGATTACTTTTCATGTCGAAAGATTTTGAATATTCATAATCAAACTTTTAAAAAAGAAATGAAAATAAAATAAAAATCACTCGAAACGGAATGAATTGGCGATAGCCTTAAGTAGTACCTGCATCCATGAATGTCTTGAAGTACCAGCCCTCGTCCGGGTCCATGTACGGCACGAACAGCTCGGACACGAACCCCTTGTGCATCACGCCCCTTAGCGCCCCGGTCTCCGGGTCCCGGACCCGGGCTCTCGAGATCACCAGCCCCGCCCGAGGGTCCGCCTTGAGGTGAAATTCCCAGTTCGCCCACTTCACGGCGTGCCCGCCCTCCACCACGAAGCTCGGCCCGTCGGGCTGCTCGATCGAGATGGGCTTCAGCGGTGGCGCGGCGGCGTCGCGGCCCTCGACTGACCCGTAACGGTACTCCATGCCCGCGCTCTTTGGGACCGGGATGCCCCAACCCGAGTCGGAAAACTCCACAAGCTCCCTCTTGTCGATGTCCACCGTAACGGTGAGGCCCTCGAGTGGCCTCATGTAGAAATTGGACGTGCCCTCCTGATCAAAGCACTGGACTTTTATGACCCTCCTCCCCTCTTCCTCCGCCCGGCCGAACCAGCCCGACGACGGCGGGACGCACTTCACGTCCGACAGCGCGACGCCCCGCGCGCGGATCGGCGCGTTGAACTCGGCGCTCGCGAACGGGACCCCGAGGGCGGCGACGAGGTCGTCCACCGTGAGGGGCGGGTAACCCGACCCGGACTCGATCGAGTGGGCCTCCACCCGGCCGGAGCCCAGGTCGACGACGAGCTCGTGGGTCTGGCCGCCCGAGAGGGCGAGGACGAACGCCCGCCTCGCCGGAAGAGGGTCGCCCTTTTCCCAGGCGAGGACCTCGGGCTTCTCCGGCTCGTGGAGGAAGAGGGAGTGGATGGGCGGGGGCGAGGGCCTGAAGGGCGGGTACGACCGGAGGATCGACCCGACCCGGATGATCTCTCCCGCCGTGAGCGGGTCGAGCGGGTGGTGGACGGTCTGGGACGGCGGGCGGAGGGTCCTGGTTTTCCGGCTTCTCGGAGGCTCCTCGGGGACGGGGCTGCCGCCGGTTGGGAAGAACTGCGTCGGCCTCGGCAGCGGAGGTACGAGGAAGGTCCTTCCATGGCGGCGGCGGCGGCGGCGGCGGCGGCGGCTCAAGCGAGAGCTCGAAGGAAGTGAAAAGTTCTTGGACTAGAGCTGAGAGTGAAGTGAAAAATGCAAAAAAAAAAAAAGGAAAAAAGGATAGCATTTGGTTATCGTCGATGAGCCGAAATGAAATTGGTGTCAATTGAGGAATAAAAATAGTGAAAAGTATTCGTCTATTCCACCGACGATGTTAGAGACTTCCTTGATAGTTTTAAATCTCGATCTCGTTTCGATTTTCTCAAGAGCGCCGCATGGAAAGTGAAAATGAACATATCGAAAGGTTATATATTTGGCCTACGACTTGGGGTTTGGAGATCAATTTGTTTTCTTATTTGCATTTGGAAACTTTAGGCGAGAATGGCAATATTTCTCTTTCCCAGCTTTATTTCTGGCTTGAAATAAAAAAAAATCCATTTATCTTCTCCGAACGAATTTCGGAGCAAAAATTAGCGTTTGATAACGACACGAAATTTATGTTCCCGAAATAAAAATTCATTCAATATGGGCGTGAATCACAATATTTCTCTTCCCCAACCCTATTTCTGACTAGAAATAGAAAATTTTATTTCTCTTTCCTGGACGAATTTCTGAACAAAAATTAATATTTCATAACAACACGAAATTTCTATTTTCGAAATAAAAATTTATTTGATAACGACATAAAATTTCGGTTTCCACCGGCCGAGGAGCGGCAGCGTTGCGGACAGCCTATGAGCGAGCGGCAAGGTTGAGCAATAAAAGAGAGTTGTTATTTTTATTTCTGCAATAGAAATAGAAAAGTATAAAGTTTTAACTTCTCATTTCTATTCCAAATTTACTTTTTGGCCAAAATTTGTCCCAGAAATAAAATATATATATTACAAAATAGCTTTCTATTTCAAACCTATTTTTTTGAAAATAAAAATTTTTAAAAATAGAAAAATAAAATAATTATTATACGCGTCTTCTTTTTTAGAATGTTTTGTTCACTGATTGGAATTTATCTGTTTTTTCTTTTTTCTCAATAGATGAAATCGACAAATAAGTTAATCAGTAAAAATAGACAGCACCTCCTTCTGAAGTTAGATGCCTACGAATAAGTAGTTATGCCAAAAAAACAAAAAAAAAGGAAAATGCCTGCCTAATAAAACCGCAACATTTATTAATGGATGCAACCACCGGCCGTTCGATTTGAAACCACACTTCAAATGCGTTTGGGGCAAAGTAGCACCCACATGCGATACGTCATTTCTCAAAAAATAGAAAAATTCGATACATTGAAACAAAGAGTGTTGTATATTTATTGTATATTTTTATATATACATAATAAATTATTATTTTTAAATCAAATTAATTTGATTTAAATCCATAGATAAATAAGTGAAAAAAAAAAAGTGTTGGGCGATTGTTGGGAAAGCGTTGGACAAAAGTCAAGTCCCTTGGCAACGTCCTTTTAAAGAAGTTTGGGAGATTACACATCTGCTCAGCTTAGGCCTAATGCCACTACATTTTTTTCCTCCAATCTTGCCCTCATTAAATTTTCAAAATCTCGAAAATGACCTCGCAACTTTCCACCTTGCATGGCATCGACAAGAAACCTAGATCCTGACAGCCGGTGAGGGGTCGCTAGGGTCGTGCAATGACCTCAAGCGATGGCAGGCACTGCCAGATCTATCTTGTCGACGGCTGCAAATTGACCTTCTTTTATTTGTTTATTTATTTATTTGAAATACATACCTAAAGTCCTTTACAAATCTTGTTTTTCCAAACATCATTTAAACTGGAGTCGATTCCCAAGTTACTTTTTGCCGAACATTATTTACATTTCGAAAAAAAAAACCCTTTAACCTAAAATTCTTTACTATCTCCCCCAAAAGTTCTTCCAAAGCCCAACCAAATGTAGAATTCGTCTCATGAACAATGGGACAAAAAGGACACTTGATCAAGCCCGCCGGTTTAGAAATAATGGGCACTCGTGAACTAGGAATTAAAGTGAGTCAAGCTATTCACGAGTAACTCGAACTAAACTTGATGATTGCTTGAGGTCAACCAATTTGGTTTCAAGTATAGTTTGAGATCGCCAACACTCGGTGCCGAACTGTATCCGTATCAATCTTTAGTATTTCTGGAGCAATTACAACCATCACCATCAGATAAAAAGGACAACATCGACCCAAAAAAAAAAAAAACGACGGTGGCCCGATGTTCTCGCCCATCAATTATCGTAACCCCTTGTTCTCCCTTTTGATGAAACTTATCAGCATTGTGCTGTCATGCGAATGGTGTTTCAATCATGATTATTGAAGCATAGTCCCACATCGCATGAAAACTAGTCTTAAATGATAGATATATATATAGTCTTTCCTGCACCTATCAATTTAAGCTTTTGGATTAAACTTTCTATCATAGTATCGAGTGTTTTTCGTTTCGCGAATGTGCGTCTATCTCCATTAGTCAAATTTCATGCGTTAGACTTATTTCTTGTGTTGCTTGTAATCCAGCTTAGATGTAAGTGGGGATCATGACGGGTTGTGATCATAGATTTCAACATTCATTTTCATCACCACCTCCGCAAGTCTGTTTCAGGATCAGTTCTCTTCTCATTGCTTCCGTCAACACGTTGCGTGTCTCCTTTTCGTTCCCTGTCGGTTGTCTCCATTCTACTTCATCGTAATCAACGACTTTAATCACAACGCTTGTGGCCTGTTTCAAATGCGAATGCCATCACATCCCAAGTCGAATAATACAAGAGGAAAAGGCCTGTGATCGACGAATAAATGAGAGATGGGAAGATTCATCATAAGCTCTCTGATGATACACATGCCTCTCGTCCAGCGGTGCAGCTTTCAAATCTTCTCTTTTGGCACCATAATTGATTTCATAGGAAATTCGAAATCGAAATTAATTGACCCATGAAATGTTAGCTTAAATAAAAAATGAGTTTGCTCCTCTTCTTGTTGCATTCATTCCCAGAGTAAATTATGAATTCACCGGGTCGATACAAGCAAATGCGCCCTTTTAAAATTGTCTAGATAGATGAGTCGAGGGGCATGAAAGCTGGACGAGCACCACAATTCCACTTTAGAAAAGAAAAATACAGAAAAAATTGAAAAAAAAAAAAGAGAATCGCCACCCATCCATAAGGAAATCACAAACTGCCAAATTTAAAAATTTCTGTTTATCCCCAACCCTAAAAATGGAGGAGTCGAAACAAAAACTATCTCTTTGAAAAGTCTCCAAGAGAAGAGAAAGAAAAGCCTCCTCCTCCAAAAGGCTTTGGATCCATATCCTTCCCTTTGGTTTCTAGAAGGGAAAACGATACATATGAACTTTTGCTTATTATATAATATGATTTTTAAATTTTTAATTTATCTAATGTGATTATTAAATTTTGGCCCGATGTAAATACATTAAATATTTTCGTATAGTTAAGAAACTTAAAAATTCAATGATCATATTAAATAATTAAAAATTCATAATTCACGTTACATAATGAGCCAAAATTGAGACATCATTTGTGTCCTTGTCCCTTTCTAGGATTCAAATTTCCAAGAAATTCGTGGGTCAATCCGTCCTCAAACCTTCCATGGCTTCTCCTCCGTGATCACGTTCCACTCTCCAAATTCAGTCCTAGATCGAGTCAAGCACGCGCAGGCGCGCTTGACTCCATGGTTGCTTCTTCGCTATCCAACATCAAGCAATCTCACATTTGAGACGATTCCCACGAGAACCCATCCGTTTTCATCACGACCCACGACCCAAAAATCCGGTCTTTCGATCCGGAGCTCCGTCAATGTCCCAGTCGAAGACGATCCCGCACTCGGATCTCGCGCCCTCCACGCCGGGGAAGCTGAAGCCCGACAAGTTCTCGGCCTACATTCACCGCCAGCGGTTCCAGTCCTCCCTCTTCAAGTTCACTGTCGGGTCGGCCCTGTTCCTGGGCCTCTTCGTCTTCCTCTTCGTCTTCTGCTCGCCGCCGGCGTCGCCGCCGCCCCGGCGGATCCTCGGCGACTCCTGGGGCGGGTCCTATTGGGAGAGGCGGGTCAGGTCGTCGGCTCGCACGCGGGCGCGCGGCAGCCACGCCGTCCTGGTCACCGGCGCGTCCGGCTTCGTCGGGACCCACGTGTCTCTTGGCCTCAAGCGCCGCGGCGACGGGGTGGTCGGGCTGGATAATTTCAATGATTACTATGAGGTGGAGCTCAAGCGGGCACGGCAGACGTTGCTTGGTCAAGCTGGGGTCTTTGTAGTTGAAGGAGATATCAACGATAGAGAGCTTCTAGAGAAGCTTTTCAATATGGTTGCATTTACCCATGTAATGCATTTAGCTGCACAGGCCGGTGTGAGGTATGCTATGAAAAATCCTGCATCTTATGTGCATAGTAATATTGCAGGGTTTGTGAATTTGCTTGAAGTGTGCAAGTCGGCGAATCCGCAGCCGGCAATTGTGTGGGCATCATCGAGCTCCGTTTATGGCCTCAACTCGAAGGTGCCGTTCTCTGAGAAAGACAGGACTGATCAGCCTGCGAGTCTGTATGCCGCAACAAAGAAGGCCGGTGAGGAAATTGCTCATACTTATAATCACATTTATGGTCTGTCGATCACAGGTTTGCGGTTCTTCACAGTCTATGGCCCATGGGGTCGGCCGGACATGGCTTATTACTTTTTCACTCAGCATATATTGCAAAGGAAGCAAATTGAGATCTTTGAAGGGCCTCAGCATAGTTCTGTAGCTAGGGACTTTACTTACATTGATGATGTTGTTGAGGGTTGTTTGGCGGCTTTGGATACAGCAAAGAAGAGTACCGGGAGTGGGGGGACAAAGAAAGGTTTGGCCCAGTTGCGGGTTTATAATTTGGGGAATACTTCGCCAATGCCGGTGACAAAACTTGTGAGCATATTGGAGAAGCTTTTAAAGGTGAAGGCCAAGAAAAAGTTGTTGCCAATGCCTAGAAATGGGGATGTGAAGTTTACACATGCGAATATAAGTTTGGCTCAGAGGGAACTTGGCTATAAGCCTACCACAGATTTGGAAACCGGACTAAAGAAGTTTGTGAAGTGGTACCTCAACTACCATTCGGGTTTGAAGAAGTATTCCTCATGAAATCTCTCCAGTTTTGCGCTTAATCACAGTTTTCCTTTTATGGGTCCGGCCGATAGAATGACATTTTTTTGGTGATCTTATGACTGGTGAGTTCACATTTTGATTGATCCTTTGCCTCGAGTTTTGCACTGCAATCAGTAACACGTTGTGCAAGGAGGAGGCCTTTGGTGACATTTTGCGATGGCGTTGCTTTTTGTGGAGGATTCGGAGCTGTTTCAGTTAAAAATTGGAAGTGTTGAACCACAATAGACATCCTTCTTTCTTTTTTTTTTCAGGACACGATAGCAGATGAGAAAATTTACAGTCCATGGACAATCAATTACATCTGTATTGATTGGTTTTGATTTGACCCCTTTTATTAATCTCAAGCAATTTCCTCCAAATTCCAATAAGATAGTCATTTTTCTGCTTTGTGAATCATGGTTAAGGGGATCTGCATCATGAGGATTGTTTGTGTGGTAATATGAAGCAATATCACAATTTAACAAGTATTTGGTTTCATGCTTGATATGGGTGGTGGGAAGCTGTGGGACCTGAGAACAGAAATTGTTCGACGTGCTTGTATTGCAACCTTGTGACTTCTGTGTCATCGCTGCTTTGGTCCAAAAAGTTCATAGCAGAATTTATATGCACATTTGCTTCTGATAAAGAAATGAAACCAGACGTACTGTCTTTCGTTTGTTATCTTTTTCCGTTGTCGAGCAGTGCCCTCTGGAGCTTTAGCATCGAGTTTGAAGATTATGCTTAGACCTTGGATGGATGTTCAATGCTCCACCCTTCATTCTTTTGCAGAACTTACTCCATGGGTTCTTACAATGATCGTTTTGATGCTATGCTGTGAATATGTGATTTTTCCTTCACGCATTGATCATCTGTCGTTGCTACTAGTACAGTTCTTACTAGACATGCAATGCGTGTGAAATTAAACGGCACAGTACACATGATGAAGTGTCTAAGGTAGCACATCGATCCATTGTCCAATGTGCCATTAACAATGCATTTTGCCGTGATTTTCGGGTAAGCTATTATAATACATGAGCAATGAAAAAGTTTTTGATAAACATTCATGATCTATTTATTTGTGAGCTAAAAAGCCATCAATCGTTCAAGGAACAGTTCATTTTAGGATTGTAGAAAGTCTTGCTATGTATATTGAAACTGGGAACACAAAATGGCAAAAGCATTTGGCTTTCAATTGATCAGAAGGCAAGCAAGCAAGGCTGAGCAAAATTAAGGACGATTTCCAGCAGGGGAAAAAACTTGCCTAGTTTTGTAAGGCATATCTTTCTTAAAACATTAAAGCTGGTGCCTTTACCAGCAGTTTTGACTTCAAGATCTAACCGCAGCTACGTCATTTTCAATCTAGTGAAGAAGTTATGGAACACCAATTGGCTGTGAAAATGGTTGCAGCAGTAGCACTAGAGAAAAGAATACTTGTGGGAGCGGTGCTTGAATGCTCTCGGTATTGATTATCCTAGGATATTTGGCACTGTGCCTCTGAGGAATTACCGCAGCCTCGGCTTGCAGGTTTTTTTTTCTTGGAAGGGCCATTGAGTGGGATGTCTATGCTTCACCCTTTTAGATAGATCACATGGTTTCTATGTCACAGGGATTGATTAATTGGCTACATGGTGCTAAATGGATGCTGTCAGTGGCAAAAACCGACCTCATTTTTGGTACCTGAGTTAGTGCAAGGTCTACAGCAGATCTTTAGAAAAGCAACTCAAGTTGTCCAGCCTTGGGTTTTGGATTTCTCGTTTCCAACGATGTCTACTGTTTTGTTGATATTATCATGATCATTTGATCTACATTGTGTAAAAACTTTGTTTTGCTCATATTCTGCACTCGGAGGTAAATTGTTCTGGACGGCTCTCTCGCCCTAACCTCCCCAGTTAAACTCTTGGGATCTTGTTGAGAAAATGACCGAGCTCAGTTCATGTACGAGTTCATGACAAAGGGCAGCTTGAACTATCACACGTCCCGACGCAAGCTTGTCCTCCTAGGCACATCGATACAGCACATCTGCTGCACGCACACAGTTATATTTGCAGAAACCTGAGGCTTATGCTTGTATCACAATTGAAGCAAGTTTATGGCATATGACTTCTGCGCATTACCTTTCGCTTCACATTGGACTGGTGCAGGGGCTGCAAGAGCCCTGGCTTTCTTGCACTCTTCTCAAGTGAATAGGTCATACAGAGATTTCGAAACTTGAAATATTCCCTGTATGGGGTTAAGTTTTCATCCGCGTTTATCATGCTTTCTCTCAATTATCATAAAACGAGTAGGAACTCTGGCAATCTGTCATTGCCAACTCGGACAAGTGCGATGGAGATGGATAAGGTTGAGAAACAAATGTAACATTTCTAAGTGTGAGATCCTGGCTGTATCATATGAAAACCATCAACAAATCGTGACATCCCTAGATTTCAAGTTGAAGACTAACTCGTTTCATTTCTAAACTGACGTTTGATCAAAAGACCACTATCGGCATTTTCGACAACACTGACAGGGTACAAGAGACCACAAGATTACCAATTCATCTTAAACGAAGTAAGCTTGGGTTTATCGTAATCACATACTTAATCCAACAACGAATTAGCCAAGTAGGAGCCATATATTCACAGTTTAATTTAATTTTCCTCGTTACAATAAGTTCGCGATTAAAATTCCACTTATATGACCCCACGTTGATCAATGTAATTTTTTCTACTAAAGGTATTATATGATCTTTATTCTTCATATGCATATTACAAGATAAATAATTGTGTGTTGGCATTATACTATATCTATGGTAATGTTGTCTCTCCAGGTGGTCTATATGCCTCCAAGCTTGTAACATGAATGCATTGCATTTGCCATTAAAAGAAGGCATTAGCTACATCTCATATATGAAGTGACAATTTCCCACTCTTTTCATGATCTTAATTTTGTCTTAAACAATCCGACCAATTTCTTTTTTTTTTGTCTTAAACAAATGATGTTTCGAATGATTGTAGATAGAAATGATTTCCAGATTAAAAACATGTCCTAGACATCGAAAAATTACAAGATGAAAATGGAAAGACCATTAATGCGCATCACTAATCTAGTGATCTTGCTAGGTAGAGAGAATAAGAACAGTCTCCAATATGTGGAGTTGCTAAATGCTAAAATATTTCCAGCCAAAACAGATTAGTCTTTTCATTTTGCTTCTCTCCCATTCCGAGTCTTTGCTAACAAATTATTTCAATGTGAATTAACACTTAAGTGATGAAGTAAAAATGGTCGAAAGAATCAAATATGTCATTTGCTCTATGTAGACTTGATCATAGATCTGACGACCCAAAGTATAAATTGGACATGTATGAGCAAACGGGATTTTTTTTTGGGCTCGAACCAATTCATGTTGACCTCAAAAATGGCACGCCCAGGATCACCATAAACAGAAACCGAAAACATGTTAATGGAGAGATTATCGATTCGCATACCTGGTTTGGACTCCATCGAACTTGAAGCGGAATTTGCTACGGTTTTCGAACACGAACTCAAGTACTTCTCCCCTATCCCCTTCGTTAAAACACTGGCTTAATGAGATTGCCACTCACGAGAACAAAATTCTCTCTAAATTCTTATGTGAGTCAAATTGTGCATCCTCCAATTAGGGGAAGGACTTGAGCGCTTTTTATAGAGTTTTCGACCACGGGCCCTCTCATTACGGGTCGGGCAGTACTCGGCTCACACTAGCCAGTCCCATATTAGACTTATTAAGAATCTATATATCTTACCTTTATTAGACCAAACTAATTCAGTTAATTTCAATTAATAAAAGCCAACATTAGGAAATTCTTACATTCTCCCACTTAGGTGATATTAATTAAAACAAACTGTGTGCGCACATTTATATTGGTCTAAAGATTATTCTTAATAGCCAGTCCGATCCCATAAAGTCTTGAACACCGAATCATGGCGGTAACTGCATGTACTCACGCAGAGCCTTCCATGATCACAAGTGCTTTCAACTTTACTGATATAGATCCAATATGGTAGTATGACAAATAGACAATACCTCATAATGAGTGATACTTCATGTGTTATCCATTTTGTTAGTCCGCATTCTCTCTCCTTAAGTGTCACAAAACCTAGTGTGTCACTAGAGAACATTCTTTATGGTTCCAACGAACCTTCATATGTCTTACCTAGATAATTAACTGTACTTTATGTGTAACAAGACATATAATTAAGGCTATATCAAGAATATCCCATAGCCTATACTCAAGGTTTACACAATGTCTCGAGATTTTCATCAAATATATGTACTCAACTTTACAAATCTACATTCACAAATGCCTCATTGAATGTAAAAGAGTTGATATATAGTCAAATATTACAAAATGTAATGAAAACAGATACAAATTTCATAAGAGCAACATAAAATTAAATAGCTCCCACTAATTAACAATATTTCATGATACTCCTAAGCCCATGTTAATGACATGTTAATCAAATACACAAGGGCGAAAGCCTTTAATTAGCGGATCTGCGTTCATATCATCTGTTGAAATGTGCTCTATTGCAATGTCACAATTCTGAACTGTTTCCTTTATAGTCACGTACTTGACCTCTATATGCTTAAACCCCTTAAGACTTCTGTTGTTGTCAACAAACAACACTGCAGAGTTATTGTCACAATACAACTGTATAAGCCTATCCACAAAATCAAATACGGCAAACTCTTTAATGAGGTTCCGGAGCCAAATTGCCTGAGTAGCGGCCGAAGAGCATGCTATAAACTTCGCTTGCATGGTAGAGGATGTTATTGATTTTTGTTTCTCACTTTTTCATGATATTGCACCTCCTGCTAACTTAAAGATGTAACCTATTATCGACTTCTTTTCATCCTGTCAACCAGCAAAATCTGAATCCGAATACCCAACCAGTTGTAGGTCCTCAACATGTTTGTAAATCAGCATATAGTCTTTTGTCCTCTTTAAGTATCTCAAACCCTTCTTAGCAGCAACCCAATGATCGTGTCCTGGATTTGACTGATATCTGCCTAGAAGTCCCGTTGCAAAAATAATATCTGATCTAGTACATACTTGAGCATATATAATACTCCCGAGTGTACTAGCATAAGGTACATTTTTCATTTGGGCTTTCTCAAAATCTAAATGAGAATATTGTGACAGACTCAACTTATCACATTTACTGACAGGAGCAATTCCTAGCTTGCATTGCTGCATGTTGAATCTTTCTAAGATACGATTAACATATACCCTCTGAGATAAACCCAATAGTCTGCGAAAACGATTCCTATGAATCTCAATGCCAAGGATAAAAGACGCCTCACCAAGGTCTTTCATATCAAAGTTCTTTGATAACATCCGCTTTGTCTTATGCAGTAAACCAAGGTCATTGCTTGCAACCATAATATCATCCACATAAAATATAAGGAAAATGAATTTCCTCCCACTGACCTTGCAGTATATACACTGATCTACTTTGTTCTCAATAAAACCAAATGAAGCAACAACACTATAAAACTTCAAGTACCATTGTCTAGAAGCTTGCTTGAGACCATAAATAGACTTTTGCAATCTACAAACAAGCATACCAGAATCATCTGCCGCAAAACCTTCGGGTTGCATCATATAGACTTCTTCATTAAGGTCTCCATTGAGAAATGTAGTCTTAACATCCGTCTGGTGTAACTTCATATCGAAATGAGCTATCAATGCCATGATCACTCTGAAAGAGTCTTTAGAAGAGACTGGAGAAAAAGTTGCTTCATAGTCTATTCCTTCTCTCTGAGTAAAACCCTTAGCTACCAATCTGGCTTTAAACTTCTCATTCTTTCCTTTAGAGTCCCTTTTAGTCTTATACACCCATTTGTAGCCAATAGATCTATGACCTTCAGGTAATTCAATAAGTTTCCAAATACCATTATGCTTTATAGACTGTATTCCATCTCTCATTGCATCCAACCACAATTCCGACTGAGGACAAGAAAACAACTTCCGTATAAGTCACTGGATCAGCTATAGAACTGATATCATAGTCTTGCTCTCCTATATAGACTAAATAGTCCGGTGGTATAGCTGATCGTCTCTCCCTAACGGATCTTCTTACTAGAGCAGCAACAGCCTCATCCTGCACCTGAGAGCCTTGAGGAACTTCATTAGGAGCTGTTTCGACAATAGAATCCTAAGCCTCAACAGGTTCAGTATGTGGTGTGGGAGTCTCCATAATTATCTGTATGGAAGGAGATAATAATACAACATTACCCACCATACTATTATCTTCAATAGTCTATGAGCAGCTACTTTCTTCGGCCACATCAAACTTTAGAAACTTGGCTGTCTGTGATTCCACAATTCTTGTGCCTCCATTGGGATTATAGAACCGATATCCTTTCGAATGTTCTAGGTAAGATACAAAGTAACACCGAGTGGTTCTAGAGTCTAACTTACTTAAGATGGTTTAAGCTAGGCTTACGTCCGGTCCATAACTCAAAAGGAGTCAATGAAACAGCTTTAGTAGGTACACGATTCAGAATGTACAAAGCTGTTTTCAAAACTTTACCCTATAGAAAATCAGGTAAATTTGTCCTACTAATCATACTCTTCACCATTTCCATAAGGGTGCGATTGTGCCTTTCGACTACATCATTTTGCTCAGGACCCCAAGCATAGTAAATTGAGCCACTATCCTAGAATTCTCTAAGTATTTGGCAAATGGCCCCTTAAGCTGTCCGGCATCGCCATGCTTACCATAATACTCTCCACCTCGGTCAAATCTAACAACTTTTATGACATTTCCCAACTGTTTCTCGACTTCAGTCCGAAAAATCTTGAACTTATCAAGAGATTCAGACTTTTTTTTAATCAAGTACAGATAGTCATATTGAGAATAGTCATCAATAAATGTGATGAAATAAAAATTTCTACACAAGGTTGCCGTATAGGATCCACTTATATCAGTGTGAATAACCTCCAACAAATTAGAACTACGGACTGCAGTTTTCTTCCTTATCTTGGTCATTTTACCTCTACAACAATCTATGCATGTCTCTAGGTCATTTTTAAGAGCAGACATGATATTAGTCTTTATCAGCCTTTCTACTCTATCCTTAGAAATATGACCAAACCGTTTATGCCACAATACATAAGACTGTTCTTTAGATATTGGTCTCTTGAAAACAACATTTTCAGTTGTATAAGCGACATATATGTCATTGGGAGACAAACACAATCTGTACAATCCGTTGGACATATAACAACACCCAACCTTATTTGAATTAAGAAACAAAGAAATAACATTGTTCTTGATTTCAAAAAAGTAGCCGTACATGTCCAAACACGATACGGAAATTAAGTTCCGTCTAAAAGAAGGTACATAACAAGTGTCTTTCAATATTAATCTAAAACTAGAGTCTAGAATCAATATAACATCTCCAACAAACACAACATCGACTTTCTCGTTGTTTCCTACAGTGAATTTTGACTCGGTCTAATTTGGCTTCCTCCGGTTTATGAATCCCTGTATAGTAAACGCAACATGATTAGTTGGACTGCTATCGAGCCACCAAGAACTAGATGATGCTTCTGATAGGTTGGATTCACAAACAAGTACGAAAGAATCATTACTTGTAGGCTCACGTTTGGACAACCAAACTTTAAACTTTCCACAGTCCTTTATGTGACCTTTCTTCTTACAAAAGAAGTAGTGGTCACTATTCCTTTTGAAGAATGTTTTCTTTGAACCCACATTGTCAGATTGACCGGTAGTGTCATGAGTACCTTTATGAGTACGATTTCTGGATTTCTTATCCTTCCTTTTTGTGGAAACCAGAAACATATAAGTCTAGATGTCCTTTTTCCTTCATAAGTTTCTCTTCCTCTGTTACCACCCTTGTTATCAAGTCATTAACTGACCAAGTCTCATATTGGGAATTATAATTTGTTTTTATAATCCCAAAATCAAGTGGAAGGGTATCCAGGGCTTGATGCATAATGCAAGCATCAGGAATGGAAACATTAAGAGCTTAAAGCTTTGTCTTTAGGTCTACCATCCTAAGAACGTAATCTCTAACCCCAGCAGTATCATCATACTTCATATTGAAGAGCTTTTGAAGAAGTGTATCAACCTCAGCATTAGATGAAATGCGGTTTCTAGCCTCTAAGACTGCCATCATTTCCTTAGCAGTGCAGTCAGCTAGCAAATCACTTTTCAAGTGTTCTTAAATGGATTTCTTCATTGTCAATAAGCAAATCCGATTGCTCTTTTCCCAGGCAGCATAATCCGTTTTCTCGGCTTCAGTACTGGTGGCCGTGATATCTACCAACTTATCCTTTTGTAAGAGCAATGTGAACATCCGCCAGCTCCATTCCAAAAAGAAAATCCTCTTTCCATTTCTTAAAGTTCAACCCAGTAAGGACCTCAATGGAAATGGAATTGCCATTTACAGAAAAGGTGACTGGAAAACAAACAAACAATACAATCAGCATCATGTGAGTACTTATCTAAAGAGTTACATACATCATCACATAATCACCTTTGAGCAGAAAATATGACATGCAATTATATACTCTCTACATAACAGTGGCTATGAGAACATATTCTAATCTTTTGTGAAATCACCACCTTTGGGTATATGAAATACTAAGATCAGTCATTTCTCAAGCACATGCTATACATGTATCCCTCCATAAACCAATACAAGATCACCTCCTTTGAGAGTATGATCGCGTAGTAGAACAGGAGACATCCCACCACAATATAAAACCGATATTTCACAAAACCAGTCAACTGTGCCGCTTTGGCGGTCACTACCAAACTAAATCTTTGAAAATCTCTCATACCAGGGATATAAGCTTTATGTATCACATTCACTATATACATGTAATGCTAGACGTAAAGACATGGGCGTATGTCTCTGAAATTACATGTTATGCTAATTATATTATTTCATTCATTGATAAATAATGAATTACACTCTACATAGTCCTTATGTGGTGATATACATGTGAGTAAACATATGTATTTTCGAAACCATAGAGAAATACAAGAAAATACGCAAAAATACCTAAAAATATGCGTATATAGGGTTCTATACATATTTTCACATCTTTAAAACCTTCAAACATGTAAAATAACTGCACCATAATGTAGAGGATCTCGATACGAGTGCGTCGGTACCAAGAACTCCCAAAACGGACGTCGGACGCGCCCTCACACACCGCCGGAAGGCGCGGCGCGTGCGCGCGTGTTTAACTGGTTCGACTGGTTGACCAGTCCAACCGGTCAACGGTCAACGGACCGGTCCAACTGATTGACCGGTCAAGTCAACCTTTGGGTCAAGTTGGATCAACGATCGGGTTGGATCAGATCCGGGTTCAATCGATTCGGCGCCTTGCTGACATCATAATGACGTCAATATGCGGTTACCGGCGAAGGGATGCGCCGGTTCCGCACGGCCGCGCGTGGCCGTCACGCGCCGCCGTGCCCACGGCACATGTCGGCACGTGAGGGCGCATACGGCCTCTCCCGGCAACGTGCCGCCCACCAATCTTCTCGTTTCGACGAGTAGATTTCGAATATATAATAAAATTTTGAATTGATCCGACAAAAAAATTTGAAAATGTGTAAATACCTCTCGGACATAACGAAAACGTTCCTAATCTGCATGTTTCAATTCTAATCTATGGCATGCTCTGATACCACATGTTGGCCACGAAAATGGCACGCCCAGAATCACTATAAACAGAAATCGAAAATACGTTAATGGAGAGATTATCGATTTGCGTACCTGGTTTGGAATCCATTGAACTTGAAGCGGAATTTGCTACGGTTTCCGAACACGAACTCAAGTGCTTCTCCCCTATCCCCTTCATTAGAACACTGGCTTAATGAGATTGCCACTCACGAGAACAAAATTCTCTCTAAATTCTTATGTGAGTCAAATTGTGCATCCTTCAATTAGGGGAAGGACTTGAGCGCTTTTTATAGAGTCTTCGATCACGGGCCCTCTCATTACGGGTCGGGCAGTATTCGGCCCACACTAGCCAGTCCCATATTAGACTTATTAAGAACTCATATATCTTACTTTTATTAGACCAAACTAATTCAGTTAATTTCAATTAATGAAGATCACATTAGGAAATTCTTACAGCTCGTTCAAGTCTGGTCATTTGACGAAGAAGAATCTAGTATCTTAAGAACGGATCTAGCCATAGGCATGGGTAAATCAACCATGTAATGGATGTTGCCCAATGCCAAAAGGAAATGCTTTCAGCCAATACACTGCTTAAAAATGACATGGAAACGAGTCATCTATTTTTCTTTGGAAGGAGAGAGAATGGTGCCCTGCATGGTAGTCGGATAGCTCAGGCTGATAGAGTTGTTTAAGCGTGTCGAATTTGTGATCAAAATTAGACTGCTCGATGGCTTAACAGAAGGAAGGGTATCTAGCTGGTTGATATCAAATCCTGAGATGTGTCAGTGCCTTGGGATATCGGCACTTGGTGTTGATAGCTTAATTCTGAACGGAGGGTGCTTTCTAGCTTCGTTGATCTGAGCCATGTTTGTGTTCTGGTACATGGGTCCTCTGTTTCTGCCCAGGTGGACCTTCTTTGGGACATCGACACTCGGGAGAGGCGCTCGCGGAATCGGGGATGGCCTGTTGGGACATTTCTGGGCTTTGGAAGTGGAGTTGGCTGGGCCTGGTTTCTTGGGACGGTAGGTTGGTCTTTTGGAGAACGTGCTGCGATGGTCTGCAAATTCAGGCGTTCTTGCTCTTAGTTTTTCATGTTTTATAAAATGGTCTTCGCTCGGACAAGAGATGGATGGAATATCCGATAATACAAGAAACGCTGACGAGCTGTTGAAGAGTGGCTCCGTCAATTGACTGCTTATCGATTCCACAGCTCCACCTCCATCTCCATCCACGTCCCACGTGCTGTCTCTCTCTCTCTCTCTCTCTCTCTCTCTCTCTCGCATGATCTTCTCGTCGAGCCGTGGAATTAATAATTGGGAGGAGAAAAAGCAAAGGAGAGAGCTTTGCGAACAGAAACGGTCCGACAGGACACCAAGAACGATCTCGGCAACGTCAATGATTGATTGAACGGCGAAATCGGTGACGAGACGGCTTTCCGCACGATGTCGCGATAGATGGGTCTTCGTCGACGACGACCGCGGGGGTGTTGAGCCATGAAAGGCGTCTCTTCGGCGCCCGGCGATTATGTCCACTTCAAGTCTCAGGTCCCTCTTCACAAGATCCCTGTGAGTCTCTCTCTCTCTCTCTCTCTCTCTCTCTCTCTCTCTCGATTTCGAATTTAAATTTCTCATTTTGGAATTGTCATAGTTGGTTTGTGGGATTAGCTTCATGGTGTTAGTGCGGGCGCGTCTCTGTGTGCTTATGTTGGCATTTGTGTTCCCTTCTTTTCCTTCAATTTGGTCAATTCTTGATTTGCTGCGTTTGGTTTACTGATTGTGACATGGAATTCTTGTGCTTGTTGTTGCTTCTTGCTCGATTAGTCCGGCTGAGCTCTACAGTTTCTTCTCTGTGGTAAAGATTAGGTCCAAGAACTGGGTGTGTTCACATAGTAATGACTTTCAGTGAGTTGGTTAATTCTGGCAAGAAATATTCTGTCGCCACATTATGTTCTCTGTATGCTCAAAAGCTCACAGATCAACCATGTGATGCTGACCCAATTGGTTGCTCAAATCAACCCCCTTTTTTGTGTTCTGTTTGATTATATCAGGTTCTGATCTCCAACGTTTATGCTGTGTTTTTTTTTTGTATCTAGATAAGCAATTTTCAGTGCAAAGATTCCAAAAGAGCAGGGGCCAACCCTGCAACAGGACTATAAAGCCCTGGTCGTGAATCGATCTTGTGTTTGGCAGCAACCTCTGCAATAATGATATCATTTAGAGTTTAGTTGTTCTTGCACTGTGACTTTGTACTATAATCATAGTTGTCGGGTGCAAAAAAAATGAGGGCCAATGTTATATTTACCATTAACCATCATATCTGGGTTCAAGTTCAACAAAGATATCAAGTGAGTAATGCTGGATTTTCGATGACTTAAAATGGTTTCAGCATTTGCTTGCTTCCGTGATATGCAGTAGCATGTCATGCCCCTAGTAAAGTTCCATAGAGTATTTGACATCTTGCACGTTTCCGATTTTACATATTAATGTTAACATTTGATAGTTTTGATTCAATGGTGTATCTTGTAGCTTTATGCTATGGGAGATCCTTTATCTGTTGATTATATTGGAAATTCTGGAATTCTTTTCTTTTGACAATTTGTTGGAAAACTTGATGCTTCAAATAGCTTCATGCAACAGTCACGAATTCAAAGTGTCAAGAGTATTGATTTGCTCCTTTGGTCCTTTGGTCAATTTTCATATAGCTTATCCATTGGTTATTGTATTTCTCACAAGAACCTTGGCTATGCTCATGCTCTAAGCTAAAGTGGCTGTGTGTAGTCCTCACAAGAACCTTGGCTATCCTCGTACTCTAAGCTAAAGTTGCCATGTTTAGATGCCACCCTTGAGCCCCAACTTCCAGCTTGCTCCAGCAAAATTCCATGCATTATGTTGTTTCATAGCTACCTAACTGATGTCTTTTTCTTTTTGCCAGATCGGCATAAAGCAATGGAGATATTACGATTTTGGTCCAAAAGTGGTGCCACCGCTTATTTGTCTTCCTGGCACGGCAGGAACGGCAGATGTCTATTACAAGCAGGTCATGTCTTTGGCAATGAAGGTAATTATTTCAGTATTATAGAGATTTTTCAGCAACTGCAACATGAGCAATGATGAGAAATTTCTAGTTATCTGCTATTCATTTTTATATCTTACACTTTGACCACTCACTGGTCACTGCACAACAAATTCCGGTGTTGTTTCAAGGATACAGAGCATGAGTAATCCATAATTGGCCTATTTTGAAAAATTTCAGGGTTTTCGAGTGATTTCTGTTGATATTCCACGTGTTTGGAACCATCACGAATGGATTCAGGCATTTGAAAAGTTCTTGGATGCTATCGACGTTCATCATGTAAGTACCTTTTGGAATTGGAATTACTTTATCTATCTGGTTGGCACTTGTTTACATTTTTTGTGACGCTTAAGACTGCTTGATGCTAACTTTGTGGTATTTTGTTAGATGATTTCTTAAAGTGTTGTCCTTCATAGGCATCATTCTCAGATATCTTGTTTTAGATGTGATTTACATTTATGATGAAACTTTATTGGGATAACTTGGCTAATTGTGCTTAGGGATGACGTTTCTAGTGCAAAGTAACCACACCCCTTGATTCATTCTGCAATGCTGAATGTGTATCTGAAAGTGTATTTCTTCATCCATTCTATGTCGGTTATTGACTGACAGCTTTATTATATTTGGGATGTTCCGTGAACCCATTAGCTTGGTTTTGACAGATACATCTTTATGGCACCTCTCTGGGAGGCTTTCTAGCACAACTATTCGCTCAACATCGTCCCAGGCGGGTCAGATCATTGATTTTATCCAATACATTCTTGGAAACACAGAGCTTTGCTGCTGCAATGCCATGGGCTCCAATGTATGTTTGATATCTTGATTCTCTTGATTGGTGGATATTGCCCTGGGCATTTATTTCTTTTTTCGTTCATGGCTGTCCTTCACTTCTATCTGTAGAGATCCTTATAAGGACACACGTGCATTGAGAATACACTGACATTCCATTTAATATGAATTTGTCGGGTTACATTTTCAATTAGATAATACTATGGATGTCCATCCTGCAAATGCCGAAATTGACTAGAGAAATTGCTAAAAATTTCAGATTATTTCTTGTTCGGGTGTTACTAAGTTTGGCTATATATCTTCAAGTCACTTAGCTGGAGTGCTAAACCCGCGAAATAGCATTCCTGGTAGAACTTTTCCTCGTTTCAGTTGCAATGGCTCAGCCCTGCTCCAATTGCATGTCCTGCCTTCGGAGGATAAATTGAATGTCCCGTTTGAAGCTCTATGTTAGGTTTTGTAATTACATTTTAATCTTTTGATTAAGGAGTTCTTGGGAGCTCATACAAACGCTTTCTTTTCTATACGGAGAGTGTTGCTTATTTGATTATGATTTAATTCTTAGTTTGGAAGCACTTGATAGTTGATACTACATCTGACATTCAGCTGGTTGACGCTCCGGTATTGACTTGCGCAGTGTTAGCTGGACCCCTTCTTTTTTGCTTAAGCGCTATGTATTAACTGGGATTCGTGATGGCCCTCATGAACCATTCATTGCTGATTCTGTGGACTTTGTCGTCTCTCAGGTATAGTACACAAAGGCTATTTCTCTAGTTGTCCGCATGACATCATGACCCTATGTTAAGTAGGATGTTATTTTACAAAGACAGCGGATTAAAACAGCTTGTACATCCTTATTTTATTTTCATTCGAATTACTTCTTCACCAACAAGCAAGCTTTAGAGGAAGCGAATAATGGGCACGCATTGCCTGATTTAACTTTTACAGACTTGATGTCACATTCTTCTAATGAATTACCTGCCCATCTGTCTTGACGCTTGAATCTGCTGCTCAAATGTTAACTAAAACAGGCATCTTACTGTGGATTAGTTTTGATGATATTTGAACACAAATAATATGTGGTAATTGACAGGTTGAGACTCTCTCCAGGGAAGACTTAGCCTCCAGGTTAACTTTGATGGTTGATGCTGCTTCAGTTGGATCTCTTCTGCTGCCGGATTCATTTATCACCATCATGGATGTAAGTGACCTTGCTTTAACAAGTTATATATTGATTCTCTGTAGAATATCTCTCGTATCAGAAGCAGGGAAACATGAAAATTGTCTTTCTTTCTGCTGCTTGAGACCTCATTCTAATTCTGTTGCGGGTTTCTTTTTCATCTGTAAATAAGGCCACGTGACTAGAATTCACTGCAAAAGGCAATTCAAGTTTGAGAAAGAAAATAAAGCTATAAACAGTGCAGAAACTGATCTATAGCATAACTGATTTAACCATACGGGAACAATTACAAAGTTTGGAAAACCCATAGGCTGTCTTTGGAAGTGATTCTGAATGGTTTTAGTTGGTAAACAAAGAACATAGTGAAGTTTTGGTATAAACTGATGACCTCGAAAATGGACTTTGCTAGGAGGGCCATTTTATTTTAAAAGCTAGCCACATACAAAATAAGCGATGCTTAATGCTATGCGGAAGAGCTTTTGACCTTGTACAATTTGTAGTGCAGCTTGCTGTAGATTCATAAATTCATACTGGTGATTAACTGTTTCACTCTTGTAATTACAAAGACATCTGGACATATTACTGATTGTGCATTTGTCTCATTCGTGGCCATATCCTTTCTCAATGAAGACAAATGACTATTGTGCTACTCCTCAAAACCTCAAAGATCAAGTAAGTGAGAGGTATCCCGAAGCAAGAAGAGCACAACTGAAAACTGGAGGAGACTTTCCATTCCTTTCTCGCCCAGATGAAGTGAACTTACATCTTCAGGTAGTGAAATTCGACAAAGTAATTCTTTTGTTTGGTTTACTCTTGTCCCCTTGTGTAGTTTAAGAATGAAGATTTTGTTAACTGTGTTCACTGTCTCTTGGCAGCTACATCTCAGACGAGTTGGGGTTGAAGCTCGGCCAGACTTGGTTCGAGGAGCCAAGGCTGCAACAGCTGTCAGTGCCAGCGACAGCAGTAATCAACATGGAGATCCTTCCAAGGACGAGGAAAAGTCTCCTCCTCCTTCCTCCGAAAATCGATCTCCTCCAGATGAAGAAGTGACAGAGACGTATGATTTTGAAGAAGAGCAAAATACAGACGAACATCCAGCACAGGAGACCATGGGAACTCATAGTTTTGAAGAAAAGCGCGCTACTGACGAAAATCAGGAAGCTGAACCAGAGCCACTTGAGGTGTGATGGAGGAGCTGCCATACCTTCTTTTCCCCCCAGTGTTTTCAGTTCTTACTTTGTTTCAAGCCACAAGCTTTCGGTGTGCTGTCATTTGTTGATTTCGTGGAGAATCGGGGTTTCAGTTTCAGCGCACCAGTGTCGAAGGTGCGTACGGAAATAGAGTCTCATCACAAGGGGAGTCGAAGAAAACAGCAAAAGTTTGTGTATGGGGTCAAGCTGAATTTGAGCTGTTGAGCAATTGATATTCAATTTGATGCTTTTGACTATACATTCTCATGGAGTGGTGCATTGCCACAAGCTGAGAGCTGTCGAAGTACACGTCGACAATTCTTCTTTGTTTATTGCATTTCTTTCTGGTCATTGTACATTTCGTGACTTTTTGTCTTGGGAAGTAAAGACTGTAAAATTTTGAAAGCTTCGTACATTCTTGTTTGTATAACATGGACAGACAGGGCTCTTGCTGGCAAGTTGGCCGAATATGTGTTTTGCCCTCTCTTGGGAACGAACGGATGTCTTATTCTCTTCTACAATTCCATGCGATTACGAGGGGCTGGGGGACTGCAGAGCTGTGCTCGTGCACGGGACCAGTTGAATCTGTCGGGACGTCTCAACTTGAATTCTCCAGAATCGACAGAATCATTGTCCATTCCAGAGAGAGACAGTCTGAAAGTGGCAATGGAAAATTTTCACCATAATCCATGACTTATCGGTATGGTAATACTTCGTGGCATTGTCAGAAAATGAAAGATCATGGAAGTGACGAAACATGTCCCAAAGTTTGTAGACTTTGCATTCGTACGCAAAATATCACTGGCAAAAGCATTACACAGCGTGATATTTAAATAAGACTAGTAAACGCATTTAGGGTTTTCATGGTGTCAGTTCAAGATATGGATGGTTAACCCGTCGAATTTCATAGCTAAAAGAATCAAAATCATACAAACAAAGAAAAAAAAAACCAATTAATTTTACTGGATGGGCGATTCTCCTTTCAAGATGCTATTGAAACGATTCGAATGGCCGAGCTGAATGGATGCTGCCAAATATCAGGCTCTAACCAAAGCAACAACACATGCCGTAATCCTATGAAGAACCCATCCTATTCATAGGAAACTACCTACAAAGGCTAACTGGACATGACCGCCATTTTTATAGCCATTCTCTTCAGATGGCTTGAGTTGGTTTCACTACAAAAAAATGAAAGTTATTTATGATACCTCCAAAAGGGAAAAAATTAACACAGCCGCAAGTGTGTTCTCGTTCCAGCAGCAGGCACAGATTGTGTTAGGCTGACTAAAGGAAAAGGGATAGAACCCTGAACTATATCAACTTCATACAGAAAACACAGCCGATAAGCCATATTCTCCTGATTTTGACACTTCCCTCATCCAATGGGCAGACTTGTCAACCCATTACCATTCATGCGATGTTGTATTTGTTATAAAAGCCTCACGCCAACAAACAAGAGTACATTATTAGGTTCATCTGACCCTACAAATCCATTAAACAAGTGAAGCAGCATACGTTCATAGCTACTATTAATATTTCTTGGAAGAACAATTGACAGGCCAACAATCAAGCACACAAGTGAGTGGAAAATCATTTCGCTGGGTCTATTTCACCGATACTGACATTCAAGAGCAAGGTGTTAATTAACCTACAGGAGATGCAGCTTGCACCATTTATTGTAAACCGAGGGCATGTAGTAACAAACCCGTGACAGCTACAGTTTTGTTCCCTCAAACAGGTTTCTTAAAATTTTCGAGTTGAAGCAGGACTATTCTTGGCTTCAAGGTTTTCCAATCGGCTCATGGTTGTCACAACTTGCGCTTTACGCAGCTCCAGTTTTCATACATAACCCGAATCTTACAGCCGAATGACCGATAAATTGCCTACTCCAGTAGCATGTATAGATTAAAATTTCACGCACTCGCCTGCACTATGGCAACAACACTTTATAAACATAGATCTAGAATAAAAGGAGCAGAGAAAGGTGATTAGGTATCCCCTGAATTTAGAAATGTAACAGTGCGCGTGGAGAAGAATTCAGCCACTCGCCCACCCTACAGCGGCAACAATTTAAAAGCATAGCTCTATGATAAAAGTAGCAGAGATAGGGCACTAAGATCCCCTGAATACAGTCCATACAGCTCCATATCGAGGCTACACTGCCTTCGAAATAGAATTCGGAATCACACCTTGATGGAGCAATTACTTAGTTTGGAACACCCATCTTAAACTTACAGGAGAAAGAACAATAAAAGAAGTTAAAGAATAGTACGTCGAGTATGAGGTATTTGCCAACTCGGGTTTGCTTTGAATCTTTCATTCCAAGCTCAAATATACAAACAGGAAGCATCTTCTGGATAGAGCAAGACTGAAACCATAAGGAAAACATCTGAAGGGACAGAGTAAAAAAGGCACATTTGCAATATGGAACCTCATATCAGTTCCCATAATCTACATAAAACACAAAGAATTGCCAAAAGGACCGCGCGACTTTTATGCCGCAAGCCGCATTTCACCGCTTTCTCGGATGTATAGTCGCTTGCATCGCATCCATGACGAATGGTCAACTCTAGACTTAAACATTATTCTACAAACCAAAGCCGAGCCGCTGCGCAAACTAGAACAGCCAACGACACAAGTAAAATTGTCAAGGGAAGACCCAAGCCGAGACGCCTCATCGACCGAGAAAGAATGCAACGCGACGCCATTGATCCCAAAACACATAACCAACATCAGATTAGCTCCTCCTGGGAAACTCGTATCCTGTCATTCATACACCCATTTCCCTACCCGCACTCCTCTTCGCAATACGATCCAATCCGACGAGACAAAACCCGCATTCGTTCGCGAAAAAATAAACACAGCCTCGTGCCCGCAACGATAAACCACTATGCATTAATCGAACAAATTAACAACAGAGTAGCCAAATTAGGACGAAAAAGGAAAACAAACGAAGGGGGACAAACGACCCTACCACATCGAACATCGCACAGCAACTCCAACACAATCTTCAAATCCCAAAGAGAACAACCACCGCCTAGCATAGAAGAAACGGGGGAAAAGGGGGAAGAAATACGAGTTCACGAAAAAGGACCCAAACATCACGAATTCGGGAAATTACCCACTCGGGCCGGCCCTCACTTGGCGACCATCCGGGCGATGAAATCCTCGTACCGGATCCTCCCGTCGGGGCCGACCTCGACCTCCCGGATCCACTCGTCGAACTCGGAGGGCTCGAGCTTCTCGCCGATGCTGGTGAGGATGTGGCGCAGATCGGCGACGGAGACGTAGCCGGTGGACTCCTTGTCGAGGACCCGGAAGGCGTCGCGGAGCTGGCGGTCGAAGGGCTCGGCGCGGAGGTGGCGGGACATGAGGTCGAGGAAGCGGGGGAAGTCGAAGGGGGAGGTGAGGCCCTCGCCGGCGACGATGGACTTGAGCTGGGCCTGGGTGGGGTTGCCGCCGAGGGAGCGCATGAGGATCCCGAGCTCCGAGGGGGCGATCCGGCCGTCGCCGTCGGTGTCGAAGAGGGTGAAGGCCTCCTTCATGGACGAGATTTGGTCGTCGGTCAGGTCCTTGCCCATTTCTCGGACTCCGATTCGGGGCCTGGCCGTCTCTTCTCGGGTCGGGCGGAGGAGGAAGAAGGGAGAGAGAGAGAGAGGGAATCGATATGAAGAAAAATGAACGAAGCGCCGGTTTGAGAAGAAGAACTGTTCTGGTTTTTGAAGGCGGAGGAGGTGGGTCCTACCATTTTTGGGAGGAAACTAATATATATATATAATATATATATAACATATATTCTTGCTTTTGGTGGAGGAGGACCGAATAACAAAAAGTTAATTATAGGCCTAATTTTCTTCGGACAAAAAACAAAACAAAGTTTAGTTGCGACCCCGTTTCTGTCATGAACATTCTTTGTCCGAAAGAAAATCACAAACTTTTACTTTCACTCGAAATCCACTTTGATAATAGCAATCCTTGACTCGTGGACAGATTTAAGACCGAGCTGAAAATTAAAGAGTTCGTGATGAAATTGGGATTAGATTTAAAATTTATGGGTTCTTTCAAGGGAAATAAGCCTAAATTTGTACACATTTCGTATGATTGTAACATGTGGGGGGTTTTTCATGGGGAATTAGGTCTAAATTCTTGTACATTTCGCATGATATTGACATTTAAATAATATTCTAGATTTCGATGAAATTATTTAAGTATAGACAGACAAACATTAAACACGGCAGTGACCTACACACTACTTGTAAATTAACAACACGATATACGCATGGGCAAACGCAAATGCATATCAAAATTTCGTAAGCCAGCATGGCAAGCTGCTCGACCACGAGCCTTATGCTTTGATGTTCCGATACAGTGCAAGCGACGCGGGATGACATGGGAGTTATGAATCATGTGGGAGGTTTTTAGTTTGAGAACAGTGCTGCTCTTTTGGGGGAAGTGAGCTGGGTGTTGGCCAAGTGGTGTTTTGGGGAACCGTGTCCCAAATCAATCAATCATGCTGCTGCTCTGCCTCTGCGGTGTCGGGCCTTTGGAAAATGGACTTGGACATTGTTATTGGACTTGTCCGATGGTCATGAAGGCTGTTTCTCCCTCTAATCAAACCCCTCGTTCCCATTTAGGCGACAATACTTCGTTCATTCGAAGATAAAACGATGCCCAAAACGAATTTCTCTTTCTTGAGAATGAAACATTAACTTTTCTGAGGCCATAATGATGTGCGCATCTGATGATCTTCCAGGATCACGTATTCATCTCATCTTTGCACCACTAGTTTTCCGAGCCCGTGTCCAGCGGCCAAGAAAAGATGGCATAACGACACCGTGGCAATGCACTGCAAATCTCAGGCCAACCCAACTTCAACTGCATTACTTATTTTTTTAATGCAAGGACACTGCTCAATAAGAACCTTATCACTACGTGCAGAGAACACCAGATCCGCAGTTCTCAGACATCCCAGGCATTCACAATGTTGACACATTCCAAGTTCCAGGGCGACCCAAATGATCTGAGGAAGAAAGGAATCGACTGATATCACTTATGACGAAGATGAAGCCAGTGTGACTCGCTGTAACACTGGCTCGTTAATTGTATCTTCTGTTTCTCTTGAAGATTGAACATTGCTATTTCCCTTGCAATTATTCTGACTCGGAATTTGTGTGTTAAATTACAATCCTACTACACAATTTGTCAGAACGATCTTTCTCCTTCTAACAGAAACAGCTTTAAAAGCACAGTTTGTTCCCAACATCAGGGTGTAGAGTGAGTTGATAGTTACGCGACAAAATTTAAGCAACTGCACTGTGCCATTTAAGCTCTTGAAACCATTCTGGAGGCCACCAATCTGGTTTAACTGCCTCAACCTTGAGATCCTCTTGCCCAAGTATGGTAAGCAAACCGGACTTTTTGAGAGCTTCTTCCAACCGTAATAGACCAAGACCTTGACATCCCAGAGTGGTGGTGACTGTTCCGATTTTCTTGCCAGAAGCAGCGTGCAGGATTTCTGATCCAGGAGCAACTTTCTGCTCTACTTCTATATCAACATGGAGCATCAGAGATCCATCAGATACTTGGCATGAAAAAAAAAGGACAAGTAACAAAAACATAGGCAGAAGATTTACCTTTTCCTTCATCGTCAAGGAACTTCAAAGGGAGCAAACGCTTGCGGATGACACCTCGGTGATGGGTTCGAGCAATCAATTCCTGCCCAACATAGCAACCCTTGTCGAAGCTTATTGCATTAAGACCTTCTAGATTGTATTCTAGTGGAATTGCCTCTCCTACATTGGTAATAGTTTAATGATCAGAGATTACATGGCCGAGAGAGAGGGGGGGCCGCAATATATAGTTATAGAGAACAGCTTCGGCTGCATAATTGAAGGTCTAAAGCACCAAGTTTAACTATGTGCCATGAAGAGAATCATCATGTGGGAAGAGACAAATCTCTTCAGATACTTTGAATGCCTCCAAAAATGTTCAAGTAGTTACTGAAAAGGATCTTCCAACAAACATCTGACAAGAAGGTTCTATATATCTCATGAAACTTAACAAATTTCAACACTACTGTTACATCTCAATTTAGAGATTGGGAAACATGATGAACCTTTGGGAATCTCTGTTGAGCCCTCTGCCACCCCCTTCTCTAGTCTCCGAAGAAAATAATTTTTTTCATCTGTTTCTTTGTCTGCTTCAACCAAAGGAGCTGCAATAGACACAAGAAAGAAGCTTAAGAGTCTTACGTAAAAGAGTATGTGCAGGGAAACAGAAGATGCTGGCCCAGTTTTCAACACCATGACACCAAAGACATGCGAGAAACCAAATTGAGAAAGGACAAGAAACACAAACGTTCTGAAGAAGATGGAAATATTCCTCTATAACCCAGAGAGTCTAATCTAGGATCTTTGAACCACTGCCACCCGTTTTCATTTCCTTGTGAAGCAGACATGGCGGATTTGTCAACACCAGCACCCCAGCCAACACTAGCAGCATCTGGCTCCTCTGCTTTTGAGGACTTGTGAGAGAAGTTACCGCCGTAACGCTGCCAACAAGAAAAATCTTGGGCCACATTCTCAATATCTACTTTTGCCCTCAATCGGTATCTGCAGCGACAGGAAAATGAGAAACAGTACAGATGAGTCCAAGGGAAAATCATCATTTTATTTTGTTGGGAGGGCCAAAGTCCCTGGTGAACTAAATATGTCCATTGAAGAGCATCCATTTACCAGAAACCAATAACCAAATCATTTCACATGCATGTGAATGCAGAGACATAGGAAAACTGCCTACGGAAAGAACTAAATAGAGGTCAAAGAGAGGTCGGAGGCGATTCTAAAGATCACTTTTATGTGACTGAGTTTCCACTTTCCAGATTGGGCAAAAAAATATTAATCAACGAAAATTCATCATCCTACCCTGATATACAGCGGCAGAAAGTTGCCACTTTACAGCATGCACTTGGCCTAAAAACTCTACTTCATATTAATTGGAGAACCAAATGAGGCAAGAATGATACCAAACCAAGATCTTCCCACTAAGATTTATCAAAAAGACACATTTTTTTTATTATGCTGAACTTCTGTAAGAATTGCGTGCCTCAGACCTTAAAAATTGCCTCCTCTTGAATATAGACCACATCTGACGGCTAAGATCAGGGTAAAGCACCTAACTTCGTGTCTGCATAGGAGCTTCATCTGCAGCAATGCAGCAACCTCAACGATACCAGATACTTCTAACGATCGGTAAAGACACCATAGGTTCAAAAACAAAAGAAGGATGGCGCGTCAGATCATCTTGAGGGAAGAAGGTCAGCTATTACGTGAGTGGTGAAACTGGAGAGTAACACTCTTATCATATTAAATAGCAGTTATGAGTAGTTCTTGCAATCACAGAACTGGCATGATTTGACATTTAAGTACATGTCCTATATAAGAAACCGCTATCGACCTAAAGGAAGGCCTCGCGACATGGATATCTGACAATTGAAGGTTTGGAAATTGTTCTGATCACCCAGATAGCATTCATGTCCAAAGTTCTTCCTTGACTACAAAACTTCAAATGCAATTGCACAGACATTTCAAAAGATTGACCTTTAAAACATTGGAACAAACGGAATTTATCAGCATCCCAAGACTCCAGAGAACCACACAAAACAGCTAAGAGAGCGAATTTTGTGCCATGTTTGGATGATAAACTGAAGGGCAACGGCAGGAAACTATTCCAAAGAGAAAAACTAGTAACAGGCGCACCAACACGCATAAACATTTCCGTGCTCCCTTCACTAACCATACACAAATTCAGACATTACCCCCAGAAACAAGACAGACGATTCGAAACTGGCAAACGGACCCACCTTTTGAATGTCTGCACAACCTCGTCCAAGACCTGCGCATCCACGTCCGCCAGCAGCTCGAGCTCCCCGTCGTCGGCCCCGGGTCCGGACCCGGTCTTGTCGAGCCTCCCTTTGGGCCTCGCGGGCCTGTACAGAAACAGGTCATACAAGAACCTCCCCTGAGGGGTCAACAGAGCAGCATACATCGGAGGGACCGTGCGCACGGGCTGGTTGGGCGTGGGCAGGTTCGAACGCTTCTCGCCAGGGGTTTCGCCGAACCGCCGCACATCGTTGGTCAGTAGGCCCTGGAGGAACTTGATCGTGTCCGGGCCGCTGAACCTGATCACGGACCGGGTCCTGAGCAGGGAGGCCATCGACCCGACATTCTGGAGGTCGTGTTGGTGGTGGTTACGGCGGAGGGTCGAGTAACTAGACGCGATGGACTTAAACCGGCGCATCTGTTCTCGTCTTCCGGCAGATCAGGGACTGAAATGATTTACAGTTTTGGTATCGAAGAGGGAGGAGCAGTAGTAGGGCAGGAACGATGCTTAGAGGCGACGAGGGAGCTTCGAAGAGTGACACGTAGCTCCTGGCGCTGTGCAACGTGGACGAGAGAGCGTGGCCGTAGCTTCTACTGGCGGACGGTGATGGTCAGTGGGGGTGGCCGGCGGCGGGACGAAGACGAGAGGGGCTTGTTCGACGAGTGTTGATGAGCTGTTCGACGAAATGCCTCAGTGGCCGTGCAGGCTTCTTTCTCATGCGTCGGGGCCGAACGCGACGAGCCTCGTGTCAGACCGATTCTGCGGTTTGCCGAGCCGAACTCCTGACTCGATTTTACGTTATAGACATGGGAAGACGTCGTGGTGTGATCACCAATATCTATTGCCGGCACGCTACGAATCATGTCCTGCTTTTTACTATGTATGTATGTATCTTGCCTGTGATTGATTGATTACATCATGTGTGATGTAATGTATTCATCACTTGAAATGCTTTCTTCCAAACTCGGCTATCAATTTGTGTATACAATTTCATATGGTACCAAAATCACGCCATATGAAATTTAGCCTGATAAGAACATTGCGTATTTATTAATTGTGTCACGACTTTAAGATCCAAAATACAACGAGTTTATTAATCAGTGTGTACTCATAGAGCGAGCTGTAGTAGTCCCTCGCGGTGAGGCAACTTCATCTGTAAATCATGTCATAAGATTTAAGAATTGCATTAGCGAATTCTAACTTCGTTAGGGTTGTTAGAGCTGGAATGTTAGGATAGGCCGAGTGAGAAGGCCGAACTTCGTAAATTGCGTCTCTTTTTTATCCTTTAATCGTTCTACATCTCTATAGATAGAAGATATTTGCCGTTTGTAGCGTCTTTCGTCTACCAAGACTATTTCATCCTCTATGCGTTATTTTGCACGAAAAAGTTTTAAAAAATCCAGTAACAACATAGTCTAATGTTGTGAAGCGGTTCGAGACGGCCCAAAGGAACTCGAAGAAACTACGCTTTTAACGACCAGCCATGAAAATCTTAGTCTAATGTCATTAATCTCCCTCAACAATCTAGGATAAAATGCAACAAAAAAAAGATAAATTTTGCGATAAAAGGTGAAAATCGAAAGAGAAGTACTCGTGGAAATGATTAATTTTGTGTTTGAAGTGTTTGATATAACGTGTAAACTCGCTGAAATAGTATGATGTTGTAAAACAGAGAGGTATTTCTGCAAAAATTTCTTATCAAGGTTCACGTTTGTGTTTACTCACCCTTTATATCACATATCCTATGAAGAGGGAATTAGAACTTTACATGATGGTTCTCTTTTTTTCCTTCTATAATCGAAGGTTTAGATCGAGAAAGCTTGTCTATTTGGAAGTCCATGAAACATCCTGCAAGTCAATAAACTGGTTAAGTTCGGGCATTTGACCAATGACCCATTTATCACCGAAACCCATTCTCTCCATGTACCAAGATAAGATAGTTTCCTTCTTATATTTGCCATTGCCCCTCGTTGGCATTCATATAAAAATGAAATAATGTTAATTAAGTTGACTTTTAGGCTCCATTTATTTTACCGGAAATGAATATTTTGAAAAATATTTTCATATAATTAATTACTTGTACCATTTGAAATAATTAGTTAATAAAAAATGTTTTCATTATCGACAATATTTTATGTCTAAACATCTTGATGGACAATAAAAATATTTTCCGTTCATTCATTTTCGTAAGCGATACAATCGATCATTTTTTTAGAAAATATTTTCAAAATCACTCATTTTTCGCGAAACAATTGAAGCCTTAAGGAACAAACAAACCGTGCAAGTTGCCAAAGCCTTTAAAACCTGTTAAGCTTTGAATATCCAATCTTTATTCCCTCGAATTACATCGCCAAGAGCAATTTTTTTTTGTTTAATGATATCGCCATTAATTTAAACGTGCTCTAATGCTTCTCAGTCGAATATAGGAAAGATTAACCAGTTTTGACTCCGCCTGAGTGTCAATAAATCTATATTTATTTCCTCATGACTTTAATATATCTTCTCTCTCTAATCATCATGGATTGACAACTATTTATGTTATAAGTGGAAACCTTCGATAAAAAAATTGCAATTAGCTCAAATTTCCTAAGTCGGCTGCTTATATTATAATTGGATCGATTCCTCAAGTATGCACGAACCACAAAGTTCGGATGCTTAAGATCCAAACACGTGATATGATCTAATCATCTGCAAGTTTGCTTCACATAATTCAATTCTTAAAGAGTGATTGAAGATTGCAATCACGGGCGTTATTATCACATCTCGCTATTCTTTTTCTCACGTGTTTTGCGGGCGATTTCAAATTCCGACCTTCAATCTCTTAGAGCTAAATGTACATCATGCACTATTATACGGCAACTATACTACCTGGTTGCTGCAGCTTATGTTAGCCAGCTCCTTAAATAAGGAAACTCGAGCATTATATGAATAATCATGTGTGCGTTTGCGTGTGTATATATATATATATATATATATTGCATATATTTTTCAAATGTGCACCTTATTGTAGTTCATGTCTTATGGCCGACGGGAGGCGGGTCACAGCAAGCAAACATGGCGATGGGAATGACAGCTACCTACGCATTCTCAGAAAAAATATTCGGACACGTAAGATCTTGAGGTGGTGGTGGAGCGGAGAGGCTGGATTCATGGATTACGGTTAGCGATGCAGCCACGTCAGCCACGCAGATGGTCAACGCTTACGCCGGCGGCCAATGGGAGGGGGCGACGGAGTCAGATGGACGCCGAAGGCAGCAAAGCTGGAGGAGCGAACTAAAATTTTTTCTGCAGAGTTCAAGGGAAGGAAAGACAGCAGCTCCGGTTTCGTACCGGTGTCAACCGTCATATTCTATGCGGTCGATCTGATCCCCACTTATTTCGAGATGAATCAACATATGCTGGGCTCCATCAAACTGGCAAATAGTTTGACTTTATCTATATGAACAGAAAAGAAACAAATTCAGAAGAAGAAGAAGAACCAAAGCCCAAACCCACAGAGTCGTTCTACTACGACCTTAGACTTGGCTCCGAGGATTACTCCGCTTTTTTGACACGTTCAAGTTCAATTTAGTGTTCTTTTATGCTATGTTTAATATGGCTTGAAACAATTAGTTCGAACGTATTGCGAAAAGAAACGCCGCACTTTAGATAAAGCTATTGAGAAGCATTTTGGGGAGTGGTTTTTTTCAAAGTTGCCTGCCATCTGATCTATTAAGTGTTGTAGTTTAAAACATGTGTTATGAAGCGCATAAGTCACAACACGTCATGTGTTAAACTCGTCATATGATTGGGTCGAACATGATCCAATTCAAATTAACCCGTTCTAATCAATTTTTATGCAATGTAAATCTAATGACCCCAAACTTAACCCAATCTATACCAAATCCACATCCGATGAGACTCATATTACTAAAAACACTTACATATTTAACCCAATTGAAGAAAACTCATGCAAGACTAAATGAGGGCGAGAGAAAGTATGGAAGTGGATTGGGTCTAAGTAAGTAATGAACCTATTTAACAGCCACATTATTTTGAATTTTTCCATTTTAAATTTATTTATAATACATTTATTGAATATAATTAATCTATATAATAGTCCAATTTATCAAATATTATTCTTGGAATGGGCGTTTTGACAGGTTTACTTACGGTTTGAACATAGCCTTCACCAGATCAGGCTTCTTGACTAAAATCTGAGTTAAAAACCAGGTCAATGTCACGAGTGGGACTAGCAGGAGGCGTCAGACTCCAAATCTGTAAGTTTAGTTCGCACGCCAAGTGGCAACTTACGTGTACGTGTCCGAATACACTCGTGTAGCCTTGAAACTTGACAAGTAAAAAAAACAAAAAAAGTGCTGCTTCAAATCAAAAGCCAGGTTGGTGATCGGAAACTGCAATATTTTATCAAATTGATGGGGAAAATCCACTGTAATCCCTATCCCGCACGTTGGATTTGCGCGGATCCATGTCAAGTCTATCCACCACGTTTTCTTCCTCAGATATAGATACCCCTCCTCCACATTTCAGCACTCATCGCTTCATCATCATCATCATCTTCTTCTTCTTCTTAGAAGGCAGTCTTGATACTTTTTTGCCGAGGAACAACGAAAGAAGAAGCCAAGCACAGAGCTAGAGAGTCCGAGAGAGAGAAAGAGAGAAGCGATGAAGCTAGTTTGGTCTCCAGAAACTGCGTCCAAAGCTTACATCGACACCATCAAATCCGTAAGCCCTTACCCTTGTTCAAGATTTCCATCGTTTTGTCCTTGGAAACTTATTCCCCTGGAGTTTGCCTGAAAAATATGTCAGTCCCTGAAGTTTCCAACCGAAACTTGACTATTCCACTGAAAATTGCTCTGACCAAATGCAGTTCGAAGCTCGGCAAGAGTCCGGAGTCCCGGAGCTTGTGGCCGCCATGGCGGCAGGGTGGAACGCGCAACTCATCGTCGAGACCTGGTCGAGGGGCGGCGTCATCGCCACCAGCGTCGGCCTCGCAGTAGCCGGCCGCCACACGCTCGGGCGGCACGTGTGCGTGGTCCCCGACGAGGTGTCCCGGTCGGAGTACCTGGAGGCGATCAGAGCCGCCGGTGGGGCGGCCGCTGAGATGATCGTCGGGGAGCCGGAATCAGCTATGGAGGAGCTCGAAGAGATTGAATTCATGGTTATCGACTGCCGGCGAAGTGATTACTCCAAGGTCCTGAGGATGGCCAAGCTAAGCAGTCGCGGGGCGGTCCTGGTGTGCAAGAACGCGGCGAGCTCCGGAGCAGGCGACGTGTCCCGATGGCTGAGCGTGGTGGAGGGAGGATCGCGGCGGCTGGTGCGGTCGGTGTTTCTGCCCGTGGGGAAGGGCTTGGACATCGCGCACGTGGCGAGCACCGGCGGTGGAAAGGGTCAGAGTAGGTGGATCAAGCACTGGGATCAACGTTCCGGGGAGGAGATTGTTATACGAAAATAGTCTTCTTTTCTTCGTCTTTCTTCTTTTGCTTCTTCTTCTGTATTAGGTTTTGTTTTTCATCAGAGCGAAGAGAAGACATTTTTGGGGAGGCTAAGGTTGGCCAAATATGAAAAATGTACAGGATTACACGTTATGAAAGAACATACTTATTGTTAATTTGTGATAAAGCATGTTTTTGTCGGGTAATAAACATATGTATTTTATTCTAACCCCATGATCATTGTTAATTCGATCATCTAGATCGATTTAGACAAACTTCTAACTTAAATTAAGCTTATCATATTGCGAAAACTCCTAAATGAGAAGTTTTGGGTTTGTCCTAGATTCTGGTTGTGGACTTCCCATTGAGATAGATAATGCGTTTCAAATCTTAAAAGATTATGATGAACTTGACTCAAAATAATGTCATGAAATAACGCTGAAAGATTTGCTTGTGCCATGCACAATTGCGATAGGCTTATCTGAGTTAAAGTTATATAAACTATTTTCATCTAAAAAGACATGATACCTATTCTTTTAGTCACGTAATAGTATATCGTAGGAGTTTACTTATGCGACCCTTCTACAGCCTATTAAGCTTGTGTTCTTCGATTTCTTTCCAATCTTTTCATGACTAACACAATCATCATGAATTAATTTTAAAAAAGGGACAATGAAATCTGTACATTATTCACCTACCATGGCACCCTTCTTTTCTTTTTCTTTTTATTTTATCTATGAAACGCTGTTTATTTACAATATTAATTAATCCGTTATAAGTAGAGCGTAATTTTCTGTTTATTCAACTATTAAGTATAGTTTACTGCAGTTTTAAGCCAAATCTAATTTTTCATTTTTCAATTACTCGGTCTAGAATACCCTAATGTGTCCAAAGAAAATGTTAATTGTGAAAATAATATATAGAAAATAATCTAGATAAATAAGTTGTATATGAAGCTTTGTCTTGTGGAAAACAAATTTATGTCATCTACAACATAAAATTGAAGAAAATTTTCCTCATCATCTCCATATTAAGGTAATATCACTGGCCAAGAACAAGTAATAACGTCGCCATTGATTTAGTATGAATACTTAATAAAAAAACCATTTTAGAACAAGGAGGGTATGAATTTAAATTAGCTTTAAAAAGAGAAGAAAAGAGCTAACTAACCCATTATGGGCTAACAATTTCCCCTGCTCTTACAAGGGAATGGCCTCTATCTTGAGGTGAAGACTTGGTCAACCCACCAAATTGCACTATAGGATTGAGCATGATTTCAGGATAAAATATCGAACCTGAAAATCAGATCGGTGGAAACTTATCTCGTTCCAGGTTCTAGGATATATAGGGTGGGTTCCAGGTTATGGGTAGGTTTCAGGTTATAGGTAAGTGAAATCTAGAACCTGAAATAAGTTTTTGTGTTTTTCCTGATTTATATCTTCGTGCGATCTTGCGGTATTCCATGACGTCCGATGATGATTGTATAATTTGGAACCACTAGTTTGAGTTTTCATTTTATAACTAAGACTTTTAGTTTGTTAATATTTCATATTCTTCGTGTATCTAATTGTAAGTTGTGTTCAATAAATTGTAAAAGCAAGTGGTGATCATTAAAAGGTGATGTTTACTTCAATCGTTCAATAAATAGTAAAAGTAGATTAACGATACATTTTAACAGGTTTCCAGGTGAAATCTATACAGCACCTGCATCCGTTCACCCTCAATTGCATGTAATCATAATGCAGATACTTGATTAAAAAATATTTTACAACAATAAGGGTATGCATTTAAATTAGCTTTAAAAACAAAAGAAAAGAGGAGCTTGCAAAAGCCACTCTAGCCAAAAATTGACCTACGCTCACAAGGGTACCCTACTTTCTCTCTCTCAATCTTGAGGTCAAGAGTCAACCAACCAAGCTCGAGGCATTAAGATTTTGTGCAACTTTAAATGCTTGAGATGTTTTTTTTTTTTGGTAAGGTAGAAAATGCTTGAGATGTTTAATGTTCATTAAAATGAAATCTTGAATGCTGGAAGCAAAAACGAGAATTCAAAATGAAAGTAAAAGCAACTCAACATAGACCATTGAAGGGCATCATCGCCGTTGTTATTAAACACGACAAGTATATAGGATTATTTCGGAGCGACAAGGGACTAGACTGGGCCAAACCCTTAGGTCTGGCCTAATTTGTTGCACAAACCACCCATAACTAAATATACATGCATTAATATCGAGACTCGACACGAGCGTTATAACTAAATAGCTCTGTCCAAACCGATTCAAAAAGTTTCCTTCAAATCCATATGTCCCGAGCAGGGCAGGGCGCGTGCCTAATAGGATCATATGGTGCACACCACACTCCATGTGCTCATCACGTCCATGAGAACGGACATCTCGTGTGCGTGGATACACACCAAGTTAGGCAATCCAATTAACAAAGACAAACTTTCCGTTCGAGGCCCAACTTTTTTTCGCATGGAAGACGGTCCTTCTACGGGCCAAGCCCATCCCCAAAAACTCCGCCATCGCGCCGTGTCTAAAGATGGCCCATGTCGAAGCCGTTTCGCACGACATCCGCCATGTTCGTCCTCGTCTGAATGCTCCTCCTATGGACGACGGGAGACGCAACCCGAGATCGGGAAGTGGAGACCTCGAAAAAGGGGACACACTTGGGGGGATCACGATCCCATCCCATCCTCGCGAAAGACGACCACACTGCCTCTGCCTCTGCCTCCGCCTCTTCTTTTTGTAAGCTTTTGCTGCCAACAGCGATCGGGGGGGACCACGTTCGCCAAGCAAGCTCTCCTCATTTACTCTTCTCACATGCCCGCCCTCTCTCTCGATCGCTATATAAATGAGGGCGAACGCCGGTGGTTGTGGGAGTTGACATGGTGCTTTAAATGCGACAGCTCCTCCGTCCAGCATCCCTCATAAATGTACGACAACTACTGACCGGGTCTCTCGCACTCGTCCTAGCAGCCCCCCTTCCCTTTAACTCTCTCGACAAACGTTGCTTTCCCACTTCACCCACCCGAGGCAATCATCGATTAAGCAGAAAGAGGTCGCCCCCCACTTATTATTAACCCAAAACCCACGACTCTCTTGATGAAACAAACCCGATGGGAACAAGCTTTCCCTTCACTTCGATTGCCAACGTAGAAATCGCGATGCTGACTCCCATTTATAGTGGAATAGACGCTGCTAGGAAACGATGAACGCCCCCCAAATAGGAGCTAGTCCTCCCAGCCCTAGCAAAGCTAAGCACTCGGGGGGCATTTATTTTTTGCTGGAATTCGAAGTAGGCATGCGAATGGCTCCCTCCTTCAAGGTCCTTTTCCTCCTATCTTTTCGCACTAGTAGAAAACTCCATTTTATGGCCATTTTACAGCGTTAGATGGTCTTTTACCTGCCATAAATACACAAGCATTTACAGCCATCTCGTCGTCTGTCGTCGTGCGTGATACATGAGCATGAGAGAAAGCACTGTGTTGGAGCAAAAACCATGATCCTGACGAATCCGCTGATGATGAATGAACTTAGATCCCCATAAATCGCGCAGAGTTCACATTCTCTCGTCAAAATTGGACCAGGCGGATGGCCATAAATGTATCGTTTGGATTACGACAGCCTTAAATTCTTCAAACCATTATGAAATGATGGACATTATGGTGGAGTCATTGCTAAGAAGCAATGACTCCACCAAACTCAAAATTGCACACATTCGTAACCAAAGCCCGCGATCTTGTTCACGATGATCATATAACATGCTCAACATCATCGTAAGGTTTTCATCTCACCGAGAGGGATCCAGCCCTGTGGACTGTAGAGAGAGAGAGAGAGACTCACATCTCTCCTGCGACTCCTGTCGTTAAAGAGCAGGATTACAAGACGGACAAAGGCAACCTAGACACACTCGCTCTCTCCTTCCTCGGGATAAAACTCACCCCACGTACAGAATGACAGTAATATATTGGAGTGTGTCCCCAACAGAGAAAGAACGCAAAGCATGATCGTCAATCCTCAGACAACAAGAATGCCTCGTTCCAAACCGTCCTCTTCTCCTTCTTCCTCCTCCAAATCCCCACCTTCCCCTCCTCTCTGTTTCCCTCTCCAATCCCCCCACTTCACTCCCGTAAGCGCGGAACTCGACACCCTTGTTCTTGTGGCTTCGTTTTTCAAAAGGGAACAGCTGGTTTGATCTCTTGATTTTTGCAGATCCAAGAATGCCAAAGAGAAGAAGAAGAAGAGGAAGATGCTAACAGTATCGAGGGACCGACCTCCCATGGGCGGCCGACGCCGACCACTCCGAGGCACCACCACCAGCCGACGCCGCTGCACCATGCCCACAGAAGCGGCAAGCCGGGGAGCAAGAAGAGACAGGAATCGTCCGGCGGCGATGAAGTCTCGGTGTCGTGCAACAACTGCCGCCCGCACGCGCGTGAGAAGATCTCCGTGGTCCCCCTCGACAACGGCGGCCACCACCACGGCCTGGGGCGGCACTCGATCCCGAGTCCCAACGGCATCTTCAGGTCCATCTTGTCCACGCTGACCAAGAGGAGCCCGCGGTCCATCGACGCCCCGTCGTCCGCGGCCTCCTCGGTGAGGGAGGAGCAGTGGAATATCGCCCTCGCCGAGCTGTCTCACAAGCTCATACAAACCACGAGGAAGAGGGACGAGGCGATCCTGGAGGCCTCCAGGCTCAAGTACTCCATGGCCGAGCTCGAGAAGAAGCTCAACAAGCTCGAGCTCTATTGCCACAGCCTGAAGACCGGCCTGGACGAATGCAATAACTCTCCTTATCGGACCCTCCGAAACACCCGCCACGTCAATCCGATCCCCACTTCTAACGACAAAGTCATCGAGCCCTTCCTCGTCGCGGTGTCGGGGGCTCGGTCTTCCGTCCGGTCCCTGAGCCGGTCGCTCGCCATGCAGCTCCGCGGCATGGGGGGCAAGCTGCACGAGCGGGTGTCTCTCCTCCTCCAGCCTCACGACGTCAAGGCCGCCTCGCCGCCGTCGAGGAGCCCCCGGAGCCTGCTGCTCCACCTCGAGGCGCTCCTGAACAGGGCCTTCTTCGAGGACTTCGAGTCGGTCGGGTTCCAGAAGAGCGCGGCGAACGCGATACTGAACCCGGTGGACCGGTGCGAGGCCAACCTCACGTCGTTCAACGTGCTGTGCAAGTTGACGTGGGACGAGGTGTTGAATAAAGGCACGAGGCATTTCAGCGAAGACTTTAGCAGGTCTGAATAAATTAGAATTTCACTAACATGTTATCAGATAAGCAATGTGTACTGTAGGAAGGGAGTTAATGTTTGTTTTTTTTCATCTTTTTCGGGGGCAGATTTTGCGATAGGAAGATGAGCGAGATCGTGTTGATGTTGGGGTGGACGAGGGCGTGGCCGGAGCCGCTGCTGCAGGCATTCTTCGGGGCGTCCAAGGGGGTGTGGCTGGTCCACCTGCTGGCAAACTCGGTCCACCCGGGCCTGCCGATCTGCCGGGTTGACAAGGGTACCCGGTTCGACCCGGTCTACATGGAAGACATGGGCACGGACAAGGCCCGGGACAGGCTCGTCCCGACCGCGGTCCGGATCATGGTCGCACCCGGGTTCTACGTCTACGGCCACGTGATCAAGTGCAAGGTACTGTGCCGGTACTACGCTAGCAGCAGCAGTAGCGCAAATGGTATGCTCATTGTTGACGGAGACTCTGTGTCAGCAACCTCACCTTAGATAGATCATGTTTGAATTTTCGAATTCGAGACAAATCCTCTCTTTCTTACCCATCAATATTTTTTGTGATTTTCTCTCTCTTCGTAATATGATAATAGCAGCCTAGCAGGGGATATTTTCTTGGAAGTTATTTAATCTTAAGTATGTTTGATTTTTTTTCTTTTTGGAGGTGAAGGGTCCAAATGTTTTCGCCGTTGGACTTTGGGGCCGGGGGTGTATACAGGGGGGATGAAAACGATGTGTCAGTTGGGTCAAAGTAAGATTTTGGCATTTTGTTTCTAGGCTCTGCTCTCGATCCTCGTCTGGTCTATTCGTCATCATTTCCCTCCTATCTTTTTTTTGTTTTTTTACCTCGCTGTTTGTATGTTTCTTGGGGGATTTTGGTATCCGGATTTTGTTCAGAAGAGGAGATAACACGTGCCCTACACGAAAATGGGAAGGAATAATCATGTGTCTCGCTCGTCGATCACTGATGATAATAATATGATATCTCCACCTGTGTTTGCGAGTTTACCTTGGATCTTCTTCGGTACTGTAGCGATCTTAGTGTCAAATCCAGATTGGACCGGGCACCCTATCTTTTGGATATGCGGGTTGTGTGTGTGTTGGCTCGATTGACACGAGCGTTTTTAAAATGGACTTGCGTAGGTGTCGCTCGTGAAGCTCCCCTCACGGGCTAGGTTGGGGTTCAGTTGATCCATTTGATATTGTTATGTTAATGATGAACGAGACTGGCTCGACTAATTATCTAGATCAGATTCAGATTTTGGGGGGGGGGGGGGGGGGGGGTTTGCGAGCATCGTATCCTCTGGTGATTCTTGATGGTTAGAGAAGGTGGCATTGAAGAGAAGGCAAAACTAGGGGACGGTGGAGGTGTTGGCGGCGGCGGAGGGGCGGAGTTCGGAAGGTGAAGTGGATGGGCCGTTGGTGCGGGTAGAAGTGTTGGCAACAAAGGTTGTAAGGAGATGGAGGTAGTAGCATCACGATGGTGAAGGTAAAGAGGTGACGGAGGAGGTGGATGGAGTTGAGTTCATCGATTTGGGATGGACGACAAAGATAATTGTGATTTTCGCCAGAATGGTCGATATACCTTTCAAATTAACAAACTAGTTGTATGGACAAAGGATTGAAGGGTCAATTATACCTTTCAAATTAACAAACTAGTTGCATGGACAGAGGATTGAAGGGTCATTTGTTAATTTTTGGACAGTAAAGTGAATGGCAAGAAATGTAAAGATGCGAATATTAGGAACAATTGCAACCGGCATTGTAAAAAGTAAAAATACATTGAAAGTATAAATGAACATGAGTTGTTTGATAGATTGATTAGTTCTTTATAAAGATTACAACTCGGGTATTTTTACCACAATTGATAGATACATAAATGGTTAATAAGAAATTAAACATGACCTGCGTGGTTCCTTTTATTTAATAACACTTATCTACAAATGGTTACAATATCTGAGATTCTCGATTCTACTGCTTGCCAATTACATCTTGCACTCCTCCCCATCGGTTGAGTTGGTATACTTCATCTGTCGACTATTCGCTCCAGCACTTAGTCCTTTTTGGTTAACATCTATGTCGATTGACCAATTGTACATCAGCTAATCCCTCCCAGCACTTGGTGATCCTTAAACACTTAGGCATTTTTTGGGTGTTAATGTATGACCCCTTTAAAAGATCGAATGGTTTATTCAATACTTTTAAATACCTATGCACAATTATTATCCTCAAGATAGAAAGAGACGTGCACATTTGATCTTTAATTTTTCATTGCACATCTCCCTCGACGGTTAACCATATGCACGCCATCACATCACATTATTGGAAGACCTATTTCTTCATACGATGCTACTAAGCCAAAAGTCTCACCTTTTCATCTTCTTTCTTCGTGAACTACATAATCTTTAATCTTTTTCTCTCAAACTCTTCTTTTCATGACATCAGTCACTAGGGCTTCTATCTTTACTATTAGCCGTCTTGAGATATAAATAGGTCGTTTTGGTAAACTCAGGGATTCGAATGGAAGGATGAGCTTTCTCTTCAATTTATGGACAAATCCGATGATGACACAGGTTATTCTTGGCCCTTACTTTAAATGGCTTCCTTCCTCCATCTTTTGATCAATGTTATGGTAAATGTAACTAGCGATTGAAAGCAATTTCATCTCTCTACCAATTTGTTGAGAAAAAGGAAATTCCATTGAATGTATGGTTGGCATGGGGATTTCCTAAGCCAACCCAAACTGTCAAGCACATTGGGGATGGTAAATTACAAAACCAGGAAACAGTTTTTTTCGGTTTGGAAATTTAAGAGGAAGATCAACGGAGACCAAGACTACCTTCCAGAATTTCTCCACTGTGGCCCAACTGTTAAAAGAGTAGATAGAGGGGCCAGGAATATCTGCAGGACAGAATTCGATATTAAAGGAAATGTTTGAAGGTGGAAACACCATTGATGATCGGCAAGAATGAATGGCTGAGTGTCGACCACCAAAACTGTTAAGGAAAGGAAGGTTGAGAATCCAAGTCATGACGCTATGGAAGGTCGATCGACTCATTTGAAAAAAAAAAAAAAAGAGTCGAAACATACGGACAGATCCATACTTCAAAAAAATACGGGAAGGCCCAAAAAAAAGAGCTCAGAGCTTGTTCTATGCAATGATGACGATTGCGCATTTGAGATAGCTCTGAAAAGAGCAGCCAGAACAGCTCGGCCAAAATAAGCAAGTCTCTTCCTTCTGACAAAAGATAAATCGAGACAGCCATTAAAGACTGAAAGCCATAATGCTCCTCAGAAGAAATTTCGCCCTCGGTTAGAAAATATTGTCGATAAAGGAGTCACGGGAGAGCTCGTGAGTAGGCAAGCTAGAAATATATGAACACGGGTTTGCCTTTATCACTTGAGCTTCGTTGCCATAAGAAGAGCGTCTAGAGATGGCAAAGATATCGGGGAGAGTAATAGATAGAGGCCCTAAAAGAAAGGAAAAAAGCAATTAGTGGAGGGAGGCAGGAAAGAACAAAGAGAAGAGAACCTATTAAACCAGGTTCTAAATTTAGGTCACAGCGGGAGATCTCTAGAGTCAAGTCAATTCGGGCTTGTTTCCAAAGGGGTAACATGTGAGGTGTTATCCTTGAAAATCAATGGAAAAATTTCACATATAAAACTGGAAAAGCCATAAGTAGACGATTTCGTCTTTGGCCGGACTTGTTTGGAGAGTACGAAAACATTGATCTAAAGATGGATGAACAAGAAGTGATTTAAAGCGAGCGCCAAGAATAACTGGATTGATGTCATCTTCAAATTCGTCCACGCATCGAAGAGAAAGCTCGCCCTTCCATTCGAATCCCTTGAGACTATCAAAAGGAGCAATGTATATCTCAGGATGGCTAAAAGTAAAGATTGAAGCGCTAGCGATTGGTGCCATGGGAGGAAGAGTATGCAAGCAAAAGGTTGAAGATGATTTAGTTCACGAAGAAAGAAGATGAAAAGGTGAGACCTTTGGCTCACTACCACCGTATGAAGAAATAGGTTTTCCAATAATGTGACGCGATGGCTTTTTTAAAGAGGACGTGGGAGTAAACATGCCAGATGAAAAGGTGTGATTATTAAATGCATGTCTCTTCCTATATTGAGGATATTGATTGTACATGGGTATTCAATTCTTTTAAAAGGGGTTATGTCAACACAAAAAAAAAATCTAATTCCTTAGAAAATCCGACACTTTAGATTTACTCTTAATTCTATCTTGAACTTTTTTTCATTTAAAAAAAATCTCCAATTTTGACGTTAGTTTCAAATCTATCCCCATTAATTTTCTGTCTAAGGTCTCCGTTACTCGTCCAATGTGGTATTTCCACGTCAGCTGTAAATCCACACCATTTGCTTTCGTGTATTTTTCTTCAGTGTTCATCATCGTTATGTTCTTTTCCTTCTTCTTGGCTCCTTGCAACTCCATTAATGGAGGTCAGGCATGGAGCTCACGTCTGGGTTACACGACCTCGGATTTGAGTCGTGCGACCTTAGATCTAAGTTCGCATGACCTCGAATGTGAGGTCGTATGCATCGATCGCGGGTGTCAACCTCCATTAATGGAGTTCGACCATAGGGCACATAGTGGGGGAAACTATTTGTGCCTTCGTAGCGACGGTGGCTGTAGGGAAAGCGTGGGGTTGTTTTGCTGTTGTCTGGGCGTAGAATGGGTCTACAAAGCTTCGGGGATGGCTGAGCGAGGTGGTGGCCTATAAAAATGGCTTCTTGAAGCTTAAATAGAAGGAATCTAATATAGGGTCTCAGTCGAAATGGCCGGAGATGATTCCGACGACTGCCAATCGTCACGGAGGGGTTGTCGAAGGCCGTGGCACGGCGTCGGAGGTCTAGGTGACGCTGGATGAGCGCCGGGAAGCTGTGGCCGAGTGAATCCGTGCGAAGAGGACAATGAACAGTGACGAGGCTTTAATCTCAACTAACTTTGGACATTCCAATTCCCACAATTCATTGAGCTTCTTTGAGCTTCCTGGGATGATTAACCTCTCAAGGAGTTCTCTTTTAGTCAGTATCAATGCTCTCAATTTCAGCTGTTCGAGTCCACTGTATTCAAGTTCTTGAAGCCGAGATTGAGAAATTCGTAGCTTTGACAGGTTTTAAGTTGGAACTGATTGACCAAGAAACTGCTGAGTTGAAACTAACAAGTTTCAGCACCGGTAAGACAGGAGGAAGCTGCGTGGTAGATTGCGAGGAAGCTTCGATAAAATCGCCAACCCGCATTTGGCCTCCGTGCTTGAGCACCTCCGTTAATGGAGGTAATAAAGAAGAAGAAGAAGAAGTAAATGAGGATGATGAACAGTGAAGGAAACCCACCTAAGCAAATGCTGATGTGGAAATGTCACGTTGGACGAGTAACGGAGATTTTGGACGGAAGATTAACTAGGGTACATTTGGGACTAAATTGAGAGTTTGAGGTATTTTTTTGGACAAAAAAAAATTCAAAGTAAAATTGAGACTAAATTCAAAGTTCAGGATTTTTAAGGGATTTAGGCCCAAAAAAAAATGCCCAAGTGTTTGGTTGATGGCTTGATGACAGAAGCCTGCTGAGATAACAAGATCAAAGGATCACCAAGTGCTGGGCTTGATCGAGATATTCTCCGGTTTCTTAAGCCTCCGGTCGAGTGCGTTCATTGGGCTGTCCGAGGGTGCCCGGTCCCATGCTTGCTCGACTTGGGGGCTGTAACCAGAACTCCGATCCAGGGCTACTCCGAATTTAAAAGGTCTCCTAGTTTTATCCTCTTAATTTTACGATGGAGTGCAACTATATTTAGGTTGCATTTGGGAAAGCAAAGGACTTTAGGGTTAAAGAGATTTTTTCGAAATGAAAGTAGTATTTGGTAAAAATGCATTAGGAAACAACTTTGGTTTAAATGGTGTTTGGAAAAACTACGCTTTGTTAAACAAGTTTGCTATTTCTTTTTTTATAAATAAAATAACCTCAAAATTGGCAAAGGGCACAAAGGCCGGTGAGCCGGCTCTAGCTCAGTCGCTTGGGGTCGCATGAACAACCGGATTTGGCCTCGTTGGCCAAACTCGTGCAACTCAAGACGGAGCTATTTACGTAAAGAAGATGAACAATTCTTATGAGTGCAAAACCTAGAATACGAAAAATTGGTCAAAGTAATTTTGGAACAAAAAAAGAATTATTTAACCTTGGAAAATGACCTTCGGAAAATGCTAAAAGCCAAAAACAAATTAGGACTTATCTTGAGCTTTTAGCTCTGCAAAGACCAGCAATTGGTCAAGAGGGTCCAAAAAAAATTTGCTAAACACTTTAAATTTCCCCGAGGGGCTTTAGAGGTTTAAAACCTCTTGGAAAAGCCGAACCAAACGCAATATATCTCTCCTAAGGTTGTTAATCCAATCATGGACCAAAGCTTACTCATTGCGTTCAACAATAAGTTGAGCCGAACTCAAGTATAGAACTATATCCGCTCATCTCGGAACCAAGCATTTTTTCAGCTTAAAGAAGCCATGAATCAACAAAATGGAAAAGCGAGCACTGTGAACGGGGAATGTACACAGGAATTCGTGTAATCGAGCTGCGCCGAAAATTTCTAGGAAATGTTCCGGAATGCCTCCTAGAACGAGTCCCGCATCTTGTCCCAACAAGGACTCGCCGTACGTTGGCGTGGCTCTTTTCGCTTTGAAACTTCAAATGCGTGTGTAGTCTACCATCGATTGTCGTCCCGTCTTCTAGTTATATATGGAACATCGAAGAGCGGACCGTTCAACTGCGTTTCCCAACCTCCTTAGCTGTCGACTGTTATGCCTAACATCATCAAACCGTCGCCAATAAATAAATAAATAAAAAAACACGTGTTATTTTCCTACGTCAAATTTCCGGAAAAAAAATAACAAAAAATAACGCGAGGGGTATAACTGTAAACGAGGCAATGGCGCCCCACGTCTTGCGCGGTCCCGTCAATTTCCTCGCCCCGTCAATCGCCCAGGGGCAGCTCCGTGAAACGACGCTTTTGCCCTTGTTCGACGTTTGGGGGGCTCGGTCAACTCGTCATCCCCGAATAATCACGTTGATATTCTTTGTTACGGATTCTTAATATTGTTAAATATTTGAACGAGTGTTGTCCCAGGATCATTTCTTCTTCTTTCTTTATTTTTAAATTCCAATTACCGGTTGCATTTATGTTTTGCGGAAATGAACTTTTGTTTTTCAAGAATAATTAATCGTTCGCTTCTTTATTTCCGAGATAATAACTTTTTTCTACAAGGTTATCGAAGTAATATTCCTCCTATCCTAAAGTCCATTTTTCATTCTTTCAAGACAAAAAAAAGCTCATTTTTATTGAAATGATGCCATTTCCAAATGGAATATCTTTTATTCAGAAAATTCCAATCACCCCCTTCCCTTTCCTTCTCATAAAGGTAAACAGAAGACCAATCCTCTCTCTCTCTCCTCTCCTCTCTCTCTCTTCCGTAGACGCACCTTCGTCGTCGACTTTGATCACTGCTCGCTTCACGATCTGCGCTCGATTCCGGGCTTCTCCTGATCGATCGAATCGCGCGGCGGGCGTGCAGCTGCGGAGAGCGCCGGGAGGTTCTTCTTCTTCTTCTTCTTCTCCGCTTCCTCGGCCGTGCCGGCGATGTCGTACTCCGATTCCGACTCGTCCTCCTACGGTGGCGATTACAAGAGTTTCAGGCAAATCACGCGCGATCGTGAGTTCCTCGAATCCTCTCCTCCTCCTCCTCCTCCTTCTTGTCGCCTTTGCGCACGAGTCGTGGAGCTTATCGCTCCTCCCGCGTGTTTTGTACTTTGGTCGCGACTGGGAGTTGTGTTACTGGGCAATGGACATTGGTTTGGGGGCCGGTGATTCGGCGGTCGGTGTCTTTGCTATTTTTGGCGGGATGTTGCTGTGTGATTGGGAGTGTGGTGAGCGGAGGAGGGCCTTGTCGAGCGTAATCGCAGCACTTCGTTTTCGCTAAGCCAAAAGGCGGGCATTTTGTTGAACGGGACCTTTTGTTGTCAATCGTTGATCAGTATGTGTTGAGTATCAAATAGTGCTTGAGTTGCTGCTTGCCTTTTTTGCACTGAAAGTGCGGGCATTTTGTCGAACCGGAATTTTCGTGGTCGATCGTTAATCAGTACGTGCAGTATCAGATAGTGCTTGAGTTGCTACTTGTCTTTTAGAGCGTGATTTGTGCATCGTGTTTCTGCTCAACTTGGGCTTGTACGTGCAATTGTGTGGAACCAAAACAACACGCGAGTGGTGGCTTCTGTCGGTTGAGTCATATTGATTTGTTATCTGTCATTTTCCAATGATGCGTGCGAACTGATCTTTTTCCGCTCGTCTGGGGACAAACGGGAACAGCATGTAAACGAGAGTTATCTAGACCAAGTTTAGATACAGGTCACGGTGTGGGAATCAGAACGTGGTACATGAATTGGTTAGAAAGTGTACAGACGAGTTAGGCTTGGTCGATTCCCTAGTTTGGGTCTCAACTAGCTTGGAAGCATTACTTTGATGCCATTCACTATGTGATATGGGAATGTAGCAGCTCTTTATAGTACTCCTTTTTTCTGAATAAGGATGTAATGTGGACTCTAGTTTTTCAAACAAACTAAACTCATTAGCGGCCAAGTTCTTTTCTATGTTTGGGAAGGCCTAGTTTAGGTATATAAATGTATGCTAATTATGTTTTAGAATACGTTAGCACCATTAGGTCAATGATGATGTTATTAAATTGCATGAGTGCATGGTTGGTTGATCAGATTGCCTATTTTGGCAAACCAAGATGGAAGTTCAGATTTGTGGGTTCTGGAGGAGGTGTAGCAGTTTCTTAGACAGATATAAGCTGCAGTGTTCCTTGTAGTTGAAGATTTAATCACCATCATCAGTTTTTTTTTTGACCTTTTCTTAGTGCGTGTCAGAAGGAACCTGCTATATCTGTTGCATTGAGTCCATAGATTAGAAATTGGCTGCTTTGATTTCATTGTGAAATTTCATTATATCTGATTCAGGTTAAGGGATTTTCACTTGAATTTATTTATTAATTTTTGATATTGCCTAGTTCTGTAACTTTTGTTTTTGACGGGTCTTATGCTTCGTTTAGCCTTTCTTCTTTGCCATGGTTAGTGTCATAAAAAAACTGAGCTGGACATGTCGCGCTTTCATTTGCCGATGATTGACCTCTATTTTTTTTCTTTTGCTATCTAAATTGGACATGTAATCAGGGTTGTTGTATGAAATGCTACGGTCAGCTAAAACTGGTGACTCTAAATCGACATGGAAGGTACATGCATTTTTTGACCTCCTTTTATTTATCAAATGATGAATTCTTTTGGCAGTCAACATTTCCTGGACTTGTGTTGCCTGTGTCACATGAAAGGGAAGAATTATTCATAGATTTTATCTATTCAATTCCTCAATACATTCCATTTAGTTTGCGATCTGGTCATAGTCATTGAATATGTGTACTATGGCATGCAATTTTTCAAGCAGCTCCAATACCAAGCTGCCCCTCTCTCTTCAACGGCTTTGCTACTTCTTTATTGTTGGTGGACTGTAATACCAGAATACCTCTGTTTATACCTTCCTACTCTCTCATTTTCACCCATCTCAAGAAGAAGTTGTTGTACAACCATTGATAATATATACTCGTATTATCTAGTTTTAGTTTACAATTTTCCTAGACAGTCATCTTCATGTGTTTTTGCCGAGTAATTTCACCGTATCCTTTTGTTTGCACTGTTGTTTTCTATACAGATTCTATCTTGCCAAATACTTTTTCAAGCTGTTGTATAGTTTCTGATTTTTGCGTCTGGAAAACAGTGAAGTAGTATGAAATACCGTTGAGGAATAAGCAAAGCTCCTTTTCATTTATGTCTCGAACCTTGCTGAAATTAATTTGTGAGATATTGTATATCAATATTATGTTTAAGTGAATGTCATGTTACTTTTATGTGCCTTTTTGGGGTGAGTATATTCATATAGTCTTGTTTCTAAGCTTTTAAAGTAGTACAAATTTTCTGCATGTAGGTACTCATCATGGACAAACTTACAGTTAAGATAATGTCTTGCTCTTGTAAGATGGCTGACATCACTGAGGAAGGAGTCTCATGTAAGAATTTATTGGATAATCTATTTGGTTTTGAAAGTACAACTTAACTTGATTTTTATTGTGGTTAACTTTATTTAGTGCATGGTGTTAGCTTGATGCAAGAAATCCGATATGTTGTGTTTGATAATTCAGAGATCCTCCCTTATGCATGCTTTTTTCTTAATGCCTTATTTTATAGATTACCCGTACTTGCACTCCATCATCTCTTTTGAGCTTAATAACATAATTGTCCATAAAAATATTTTTCCTGTTGTAGTGCTATGAATTGCACGGCCATGGTGGAGAATTTCGGTTGCAACACCTCACATCATATCAGATGGGTTCCACTTCCATGTAATGTGATATATGACTGCCCCATTAAAATTTGAAAAGTAACCCTACTGGCCTATTGGATGATTAGAAACTTATGGTAAAATCCATTGATTCATCTAGTGTCTAAATATATGATGGATTTACAAGTTTACTGGACAGGAGTGGATAAATAAAAAAGAAATTGACGCAGAGAGAGAGAGAGAGAGAGAGAGAGAGAGAGAGAGAGAGAGAGAGAGAGAGTCAATGTAATCCCATGTGAATTACCCCCATAGCATGTCCTCACCCGAAACAGTCCCCTTGCATCTCTTGTAGAGCAATCATGAAGACATTCTTTAACTGAAGTAGATGTCCTTTAACTTGATCAATCACTTAAGCTATAAGATTTATTTTTTCAGAATCCTGTATATTAAGTATTTTTCTTTTGTCATATATGATTTGAACCTGCAAGTCTTCAGCTGAACTTAGAGAATCCAAAGGTGACGACAAATGAGAAATTATATCATGTGGATACTTTGTTTCATGTTAATGTGGTATCACCAAACAAATTAAATTCTCGCGTTTTTTAACATGTGCATTTGTTGTCAGTCATGTGCAATTAACGGAAATCCTTGAATAGTTTGCTGATTTAAATAAGCATGCCACGTGTTGTAAGCTCGACACTTCTTTTTGCACATGAATGGCTTTGTTATAGATCGACCTTTCTAAAAGAGCATATTCTCCACTTTCTACTCCCCGGATGAAATCTCACATTTTCTATGAATGCTTATAGCTCCCAATCCTGGGTTATTTTGATTATGACTTACTTTTTATCTGTATTAAGGAACTCTTGAGGTGTCAGTTCTTCTATATGTTGCAAAGCCAGGAAAGTAGATGTTTTACATAGTCAGTTCGCTCCCCTATCTTTAGTAATTTTAAATTTGAAGACCATAACTTCCTTCTGTAGGATTTAACACCTGCATATATTTGATATTCTTTCATTTCTCCCTCAGATATGATTGCGAATTTATTTTCACCTTTGATGTATGGTGTCTTGACCAAATGCTTAATCTGCTGCTTGCTGTTAATGCTTGGTGCTGCTGTTTGCTCGGCCACCTTTTGAGTGCAAGCAAATCAGATTAACTGACCGTATAGCTGTCCAGAAGTATTTTCTAAAGCAATTATAGTTTTCACTATATTGTTGTATTGATGTGGGAAGTAGTTCTTTTTCTTTTTCTGGGAAATAATTTCTTTTTTCTGTGACCAGTGGTTGAAGACATATACAGGCGAAGGCAGCCATTACCTTCCATGGATGCTATATACTTCATCCAGCCATCTAAAGAAAAGTATTACATTTCTCGTTTGATGGATGTTTCTTTATTCCTGGCATGCTCAACATCTATTTAGATATCTCGTCATCATTACATTTCTCCAATCACTCTGTTTGTTTTTTTTATGGATGTGGGGACGGGTTTTCCTTAATCTTTCTTACCCGCTGTCCCTTATTTTACAGTGTTATAATGTTTCTGTCCGATATGTCTGGAAGATCACCTTTATACAAGAAGTATGTCAACATCTCTTTGTTTCTTTCTGTTTGCTGTTGTTCTTTGGAAGTGCTGCATTTTTTCTTCTTGTTACTGATTTTTTATCCCCATTTTGTGTCAAGGGCGTTTGTTTTCTTCAGCTCTCCGATATCAAGAGAATTAGTCGCTCAAGTCAAGCGGGATTCAACTGTCCTACCACGCATAGGTGCACTGAGAGAGGTCATATTCTGTTGGTTAAAAGATTATCTGCTATGGAAACGTTAATTGTCTGGAAAATGAAAACCAGTTTCAATTGCTAATTCATTCTTATGGGATCTGCAGATGAATTTGGAGTACTTTGCAATAGACAGCCAGGTATCTGATCAATCTGACTAGCCTCTTCATTTGCGCACGCACTGGGCTTGGCACAAAACAGCAATTAACTTTCCACTCAATGATCCTTTTTATTTGCACACGCACTGGGTTTAGCACAAAACAGCAATTAACTTTCCACGCAATGATCATTTTTATTAATACTCTACAAATTGATTTCATGGTCGATACAATCCACGCATAATGTGTCAATACAATTATAATCCAGATGAGTTGTCTCTTATGGCTTTCAGCTATTGTGGAGAAGATTTGTTTCTTCCATGATGAGATTTCACGGTCGGTTTCACATGTCCTATCTGGGCAGTGTGTTGGACATTATGTACTGTAGAATTCACTTTGAACTACGTTTGACTTGCATGATGTGGCACATTGATAAAGGTGTTGTAGTTTTAAGGTCGGAGAATTCCTCAATACCATTTCCTTTACAGGGATTCATTACCGACAATGAACGGGCTCTGGAGGACCTTTTTGGGGATGATGAGAATACTCGCCGAGGTGATGCATGTTTGAATGTCATGGCTACTCGCATTGCTACAGTTTTTGCTTCATTGAGGGTATACACATTTACTTTTCCAAATCTTAGTTAGTGTTGTATTTCATATTTTACAAGTATGTGCCCTTAAGCTTTCAGGAATTTCCTTTTGTACGCTACCGTGCTGCCAAGTCACTTGATGCAAACACCATGACAACCTTCCGTGATCTCATTCCAACTAAACTTGCTGCTGGGATCTGGAATTGCCTAGCAAAATACAAGCAATCCAATCCAAATTTTCCTCAGACAGAAACATGCGAGTTGCTCATTCTTGACAGATCTGTAGACCAGGTCTTGTAATCTGTTTTCAAATGTAGTTATACTTGCATTCTCCATTTTTTTTTCCTCCTTTGTACTAGTCATGATGAGGACATTTTTGCTCTTTTTGTGCTCCAGATTGCTCCTATTATACATGAATGGACGTATGATGCTATGTGCCATGATTTGTTGAATATGGAGGGAAATAAATATGTGCATGAGGTACCAAGCAAAACAAATGGTACACCTGAGAAAAAGGAAGTTATGTTGGAGGATCATGATCCTGTTTGGGTAGAGCTTCGCCATGCACATATAGCAGATGTAAGTTCAACTGTCCAATGTTTTGCTTCATTCAGAACTTTATCGATTCTCTTTGGTCATTGACTGTTTTGTCAGGCTAGTGAACGGTTGCATGAGAAGATGACCAGCTTTGTATCCAAAAACAAGGCTGCACAAATTCAACAAAGGTTGGTTGAAATTTTTTTTTGGCTTTTATTGATATTACAGGAATAAAAATGTTTTATTAGAAAACCTTGTTCTATAAGATACTGAAGCTAAAGAGAAATTGTTGACCAACTGCCAAAAAATTTTGGTCAATGTGTTGGTTTATTATTCTTAGATCTGTTCGTATTTGGCCTGTGTCTCCCGTGTCCTTAGTTAAACAGTCTATTGAAAAACTTGGTGAAATAGTAAATTCTCCTTTTAATGGGATATTAGGTCATCTTTTTGTTGCATTAATCAAATTGCACCTAGATGTTCACTAGTCAAGTGTCAAGCAGTCATCGAGCACTTGATTGGAGCTTAGTTTGAGAGAGCAGAGTTTTCATGCTGTTTTACTATGTCTTTTCCATTTCATTCTTCTTGTTTTGTTTCTTTTTACCATTCTTTCTGGATGGAATGCATAAGGTGTTTGCCAAGAGCCTGGGACACGTTTGATGTAATTTTACGATGCCTAGTCATTTTCCTCTAATACACTGCACTTTGCTGAGAGGTTCAAAAGTTTGTTTAGGGGTTCCGACATTCTCTCGAGTGTTAAAGCAACTTTAAGTGGGAAACTGTTCTCATGAAACATATCAGTCCTTTACAAGCTGAGATGTGGATGTTGCATTAAAACTCTGATCATCGCACTGGTTGTTGATCCACTTCTTGCGGTCTCATCCTTTTTGTTTACTTTTCTTGCTACCGTCTGTTTCCATCCACTCCTTGGAGGTTCTGTGGGTCCTTATTTTTTAGATTTCTCCACTGGTCAAATTCAGTTTTTTGGCTTTGTCTCCCCTCCTTGTTGTGATTAAATAATGATTTCTGCTTTTTTCTGGTGCTGTATCCTGTTGTCAAAGTTAAAGCAGTGAGTTCTACTTAACTTGAGTTAAACTAATGCATCTCTTGACATGTTGACTCTTGGTTTTTATAGAGACGGCAGTGAACTATCCACTCGAGACTTGCAGAAAATGGTTCAAGCGCTGCCACAATATAGTGAGCAAATAGACAAACTCTCCCTCCATGTTGAGGTTAGTTTCCTTATGAGTAAAAACTTTCTTATCCTACAAAATTTTCTACTTGTAAATTATTGATGAGCTAGGAATTCTTTTAGCTGCACACCTTGGCGAAGAAGTCTGATATTCTCCTGTGTTTTTGGTATAGTGATTATCTTGAATAAGAGGAAAAGAAAATTTTGGTACTTAGGTATTGCTCAAGGGACGGCTTTCATTCGACCTGTATGGAGTTTGTTGATGTTGGTAATATCTGCAGTCTGGACCTTAGACTAAGATGTACAGCTGTTAGTTGCCACTTCCAATTTGAATTTGGAGCTTTGTTGGTAATGGGATCTGCTACTTACCTCCTGTGTATGCTTTGCCCCATTCTCAGGTCCTGGCACTTTTTTGTATCTCTTGCTTGTCTGCTTCTCATGGCTGATACAAATTGGTGATGATGACTTAGTTTAATGTGTTGGTGTTGCTAAAAGAATTCCCAATTCATGCTCTGCGTTCTTTAATTGCTCTGGAGGAAGAATATTGAACCGATTGCGTCTTTCGCCTTATTCTTGTATTGTCTTGCAGATCACTAATGCAGATATTACAGTGGTTTTAGATACATACATTTAATTTTTCCTGAAAGATTCTCATCCCCCTTTGTTTGTAGGATGTGTGATTGATATAGTTTTATCATTTATTTGAAACTTTTTAAATTGATGATCATTTAACATACAAGTAAATTATGCCTATACAGATTGCAGGGAAAATCAATAGGCTTATTAGAGAGATGGGACTTAGAGAACTGGGGCAGCTGGAGCAGGACCTTGTTTTTGGAGATGCTGGAATGAAAGACGTAATTAAGTTTTTGACTGCAAAGGAGGTAATGCATATGTTGCATAATCTGCTTGATGCCCTCTTGAAGCATGATCACGATAATATGTGACCAAAACATACTTTCCTGCAGGATGCAACTGGTGAAAATAAGTTACGGTTATTAATGATACTTGCAGCTATCTATCCAGAGAAATTTGAGGGTGAGAAGGGTCTCAATTTGATGAAGGTAGTTCTTATCCCAATTTCATGAACTCTTTTCGCAATTTCATCATCTCTCTTTGGTGGTCCATCAACTGATAGAAGATATGAGTGTTATAGACCTATACACATACACATCCTTACTGTGCCAGTTGATTGTCCATCTTAATTCAGTTAATACAGAAATTATATAACTCATTTCTTCTTCCCTCCATCAGCTTGCAAAATTGCCCATGGATGATATGAATGCGGTGAATAACATGAGATTGCTGGGGGGAGCAACAGATACCAAGAAAAGCAATATTAGTTCCTTTACTCTTAAGTTTGATATGCATAAGGTAGATGCATTGTATGATATGATCTCCTCATCGACGGCAAGTTTCTGTCTTCAAATGCCTCTTTCTGACTACCTCTATTTAAATAGAAAAAACGTGCAGCCAGAAAAGAACGCACCAGTGAAGAAGAAACATGGCAGTTGTCGCGCTTTTATCCCATGATAGAGGTAATAATTCTCTTTGACCATAAATGCAATACATTAGATGGAGTTTTTGGAAAAGGCATTAAGCACCCTTAGTGGGTCAATTTTGGTTGAGTCTGAATGAGACAAATCCATTTCATGTCAGCTCTGGAATCTGAGTTAAAATTGCCATTCCCAAAAGGATGTACTTTTTTTTTTAGTGCAACACCAAAGGGATTAGGATAAGTCACAATACGATTTATCACCATTGATAGCACATTGCCATCCTATCGAACAAAGATCAACACCAGAGATAAAGGAATAAGAAGCAATTCTTGCAGTTAGAGATTTTTTGTTGTCAGACTGGCCTCTTGTTTACTTTCCAGCAATTTGAAGGAAAGATGTTCCATGTATTCAGAAGGATGGTTGTATATCTCAGAATATAGAGAACAAAAGATTTAACTGAGTGTGATTGCTCGACATGCAAAAGACTTGGGGGAAAATTGTTGCATGAAAGCCGTAAATTTAATCCACGGTTTTCTCCCACTTACTGTTTTCATTCAGTTGCATGAGGGGAGGAATCTCAAAAGACTTGATTTTAGTTTCCTAAACTGGAGTGGTGGGATATTTTAATTGTTTTTCCAGGAAGAATAAGTACAGATTTCTTAACAAAATTTCCACTTTCTTGGTAGTCAAATGAATCATAAGATTTATATGGATCTTATATGTGCGGCAGCTATGCTCACGTGCAACACAAGCTCCCTCACGGTCTTATATGTGGATACTCACACGAGTCTCTGGAGAGACACAGAGAGAGAGTAGAGAGGGAGAGGGAAGGAGGGGTAGAGAGATGTGATCTATGAGAACTATCTCATTAACACAACAAGAGGCTGATATGTCATTTGCTCTATGGTAAAAAGGAGAGGACTATTTGTTGCCTGGCGCTTAGACCATGGAGCTTTGTTTACTGCTTTAATTGTGATGTGTGGGTCTACTAATGCGACATCTATGACTAAACTATCAGTTTGCTAAGAAAAGTTAATTTGCAGAGATGGGAATTTCAGTATGAGACGAAGATACTACGGAGTACTCATAAGCTTTCTAGATTGTAAACAGGATTTTGCTCTTGCTGGCAAGCTTATCTTTCCTTTTCTATTATTTTTCTGGGTGACAACTTGGGCGAGCTTGAAACTGACTCTACTGGTAGTTGTTGTCATGGTAATCAGGTGCAGTAGTTAATTACCTTGAAATTTTTGGTCTTTTTTCCCTTTCCTTCAGGAGCTTATTGAAAAGCTTTGCAAAGGGGAACTACCAAAGGAGGATTACCCATGTATGAACGATCCTAGTCCAAGCTTTCACGGGACGTCACATGTTGTTTCATCTAATCCACCTCCAGCTGCTCACTCGATGAGATCAAAACGGACATCAACATGGGCCCGACCTCGCAATTCTGATGATGGGTATTCAAGGTGATTTTTAACTTTTGCTTTTCTCCTTAATTGACAGATAAAAGTCTCATGTCCTGTCTTTCGGTTTCTTTTCTCAGTTAGATATGCCTTTTTTGTCTAATTTTCTGACTCTGTCAGGTCACATAATTCATATTGTGAGATTTTCCACGTTTCTCTTCACCTTGATCAGTGTAGTTGTTTGTTGGGGTTTTCTTATTGAAGCATATGCAATCATTGTCCTCATATCCTAAAGACCTGTGATTTCACGGGCTTATTGCTAGGGGGAGACTTAATTATGTGTGCAAACATCAATTTAATTGATTTGTGCTGATTTTATCCCTTCCTGCAGTGATTCAGTTCTAAGACATGCGTCTAGCGACTTAAAGAAACTAGGCAATCGTGTTTTTGTGTTCATTGTTGGTGGAGCTACGAGATCAGAGGTAAAAGAATTTACTAATTTCTCCGCTTGTGCTCTTCCCGTTGCTTTGTTTGCGGCTCTTGAAATTTTTCCTCTCAGCTGAGGGTTTGCCATAAGCTTACAACTAAGCTAAGGAGAGAAGTGGTCTTAGGCTCGTCCAGTCTTGATGATCCTCCACAGTTTATCACGGTAACATATTTACTTGCACAGCTTGGGATCAATTTCTTTTTCAGTTATTGCCACTAGGGAGTTCTTAAAATGCTCATGCTCTTATATGTTTCATTTGATCTGCAGAAGCTGAAGCTGTTGACAGCGCATGAGCTTTCATTGGATGATCTCCAGATATAATTGGGAAGGTTTACAAGCTGGATAAGCATCTGCTTACAAGTGCAGTTGACTCCCAAGCATATTTTTTAAACATGATTTGTTGCAAGAATGCCTGATGGTACAGTGGAGCGCCAGTACAAACTTAATATTCCTGATGAGGATCCTGCAACAATTATTCTTGATTTAGAGTTGTGTGTCGCATTCTCTCTTTTTTTTTTCTTTTTTTTTGTCCTTTCCATACCTGGAGCCAACCAGCTGATTCATGTGTATAATAGAGCAACCGAGAGGATGAGAACTCGACAGACAGTTCAATGCAGTTTGTAATTCGATTGCAAGATAGGATCTGCTCATGTTGGGCATGTCGAGTTCATGTATGCTGAAATACCAGTACTCTTTTATAAATGTTTTTCACCTTTCTTGTGTGGACTATTACCCTGCATTAGGTGCCTTCCTGTCTCCTGAAATAGTACTGGATCAGATGCTGAAGGATGGTTAAGGAAGAAAAGAGAAATAACAAACATTGCGGTTGGACCATGAACATTTGTTTTGGGTACAATTTACACATTTTTGTTTTCTTAATCTGAATGTCCGGTGATCCATTTTGGAAGAAATTATCGAAACTAAACATGCACTTTTGGCATAGACAACCTTAAAGCTTGGGTGGACATTCTTCGGGACGGACGCTATTTGTTACCTCACAAATACTTAATTAGTTTTGGTCATCGACTCTTCCAGTAGTCATGGCTTTGATGGTTGTTGAGAGCTAGAGGGTAAGCTTTAGTATTTGATTAAACTTTCTGGAACCTTTATGTTTTGCTCGAAAGGTCCGATCAAGTTACAACTTCTAACTTAGAAGACACTGATCAAAAGATCAGGCACATGCAAAAAGCTCTTTGTGCCCCATAACTTCCTCCCAATGTAAGAATCATATGGTTAACATTTTACCCAAAAAGGCGGTTACTATTCACTGCTAGTAATACAACAATGTTAAGATCAACAAAATCCTGAAGAATGATCTTGAATCGTCCTGCCTTAATTTCTATTCCCTGTACCAAATCTAGACCACACCATAATCTGAACTGTTGAGACTCTCCAAGCTGTCAAACATTAAAACAAAACAATCTTCTGGTCTCTTTTTCTCCAATCAGAGCATCCTAAGAAGCAACCGTGGCCGAAATACTTATCTCCTACTAAACACAATGAGAACCACAGATAACTGATATTAGCTGCAGAGTGCTTTGGCTTCCTTATCTAAATCGGTTTCTGCTTTTCTTTTCTTCACTTCGCCAACCAGCTTCTTGACATAAGCAATGTATCCATCAACATCGAATTTCCTCTTGCACCCCGCATAGTTCATGTATCGTATTTTCCCAAATATTGGTCTCTCTCGCCAACCCTGCCATTCAACCAAACCCCAACATTGAACTCAGAATTATGCAGGAGAAATCTCGTCAGAGGCATGGGCCATCTCTATGATCGAGTGTGTTCAGTGTAAGCCACATTCTCTATATTATGTAGGGTTAATACTACAAAAAACCCCAAACTGGTACACCTGTGACAAATTTACCCCAAACTATTTTTTTGACCATAAAAAACCTCACACTGGTCTACTTGTGACAATTTTACCCCCGAACTAATTTTTTGGCCACCAAAAACCCTAAACTGGTACACATGTGACAAATTTACTGTCTGTTAGTTTCCGTTAAATTTTAATTTCAAATTACTAAGTTTAATGACACGTGGTAATTGACATATGTACCGATTTTGGGTTTTACCCCTTTATTTGTCACAAGTTTACTAATTTGTGATTTTTTATATTATTAATATAATTTAACGGACACTAACAGAGGGTAAATTTGTCACAAATGTACCAGTTTGGAGTTTTTAGTGGTCAAAAAATTAGTTCGGGGGTAAAATTGTCACAGGTGTACCGGTGTGGGGTGTTTGGTGGTCAAAGAAATAGTTCGGGGTAAAATTATCGCAAGTGTACCAATTTGGGATTTTTGGTGGTCAAAAAAATAGTTCGGGATAAATTTGTCACAGGTGTACCAGTTTGGGGTTTTTTGTGGTCAAAAAAATAATTTGGGATAAAATTGTCACGGACGCACCAGTTTAGGTTTTTCATGGTTTTAACCCTATTATGTATTAGCCAAGCAAAAGCACTCCACACCCTAAATACTAATCAAAGGCTGGTTCCAGCATGAAAGGTCAAATCATCTCCTCCAACAGGAACTATAACAAAATTAAACACGAAATGAATCCATGATAAATGCTTACCTGGTCATGAACACCACATATTGACCACATACATCCCACATAACCATTGGGATCCCGTCCATCTATTTCATACTGCATCTCAGAATATATTCAGTTAGGAAATGTGGGCATAATAGACGGAATAAGCATACAATCGCCATTTAGAAAATGAAATGCAGTTGAATCACGTTTCTTCAGTTCACTATTTTACCTTGTCATTCAAATATATAGCTGTTTCAAGTGCTTCTTCAGGTCCTTTTGTCCACTCAAGAATCTTTTTGGCCCAGTACATTCTGATAACAGTGAAATTCACCGCATCGTATAGAACCACACGAGCAAATGTAAGTGAGTAACCTATTGACAAGATCAGTCAATGTAAAGAATACAACGCATCCAAAAAGAAAGTACTCGATTCAAGTTCCATGATGCACTTTTCTCTTTCCCCACGATTAGACAATGTTCAGTTTATAAAGCGGCTGATTAGAGCCCAGGGGAAGAGAGGAGGTGAATACTTGCCTCATGAAACCATGCATTTTCCCGTGGTATACCATCTCAAGCTGAGAGGCATTCCAAAGCTGGAGAAGACCATTCAAGATGTCATGAGAGCCTGGGACTAAGGCTGCCAGCAGAGAAGGGAAAAACAGGCAAAATACAATGCACTACTCAAAAATCCAAAGATCAACTTACTGGATCAACTGTTAGGGCTTTCTCCAACTGCTCCCTTCTACAAAACGAATAATAATTTACCTAAACTCAGTCAGGAATCTGATGTCAGAAAACATACAGATAACAATAGAAACAAGGGCTTGCCACTCACATGTAGATAGGTTCTCGCTTGTCAGAGGCATGATCCATCAATGTCTTCCTTGCCCACTCCCATGCCCCCTTTAATGAATCATAATGAGGCTGATAGAAACAATAGTTGTCAGCAAGTTCCCTCCTCACAATCAACTCCTCCAAGAATGCATCTACTGCCTCCACGATTGCAAGTAAAAGAAGAAATATCAAACCATGTGTCACCAGAGGATGAGCCAGAGAAAGATAAACACATAATGAAACCAGTTGCAGAACCGCAGGAACTTTCTACAAATGGGTGGAAGATTGTGACTCTACTGTCAGCAGAAGTCATACTTCTACGTTCTAAAAAAGTTAGAACTTGATCTACTTACTCAGCTATCTAATCTGAAGTACCTGAGAATAACTTTTCCGTACTTTACGTGCCTCTAAAGCACAGCGCTGGGCAGATATCTGGCCAAAATGCAAATAAGGAGAGAGTACAGAAAGCCCCTTGGGTTTCAATGGATTATTCCGGTCTGCTGAATAATTTCTCAATCTTTTTGTGAGAAAGCCATTTTCATTTCCCATCAGTACTTCCAGCGCAGCACTTTCCCCAGGCTTACACCAACTGAGTTCAGGAACTTCTGCTCCTTTCCTATTATGTAAAGGAAGATTTGTCAACAGGATATAACGAGCAATAGAAGTTCATATTTAACAATGAGATGAAGCATAAAATTAACCTCAGGACATCCGCAATAAGATTGTCCCAATCAATTGATCGATGGGCGGTATCCCATCTTCTACTTGACGGTTGCAGGGTAGGGAAATCAATCAGATACTCTGGAAGCATTTTATTGATCTTTCCCCTAATAGTTCTAGCACCGTATTCCAACTTCTGTGATGCCACCCAAGCAGGTACAATATTGTGCGCATCAACTTCATGTACTGTCACCGAATCATCAACTCTCTCACAGATTTTCTCCTTACACTGTTGAACTTTTCTCAAGGGTGAGAAATCTGTAACCAAAAGTGAAGCCCCACATTCTTTAAGAAACTTTGGTATAGTCTCATCAGCTTCACCCTAGACAATCAATCCACACGACCATAAATCAGAGTGCATCAGATTTATACGCAACGGGCTTACTAGCTCATAAATGACCCCTAAAATACCTAGGCACGAAACCGTAGAGCACCTAGTAGAAGTTAACTAGAGTAGCTCGAAGTGACAAAAACACACAACCACAATTTTCGCACAATGCAAAAATTACGACCTGCATTATCAACATCAATATAACACAACTGCGAAATCCACCTAGTCATGAAACTAAAACGACAAAATATGATGGCCAAATTTCACTTATTTACATGAAAGAAACGTTTTTCTTTTTTCTTGTCAGATATGCAAAAAGTTCGAGTTTCTGCATTACATTTAACACCACTGACTTGCCATTACTTTTAGTTACACTATACTGTTCAACTAATCTCATTCGCGATCAACCCGTCAAACTCTCCGCCAAACCACCAACATGAGCGTCATGTGATTCATCGAGAAAGCACCACGTCGGCATCAGATTATTAACTACTTCACAAAGATGCAACACAATGACCACACAGTTGATACCAACCCCCGAGTGCGAATGACTAATTCCACAATTCCTCAATAAACCGCGAACTCGAAGAACGCCAGTTCCACCGAGCACTCACCTGAAACAAGAAGAAGGTTATCCCGAGCCTCTCCTCGATCTCCCGGTGCAGCTGCTTCAATCCCCGGAGCATGAACCCCAGCTGCCTCGCTTTCGCGCCCAGGAACCGATCGAACAGGTTGAAGGCCACCGCGACGGGCACGTTGGCGCGGCTCGCCCGGTCGACGGCGTGGATCAGGGCCCAGTTGTCCCTCAACCGCTGATCCCTGAACATCCAGTACACCACCGGCCCGACGTCGCCGTCGGAGCGCCTCGCCCCTTCTTTCAAAACCCTAAACCTCCCCGGCTGAACGGAAATCGACGACGCCATGAGAGGGAGAGAGAGAGAAAAATGGAGGGAAAACGTGGAGATGTTAGTTTCAGTTGAAGTTGTGGCTCCGAAACTACCTACGTGGACGGAAATGGAACCCGCCACGTGTTCGATCGCGGATGGCCCTCGGCCATGGAGTGGGCTTTGTTAGTGGGCTTTCTACTTGGGCAGAAGGTGAAGATGGAGCCCATCTTGATGGGTCGTTCGTGGGTTTTGCTCTTGGGCCCGTCAGATCTCGTATTCCAGAGTCCCATTCGGGCTTTGCATAGTGAATTTCGAGGCCCGGACTCATCTTTCCTTTTTTTCTCAATTCAGTCTGATCCTTGAGCTGACCTTTTCAATTAGGTCCCTGAACTTTTTTTTTCTATATAAATGAAGAGAAAGCCTACTTAAGTAGGTGAAATCCCGGACCCCATCGAATACTGTACCGACCTCATCGAACGGGTAAGACGCAAACAAAATCCCGAGTCGAGGGACATGGCACCGCGATTGAAACCGTGCTTTTGGTTCCTCGCAAAATATGACGCGGTAAATTGAGAATTTGGAAGCGACATCTTATAATCAACCTGATTAAGACAAGATATCGCACTGCTGTATTGGACACGTATAGACACCGCTCGAAGCACATGTTCAACGTTGAGCTAGATGAGTAAAATGGAGTACTCTGAAATTCCAGGAACGTGATTATGCCGGCGGCGGCGTTAGGGAACGAAAACTGTACGACGCGAGAAAAAGGTGGATTTTACTCATTGATGTGTTGAAAACGCAAGTTCTATAGTCGTCGGTAATTAAATAATATCTAAAACACCCTTGTTAACAAATGAAAATGACTGTGGACAGGGACAAATGATGTCGAATGGGCCCGCAAGGTTAACGATTTAGAATTTACCAGTCTTTTTGCCTCTGGATGCATGCACAACTGCTGTTGAAGACTTGTGGAGTATTCGAACAAGCAGAATTTCAAAAGAACAAGTGAGGTGAACGTGTTCTTAATTTTTTTATCTGGGAATGGTTATGAGGTCCATAACATATCTACTCGGAAAGCTCATTCAGAGTGTTGATTCGTGGTCGCCAAGTAGGGAATCCGTGTGAAATTGATAGTTTTCGTGGGAATCAAAACCTTTTTTTGTTTGTCATACTTTCAGCTCAGCTGTCATTCGGTATTCGTTTCGGATTTTACCCGTTTATCTAGGGTTTACCTATGACTTCTTTGGTATGGATGCCTATCTGTCTGTCTGTGTGCGAGTTTCAACTCCTGTGTGCTAAGTTAGATTTGTTCTACGATTCGTGTTGATTCTGTACGTTTCCACTGCGACTGTCTTATCTTCGAAAAGGAAAATGAAAGCAGACAAGAGAGATGGACAAGGTCAGTCCAAACTGTAAAAGCATTATGTAAATTGTCTAATCCAAATTAAGTTCAAACTCGATGGAAAACTTACTTCTGTAAAACCTAACTTCATTGACTCGGATCAGGGAAGCCAGCCATCAGGATGGAAACGTATCGAGGTGAGACGAATTTCTTCGCCTTCACACGAGTGAAGAGTGGTTATGATGAAAGCTACGAGAGAAACCCAGCAAAAAGAAAAGAAGAAATATAAGGGGAGAGAAATTGATTCTTGCGACTCGTTAACCTGTTGTTGTTGCGACATTTACACTCTTGACTAGGGGTTTCATGCCGTGCAGCAAGAAATGGTTGTAACTTGCATGCATTACACGTACGCTCGTGGATACGTATTTGTGAATAGTGACGCGAACTTGAGATCATGCTTTGCAGTTTGGGCAGCTCAGCAGAGCTAAATAGTCCCATGCGCCAAGATTGTGTTGAATTTATGATGGCGCAGTGATTGTACATCGAAGTAGAATCTATGAATGAGGAAAGAACATGATAACTATATTTCATATTACAATAATCTCTTCATCATTCTTTGCGAAGGAGTAACAAAGAAAAATGTAGCCGCTAGCTAATTAGGCCATCATTAATTTTTCATTTCTTAAGCCACTCTTTTCTCGAACCCATGATGTAATTCTCTTCCTTAGTCCCTAAACATTGCAGATGAGATGATGACCAAAGTATATAACCCTACCTTCAAATGCCTTCACTTAATTTCCATCACGGATTCAAATGCTGCTTGTCTAAGGAAAAAGACGCGCCGGATGGCCGAGAATATGGCGGAAAACAGCATCATAAAAGGTCGGACGACATTCAAAGAACATATTGGCGTCGAACGACAAATCTCGCCAAAGCACAAGTTAGTACGATAATTACTCTCATCCAGCTAATTAACCACAATTCAATTCCCTAATCAAGTATCCGCCATGTGCCACACCCTACGCATGTGACGCCTAGCTAATTTATGCAAGGGCAAAAGAGATTACATTCGCAATTATAACATGCGTTGGACTTTGAGACGCATTAGACCAACCGCGACAACTTTCTTTTGTCCTAAGCAACCCCAGTGAATAATATTAGGGGTTGTTTATGTACCCACTGAACTCTATATTAGGTCGGATTTACTTTCTTGAAAATCTTTCTTCTGTGGGCAAAGAAAGGAGGGGGGAACAGGGGTATTAATATTAGGGTGTTGACATCTCCGGCCTGGGAAAGTAATTCTTTCTCTTAAGCACCTAATACGCGTATTATAAACCTAAAAGAACATTTAATCAATTCAGAGCACGATTGACCGCTTTGAAAGCTTACAAAAGTGGTGTATAAACTAATCCTGCGCAATCAAATCATGCTCACCCTTGATTCCGCCCGAACTAACACTCAAAAAGTGGCCACGAGTAGGTCATAACCTACCGTTTTTGATATATCTGTATCTTCTTAATGCTGTTGTTCTTGGCTCAATGGGTGTGGACCGCCACTGCCTAAGCCCGCAAGAGTGAGCTACAAGTTATGGTTAGTGCCTGCTCGGGATTTGAATAAGCCATACTATACAACGTGCACGCATTTTTGGGTGCCTGTAAAGATGCCTGTAAAGAGAATCTCCCTGTACGATAACGTAATTTTGGGCAATTTGGGAGATGATTACAGATTGTTCATTTGGAATTCATAATGAATACATGGTTGAAAAAAGGTGGGATGGGGGCAATGGTGGCAATGATTCCATTGGTTGTCCATGAAAGATGAGTTTTAACTGAATCTACATTTATAATTTGGATAAAGTAGGAATAAGACATCATGAAAGTGGAATTCATGACATATCAATCACTATGTGCAAGATGCTGCCACTTCTTTCTGTTTTTCTTTTCTTTTCTTTTCCAATTTTTTGTGCCAAAGAGAGTGCGAGCATATAACATGACATGATATGATTATGTAACTTTTTGATATGACTATGTACTATTATTACTCTTTTAAAATGGGATTATGATGGATTTACCGTCCGACGGGGTAAATGTAATCTATGACATGACTTTTATAGAGATTTAATTTCCACAAGAAGCTCATTGCGCACATACCATGTAACAAAACGGTGCTTTTTGAAAACTCTTTTGTTAGCTACCGATAAAAAAAAAAGCTAATCTTAAATGAATATGCGTATAATTATATCACATCATATTCATAAAAATTAGTAGGGTCGACCAAAAAGAAAGCAGAAAGAATAAAGTTAGACTCCTTGATCGTCACAGGGTGCTCCCTTCGGTATCTTGATAAGTCTCAACCGTTAGTGTCTCGACGGTTGATATATGTCGAGGTATTTAGAGAAGTACTGTGTATGATAAATGATCTCCATCCGTATAAGCAGGCACAACCACTCGTTACCGCTACGTCGTTGCCAGTCATTTAAAAAGAACAAGCGCGCTAAACCAGAAGATTCAAATGCATCCGGTATCTCGGTATCTCTCCCATCACGCATATAACGGCCTGTATTCTCCCGCCGAGAGCAAGCGATCTACTCTTCCCCAGATTTTCAAGAAAGCCACGGCATCATTCGGAAAGTTCGTTGGTGCCCAAAGACTCAACCGTCGTCATCACACGACAAAGGAGCTAATAATCTAGGGCTCCATAGCCACACACACACATTACTACATACCAGTACATGGCTTAAAATATTGACATAAAAAAGCCAAGGGGAAACACCAAAACGAAACGAAGGGCTTTTCCTTGCTTGCTAGCCGTGCGCATCCGGTCCAATCCCCCACCGTTGACATTCCCTTCCCCCGTCACCCCCACTCTGGAGATAAAACAAGGCCCCAGTAGCCCAAACCCCAACCCACCCCCCACGATGTAGGGGAGGATGGTGGTTTTAACTTTGTCTTCAAAACAAGGGGGTGATTAATCAATTAATGAGCAAGATTAACCAACTTGATTACCAAACAAAAAACCTTAATAATCATACCCCGACCTAATCTTGTACCGGCGCCAGCTACCACCTAACCCAAATGGACTACACGAGGACGAGGAGGACGACTACGACTACGACGACGACGACTACTGCCGCCACACCTGCAACACGTGAATGTTTTCGGCTCCTTTTTCAAATTCGTGGAGCACAAAGGTACACGACCCCCTCATGGTACACCCCAAAGCCCAACCCCCCACGCAAAAATAGAAAAAGCAAAGGAAAGAGAAGGGAGAAGATATTAATACGACAAAACACGATTTCAAATTAAGAGCCGATTGCATTATTTATAATTGACGAGGCTTGCAATTTGCATTGATGGAAGCGCCCCTTCGCAGGGAAAGAGAAAGAAAGGCGCCACCTCCCCCCCCCCCCCAGGGTGACGTCACCGCCCGGGGGATGCTGGCGTCATCCGGGGGATGTACGGACGGGTGAGAACCCTGACCTAATAAATCGAAACAGTACCTGAGCACGTGACGGTGTCTCCGGAGTCCAAAGCTTCGGGGAAGGGGAGGGGGGTGCGCGCGCGTGCTCCGGTCAAAGCGCCATCCGGTCAAAGCGGGCTTGCAGCTCTTGTACCCTTCTGGCGCGTGACCCCCGGCGCGTGAGGTGTCCCGCGCTGCCGCTAGACACGCGCGCGTCGCGTTCGCTCTGCTCTGCTCTACCTTTTCTTTTTTTTTTAATCGTTTTCTTTTCTTTTTTCCCTCTTTTCTTTTCTTTTCCTTTCTTTTTGAGTAAATTGCACAGACGCCCCCCACGCCCCCGGTAAATCGCAGCGAATTTTTCCAAAATGCGTCGCCCGCTTTTGAAAATTCCCCCACGAGCGTCCCTTTCGCGTCTCGTCTAATCAAAAATCCCCGAGGGGTGTATAACTCGAAAGCCTCTTTTTTTCATCTCCCCCCCCCCTCGCGTCTTCAAGAATCGCCCTTTCGTAAAAGTGGATAGGTAAAAAAGTTTTAAAAAAAAAAAGAGGAAATTTACTTCCCGGCCACCCACCCGCCACCTGCTTCTCTTTAACTCAGAGTGCCACATCCCTTTTCTGGAATTGCTCTTTAAATTTTTTCTTTTTTGTACTCGTATCTATTTAGTTTAGTACACATGCGGAGAGCGTGGTCGACACTAATTCATCGTTATTATGCCTGCATTTACGTGTCTTCATCGACCTTACTATTAGAGCGAGATCATCCGAACGCCCTCGTTCTTTATTATGACGAAAGCCTGAATAAGATTTCCTCTTACACTTTCCAAAGTAACCCCCCCCCTTTTTTTTTGTGAGCTTGACTATTTATGAGAAGCAGAGATTTTGGTGAGTTGGAGTCGGATTTTCAAATGTTTTCTTTCTTCTACACTTGGAATGATTAGGGTTTGAAATCCTACTACTTTGAAACATGACTCGGAGGCGGGAGAAGTTCAAGTGTCGTCTTTAGGTCATGTCGGATCGCTTTAAGAAGGTTCAACAAATCCGAATTCTCCAATTTTCTCTCGTGTTCGAAATCACATTTACATTGTACAATGTATAGAGGGTCCACAAATGCTCATACAACTATTGAAACCAATTTATCTCTGGGTCTCGAGTTGAAATTCCCTTAATGCCCTAACCAGCTCCATTGACCCTAAAGAGTTCATCCGGTCTACCTCTCTATGTCGTTATTCTTAAAGAAATCGGTGGCAATTTTTTGACGGGTGAACAGATTTTAAACTAAAGTAGAGAAAATTGTCCAAAAAATCTTAAACCTATTGTACGGCGACCAATTCAGTCCTAAAATTTTTAATTATGCCAATTTAGTCCCAAACTAATTGTATTGCGGCCAATTCGGCCTTAAACATTTCAATCATGTCAATTTATTCCTAAAACCTTTTGAGGATTTGTCAATTTAATCTTAAACTTTTTAACGAATTACCATAGTAGTCCTTTCGGCTAACTTTGGCCGTAAATCGCTGACATGGCAATCTAGTCAGCACTAGTCATCCTACGTAGCGCAGCCAGCGTTGATGTAGACAATTTTTTTAATTTCTATTTTTTTTATGAATTTTCTATTACAAGGTCGGCAAGGGCATCATGAGCCCTCGCGGGGCACAGTGAAGGTGTCACAATCCTCGCCTGCCCTCGCTGTGGCCACCAAGGTCTTTGCATCCCTCGCCCTTGGGCCGACAGCCATTGAAGGAAAAAAGGAAAAATAAACGAAATAAAATAAAAAAAATTAATATATTAATAATAATTCGAAAAATGTAAAAATTATGCACGTCAGCGCTGGTTGCATTACGCAAGACGACTGAACTGTCTTTTCAGCGATTTCTAGCTAAAATTAGTCCAAAAAATTACATTGGTAATCCGTTAAAAGGTTTAAGACTAAATTGATAAGTTATCAAAAATTTTAGAACGAAATTGACATAATCGAAAAGTTTAGAACTGAATTGGCAAATTATCAAAATGTTCAGGACTAAATTAGCATAAATAAATATTTATGACCGAATTGACCGATGTACAATAGGTTTATATTTTTTTGGACAATTTTCCTGATTAGAGTGAAAGTTGAGGTTTTTCTTTAGATAAAAAACAAATCGAGGCAGTATTGTGATTTGCTTTAAAGTTTGGAGTTTTTTTTTAAGGAATTAACCGCTCAAATATTACCTCCAAAGTAATACAAACACGTACGGCCAGTAGCCAAAAAAAAAAGGGAGAATAAAAACAAGAAAAGAATCTTTTATTTCGTTTTATGTTATTTTATGTTTTTTTTCCCTATAGCGTGTGGGGCCCCCTTCATGGGTATGATCACACATATATATTTGTAGGCCTATAGGAGTATTATGATGATTTCAAATAAAGTGCACCTAATTATTCGAGGGGCGGGAGGTGGACCGCACCGTACGTCTGTAGACATAATTTAAAGGAGCATGAATGAGACACGTGCCTCGATTACTCCACCCCCACTAATCTTATCAAGTAGAGAGAGAGAGACAGAGAGAGAGAGAGAATCTTGGGACTCTCAATGCACTTGTGCTAATTATTGTTGTTTATCCGTGATTAGCAATTGGTTAATCACCATTAACTCCCCCCCTCCGAGTCAAAAAAGAAGTTCACAAATTACTACGACCCACTAGCGGCTTGATCGAGTGAAAAAAGCCCCGCCAATAGAAACGTTCACGTACGTGCATGGTTCCATAATTTTCCCAGCGTAGTAACGCTCTGCCTAACCTAAACATTTGGGCTCGGAAAACGCGCCCCCCCCCCCTCCTCTAGTTAACTAGGCCTCGAGATTGAAATACAAAATCGGTCGACGAAGTGGAGTACAGTGTTTTGTAATAGTATGGCTTAGATCAAAATACAGAATCAGTCGATGACGTGACGAGCCGAAAGCGAATGTTTAAATAAGTTAGGCTGCGTTTGGGAACGCTTTGGGGGAAAGTTTTTGGGGAAATGTAAAGGACTTTAGGTCGAAGGGGTTTTTCAAAATGCAAATTGTGTTTGGTAAATTGTAACTTAAAAGTCTCTTGCAAAGTAACTTTACGTAAAATAGCGTTTGAAAAATTATACTTGCAAAGCTCTTTTTTTGTTTTTTATTAAAAAAAAGTTAAAACCTTTCGCCAAAACCGGCGAAGGGCAGGCAGCCGCCGACGACCTAGATCCGGCACCGGGCGGCCGTCGTCTGAGGCCGAGCTTGCTTGGGTAGCCCCTGCGATCGCCGGCGAGGACCGCCTGGGCTCGAGCGAGGCCCAACGAGGGTCACGAAACCCAGGCGACGGTGCCAGCGACCCAGATCTGACTGGGTCCGGCGCCGGGCGGCCGTCGTCTGAGGCCGAGCTCGCTCGAGCAGCCCCAGCAACCGCCGACGAGGGCCACCTAGGCTCGAACGAGCCCCGACGAGGATCGCGAAACCCAGGCGAGGGCCGCCGCTCGGCGCCGGATCTGGGTCGCCGACGACCCTCGAAGGTCGGTTAGGTCGCGCGACCTCAGGCGCCCTCGCCTGGGTCGCCGAATCTGGGTCGCGCAGCCCCTCGTGTTGGTCATGCGGCCCCTCGCGGCGGTCGCGCGAGCCCAGGCGACGGTCACTGGGTTGCGCGACCACACCGGCCCCCCTCCCGCGGTCGCTGTCCCCTCACAGCCACGCCGTCCAAGTGCAAGCGAAGAAGATGATGAACAGTACCAGACAAGGCTAAATCCGGAAAATCAAAAATTAGACGAGGGTAGTTTTGGAAGAAATTTTTTGTCACTTACCGGCACTGTAGCATGCCGAAAATGCTGAAATGCCCAAGGCACCTCCTAGGGTGCCTTGGGCTTTTGGTCTTTTGAAAGCCAAAATGGGTCTTCAAAAAATAATTACCAAACACTAAAATTTAGCCCAAGGGGCTTTGGATGCCCAAAACCCCTTAGCAAAGTGGTTCCCAAACAGAGCCTTAATCATGTTAGGATGCATGTGTGAATTGTGTTAGAAGAATTCAACATCGAATAATTGATGTGGTGTAAAACAATTAATATATCTTAATTGGCTCATAACTCATTAATTTAAACTTTTGAGTAAATGTAGGTATGTTAACAGGTTCGGACGTAGGCTCCCTTTTAGTGATTTTCCCGTTCGAAAAGTATTGGGCTTCCGCTCTGTTTCGTAACAAACTGGTATCAAAGTCGAGTTTGGTGAATGAAGTTAGGTAGAATTTCTGAGCAGTAAGCATTGTGGATGCACGTGTAAGTTGTGTTAGAGAAATTTCACATTGGATAATTGATGTAGTGTATAGCAATTAATATATCTTAATTGAGTCATAACTCATTGACTTAAACTTTTAAGTAAATGAGGATCCAACTGGATATGTTAACAGGCTCGGACTTAGACTCCCTCCTAGTGATCTCCCCGTTTGAAGGGTATCGGGCTTCTTCTATATTTCGTAACAAATTGGTATTAGAAAAACTCTTACAAGCCATATTGAAAAACGAATGATTAGAAATCCATGCCGGTCTCGATATCTCTAATATCATTGTACTCTTTGACATCTTGAATTATATAGAGGATTTGATTGGATATTTATTTCGATATAAAGGGGCAATTTCTAGTCATTAGATTAATATAGCAAGCTTACATGGTTTCCTTGATTTATCGGGGAACATAAATGATATTACAACAACTAGCTCATTTAATAATCAGATAAGTTTTGATGAGCAACCTCCATTTATCACATACGTGCGCTCAATTTTATTTTCAAATTTTAGGTGCATTTGTCTCCCCGAAAATTTCACGATAGAAGGAGATATTTTTATGAAATCATTTTCAAGAAAAATGGTTAGTTTTTATTTGTTTAGTTGTTTAATGAAAGTGATTTCCTTCTTGCCAGAAAAGGAAATTATTTTCCTTTAATCTAAGCTTGTTCTTTCAATTTATGACAAATATTTTTCATAGTTCGATTAGTTTTATTATCATCCAAATATCGAAAAGCCGATAAATAATTTTCTGAAAACATTTTCTCTCCAAACAAAAAGACCCCGCAAGAAAAACTTCGGAGTATTGCAATAAACGCATGCTGACCTTGAGAGATGAGGCCTACGAGGAAAAGTGTGAAGCACAAGGGAATTATATGCTTCTAAACGAGCAACATGAAAATTTCAATGCTGACTAAATATTTTCCCTTATTTAAAATGAATTGCTATTTTAAGGTATTGGCATCCAAATCATGGAGCACTTGCTATGGCCAAGTGGGTGGTTTCTTATGCCTGATTGTAGGAAAAATGATCCCAAAAATCTTAAATTTATTACACCTTTTTCAATCAAATCTTAAACTTTTTAATTGTGCTAATTAAGTCATCAACATTTTCACATTTTGTTAATTGAATCTCATCCGGCCAATTTTGGCCAAAAATCATTGATATAGATGTCAGTCATCCTACGTGACGCAACCGGCACTGACGTTGATATTTTTTAATAATAATTTAATATTTTTCTAATTATTTATTCTATTTTTCCTTTTTCCTTTTGTTTCTTCTTCCTTCTTTCCTTTTATCTTACTGTGGACAACGAAGATCGCCGAGCCCTCGCTGCCCACGAGTGAGGGTCGCATGGCCCTCACTTGCGGTCGGCGAGGGAGTTGCGGCCCTCACTAGCCACTTTAAAACGAGAAAAGAAAAGAAGGAAAGGATAAGAAGAAAAAGGAAAAAGAATAAATAAATAACTCAAAAAAATATCTTAAAATTATCCACGTTAGCAATTTCCGGTCAAAATTAGCCGAATAGACTCAATTAGCAAAACGTGAAAATGTTTAAATCTCAATTGACGCAAAATTCTGAAAAAAAAAATTGCATATTTAAAAAATTTAAGATTGAATTAACAAAAGTGTAATAGATTTAGAACGTTTTGGACAATTTTTCCCATGATCGTGCAAAGTTCATTGCTAAGCATTTAGAGTATAAAGTTCACCTGTATCGACTCTTTTGTTCACCTTCATCTGTATCATAAAAAGCGACGTTATATATACATATATAGTTATTTCTTTCCTTAGAATCACACTTTGACCTGTCGATTGATTGGCCTAGATTAAAATATATCCGACCCAGCTTCCAGCAAGGTTCGCGGCAGAGGTAACGGCTATCTTTCTCTTTATTTGCATGTTTTGTTTTGGGCACGGACGAAGGCAACGGCTTCAATAAGTAATATGAGAAATGACTAAGGACGCTTTTCTCACGTTTCAACGGGAATAGAGAATGAGGCAAACACACAATGACACAATTTGGGACTTGCATTGTGTCTTGTTAGGCATCGTGCCCATGTTTAACAACGACTGACATCCTCTACTAGACACGTTGACATTTTCGATTCAACCTCTTTTATATAAATGGCATTTCAAAATTTACACCGACTGTTGATGATATCTATTTCTCTTTCATTTTAGTTCTTCACCTTACCTTTTTTTTTGGCTATTTTCTTCGACTCTGGAAACCCTAGCAGAGGGCCACCATGCTCCCAACCACCCGTCTTTGTCGGTAGACCCTCCACCTCCGGCAACTAATCTGAATTGTCGCCTCTAATAGTCAAGCAGCGCTACTAAAACTCCGTTTCTACCATCGTCCGTCGACCCTGATGCAGCTGTACATCCTATTCTTTCATTCTCTCATCAACTCTCTCTCTCTCCCTCCCCCCCTCCCTAGTCTGTAGGCTCGCGAGCCCTCATCAGATCTGGAGAGGCGAGGGTATGACAGCCCTCGCTAGCCACAGTGACGGCAGGCAAGAGCCATGATGCCTTCTTTGTGGCTTGTGATGACGTAGAAGAAAAAAGAAAGAAAGAAAAAAGTTAATTAATTAATAAAAAATAAAAAAACATTAAAATTTTATTGAAAATTGTTCATATTAGAATCGGCTATACCACGTAGGATGGTCAGCATCCACGTCGGCCATTTCCAGCTAATGATAGACTCAATTGACAAAACTTGAAAATGTTTATGACTCAATGGGTAAAATTAAAAAGTTTGATACTGAATTGGCAAAAATGCAATAGATTTATGACTTTTTTGATAATTTTCCCTATTTTTATCCAATCCTATCATTCGTCCACTAAACACTCAATATGATAGAATATTCGGTGCAAGTTTATCTACTCCGATCCTATTCTGTCTGATTTTATCTTTTAGCGACAAGAGGCAGCCAGCTAATTCCTTTCTTTTTATGGGATTAGGAAAATCTCAACAAAAAAAATAACGATGTTGGCATAATTTTACGGCATCTTACTTCGTCAAAAGCGAAGATGCGCAAAAATCCAACTTGGCCCTCAATTCCACCCTAACACCTACATTAGCAAGGTACAACCTCCACAAAAAGGTAAAACAGCTTGATCAGCATGATCTAAATTATACATCATGGCGATTCTTTTAGGTAAGGACCCCGAGGGCTTAGAGAGAATAAGTATAATGATGTATTAGTACAAACAAACAAAGCGAGTTCGGTGCATTGGTGGTTGGTGATAAAACATAAAGTGGGAAGACTTTCCCCAAAGCATTTTGCAGAGCCAGTGAGAGAGAGAGAGAGAGAGAGAGAGACAGAGAGAGAGCTTAGCTGAGATTACTGGACATTTAGGGCCATAAAAAACCACGTATCATGTGAAGCAACAGTGAAAAGTTAGCGTATAGACCGTATCTTTTCTCTTCCCCATGATAAAAGGCCCTTGCTTTTTTGCAATATCTCACCTTAACATATATAAAAACCCTAAAAGGGTTAGCGGTTAACAGCACATATACATGCATGGGCACTAAGCTAAACGTTAAGTGCCAAATGGAAACCATTTACCAGTCGCTGAGTGGCATGACCCAGTACACTAACCCTTCCCTATAATTGATGCACAGACTTGATTCGAGCACCCAAAAGATTTTCTAGTCCGTGCCTCAGTTGAAACTCAAGGCAAATTCGTTTGACTACCTAGGTGTCCGTTGACCCACCAATAGCTTTTCTTGAAAGACCCCCCAAAAGTGAAAAGAATTGGGGGGGGGGGGGGGGGTAAATGAACAGCGACACGCCAGTTGAACTGAACGGTATAATCCACTTAGGGTTAAAGCTTAAAAGGCTCATTAAGTGGAGCGTTTGCTGTTGCGATAGTGCAGATACATCACTGACATTTGTAAAGCATATGATGCAGAGAAGGGGCTTGTAATCATTTTGACTGTCGAGAGATTTTCCCGTGAGAATGTGGCCGCAAACGAGGGAGAGTGTCATTATAACCTTACCCTCATGCAAACGAGAGCAACGAGGCTTTCGTGAATTTGGTTACGTCGCCTTTCATCCCTCTCTTACTTTTTGGAGAGAGGATTACACGAACGCATTTGGTAAAGAGACTACCAGAAACAGTGCACACACCGAGCAGGATCCATGAAATTATTACTAGCAGGAGAGGGTAATGTGATTATGAGAGGAGCTAGCATCGGAAGAGCCAAAGATTCTTGTACTCTCTGTGAGACAGACATGTTGGGGTCGTCCTCCAACGAAATGATCACATATTCTTTTTAAAAAAATTAGAGCATATCTTTATCGATTTTATCTATCATTGATCACGAGATAGTGAGGAGTGGGTTGTTAAAAGCCCTCGAATCAGAGGTGAATAAAATCGTCGGTGTGAAATTCTTTTCACGCCATCTATGTACGTTAGAATTACTCGTCTTTTCCCTTTTCCTTCTTTCTCTTTGCCAAAAGACGAGTGGACGGAATTAAGCCATTGAAATTTTTTCTTTTTTAACGAGAGAGAGAGAGAGAGAAAGGGAGGAAGAGAGAGATTGGTTAAACATGGTTGGTGAGCGGTCAGCATTGGGGCCTCGTTGCCGACAAGAATTTCTGTCTCTCTCCCCCACTAAACTAGCAATTAGTACACATTGTTGAGGCTGATAATATATCTGAGACATGTTGTACTCACTCACTCACTACTCAATTCCTACCGCTTTTCTACGCGCATTATTACGACCCCCTTTGAAAGTAATGGACCAAACCCTCTCGCCCCTTTTTCTCTTTCTCCCACCTTTTCACTGTTCTCGTTGAGGTGCGTGTGTGTGGACGAAATCTCCATACACCATGTACAATTATGCAGGAGAAGCTGCTTTATCAGATGCAGCATAATGAGACGGAAATTATTATATTCTGGTCTGGATGGTTTTCCTAGAAAGGGCTCTCTCGTTTTGGTGTTTTACTCAGGAAAAAAGGGTCCCGAATCAACGGGTCATCTGGCTTTCCATATTTGGGCAGACTTCGGCTATATTGATCATGAATGAAAGTGAAAAAGAAGAGCAATCGAGGGGATCCCTTTCAATTCAATTCTATGCTCTCCAAGAACACAACCTCCTTGCTTCGAAATGATAGCAAATATATTTGACAATTGCAGCGTTTGGACCTTTCTTGCATAAACAACTTGCGGCGCTAATCGATTGCTATCCGGGTAGAGTCAAGAGGGTGATGTACATGCGGTCATTAAAATCCAAAATAGCACAATCTTACTTTTGGGTCGGCACCATTTGTGGGACGCCAGTAGTGTTCATCATTACAAAACTATGGGGGTTAATTATTATTATTATTATTATTTTGCTTCTTGTTTCCCTATGTATAAACTCATGATGAGGGACTAGGGATGAATAATGACAAAGGCACGTAATATATCTACCAAATACCTTATTTAAATTTTCTCTCACTAATATAATTATAGCCATGTAGCTCCAAAATGTGGTGATTTAGTTCTACCTAAAGGACTATTATATGGAAAGCTAACTATATAAATATGCGGTACTGCAAAGAAGCTGTAGAGTGAAGAATTTTTAATAATATATAGGTGTGGTCGAGCATGATTTTCTCTTTGAACTATTAAGATCCCCCAAGGCATCACCAGCTAAGTCCAAACAAGTGCCATATAGTTCGATATATATATTGATAGGCTTCACAGATTTTCACGAGCACTATATGAAAGTGAGGCTTTTGAGCTCATGGCCAGATCACATCACAAAACCATTAGATCATTTCCAAGGCTCTACACACATTCATGTCATGATAAGATCCAGTCAATTCAAAAAATTGATCTAGGGGGCAAACCTTGAATTTCCGGACGATAATCCTCAAAAGCTCCACATTAAAATATTAGTTTTACCTTCCTGTGAAGGAGAATATGATGAACAGATGGAGCACTGACCTTGAATTTGTGATTGAACCTGTTCACCGTCTCGTGTCTAGAATGAATGCAACACCTTTTTCCTAAATTCAAATTTGATTTTACCATTGACAAATCCTTTAAACACTGTAAAGATCGTAGCCAAATCGTACGATCAATCATATGCTTTTCTGTGAAAACAAGATTAGTAGATCTCTCAAAAACCATCTTTCCGCCATTAATTATCGCTTTGAAATTAATGAAGCTCTCAAAAGCGGTTTCCTTTATGTTTATATCCTCTCTTGAAAAATTTCGCAGAACCCTAGACCTATCTTGAACGAAAGACGAACCAAATCAAAACACCCCCCCCCTAACAACAACGGCAGCAAAAAACTTTGAGAAAAGCTCGAGAAAATAGAAAAGAGAGAGAATTGGGTGTAGAATCGCTCTCAAACTGAAGCATCTTTCGAGTGTGTGGTGCTTCATGCCGACAAGACTCTCTTTTGTTGGGGTCCTCACAAGAACCCCCTTTCTCTCAATCATGGGTTAACCCGTCGCCCAATGACTTTGCATGAACTCTCTCTCTCTCTCTCGCTCTCTCTCTCTCTCACGAGCCTTTAATGAGAATGTTTAATTGAGAAGTTACCCTCGTCTTAAAGTTGATTTGACAAGGAAAAAAGAAAGAAGAATTTATACTGTTCATCCACATTTGAAAAGGAGAGAGTAGGGTCTCAATGGGAAGATCGTAGGTAGATAATGATATTAATTTGTGCAGCAACTATTCAGAGTTGTTGGACTCTTGTTCTCTCTCTCTCCGTGGCATGTAATCTCACTTGTTATAAGAGCTATAGTAGATGCAGCCAGATGACCATCTATACCTCTAAATCAAAGTTATTTATGTAGAGCCGAACAATCCATTCACTCTTGATTTTATGTGCGCTTGCTTTTCCTTGTTTTGTATCATGGAAAAATCGATACATGTATCATGTTGAGATCTCGAGATCATTTTCATGATATTAACTCGAACAAACGAAGCATGTCTATCGATACCATTACATGGTATACATGAACGAAAGTTCATCGTCGCATAAGTTATTTCTTGAACTTGTAAGTATTACCCTGAGTGAAATATGACACCATATGGTATGATCATGAGCAATGAAAAAGCCAGAAATCTAACTAGAGGCGGGAATGGAGAGGTGAAATGTTCAACATATTCTTGGCTTAAAGCTTTGGTCAATATTTGTTATTGTCACATGTAAGAAAGAAATATCGCATAGTAGAATTACTAACACAAGTAAAAATACAAAGGATTTTTTTTTCTGTTTTGGAATAACCTAGAAAATACTAAAGAACATTACCAAAATAATTCAAATATCAGTGGCGCCTCTTAAGTTATTTATGAAATGTCATCTTTGTCAAAGACACCAAAAGTCATTTCTCGTCCTTATATCACATCTGAAATAAATAAAAAGAACTGAATTTACAGAGTGTAAAATACAATCAGATTAAGAAGAAAAATGTTTTCTATCTGATTATTAATATAATAGAGTAATTAGCGCAAAATTTTCTATAAATTTGTACACGACAAGGAAAAGTTAATGCTAAAATTAGCATGAAAAGAATCGGCCATATCACCATTTTTGGTCAAGAATTGTCTTCCTAGGACACATATAATCACATCATCACAGTGAAATAAGGAGGCTTAATTAGTTATTGGCATCGCATTCACGGGTCAGGGATGCAATGCCCGAAGTGTTGGTACCATATGAGTTCCCTCTCTCTCCCTCCATGAAAACCAGAGCTCGGACAAAGACCGGCACTTCTTCATGGCGGGTCCCTTCCCTCTCTCCCACAGACCCAAAAACCAGGTGATATGGATGATGACGACGAGAGAGCAAAAACAGTTAAGTGGGTGATTTTCCAGCTCGAAAAAGAGCCTCGCTGCTCTGTTGTGTCCTTGGGTCCTTCCAAGTGCAGTTGACCAAACGAACTCGGTTTCTTGCCCGAGTTAAGAATCACCCAAATCCTTGGATCCTCTTCTAATCATTGCATCCGACGACCTCCCCAGCTCAACAACCTCCTCTCATGGCGGTCTCTTCAGCGCGTCGACCACGATATCTTTGTCGAACGGCTTTGTCACCAGAAAAAAAGGGGAGTTGGGTTTTATCAGCATTTATAGTCATTCAGCTTAAATTCATCAGAATCTTTCATGACAACTTACAAGTGCTAACTAGGAACAGGGCTTTTGTAACCCTTCAAAGGCACAATGATGAGGCTTCGAGCATATGTTTTCGAATCCTTAACAACCTGTCTTTTGAACGGTAAGTAGTAGAATCCACTGTTTCTCGAGAGCGAGACGCTCCGATAGATCTTATTTGTAGTCAAAAAGATAATTACCACGCGCTCTGCTCCTGCTCAACACCACATATACTCGGACGAGTCGGTACGTGGGAAACCGTCCCTTGTGCTTTGTTTGCCTCAGGCTAGGAAAATAACAGAAGAAGATGCCACAAGCTCACAAGGCAACACTGAGCAGAGCAAAGACAATGGAAATGATTCACGCGCTGGAATCCGGGGTCCAATTCAAGAGCTCCATTGACTCTGGAATGGATTTTCAAACCAGGGTGACTGACATTTGCAGGCACGGCAAGATGCCTAAACGGGAATAAGATTGGCGAGCTCTCTTCATCTGTCCCGTGAAAGTGGTCAAGTGACATTGATGAGCCAGCTGAATCAGAGAGTCAAATTGGTGAGCTCTGGCGAATTCGCACGATCGCATGAATCGGGTGCAAAAATTGATGTCCCCCTAAGGTTGGATATTGAGGTGATTTTGCTACACAGCCATCCATTCTGGTGAACCGGGTAGCCGTAGCCCTGAGATCATAGTGTATCACAATCACAATTCAATGGGTACTTCACTCACTCAAATTCCAACGAATCCAAATAGGGAAAACAATATTTTAGCTCCAAAGGAGAGTTAAAAGACCGAATTACTCAAGGAACCACAAATTTACAAGAATCCCCATGTTGATCAAACCCTCAGAGCAGCATTCTCTGTTTTCACAGCATGAAGAGCTGAGAAATTTTTGTTCTGTAAGTGCAAGTACGATAGAAACTCCAAAATCAAAATCAGGGAGAAGACTGAGCGCAACCACTTTCCATAATCTTTTCTTTGATGCAATATGAGAAATACAGAAGCTCAACTCAATACCCTATCAATGTCATTTTCTCCTCCCACTCAGCTGCCAGAACTTTTCTAGGTGAACAATTACACAGAAGAAAAAAGAGGTAGTGGAAAGAATTCAATAAATCCTACAATTTCAAGATTCTAAGGGGTGTAACTAAGAAAAGGAAAGAAAAAAAATGTTACACAGATGATGCATCAACAAGAACCTCATTTAGCACATCATCCTCACCATTTGCCAATGCAAATAGCTCCGCGTCCTTATCTTCGTCGCTCGAGAAATCCCTCCTCTCGAGTTTGGAATGAGCGGCGATAAATATCAGCTTTTGAGCCCTCTCGATGCCTTCCCTCGAGTGCCCATGGGAGGACACCCATCTCAAGAAGGACGAATTGCATTTGAACCCGCAAGAAGTCGCGTGGAGAAATATTAGCCTAACCGCGACTTTCCCGAGCGACTTGAACTCGGTGAGGTGAGTTTCCCACACCAGCCGACTGCTCTGAGGGTTGACGATCCTCATCTTTCCAGTGAGAGGATCGCGCTCCTTCATCTGCACCGCTTTCGCGTATACCGGATCGAGCCCCATCGTCCTCCACTTCATGAGCTCCATTAAGGCAATGTGCGCCTCTTCCCTCGACACGAGCCGAGTTATGAGCTTATCCACATCCTTCTCTTGCTCTGGTGTCAAGCACTTGAATGGAGGGAGGTACTTTCCGCTGGTATCCCTAATCAAATACAGGGGGTCGAGAACGAATGCCGCAGCCCAGGCCGGGTGGTAGTTCTTGTTGAACCGTCTATCGATTATTTTCTCGATCAGTCCCTCCGCAATGTGGTACTTCGAGCACCAACCTTTCACTTTGGAACGGAGATCATTCCAGAGCGGGAGGCATTGCCCAATCAATGGCCTCTCCGTTTCAATCTCCCTTGCCATGCTCTTCACCAGCTTGATCAAGGAGTGCATTGCCTCCACTTCATTCCAGAACCCCATTTCCTGAATCATCCCGGCCACTTCCCCCGCGACCGGTTCCTCCATGGACATCATCTTGCACGACTCATCCAACGAAACTAACTGCAACGCCCGAGACGAATTCAATATGTCTTCCAGCATTATATAAACAGGCCCAATGCCAAAGGTCAGATTTTCGTAACCCTGCGACGGAACTCTCAATAACCCGCCGTGGCCATACTCCTGCATCTGATACTTGTGGAAGCTTTTCCTAACTTGGCCATTGTTGTTGATGAATTTAGCCAGCTTCAAGCAATTCTGGGTGACGCTCTTGAACAAAGGAAGCTCCCTGCTGAAGTCCTTGATCAAGCTACTCAATCCCTGTACCTGACAGCAAACATTGACCATCCACGGATTCTGATCCTCCAGATTCTGCAACGCCTTGGCTTTGAACCTATCGGCGACAATCCCGACGCACTGGTGAACTGCATTACCGCAAATCCCGTTCACCGTCTCCCACAGGACCTCCTCCGCATACTTAGAGGGCACCGAGCCGCTAACGAACAGCGCCCGCCGATACACGCTCGTCCCATTAGGCAGATTAACAGTCAAATTCACTAAATTCTCCTCGCCAAACCCTCCATAATCCCGGTACCTCCACCCTTCCGACGCCACCTGAAAGAACATGGCGTCCTTGATCCTCACTTCCGACTCGACCTTGGCTTCCTCGTACTTGACGTCCAGCCTCGAACCCGTGAAGTCCCTCCTCGAGACCGCGGGCAAGCCCACCTGGCTGAGGAAAGCTCGGAACTTGGGGTGCTCGAAGCTCGAGAAGGAGACCGACCCGCAAGACTCGTACACCCAGTCCACCATGAGATCGAGGGCGGCGTCAATCTGGGTCTTGCTCAGGGTCGGGCTGGGCGAGGTCTTGGGGCTCTTGAGCTTCTTGACGCTGTCCTCCAACATGGCCAAGGCCCCGAAATCCTCCTTCCCACCTGACAAGACCAAATGCTGCTGATGATGATGCTGATGGTGGTGCTGTTGCTGATGCTGATGATGAGGAGGGACCACAGCCGTCGTGGGGCTGTAGTCGGGGCAGAACCGGGTCGGATCCACTATCGCGAGCGGGGACACCTCGTAGGAGTGCACGGCGCGGGCGGAGGAGGAGCTGCTGCGCTTGCGGTGGCCGCCGCCGCCGCCGGGAGCGGCGGCCGAGGAGGACGGCTGAGGCGGGGTGACCACGGGGGTGCCGGAGGGGGAGATGGAGGAAATGGGCTTGGGGACGGAGGCGAAGTTGGGGCAGGTGCCGCGCTTGAGGTGCTCGGAGGCGGTCCGCGACGGGTTGGAGGCGGAGAAGACGGCCTCGCAGAGGGAGCACCGGAGCTTCACGGCCTTGGCGAGGCCGGTGTCGGCGTTGTGGACGAGCATGGGCTCGAGGTGCGCCCAGTACCACGCGCCCTTCCCCTTGATGGCCTTGGTCCGTACCATGACCAGCCCCTCGTAGCGCTTGTTCACCGCCTTGGCCGTCACCTCGTCCGCCGACACCGGGACCGAGTCCACCTGTGACGCCGGCGGCGGCTGCGAGGTGTTAGTGGTGGCCGCCATTTAACCGAGCGAGCGGGCGGGGGGTCAGTCAGTCCGAGACCCCCGGTCCTCCGCTCTCCTCTCCTCTTTCCTCGGGTGGAGGATGGGGGGTTCAAAGGGGAAAAAAAATTCACGTGGTGGGTCTGTGAGGGGGTCGGGGCGGTGCGGGGGGGACGGGGAGGCTCAGAGGAGCGCGAGAGCTGGCATTTTTATTTCCCTCGGTCGCCGGCGGTCGTAAATGGCCGGCTCCGGCGGGCGATCTGGCCGGGTGGGTCGTCAGGGACGGGTCAATTGAGCTGCCCCTCGACGGCAACAAGAAGAAGAAGAAGGAGGAAGAAGAAGCAGTAGTCTCGCAGAGAAGGGAAGAGAGAGAACTACTGAAGAAGAAGAAGAAGAAGAAGAAGAAGAAGAGGAGGAGGAGTAGGAGACAGGGGGAGAGAGAAAGTAAGGCGACATGAGAGAGAGAGAGAGAGAGAGAGATAGAAGGCGATGTACGAGGGGGAGAGAGAGAGAGAGCGATGTGTTGGGAGGGGCAGCAGAGGAGGAGCAGGAAGGGTCGGAGGAGGGAGGGAGGGAGGGGGGAAAGGAAATGCACGCGCGGGGGGGAGCGCGTGGGGGGAGGGGATCATTGGACGTGTGATGGGGATGGCAAACAGCAGCGGGAGTCCCCCCCTCTCCCCACCCCCCACGTACGAGACTCGCGCGACGTGAGACGGGGGGGAGGGGGGCGTTGTCACTCGCTCCATATATCTGGAAAGTGATAGTCACGCGCAATCAGTGGGGAGAATTTCTGTTTCATGTTTTCTCACCCCCTCCCCTTTTCTTCCTCCCAAGTTAAAAATAATTCAATTAGTCAATCAATTTCCTGCGTCGGACAATAATTAAATTTTAGCGTCTTTCTTTTTCGCGGCCGGGGTCTCTGTTGTTGCGGGTGAGACTCTTGTTTCTGTCCGGCGACTCCGGTCTTCCCAAAACCCCCAATCTCATTTTTCTCTTCCCCCCCTTCCCCCTTTTTTTTTTCCGCCACTTTTCGAATCGATTTTTATTGGACGGGGTCCTTTTCTCTCCCTCTCTCCTCCTCCTCCTCCTTATTATTGTCATTATTATTATTATTATTTTTACTTTTTTCAAAAAAATTTGGGTCGATTCGCTTTTTCATGATTGCCCGGCCTGATTTTCTTTTCCCCTTTTCCCTCCCCCTCGAATTCCCCTAACGTGACTTGCTGTCGTCCGTGTGGGTGGGCTGTTCATACCGGGGGGGGGGGGGGGGGATATGGTGGCGACAGGACGGAGAAGGGCAACCTAGGAAAATCAAAAAAAAATTTGAACTACTGTTGTCGTCATTATTTATTTTTGTTATTAAAATGTTTTTCCCTTCTCTGGAGCAGCGCCAGTGTTGACCGAAACAGCAAAAACAAAATTCCCCCCGGAGGAAAAGAGTTCGGCCCCCCGTCACGCCATCCGTCTTCCGGGCCTGCCCTCCTTCTCGCACATGACCTTATTCCATCGTTTTAAAAATATAATATATTTTTTAAAAAAATAATAAAAGAAAAATTAGAAAATCGAGGGGGGGGGGGGCCAGAGGGTATTTTAGGATTTAAATCCGACCTCCTCCTCCTTCGCTACAGAGACGTATTTTTCTTTTTATTAAGTTTTTTTTTTGGGGGCCGCACGCGCAATGCTCGCTCGCAAAAGCGTTAATCAGACCGGATGAGAATCTTGTCTCCTTTCGAATTTTCCCCCCTTTGCAACTAGGCCCGTAGCGGAAAAAAAGATCGAAACGTCGAACCCCAAATCCAACCCGGCAGGCTCGGCGAGCTGGACCCATTACGGATCGAGGCGAAGATCGTCGCCCCTCCGTCGACTGCTGATGCTCGACGGGCATCGCGAGGTTCTAGATAAGGCTTTCTCTACCGGTATTGCTCCGCACCCTACGACGACTCTGTCGGATCGAAAGTGACTGGCTTGCGACGCTGACGGCGTCTCAGCGATTTCCGTCGCGGGCCCGTACGTACGCGACCGTTCGATCCTATGTTTCCATCATTTTTTTTTTGTCCCCTTTTTTTTGGGGGGGTTGGGGGTGGGGGAGAATTGGATTACATGAGCAATGGGAAAACGTAATAAAGGGCGCGAGACCATGCATACGTGAACATAGTTTATAGGAGAAAAATGGGGGGGTGGGGAGACACGAAAATGGGAATTGGAAACGACCCGTCGGGTACGTGAGACTTTCCAATTTGCCAGCTAATATCAAACTGCCTCTCACTCACTTTTACAAAGGCCCCCCCTCCCCCTCTCGTTACGTAGGGACAGTACAAAGCACCAAATTTCAGATGGCCTCTCTCTCTCTCTCTCCCTTTATTTTTTTCTAAAGTTTTGGGTCCCTTGATTATCATCGATAAAAGCTAACTAATCCAAATTGGGAAATTTGAGTTGGTGACACTCCCTATGCATGGATGCATGTACACTTGGGAGCGCGCAATAAGAGCCCGATACCTTTATCGGAGGAGGTCATCAAGAAGGGAGCCCAAGTCCGAACCCCGCCAACATATCCAGTTGGGCAAACTTTTATTCAAAAACTTATGTCGATGAGTTATGGGCCAATTAAGATATATATTAACTGCTTCGGTAACATAATTCATACGCTCATCTCAACAATCTCCCTCTCTTATATGAGCTCGGTGTTAGGTTTGCTCTCTCTTGATCCGTGTATTCTTCTGCATGCATCAAGATGTCTCAACTTGAATCGCCATCAACGCCCATCGAGCTTGCAGTGCTATACCACAATGCCCACCGCCCGAAACCAGATTCCTTCCTTAAGATATTTCACCAAATACCAAAATAGGTTGGAGAGCCCATCAATTTACCATTGGCTCCGATACCATTTATTGAAAGCGCGTAACAAAAGCCCAATATCTTCGCCGGGGGAGATCGCAAGAGGAAACCCAAATCCAAACCCGTCAACGTATCCAGATAGACCCACTTTTACTCAAAAACTTAAGCCGATTAGTTATGAGCCAATTAAAATATATTAACTACTTTGCACCACATCAATTCTCCAAAGTGAGACTCTTCTCTAGCGCAACTCATGCATGCATCTCAACACATACATGCATCTAAATATGCGTTTGTTTCACTAAAACCTTTAAAAAAAATTCAAGGAAAATAGTTAATTCTCATTTATTTTGTGGTTTAGGGAAAGTGATTTCCTTCCTGCCTAGAAGGCGAAGTCATTTTCCCCCAATCTAAATTTATTGTTTTCAATCCACGAAAAACGTTTTCCGTCATCCAAACACTGGAAAGTCGAATAACAAATTTTCCGGAAAACAGTCTTTCTTCAAACAAACGGGCGTTGCATTTAAAAGGAAGATAACCAATCTTCCTTTAGCAACGACAATTAGCTTATAGTTTAAACGAACAACGACGGTAAGGCATGCGCGAAGAAAATCCTCGTATGAAGGGAAAACAAAAGGTGAGGATTTTTATGCAATAAGGTGATGATACTTACGGTGCTCCTGCGATATCACGAGCTCTATCGTGTCTCTTCGTTTTCATAAATTTATGTGAACTTGATTGACAACTTTCAAGATTATGGATTTTGAACTTGAAGAGATCCGATAGTTGATGAAATCACGTTAGTGTCACAGGTCGGCAGTTCCTTGATCAAGGAATAGCTCGAGCGGCGCCTAGCGAGTCAAGATGACATTAGGCCAACCTTCATTCTATAGTTGTTCCAAAAAATAGTATGGTAAATAGCATCCTTGTATTGGATCTACCATGCCCAGTTTAACCTGGCATCAGTGCCTCAAGCGAGATGCACGGAACACTTTAAGCACAATAATTGATTTCGGCCTGCCATGGCCTTATTAAGAGAGCAGCATCAGCTCACCATCAGTTTGTGCACGGAAGGCCAACCCTGCCTTCAGAGCTCATGGAGTTATAATCGTTCAACTTTAGAATTCCTAACACAAACGCCTTAATGCCTTTCCTAAAAACCGGTTGTTTCGTCCCTTTTGCATCACTCATTCTTTACCCCAACGTTTAAAGGTACGTGAGTACAGGAAAATCCCCACGTCACTTTGATCCGTGACATTAGGGTAATAGGTTTCATTTATCGTTGATGATTGCATGTAAGCTTTTCTCATTCTTTGATATATTCGCCAAGAAAATCATAGCACGAGGCATAACTTTCTAAAGAGATGAGCGGTACGTCCACAGGAGCGGAAAGAAGAAAAAGAGTGGGATTAGCTTCTTTGCTCTTTTCCTCAAGCAGAAAATAGCATAGGAAATCGTTTGGGTGGATCTTAGAAGCAACATCGACAAATCAAAGGAAAGCTGTGCCCTTGTCCTTTTCGATTACTTTCATGCCCCCACACCCACACTAAGGGTTTTCTAGATTTCTTTTCTCTAATCCCATATTAAAGCGCTTGCTTGAAAAAGTCCTTTGTCCGTTGTTGTTCTTTCTCTTTTCAACTGAACCAACAAACCCTAGAATCTGGATGGTTTGCTTGACTAATTAGGGTTCCAACTAATTGATGAAAGAAAAAAAGAAAGAAAAAAAAATTCGCCACACATAAAATCACCACCATATGATATATGTGCTCGTATCTTTTTATAATTCCCCATCTTTGCGTCGGTTAATACAAAGGATCTGGGTGGTTTGCTTGACTAATTAGGGTTCCAACTAATTGATCTTTTTTCTATATCCTATTAAGTGGAGCATATAATGACGTTTATCACTAAAAAATATTGATACACAGACCGTGGCCACATCTTTTTAACACTTCCCATGTGTCCCATCCCTTAAAATATTTCGCCTGCGTTGCACCCCCATCAACCACACGTCACATTGCATAAATAAACTGAATCGAGAAGCCATTCCATTGGATGTTGAAGTACACTGTTAGAAAACTATAGTATTAGATGTGCAGTGAATGGCTGATTTTATAATGTCGGGTGCACTAGTTTAGGAGATCTCGCTTTTTATCGATGGTATATATTTTACCTCTTAACTTATGTGAGCACCGTCGGTCGTGTTTGACCTAGGGCATGGGATATGCATGTTTTTGAAAACGATTCGTTCGCAGTAAAATATGCGGCTATCTGCATATAAGACGCATGCTAATAACTCACGAGGACATCTAGGAAGGGTATTATGTTTTTTAGTGTGTTTGGGTCCATAAAAATATTGATTTCGAATATGATATGGTATGCTGCTGTACCATCTAATTAAATTTTCAACAGGCGAAGCATTTCTCTGAAACAACCATTACATCCCCAAGTTAAGTTGCAGATATAAATCCGAAACTACAGTGCTTGGAAAGTGATACATGTGAGCGTGAAACTTGATCGAATTGAGGGGAGAAAAAGATTGCCTTATTGAAAGAATTCTCTTCTTTTGGTGGGGGCAGGGCATAAGGAAAACATCGTAATCTTTGCAACAAATAAAGTCAAGAAAAGGGGAGATATATTCGGTTTTTCCTGATATAAACTCGGTTTCAAGCAATGTCCCCTAAATTCAGTATCATCATGCCTTGTGTTCCCCACACTTAGAAACCACGAGTCGATGGCATGTTTTGCCTGCGTTTATCAAATTATTCTGAGTTCTGCTTATCACTTTTTTTTCCATAATTTGGATATAACATGCAAAAATTACATACAATTGCGAATGGATTTATTTGAATATGTCGAAAAATTTAAAATATAGACTGGTGAGGTCAACAAAAATACCTCATCCTTAGGGTTTTGCAACGTGTGCCCTCTTCTTTTTAGAGATCGTGAGTTGTGACAAATCGGGTATACGAAGGAGATTAGGGTTTGTGAGGATTTTTTTATATATATGTCCTGATTATGACCCAACTACATCAAATAATCGTTTTCGTTTTCCCTCTCATATCTTGACACGTCGCATGGAATGGGTAAAACAAAGTAAAACTGTCTTGTCACCTTTTAATACTTTTCCTTGTAATACTTTTCCTCGTCTTGTCGTGTTCTTCCTAGAATCGAATTTGATAGGTTTATCGTATGTACTAAATACCGTAGATTCTTTAGTTCTATGATATTAAATGCGTTCAAAACATAAATGCATATAGTAGTCATTTTTTATATTAAGACAGAACATATGTTAGATGCAGAATTACACAAAGAAGAGAGAAAATCTTCTCCATAACCAAAGCAATGTAAACAACCAACGACTCTCTCTCTCTCATAACCGTAAAATGTCAAATTTGTGTCTAGCATCATTTTATTGTTGCTAATCAAGCAGCGTAGATAGATTAGAGTTTCCAAATGATCATGAATTCATACTGATTGATAAACCTTTGTTCATCTTAGACCCGTCATAGCTTCGGACACCATGACCTGCCATCTCCAACTTCATGACTTCGCATGCACGAGCATGAGAAACGATTGCGTTGAGGGTTGCAACATCCGATCTTCTGAAACTCAAATCAGATCATATCCACAGGTAGCTAGGGCTTTGACCTAGAGTAGGGAAATCATATCAAGAGCATTGGGATCAAGTGATGCAGCATTCAACAAATAATTCAAGCAAAACCTTGCTTAGAAAAAAAAATCTCAAAATTCAATATTGATGATAATGTTCTGTATCAAAACAAATCCTAAACACCATTTTATAGGAGTTAAACCTAATTACAATAGGAAACCTAATCATAATAGAAAAGTTACCTAATCTGAATTGGAAACCTAATCATAATAAGAAAGTTACCTAATCTGAAGTGGAAACCTAATCATAATAAGAAATCTAATTATAATAGGAAAGTTAATAAGCATCGAACAACAAAATTATAAAAACGACCCTTAAAATTAACTAATAAAAAATACTAAAATAATAGAAAAAAAATCATCTAATCGCATCACCGTTTTGCTTCCTGTTTGGACTTCTGTTTGGCCAATTGGTCCAAAAATGCACCACTAATAAATTTCGCATGATTCTCCTCTACTTGAAAAGAACTCGTTCTCAAGTTAAAATCAGAATCTAGATATAACGGCTCTGTGGACTCATGAAACAGTGACAAATTAGCAACATTAAAAGTGTTGGATATGCCCATGCTATGTGAAAGGTCTATAACATAAGCATTATCGTTGATCTTTTTGCTGACAGCGTAAGGTCCATACTTCTTTGGCTGTAATTTATTGTAAAATCTAGTTGGTAATCGCTCTTTACGAAGAAAAATCATGACTTGATCACCTACCGCAAACACCTGCTTTTGCCTGTGCTTATCTGCTGCAGCTTTATACTTCTAATTAGCTTCGTCCAGCTTCTGTTTGACTTCATGATGCACCTCCACAATCTGTTTGGCCATATGATCCGTTGTTACACTTTTATCTGCTTGCTTAGACAACTGTGTTAAATTCAAAGTATACTGAGGCGCCTTTATATAAACAACAGAAAAAAGCGACTTGCTAATAGAACTATGAACTGCATTATTATAAGCAAACTTTGTTTGTGATAAAGCAACATCTCATTACTTCGGCTTATCTCCACAAATGCTTCGAATCAAGTTTCCCAGAGTTCAATTAACCACATATGTTTGCCCATCAGTTTGCGGATGAGCAGTGCTACTGAAATTCAAAGATGAATCAAATAGTTTCCATAAAAGTCCACCAAAAATGCCTTAGAAATTTACTATCCCTATATAAGATACTAGATTTGGGCACACCATGCAAACGAATCACTTCTTTAAAGAATAATCTGGCCACACTTACTACATCGGATGTTTTCCTATAAGGAATGAAGTGCGTTATCTTGGAAAATCTGTCAACCACAACGAAAACAAAATCTACGCCTCTTTGTGTTCGTGGTAAACCAAGCACAAAATCCATGGGCAGATCTTCCCATATATTATCATGAACAGGTAATGGCATATATAAACCTATATTATTAGATTTCCCCTTAGTATTCTGGCAAATATAGCACTTTTGTACGTACCTGCTGACATCTCTACGCAACTGAGGCTAGTAAAATCTCTCGCAAACTGCAGCAATAATTTTATCACGACCCATGTGTGTAGCTAATCCTCCATCATGTAAATCACAAATTACCTTTTCTCGTAATGATGTTCGAAGAAGGCAAAGTTGGTTGTTATGCATCAAATAGTCATCCTACACATAAAATTCTTGCACAAGTTCACTAGAAGCACATGACTTCCAAATTTGCCCAAAGTCATCATCATTTGCATAACAATTTTTCAGCTGCTCGAACCCTAAGATGTCTTGGCTTAATGTAATCAACAAGCCAACTCTTCTAATCAATGCATCTGCTACGATATTATGCACACCTCACTTGTGCTGTAATCTAAAAGGAAATTTTTGCAAAAATTGACACCATCGCGCATGCATATCTTTACTAATCCTCTTCTGACTATTTAAATACTTCAAAACTTCATGATCAGAATAAAGGATGAATCCTTTCCCGATCAGATAATGCTCCCAGGTCTTCAAAATCCTTACGACGGAATAAAATTCTTTGTCATAAGTGCTCTACGTCTGTCTCCCCTCGCTAAGCTTCTCACTGAAATAGCAAATTGATTTGCGCTCTTGAGATAAAACAGCTCCTATACCAACCCAACTAGCATCACAGTCCACTTCAAAAAGTTTATCAAAATCAGGTAAGGTAAGAACAGGTGCAGTACATAACTTTTCCTTCAGAATAGCAAAACTAATCTCTGCTTCCTCTCCCCATAAAAATTTGCCTTTCTTCATACATTCAATAATCGAGGTTGCAACAGTACTAAAATCCTTAATAAATCGCCAATAAAAAGTAGCTAATCCATAAAAACTCCTAACGTCAGAAACTGTTTTAGGTGTCGGCCACTCTCTGATTGCTCTTACCTTCGCCTCATCTATCTCTATTCCTTCAGCAGTAATAATAAATCCTAGAAATAACAGCTTATTAATTAAAAAACTACACTTCTTCATATTAATATATAGCTTATTAATCTGTAAAGCTATCAATACCTTCCTTAAGTGCAATAGATGATCCTCCTTGATCTTACTATAAATCAGGAAATCATCAAAATAAATTACAACAAATTTGCCAATAAAAGATTTCAGAACCTGATTCATATGTCTCGTGAAAGTGCTTGGAGCATTAGAAAGTTCGAAAGGCATCACTAACCATTTGTACAACCCTTCCTTTATTTTGAAAGTTGTCTTCCATTTATCTCCGAGCCAAATCCGAATTTGATGGTATCCATTCTTCAAATCCAGCTTTGAAAATCACTTAGCACCATACAACCTATCTAGCATGTCATCCAATCTCGAAATTGAAAGCTTATAATCCATGGTTATCTTATTAATGACCCTGCTATCTACATGCATCCGCCAACTCTCATATTTCTTAGGAGTCAATAAGGCCAGAATAGCACATGGGCTCATGCTATTTTGAATATTCCCCTTTCGCAACAACTCCTCCACCTTCTCTTTTAGAATCTCGCTCTCTTTAGGACTTATTCTATAGTGCAGTAAATTAGGCAGACTAGCACCAAGAATTAAGTCTACATGATATTGAATATTGCGCATAGGCGGCAACCCATCTGGAATTTCTTCAGGCATCAGTTTGCTAAATTCCTTCAATAAAGGATTGACTGCTTCAGGCTACTCCTCCACTTGTAATCAACCTCAGTCTCAATTGCTTGTTTCACGACCAACACGTGAATCTGTCGGGTCCCCTTAACCTTAGCTTAAATTTCCTCGTAAGGATAATGAAATTATTTTCAGTAGATTGTTTTCCTTTGTTCTTCAGTAACAACAACGTATATTTCACTCCATCCTTCACGAGGTTATACGGATTGCTCTTTCCTAAATACTGACCATTTACATCAAATTGCCACGGTCTCCTAAATAACATATGACATACATTCATGGCTACTACATCATAATAGAGCTCATCATGATATTTTCCAATGGAGAATGGAATTTTGCATCGTTTAGTCACCAAAATGCTTTCCGCTCCAGATTTAATCCATCATAACATATAGGGATTATGATGCTTCTTCACAGGTATTCTCAACTTCTTCACTGCCTCCTTTCCAATGATATTCTCGATACTTCCACTATCAATAACCACGGCAAAGATCTTTCCTAGAATGGTGCACCTGGTTCGGAATAACTGATGGCACTGCGAATCATCTTCCTATTTTGGGGTCAATATCATTCTTCGCACCACACAGTTAACTTGCTCCTCTTCTTCATCTTTAAAATCATCATCCTCACCATCCGGCGCATAGCAATATCCATCCTCTTCCTCTTCTCTCACTGCTACGTTTACGGTCTTTCTCTGAAGGCATTCATTAGATCGGTGCCTAGGCTGATTACACCTGTAACACTTTATCGCGACTGGTTTAGCATAAGGGTTAGGGTTCGCGATTTTCTGTGCTTGCGTTTCCTTATCACTCGACTCGTTCAGAGGGCGCTTTTCTACCGCTTTATCTTTTTGATTTCGCCCTGCGTTAAAACGATTATTGAAAATGCTCTTCTCTGCAGAACTGCTCGAATTGCTACCTTGATAATTTTCGTAGCCTTTTCTTCCCCTATCTTGCTGCATCAATTTTGCCTTCATCGCCATATTCTTGGCTTTAGTTAAATTTAACAGAAATCGTACTCCAATTTTATCTCAAATGAAAGGTTTCAAACCATCGAGATATCTGGCCACTTGCTGTCCCTCCATCTCTGATAAATTATTTCACTTCGTCAATCTCATAAATTCGACCGTATACTCATGCACAGTCTGATTGCCCTACTGGCAATGTTAGTACTGCTGGAACATAATCTGTTTAAATTCGGGTGGAAGGAATTCTTGTTTCGACAAACTTCTCATTCTAGTCCAAGTTCGAACTCTATCTTTCCCTTCTCGCTCCTTTTTATTCTGCAATCTCTCCCACCATGCAGAAGCACCCCACCTTTAATCTACAAGCTACTAATCGCACCATTTTCTCACCAAGGGTCTCCATATAATTTAAAAATCTATCTATATCAACAATCCAATCTAGAAATTCTTCTATGCCTAGACTCTATTAAAATAAGGAATATCGACTTTCAATTTAAAGTCGTTATCTTCACGATCGTCGTAACGTTATCTTCCATCTCTCCGATCATACCCTCTTTGAAATCCTTCATGACGACGTCTGCCGCCATAATCAGCACGTTCCGCATCAAAATAATCGTTTTCTTCTTCTTTCGAACTCTCTGAAAATAGAGAGTTATGCAACCTGCGGACCGGAACAGGCTTATCAACAGAATTACCGCGAACAAGATCTGCACCCGACCTTTTGTCGTTCCACCAATTCCGGTTCACATCAACGCCGAGACCTTTGAATCGTTCTGTTAACTCGTCAAATCGTTCTTCGAAACGATAAAGACTTTGATCGAATCGTTGATCCAAGTGTTCCATTAAACGCTACTCCAAACATTGCAGCGTGTCGCCCCCAAGGGTTGGGGCTCTAGTCTCCTGAGCATCGTTACGAAGACCATCACTAGTCGCCATAGGCTTTGATACCGCTTGACGCAGCGTTCAGCGAATAATTCAAGCAAAACCTTGCTTAGAGAAAGAAAATCTCAAAATTTAATATTGATAATAATGTTGTGTATCAAAACAAACCATAAACACCCTTTTATAGGGGTTAAACCTAATTACAATAGGAAACCTAATCATAATAGGAAAGTTACTTAATCTAAATTGGAAACCTAATCATAATAAGAAAGCTACCTAATTTGAATTGGAAATCTAATCATAATAAGAAATCTAATCATAATAGGAAAGTTAGAAGCATCAAATAACAAAATTACAAAAATGACCATTAAAATTATCTCATAAAAAATACTAAAATAATAGAAAAAAAACTATCTAATCGCATTACCGTTTCGCTTTCCGTTTGGACTTCTGTTTGTCCAATCTGTCCAGAAACGCACCACTAATAAATTCCACATCATCAAGGCCTTCGTAGAGTAAGGATTGTTGTCATTTGCACACTTAGTATCATTGGCTCCATAGCACGCTCTATAGATTCAGCTATCATAACTTGATTATCGATTATATACATTAATCATGAGATTACTGTATTTATATGTGATGTTATTCACTCATCAGGGGTGGATTTGTACCTATAACTTGTGATGTAACTTGGAATATGTAGCATTCAAAGATCATCGTTGTTCACCAAATTAGGACTAACCTAGTTAGTTGATTACTTTCCAATAATACGGGACACCATTTCTTTATATCCTAGAGTGCAATTTACTCCACTCAAAAGCAATGTGGACTACTAACTTGTATGGCACGAGCCTTCTTCTTTCTTTTTATTGTTTTTTTTTGGGACTTTTTTCGACGATACACGAGTTGTACTTTGAACAAGGTCGGTTTTAATGACATCAAGGATTCCGTGGTGGAATATTTCTCAAGCCTAACCCGTGAAGTATTCATGGACGAAGCGATTACCCAGAAACTTTGGTTGTTTGCATACATCGAGGATAAAAGCAATCGAGCCTTTCCGAAGGTTTCGAAGTATGATCCGAGAAAGAAAAAGAAAAGGAAGCAAGAAAGGAGGAGTTCGTTTCACTTCATATATGCCATGTCCACTATATGTCCTAAAAAAACTTAAACTGAATGATGAAAAAAATAGCATATAGTGCGGGATAAAAGGGCGTACGGATGAAAATCCTAGGACATTATAATGCGGGAAAATTCTTTATAGAAAAGCTTGGCAAAATGCGTTGAGAGAGGAATTATTTCTAAGGGGTTGCTCAAGTGATAAGTGTGTTCGTCCTCCTCGCTTAGGACTTGATTTAAATTATCATATTTGCACATTCTTATGGGGTCAACCCTAGGAGATCTAATCTATATGTCTCCGGTAATTACTCAGTATATATGGGATGGAGAGACTATAGTAACAGATTTGGGATTAGTCAGGTGCTCCAAAATGTCATGAAAACCCATTGATATAGAAAGAAAGACTCTTAGAAGGAATTACATTATGGTCCTGAACAGGCTCAGGAATTCATTGCTGGCTTACATCTTGTTTGCTCGGATGCTGATCATGCCCGCTCGTCACGAACCCACGTCCCCCACAAGCATTGCTCTTCGTGTCGGGTATGAAATTTTGCACGAATTCGGCTATATTCAGTCCCAAGTTTCCCACCGTCAAATTACATCGCACTCTGAAGTACCTTCCTCTGACTTTTTTTGGCTCGGGCTTAAACATCAGATCTACTCGAGCAACTTTCCAATGTTCGAACGTGAAGTGCGACCTAGAAATTCACAGAACTCGAAATTCAAGCAATCAAGAGGAGAGGACAGCTATTGATATAACCACAATGACCCATTTTCCGTGGAGTCGAAAATAGGCGAAGAGACACATTTTGTTTTAACTTTCAGCATGATTAATGTTGAGTGGTGTTTTTTATAAATGGGGAAAATGGTGGGATTGAATTGCCTGAGGCTGCCGAAACCAATGGGAAGCTACACGGTTGAGAGGACAAAAGTACATTAGTTAGCTGTTAGCTGTTGCTTATTATCCCTTTAAAAGAGATGCTCTTGACCTTGTCTTTGTCCTCAAGCAATACCCTTTTGATTTGCCCTAGTTAATACACCCCCCCAAAAATCAACTCTCGCTCTCTAAACTCAATACTTGCATTATTTAGGAGGTGCTCTATCTCCGGTTCATAATCTGCGCGATCCTTTTTGTTTTCCACGTATGCCATGTATGGAACAAGAAATTTCGAAGTGCTAGGGTTTCAAGACTTGGTGTTCGAAGAGATTTCTACTTAAGGAGCAAGCACTGTCAAAGCGAAGCGAGGAAACGCGTAATATACCATAGGCTGCATGTGTCGCCCATTCACCTATCGAGTGTCGTTAATCTTCTTATTCTTGCAAGCAAAAGCAACTGAAAATTGAAAATTTAGTGATTTTTTAGGGGAAGGGGTGGGGTGGGGGGAATTGAAGGATAATGAATAAAGGTAACCTAGAGCACATAATAATTCCGTGAATTAAAGTAATTGAGCATCCAATACCAACCCAATAATTCTGGTAAACCATAAGAGCTTTTCTTGGCGTACTCAATTTCAAAATATTCAATAGGTGTGTGCTAAGCATATCTTGAGTTCGTATTTGTATCTCCTCATACGGCAAGCTCTATTGTTTTTAGGAGCATTACGATTTTGCTTCATTTGTACTCCGTCCTCGGTACAACCTGTCTTTAATAGAAGCTATTAATTATTGGAACTCTCTGAAAGTTCTAGAGCCTCGTTATCGCCCGATCAAATCTGTGTAGGTAGATGTTCTCACTAGGTCCGATCACAATACCCATGTTGGGTGGAGTAAAGGCCCTAGCGACCTCCTACGAGTCATCCGAGGAAAATAACTTTACAAATGAAGTAAAAGAATGGGATTGTATATAGATTTATCGTCATCATGTCTCAATCAAGTTGATAATGGATCGTACGAGACGATGGGTTTTTTGGATTCGTGCTATCTTCAAAGTAACAATATCGCCTTTACCAAAAAAAAAAAAGTAACAATATCGCTTTACCAAAAAAAAAAAAAGTAACAATATCGTCTAGAAAACAAATCATGCCATTAGCATTAGTAGCAATAAGGAAATTTTCACCAAACATTTTGAGAAAACTCTACAAATATATAAATCTCCTCCCTCTTTTTCGACAGTCCAAGCAACTTTCAATTTGTGTTGGGCCGCCTGTCACAACGCCCCTTTTTTGGCAGATCACACACACACACACACAATGAAATCAGGGTCGGGCAATGGGTGGGTGGCCCGGGCCCATTAGGGATTTGGGCCGGGGGAGATGCCGCCGGACGGCCGCCGGAGCGCACGGCGGCGGCCAAGCGGAGAAACCCAATTATTTGTCTTTTTTTTTTTCAATTGCTTATTTTGCGAACTACCAAAAGAAATCCCTCAAAGTGAAAAATACGACCATCGAATAATGACCCATTACTTTATGCTATTTACGCACGCTCCTTTAGAAAAAGTGGGAGGGGGGTGAAAAAGGGAAATTAGCCAGTCGTCGGTGGATTACAAAAGAAAAACACCTTAGCCCAAGAGAAAACAGCTGGTCATAATTAGATCAAAAGTCCCATAATTGCTGACCCCACGTTTGGTGAAGAATATTAGGGAGGGCCTTTCCTTTTTCCTTTTTTTCCTTTTTATATTCAACTCGCATGTATTTTCCACTTGGAAATCACTCGGATTCTAACCTCATTGGTCGAACGAGGAGGCCTGGAGTTTTAGCCTCCCGTCGGCATCAACATTCAACACTGTGGACTTTTCCCCGTGGAAAACGACAACTACTTCGACGGCACTATGTACTGCATACTTGAAGAACGCATGAATGCGCGTTCGATTACTAATGCGCGTCCGATTACTTTTCTTTTTTTTTTTTTCCTTTTTTCTTTTGCAGAGATTTTTTACTCTAGGGCTTGTTAATTGGACGTCGTTCGTTGATTCTCTTGAAGGGTTGGTTCGAGTCGAGAGCCGAGTCAAGCCATCGAACAGGGAAAGAAGCGGGGATAGGCAATCCGGCTTTACGGTCGAGTCGACAGAACGCTTGGTCGGCGAGTCTCTAGGTGACGGAGCCTTTTCATGCGCGAGGGGACGCTTCCGATATTATGGTTGCATCTGGCGGTACACAAAAGCCCTAATTGAACACGAATGAGGCAATTGTGGGGGGGGGGGGGGGGACATCTCCGGCGGAGCTTTGCTCCTCTCGGTTCTCCCTAGAACGAGAAAGTGAAAGCATTTCCTCGGCGACATCTAAGTTCTCTAGTTTCGTGTTAAACACCGGGCCCGGTCCATGATCTTATCAGATCGGTCCCTAAGACTTGTTTGAGCTCAAGGGAGAATTAGGAAGAAATGAAAACAGAGAGAGACTATAATCATAAAACCCATTACGGAAAATGTCACTTTGGTGATGATTAGGAAAAGGGGGATTGATGTTTGGTACATGAGCCGAAGAGCTATTTTGGTAGGTGACGAAGATGCGAATGCTTTGCGTGGACATGTTGGGCCAGAGTTGAGAAGTGGAAGCCCAAGAAACAAAGGCCGATTGATTTCTATCGGGTGGCAAAAAGAGAGAGGCGCCCACCGTGGGGCTCGAACCCACGACCACAAGGTTAAGAGCCTTGCGCTCTACCGACTGAGCTAGACAGGCTGGTTGGCAAACGTCGTCTATCAGAAGATTTGCATCTTACCTATGTCTGGATGAAGTAGATCAACCAAACGACGACAGCGATGAATTTAAAAATGTGGACATGATTCGTCCCCGTAGCCGTCGTCGTCGCCAAGAACGTAGGAACAGGTCGACCTCTCCTTTTCAAGAACGAAATGACACCTCGTGGACACAAGCACGATGGACAGGAAGACAATTCAAGTCGCTTATCGGCGTCATACATCATGGCCAGGGGGATCCGTGAGTGGGATCTTATCTTTTCGATCATTTCAATTGTATCTTTGTTTCATCTTTTTTGCGTAAACAAAAAGACAGAATCCATCTGGCCTCAGTCCACAAAGCTGTGCTGTCCATATGGATCAGAAGATCCGCGAAACACAATACGGCTCGTCAAAGCACGAGATTACTTTCTCATTCGGAAGCTGTACATCGAAGTATTATCACGAGAAACAGAACCCACGTGCACGAGGACCAAAATTTCGAGGCTGAACGAACGACAATGCCCTCTTAATGAACACCGTTTCTGTTTTTTTAATGTCAGACAGAAACTTAAGTCTTCTTCAGTCCCCCACATAGTTTGGCATCCCCTCTCAAGCTGACCAAAAATTACACATTTTAAGACACTGACCAAGTTAATAATCACCACCTAACCCATGATTGGTTCTACTTAGCTGGGTTCACATGAGATGCTGGCTCGACTGCAGCGGTCCTGGGAAATGATAAGCAGTCGATGCAAAAAGGGACCACCACCAAGAACGAACACCCCACTTCTTCTGATTTAGTCAGCTTTAAGATCTCGAGTAGAATTGCCGCTTCTCAATTCCTCCTTCATCTGATCCAGACAAGAGAAATAACTTGATTTTGAGTCTCATACGATACAATCTTGGTAGCTAATAACCTGAGGGCTTCAAAGTATTGTCTCATTTGCCAATTGCCAAAATACCGGGTAATATTTACCCCTAATGTACTAATGTACTTATGTGTACTTCACGAAGATGATATTATTTAGGATGATAAAGCTATTGAAGAAGAAGCAACAGAGTATTTACCTTCTCGAGGAGTTTCTTCTGATACCGATAGCCCTGGTGAACATCACCGAATTGAAATCAGCAAATCGATTGTTTAACAGACAACACAACAGGTATTATCAAACTACAAATGCTTAACCTTATCAGTTCCATAGAGGAAGTCACAATAGGTAAACACTGAAGCAAAGTTGCTTTGACTTAAACCGCCCACATAGTGATGGTAATCATGATGGTCTGCGCCACCATAAAATGGAATGTACTTCGCAGGACTCCAGGGCAAGTCATACCTGTGCAACAGGACATTAGTCGGATTAAGCACTAACAGTATCATGAGAACTTCGATTCAGACAATAGAACCGTGAATTAGAGAGTGGTTATTGGCCAATACTCCTCCCTGAAGAACTCGGGGACACAAAAAGTTATAATGAAATTTGTTTTTTGCTTTTCAGTCAAATGTCTCCAATGATCAGAGAAATTTCCATGTGGGGTTAAATTAAAGATGGGAACCCTTATTTGACAGCCTCCTGTAATGAGAAAACGGTATAGATAAATTCATCGGTCCATAAAATGTTAATTCGCAAGAGACGCGGCTTAATGAGGATTATTCTGTGGGATAAATAAACAGCTTAAAAATCAGGCACACGCAGCTCGCACATGCATGCGCACATGTATGAGAGAGAGAGAGAGAGAGAGAGAGAGTAGCAATTGTCTTAAGACCTACCATCATAAACTTTTTACGCTGTTTACAATACTAATACAATCTAATCTGCACATGAAGTTCCACATCCACTAAAAATTGCACGGAAGACAAGAAGGTATAAGCAAAAGAAAAGAACTCATAAATGACATTCATAGTTAAGAGATTAAAATACAGCAAATGTCAGGAAGATCTTCACTGACTACATGATTTCTCCAAAGCTCTACTCAAACAACATCCCAGATGCACCACCAAAGGTCAATAATCAGACAAGTGGACGCATTTACCAAAAACCACAATATTCAGAGACAATGTCTCTATCAAATGGCAACATGCAGATGAGTAACCACTTGGACGGTTGGATTCCATTCATGATTCAGCAAGAAAAAGGCAGCAATCAGATAGCAAAACCTCTTTATTGCAAAAAGAGAAAAGATAAGCAGATCATTTGTTCTTATACACCATTCAAGTTCAACATACAAGACCTTGCTAGATTTCGTGAAAAGCCTGTCTACCTTCATACTACTACTTTTTCTTTAAGAATAAAAAGAAATCTATGGGGCAGCAACTTTTAAGAATTATGGACTGAATTTCACAAACATTTCACAAGGAGAGCATTGAGCAGATGCTTGCTCTGAATTGGAAACAGTCCCGTGCATATAGCTCATATTGCTCGAGATGCATAAGACTATAAGTCATTGAAGAATGGCCAATAGGTATGCTGTCAGAGAATGTGTCACTTAATGCTAATCATGAATTTGAATGTACTCAATCTCCTTTGCCGTACTCATAAAAGTATACCAGACTTCAACATCGTGAGGTATAGTTTTCGAATGGACCGAACTTTGGCAAATGGACAGAGGATCATGTTCCCTGGCGCTAGATTTTCTTTAGAGTGGAAATCAACCTGAGGTACATCCTAGACTACATAGTACATCCTTTTCTTTTCTCTAAGTTATTGTTTCATCCTCTTTACCTGCAACGCATGGTTCTGTACAACTACTTTAAGACTTTTCCAATAACCTATCCAATGTCACAGAGAAGCTGTACTAATAAAGCATAATCAATGCGATATTAAAAATATTCCAAACTCATCCACTGGGTTACATCTAAAACAGAGAGTTAAAAAAAAGCTCTTAGGAGGCAAAAGGAAGTTTAACATTCCAAGTAGAATTTCATGGTGCCCATTTTTGACACAACACGAAGAACATGATTAGAGCCTAATAAATTGATGTAGAGAAACTCGAATTTGACACCACACGAACCTGCTATGAGTAGAGACTTTTTGACTTTTGTCCCCATTTAATGGAAAACAATATATAGTGTTGTCGGTCCAAAGTTATTATCTTGATAACAACAGGGTAAGAGTAGTGCAACATGAATTGCAAGGCCTCCCAAGAGAGACGTGTTGATACGATTTTCCAACAATTAAAGGCCGCCAACGTGGGAAGATTCCTCAAAATTTAACCACTTTATAGAGAATTCTTTCAAAATGAAGAAAAGGACCCGAGGACTTCTAAAGGTGTCATCATTCCGTCCCACCTGTCCATACCTTTATTCATGTTATAAAGAGAACTGAACAGCAAAAGATACAAAGGACAACCCCTGAAAGCACAATGATTACAGTGAAATGGCCTAGTAAAGGATGCATACCCGCTGTGAGTATCGATGGCCTCAATCTGCCGCAAAGCAATCCACAACCACAGTGTGATCATGTGCCCAGGAGCAATTGCAGGCCCGAGAAAAGAAGGAATTCCCAGGATGAGAACCTCAGCCCAGTGCGCGTATGGTGCCGCAAAACCAATTGGAGCAGTGTACTCATGGTGAACCCTGTGGATCTTCTCGTACCCCCATTTGCAGTGCAACCATCTGTGCATCCAGTAGTTGGTGTAATCCTCAATCATGAAATACACCAAGAGTTGCGCCGCAATCTCCCAGAATGAAGGCAATGGCAATCCTGTCCTGATCCCAATCATCTATACATACACAAAAGAGAATTTTTTTTTTTTTTACTTTGTAACGTATCGACAAACAAGAACACCGCAATCTCTGAGCGCGCCAGCGTAGAGATTGAGGTAAGGAAGAGGCATCGATCCGTGATTACACAATCTCGGACTGATTACAACATAGAAAATCATAGCAAAACCAAAATGGCCGGAAATCTCGGAAAATCCAAATGAAATCAGACGTGGGTAACACAACATGAAAATGCCTAGCCAAATGCAAATCGCAGGGAGGAAAAAGAGCAAATTTTTCATGTCAGCGAAGAGGCAGGCGGCGTAAATTTTGCATGTCAGCGAAGAGGCAGGCGGCGTAAATTTTGCATGTCGAAGTAATCAATCGCATAGAAAAAAAGCCGAAAAAGTCGAAAATCAGGACAAACGACAATCGCCTACGCGGGCCCAAAACGCGACGATTTCTTCAAGAGAAATGGTCGAAATCCAGATTTCTACAATGCCATGTAAATAACGCTCGGTCCACACCAATCCAATTCCGAGAAGAAAGAGCCTCGGGAGCGGGCATCCGGCGGGACCTCGACTCACCTTCACGGTCGGGTACGAGACGAGCTGCAACGGGCCGACGACGAGGAAGAACATCTTCATGACGTCCCTGTAGCACTTGAAAATCTCGGCGGAGGAGAGGCGGACCTTGGGCTGGATCTTGAAGCGGTCGAAGCCGGTGGGGCGGCGGGCGAGATCCAGGAGGACGGTGGGGAGCGGGACGAGGGAGAAGATGAGGAAGAGGAAGAGGATGTTGTGGCAGTAGAGGAGGTAATCGGACTTGGCGGCGGAGTAGCCGAGCCAGAGGGCCTCGGCGCGGGTGAGGCCGCGGCCGAGCGCCGCCTCGGCGTCGGCGATCGTCCGGTAGGGCAGCATTGCTTCGGCCGGAGGGGGGGGCGCTGCGGCGGCGGCGGCGGCGGCTAGAAATGGAAGGTGGATTTGATGGGCTGGCGGCGAGTGGTGCGGCGAGTTTTTTGAATGTGGGGCTCACACACGCTGCGAGCCGCGCATATACGGACAACGGAACGAGGTCCTCAGCCGTTTGATTTTCTCTTCTTTTTTTTTTTGTTTCTTTTCTTTTTTTAACGTGTGCTCTCGGATCGGATCGGGTCGGATCATCCGTCACCCGGTTCACGTCGCACGTGCCTCTCCCCCTCCCCCTCGTGCGGCGATGTCTGCCTACTGTCTGTCTCTCGTGTGTTTATAGGGAAAAAAGATTTTGGCATCCCGATTTGGTGCTGAGCCACGTTAGAAGACGGTAAATTATTGAAAACAAAAACCAACGGTTGATTTTTTTTTGGAACACAAAACAGAAAATCTCCCGAAAAAAAGAAATCAAAGAGAGAAAAAGAGAGAATGGTACCGGTTTGGGTCGTTCAGTGGAATAGATTTTTCGTCAGTCCTTGGACGAGTTTCTAAATAGAGATATCCGTTTGATAACGATATAAAATTTCTTTTCCCGCAACAGATATTCATTTGGTAAGCCTTTTTAAATGTCTATCTCTTATGCTATTTTCCATTCATTGACGGGTGATGGCCAGCCGGAGGCAGCGGTGGGATGCGAGTGATGAAAAGAATTTTTATTTCTCTTTTTGCTCCGGAAATAGAAAAGTAGAAATTTTTTACTTCTCATTTTTATTTCAAATATATTTCTGGACTAAAAATTTATTCCAAAAATAGAAAAATAAAATTGTGTTACTAAATGGATTTCTGTTTCAAGCCTGTTCCCAGAAATAGAAAAATAGATCTAGCCAAAAATAAAATGATTATCATGTGAGCCTTTAGCTATTGTTGTCAAATTACCAGTACAGATTGGTGACCCTTGTAAGCCCTCCTATGGTGGTGGCTAGCAATGGAACTACACCCAATGAGGGCTTGCGACCCCTCGCACAGATCTAGCCGAGGGGTCGTAGGCCCTCACGCCACAATCCCTCCACCGTCGGCTACAGCTCTCTCTTTTTCTCTATTAGGTTTATTTTTCTTTTCTAAATCATTTTCCTTTTTATTTGTTGTTCCCCAATTTTAGTTGTTTTGTTATTATTTTTCTTACTTTTATGTTTGGCTTATTTTCTGAACCGGCGACACATCAACGCCACATTTATATCACATTTGTTCAAAACTACAAAAGAAAAGTCATGTCAGATTTTTCAGCATGCTATATTGGCAAATTTGGCTCACACGTCGTCCAAAGAAATCCATTACATTGTATTCAAAACGTTTAAGGCTTGATTGCACTTATTTCATTTTCGACAAAACATGCATGGACTTTAGTATAGTTGTACGCTATTACTGGTATTGCGAAAATTACCCAAAAAGTCATAAACTTATTGTATTTATATCAATTAAGTCCTAAACCTTTTGCAATTGTGCCATTCAGTCATAAACCTTTTGCAATTGTGCCAATTCAATCCATTCGGTCACTTTTGATCAGTCGGCGTTGATGTGGACATCGGCGATTGACATGGCAATATTTAATTTGTTTGACTTTTTTTCTTTCTTTATTTTTTTCTATCTTCTTACCCGGTCCTCGGTCCGGCTACCGGGCTAGAGGCTGAGGCCGGTGAGGTGGAACTCGCCGGCTATGGGCGAGGCTAGCCCTTGCCGTCACTGGCGAGGGCGAGCCTTGCCGTCGTTGAGCGAGGTCGAGCCTTGCCATGGCGAGTAGAGGTTGACCTCACCCACCGACGGCAAGGTCTCACTAGATTTGGGCAACCTCGCCGTCAATGGGTGAGGTCGAGCTCGCCTGGCCATGGCGAGGCTCGACCTCGATTGGCCAAAGAGAGGTCTCCCTAGTTCTAGACAGCCTCGTTGTCGATTGGCAATGTCTCGCTAGATCTGGGCGGTCTCACCGTCGGTGGGCGAGGTCAAGCTCGCCCTGCCACGGCGAGGCTCGACCTTGCCAGCCTCAGCCTTTGGCTCGATCCGACGATCAGGGAAAAAGAGAGAAAAAAGTCAAAATATATATATATTTTAAAAATATTGCCATGTTAGCCGGCTAACGTTCACGTCAGCGCCGACCGGCCAAAAGTGGCTGAATGGACTGAATTGACATAATTACAATAAATTTAGAACTTTTTTGATAATTTTCTCTACTTGTACTTTATAAAGCCTTTTTCTCTCGAAAAGTCTAGATACACAATCCGTAAACAGGATTGACCTATCCGAATTTAGACACCTAGCTTTTGCTTGATTTTCAAAAGGTGATCTAACGTGTAGTGTATTTTCTAAAAAGTGATAAGGATTTACTATTCTTGGTCCACCCACAGGAATTTAGGAACACGGTTTCTTAGCGTTAAATAATAGCAATGCAATTTTATTCTCGTCCCCTTCCTCTCCAAATCGTCTCTTTCGTGTCAGTCACATGTCAACCATCATCTCATGGCTTGAATCATGTTCATCCCTTCGCTCCGTACGCAGGCCGAGAGAGGGCGAATAGAGTCTGGGCACTATATCCTGATAACAACGTTTCCATCGGGGCGGACTGTAATGAATCATGAATCCTATCGGAAACTCACCATCTTTCGCATTTATCTAAGATAACATTATTGATACGTCATGCAGGAGGCAAACAAAATGAAAAAAAGAAGAAGAAAAAAGAATAATGAAGTTTGCTCCTTCACGTCAAGATGAGGACATTGTTTGAAATCTCATGTGAAATCCGGGTTTATCCTCCCTCTGCTAGAGATTTCACGAAAAAGCCTTTTCAATTCTCTTCTCCTAGCTTAAAATTTTGCATATCTCGTCGCGCCTTCTGAATTAAAAGAGCCGAGGCCACCACAACAACTCGCCCCCCATATAACAAAGTAAATCAATAAACATGTACCCAAAAAGATCTCCAAAAGTTACAATCTGTTTCAGACGGTCAAGTGACGGTTTTTCATGCTGAGCATGCAATGGAAACTCAATCTTAAGAAGAGGTGTCCGGTCAAGCGAACTTGATGAATGATTTTGATTTTTTTTTTTCAGCAGTGGTGGATTTGGCTCGAAGGGCAGATCATGCGAGGGACAGCGGAGAAATGTCTCTCTTTTTTGTGAAGTTCAGGGCTCGTGACGTCTCTGACACGCCTTGTTAATCGGACAAAAAAGTACAGCACTTGAGATGCTGTCCTCAGCTTGAAGGAATCTTCAGATACTATATCAATAATTGGTGTAATTAACTACTATTTATAAAGTAAAAATTTCAGAATTTATTAGATAAGCAAAACTTCCAGATTTTTCACTATTTAAAAAAAAAAAATCTTCAAAAACCTCACATTGCCTCGGCTGAAATACTTTCACCCTAAACTTCTAAATTTGTACATATATGACACGTTTACCTTTTGTTAATATTCTACCTATATGGATGATGCAAAGCAAACGGTATTGACATAGCAAGTACGTGACTTTTTTTTTTAGTCGAAACTCTCACATAACTTAAGTGAAATAAAAATGACACCGTTTTAGCAGGAGTATTATCTAATGAAGCCTCAACGGAGGGTAAATATGTTACACGCATATAAGTCTGGGGTTTTTGATATTGTCGTAGTAAGCACAATTTGGGATTTTTGATATAACCAAAAAAAGTTCGAAATAAATATAGGGAAAAAATCACCAAAAATCTCAAACTTTACCACTTGTGACACATTTACCCTGAATTTTTTTTGTGCTATGAAAAACCCCAAATTATACAACTTGTGACACATTTACCCCAATATACCGTAGTCTAGAACATTTTAGTCTTTTTCCCTTTTTGTTATGTTTTTTTTTCTTTTTTCCAACAGGGGTTGCCCTCGCCAATGAGGTCTTCGGCAACCTCGCCCTGCCCAGGCGAGGGCTGCCCTCACCAGCATTGGGCTAGGGCAGCCCTCGCCTTGCCAGCGTTGGCCGAGGGACCCTCGCCCCGCCCAGGTGAGGCAAAAGCTGCCCTCTCTTGGGCGGGGCGAGGGCTGCCTGCCGGCATCGGGCGAGGGTTTCCCTCACCCTGGCGAGGCGAGGGCTGCCCTCGCCGGCGTGGGGCGAGGGCAACCCTCGCCAGGGCGGGGCAAGGGCAGCCCTCGCCTCGCGTTAGGCGAGGGACCCTTATCTCGCCCAAGCGAGGCGAAGGCTACCCTCGCCTGACGCCGGCGGGCAGCCCACTCCCCGCCCAAGCGAGGCGAAGCGAGGGCAGCCTTCGCCTCGCCTGGGTGGGGCGAGGGACTCTCGCCCGACGTCGGTGAAGCTAAGGCTGCCCTCGCCCCGCCTAGGCAAGGGCACCCTTCGCCTTGCTTGCCCTCACCTCGCTGGCGTCGGGCAAGGGCAGCCCCCGCCGAAAAAAAGAAAAAAGAAAAAAAAAGACTAAAATGCTCTAAGTTACATTATATTTGGGTAAATATGTCACAAGTTGCATGGTTTGGGGTTTTCATGACACAAAAAAAAGTTTGGAGTAAACTTATCACAAGTGATAAAATTTGAGGTTTTTGATGATTTTTTCCCATAAATATATTACAGTGAACATAATTTGAGATTTTTTTGTGGCTTTTGTCACCTCTATGCACAGATTTCTTTCCCCCTATAAAGTATGCTTCCATTTTATTTTATTTCGTTTGGCATGGAGCTTGGTGTGGACTCTCTCGCAAGCGGAAGTACCAATCAAGAACAGAGATAGGGTGGTGCACGGCATTGAATTCTTTAGGGCGGACAACAACAGAACTTCTTCGGCCGGTCGTGGTCCGCGCGGCCCCAATGGATCTGAGATGAACCCTTAAACTTTAAAACAATGACGGCAAGTGTACTCAAACTTTGTTTACAATATCAATCTAATCGATGTCGAGACAACTAAAGAAGTATTAAACTTACGATGACCCTCGTAGTACACAATGCAACGTTTTTCATTAGTCGTCGATAATTCAATTCTCGATTGCCCCTTTTCAACTTTTGATGAGAAATCGCCCCTGACATTGGTAAGAGACCGACGGTAACAATGTTTTCATGCCTCTCGCATTGCTAAAAATTATGATTTGATATCAACTATGACTTGCTTGTTTCAACACCCAATAAAAATTTTAAGCAGAAGCCACAATACCAAAGAGAACCATGCATCTGAAGTAGTATAAGGATTCAAGCAAAATTGGACATACTAGGAAATTTTATCGATTGACGTTGTGATTTCTTATCAGATGTTGGAACAAGCGTCGCCATCCATTGAATGATCAACAACCAACTGAAAATCCTCACATCACTGGTTTCGTTTGTTTCGTGATTTCTTATTAGATGTTGGAACCAGCGATACCATCCTGTGAACAATCAACGGCTAACTTAAAATCCTGACATCACCGGGTTTTGTTTGTTCCCTAATCTCAGTTATTTATATCTTTTCTAAAAAAAGGGTTAACTGAAAACATTTTCAATATTAACAATGATGTCTAGGCAATGGTTGTCATTATTCATAATGAAAATATTTTCTATCGACTTGTTTTTATAAGCAACGACAATAATCGAAACTAGGTAAAAAAAATTAAAATGATTAATTTTTTACAAAACTAGACTTGTCAAATGGACGGGTCAGGTCAGGTCGGGTTTGTGTCGAGTCATAAATGGTCCGATCCAAACTGACCCATTAACTTGTTTATGGTCTATTTATGTGTAATGTAATTTTCTTGATCCATACCCAACTCGACTTATATCTAACCCAACCCATATTGCTAAAGTACTTTTATATTTAATTCAATATAATTTTTTTATGATTTTAAAAAAATTATATTGCTAATTTGTGGACAATTTTTATAATTTAAAAAATTAATTTTTTTACATTTTTTTCTTTTTCTTTCTTTCTTTCTTTTTTTTTCACAAATCCTAAAATGGATTTGAGTTTTAATTTTGAATAAAATATAAATGTGATCTTAAAAAATTAACACCTGTTGTTTTTTTAGGTCAGATAACACCCGTTTAATTATACATTATTTGATACAATATTTTTAATTTTAATTGCCAATTATGTAATTCTAGTACCCATAAAGAAGTGCACAAATATAAAATAATAAAGTCAATAATTATAATAATAAATTCATAAAACTAGGTTCTAGGTTCAAAAGCGTATACATTATAGACCTATTGAATGTGATATGAATCTGTGCGGAAGATGATTATTCTACGAAAATCTGTGAGTTACGAATTGCTGACCTCGACCCCCAATCGAACCTGTGATTGATAATCTTAGTACGAACGCGACCTGTTGACGAACCTGTGTCAACCAATCCACGCTATAACGCCACGAACAAGAGAATTCGCGATCTTGCTCGATAAGTTGAATTCGATCGCCACAAGGAAACTTTAATAAGATCTAGTTCTCAAAAGAACTCAAGAAGAAAATTTCTCTATATAAAATTCTACCTCCCTTAGAAATTTATAAGTAACCTTATATAGGGTGCTAACCCTAATCCTAATCCTACTAGGATTAAAATTACAAAAATAACCTTAATTATTAAAAATTCGTCCAAAAATATAAAAAGGCCTAAAAGTTCATCTAAACGACTCTGAATTGCTAAAAAAGTCATTAATCACTACTAAAGTAGTGTGTATTGATCAGTGGCCCGTTTCCAAACATCCATCCAAATTTGAGCCAATTCGGAATTCGTCAATTCTAAGCTCCTTCGAAATTCGCTGGACCAAAAATAATCATGTTGCGCCAAGGAGCTTCAAAATCTTCAAGTTTCGAATCCAGATTATCTCCGTTCCAAATATCTTGAACCATGATACCGATAGCTTATTTGAATTTCTTCGCTCTCGCTCAAGTGATTGGACCTAACGGATAGAACAACGGGTCCCTAGCACCTCTTCCTCGATAGGGTTCGATGTCCACATCATTCCCTCCCCCATGTAAAGGATTTGCCCTCAAATCAACATCTACATAAAAAAGAGTCAAATCAGAAACATTGAAAGTAGCACTAATACCATACTCACCTGGAAAGTCAAGCTTGTAAGCATTATCGTTGACTCTTTCCAACATCATAAATGGTCCATCCCCTCGCAGTAGCAATTTAGAGCGTCGTTGTTTGGGAAAACGCTATGTGCGCATATGAACCCAAACCCAATCGCCGGGCTCAAACACTACTTTCTTGCGCCCTTTGTTGGCTTGCTTTGCATACTGCTCTGTCTTAAGCTCAATATTCAGCCACGTCTTCTCATGCAAAGTCTTTACAAATTCAGCTTTCTTAGCTCCATCTAAATCCACACGCTCAGCAACAGGTAAAGGGGTTAAATCTAACATAGTTAAAGGATTAAAACCATAGACAACCTTAAATGGTGTGAATTTAGTAGCAGAATGCATGCTCCTATTATAAGCAAACTCAACATGCGGTAAACAACCTTCCCAAGACTTAATATTCTTTTTAATGATAGTACGCAACAATGTCCCTAAAGTCCTATTAACTACTTCAGTTTGACCATCAGTTTGTGGATGACAAGTAGTAGAGAATAAAAGTTGTGTACCTAACTTCTTCCACAATGTCTTCCAAAAGTAACTTAGAAATTTAGTATCTCGATCAGAAACAATGGACCTAGGCATGCCATGCAAATGCATAACCTCTCGAAAGAACAATTTAGCAACATTCGATGCATCATCAGATTTATGACAAGGTATAAAATGAGCCATCTTTGAAAATCGATCAACAACCACAAAAATAGAATCCTTGCCATGCTTAGACCTAGGTAATCTTAACACAAAATCCATAGATATATCAACCCAAGGATGCGTCGGGATAGGCAAAGGTGTATACAAACCATGTGATTTAATCGTAGACTTAGCGTGCTTACATGCGATACATCTCTCACAAACTCGTGTGACATCTCGTTTCATGTGTAGCAAAAAAAAAAATATTCATGCAGCACTTCATAAGTCTTATTGATTCCAAAATGCCCCATTAAACCACCACTATGTGCCTCTCATACTAACAACTCGCGCAAAGAGCATCTAGGCAAACACAACTTATTTTCACGAAAGAGATATCCATCATGCCTATAAAACCTTTCAAACGCAGCATGCTCACAAGTTTCAAATACTCTTCCAAAATCATCATTGCTAGCGTATAAGCTTTTGATATGCTTAAAACCTAGACACTTTGCTCCTAGAGTAGTTAGAATTGCGTACCTTCGAGAAAGTGCATCAGCTACTACATTTTCCTTACCTTTTTTGTACTTGATTACATATGGAAAAGTCTCAATGAACTCCATCCATTTGGCATGTCTTTTGTTCAACTTTTGTTGCCCCTTCAAGTACTTTAAGGTCTCGTGGTCGGTGTAGATCACAAACTCCTTTGGCCACAAGTAATGTTGCCAAGTCGCCAAAGCTCGCACCAAAGCATACATCTCTTTATCATAAGTCGGATAATTCAATATCGCTCCGCTTAACTTCTCACTGAAATACGCTATGGGACGTCCTCCTTGCATCAAAACGGCTCCAATTCCTGTACCAGAAGCATCGTATTCTATCTCAAAAGTAGTACTGAAATTCGGTAAAGATAACAAAGGAGCATTAGTCAACTTATCTTTTAACAGATTGAATGCTCTCTCTTACTCTTCTCCCTACGTGAAACCCACATGCTTCTTGATAATCTCAGTTAAAGGTGCGACGATGGTGCTGAAATCTTTTACAAATCTACGATAGAAACTGGCTAAATCATGAAAACTGCACACCTCTTCTACTGTCTTAGGTGTTGGCCATTCACGGATTGCTTTCACATTTTCTTGATCAACCTGTATTCCATTAGCACCAACAACAAAACCTAAAAATACTAATTTGTCAGTTACAAAACTACACTTCTTTAGGTTAGCATATAATTGTTCAGCCCTTAAAACCTACAAAACAGCTCGCACATGCTCAATACAGTCATCGAGGTTTTGACTATATATTAGGATATCATCAAAATAGACAACTACAAATCGACCAATAAAAGCATGCAGAACATGATTCATAAGTCGCATAAAAGTACTAGGTGTGTTAGTTAAACCGAATGGCATAACTAACCACTCATATAACCTGTACTTAGTCTTAAATGCAGTTTTCCATTCATCCCCCTCTTTCATCCTAATTTGATGATAACCACTTTTCAGATCAATTTTAGTAAATATGCAAGCTCCATGCAATTCTTCCAACATGTCATCTAGCCTAGGAATAGGATGTTAATACTTTACCGTTATGTTATTAATTGCTCGACAATCAACATACATTCGCCAAGACCCATCCTTCTTTGGCACTAACAAAACAGGAATAACACACGGGCTAAGAGACTCGCTCACATATCCTTGCTTTAGTAATTGGCTAACTTGCTGCTGTAGTTCTTTTGTCTCTTCGGGATTGCTTCGATAGGCAGGTCGGTTAGGCAATGGTGCACCAGGAATCAAATCTATTTGATGCTTTATGCCTCGAATCGGTGGTAAACCTCCAAGAAGTTCATCAGGAAAGACATCTTCAAATTCCTGCAACAAATACATGACAGAACTTGGCAAATTCGGATCAAGTTCGTTAGTAGTAAACAGTGCCTCATTGTATAAAAGTACAAGTATCAGTCGGTTCAGAATCAAAGCTCTCCTTACTTCGCTCGATTTTGCATAAAAATTCTTTTCTCTTTTCTTTTTTCTCGGTTTTTACCACTGTACTCTTATCTTCCTCTCTTTTTACTTGCGTCTCAGAGTTTCCATACAGGCCCTCAGTTTTATCACTTTTTCTCTCTCTCTCTCAGCCTCACGTTGTAGTTTCAATTGATCTTCATACACCTCAGTAGGTGTCATTGGCACCAATGTGTATGTCTTTTGATTCATCACCAATGAATATATGTTAGTGTACCCATCATGATGTACCTTTCGATCATATTGCCATGGCCTACCAAGCAAAAGATGCTCTGTTTGCATAGGTATAACATCATACATCACCTCATCCTTATATCGCCCTATTTCAAATGGAACTCGGATTTGCTTCGATACTTTTACTTTACCACTATCATTCAACCACTGCAATCTATATGGTCTTGGATGCTTTGTAGTCTTCAATCCCAACTTCTCCATCATGGTACAACTTGCTACATTTGTACAACTACCTCCATCAACAATCAAGCTACAAATCTTACCATTCACCAAGCATCTTGTATAGAACAAGTTATCGCGTTGCTAGTGATGCTCCTCCTCTTTGACTTGAACACTAAGAGAACGCCTAACCACCATCAATTCACCCTTTGCTGGCATCTCAATATCACTACAATCCTCCAATGGTGGCATGTCATCATCCTCTTCCTCCCTCTCACTTTCTGATTCAACATCATTATGTCCAGTCATGACCATCACCCTCCTATTAGGGCACTGATTTGCCATATGACCCATGCCCAAACACTTGAAACATTTAATATCACAAGTCTTAGTGTTAGGGTTTTCAATTTTACCTGAAGCCGGATTTGAAACAATTTTGCCATCCTTCTCCTTCAAAGTTTTAGTCTTGATATTGTTTCCCTTCCAATTCGGCTTTTCGTCTCTCTTCCAGTTAGACTTCCAATTCGAGCTTAAACCTCCACCACTCTTGTAGTTTCGATCCAACTTTAATTGCCGCTCAACCTTGATGGCTTTGTCCACTAATTCCTCCAATTCAATGTAGTGTTGCAGCTCCACCACCCTTGCTATATCTCGGCTCAAACCACACAAAAATCGTGACATTATAGCCTAACGGTCTTCCACTACATTAGCACAGATCATAGCAATCTCCATTTCTTTATGATATTCTTCTACACTCCTATTACCTTGTGTGAGATTTTGCAGTTTATGGAACAAGTCTCTGTGGTAATGACTAGGTATAAAGTGCCTCCTCATCACTGTTTTCATCGTATCCCACGTTTCTATTGGTCTTTCACCATTACGTTTCCTGCTAGTCACAAGTTGATCCCATCAAATTATAGCATAATCAGTTAATTCAACAGCTGCAATTTTTACCTTTTTGAGCTCCAAATATCGCTGGCAATCAAATACCATCTCCATCCGTTTTTCCCATTCTAGATACGCATCAGGATCATTCTTTCCTTGAAAAGATGGAATCTTCATTTTAATATTGTCAAGCTCATCATCTTCTCGACATCTAAATCCTCGGCATCCGTTTCTCCTCTCAAACCTGCCATCTCGATCATCTTCTGTATCGGGCACAAATGAATCACCAAATTGCCGCTGCCATCTAGGTTGTACCCTAGGCTTCTCTCGCTGATTTTGTGGCCTCCCTCGTGGTGGCTCTTGATCATCTTCAAGTCTCGTCTCACATCTTGCAACTCGGTTGCTAAGTGCTTCAATTTGTAAACTCAATTGCTAGATGCCTGCTAGAATCGCATCATCCCTTGGATGAGTGCGATCCTCCCTTTGATTCACATTTCCCTGGCCTGAGTTTGACATTTTTTTTTCTTTTTAAACCTGCAAGAAAATGTTAGAGATAAAAGAAATCTTACTAGTCACTCCTTCACGTTTTTCGCTCAAAGTGTTTATCACTCCTCTTGTATTTAACTCAATTTCGGCTTTTTCTTCCCTCAATTAGACTCACACACTCTTGCCTTTTACCTCTCGTTTCCTTCTAGTAAGCTCTTTTTTTTTATTTCAGATTTGAATCTAGTCTCGCAAGCTCCTCACAACAATCGATAAACTACCAAGCAAGATCAAATTCAGCAATACACCGCTCAACTCAGCAATTCAACAATTTTTTGCTAAATTCGGATTCAGATTTAATTTCTGCTATTGAATTTTGTTTCTATTCGGTCCAACTATCAATGATAAAAAAAAAAAATGAGTCGTCCTCTTGAATGTTTTTTTTTCGAGTTTTTTTTTTGGTTTTTTTTGCCGAATTTTTTTTGGCTTTTTTTTCTTTTTTTTTTGCTCTTTTTTTTAACCTTTTTTTGGCTTTTTTTTACGAACTCAAGTACAATATAAAAAAACAACTAGGACCGAAAACCCTAAATCAAAATTGAAATCATAGCAAGAACAAATTCAGAACCGTAATTCGATTAATAACGAAACCCTAATTCTATAAACCCTAGATTGATGAATGAAAAGCAGTAAAAGTAGGATAACTAGACCTTATAGAACCAGCTCTGATACCAGATGATATGAATCTGTACGGAAGATAATCGTTCTATGAAGATTTGTGAGTTACAAATTGCTGACCTCGACCCCCAATCGAACCTGTGATTGGTAATCTTGGTACGAACGCGACCTGTTGACGAACCTGTGTCAACCAATCCACGCTATAACGCCACGAACAAGAGAATTCATGATCTTGCTTGATAAGTTGAATTCAATCGTCACAAGGAAACCTTGATAAGATCTAGTTCTCAAGAGAACTCAAGAAGAAAACTTCTCTATATAAAATTCTGCCTCTCTTAGAAATTTATAAGCAACCTTATATAGGGTGCTAACCCTAATCCTAATCCTACTAGGATTAAAATTACAAAAATAACCTTAATTATTAAAAATTCGTCCAAAAATAGAAAAAAGGCTTAAAAGTTCATCTAAACGACTCTAAATTGCTAAAAAAACGTCATTAATCACTACTAAAGTAGTGAGTATTGATCAGCGGCCCGTTTCCAAGCATCCATCCAAATTTGAGCCCATTCGGAGTTCATCAATTCTAAGCTCCTTCGAAATTCGCTGGACCAAAAGTAATTATGTTGCGCCAAGGAGCTTCAAAATCTTCAAGTTTCGAATCCAGATTATCTCCGTTCCAAATATCTTGAACCATGATGCCGACAGCTTGTTTGAATTCCTTCGCTCTCGCTTAAGTGATCGGACCTGACAGATAGAACAACGGGTCCCTAGCAACTCCTTCTCGATAGGGTTCGATGTCCACATCAGAATGGGTCAAAAATCCACTCATGTTTGCTTAAATGGGTTGATAATGGGTCATTCCTTTTTTTTCAAATCAGCCATAATGGGTTTTAAAAATAAGAAGGCCAAAATATATGGATCTTATTGAGTATATTCTAAACCCAGTTACAATCTAATTTCCTTTCGCTGAAAAGCTCGGCTCATGATCTCACTTCACGATCTTCTCTCCCTCTTCTTTGCTTATCTCTTCGATGAATCTAATTCGCAGCCACCTTCGCCACTATTACCGACTTCACGCCGCCCTTCTCTGGTGGCTAAGGTTCTGAATTTTAGTAACATTAAAAGGGAATTGGATGTTTTGACAACTAAAAGACTGACACAAAAAAATAAACACAAATCATCTTCGTTGGTTCTAGAGGAGATAAAGACATATTTAAATGCCCACTTGTTCTCCCGCCGCACCTCTTCCTCCTCCTAGTGTGACAACATTCTTGAATCCTTCATCTACTGTTAGATTATGGCCACCATGGTGACAGACTATGCAAGTTTTGCAATGATCAATCAAACATCAAAAAAGTGTCATAATGTCTACAATGTTAGCTGTCGTAGTACAGATATAAACAAAGATTCTCATCCAACAGAGGAGGTAAAGAAATAATCTAGCCAAGCAAGAATTTATGATTTGCATGAAGAAGAAAATAAGATGTCTAGATTTAGTAGCTCCAAACCTACTCAGTCAAATCTAGAGCTCCACCAATGATTGCAGTCTCATCATGAGTGAGTTAACCTCCCTTGCCAGCATTCAGAAATCAGAATCACAAATAATGAATATGAAAAAGGAACCATGAAAAAATCAAGATGCAACTTCTTTCTTGAACCCATTTGCATGCAAGAATCTTAAATGGGTGAAGGTGGAGGTGGAGGTGGCTGCGAATTAGATTTGTGGTAGCGATAAGTGAAGAAGACAGAGAGAAGATCGTGAAGTGAGAGGGAGATCATGAGTCCGGCTTTTCATAATGGGTTATTAAATGGATCGAAAATGGGTTCAGAATATACCCATTTAAGACCCATATATTTTGGCCTTCTTTTGTTTGAAACCCATTAAGGCTGATCTGGAAAAAAAAGAATGACCTGTTAACGACCCATTTAAACAAAAGTGGGTTCATAAATGGGTTTTGGACCCATTTGACAGGTCTAGATACAAGTAAGGAATAATGAGTATACTAATTGTGATGTTGCTACAATACACCTATTTGATATCTGGATGATTCCGTCACCATAAGGTTGCTATTTGTTTGGAGCTTTTTGTATAGTCTTGTAGGATAGGCAGCTGGATGCTGCAATTTTTTGATGGATAGTGGAGACTTGAGTTTTAGGGTTTAAAATTCCAAGTGACTCATTATTAATTTGATTAACATTTCCATGTATGAACTCAGTCTTTACCCCTTATGTTGAACTCATAACGTGCAATCATGAACTTGTTCTAATTTATGTTTTCTCTGACTAATTAGTTGAAATGTCAAGAGCTAACGAGGAGCGGAAAGAATATTCAACTACCGAACAATTCGAAAGACGTAGAATTGCATCCTTACTTCACGAGGATGAGGAACATAACTCTACTTGCTCTAAGCGTTCAAGAAAATGTACTTTGATTGTATGGTCTGAATTTGAAAAATTTACGGATGGTGATGGCATGAGAAAGGCTAAATGTAAGTGGTGCGAAGTAACTTACATGGCTAGCCATGGGACAAAAAACTTATTGTGTCATTTAGATAATTGTCCCAATCGCAAGGTCAATGTTGATGATTCCACAGTATAATTCAACTAAGCTGTTTTTAGAGATATGCTAGCAAGAGCGATAATCAAACACAATTATACCTACTCTTTTGTAGAGCATGAAGCAACTAGAGAGTTGTTTAGTTACCTCAACCCTAATGTGAAGCACATATCAAGGAATATAGCAAGAAATAATGTGATCAAAGTTTATGAGAAAGAAAAGGGAAATTTGAAATCCAACTTAGTGTCTCTTTCGAGCCGGATATGTTTGACTTCTGATCTATGTACTTCTGTCACTACTGATCATTATATGACGGTCACTACCCATTACATCGATGAGGATTGGGAATTGCATTCAAAAGTCTTGTGTTTCTCCTATGTGCCGCCCCTGTATAGTGGTGCCATTCTTTTGGAAAAATTGCTAACTTTGTTAAGAGAGTGGGGTAATGAGAGAAAGATTTTCAGCATTACATTAGATAATGCATCATACAATGGCAATATGGTTGATATTTGGAAAAATACACCTTTTGTGAGATCTTCTTTGTTATGTGATGGACAATTTTTTCATGTGCGTTGTGGTGTGCGCATTTTGAATCTCATTGTGTAGGAAGGTCTAAAGGTTATTGATGGATCATTACATAATATTAGAGAATCTATCAAGTATGTGAGAGCTACACAAGGGAGGAGAATAAAATTTGCCGAATTTATAGCATAATCGTGCTTGAAGACAAGTAAAAAGGTACGTCAAGATGTGGCTACTAGATGGAACTCTACATACCAAATGCTTAAAGGTGCACTTTTCTTTGAATGTGCATTTTCACATTTGAAGTTAATTGATAGTAACTTTGTCACATGTCCATCATCTGAAGATTGGGTCAGAGCAAAGAAAATTGCATTCCTGTTGAAACCCTTTTATGGTATTTCTACTATCTTCTCTAAAGTTAGATATCCCACAGCGAATTTATATTTCTATGGAGTATGGCAGATTCAATTTCGTTTGATACAAGCAAGGGATGCTGAGGATGAAGCTATTAGTTTTATAGCTATGGCAATGCTCAAAAAGTTTGAAAAATATTGGAAGTGTTATAGCGTTGTGTTATCTTTTGCAGCTATATTAGATCCTCGCTATAAACTACACTTGTTAAAGTTTTGCTATCTGAAGTTGGACATTGATGATCATGTGGAATTTGTACGGAGCATTCGAGAAAAGTTATATATGCTTTTTGATGAATATGTGACCTCTATGTCTAGAGATGATCACTTTACTACTTCAACTAGTCGAGGTAACATTTCAATTGAGGACATTGGGAACATTGGGGACGACATTGATGAGTATAATTTATTTGAGAGTGAACATTTTGGATCGCAATCTACTAAGTCACAGTAGAATTTGTATTTGGAGGAGAATAGGCTTGATAGAAAGAATTATGCGGATCTCAATGTATTTGATTATTGGAAGACTCATTCTCATCGGTATCCCGAGTTGTCTCTCATGGCACGTGATACATTGAGCATTTCTATCACTACCATTGCCTCAAAGTCAGCCTTTAACATTGGAGGACGCATTTTAAATAAATATCGTAGTTCCCTTTCGCCTGAAAGCATAGAGGCCGAGCTATGCATTAGAGATTGGTTATTTGGAGTTCCACCTGAGGAAGAATTGGATGATGAGTCTCTCATCGTCGACTTTCAAGACTATTTGCATTAGGTACTTTTTTCATCTCATTCTTTTGGTTTACTCATATGATTTAATGTACTTGTCTTCATAATGATGTATTCTTGGTATACTTGGTGGTGCTATGACTTATAATCGGAGTCAATGCTTTTCCTTTTCAGGTTCTAGACTGGGTATTGGGTCATAATGAGGAGATACATGAAAAGCTACACTTTTCCACAAGATTCTTGCATGCAAATGGGTTCAAGAAAAGAGTTGCATCTTGATTTTCTCATGGTTCCTTTTTCATATTCATTATTTGTGATTCTGATTTCTGAATGCTGGCAAGGGAGGTTAACTCACTCATGATGAGACTGCGATCATTGGTGGAGCTCTAGATTTGACTAAGTAGGTTTGGAGCTACTAAATCTAGACATCTTATTTTCTTCTTCATGCAAATCATAAATTCTTGCTTGGCTAGATTATTTTTTCACCTCCTCTGTTGGATGAGAATCTTTGTTTATATCTGTACTACTACAGCTAACATTGTAGACATTGTGACACCTTTCTAATGTTTGATTGATCAATGCAAAACTTGCATAGTCTGTCACCATGGTGGCCATAATCTAACAGTGGATGAAGGATTCGAGAATGCCTTCACACCAGGAGGAGGAAGAGGTGCGGCAGGAGAACAAGTGGGCATTTAAATGTCTTTATGTCTCTTCTAGAACCAATGAAGATGATTTGTGTTTATTTTTTTGTGTCAGTCTTTTAGTTGTCGAAACATCCAATTCCCTTTCAATGTTACTAAATTCAAAACCTCGGCCACCAGAGAAGGGCAGCGTGAAGTCGGCTACAGCGGCGAAGGTGACTACAAATTAGATTCATTGAAGCGATAAGCGAATAAGAGGGAGAGAAGATTGTGAAGTGAGATCATGACCCGGGCTTTTCAGCGAAAAGAAATTGTATTGTAAATGGGTTCGGAATATTCTCATTTAAGGCTCATATATTTTAGCCTTCTTATTTTTAAAACCCATTATGGCTGATTTGAAAAAAAAGGAATGACCCGTTATCAACCCATTTAAGCAAACATGAGTGGATTTTGGACCCATTTGATAGATCTATAATGTATATGCTTTTGAACCTAAAACTTGATTTTATGAATTTATTATTATAATTATTGACTTTATTATTTTATATTTGTGCACTTCTTTATGGATACTAGAATTACATAATTGGCAATTAAAATTAAAAAATATTGTATCAAATAATGTATAATTAAACGGGTGTTATCCGACCAAAAAAAACAACAGATGTTAATTTTTTTAAGATCTCTTTTATATTTAATTCAAAACTAAAACTCAAATCCATTTCAGGATTTATGAAAAAAAGAAAGAAAGAAAAAGAAAAAAATTTAAAAATTAATTTTTTTAATTTATAAAAATTGTCCACAAATTAGCAATATAATTTTTTTAAAAATCATAAAAAATTATATTGAGTTAAATATGTAAGTGTTTTAGCAATATGTGTTAGATCGGGTATGAGTCAGGTTGGGTATGGATATTGCATTGCACACAAATAGGTCATAAACGGATTAATGGGTCAGTTTGGATTGGACCATTTATGACCCGACCTGCCCATTTGGTAGGTCTACTTGTATCAGACAAACCAAAGAGAACGTGTTCCAACTATTTCACACATATACATAAACAAAGCAAGCAAGAGCACAAGTTTGCTGCACAGATAAAGAAAAACAAAGCAATTAGACCATAATAAAATTGAAAAGCTAGATAACCAACTACGTGCTTTTCCAAAACATGTAAGATCAGAGAATAAACGTGCATATGCGATGGGATAGATTTTACCCTCAATGGAATGAAGCTTCTCAAGTTGCAAGATATATTCTAGATTCTAGAACCCATTCAAACTAACACTAAAGCAACAAGCACTGATTCTGTCAGCTCGCACTCTAAAGTAGCTTGAAATACATAGCAAATACCATTTGACCACCAAAGAATTCAAGGATCGGCGAAGCAAAAGAAAGCAACCGTAGGGAAAAAGATCGAACATTATCTTATTGACGAAATTGGTGAACTTGGAATCTTTATTAACCACCAACCGATGAACCTAGAAACCCAGCAACCCCCACACAAAAAGAGAAAAGATTAGTCAGCAAAACACCAATTCTACAGCACGAACCCAAACACCCTCGAAAACAAAATTGTAGGCAAACTCAACAAAAAAGTAAGCAAATAGAGAAAACCCAATACTCGGAGACAAAAACGCCAGTCCCTTTGTGTGACATCCACAATTTTCTTCGTAGTTTCTAATATTTAAGACATTAATAGTGAGAATTATTAAGGTAATAAAATTAGTTTAGTAATTGTAAACGGTGACTAATACGCTCCAAATTACGTATCGAATGAATTTCAAGCATTAAAAATTTTATTGAGTTAAGATGTTACTTTTATGCTATACTTTTTATTTATAGTTTTAGTGATTTCAAAATAATTTTTTGATTTATCGACATTTCAAACGAATATCGATTTCTCCGTTTATTAACCACTATGTATAGTTTATACCCAAAATAATTTAATATTTTCCTCTATTCAATTAAATTATGCTATTTATCATTTTATTAGCATGAATAAATGTCTTAGTTTTCACTCTATTTTATCGCATGCCTAATTAAAATATGACATCATGCATGACCTATTGTATTTTAACCCTAGTAAGTTATTATCTAGATATAACCATAGTTACTTGCTATTATAACCTTTAACCCAAGTAAATAAATGTCATCTCAAAATACATTTAATTTCTCAAAGACATCTATGCATATAGAGAACTTTATAATTCAAGCTCAACAATCACAATAGAATAACATATACTATTAAACTTACTCACACATAACATAAAATCAAAACTAAATAACAACAAATCAACCAACCAAGATCAAGGCACTAAATGAATCAATCTAGCTTAGCCTTAGAGTTTTCACTTACCCAAAGTGAAATATTCAACAAAGCAAACCTCTAACCACCTTGTCAAGAAGCTAGATTGAAAATGAGCTTGAACTTTGATTTTCTTCTTCTTTCTTTTTTTTTTTTTGAAAGAAAGCTAAATGGAAAATGTGTTTGTGAAGGGGAAGAAGAAGAGAGTGGACGTGAAGAACAGGAGGAAGAGAAATGTTCTGCAACTCTTATCTCCCAAAATTTCGCCATAATGTTAAGTGATTAAGACATTTGCTACAACCTATTTGCTACCGAGCGAATTCCCTTGCATGAGTTATGGATAAGACTCCGGAGTTAGCCAGATATTTTATCGTATGAAATGGTTCTCTACAAGGTTAAGATGATATGAATCCTATGATAATATGGCTCTTGTAGTCATTGTATGACATGACTTTGCCATGGTATGATATTCAAAAACGACTATAATCACGCGGATGTACAGTGGTATATTTATCCTCACCAATGATGCGGACACACGTGATGAATGGGCTGAGGCATGGCAAAGGGTATGAATGATTCTATCCCCCATGATTTGATGGTGACAATGCCTCGTGCATCGAGATGGTCCTGGTCAGTGACAAATATGAATCGATGAGATATTATGTGATATATATATGATAAATAGTATGCCATGTATCTTGTACTGTCTTGGACTCATAATTATTGTTGACACCAAGTTGAGTGGTGAGTGAATCTTCTATCTTAGACTTAGAGATTTCAATTATTGGGCCTCGACTCGCTCTTTATTTTTCAGATATGTAGGATGGATCCCTCAACGCCGCTGCGTTTTGGAGTTCCTATGTTTTTTTATTATAATTATGAAGATGTTGTTGTACCTGGATCACCGGTGGTTTATACTAGGTGTACGACCGTTTTATGGGTCAATGTGGGGTTACCAGAATATATAATTCATAGTTATGTAGCTTGGTATGTGAATATCAAGGACGAGTTAGTTGGACCGCTTAGAGGCTTTGATGGCACTCCAGGGTTTGGCGACGATGGCATGTCGTCGGGTGAAGTCATCGACCCATAGTTGTTGGTCCATCAATGACAAGCAAGCTTTTGGATGAAGTAGTTAAGTGCTGAAGTTAGGTGACTCTGACCTTTCCTAGTAATGATGTATTTTGTTTTTTGACTGAATGTTGTATTGTAAAATTGATGTTAACATTATAAAAAGATGCATATGTATTTTATTATACATGCATGGGAATGGTGTGAATGCTTTATTATGCTTGTGCATGTTTTAATAATTATAAATAATAATAATAATTTTGAAATGACACATATCGCATGTGATGTTCTGGGGCGTTACACTTCGAGCCCTGCCGAGTACAAGAAGCTTGGCTCGTACATGCTGATCGGCCTCCCTTCGAGCTATGAGACTCGATTCGTCGAGGCAAACGAGACGAAGACCAAGTACTCGATTGTCATCGGCGGAGCAAACTTTGTGAGCACATACTGGAGGTGCTCGGGACGGCGAGGGTCGAGGTGGTGGCGGCGGAGCCGTAGGCTCAGATAGTCCTTAGGAATTTAGTGGCGATTGGAGAGATTTAGCCGCAAGAAACGAAGTTTAGGGCTTGCGAGGAGTGCAGGACGGGCAATATTGAGTCGTCGAAGAACCACGGCTACGACAGAGATGGGCGGCGCACCGGCGATGGGCGGCAGTGCACTCGACAATAGCGGTGGAGGTGGCTACGAATTAGATTCGTGAAGCCGATAAGTGGAGAAGACAGAGAAAAGATCGTGAAGTAAGCGGGTGGTCATGAGCCAGACTTTTCATAATAGGTTATTAAATGGATCATATACCCATTTAAGACCCATATATTTTGGCTATCTTTTGTTTGAAACTTATTAAGGCTGATTTGGAAAAAAAAAAAAGAATGATCCATTAACGACCCATTTAAACAAACGTGGGTTCATAAATAGGTTTTGGACCCATTTGACAGGTCTAGACGAAACAAACAAAGTGAGCAAAAAGAGTTTAATTAGAATCTTTTTGAGTACAAAATGTCATTTCTGGTGGGGACTGGGGAGGATTCTCGAGGGATCCTATCGAGGCTTGAGGTTGGCCCAGACAAAGGCATTAGAGGCCTTCGGTCGATGCCCGAGGCCCATCCTACAAAATCGCGCATTGGGCTTGGGCCTACAACATCGTACGCAGGCCCCCGAGATCGAGCATGCTTGTAGGCGCGATCCCTCGTGATCAAATGTCATTTGATGTTTTAAGCAATAATAGCTCGAAAAGCCATTTTGTTGGTGTAATTTCGTCTCAAGCATATCGCAACATACACATTCGTGTCCTCGCAGGCTTTAGATTCGCTTGGTAAGAAACGGTTCGTATAACATGGTAGTCGGAGCACGCGCTACATGTTCCGATCCCGACGCTCTCCCTTTTCCATTTATTTTTGTTTGTTCACTCTTTTCATATCGTTTTTTGGTTGTCCGTTCGATGTGATCACATCCATACACCTCGCACTTCACGCGTACGGTACGGACTCGTGTAGAAAGGAGCGTGTAAAGTGGTCGTGTCATAGAATCACGAAGAGAGCAAGCCCATTTGTGTAACAATTGATTAAAATTTTTAGGGAAAAGAATGATGGGTCAAGTTGCGAAATCTTCTTAATAGTAGTAATCTGAGAGCAGATAGCAGATGCACCTAATCTATTGAATCATCGTCAGAATTAGTTTTTTCCGAGTCCCGAGTCGGAGGACGTGAAGCTCAGCGAGCTCACTGAGTCACTGACGAGATAAAGGCCCAAAAAGATGCGCACTGCAAAATGAAATAGTTTATTCTGATTTCTGGCCGACTTACTAAAGTAATATTAATAAGGAGGACAAAAGACTAGATAATTTTGATAAATGTGAATGTATGTGTCTGGACCACGATGCTCTACGTCATGCCGCACATCAAGAAAGTGAAATTGCAACTATTCGGGTTATGATTGCGGGCTTTTTTTTTTTAAAAAAAAAACAATTTTATGTTGCTTTATGGAGAAGAGGGGAGAAATTACTAATAAATTGTCAAAAAAAATAATTTTATGTTGCTCTATGGAGAGGAGGGGAGAAATTACTAATAAATTATCTTAAAATTATTACACCTGTACCAATTTAGTTATAAACTTTTTAATTTAATTAATTTAGTCCTAAACCTTTTAATAATTTGCCGGTTTAGTCATCAGAAATTGCTGACGTGCATATCGACCGTTTTACGTGACACTGTCGGCATCTATGTCAACGATTTCTATTAAAAAATTATCAAAAGGACTAAATTTACTAATCGTAAAAAGATTTAGGATTAATTTAGCTAAATTAAAATATTGATGACTTAATTGACATAAATACAAAATGTTTAAGATTTTCTTTGTAATTTTTCCTCGATTAAAGGGAGGGAGGCTGCGAGCGTGAACCCGATAAATCCTTTTTTCCTAAGTTAAGAATCACGCGAAAATTTTGCTTGTCGGATCGCTTCTTAAGATTTGTAAAATCGTTGACAACCGGGGCTCCGAAAACAGCTGATCAAGGCAAGCTTCCCAAAGCAATTAGGCAACGACAGATAGAGAGAGACTTGCTTTCACAAGCAAACTTCCACGCCAACTACCTTTCTCTTCCTCCCTTCCTCCCTCCGTCTTCTCTTCCTTTTGACACGATTCCATTAGGCACGATCTCGTCTTGATCTAATGTCGCAGAGGACTCGGACGCGCCCGCTGCAAGTCCCCCTGTCCGGCACCTGGAAACCCAATTTCCACCACCCGCCGTCGCCGTCCCCGTCGCCTTCCCCTTGGAGTTACCCGCCGCCTCGCCGAACATCGGTCAACAGGCAGCCGAAACCGGCCGCCGCCGAGGGCCTTCTGAAAAGGTCGTCCTCGGAGCCGAGCCTGGGGAGATTTGGCTCGGTCGAGGATGGTGTCGGGAGGAGCATCATCAGGAGGTCAAACCGCGGAGGAAGTGTGTCCAGGCATGAGACGTGCACGGATGTCTACGCGGCGGCTCCGGCAGCAGCAGCAGCGTTGTCGTCGTCGTCGTCTTCTCTGCTGGGTATGACATCTCCTCCACCGAATTACGAGGTAAAACTTTGAGGTCTTGTACGTGTTTTTTACTACCATGATCAAGTTTTGACCGTCGAGTTCTTGAAGCACAGCACATCCCATCATGCCTGATCATTATTTAACTGGAAATCAAGTGTCCATCTAAACAATTTAGGAGGAATCTAGTTAAGCCCAAGGATTCGGAGGGAAGCCATCGGAAGGAATACGAAAAAGAACTGTTCGTGAATTACCCCGCGATCGTCTTCCCTCTTCTTTCTTTGGATCCCTTCGACCAGTCACGATATTCGATCATACCTGATCACGAGCTTGGCGGGTACGCGCCGAGTAATGGGTCCGAAAAGCATGGTTAGGCGGTCCGTACCTTCCAAGGGCATATAGCTTTTTAACGTGGGATTGCCCACCTGATTGATAAGAGACTAGTCCTAACAGTCAAGAAAAGACTGATATTGCATCAGTTTATGGCGCAAAACGAGACGCGTGATTGGCTTTGTCCCAGTCTCGACTTTTCTAGTCGTCTGATTTTTCGGCTACTTCAATTGCATGTGGGCAAAATGCCTCTGATGTTACTACTGTCGGAGAGGTTTTGATCCTGAGGACTGAATTGGATTGGATGGATTCGTGTGGGAGTGTAGGGACCGAAGGGAGACGCGAAGGTGGTGGTGAACGTGACGGTGGAAGGAAGCCCGGGGCCTATAAGGGCCATGGTCAGGCTGGGGTCCAGCGTGGAGGACACCATCCGGCTTGTCATGGACCGCTACGGCCGCGAAGGCCGGGCTCCTAAGCTGCTGCCCCACGACGCCCCGGCTTCGTTCGAGTTGCACCCCTCTCACTTCAGCCTCCACGGTACGTCGCCGCTGAAGTGCATTTCGAGAAACTCATCCTCACTACCACTGCATTCGTCTTAACATCGAGTGAATCTACTTCGAGCTAAATAGTTTCTGGAGCCACGAAATATTTCATTAATCACGTAAAGTAGAAGAGAGACACGAGCCAAAACCTCTTTTAACCGGTCAAGATTTGAGATCATTTGGCATTATGAAGTAGATATGCTGCTTTCTTCCAACAGATTGTTGGGTAAATAAAGAAAAGCCAGTGACATGATCTGCGGTTTTGTTCCCCTTGATATGCAGGTCTGGACAAATCAGAACTGATTGGAGATGTTGGTAGCAGAAGCTTCTATCTGAGGAGAAGCAGCAATGGTCACGGTACAGGTGAAGCCTCTGCTTCTTTGGTTCCAGAAGTCGTGTCTGCGAAATCGACCCCTCCGTCGATCCCGCCTTCTCTCCTCTTAGCGCCGACTTTCATCGCCCGAAGAATTGGGAAAATCATCCGGAGGATGCCTAAGCTTTGGAGGTTCTTCATTTGTTTCCAATGATCACTAGAGCGCGACATGATGAAGACCGTGGAGATACGTACATTTATTGGAACACAGAGACGGCAATGTTCATCCGCTTGCTTCATTTCACCATTCATATCGCCTTCTTTGGAATTCTTCTTCTTTGAGCACTTCAAATTGCCTGCGTCAGCTCATGTATACGATCTTCAGATCCCATTTGATCAAATGTTCATATTGTGGCAATTGGAAAGCATATTTCTTTTCCCCACATAATGAAAAGATACTTTTACCCTAGAAATTTATCGTGCAATTCTTTACGCCGTCATCGAATTTGTTTTCTTTTGTCGAAGAAACAATTTTATTCATTTACGAAAACGGTCTGAAATGTCTCAAAAACAGGTGAATCTAAGCATAAGAGAGCTCAAAGGGCTTGCTGGGGAACAAAAGCCAGTTTTGTGCAAGAGAGCCAATACGTTGGGTCTTCGGACCACACGGATCGAGGGGTGGGCTTCGATGAGCTAAAGGTGGGCTTCGATGAGGAGCCGCTCCTTCCGTCATCATCGAATATTTAACAAGTGCATGAATGTTTAGCGTTTCGTGTCCACTGTCGTTTTTTGCCCTTCCTCTGAGATTTTATCATGCTTCCAACATTTTATCGATGACGTAGATACGCAAAGATTACAAGATCATACACACATTATCCGTCTAATTACATCCAATCAAAAATCCCGAGAATCAAACACAGCTTATGTCCATTCGATTCTTATACACGGGCGTGTATATCAATAAAATTCCGTTATTAATTTCGCAAATGATATCATACATCGATAACACAAGCTTAGAACATGCTTTAATCTTGTGATTTAGGTAGCCCAATGAGAGGAAAGTGACACTACTCATCTGCCTTTTTCTCTCGTGACCAACTCCCACAGTACTTCGAAACAGATAAAAAGGCCCTGAGCCCACTTTTAGCCCTATGATTTCGAGTCCACCTTACCCTTTCCGCGTCTCTTCGCTGACATTGTTTGACTTTGACTTTGACTTTGACATTCCACGTCGGATGCCCCGAAGAGGAGAGCAAGACGAATGCGCGTTGCACACCCCCGGCGCATCGACAGGCCTCTGTCGACTCGGGTTGCTATCTTGCACTCTCCTCCTCCTCCTCCTCCTCCTCCTCTGTTTCTCTGCTGCCCGATTCTCAGAGAGAGAGGGAGAGGGAGTGATCGAGGTCGAGACGGAGAGCGCAGATTACAGCGCGTGAGATGTGGGATCTCTACGCATGGCTCGGGGCTTTCTTCATCATCATAGCTCTGCTCGTCGTCATCGTCTTCCAGGTCAAAGCCCTAAGCCCTACCTTCCTTCCTCCTTTTCTTTTTTGGCCTTCTCCGTGCTAAAGTTTCGATTTTTAATCGAGAATTTCCCTGAACTTTTGTATCAGCTGTAGTGAAGAGCGAAGAGAATGTTTGGGGGGCTATTTAATTTTCAGTTTATTGCACCTTGAACACTACTAGTACAGTATCTGGAATGTGTTTTTCCTCCTTCTCTCCCGGAGGATCGAACTAGCTGACAAGTTCAATCGATGAGTATATGATAAGGAATTAAGATGGGTTTAGCTCCTTGAAGCTGTATTTGTGAATGGAGAGATGGGTCAGAAAGCTTTAAGGCAATAGTTCTGTAATGTGATTGAAAAGCAGAGAGTTTTGCTGAGAAAACACGATCAAAGTGCCTCCTTTTTTTTTTTCCGGAGAGAATTTCATTGAACATTGATCCTGTTTTTATGTTTGTAACTGGATTGAGGGAATAGCTTTATAAGCTTTACCCACTTGCAGTTTTAATTGTTTTAAGGTTTCCGTGCATCTTTTCGAGCTAGGACTGTATACTGAAATCTGATTGATGTGAATTTAAGCATCCAAGTTCTGGTGCTGTCTTTTACGGTCATGACATTGTATGGTCCTTCAAATCGCATGAATTGGAGAAGGCAACCTTAAGTTCATTGCCGCACAAAGCACACTTGGCTTCGGAAATTTGGGTTTGTTATGTGGTAGGAGGATTAGGTCAGGATAGCATCTCTCAGCTATTCAAAATGCCTTAATTCCATGAGCCTAGTTATACACTTTGCTTGCTTACCCTGTGTGACAGTCTGATAGAAGATTGGGGTGTTAAGGTACTAAAACAGTTCTTCCACATGGAAAGTTACCGTTCATATACTTAGTTTCACTCATATCTTCTTCATGGCATCTGGATGCTACATATGCAGCTACTTGGTGCGTGCTTGGCTGTCTTTTCAAGTTCTAAAATTCACATCTTTTATTGGATTGCCTGCAGCTCATGTGCTTGGCAGATCTGGAGTTTGATTACATAAATCCTTATGATTCCTCATCGCGTATAAACAGAGTGGTGATACCAGAGTATATTGGACAAGGAGTGCTATGCTTCTTCTATCTTGTAACAGGGCATTGGTTTATGTCCCTGTTATGTGTTCCATATCTATACCACAACGTGCAATTGTAAGTTTTCTCGTTCAATCCACTCCACCATAAGCTCCATAACTTTTTGTTTGATGAACGAATTTATGCATGTTCTTGCTTTCAAAACCAGTTTAAGAAATTTATTTAATTCTGTTTAGGCTTCCAAGCGCTTGGGTATGATTAGGTTTGCATGCATAAACAAGATATAGATACCTTTGACGCTTGCAGAGAATTATGTTCCATCTGAGAGAGAGGTTCTATGTTTGGTTATGCACATGACTGAGACTTCTGTGTTTGGAATGTCCTCGTTCACTACTCAGAACATTAGGGGAGATTTCAGGGATATTTGTGAAAATTTTGCTGGGTATCAGGTGTCAAACACTAGAGTTCTCTCGTGAAGCGATTAGTATGGGCTTTAAGAAGTTGTGAAAAGCAATTTAGCTGCCAAAAGGATTATCGGGCTCGAAAATGTCGCTCTCTTGTTATGCATTCTTATCAAAAACACGACCTTAAGGATGGAGTCTACTGCCACTTCAGTGTATCAAGTGTTGTGAGATCTCTTGATACAACAGTATGATTCAAGCAATAGCTTCTCATCTTATTCCTTTTGTAGGTACATGCGAAGGCAGCACCTTGTTGATGTCACGGAGATATACAACATGCTCAAGTGGGAAAAGAAACAGCGGCTTTTCAAACTGGGTTATCTGATTTTGTTGCTCTTCCTCTCCATATTTTGGTATCATCACTAGCTTCCACCTTTCAACAATTGATTTTATCCTTACCAAAAGGAGCTTAAAGTTACCTTATTTAATATAAGATTGAATTAATGTACTCGTTGTCTGTTCCTTTAGGATGATCATGGGTGCGCTGAACGAACACGATTGAATTGGGAAATCACTTGTTGTCTGAAGTTATTCGGTTTCGGATGGGCCTGTGTCGGCGGTCCTCGTGGGTTACTTCTTTAACATGACGACGGGGATCTGCGGATGCTGGAAACTCTCAGGGATTTCGGACTCTGTAGGATTTTAGGGTGTTCTGTTAATTTATTTGAAGTGAGATTTCCAGGAAATTTGCAGTGATTCCTCCTCCTCCTTCTCTTCTTGGGCTGTAGGACTGTACTGTTGACTTTTGTATCTTTGCCGCCCTATACACGCAATTCAGGCGCATACTTGGAATGAGAATGCATGTTCTAGAAAAATTTACTCTTTGGCCAAGAGTGGAATCATTCATCCCTGAAGGGGTCTATCAAAACACATTGCTGTACTTTCTATTCTAGACAAGCTACACATTGTTGTTTGCGCGATATTGACCGAGATGGGTTGAGGTAAGTCTGTTCGATTATGATTTACGATGATCGGCGATGAGTTCTCTGGCCCAATGGAGACGGAGAAATTTCAAGAACTCAAGAGGTCACTGTGAGATGAGCTGTTTGATCATTATAAAGGTTGTCGAACGAAAATGCGGCAATGTATACAGCCACGACATTCTATTAGGCCAATAGACTTAGAACCTTGTTCTTACATAACATAATCTGATGGATTCGGTCGGGCATTCGCGGCCTATCTTTCATGGACTAACTCTTTTGGCAATATAAAAAAAATCAAGAGCTCGGCAAATCACAATGAAGAATTACTAACTCTTCAAAAAGTTCCTAGATGATGGTCGAATTGACAATCCCTAATACATGCGATATACTACAAAAAGAAGTACATATGGATTTAATCAGTAATCACCCCCTTCAACATGTTGTGCCGTTTAGTAACCCGAAAATCTGTTCGTTCTCTGCACTATCGTCAGAAACAGAGGTTGTGCCGTTTAGTTGTGTCAATTGGATGATCGACCAGATGATCGTGACCGAACTGAAGTTCTTGTTGAATCAACGGTTGACCCTGAAGCATGCTCGACAAGCTCATGCCGCCATCCTTGTCCACAAATTTCATCACCTTCAGCCTCTTTTGGTGCATCAGCTTCTCGTTTCGACAAGAGGTTACTCTTTCGATTTGCTTCAGTACATGAAGTCGATCCTTCATCACGCGCAAAGCCCGGATTCCTTCTCGTGGGGTTGCTTGATTCGCTTCCTGTCTCAGCATGGCCGATTCAGAGAGGCCTGCTCTGCGTACTGCGAAATGCAGACGCTTGGGTTGTGTCCGAGCACGTTCGCTGTTTCTTCTGCTCTGAGGGCGTGTGCTAGGACTGGGGATATTGTTTGCGGGAGGTTGGTTCATGCCCAGCTTAGTAAGTATGGCTTCGGTGGCTGCGTATACGTGCAAACAGCGCTTGTGGATTTGTATTCAAGATTGGGCGAAATGCAAACCGCTCAGAAAGTTTTTGATGAAAAGCCCAAGAGAAATGTTGTTTCTTGGAATTCGATTTTATTTGGGTACTTGAGATTGGGAAATCTTTATTTGGCGCAAAACTTTTTTAATGAAATTCCAGAGAAGGATGTTATATCTTGGAACTCGATGATTTCTGGGTATGCCAAAGCAGGGGATATGAAGCGGGCAGGAGTTTTGTTTCAGCAGATGCCGGAAAGAAATTCAGCTTCTTGGAATGCTATGCTTAGTGGATATGTTGATTGCGGGAGCATTGAATTGGCTCGAGAACATTTTGATGCCATGCCCCAAAGAAGTGAGGTTTCTTGGATTGCAATGATCGGTGGCTACTCAAAATGTGGGGATATCGAGTCAGCTCGTCTTCTCTTTGACCAGTTGGGCGAGAAGAATCTGCTTGTATATAATGCCATGATAGCATGCTATGCTCAAAATGGCAAACCCACAGAAGCCCTTCAAATATTCAATGGCATGATTGAGTGCGGTTCGGAAATTGTCCCAGATATGATTACATTTTCCAGCATTATATCAGCTTGTTCACAGCTGGGAGATTTGAAGTTTGGGTCATGGATTGAATTGCAGATGGAGAACCTTGGTATAGAGAAGGATGACCATTTGGCTACAGCTTTGATTGACTTGTATGCTAAGTGTGGAAGTATTGATAAGGCATACGAGCTGTTCAACAGCTTAAAGAAGAAGGATTTGATTGCTTATTCAGCAATGATCCTAGGATATGCTGTAAATGGCAAGGCAGTTGATGCAATACAACTGTTTGAAGAGATGGTGGATGCCCAAATATGCCCTAATTCAGTCACTTTCACTGGATTATTGACTGCCTATAGCCACACTGGTTTGGTTGAAGAGGGATACAGATCCTTCAACTCCATGAAGAACTATGGTCTTGTGCCTTCAGCTGACCATTATGGAATAATGGTTGATCTACTGGGCCGGGCTGGGCTCTTAGAAGATGCATATAATCTAATAAAGACCATGCCTATGCAGCCCCATGCCGGTGTTTGGGGAGCTCTGCTTCTTGCATGCAGGTTACACAACAACGTGGAGATTGGGGAGATTGCGGCTCGGCATTGCTTTAAATTGGAGCCTGATAGAGCTGGTTATCGTTCTCTGCTTTCCAACATTTATGCATCTGTTGGGAGGTGGACTGATGTGAAGCAAATGAGAGAGATCGTGGAGGAGAAGGGATCCGCCAAAATTCCTGGCTATAGTTGGGTGGAGTCCACTTAGGTCCTCCGTACCTCAAGTATTTCTCATTGGAAGCTTGTGAGCTGTTGAGTCCATGTATAGCACCTTTTGTTGGGTCTTCACTATCTTTCTTGTCCCAAGTCTCACATATCTCAGATGTTGGGCGTTTTATAATGACTGGATTTGTTTATAACTTGTTCAAGTCAGAGGCCAGTCTAAGTCAGCTTAAGCACAACCAAGCTAGACTTTTGACTTCGACTTTGTCCGCATGGAGACATGGATTTCATGCCTTGTCTTTAGAAGATATTCGAGAGTCATCCTAATAGACTCTGGCATTGCATGTCTTAAGAAGCTTTAAGAGGACAGATTCTGAGTCATGAAAGTACTGAAGAATCAAGCAGCTTAATTTCATGCCCATCAGAATATTGAGGCAACTAGGTATGCTAGTTTCACATGTGAAGTTTATTTCTTTTTAGGGCTTAGTGCTTCTCATGCGCCTGCCCTCAAGTGAAGCACGATTTGTTCATTGGTGCTCCATCAGATGAAGCACGATTTGTTTTTTAATGTACTTCAGTTCTAAATTGGTTTATCAAATCATGTACTCTTGACAGTTCTCAAATTACAAGCAAAAAAAAAGATTCTCAGATTTTAAGCGGCTCGTGGCTTGCAGAAGAGTGTGCTAAAGATGAACTTTCATAGTTCCTTTCTTGCCATGAATAAATAATGGATCATGCCCAAGGTTAAGGGATAAAGAATTTTGCGTTTCCTCTGACAGGGGTTGGTTTGTGAGGGCATTGATTTGAATGCATCTCAATGGTTAGAGTTGGGAGAAATCTTTATTGAAAGGGATTATCGGAAGCTTGATATCGCAATGCATTAGGAGAATTCATTTTGCAGTAGGTTTAACCAAAACAAAGATTGACATTGAGATCCCCTCCTAATTACTTCCCACTTCTATTATTGCTGCATAGAGGCAATTATTTTGCAATCTCGCTCTCAAGAATCTCTATGCAATCTCTGGCTGGAGCTGCGTCTGGTGAGATATGACTATATTCCATTATATCTTTGAATCTCTTCTGTGTGTCTTACGGTTTTATACTTGGTGGTAATGTTTTATAGGCTGATGATATTAATGAGAAAGCAAACGAGCTACTTAGAGTAAGAGATTAATTATTCAACGAGTTGGCCTAGAGACTGGACAACCTGCTGAGGAGTTGAATTTATGGACGAAGCCCTCGTTACTTTTTTGCTTACTACTCCTTGTCAACTTATCCCGTCACAAAGCTTGCACTTGCGGTGTTTGCTTTAGCCATATGAAGATTCTGCGTCTTAAAGAGTTTTTCTATTCTTTGCAGATTTACATGGACTTGAGTAAAGCGCTTGAATGCTCAGGAGCCGCTTGAATAGGGTCTGATGGGATCATATAGTCTGTCACGTCATGGCCGATGCCCCAAGAAAACTCAACGGAGCTGCGCTTCGACAGCGGATTTGGGAAAACTCGCTCGTTGGCTCTCATCTGACAGATAGGTAATCATTTGAGCCTGGTGCTTGACATTTTTTTGATGGGATCATCTATGCGATTCTTTCCTCAATGAGAAGGCATCTCATGGGGATGGATTCATCTCCGTAGACTTTGCTATTTTCCAAGGTATATTTGGATTTTTCTTGCACATTATCTGTGTTCTCTCTAATACCAAGCAAACTGAGAAGAGTATATCACACATCAAAAGAGATCTACATGTATTATGAGGGCGGTGTCCCCTGAACAGGAATAAATAAATCATTCCAAAGTTGGGACTTCTTGTTGATTCTGTTAGGTTGTGGGCATGAAAGTGAAGGAGAAGAAGCAAAATTGATTAAATTAGTACATCAAAAATATCTCCCAGCAGAAGGAAAGAAAATAATAACGCATCAGCGAAACATCGAACTTCAAGTAATGGTATGCTATTCGACCTTACAATGATTTCGATAGTGCTGCTCATAAAAATCAAAGAATTTTGATACATTGACCTTGTGCTTGGTCTCAATCTTCTCTCATCCTCTCTTCCCGCCATCCTTTGGTGACCCTGGCAATGAAGTCCTCACTTCTCTTCTCCAAACTGATGTCCCTGTCTTCATCCTTTTCGAAAGCTTCGTCACCATCTTCATCATTGGACCATCCGATCTCGCCATTGCTTCCGCTGTCGTCGTCATCCTCCTCGTAACCATCAGAAGTGATGTCATCATTTGAACGACCATCATCTTCATCTTCGCTGTCATCAGTGTGAACCTCATTTTCATCCTCATCGGCAGGATCATCCACCCTGACTTCTTCATCGAAAGAAAAAGAGAGATGCCTTTCTACTTCATGGTCGGTATGGCTATGGCTCCCGAGGAGGATTGCAAGAATGACGAAATTTAATGCCAAGAACACGAAAAGAGATCTTGTAGACGGATCAACAAGATTGGTACATTTAAGTTTCGAAGTTGTCTGCGAGGTCAGAAGCAGCACAGCAACAAAGATTAACGCAGATGCAAGTATAGGTACCAAGACAAACTTCATGCCCCAGCAAGCAAATACTTGGGTTTGCTGGCAATTCAAAGTGCTTCAACCTATGATTTTGCGCGAGAAAATCGTCCCTTTTTATAGCTTTGTCAAGGAAAATCTGATTCACTCAATAAACAAATGGGTTTACTTAGAAGTTTAAATATAGTGTACGTGTAGAGATGAGCTGCATTTGCTCAAACAATGGGAAATCGAGCAAGCCCACCTTCTCAAGTAATGAAAATCTTGTAAGGAAAGATTACTCGGTAAGTGCTCAGCACTTCATGGTTCGAAAATCTTGCAAATTAAAATCCATAACACAACGAGTTAAGAACATAACCCTGATTTTTTTGGGGGCTAAGAAAGAACAAATCCCTAATGATCAGGCGACAATTAAGCAGACTCTTTCTTGTTCCTTGCGGTGCACACAAGACAAAATTCTCCGTGGCATTCTGTACAGTTTCTACATTGTTAAATCTTACAAGAATACGGCCTTCAAAATAATATTTTCAGATGCATTCCGAAAGATGCCGGAGCTGCCGTACAGAATCCCCTTCCAGTGGCACCCGATGTTCGCAGTTTGGTTTAAGGACTAAGGCAAAGGTGTCGAAGCATAACATATTGTGTAAATGGTCTACATCATATTGACTTTCGTCATGCAGGAGAGGATACCAGCTAAAATCTTGAAAACCAACCTGTATGAGAGAATTGACAATCTTGATTAGTTACAACAGCTATAATCCAAATATTGTTATTATTTATTCAATTGCTCTCTCCATCAGTCTCTCTCTGATGATCAATAGATGGTGGTTTGAGTTGACCAAAGGGGTTCATTTCCACCCCAGGAACAATCGGACAGCATCAACAAGAACCAGAAAGAGACAGCATCAATAATTTTCAGCAGATGCATATCAAGAGAGAGCTGACAAGGCAGAAACAGTCATTTTTTTCAAAAGAAAACTAACAAATGAAGTATTTTCAGCTTTAGCAACGGTAAAGGAAATTGCAGATCCATCGAGTAGACATAACATTGAATTATTTGACGAAGATGATACAAAAACGAAGCATATAAACTCACTTCGCAACTTGCAACAGTCTGGAAAATAACTCTAAGCAAAACTATTACATCGTTTGGTTTACATGCAAAGGCCACAACACCAGGCGGCTTTCTCACTAAGCAGACAAACAATCTGGGAATGAGCAACAGAAAGATCTAAGGGCACAGGACTATGAAAATGTACGTCTACATTAAATTGCAAAAAAAATTTGCAACCTAGGAACATAAGTTCCCATGATTATCACGTGGTTCCTCACGAAAAATATATGACATCCCTCAGGGCACAGACACGTTGATGTCAGTTGTCTTGCTTCTTGAATCTGATGGGAGTGACGACCAGTTATCTCCTCGATAGGATGGACTTGTCGAGAGAATTACGCTAGGGTCCGAGAGAGGTATCGGAACAATTCCAGATTGGTTTGTTGTTGATAGAATGTCATGTTTTGGGTGCTTTGTCTTCTGCTCGTGCTGATCTCCCGCAAGAAAACTGCCCACCACAACCTGGTTTTGCAGAAACAACAAATGCTCCGTCGAAATTTGCTCCCAGAGAATTATTCTTAAAAGATGTTGGTGAGAATGAATATGAGATCACTTGTACACATATTTGCAGAGATTATAACTCCATGCTAGAATTTATTATAAGGTATAATAGTGTAGAACGGGAAAACTAGCATCAATAGCTACACATTTGTTTCCTCTAGTGGCAGATTAACATTCGACTAAGAGATGGTGAGAATAGCCAGAAAAATCATGTAGGTATTCACAGAGGCAATCTTGTTTAGAATTAGATTTCACAACACAACTCGAATATGATTTGGTCAGTAAGCTTTCACGGTTTTCCAAGTTTCAGAAACATATAAAAATTTCTCATGAACACTTCCAAAAGAACAATGTAAGAGATCTCTAAATGACAAGCACGCGGAAAGAACCAAATATGGTAGTAGAATTTTTTGGCATGAGAATCACCCATGAAAACATTTAAATGATGGAACAAGACTTCCATCCTGTTACCGACAGCGCCAGAAACATGTAAATGTCAAAAATACCTGCACAGGACTTGCTGCCACGAGCAAACCAGCGACGCCGCCACCCACGACACGTCCGTCTGGGCTCGCCAATGAGACGCTCATCCCGCCAGATCTGCTCCTTGTTCCTCCAGTGTCGTTGGGCATGAATGATCCAGATAAGGATAATATCTCGAAACGACCCTGGAGCAAAAGTGGACTAGGAAAACTGAGGGACTAAAGCTGCGAAATGGAGAAGTGCGGGAACAAACTTGATAAATGAATTTTTTCAATGGATAATGGAGACTTGTTTAAATGCTGGCACAGTATTTGCAATCTAATAATAAGTACCACGCCTGGGGCATCCATTGATTCAAAGCGAGCCATTCATAACATAATCTTTTCAAACTTGAAAAAAAGAAGAATGAACAAGAAATGGATCACCTCATATGTCAAGGTACCGCCAGAGGAATTAGGTTGACGAAGTGTAACACTTGAGATCACGCCGTTCGCAGAGAGAATGCATATGGTTCTAGGTCCTTGTTGAGAAAAGGAAATGACTTTCATCGTGACGTCCTAAACCAAATAAGAGATGCTAAAAAATTCAGTCTTCTACTTGAAAAAACAGTCGAATGAAGGGAATATGATCTATGAAGCAACAAGACCAAGGAGAATATCAGCTAAATCATAGTATGTTGGCATTATGTCTAGCTCAGATGTTGGCTATGATGTTTAATGACTATGGTAGAGTAATATAAGGAAAGGTCTGACTTCATCTTTCATGAAGAAATTAGGAAGATGACGTAGTTAACAGATGGAAGGATCTCTTTTTTAAGATGTGCAATTAACTCTTTAGTACCATCCTCATGAACTACTCGGATAAAACTGTGAACAGTCTCGAGACCTCCACATTAAGGGCACGTCCAATAAATAGTCTTGATTCCATCATCCAAAACAACATCGGAGCTAACTTCAGTAGCTTGAGGCTTTATCAACCAAGTCCAAACTTAATAAATCATAACTATTGGAGCACTCAGAATAAAGTAATTCCATCTCCATCATATTAATGGCGAGGCTCATGGCACAGAATGAGCGACTAAGTCCTTATTTTATACTAATAGTAAATGATATAAGTTCATAAATCTTGGCATAATTAAGTTCTTTTTTCCCTAAAGAAGACACTTGACAGCATACTAGAGAAATCAAATTCCTACTGTTCTCTATTACATACCTCTCCTGTATTAACGGTGATAATATGGGGAGTAAAATTGGTACCCACAGAGCATGCGACCCATTCGCCTGCAAAAGCAAGTTCTGATGCGATCAACCATAATGGACTCATAAAACAAATTTCAATGTTTTGTGATACAAGGAACAGAGAAAGCCTTCAGATACGTAAAAAGAGTCTTAAAAAGCCTTGCACTCTGTGCAATGTGGTCAATTAAGAAAAGAGAGATTCGACCTAAAAATTCTGGCAGGCCTGAGAGCAAGAACATCAACAATTCTTATCACTTTACTTGAGATCAACAAGAAGAACAGTATAGCATAACAGCATCAGACAGCCAAAAAACAGCACGTCCAGATTCTTTCCCTGCTCTTCGAGCTAAAAAATCTCCACATTTCAACATTAATCCAACTCAGAGAAAAGGGAAAAAAAATAAACAAAATTTACTCATCGTTCTTGCTGAACAACCACAGCCCGTAAAATCTCCATATCTAACCAATCCCAGGTCCCACTTCAACAGAAAAAAAGCTTTCACTGCTAAGCACTTGGAAACACTTAACTTGGAAGTACCGAGCACTAAACCAAAAAGGAATACCATCAAGCTGCCACTTCAGTCCAGGCTCAAAATCACAATACACAAGAAAAGCATGCAACAAGAGTCCACATTTCTGAGCATTTACCAAGATTCTCCACTTCAAACTTGGGCTTGCTGACCGACCCGGCCGGCTTTACTTTGCCGCGCTTCGGGGTGGAGAAGTCGATCACCGGCGGCGGCGGTGCCGCCGACGATATCGGCCTAGGCGACAGCGCCGGCCCTCCCGACCCGTCAGGCCCATACTTTCTTGGCCGGCCCCTCTTCTTCTTCGCCAGAATCCCCGCGGCGGCCGGAGGCGGCGGAGCCACCGTCGCCGGAGGTGGCGCCGATCCGGGCGTCGGGTTTTGGTTCTCGGCTCTTGGGGCGACATGGTAGGCCGACGGGGCGTCTGATCCCACCACCGTGACACCCCCACTACTAGCACCCACGCCATCTCTTCCCTCCATAACCGAAAGCTTTCAAAAAAATATACAAACAAGTAATCGAACTCCTACGAGCCAGACATCAAAGACCCATTTCCTTTTTTACACCAGGAATTTCCCGAGCAGCTCCGAATTCGGACAGAAGACCAAGTTTCGCCAAATGGAAAACCAAACAAAAATCCAAAATACAGAGGAACTAAAGGGACCCAAAAAAAAAAATCGAAACTTGGAACCAGTGGGAGCCTTGTACAGGCGAAAAAAGACGAAATTTTTCACCGGGTGACAAATAAGTTGGAAGTTCTGTGATCAGACAAACAGGGAGGCAAGTCAGCTCAGCTCCGACAAAGCTCAAATTTTGGGCGATCCTTACTGCCGGGCATGGAAGAAAAAGAAGAGAAATTTAAATGTATTCCGAACAGTGGAGGAGGGGCTAAGGGATCTTGAAGACAGATTGCTAAAAAAATCTTTGATCTTGGGGCGACTTTTGGGGGCCTTCTGCTGTGTGATTTCAAAGGGAAAAGAAAAAATGCAGAGACATGAAAAAGCAACTCTGTTTTCTTGATTGGCTAATTCGGCTCCTAACTTTCCTAAGACCGAAAATACATTATTCTTTGGTAAAGGAAAGAAGAAAGGATAAATATATATTTATATATATTTCTATATGAAACGGCCGGAATCATTGAATTTATTGGCGACTGGAATTAAATAATTTAGTGTTAGAGCATTGATATGTGCGTTTTTGGTTTTGAATGAATGCTGTGGGAAAAAGGAGAAAACCAATTTAAAAACATACGACCGAAAGTGGGTGGGGAAATAATTTTTTTTTCGGGGGGGATTAATTTTGGGATCATGCTGAGGGAGGTGGGAAGAACCAAAGCTAATCAAATATTTAATACAAAAGTAATTATGATTGTAATTGTTTACCGACTATAAAATTGGCTGGTAGGAGAGAGAGGGAGAGAGAGTGAGATAATGTACATATAGAAAAGATAAAAGGAAGGTGGCTAAAGCAAAGCAACCTCCTTTTCCCCCGTCCGGTAAGAAAAATACATTGCACAAAACAAGCAATGATAATTAAGACTTTTTGCAAAATCCCTTTGTTAGTGTAAAGCACAAGCTAAAACATTCATGTATCGAAGATCGGCATGTGGAAGAATCCGGTTAAGAAGCAACTCCGACACACGCATGGACTCATCCAATAGTGAATGCATAATTATTTTTTAAGAAAATTTCAAATAAAGACCTGAAGCGCTTCTATTTTCTCAAATAAAAGTTTAAAGCAGATTTTGTGTCAAATAATGACTTAAAGTGATCACGTAAGTCTTAAATAAGAGTTTGAAGTAGCCACGACAGTTTCAAATAAGGGCCTGACCTCGTCGATCACCAATCGGCTAAATATTTCAATGGGTCAAGGCTATTTTCATCCAAATAAAATTTTCATTTAAAAAAATTTATTTTTTGCTTTCTTTTTTCTCATTTCTTTTTTTATCTTTTAGGTGAGGGTCCGGCAACCATCACCCAGGCGAGCCTAGCCCTTTCCGAGCATCAGTATTGGCCAGCGACCAGTCGCTAGCGAAAAAGAAAGAAAAAGGAAAGAACTAGGGAAAAAACGAAATAAAGGAAAAAAGGGAAAAAAATTCTCAAAAAAAGTAAAGGAGAAATATTCCCTTTTTAGGCTCTTATTTGAGAATACGATGGCACTTAGGATCATTATTTAAGAAAATGATAACACTTCAAGTCCTTATATATAATTTTCCCTTATTTTCTTTTACAATGAAGATGAATTTAAGGTCAGCTTATTTCGTAAAAAATGATTGATTTTAAAAAGTATTTTCTTGAGAATGATCGCTTGCATTACTTATAAAAATGAATGAATAAAAAATATTTTCTCCATTCGCGAAAATATTTAGTCATACATTACTTTCAATAATATATGTATTTTTATCGACTAATTATTTCGAGTGATACGAATAATTAATTAACTCGTTCACTTACCGTAATGCAAGCGGATCTTCAATAATTTTCGATTAACGCGTGTAGACTCCACTTGTAAAAGTGGCAATGATTTCGGAGATATTTTTGCTCGTCCACTTTATGTAAAGATAAAATTCCAAAATCAATGAAAAGTGAACAAAGCAGATAAAAATCATTCCCATAATTGCAATGTTTATTTTTTATTTTATTTTTATTTTTTGGGAGGGGACAAAGACACGGCAGATATCGGGGTTCCGTAGAAATGTGATCGGTCCTGCCTTGGACTCATACTGGCAAAGGGTTGACTTGGTCAACTTACCCGTTAAATTTTAGATGGCTGGGGAAAAATCTAAGAAATAAAATTGAGAACGCCAGAAAACAAGAAAGGAAATGACGGACGAAATTGCGCAGAGACTGGGAATTAGACAAATTTGGGCTCATTAAAAATTTGATGTGACGCTCCAGCTGTGAGACAAAAGGTGCAAACTCGAAATCTATATACAGAGGTATTAAAAAAAACGATAATGACATAAGTAGTTTCCCACCTTTTGAATCAACGTGAAATATGATCCATGAACTTTTAATTTAATCAATGTAGTCCCTAAACTTTAGTTTAATATTCAATGTGATCCCTGAACTTTTACTTTGTTCAATGTGATCCCTAAAATTTTAATATATGTTTAATGTAGTCCTTCCATTAATTCAAGTTTATGAATTATATTGAACATTTTCATATAGTTCAGGGACCTACATTGAATATTTTCATATAGTTTATGGATTAAATTGAACATGAATAAAAAGTTCAAGGATGATATTGAACAAATTAAAAGTTTAGGAATCATATTGCACATTACCTCAAAGTTCAGGGATTGTTTGTGCCATTATCCCTTAAAAAATAAAAATTAATGTTATTTTAGTCTTTGGCAAAAGAATTAAGACGTTGAATGGGTCTTGTTTTTCGTAAACTATGTACTTATTAAATCCTTTCACTTATCCTCGAACTAAGGGAAAGAAAAAGCTGGGAAATGCTATGAAATTTTGATAAAGTATACTTATTATAAATTTGGCATTAAAATAAGTGGATGATCTTATTTACATATAACATGATTAAAGAAGGATTAAGTTATAAATGAAGTCTATAATCAGGAAAAATTGGTCAAAATGACTACATTGCAAAATCATCGAAAGGTTAAGGACTAAATTGAACAAATCGAAAAGTTTTTTACTGAATTGGCCATTATATAATAGGTTTAAGATATTTTGGACGATTTTCTTGATGGATGGGTGTTACATAAGGGTAATGACATAAATAGTCCTTGAACTTTGGCCCGATGTGCAATGTGATTCATGAACTTTTAATTTGTTCAATGTTATCCATGAACTTTTGATACATGTTCAATTTAGCCCCTGAACTATATGAAAGTGTTCAATATAGTCTCTAAAATTGAATTAATGGAAGGACTACAATAAAAAATTTCATATAGCTCAATAACTAATTTGAACATGTCTCAAAACTTCAAGACAAAATTGAGCAATTTAGAAGTTCAAGAACTATATTATACATCGGGTTAAAGTTTAGAAACTTTTTGTGTCATTTTCCCTATTACATAAGTTATAGACGATGTTTGTGCAAAATATTTTCTAAGGATCCACCAAATTCCAATCTAATTGCGTGTATCGATTGGCTAATGATGGTCTTCATGTCAATCTAACCACACCTACTAAGTTGATAACCCGCATCTTTACTCTCACAAGAATCTTTCATGAGAGCAATATAAACCTTAATTTCGCACTCACAAGAGACACGTGTATACTCTCATTTACTAAATTCAATTGAGCTAAGTATTAGAAAAGGGTATTCTTTGTTTATATTATCTTTTAATATTTTTACTATAATTAATAAAAATTTTGGAGAGGGACCCATAAGGCCAAGACATGCACTTGAATGGAGTACACATGAAGTTAGACAATTGCGTGTGCCTTGCGCCATCTGGCGTCCCACTGCAATCTTTAATTAGTGTGATGCTTGACCATTAATTGGATATAAATTTTGGGAACGATTATTTAAACACCATTCTCTCTCTCTCTTTCTTTTTTTTTATTATGGCGATAAATCCAATGTCCATTATCTTCCCACATATTATAATAATTTGCTTTATGCATATTATATTAAATTCTCTATAAGCCCAAAAAGAAGAAGAAAAAAAAAGAAAAAGAAAACAGACATGGAACAAGCTTTATAATTTTTCCATGGTCGGTCAGCAGACCTAACTTATGTTTGGGTTTTGCTATCCACAAATGAGTTATTGAAGGAGGGAAATGGCCTTTTTTCAAATCAAATAAGCACCCACTTGACCTTCAAATAAAATAAAAGGTCGAGACCTTATATAGCCCACCCATGTCAATTTGCTGGTTTTTTCATGATGACACAAAACCAGCTACTATATAATATATATATATAATCTTTTAAATATTCTAGGGCAGCACTTTACCATCAAAATCTTAGAAGGATTGGCCTTCAACACAATAATTGATGGGGAATGTAATGTAGCTCCTTGCAATCTAAGTAGAGATGTTGTATAATGTATACCTTGTTGAGGTTGAAAATCTGCTCTACGATATCGTGTCAAATATATACTATTCTTGCCCTAAAGGAGTTCCTTCAAAAAATCGAGAAGAAGAAAACTTGGTCCAAGGTAATCGGACTATGAAGACTCGTGAGTCCTATTTGTGGGGGTGTGTCAGTGATACTATGCCCCAATTTGAATCCCTACCGTTCTCAAAAATTGAATGCGTGTCATAACCGGCTCTTGTTTATAAGTAACTTAAAGACTAAAGGAAAATAATGCGAGAATCAATCAAATGGGTAATTGCTTATTTGAAATGCAGCTGATTTTGCATTCAAATCACGACGTCTCTCATTCAGAGTAACCTTAAGGGCCACCCACTTTTTTTGTGGGTGAAGTGTTGTTCGATGCACATAAACGAGCCGATATCCATATGTCCGTGGAGATTATCACTATTGAATCCGAAAGATTTTCGTATCTCGTGACATAAAGAAAGAAAAGGAGAGAAGTGGTCGACGGGAGGAATAAGTTCAGTTATGAGAACTGTATGGACAAGTCGAGTTCGAAACCAGATGAATTAGCCCCGATCAAGTTCGAATCGAGGCAATTATACTTTCGTTCCCCCCCCCCTGTTCATCAACTTTGGGCCATGACTCGGCCAGTTTGTTAGGCCTTCACATTTGGACTTCAAGAGGCCCAAAAGCCAAAACGGCCCAAAAAGTATAGATTAGGACAAGAGGCCCATGAAACACAACTGAAAGCGGTCCATAAAACCACATTCTAGCCATTTTTTGGCCCGACTAAAATTCTAATGAATCCAGATTTTGCGTCCTTGTCACTTCACTCTTGTCACTTGACACCAAAAGGAGAAAAATAAATTGTTATTATTTGTTTCGTTGAGAAAATGAAGGACTTGGAGAGAGCAAAATAAAGTGTCGGTTTGATTTCATAGAATATATCCAAATTAGTTAATAACTCATTGATTTAAACTTTTGAGTGAAAGTAAATCCAACTGAATATGTTGACGAGCTTGGACTTGCGCTCCCACAAATGATATTAGAGCCGATGGTTGATTAGTGACCCACTCCCAATATGTATTAGTTTTTTATGAATATCTCAAAGGAGAAATTTTATGCGTTTCCGAGCGATAGGCAAGCCCGAAGATGGCAGCCTTGATGGTTTGGTCCGGAGAAAGAGACTCAAGAATGAATGTGGGTGTTGGTGTTGAGATAAGTCGATTTTTTGATACCCGAATTAAGACGGAGTAAATATAACACTGAACTCACACGTAAGAATTGGTGTGGATATGTGAGAGGAGATTGTTGAGTGAACATATGAGTTGTGTTAGAGCAATTCTACATCGAAAAATTGGTGTAGTTTGGAGCCGCTAATATATTTAAGTTGATTCATGATTTATTGATTTAAAGTTGGAGTGAACGTGGATAAATATGTTAGACGAGACTTGCGTTTCCGACAAATGGTGGGATTGTTGTTAGAATGGATACAACCGATGGTGTCTTATCATGTGTGGCGATGTCTAGGGGATCATAGACAGTGAGAAGACCAAAGATGACTGTAATGTACTGCTGATTCGAATGACGACAATTCGAGCCCTTTTCAGCATTAAATTATACTAAAGTGCTTCTGTGTCTATCTAGTGGCACACCAATCATCTGTGCCTTGAAAATCATGTCTGCATCAACTCAACCGATGAAATCTAGATGAGGCCAAATGGTGCACGGAGCAAGATGCCTATTCCAAGATGGAATAGGAGATTAGGATGGTGTTGGGATACGGCAGAATTAGAAAAGAAAATTAGGTCGATTGTATCATGTGTGCGTTTTCAATCATGGTCAAATCTCTCCGGCCAAAGAAAATTAGGTCGATTGTAAGGAAGATTGTGATTGAATTATGGGCAAAAGGATGAATAGTTGTTGAAGCTTTCTAGGGTTTGTTGGAGACGTGATGGCTGACTTGGCTGACTCGGATGGAAATTATGCTAAAAGGAGCTTTCCACCTAACTTAAAAGAATCACGCACAATGCATTAGGGTTTGTGCTTGGTCATGTAAGGAATATATGTTGATAATTACAGCATAATGCAAAGGTTTTGCATCGAATGGCAGGCCTGATTCATGACGCAATGATAATAATGCAGTGTTGGTTTAGTGATGGACAGAGGAGTCGAGAGTATCTTATGCAACGATATTTATGTTTTGTCCTAAAAGGAAAGTTTTGCATGCACAAAGCATGCCATCTTTTCATGAAAGTCATATGAACTTTTGTGCGTTTGCACTGGTAGGTTTGAAGGTTGGTACATCTATCCAATTAAGTCAGGCTTCCTCATCGTAAAAAAATCATTCGTGTAATTCTTTTGCGCTCTGACTGTTCGTATCTTCTGATATCAAATTTTGGGTATTGATATTAGGAGCTAATCGTGTCTTAATTCTTGAAATGATGCGATGCGTGAAGAATATTATGTCGCTGAACTTGTTATGTTATATGCACTCAAAATCACCACTCCGACCTATATACTTTCACTGATATATTAGTACAACTTATTTAAATGAGGGAGCAAAAAATCAATCCATTGTGAGAAATCCACCGCGGAAGAGAAGAAACCGGAGAGACATGCATTCTTAGTGATGCGAGTGCTTTACATCTATTAGGAAAAACTCAACTTTTTGTCCTTATACTTCCATGTAGACATGGCCATGGGCCCGTTTTGGCCAGGAACCGGCCCGGGTCAAACCCTGGACCGACCTATTGACCGGGCATGCTGTTTGGAACCGAAACCGGCCCATGGCCTACGGGCCCAATTCCAATTCAAAAAAAAAAAAAACTGATGCTGCACATCAGCCCCACGTTCCCACGCCCACCTCCAGTCCTCCTCCTCTAAATCCCTCTTTCCCCCCTCTCCCTTGCACCTCCTTCGGTCCTCCTTTTTTCTCCTCCGCCTGCCTCCCGTCTTTCCAGATCTGACCCCCACCGTCGTCGCCTTCGCCCATGGCTGCAGCCGCCGACGCCAACACCCCCTCCTCCTCCCCCCTCGCTACCCTGCGCCTCCTCCCCTTTTCTCCTCCGCCCACCCCCCGTCTCCTCAGATTTGACCCCCGCCGCCACTGCCGTCGCCCATGGCCACAGCTGCTGACACCGACACCCCCTCCTCCTAACCCCACCTAGCCCTCGTAGCCCCCGGAGGAGGAGGACCCCCCACTCCTCCTCCCCATCCCAATCCCTGTCCCCCTCCCAGCCCCCTCCTTCTCCCCCTCGCCGCCGCCCCCGTCTCTCGCTTTATCTCCTCGCCGCCTTGAACCCCACCTCCGCCATTGTGGCCAAGGCCGCGAAGCCCGAGCGACAACCAACGGAGGACTGGGCCTGCAATTTTTATTTTATAATTTATTTTATTAATTTTAAATTACAAACCGAAACCGCCCTTTGTGGTTCCGGTTTCGATTCATACATGGCCACGAACCAGAACTGGCGGTTCCTGAACCGTGGCCATGTTTACTTTCATGTTTTCCTAAGCAAGTTCGTATACTTTTTCGAGTCGTAGTTGGACCCGATTAGATAGACTTAAATAAAAATATATGAACTTTGATCTAGAAAAAGCATCAAAGTACGAAGTAGAATAAGGTAGTTTACGTGTAGGTTTATGTTAACTTAAAGATCTCGTTTTTTTTTTAATTCTTTTTGGGGGCTAAGTGGGTAACTTGCAAGGATAGGAAGGTATCAAACTACGGGAATCTATTAATGCTTTGATGAGACGCTGGAGGAAGATGAACCTTTTGCATCCTCAACCAGACAATCCTGCATGGCGACATATCTACGTAGATCCCTCGTCTCTCTCAGAATGTCGGCTCGTGATATCTCTCTTCCAGAAACAATCTTTCTCGAGATTGAATGCACAAGGATCGTCCAAACTTCAAAGCGAGCTTAGTGATTTGGAAGATTCAACTGTGGGCGGATATTCTTTTCACGTAGTTTCGCTTAAGCAGGAAGTTAAAGTTGTGTGAGCACGCAGCAAGAAGATTCCGTTCGATTTAGTGCTTTGCTACAGCTCTCCAAAAGAAAAACCTTACTTTGCTGTGAGGCCCTTTGCTTTTCATCCGCTGAATATGTTCCCTCACGACATTTGTGTCGTGTCGCGGGGATCTTTAGCTCTATCGGGTTGGCAAAGATTATGAATTTCGTGAGCATCGACCTCGGGAGATATATGAATTACGTACTTAGGGTCATATAATTTAATATTTACAAGTGGCTCGAAGTGCGATTCTCGTAAGGCAAGTGCTCCGAATCGGAAGATGTTGTGCACGACCTAAAAGAAGGGATCTTTCTCGGTTGGCGTTGTTCTTAGGGTCGTATAATTTAAGAAGATGCTCTTGTGCATTTCACTTGCCTTGCCAAGCAGCAAATGGTGTCGAGTCAACTTCCTGAAAACGATCTTGCAAAGGCTGGAGAGAGAGAGAGAGAGAGAGAGGGCCCTCCTCTTTTTTCTTTTTTTGGTCAACGGACAACCACAGGTCATTATATATAATTCAATGTGAAAAAACAAGGACTAAAAAAGTAAGAAAAATTGCTAGAGGCATGATTAGATATCAGATTCTCAATACATCCTCAATCGCCCGCCCTTAGCGAGGCTTGCTCACGCTTAGCAACAAGAAGGGCGAGCCTCGCCAATAACTGGCGGAGTCGAGCTGCCGACAGTCACGTCATGTAAAACGGCCGGCGTTCCTATCAGCGATTTCTAACCAAAATTAACCGGACTGACTGAATTGACATAAATGCACAAGATTTAAGACTCAATTGATAAAAAAAAAAGTTTATGACTGAATTGGCACAATTGTAATAAGTCTAGGATTTTTTTGGTAATTCTCTCTAAAAAAAATGTGCACATCTCCTATAAAATATTGCTAGCTACTAGCTGGAGGGCATAATTCCTACACATAATCAATCAATTAACATTTTTTGATTCTTGAGAATGGATTGCATTTCTAGAAAAGGGTTTGAGAATACAATGAATTACGGCATCTTTCTGCAATCAGTGGTAGTTCAAAGTGTACATATTCTATTTTCTTAGATATCAGATCCTCAATAGAACTGGCAGATAACAGAAGTTAGCAGCATCAGAGAATGTCCGGTGATTCTGCTGTAGCTAGGAATGAACTCATGTGCTGTTGGATTTGAGTTTAAAAAGAAAACGTGCACATCCCCCATAAAAATTTGCTAGCTACTAGCAGGAGGGCCTAATTCCTACCTATAATCAATCAATTAACTCTTTTTGATCCTCGAAATTGGATTACATTTTTAGAAAAGGGTTGGAGAATATAATGAATTATAGGCATCTTTCTGCAGTTAGTGGGAGTTTAGAGTGTACATATTCTATTTCCTTTCGAGCTCTTAATCGGATAGAAACCCTTGTATCGAATTCAAATCATTTGAGCGTGATCAGTGCAGCACATGGAGCAGCTAACATTTCTAGAACATCGTTTACCTTGTTCTACGGTTTGACAACCTTAGTTTATTTTTGCTTTGGCTAAGGATATATAAATTTTTTAATTCCTGAGATAGCTTTCAATATGAAGCCCCACTTGCACGACGAGATTTTATTTATGCATGCCAAACCACTTAATAATGGGGCGTGCAAAAAAATCGGGAACCGCTTGGACCGCCCGGGATCAAAGAAACACCTTCTTTCGCTTTCGCCTCACACTCAGTCTCACTCTCTCATTCTTCTCGGTCGATAATCACCTCACCGCCTCCAACTCTCCACCTTCGTCTCCGTCTCCATCTTTCCATCTCTTTCCTTAGCTAGTGAGACCGGTTCGATGGACCCACCCGAAAATCGAACCGGACCAGCGGTCCAGTTCCCCGGGTGATTCCCTGTTTCAATTTTTCGAAAGCGGTCCTTGGTGGACAGTTCCCGATTCTAGGGTAGGTACCGTCCATCCGGACAATGCTCACCTTTACTCAACATGAGCGCATGCACACCTGCTAATCTGTGGGCTTGAACATAGGACTAATCGCGTATGGTTGACAACATATCCTTTTCTAACAATTTTTTTTTATTTCTGTAAATAAAGATATATCTGACATATCCATTTTGTCCTGGTTCTAGAGGATCCGGCTACAGGAGGACCAGGATCAGAGAACTTTCCCCCTGTTTTCGCCCAACTCTTTTATCTTAAGAATATTGGTTTTAAGAATGCGAGGAATCGTACCATTCGAGCTTTTTTTTTTTGTGCTTTTCTAGAAGATTTTGAGAAAGCTGCAATCGATAGGATTTTCATAATCCTCCCTTCTCGAAAGACGAAAGTGAAATTCTTTTTCCATGGAAATCATGTATTTTACATATCTATGCGATTGAGTCATTGGGTTTTCGAAATATGTAAATATTAAAAAAAACGTTTCGAATTATTGCTATTTGACTCGGACCCCATTTTGTGATTTCTTCGATTTTGATTGTAATAGTGGTAAATTACAGTCGCAATAATCACACCATAAATTGATTGCACGACCTGATAAATTGAAAATTAACTCCTATTCCCATTCCTTATTTTTCATTTCGATTAATTTTATTGCTTTTTTTTCCCCAATTATTGCATTCCCGTTAGCCAAATCACGAATTAGTTGAGATACTTCCGAGGATTATTATCATTAGGATCGAGTTAATTTTTCTAGATTCGATGCCTTCTTCCACAATTTCGTGACGCCGTCGCCCATTTGTTGCCTGCTTTGCCGACAATTTCGCTCTGTCTTAGGCATGGCCGTAACCCGACACATTTATGATTACGATATACAATCGGTAACGATAACTCGTTCAGGCTACACGTGACACGTAACGAGAAATTCAATGGCCATTGCGGTTTCTGTTGCGACGTAGCGACGGCGACTTCTTCACTTGACCCCGAATTTATCGTAAAAATAACCGTTAGTCGATATACACCACTAAACAATAGGATCGATCGGGACAAATGAAATTAATAAGATACAAATTACCAGTTTGTGATCATCATCACCATCACCATCATCATCATCATTTTATATTGTATTTGCGTTGGAAAAACAGCAAAACGAAATCGAACTGAACTGGCGCAGAACTCCCATGTGCTTTTACTGGATTGACGCGAGACGGAATGAATTCCTTCCTTCTTGAAACCCCCCGAATCACAAAAGGCCTTCCTGAAAAGCAGAGCCCAAAGCGGAACGGGGGGCGCGCGGGGGGAGTCGCGCTGAGCCGCACGTGATCTGGGGTACGGCTCGCAGGATTGCCAGCTCAGCTCGCCCCGTCAGCCGGCGCGCTCGGCGGCTTTTCGCCGTCTCTCGCGGCAGCCACCCCCTGCCTCCCACCTCCCACGCGCGCGCTGTTGCTCGGTTGTCCTACCCTAACGGCAACTGTTGCTTTTTTTGTTTTTTGTTTTTCTTTTTATTAATACCATTAAAAACCATAAACCGGTACGTCAATGACATATTTATCTTAAATTAATTTTTTAACCATAAAAAATCCTAAACTTGTGTACCTGTGACAATTTTATCCTCCGTCGTGTTTCCATTAAATTTTACCGTTAAATTTCAAATTGGACAACACGGGACGATTTAATAAGTGTACCAGTTTAAGATTTTATCCTCTATTTGTCATGGGTATATTGGTTTGTGATATATCATGCTATAAATCCAATTCAGCGAATGATAAAATTATCACAATTGTATCAGTTCATGATTTTTTTGGGTCAAAAAATTAGTTGGGGTAAATTTATCATAAGTGTACCGGTTTGGAGATTTTTATGGTCAAAAAATTAGTTTGGGGCAAATCTATCGATGGTATACCAGTTTAGGATTTTTTGTGGTATTAACCATTTTTTTTTTTGCCTGTCGAGTTTATTAATACAAATCTTTTTTCATACAACCCGTCCAACCTAAAATAGGAAGACACTAAAAGATTAGTTGTCGCCTAGATTCTTGTGAATGAGCATCCGTCAATCATTTTTTTCTTTTTGGTCTTAATCCGTCAATCATATTTAATAAAGTAAATATTTTAAGATACCGATTGCACATAACATGAGAGAGGTAATGTAGAGAAAAATGTTAATAAAAAAAAAGCAAAAGGAAAAGCTCTTGAAAGGTCTATTCACATGAAGAGAGGTAATATGCAGAGGATATCACAATCTAATTAGAGATGTATCCATTTATTTTTCCAAATTTGCGGCATGCATTGTGCCATCGGCGTGTGAGTACTATGCTTCTCCACTAGGAGTTGAGCCAGCACGTACATACACTCAACTATAGTATGCTTAAATAAATTGCGTGAAATTGGCAATCATACCTTTGCTAAAACTTTATTTATAAGCCACGGGGCGAGCAGAATTAGTCCACATGCGACTAATGCATCCTAATACAGTGATTTCTTCGATAGAAATTTATCAACGCTATCAAAAGTCGTGAACTTTCCACAGCTCCAACGTATACCTTAATGGTGGTGCTGACCGTGTGATATTCTAGAACCCGATCCATTCAAAACCTTTCTCTCTCGCCCTTTCTCTGTGGCCACTTTCAAAGCCAATTCGTATGCACTCGATTAATCAATCAAAAGTCTTGTCAGTGAACAAGTCTAGGAGCACGTTAGTAGTGCTTAATGAAAAAATGCATTGATTGCGCGTCACGCGAGAGCGACGGTGAATCGAAAACAAAGACTTTCTTTTTTTTTTTTGAATTTAGATATTCAACGAGTCTGCGAAAGCGACCGGAAACAAAATTTCTTTATTTTGGTCCTAAGCAATCCACCCATTGGTCGGGCTCGAACCACAAAGGCTGCTAAGCACCGGCAATTATGAATTATTTTAATCGAAGCTGCGGTGACCATCCGCAACTTTCTCTGGCAACATTAAAATAAAATAAAAAAATTGGATTGATTACGTCAAAAAGGCCAAATCCCAATGATCTTCCAACTCCAAAGATCTTCAATCTTCGGAACTATCGAACCAATGTATGTCCTCAGCACATACACCATATTTTTTTTTGGTCGAATTTAATTAGTCTTTTTTTTTTCACATTTCAAATCCAATCCCGCTACGGAAAAAAGCCAAGTAGGTAAAAAGTTCAGAGCTTTCTATCTACCGCAATCTATGGGGTGGGGGGAAGGATCATGCACCGTATGACCCGAATTCCAGATCTACACGAGCTGTCGTTTTGGACGTTTTTCTTTTATCTTTGATTTTTCCAAAATTTGTGCACAGGAGGCGGGATTGTATCACCATCATGCGTTCATGCTTGTGCATCGAGAATCAACCAGCACCAAAAGAGGAAGAAAGAAGAGAGTCCGCGGGTGTCGGTGCGCCGATGTTGTGTGAAATGAACGAATGAAACCAAATACGATGGTTGGCCTTCTCACGAGATTTCAAAAGGTCAGAGCATTTAAATCGCTTAGATGATTCTTGGTCACCTACTCTACCCTCCCCACAATTTAATTCCCGAGCACCGAAGTGGAGCCGCGCGAAGAAAAAGTCAGACAAGCGATGTTCTTCTACTTCTAGATTCCTTCAGGTTGTGCCGAAAGTCAAAGTAATTGCGGTCTCCGGATGGTTGAGAGAGTCCAAGTCTTCCATTCACACAAAAAAGTTTCTTCGATTTCATTTTGCGTCGAGCTTGTTGAGAATTATACGTCCCTTCTTTTAAAGAGGTATGTAGTAAGTTATTTCTCGGGCGCGCGGCGACGGTGGCTCTCCGACAACCGCCTGACAAAAGACTACCCTTTTCTTAATAGGCCGGGAAGATATACACAAGGGTAGCTATTCATTAATCCGTTCGAAAGGGAAGCAACCCATTATAGTCGGTGCCTTGCAAAAGCGACATGAAAGTGAGTGTGTATTGGCACCCAGATCCGGCCAAACACAAAAAGGAGTGCTCCAAAAGTAACTTAGGAGATGCATTTCCGAAAAGGATCGATCCATCAGCGTGGAACGTTAGATAAGGATTAAGTTAAAGAGAAGATCGTAAAGACGATTTGGCTTTTCCCGAGTCCTTCCCCCCCTAAAAGGACACGGGTCAACCGAAGCGACCCGAGATTTTGAGTGTTGCCTCGGCAGGGACCACCGCACCATCCGGTCCCCATCCCGCCCAAATCCCTCGCATATTCTCGCGTTCCCACCCAGGTACACGCTTAAGCGCCAGCTAAGGCGGCAACGGCAGAGGGGGGACTTTTCCTTTTCTTCTCTTCTCCGCCAAAACATTGTACATTTCCGAAATGTTTTAATCCCCCCCTCCCTCTTTTTAATGAATAATCACAGTACGAGGGAGAGAAGGAGGGAGAGAGAGAGAGAGAGAGAGAGGTCGGTCAACCCAACAATACTAAATTGATGTAGGCAACTGTACAAACTATGGACCGTACCGAATAATTTCTGGTCATCTACTAACAACTGCTGTTCCGCCCTCCCTTCCCGCCAGCAATTTACAACCCCTGTTTACAAGAGGACAAGCCCCCTTCTTCTCCCCACCACCGTTTTGGCCGCCCTCCCTCCCTCCCTCCCTCCCTCCTCAAGGGAAGAATTCAAATCAATCTCGGAGATTTAAAAAAGCCAAATCGTTTTGAAAATATGGTGGAGCTGTCCCCCTATGGCCTGTACATGATATGGGGTGGGTCTCTAACTCAAACCAACCAAACCCAACACTTAACTAAACGACTATACATGCCACCTATTTACACTGTACATGCCCCAACTCCCAACCCCCCTGTCCAGTTCAGAAGCAAAGAATATGCCCCCACCCCCACCATATTCGCCCTTTTATGCCACGTTCTTCACTTTCAAGAATATGACCTGATCAGACCCAGATGGTACAGATTCCTCCTCACCATGCTCCCGAGAGATAACAGGACGGCCCCGGCCACCCCGACCGCTTCCTCTTCCCGCTCCGCCTTCTCGTCGGACAGCGGCGGCAGCTCCTTGACTTGCAGATTGGCCGGCCCGATCCTTTGCCTCACGGCCTCGATGATCTTCGGATCCGCGGGGTTCCCCAGCGCGTCGGTCACGTAGAAGATGTTGAGCGCCGTGTCCATCGTCGTGGAGATCTCCGCCCTCGTGACGTTGAGGCCGTTTTCTCGGAAGGTTCGCGTCACCTTGGCCAAGAGACCCACCCTATCCTCTGTACATAACTCTAATCTCACACCCTGCAAAACAATCAAGTACAACACGCTCATTAGAAAACCAGAGTCGTGCTGAAAAACTTGATGCGATAGGCAAACGAGAGAAATAAAAACACTACCTTTGACGCTCTTCTCTCGACCGATGCTTGTAGACATTGAACCACCCGCTGCCTTTCAGCTTCGGAACTAATTGGGGTTCCGTCCATGTGCCTGATGTAGAATTCCTGCGACCAGATTAATGAAACCAGAGTCAAATAACCTATTCATAATCATAATTTCGAGAAACTTATATCAGAGGATTGAGAATAATGTACTAACCAGATATGCCTTGTCTCCTGTAGTATTCACGGTCGCATGGAAGACGACATACTCCATGTCCGTAAGGGTGCATACGACATCAAACAAAAGCTTTGTCCTATCTTTACACTGAACATTCACTTCTGAGTAACCCCTTCCTGTCCAATTCTGTACAGTTACGACCGGACAATCAGCACTGGGCTGCAAGATTGGCTTCCTCTCATAATCACGGTCTGCAAACATCATTTGATGTAATCTTCTCTCGGTGTGCGTCACCGCCATCGACACCATCGTTTTCGCGCTTCTAATGTCGTTATCTCCTTTCAGAACATGCTTTAATCTCGCCTCGATCCTATTTATGTGCTGAGAGTCCTCAATGGGGGAACCGGAATTACAGTCTTTCACGTAAATTAACGAAGCTATCCTTCCATTGTGAGTCCACACCTTCGCTTCCACGACATTACACTGCAAGTCGGCGAGCACGGCAAAGACCTCTGATAGCAGACCAACACGGTCAGTTCCGGTCAGCTCGAGTGCTGTCAGTCCCCTGTAATCATTGTCCCTTCTATGGTGGATGGCGCCAAGTGACTGAAACGTGCAAGGGAATGATTAACTTCCAAGACAAGTTTGCAAGACACCAATTTCCACAATCAATTGAGCGGCAACATAAATATGTCTTGAACGGCAATTAATTCCGAAACAAAAAAAATTAGTAAAATCACCTGCTCTATGTAGCTGATTTCGCTTTGGTCGGTTAATTTGTTTCCGTTCTGATCGGTCACGTGGAAAACTGTAGCGCACAGAAGATCCAAGGGAAGAAGGGTCAGAGAAGTTTCTCATGATGCATCGAGCGAGGAAACAGCCCAGCTAAAGTACACACGCTTTGAGGCGCACATTAGCAAGAATGAACTCCCGAATACAAGCAACTGTTGTAAAAATAAAGAAAGAACAAAGAAAAAGAAAAAGGGCAAAGCTTAACTCACCGTCCATGAACCATCTTCCATCACAGGAAATGTAAGCTTTCTTGATCGAAAGGTTCAGATCCGTGAAGACCTGGACAGCATCCAGTAGAATTCCATGTTTCCTGGCGCTACCAACCTGGATGACCCAGCAAAGAGCGACCCAGAGTCAATTTTTTGCTTGCAAGCCAACAGAAAAGGGGAACGAATAAGAGGACATTTGAAGCCCTTCTTCCCCTTGAATGGTTTCGTGGAAGCGTACCTCAACAATAGTGGCACTGGAGCAAACGCGACTGTCGATCACGACCCTGTGAGCAAAAAGACATGCGCGAGGTCAATTCATGGAAAATTGCCCTTTTTGAACTTCAAATTCCAAACGGAATCGCACGTCGCCGAAAAGTCTAGACGCGAAAAGAGAAAACAAAAACGAGAAACGGGGAAAACATTATTAAACATATTTAATGAAGGGTGATGTTTTGATTCTGCTAGTAATTGAAGACACGGGGAGTCATAAATCATCCCCAGATTGGGTGATGTTTAAAGAGTTTCCAAGCGGGAGAAGATGTCAAGACGAGCTTCGAATCCGCAAGAAACGGGCGAAATAACCAAGGAAAGAAATACGAGGGTCAGCTCAAAATCTGCAAAGGGTATCGGCAAATCGAAGTAAAGAAGGAAAATGCGGATCACAACGTGAGAAAATGGCACAGAAAATCCATTCTCAGATCATAACGGCCAAACCATGAAATCATCCATACAAACATAGACGGAGAAAAGCAGGGTTTTATGGAGAAAGTAAGAGGAAGAGATCCCACAAAAATTTAAGTAAATAAAAAATTGGCAGTAAAACACCAGAAGCGAAATCGGTGTCCAGAAGAGAAGAAGAACCAGAGCAGTAGAACTCAGAAACGCAAAGGGTAGCGACGGCCCCGGGAAAACTTTCACCGGAAACAAGTGGGATCGCAAAATTACGACCAAGTAAACAGAACGACGACGAAACGAGAGTCGTCAAGCACAGAAAGCAAGAGAAAACAGAGCGGAGCCTTCGTGCACGAGAGAGGAAAAATCAGGCACAAAAATCAGGACGCAGTTTTCAAACTCTGCGGAAACGAAGAGGAGGAGGAAGAAGAAAGCCCAACCTCGGAGGATTCATTCGAAAGATGAGCTTCTCGTACTCGTCCAACACGGGCCACTCCATCGGCGCAGACGAACTAAAGCCCCCCCGCGACAGCCTTCGTCTCAAGCCTCCGTACGGACCTCGGCGCAACCTCCCCGAACGGAAAGCCCGCCCAAAAACGACGGCGGCGGCTCTCGGGGAAGAAAAGGGGAAAAAGGCCAAGCAAATCCCGAAAAACGCGCAAAGAGCGAAACGGCTCCGATCAATTCCAGCCGAACGGCGCGAAATGCCCAGAGGCGCTCGAGCTCCTCCCTTCTTCCGCTCGATCCGCGCTTATGCCTTCGGTCGAATCGCCGTGGAAACGAAGCTTCGCTTCAACAATCCCCTTCGTCTCTCTCTCTCTCTCTCTCTCTCTCTCTGCCTCCCCTCTGGTTTGAAAGCGCAAAAAGCATGCCTCGGTCTTAACTTAACTCGGTCCCTCTCCTCCTCAACCCAGATATTTATATATATATTATCTTATTTATTTATTATCTTATTTATTCGTTCATTTTTACAATTTGCCTTTTTCCTTTTCGGTTTTTTATCGACCAAAAGAAGAAAAGGAGAAAAAAAAAAGGGAAAGGAAAAGGAGAGAGAAAAAAAACGCTCACACGCTAAAAGGCGTGTAGCTCTAGAGACTCTAGAGAGAAGAGAGACAGAGACTGCCCCGGGCTGCCCCCCCGCCGCTTGGAATTCCCTCCTCCGAGATTCAAACACGAGGGCGGAGTCGTTCCGTCAACCGTCTTTACCGCCACGTGTCGGTTGGGGGGACGTTCCTCCTTGTCCAGCTCGGACCCCACCTGTGCCGTCGCGGCAGGAGGAGGAGGAGGGGGAGGAGGAGGGGGATTGGGTCCTTTGCGTGGTCTCCACTCCAATTGGAATGGGAAGTTGAAGTTGTAGTTGGGCGAATGCACTCGGTGGGGGACCGCGGAGCACCACCGCACCGAGGGGCCCATTTTCCGGCTGGAAAAACGATTTTTAATTCTAGACATATCCCTCTGCAGGAACTCGTCGTTTCGAAGGACAAAAAATTTATTATCTAACACAGCCGTCTCCGCCCGGGGAACGAAAGGTTTCCGACAGTGATCAGAGGCGTTTGATGTGGCAACCCGACTTGCTCGTGGTGGTCGGCGGCAACTCGAGCGATCGATGATGAGGAGCACGGATGTTAGGAAGGAAAAATCGAGTCGGGTCGCGGAAAAGACGACCGATTAGAGTCCGAAATTTAAAAAATAAATAAATAAATAAAAAGCAGCTCGATCCGCCGACCGTAAAACCGTCGTTCGGTCGGGCGTGCGTGCGTGCCTTCGCTAGCAGCTATACATATTTTGCCAAGCTCACGCGTCAGTACGGTCGCCTCATGTCGCGAGAGAAATCAGTATGGTGTACGGCCGTGATTGCTCCGGCCTGAAGCAGGGGTGATTCCATCGCGCGCCGTGGATGGGGGTGGGGGGGGAGTGGTGGGCACTCCAGATCCGACGGGAGAGATTTCGCCCACATGCTTCCCGCCCCCCCAACCGCCCCCCCACCCCCCTCGGTGGGGCCGGGCCCGCGGGGGGGAATCAGCCCTGGCTTGCTGATTAAGTCTTTGATTGATGAGGGGGAGGAACCGTGACGTAGGCACGTGACGACGCCCGCCATCTCGTAACAGACGGGGCCCCCTTTTTGCCGCCGCACCGTCGTGGGGGTCGGTTCGGTTCGGTTCTTCTCTTTTGCAGTATTTTCTCGGTCGGCATTAAATTAATGGTCAATTATTAGCGATCTAGTCTTTTGACACGTACTGCTCGCGACGATCTTTCTTCCCCCCGCCCGCCTCCCGTCGCCCGATGCTCGGATGCTTTTTCGTGAAATTGCCCGGATTTAATTATTATTATTATTATTATTATTATTTCCCGTTCGTTAAGCTGGGATCAGCCTCCGCGGTTTGTGGGGCCGGGGCGAGGGGGGGCGGGGGGGGCGAAGTGGTCATTTCCGCGCGGTACGAGCTCCAACTCGCGACGTCCCCGTTGGTCGCATTTAATTGGTCGGGGACACGACCCGGAGGTGCGGCCCGTGGTACGAGGAGTCCCGTGACGTGTCGGGCGGAGGAAGGGGGATGTCCCGATTTGGGATGGAAATGTTAAATCGAGGTGCGCGCTTGGCGCTTTGCTATTTTTTTGTTTATTTGTTTTATTCTATAACTATGTGCTTGAACAAGGTCCGGGGGCCGTACTGTCCGAAAAATTGGAAAAAACCCCCCCTCGGATTCACCTAACAAGTTCATATGCTGGTCGTTTAAGCTAACTAACAAATTCGAAGAAGTTAACAACTTTTTATGGTGGTCGTTTAAGCTAACTAACAAATTCGAAAAGCCAAAAAAAAAATGTTCATGAATTGATTTTTACTTTTTAGCTTTTTCGAATCGAACCATTTTAACTCGAAACATCTAAGAAATTTTCACAGCGTGGAAAATTAAATTCATGAATTCGCATGAGATTTCTTCGGACCTTATTAAACTTTGCATAGTGTATTAAATGCTTGCAGGAGCAAACATGACCTTGGATTTCTCATAACATGCATGCAAAATTGCTACATTTTTTTTTATTTCATTGTTTTTATTAAGATGATCTCATTTTATATACCATTGTTCTATTTAGCTTTATGGACGGGTTTCATACCACTAGCCAATACTTAGGTGGAGTTGCGGTGATGGGTCTAATCAACCTTGGACCAATGAGCCACGAATGATGTTGAGTGATGACATCTTGCAGTCATAAATCTAAATGTTTCATGACGAGCATGGAACACCCGTGATAATGCCTAAAGCAAGTAATCAAGCTGATTGGACCTACTTCTATTTTTGAACAGAAAAGAGAAGGCCAATTCGGCACTCTAGACATATCAAGTCTTCTTGTCTACTCAATAAAAGAGTCATTGATTATAAGAGTCTTCACATCGTAATCTCTCTCTCCCCAAGTAATGTTAGTGTTGCGCCACCCCTCCTTTCTATAATCTTCATCATATCCATGTCGCTAAGGCATATACCATAAAATCTATTGTTGGTCCATTTGATAATGGTCTAAACTGTCAGAGAAAAGCTTCATATAATACGGTATCAGAGCACAGATCGGTATTTTGAATCCCGACACGCTTTCTTAATTCTTCTCCACTCATTAATCTTGTTATTCTAGCCTTTTTTTTCCGATTCTGCCAGATATCCCTATGTGGTTCTCTCCACAACATGTCTTATGCGTGAAAAGATTGACTTACGCGCAATGAGGATTGTTAAATCATATGTTATAAATACGATCTAACGGTTTCAATATTCGGGAAAGGAAGGTTGGTTTAAAACGTGTAAATAGAGCACTTTTGTGTGTGTTAATGCAAACTTGTCGTCTTTGTACAATTCCATGAACGACGTGTCAGATTAAAAAGAGAGAGTTCGCGGACGTCGAAGTTCGAAAGCAAGGCCATTGCCATAGCCACTTCCTTTCTGCTTTGGACTGGTTTGGCGGGAAGCCCTTGATGTTCCCGCCAGATCGGACGGGGTCATTGGTGGGTCGGAAGCATCCATGGCGGATCGGATCCGGGGGGGGGGGGGGCAGCCATTCAGACTTGACTAATTTTGTGGTCCCACGCTTGCTCGACGTGGAGGGCTGTGGAGAGCGCATTGATTTCTCCCCCTTCCTTTCATGTCTTGTTCTCCTTTCGAAACTCTATTTTTCTCTGGTCGGTATTCTCCTTTTGAATCTTGAACATTCAAAATTCTCTTTACGTTCGTCTCGTTCAACTCGATCTTTCTTTCCACCGAATGAAAGGATAGGAAAAGGTGACTAAAAACAAGCGACTTCGCTGTGAACTTTAGAATAAGGATCCCAAACACCATTGCAAAATGTTTGTTTTGGCAAGTCCGTAACCACAACCACACCAAGATATTAGCAGCCTGAAATCTCTTCTTATGAGGTATATACATACGCGCAACCAAAGGCTCGAGATTGGCTAGCCCGTCATTGTGGTTTCAGCAAGATATTACTAGTCAAGAAATCTCTCGACACGATAAGAGCAACGCGATGCATTCAGAGTTTCGCTCACGACGTGAATTGAACTCATGATCTCGTGGAAGACGAGTGACCCTTTCTTTCCACTAGGCCAAAATCGATTGGTTGCTGAGATAGGAGGCTCAAAAAAGGTGGCATGGAGAGCTTGACTCGATCGAACCTCACTGTTCACAGGGTATTTTAATTTACGTTCCGGTGCACTGTGTTTCATCTGCTAATTTAGCGTTTGTCCCGCTTTGAGCGCTCGAAAGAAACTCGTAGAGAGCGGCATCTCTATCGTCTCGTCCACGCGGGGGGCGACCTCTCGAGGCAGAAGATCGAGCTGCTCGTGAGAGCGGGGCCTAGAGAATACGCGACCGCAACATTACAAGCTCACGCTTTCGAGCGACAAAAAATGAATGCATTCATGGATTCGAGCAAACCTCTTTCAAGTGGGAACCGCGGAATTGGACATTAATCCGGCTCACGCGTCGCATGTTGGGGGCGGCAAGCGAAACCCGAAGAGAATGAAATGCGGTTTTTGAGATTTGGACTTTGTTTGCGGTCCCAACGTTGGACGTGACCCTTGCCCCAGCAAAGGGGTCTGTCTCGTGAAAGATCCAGGTGGTCCAATGAGATCTCCTGCGCTGCTTCTGACGTGGCCTTTTCGTTTAAGTTTTGGCGCCAGATGTTTGCGCGACGGGCTTTTGGGGGGGGCGGGGCTCTTGGCGGGAATTTGGCTTTTGGAGCGATCAATCTTTAGCTCTTAACCACGCGATCCTCGACAACATCCAAGCGCGAGTCACGTTCATATCCATTACATGTCACCGCGTGTGGAATTGTTATCGATCGCATACGTTGTATGGTAGCAATCGGTCATCTCCCTCTTGAACGTCTGACCGTTCTTCTTGATTTATTGCAGTCGGAAAAGTTAAAATAAAAAGTCCAATCGATATGTGTGTGGACATTAGAGGCGTTCGCTAGACTAGCGAAAGTTGCCAATTCATCAATATTGCGAGGCGATGATCTGTGGATAGCGTTGAATCCGAGTCAATTTTCCGCATGACACGGTTCAATAGGCTAAAGCCCGCGAGCAGTGCATCGAGAAAATGGGTCGATGGTGATGTCTCGAATGGTGATGAAGTGATTCTTGATGAGGGGTAAACTTTTGGGAGTGAGGACTCGTGAATATCCTACTGATGTTCGGCTAAGAGAAAGTAGCCATCCTCAAGTCCTCTGGTTCCTTGCGAAAATTGAAATCAAAATCAGATTAAACTATTGGATTTTTACTTCCTTTTTTAAAATGAAAAAAAAAAACGCAACAAATCAAAACAAATACACATTCTTCAATTCAATCCACTTCATTTAACATATTCCTTTACATTTACTGCAAATGCTATTTGCTAGATATTCATTACGTAATGGCATGATTGCACGCACCGCGATTGTCAATCGATTTCATAGAATACATACCTGAAGAGAGAACATATAGCTTCAATCGTTCACTTTGAGAACAAAAACTCGACCGGCAAATTAGCATAAAATACTCATCGAGATTCAAGCCCATTGAATCGAGTATATCATAATTATTGATCAGGGATCTCATGCGACAATTGAGGTGGGTTATTCTAAATGACAAATTCATGCATGCACGACTTCGTTCCATGCGGATATCCTATACATACTATTCAGTGGGCTTTACCACGTAAGAATAGTATCTCGTCGGTCAATTTTTTTTTTTTTTGGTCAGACAAAAATGAACTTCATCGTTATCGAGATTGTAAATCTTGTCGATCGATTATTTTGTTAATTTAGTATCGCCCTTTTCCCGTCATTTTCACTTGCCGTGAGAGAACGCCTCTCGTCCTCGAGCATGACCGCCACTTATGATGATAGCAAAATGCTTCAATTTCCGACACTCGAGGGATATGCCTGATCTCACCCAAAGTATTGAAAACGAGAAACGCTTAATAATTAACGTCAAGTTGGTCTCCACATTTCCTTCTCATCGCATTTAAATTTCCGAAAAATTTGTCATCCTCTCGTCCGACCTTACTCAAATTCCCCGAGATATCACGTTTGTCCCATCTCTTTTAAATTACTTGTTGACCAAAACCGCGCCCATACAATAAGCATCTGCCCTCGATTTTCTCCATGAGTTTTACAGAAGTTCTGGACTCGTGAAGTCTTTGTTTAATCGGGCGTTTCTGTCAAAGATACTTGCAGCATCGGACAGCTTTAGTTGCAAGCAGGAGAAAGTCAACAAAGTTGTTTACCCGAACGATGTTTTTCGACATGGATTTTATATCCGTGTCGGGATCGAGGTGTGCGGAAAAGCGCGAGGCTCTTGCGGTTTATATGTATGGAAGGGTCCTGCGATAATGAAAGAGACATCGGGGAGGAGAAGTTGGTCGTCGTTTGTATGCGAAGAATGTCGCGTTCCCGCGATTGGATAAGCCCAGACGCAAAGTTATCTGAAATCAGAGGACATGAAGGCATCGAACGTGGTCAAACGTTGAGTCCACACAAGGGAGAGATTTTCACGTATTATATTGTATACGACTCCTAATGTACGTAGAGAGTAGATCACGGAAGAGTTCTATCATTTCTTGGTTACGTACTTAATAGATTACTCTAACTGCGTCTGTAATTGGTGTATTACGAACATGGACATCGCTCGGTTTTAAATTTTGGTTATATTTGCATGTAAGCGACGTCCATAATTTGCAATTTCATCGATTAGAGGTAAATCCCTTGTCGTATTCTCTTGGAAGACATAATTGGTGAGTAACTCGAATCCATCCCGGAACCCATTCAAAGAATAAACGCAATCATATTTAATCTTGTTACAACGAAAAGGATTTAAGAATCTTGGTTCAAAATAAAGAGGAAAAAATGAGAAGTAGTTTCATTTCTTCAATACGAGTTATTCAAACGTGAGAATTTTTTATTCGCTGAATCGGGTGAATCACAGCCATTGATTTTGTGGGTTTCACACGAGCCTCACTTAGGATCCCTCGAGATCAACGACCGAGTGGTCCACTTGGTCTGTTGAACCCGGGTCAACACTAGTATTTCCCGTCAAGCACGAATCATCAAAGCACAAAAGGGGAAGAAGGATTGAAAACGAAAGCTTTGCCCGAGAAGGTAGGTCAATTGTTTCGATGAATCCTTTTCCTGTTTCTGCACATGGAAGGCGCAAGAACCGGGCCCAGATCTGTAGCTGTCGAGGCATGGCACCATGTACTCATGCCCTACAGAAAAGAAGAACAATTTAAGAATACCAAAATTTCTTCAAACGTTACACCCATTGTTGGAATTCCAACCCTCGAGTCTGTCTTGACCATTCGCTTTCAATCGAGGAGCTCCTCTCCCTCCAATCAATGCTGGAAAATAGCAAGAACAACCGATTCCCAGCTCTCGCTGCAACCACAGTTCACAGGGACAGTGCCCTGAAATGCGACGTTTGTTGACTTTTCCTCAAATTTTCCCACTTCCGTTTTGTTGGGTACACCTAATTTTTCCTTAGAAAGGGGAAAATTCCCGGAAAAGGAAAAAAGAAATTAATGGCTTATCGACTGGGGGAAAGCTGTGGCAGGATCTCTGCTTCTGCTTCTTGTTCTGGTGATTGATAGGTGCTGATGCCTAAACACATGCTTTTGTCTAGCGGTAGAAGAGGGAGATCCCACGGTTCAGGGTCACGTGCGATGTTCTCGCTTGCGAAACTTTGATGCCCGGACAATCTGGGGAGTAAACGATCATCAAGAACTAGAAGACAAGGAGATGGTGTTGGCTGTATTTGATCTTTGCTCTATTAGGGTTAGATCCACAATTTGAATAGTAATGAAGCTTAATCAATCATCTTCATTTCCTCGAAAAGACACTTTGTCATTGGTCTGAAGTTGATAATCGAGTTCTAACGATGGTGTGTCCACCGATTATATGCTCACCATTTCCTTCTACAAATTGCTTTGTAGAATTCATCTCATGTAACTGAGGATTTTCCAGAAGAAAATCATATCTAGAATAGAGATTTATTGGCTAAATTAAGGTTTACCGCGTGCTATGTCAAGTCATTTTACCGCTCGAGCCAAGCTCTTGATATCAGCAGCACCCCATTGGAATTCCAAGCACTTCCCCTCACGGGAGGGGGTATGAAATCGTGCACCATCGAACCTTATTCTCGATAATAAATATCGATTTACTTAACACTACGTGTCTACGAAATCACATTAAATTGTTACTTTTTTTTCTAATTTTTTCCTACTTATACTTTTTACATGAGAAGATCATATTTTCTTTTTCTTTCCTTTCTATAGATGGATCTTAGGAACATGAAGGGACCAAGTCTAATTGCATGAGCAATTCATTTTTTTTTATTGATGCTAAATAAATGGATGACAATTTGAAGAAGTTTTTACATGGCATTAATTTTACTTTTAGTTCGCACATTTTTAGGCCGGCCCACTCGTTTTCTCTTTTTGGGAAACCTTTCATGGTTCATGCGTCAAATATGCATGAACTCGAGATAGTTTATGTTAATGTAATAAATGGATCTTCAAGAGTCGTACAAGGGATACACGTGGGCCATGCCTGGTAGAGATGGCCACAGGTCGATTTTGGCCCGGTCAAACCCGGGCCCGGCCCGTTGACCAGGCCGGTGGTTCGGAACCGAAACCGGCCCGTGGCCTATGGGCCCGGTTCCAGTTCCAGAAAAATGTGAACCGACTCGGAACCGCCGGTTCCGGGCCGGTTCTGCAAAAAAAAAAAAGTTAAAATTTTTTAAAAATAAAAAATAAAAAAAAAGCTGCAACACAGCCTGCAGCAACCATTGAGGCCCCTTAATTCTTTTTTTAAAGAAGGCAAAATTTTTTTTTTATAATTTTATAATTTATTTTTAAAAATTTTAAATTACGAACCGGAATCGGCCGGTTCCGGTTCACATGTGACCACGAACCGGAACCGCCGGTTCCGAACCGTGGCCACCTCTAATGCCTGGGGACAAAAAATGAATGTTAAGAACTTAAAAAACTTTGGGCTAATACCACGAAAAACTCTAAATTGGTATATCTGTGATAAATTTACCCAAAATTAATTTTTTGACCACAAAAAACCCTAAACTGGTACACCTGTGATAAATTTATTCTCAGTTTGTTTTCTTTAAATTTTACTGTCAAATTGATTTGTTAAATGACATTCGGCAGTTAACAGGTGTATTGATTTTATAGTTTACCCTCCATTTGTCAAAAGTGTACCCGTTTGTGATTTTTGTAGTATTAATCCAATTTAACGGAAACTAATGGAGGATAAAATTATCATAAATGTTCCAGTGTGGGGTTTTTTGTGATTAAAAAATCAGTTTGAGGTAAATTTGTCACAATTGTACAAGTTTGGAGTTTTTTGTGATATTAATCCAAAAACTTTTTGATGAGAGAAGAATGCTTGGAGAATTGAAATTTCAATGCCATAACAAAATATGGAAGAATAATGCAAGATGTTCCGTTTTGGAATAATGATACAAATGGTCCCCGAACTTTGGTCCAATGTGTAGTCAGTTCCCTGAACTTTAAGTTTGTTCAATGTGGTCTTTGAACTTTAGCACAATATGCAATATTGTCCCTAAATTTTTAACTTTTTCAATGTGATCCCTGAACTATTAGTACATATTTAATTTAGTCATTGTATTGTGTGAGAATGTTCAGTATTATCTTTCTATCAATTCAAATTCAGGGGCAACGTTAAACATTTCGTACAGTTCATGGACTAAATTGAATTTTACCAAAAGTACAGTAACAAAATTGAACAAATTAAAAGTTTGGGAACGATATTGCATATTAGATTAAAGTTCAAAGATCACGTTGTACTTTGGGCCAGATACAAATGTATCAGATCTAAGGTCTGAGAAGCTTTCTAGATTGAATAATACTACCATACTAGTGATTAAAGTCAACGCGACACCATACAAATGACTTTAAATATGATTCAACGGGCCATGACTTCATGCCCCCTTTGGGGGATGGAAGATAGTATCTTTTATTCAGGAACTGATAAAAAAAAACAAATTGTTTAGGGAAAAAAAAGACGACGAAAGACAGCCCAACTGAACATCAAATCCACCATCATTTCTGTTATTTAAGCACGAAAATCGGAGTTAAAAATATTTTTCTCCCAGTCAAGTTTTCGTGTTTTAATCAGGGGGGTATACTTTTGTCTGGTAAAGGACTTTCATTTGTTACAAATGTTGTCCCTTTTCTTTTTCTCTCCTTGCCTCCAGATATCTCACAGGCAAAATACGAAGCGGTTACGTATATCGAAGTCATTCGGTATTCGAGCGATTACCCACTCAGATTTTAGCTCGTATCTTATCCGGTCTACGAGGTTAATGTGGGTATCTGATGGGTCGGGGATTTACTTGCCTAAAGGTGGGCTTCCTCGTCATAATTTAAAAGCTATAGATGATCCACCAAGAAAAGTGGAGCATGGGCTGGCGGAGTTTTCACGTTGGGCCGTTTCAGTGGGCCAGCTTCACCTCTTTGCAGGCCTGAATCCAGCAATCCAAAATGGGTCCATGATGTCTGGACCTGATCAGATGGGCAGATCCGGTCGGGCTCATTTTCACTTCGAACTGGCGGCGGCATGGCATTCGCTCGTTCTGGGTCGCAAGACTGTCGAAGCACAGTGCACCGGTGTTTTCTAAACTTTGAGGTCCAAGGCATGAACGTGGACATGATGGGCAAAGTACTTGTGAAGATCGTCGGGTTTCGTTAGCTTGGCAGATTAAGGTAACTTCGCTGCTCTCAATCGCTCGTCCATCCATTTACGCAGTTCGAAGCTTTAGTGGGGGTTTTTGCAAAAATTCTGTGATCTGAACGCGCACAGACGGACATCCAATCCGAAAAATCGGGTCGTTAACTTGGCGTCGCGTCTTGAACTCGGTTTGGTGGTTTTGTCGTCGATTATTACCGTCGACTTGAACGCACGCCCATTTCTCTCAGTATGTTAGTTAAGAAACTACTCCAAAGTTACTTACGCTAGGAAGAACAGTTGGAACAGGAACTATATACTCGCAAAGTCACTGAGGCAAGCCAAGCCTAATCAAGCAGGCAAACTTCACAAGATGGTGGTGGACTTAGGCAATTGGCTCGGTCGATGCGATGCTACGACAGACAGACGTAACATGGGGGCCATTTTCACGCCGCCGTGCGGTTTTCTCTTTCTGCATGAGTTTGGGTTCCATCAACTTGTTCGTCTAGCGTGCTGGAGGCCAGCATCTGGGCCTTTCTAGCTTCCTCATCCCAGTCGATCCTCGCAACAAACACCAACAGCAACATCAAGCAAGCGACCACGCCGACCAAGAATCCGAGCAACAGCCCGGCTAGCCCGAGTCCCTCCTTGAAAGCAAAGACTATGCCCAAGGGCAAGGCTAGAAGGTAAAACCCGCCGAGGTTTGAGTACATCGCAAGCCATGGTTTCGCCGTTCCCCGCACGATTCCCCCACAGACTGCCAACGGGAAATTCACCACTTCCACCACAGCCATCAGGAGCATCATTTTCTTCACGCTCGACACGATGCCCCGGTTGTGGCTGAACAGATTGCCCCAGATCCCCCTAGATGCTACCATGAGCATCGCGCCCACGCAACCCGAGAGGACACTTACTAATAGAGATACATAGGCCGATTGGTAAGCGATATGGGGCCGATTCGCCCCGAGTTCGTTTGATACTCGTGCGGATGCACATGTCGCTAGAGATAACATGGCTGAGTAGAGGAGATAGTCGAAATTGAGCACGATGGCCAGCACTCCCACTGCCCACTTGGCGTTCTCAAGCCGCCCGGTTAGCAGCACCAGGATCTCGTAGCACCACCATTCGAGGCAGGTGGTGAGGCAGCATGGCCCGCAGAGCTTGAGCAGTTGGATCCAATCACGAATTCTGTGTTCCCACCACCCTCCTTCCTTCCAATTCCGATCCTTGCCACGTTCGGCAATCGCCACATACAGGGTGAGTAGAATCACTACGATCAGATCAGTGATCCAGACCGCCATCGAAATGCCCTCGAGGCCCTTCGCTTTTGCCAGCAGGATGTTGATCGGGACGTGGGAAGCGAGGGCGAGGGCTGAGCCGAACATTATTGGGATGGTCACGCCCTGCGAGCTCAGATAGGCCTTGAGGGGACAGAGGAAGGAGGTGACCACCAAGTCAGGGAGGAGATAGAAGAGGTAGGTCTTGGCAACGAGCGAAATGTCCTCTTGCTGGCCAAAACGGATCAGGACCTTGTCCACATTGAGCCACAAGAAAGAGATTGGCAATGATGCTGCTAGCAACAAGAGGACCGACATGAAAAGGGTCTTGTGGAGGAGCTTGAAGTTCCGAGCCCCGTGAGCCTGACCGCAGATTGGTTCCATGGCGCCGCACAGCCCGTTCAGGACTGAGAACCCGGTGACGTTAGCAAAAGTGAACCCCAGCGTGCCGCCGGCCAGCTGGAGCTCCCCGAGCCGGCCTAGGAACACGGTCGTGATGGCTATCTTGGCGAACCAGGTCAAGTTCATCACGACCAGCGGCACGGCGATCCCTCTCTGCACCTTGAGCTCTGAGACCACCGTCGCCATGAGCTCGGGTGGCCATCTTGATTTGGGTGGCATTATGGTTTGGCACACAGATGGAGAGACTAGCGTCGCCTATACATATATACTCATGATGGAGCAAAAGATAATGCTCGAGATAAGATTGATTAGTTCACGAGTGCAAGAGTTTCGTGAAGGTGTTAGTTTCCTCAATGTAACGGCCACAGAGGAAAGGAGATAAAAGATGACGGGGGCAGTGAGTTGCATTTATAGTGCGGTGTGAGAAAGCAAAAGAGTGTCCGAAAATCATGGTCACACGCCACCACCAACACCTCCATTCTTGTCCGAGACTACAACAGCAAAACCAGGGTCCTTTTTTGAGCCTTTCTGAAGAATTATTACAGGTCTGCTGCCTGAAGGAAAGTAGTTTAATCCATGTACTTTTTATGCGATGATCTTCCATAAATTTAGAGAGCAAAATTCGGACGGGTTTTATCCTGCATGTCTCTCTCCCTCCACCAAAAACCCAATCTTTTTTTTTTTTTGGTAAGGAAAACCCCAATCTTTTTTTATTATAACATATGAACAGATCATTTGCTGGCCCCCCAAAAAACCAAAAAACAAGAACAGATCAATTGGTAAGAAACAAGAGGGACTGACAACAAAAAGATAACTTTTTGAGCCGCGTTTCTTGATGAGTAGTGGCAAATTCAGACGGGTTTGGACATTTGTCGTATCCATTTAGACAGCAAATTCTTGATGAGAAGAAGGTATTGCTGAGTAGTGGCAAAATTCAGACGGGGTTTGGACATTTGTCATATGTAATGCCGTGGTCCTGCAAAGGTAAGGTGGCCAAATGGGGTGCGAAAAGAATTAGCACTAAACAAAGCAGTGCCACCTTACCATACTCAATGAAACTTTTGACATGAAAGTTATTGTATACACATTCATAATACAATATGAAGGGTATCATCTTATCTATCACTTTTATATAAAGTAGATGGCATATTGACGATGCGTGCGACTGACCTGATGTGATAGCATGAATTTAAGAGGTAATTTGCAGCTGAAGCAAGTGAGCGTTAAACATTAAGTCAAAATTGAAACTTTCTTAAGATATGTTTCAATGGTTTGACGTCGGTCATCGGTATGTGACGTAAAGAATGTATCTTTCCCAATGAAGATTTCATAATCACGTGATCTTTAATTGGCACAATAGCACCTCGAAAAATCTTTGTAATTTCATTCGGTGCGTGCTCCAAGACAAGCGTTTGATTATGTACAATTGGATTACAGAAAATAATTTCAAACAGAAAGTATGCAAGAATCGCTCCTTAGGCGAATATGCAAAGGTTTCAACCTATTTGTCTGAGAATCACTCCCTAGAAAGAGGATCAAAGAATCACTCCAAGCGCCCTCCACCTGACACTTAGAAAGGAGATGGGAAAACTCAAAACTAAGCAATTAATTAGCAGCTTAACAATTTCAAGAACCCATGATTAATCAAATAATTTAAATAAATGAACACAAATTTATTATCTCATTGGGCTGCGGACCACGGAATTGGTGCACCCAAAGGATCTTTAGAGCATCGTGACAGAAATGTCAAAGGAAAAAGGTGCACCGGCGGATCAAATCATTCAATCCCTTTTGCTTTCTTTAGTATATAAACACGACACTAGGCTTTTTAGGCCCCGTCCCACGATGTAAAGCTAAGCATATCTGCCCAAAACTCTATCTGAGTGTGGCTGTCTCTTTTGATCACATCTCGTCTGAACTTCGGAGAGAAAAATGCATGTAAGATTTGGTCAATTATACGGTCAAAATTGAGGAGACTCTTCATGTTAAAGGATGCACAACATGTTAATTTTTCTAGAAACCTTTGAAAACATGCTAGTTTGAAGCTAGTTGGCGCGTTGTGGGATAATATCTGCTTGCATTGCTAGTGGAGTAGATTATTCATACGGCGTGAACAAGATCGATTGCTTCCAATGACTGCCAATGTGCATCTTTTTGATCGTTTCAAGCTGTTTATGAAAATATTATTTGCGCACGGGATACCTCCTTTATTGGAGGTGCTGCGGAAATTCTATCCTAGATGCTTTTCCCGAAATATATGCACTTTATATACACCTAAAATATTTGACAACAAGAGTGCCGCGGGCATATAGGAGATTCCAAGACCTTGAGACAATGAGTGCGCATCTATCAGTATTGATCTGAGTTAGGAATATTAGGTATTAAGATGACATGAAGTTACTCGATTCTTATGAATATTTGGTTCAAGCTACCTCATTTTGAATTCCCCCAATCTATGAATCTAAAGATAACTAGGTACAAGAAAAATAAAATATAGAGATAGGGAACCCAGGAATCATTATCATTCCTAAGGCGGTGCAAAGGTTGTACCGCGAATCGAATCATAAAAAGATTAGGCAATTGAGTAATGATCTAAAGTATCCAATACCCTGGATTAGTCTAAATTGTTGGTGATGTTTAAATCCATAGTTTGATTTATTTCGTGACAATCACGGCCCACGAGTGCTAAAAGACCAATGGTGTGTTTGGTAATTATTTTGTTCCCGAAAATAATTTCCGCTCTTAAATGAATTTTTTTTATTCTATTCCCAAAAATAATTTCTAAGCATTTGAAGGTGTTTGGTAACTGTCCAAAATTTCTATTCTTTGAATAGAAAAAGAACAGACATGCGTTTGGTAATTGCACAAAATTTCTTTTTATTAATAATATTTTGATGTTTAAATATCTCTTCCTTTCTTTCTTTTTTCCTTTTATTTTATTTTCTTTTTTTCTTCTTCCCCTTCCTTTGCCCATGGCCAGCGAGGGCATTGCGGCCTCGCCAAATTCGGCAAGGGCGGCTTGTAGCTTGGGTGAGGGTTGCTCTCGCCGGCGCTGGCCTGTGGTAGGTCGTTGATGGCTGACAACTAGCGATTGGCAACCGGCCACAGGTTGGGAAAAATGAAGAAGACCAACCAAGAAGAAGAAGAAAGACAAAAAAAAAAAATCTTTTCCATTTTTGATTTTTATTCCAAGAATTAAGAATCAACTTTTTTTTTTATTCTTGATTTTGTTCTAAAACTGATTCTGGGAATAAATTTGTGTCCAGAAATAAAAAATTTACCAAACGAATTTATGTTCTTTTTTTATTCAAGAAAACAAAAGGATAGACTATTTGGTAGGTTACCAAATAGCCCCCAAGTCTATTCCAATCTTTTTTCCCTGAAAATGAAGAGGCGAAGGAGGTTTCTTCCATTTCTAGCAACTTTATGGTGAAAGAATCGATGTTAGATCTATCACTATTATGTGCAATGTTGAAACTTTAATTTTTTTTCTTTTTTCTTATTTGTGAGAAAAAAGTTTTCATGGCTTCATTTAGGTAATATTTTGTAGGGTGAGCATTGAACCTGATCGAACTTGCTAGTTATGGGCAATTCCCGGTTCCTAAAATGTGGAATCGATAATAATTGGTCCGATTCTCAAATCAAAGTGTGGACTGAACCCCTTGAACCATCCGGACCGGTGCGTTAGTTTTTTTTTTTAATTCTTATTATTACAAAACTCAAACTGCCCATTCTCACTTCTCAATCTCATGCCTCCTCATTTCTCAATCCCTCTCACAGCCTCGCTTAATGCCTCCCTCTGTCTCTCTCACTCAATGCCTCCTTGTCGCCTCCCTCTCGCTCATTGCTATCTTGAGTCTCGCCTCCCTCTCTTGCTCTTGCCTCTTAGTTCGCCTCTGTCAGCTTGCAGACTCTCTTGACAATTGCCTCCCTCTCTCATTCTCACTGCTTAACTGTCGGTCTCCCGCTCTCGCCTCTCACTGGACACACTCTCCATCGCTCCCTCTACTGCAAGTAACTTTCTTCGTCATAATTTACTAAATCTTGTGGCTAGGTTATCTTTTGGCGCGCCAGCCATTTGAGAAGCGATCTCTTTTGAGAGGAGGAAGATTGACCCTCGTAAAAAGCACCCTCTTCAATTTTCCTGTTGATTTCATGTTTTCTTTTCAATCCCTTGTTTGATTGCCAAAGGGCGGCAGAAGAGAACAAAAACAATGTTCATAGATATACTTGCAATCTTGCAGGGAATAGGAAAAAAGAAAAAAGAAAAAAGAAATCATGCTGGTTCCAAGACTAGGTGGGTTGGTTTCTGGTTCCACAAATTGGAAATCGACCCTTCTGGTCTGTTTTTGGTTCTAGGCAGGAAACTGACCCAACTTGAAATCGATCACTCCTAATATTCCGTGGGTAGAGGGAGCTTGCATCATCACATAATAAAGTGCCCTCGGGGCACTTATTACTTATCCAAGAAAAAAAGTAAGTCATTTTCGAATTATTCTTGCCTCTTGTTTTGCAGAATCAATGTATTGAAGATGAAACTATTTCTTTGTGAAATATGATCGACAAGTGTCCTGAAATTACTTATTAACAAGACTCATACTTTTCTGACCAAAAGAAAAACAAGACTCATACTTAAAAAAGGGTCCAATTCCCTTAAAAAGCATTAACTTTACTTAGTCCCAATTTTGCCTGAAACTTTTTTTTTCATACAAAAGCACAAATTTTAGGTTGGATCCCAATTCCAACTGGACTATTTTTTTATTTCATAAAAAAACATCAATTTTAACTTGTATCCAACTCTGGTTCAAACTTTTTTTGTCTTGTTAAAACACACCATATTTCAGTTAGTATCCAAATCTTGTCTTTGTCAAGTTTCCGCCAAGTACACATGGAATGACACATCAAATCTTTAATGGCATCTAGGACCATATTTGGATACCGACGAAAGTTGGTCTTTTTTTATTTATTTATGAAATGACAAAATATAGGCCACAATTGGGACCCTATCTAAGTTGGTGTTTTATATGAAACAAAAAAAAGGTTGGGGGTTAGAATTGGGACACGGGCTAAAGATGGTGCTTTATTATGAGACCCCAAAAAATGTTGTACTAGAATTGAAAATAAATTAGTACTTTTAGAGGGAATTAGGCTTTTAAAAAGGATAAATCGAGCTCTCTGTTATTTTCAAAAAACTTTATGAATATTTCTCAATCAGGATATCAAAATTATTAGGCCAATACCTGGATGATAACTCTTAACCACATAGGCGCATAAGCACTTAAGAAGGCGAAGACATATATATTGAGCCTCGAAGTTAATCAGGAAAATGCATATTGTACTGTAAGCATTTATATCATTGCCTATGTTTCATATAAGTCTATAAGAATATGTCTTACATATTAGTATCATACGACTAGTCAGGTGGCAAGTCGTGAGCCAATTTTTTTTTAACACCAGACTAGACCTGCCATTCGAGTCCGACACATATCGGGTGTAGGAGATTCGTAAGAAATTCCTTTCTTATAACTTGACTAAGACCTCATGTTCTTTGAGACGCATGATTTCAATTGTTTTGCCCGTCGATCGACCTGTTGAGACTTAGCATACATTTAATTTTTCTTCTTCTTGTGGAAACGAAGGTGGGATTGTGTGTTAGAAGATGGCGAGCAGGGGGGGGGAGAGAGAGAGAGAGAGAGAGAGAGAGAGAGAGAGAGAGAGAGATAAACGCACAGACGAGTCAAATCCTTGCAGTCCATGGCTCTATAGCCACCACCATCCAATCAAGCAACCAAATGCTCCTCTATTAGCATCGAGTATTAGCAACCACATGTTTTAGAATTCCTTAATTTCTAACCTCAATTTTTGTCTGTGGGATGTATTTCTGTCTGAATTCGATTTGACCCTTTTGTGGAAGTAGAAAGAATATCCCTTTTTGCCGCCTTTAGTGGGTATTGCAGAAAGAAGAGATTCACGAAGTGGGATCGAAGGTGTACCTCTACACTTTGTCTAGTCAATAATGGTGATAATGATTAGTGCTTGGTGACCCATGAGGCTGGACCTCAAAAAAATCAACCAAAAGCTCAATAAATAGACAACTTGCTATTGCAATTTCCTAAGGTATGATTAATATCCACACATGGACAATTCTTATGTACGTTTCTCTAGTTTCTAGTCTAGAGCAATCACTAAGATTTAAAGAACTAATACTGAAATCAGTCGAGCTCATGTTCTGACTTGTAACCAGGGTAGTGAAATTTACAAACCAGAATATTCTAAGTTATTGAATCATACATTCCACAAGTTCAAAGGGTGGAAGAATACGTTTTGCGATATGTAGTAGAGGTGACCAAAATGAACCACCAAGATTGGTTGGTTCCGAGCGATTTGTGGGGACACCGGTCCAGTTCCAAAAAAATTGGAATTGGTGATTTTTGGTCAAGTTCCTGATTTCATGTGTGGAACCGTCTAGTTTGATTACCTGAACTGGATCCATTAATAAAAAGCCCTAATTTTTCACAAACCCTCAATCAGTCATGCTTCTGCACGCTGCTTGACTCATGCTTGCCCTAATCCTTCACAAACCCTAATACTTCACAAGCCTCTTACGCTCACATTCTTCACTCCTCTCATTCCTTAGTCACTCTCTCACTTGACTCTTAGAGGCTACCCTCTCGCCTGAGTCGCTCACTTCCCTCTCTTGCTTTGTTTTTGGCCGACTGTGCTTTGAGGCTAGGAGTTTCAGAGCTCCTGTTCTGCAAACTCCATAGCTAGTTGCAATTCGGATCTCATGATCTAGTGAGTCCACAACCTCGTTTCAATGAATTTGTTGCTTGTTCGGTTTTTTTTAGTTAGTACGTTTCTTTTGCTATGCCGTGTTTTATTGCGATGGATTTTGGTCCTTAGTGCATTGAAGAACTTGTAACAAAATATTGCAGTAACTACTTTTGAAGTATGAACCGATTAGCCTCCCTCTCTGGCCACCGGTTCCATTAGCGCACTTAGGAACCAAATCGGATCGAGGTCTAGTCCGGTCCGATCTAGTTCTAGGAATAGGGGGCCAGTTCCCGGTTCTAGACACTGGGAATCGGCCCACTTGGGAACCGATCACCTCTAAAGTGTAGCACGAATTTTATGGATTTTACTAAAATTATCTACACAAGGAGAGACATTCATATGGAATACCCAATGTTGAGAATCTATTGCAAAAAGGTCATCCAAAAAAGATACTACATTTTCAATCCTTCATAGGAGCAGTAATAATGTTTTCCCCTCAATTCACCCTATGGTCCGGTGTTCGAATACTTAGTAACGCAGAATGGATATACAAGTAGAAGAAAACAAAAAGAAAAAAGGGGCGTCAAGGTCGGTGATAGAGAAAAGCCAACAGATGACATCAAAACAGGCCGAGAAGATCAATACAAATTCTATATTACGAAAGCTTAACAATATGGCAGTATAACTTCTTCTTTTTTAATAAGATCTAAAGAAAAAAATATTAATTAATTAAATAAACTAATTAATCTAATTAGATCACGTGACAAAAGATATCAAACTTATACCATCGAAATTTGTAAACTAACCGGACAACATTCATGATTCCCATCTTACAACACTCAACCTCACTTCGTCTATATGAGAAAGACGCCGTTGCGCAATTGCCTCTTTGGCACTACATATGCGGAGGAGGTATTATATGAGAGGGTTAAATTATGCGGCGAGTGGTACAATAAACCAATCAAAAGTGAGATGCATTGCACACGGTAATGCCAAGTAAGGCGGGATTCATAGTATGCGGACGTCGGTGATTAATTGGTCACCCTGTGTCATCACCGTTAGATGGTGTAATCGTCGGATAAAATACATTCTTTCTTCACGAGGATTCTAATGGAGAAGGGGGTGCTTACGTACTTTCCTTCCTCCTAATAGGTATTGTGAAATAAAGGCATATGAAATAAAATTAGGGCCATGAACAATACCATGGGATGTCACTACATGTATTCGGAGCTGGCCCACTTATTTCATCGAAGAGACCAAAGAGGGATTTTCTGGACCAGGCCCAGCAAGTAGTATGAGCCCATTCGAGAGCAATTTGTGATTTTGAGAGTGAAAATTGCCAGAATTGAACTTAATAGTGAATTATAAAAAACAGATGAAAAAAAAAAAGAAAACTTGCCAGAACTCTTGCCCAAATAATTTAGCGACCTCAAATCAGGTGTTCAATTTATAACTCTTGTCTAGTAATTCAGGGCTTTCTCAACGGATTCAACTTAGAAAGGAGGCCAAAAGTATCTTAAATAACGCACGACCACAAACATGAAATTGGTAATGACATCTCGAGTAACCGATGAGCTATGAAAGGAAAAATCCTATAATACATCTATTTAAGTATAAATTTTTTTGGTTAGACATCTATTTAAGTAGATTACATACATTGATTTAGGGTTAAATATATTAACCCGAAACACGAACTGCTTCTTAATCACGTAGAGCTAGTTCTTACAATTTTGACAGAAACAAGACTAGCCTTGACCAAAAATATTCTAGTTATGTAACGGAGATCAGATTGTGTATGTTTCGGTAATGTCGACATCATTACACTTCATTTTCCAATCAAAAGGGAGCTTATACAAGGTAATCCCAGATTTGATCTTTCATGGAAATTCATCTGCTTAAATTATTCATTTAATTTTTTTTCCTGAATATTTTCACCTATTTTTCAACTCCAAGTGCTGGTGATCTAGTTTAATATATATGTGCATTTTTTTTTTAAAAGAGGGGCAGTGACCATGGGGACAGATGATGTTCTTTTGTGGTGGTCATGCAAATTTTATATATACGCAGCTTTTGATTGAGACACAATTTCGCTTTAATAAATTTAACCCTTAGCGAATTGTTTCCTTCCTCAAATGTTGGTGCCGTACACCATCAACGCAAAGGCGACTAAATTAAGCACCAGACACGAATTAATCCCAATCAAATATTCAATTTCACAGTCTTGTTGACTTAATAATCTCGCTTTGCTAGTTTAAGACACGAACTGTCGCTTTGTTCTCTTTCCCACAAATTTTTTTCCTCGGTCGTTGTCTCTATTAAATCTTTGGAGCAGAATTCAAGAACATCAAATGACAAAAAGAAATTGCTCAGCTACGTTGTATTTTAAAGGGAAGGATGCAACTTTTGGCCAACAAGCGAACTCTTTTAATCATGAGTCGTGATTATATTAATACCTTGAACTTGTAAAGTTTTTTTTTGCTGGTACTAAAATAGGGGTTCATGGTACGGACAGAAATTCTGGGTAAAGTACTGTCCTGAGGAAGAAATTGGGTTACCCCTTTTGATGGCAAAGACATTGAATTAACTAGGGTTTTCTTGGTACATAAACAAGCAACGAACTTATGCTGTCTTTGACCACTGCTTATTGCAAATGTGTTGATTTAGGTCATCTTAAAAAAGTAATCTTGTCGAAGAGCTACATACAGTTTCTGTCATTTCATTTTTGTACATAAAACCTTAAACAGCTATTCAAAGTTGCGATTAGACTACCGGAGAAGAGGGGATATGTAGTACCGGAAGGCAAATCATATTTATTTTGAATCATTGTAGCTAAGAATATCCGCTCGGTGATGTCTTGAACAAAACATGCCCTGACAATAAATTGAGACCTATTTTCTGGAAATCGGATCAACTGGGTGCACAACTTTTGACATTTGCTCAAGTGACGGATCAAAAGATTAGACTGCGAATTGCACGGTTCGCCCTTTTTGTTCTTCTTTTCCTTCTCTTTTTGCTGTTTAAGACTGGCAAACTTTATATGATCCCCTCAACCATAGACGAGGCAATGGCTTGTTTCTGATGAACCTCTATATGCTCTTCTTGTGTAAACTATTGCTTATCCACAAATAAAGAAGAAGAAAGTTTGTTTGGTTTCAAGAGATAAAGGAGGCTTTCCAACCCTAAACGATCATGCTGGTATCATTGGTATTCTAGGGTTGAACTCGATGGCATAAACAGCTGGTGAATGGAAGATGCGCCAGAAAAAGATTCCAAAAGCCATAACCATGGATCACGTGGGAACTCATATAACTTATTAGTTTAATGAACTGTTGCTTAGCATCTAATCCAAAAACTTTGCACTAATCTAGGCATCACCATTAATTGACCCACATGTGAAAGGCCGGTTTTCACTTACCATGACAGAGATCAAGAAGGCTACATCGCGCAGAGAGAGAGAGAGAGAGAGAGAGAGAGAGAGAGAGAGAGAGAGATCTAAATGCATGCTTTGGACCCGCAAAGATAGGGAGCAGAAACATGCCAAGACATAGCGAGATTCGAGGGCTCTGTAGCTGCCTTTCACATGGGGCTTCAATTGTTTAATCAACTGGGTTTACCCCTTTCTTGCTTCTCGATTAATAAATCACGCTCTGTCTTCATGGACTTTGCCTTAAGATATGATTGTTTTATCAGGTGATGCTGATGGATAAATATTTGCCTTTAAATTGAAAGGGAGTTGATTAATATATATGACATAAAATATGAATCTATCGCTAACAGCCAAGCTGTTATGGTTTTTTATTTTTATTTTTTAAATGTAAGTGTTAAAGAGTAGATGAAATACAACATCTTAGGGGTATCCGCAGCATTACAGATAGAGCTAATAATTCAAAAAGATAGAGGTAGGAAGTCTCCACATAGTAGCCAATATAACATTTATCCGGAAATGTCTAATTTTTTGATAGAGTGAAGATCTACCTCTTACAGTTTTATGCACCTTGGCCAAAATTATATGTATGTCAGTAGACTTGTTTTGAAACCGTTTCTGGTTGCATTCCATCCAATGCGATATATAAGGTTGCTCGGAAAGAGATCTCGAAGAGTCTTGCCGCCAAGTCTTTGCTCTTTGTTATCCTTCCTCCTAAGCCGTTATGGTTTTTGAGTTTTAAGGGTCTTTTTAATTTTAAGAGTTTGCTGGATCACTCTTCACAACTTTTGATGATCAAGTTCAATTACTGCTTGGCGTTCTTTTTTTTTGGTAAAGACTTGGCGTTCTTGTATAAGATCAATTAACAAGAAAGTTACACTCTTCGTAAATCTCCTCATATCCATGTGTGTACCTTCGCTTTTTATTGGGTCATGAAATGCAGAATTTAGTCTAATGTTCTAAAGGTGTCTCATATATCATTTGATCCTTATAACAATAAAACCCCTTAGAAAGACAATATTTAAACTTAGAGATATGACTATGGGATCAATTGACCTAGATAATTATGCTCCAAGGTTTCCTTAAGTTCATCATCGTCATCTACATCTAATGCTACCTCAAGCTGAGAAAGCAAGATTACAAGGCAGCAGTCGATACCAAATCTAGTATAGCTTGTGAGAAAGTTTAGTCTATGTTGTGAACATATGCGGAAGAGCAAAATACAGAACACAGATATTTACGTGGTTCGATCACAACGTGATCTACGTCTACGGGCGAGGCAAGACAAGATTCCATTATAATCAAAAGAGAGTACAGTTTTCAGAAGTCGAAACAACGACAAAAGCTCACGGCTCACAAAACTCTCTAGAAACACAATTCTCTTTATACATCAATGAGAAAACCTAGCAGCAATACAAATAGGTCTCCCAAAAATTTTCCTCCGGGGCTATGCCCCCGAACTCCTTGAAATATTAGTTCGTTTGCTCTAGTTTGGGCGGTCCGTTATGGAGATTTGTTCGCTTGCTACGGGTTGGGCCTATCGGCCCAACCCTTCGTGTCGCGAACCAAATCTCAATTTTCTCTCCACTTTCGGGTCGCACAAAAAATATGTCGTGTTGGGTCATGAACCGGACCAAGTACATAAAATTCAAGACATATTTAACAGTCTAGAAACTTAAATTGTGAGATGGAGGGAGATTATATGAATTTCAAGCCCATTGAGACCCAACAGATAAGTGATATGAGAATACCTTAATGTAACTTTAGTATTTATGTTGACACCTAAATTTTGTCACGACATTTAGTGTAATTTGCATAGAAAATAGGGATTAATTTTTTTAACCCCTAAACAAAAAATATTTAAATTGCATAACATATAGTTTAGATTCATTTTAGATTTAATTGCATTTTGTATAGAATTGGCGATGGCGAACGAGTTTAATTTTCATCGAACAAAAAACGGTTCGTTCGGGAATTCAAGGGCCGGGAAATTCACGTCGCACGGGCTCGGGGTTTTTAATTTGAGCTTGATTTAGCCTGTTGAATTTAATTTAATTAGAGCTCAAGCCCAAGTTTAAACCCATTAGGACATTAAGCCCATCTAATCTGACCTAGGGTTAGCACTATATATGTATCATTAGGTCAGAAATTAGAGAGGGAACGACACTTTCAGATCAGAAAATTTTTAGAATTAGAGAAAGAAAGAGAAGGAGCGGGCAACCAGCCGCGCTGCACCGCCACCGCCGATCGCGTCGTTCCTCGCACCGCCGCACGGCACCACCGTGCTTGCTGCCTCGACGAGTCAACCGATCCAAGCTTGTCCGACGTGTTGCTGCCCTCTACCGTGATGATCTTCACCTTCACGTGCAGCAGCCTTGAAGAGGAGCTGCCCATGTCACATTCTTCCTCGGTCAGACGCTCCTATAGCAGCCATCAAGGAGTCCAGCTTGTTTGCATGTTGACCAGTGGAGTCAACAATTTAGTGTAAACGGTAGCAACGTCCATCAGGTTTCATTCGCAAGGCTAAATCCCCACGTCGGCGGTCCTCTTTCCTTGACGATAATTTTTCAGATCTGATTTTTACACGAGAGAGAAGGAGACCGAGCTCCATTGCGCGCCACCACCGCGCGCGCCGCACCACCCGACGGCCGCCTCGCCACGCCGCCGCTGCCCGTGGCGCTATCACCGTGTGTGCCGCACCGCACCACGCCGGAACACGCCACAATCAGAAGGAGTACTTTCGCTGAGGATTGAGAGGAAAAGAACAAGACCTGAAGGAATTTCTTCCCGACTCCATGATCCAGATCTGTCTTGAACACCACCATTGGCGTGGACTTCTTAAGAGAGAAGACACGCTGATGCACACTTACGCTTGGGAGGACACGTTCAAAGGAGGATGGTAATTCTTCATAAAAAGCTTATCTTTATACTTTATTAATATATTCTCTCTTTCCTAGGATTCATGCAAAAAAAAAGCCATCCCATGCACAAGTGTGCTCGCTGGATGACGCATCTGACATTATCATCGCATGCAATTCTTCACGGAACGAGGATGGCGACACTGATGATTCGCAAAGCCATAGCAACGTGGTGAAGTTCACGCATTCCCGACGTGTTCGTCCGACACACCATCACCACGAGCTAAGCCGATCCCCGTTGAACTGCCGCCGTTATCATCGTCGGTCCGCCGTTGTTGGCCACGACGCGTTCTGCGATCCGCAAGCCTCAATCCGAAACCGAGTTCAAATTTGGAAAATATTCGCGAATTAGGTAAGATCATTATCCGAATATTTATGAAATATTTAATTTCCTAAGTTTTCGGTGTTTGAATATTTCGTGGATATTCTTTTGTGGATAATTAGATATCTTAGAATAATTTTCCGATGTCCGCAATTTTTAGAATATTCAAAATTAGGAAATTTTCCTAATTCGGCAACGTATCTGGACAACTATCCGACTTTAACCCTAAAGTCCGATACGCGGCGGTACGAAAAATCATTATCCCGTTCATAACCACTTGAATACGATAATGATTTTAATTCGCTTTCCAAATTTGAATGATCAATTATCCGTTAATATCTATAACCCTTTAGATATGACCGATAATTTGATTTTTGTGCCTAATCCGAGTTTGAATCGAATTTGGCCGATCGCGTGGTTGATTTGAGTTTGATTGTTATCCTTGTTTTGATTGTTTTCCTTTTCAAATAAAAAGAAAACCCAAAAAAATTTCTGTTTTGAGATTTGAATTAGAATTTTGCATGTCTAGGATTTTTGAATATATCCCAAGGGATAAGATAAATATCTAATTTAAATTAGGACTTAACGTGGCATGTTTCCTAATTTAAATTAGGTATTGTTTGAATCCTAACGGATTATTCACGTTATTTTATAATTCCGAATTTTCAAGAAAACCCCAAAAAAAGAGTGAATTGTTTTAGGGTAAATTAGGATAGATTGCATTTTAATTTAAGTTATTTTATTATTCCGAATTTTTAATCAAAAATCCCAAAAATAAATCATTCTAGGGTAGATTAAGTCATCATAGATTGCATGTTAACTTAGGTATTTTTGAATTTCGAATTTTAAAGAAAAATACCAAAAATATGTCATTCTTTCGTCATTAGAATTAAGTCACGTCGTCGCATGACATATGGTTTGCATGCTAGGTTGCATTTATTTGCATGTCATATATTTGCACGTCATTGCATATAGTTTAGATTTTATTTAAATAAAATGAAAATCCAAAAAAAAGAAATTGAGTGAATGCTTTGTTAATTAGAAATCATATTAGGATTGTCTGTATGATTTTTCGCTAACAATGCAGATGCTTGCTGGATTCGAGGTAAGTTGTTCTCCTAAACTAGCAATTTATTTAATGCTTTGATTTATGGGTGTTAAATTGGCAGTTTGCGCATTCGCATGAACACCTCACATGTTAGAAATTAAGTTAAAATGGATCCGAATTGCCTGCCAAAATATTTTTGAAATGAAAAGGTACCGAAAGGGCGTTAGACTAGATCTAGCGTAATCAAGTCCCCGGGCTTAGAATCTCTGGTTCGTAGGAATAAAACATATCTCCCTATGTTTTATTTAGGTTTCTAATCAGCCTACCGTAAATTGATTAGTGGCGACTCCAAGCATGAAAACATTTGCATGTTAAGAACTTAAACCCTAAGTTGCGAATTGGTAGGGCTTGGGAGGGCCCGAGTTAAGTTTAATCTTAATAATCCGTTAGCCCGAAAGAAACCGATAAAAATTTTTTTTAGGGTCGCGACAATTTACAATCAACAAGGTAAAATATTCATTTGTTAACTATTTGGGTAGGCTTTCTCTTACTATATTGAATTGCCATAAGATAAATTCTTGAGCTAGGGCTTCCACTGCTGACATAAACACGTTGCAATCGCCTAAACTCAAGGCTGTTAGGTCTACTTTGCAAGCAACTGGGCTTCACCAAAGTGAAGCAGATTGTCTAATTATTTTGTGCTTTCATTCGTTCATAATTTGTTTATAAATCTACATAATTAGTCACCTAGAAAAGTGTCTCGGAAAAGATGACTGCAATTGAAGTAGATAACAAAATCAAGCCGTGGTTTTTTTTTTTTTTCTATTCCCTCTACATGATGATAATTATTACCTTACTTAGTAAATCTATCACCAGAAGCTGAACTAATCCTGCAATGTCAATCCTTTGAAAAGCCAAATTGAACTTTTGGGTGACTTTTGGAGGACTGATCACATTCACTAACTTCGCTCTCACGAAAAGGCTTAATTATTCAGAGTTTTTGTACTTTCAAAAGAGACATTATAGGGATCCATGCATGATTGGTCGTGCCCTAATTTGAAATGGCCCACCTCCGACCTTCAACGAAATTTCCTTGGACTATCGATGCACTCATCACCACCTAACCATAATTGCGAACAAAACATTTATAAACTTGAAGTCAAACAGTAGCAGCAATCGCCCGTGTCCATTGTCCGTGTTTCCGGATATTGTGTGCTAATCATGACATGTGAATGCGGTACTATCTATAATGTCTACTTTCTTTTAGGAGGAGGCAAGAAAAATGCAAAATTAATGACCATAGTTATGGCAGGAGGTCCTCTTTCTTTTGGGAAGCGACGATCGATCAAATATCATGATGGTCGTATTGAGTTTTGTTTTCAAGTGCCCTCGTGTTTGCTCTTGTGGCAAGAATTGATTTGAGTTTAAATTTGGTTTCGGATTCAACTTTAGATTCTTTTATTAGGTCGCCAATACAATTAAATGCATGGATGCAGCTAAATTTGACAAAAAAAAATCAAAGATTGGGACGGAAGAAAAGACAAGACAAGAGAGGACTTTGTCATGGGAGGTTTAGGATTGAATCAATCGTGAATTGACTACCCGTTTGTCGTGTGTATTATATATTTATTTATTCAGATCTCCCGCTTTTCTAAGTTCTTCTGTTCAAAGCATGGTAGAACTTGTCTTTATTCATGCTATATCTAGCGATGGAGACATACGACAGCATGTGAAAATTAATCAACCTTTCATCATTTTTCCAAGGAAATAGCCGCGCTTTCAAGTGGCGAGGGTTGAAAAAAGCGATCCTACGCCATTTGTCTGCATAATCAATATTTCCGTCTTAAAGAGTCGAGAGATTTCTTCCCAAGAAAACTAGAAATTTGCCCTCGTTTTACTTGTCCCAGACGCTCTTAACAAAGCGGCGAAAGTAATTGCTTCACTCCAGTAACCGACTAATTGAAGAAACATATGCTTAGACGATGGATACACATTTTCAGGAAAGATATGTCCTTGTGTAAAAATCCTATGGGGAGGGGTTTGGTTGAGACTGCGAATTTTTGAGCAAAATGATAACGTTATCCAGATAGCTAAACCTGCAGAGAAGGCACAAGAAAGACAAACCCTAAAAGGTGGGCCAGAGAGAAAATGGACGATCATTGTTCTTGGAGGAAAGTAAAAGAAAGCAAATGAAAAAAAGGCAGCAGCAGCCGCAGCAACACCAACAACAACACCAGCCAACATGGATCGATGATGCTCCGAGGTGGAAGGCTTGACCTGGTCTTAAATGATTCTTATCCACACATGGTGGGGGCTTCATTGGGGTTTTGTCGTTTATCAGCTTTTCGGTGTTTTGGATTTGATTATACGACTTAAGCTGCCACCTCTCGGTTGTTATTTCCAATGTATCTGGTGTATGTTCTTTGAGTTTTTAAGGGCAAACTGTCTATCGAAAGAAAAAAACCACTGCTGATATCCTCATTTCATGCTCTCCGTCTATCTAGATTTTGCAAATCTTTCTCTCTTGTTTTGGTTCAAATAGCCGGAGCATATAAACTAGCGTTAGAGAACAGCAGGAAAATAGAGGCTCATATCATACATTGATTGACCATTAGGTTTTGGGTGATATAAAAGAATTCATTTTCTATTTCCAAGAGTATAATATCCGAGAACCAATGAGATATGGGAAAATGGAAGGGGACAAAGAGCATCTTTGGGAAAGAGGGAAGGGGGAAGGAGGGAAGAGGAGAGCTCGTGGCCCCCCCTTTCGTCTTCCCTCTCGTGCGTGTGCGCGCCGGTGTCAGCGCCTCCCACGCCTTCCTCTCCCTACCGTGGAGTGACTCGCTGAGTGAATGGTGCCCGGTCAAACCCTGCGGCCTTTGAAGCGTTGGCATTACGCATCCATCTCGCGATAGAAACACATTCGCTGAGAGTTACATTTTGACAGCAGCTAAGTCGCTTTTACAGCACTTGCGTCCTTAAGCACATGCTGAATTACACAGGATATAAGCCGGTGTGTGACTATCAAGTGTTTTTCGAACCTGAATTTCTTCGTCACCCAGCTCATGAATGTCACGAGGTACTTCTTTGCGCGGTAAACCCCGACCAATGCGGTCCAATCTGTATGATCCAGGACAAGGTCGCCAAGTACTTCGTTCTTGAACCATAATATATTTACTTCCCAAGGTTTTGCAACTAGAACAAGAATGTTTAGTACCCGAGTACCAAGGCCAGAGGTCGGTCCACTACGGAGGAAAAATAGCTTCTTCATGGACATATATTCGTGCACAAATTGCATATGGGACCGACTCTATTTGGGACTTATCTGTCTATAAATGATATATGTATACATTTGTGTGTTGAATATAATGTCTGGACAGAACAGGAAAGGTCCCTAGTACTGTGGCATAGCTATATTTGGAGCATTCTTATTAGTTTTTTTTCCGTCAATTCCCTTCAAATTCGCAATTTATGTGCTCGTGGGCTCGTACCCACTATGCTTTTAAAAAACCTTAAGTTTCTCTTTCTGTTCCTAGTTGAAGAAGATCTTCGTACAAGCGATGCGTTTGATGCTGGAAAGACCAAAAAAAAGGAAAAGAAAGAAAACCCTAAATCAGGAGGGTACCAATGCATGATCAAATGAATGAAAAAGAAAAAGAAAAATCGAACACCAACCCCCAAATAAAAAGTTGAACGAGACTAGACCCGTAAGAAGGGGGGGAGGAGACACGTGTCGCGCTCCCAGGTGCATGTGGACCATGACGTTAACATTTACTGTTACAGACTTATTGATGCAACTTGCTCATTCAATAAACATTTACATTTATATATATAATATAAATGTGTGTTTGTCTACGATGCGATTTTGGCAGTCGCCAATATAAATGAGATGGGCCAGCTACTATTCTTTTTTCCGGTTCTTATAGTTTAGTGGCCAATGGTTTGACGAAAAGCTCGGTATAAAAAAATTGATATAGACATGACATTTTGTTCATGAAATTCAACTCTACATAGAATTTGGGTTTAGAACATGCAAATTTTTTTCCATTTGATGCGTTTTATGCGCGTTTGCTTTCTTAAGCTTCACTTTAATATGATCTTCCAAACCAGGAAAGAAGTAGAAACAAAAATGGCAACAAAATCTCTCACTTAACTAAAGCACAACATATGTCAGTAGGCATGTGGTCCTGCTCATAAAGAGATTAGGATGGGTGGGGACGTTAGTATCATATATATGTGAGGTTTAACTCTCGCGTTCTGCAAGAGATAGAGCAAAAGTCAGAGAGTAAGGAGAGCTAGAGATAGGACGGATAAAAAAAAACTAAAACTTAATAAATATACAGTTTGATGAACGATAATATTACTTTCGCTATTGATGTCCTAATTTGATGAAGTCACCGCATCTCGCGACATTAATGGTAATTTTCCGATTTTAAATTGTTTGAAAGTTCACCGATTTTCACGAGTAACGCATGACATGGCCGTTACGTTCCAAACGTTCTACTGTTACAAGGCCTTGAATTTAAATCTCGGAGCTTCACTTTCTTTAGATGTTTGAGCTCTTAAAAGGGATTAACAAGGGCGTGATAAGAGTGAAGCAAAATAGCAAAAATGAACCGAGAGCGAAAATGGCGTAAGGGGTTAAGTAGAGTCCGAGTTCAATCGACAAACAAACTTAATCGATCTTGATTTTTTAAATGCTCAATCTAGACCTAGAGAGGCATTCCCTTGCACAAAAGCATGGATCTACTTGACCCATGACACAAGCAATAATGCGGGTTCAAGCATAGATCATACTCGAGCTCGAACAGATTGTATCGTAATGAAAGACAAAAAAAACAACGTTATCGATCTCACTCACATCGAAATGTATGGAAATTCGACTCGATTAATCAGTTAGGGTCGTAAGCCGTCCGAGATTGTTAATAGCATATTAAACTCAGTTCAATACACATACCCAAAATTTCAAACCTAGGTTTAACTCGACTCTAAAATTCCATAATTTTTTGAGTTTAGTTCTTCTCAATACCACCGATTTAAATACGAGAGGGGGCGAACGTGGAGTGCCGGAGGAGACAAAATAGAGAGAGAGAGAGAGAGAGAGAGAGAGACAGAGATGGGGACCGCCCACCGCCCACTCGCAAGCGCGGAGTCTTACCAAAACCAAAGGGGCCCCCACCATTTTTTTCTTTGGGTTCTTGGAGTCTCTTCTCTTCTACGCTCCTCATCGAGCTAGCCCTAAAAGCCTTAAACTCTAACCCATCCTCCATTCCCTTAATACTTACAAAACATGACAACCTAAGTCTTTCATGTCCTCTTCTTCACCTCTCTCTCTCTCTCTCTCTCTCTCTCCTCAATCTCTCTCCGACCCAAATAAGAAAAACCCTCTCTCTCTCTCTCTACAAGAAACTCAGATACACCTCAAGAATGGAGAGTTCAGCTGAAGCGTACTTTAGCTACAACTGACAGCCGAAACCCAACTCATCCTCCTCCTCCTCCTCTTCTTCTCCTTCTCCTTCATCCTTTTTCTTTCCAAAGGCCATCTTTACATACTAAGGAAAAAGAGCAACCATCGAAAAGGGAAGCGAGAAAGCGAAAGCCGCCCCCGACCCCGAAAAAGATAGAGCAGAAAACACCCAAGAACCAAGTCTCCTTATTGTTACTTTTGTCTCCCCCGCCCCCCCTTTCTTCTCCACTATCTTCCTCTCCTTTTGAAAACACCCTCCTCTGTCTCTGTCTCTGTCTCTGTCTCTGTCTCTGCAAATTTGCCTAATTTTGTGTATGTGACAAAGAGCTGATGGATCCAGCTTCTGCTCATGGCCACTCTCTTCCACCACCCTTTCACACCAGAGACTTCCAGCTCCAGCAGCAGCAGCACCAGTTCCTCCACCACCAGCCAAGCTCCGAGGATGAGAGGAGCGGTGGCAGCGGCTCCCTAAAGCGGGAGCGCGACGACAACAACGGTGACAAGAACCCTAACGGCGGTGAATTTGGCAAGGAGCTCGGGGGTGGCGGTCAAGGCGGAGAGGGAGAGATCACAAGGAGGCCCCGTGGGAGGCCGGCTGGATCCAAGAACAAGCCAAAGCCCCCGATCATTATCACCCGGGACAGCGCCAACGCGCTCCGCACCCATGTCATGGAGATCGCAGATGGCTGCGACATCGTCGAGAGCGTCGCCACCTTTGCGAGGCGGAGGCAGAGGGGGGTGTGCATAATGAGCGGGAGCGGGACCGTCAACAACGTCACCCTGAGGCAACCGGCCTCACCTGGTGCGATCGTGACGCTGCACGGCCGGTTCGAAATCCTATCCCTAGCCGGGTCGTTCCTGCCACCTCCCGCGCCACCCGCTGCCTCGGGGCTGACCATATACTTGGCGGGCGGGCAAGGGCAGGTGGTTGGGGGGACCGTCGTGGGGACACTCATCGCCTCGGGCCCCGTGGTGATCATGGCTGCCTCATTTAGTAATGCTGCGTATGAGAGGCTGCCTCTGGAGGAGGATGATGCCGGAATTCATGTCCAAGGAGGGAGCATGGGATCCCCGGGCAGCGGTGTCGGAGGGCAGACACCACAGCAGCAGCAGCAGCCGCCACCACAGCTCTTGGGAGATCCGAACAACGCAGGGCTATTTCACGGGTTGCCTCCAAATCTCCTCAACTCGATACAAATGCCATCCGAAGCTTACTGGCCTGGAGCTAGACCGCCTTACTAGTGAAAAATTTCAGTGATGTTCCTATCTCTTTTAATTTTAATCTCTCTCTCTCTCTCTCTCTCTCATGAGCTTATTGATGCTTGCTAGGAGATAGCCGGATCTTTTGTAGTTACTAGCGGAAGTAATCTGTGGTTTTATTTTTCTTTAAATGAATTTTAGGTTTTCTGTCTTCTTCAATCGATTAGCTGATTTCATTTCTCATTCTTCCTGACTAAGCCTAGGAATGATTGTGTTTGATTTGAAGAACCGTGTAAATTGGGTGGTAAGGCGGTTTCTGTGAAATCTTCCGTTGATGTTGCTCTTGAATTGTAGGATCTGAGGAACTTGGATTTGATAGAATTTATATTGCTGAGTTTGCTGATCAATTCGACAATTTATTTTTTGTTCCAAACGTCTTTTCTTTCGTGATGGTTTAACCTTGTTATTAGAGAGTGCTCTTCTCCAGAAATTTAGATGTTTGAATTTCACTCCATTCTACATTGGGTGTGTGTTTTTGGTCATACATTTTCATGAAAACAAAGACGCAAGTTTCTTCGACCTTAAGCTTTATTATTTTCACAGTTGGTCTTTTCTTCATTTTTGTTACTTCACGTATGATATTGACAACATCGAGGAGGATAGAAGGGGGCCCATCTGGGGTCATTAATTATGGGGTGATAATAGGATAGATAAACAGTTCATGAATTTATGTGTGAGTGTGCGACTGTTGCTTCAATTGAGATAAGTTGAGAAGGTCAAGGCAGTTCATTTAAAGTGGCCTTTTGCAGTTTCAATGAGACTGGCATGCAATTCAGGAGAGAGGTATGTGCATTTGCGCATGGTGTTCCATATTCTTGGGGAGAGAGAGAGAGAGAGAGAGCTCTCTCTCACTCTCTCTCAGCTCTAGGGTTATGTAATGACATGAACTGGTCTACACGTGCACTTCACTGAACTAGCACCTTTACGGGGCAAATTTACAACAACACTTCCATGGAACCGCCACAATTACCGTTCTCTCTCTCTCTCTCTCTCTCTCTCTCTCTCTCTCTCTCACAATGGAAGGCATGCCAATTTTCATGTTTTTGTTCCATTCCTTTGACTGAAACTGCATGCATTTTGACCCATGCCAGGATCTATCTTGTCCCCATTCTGATTCAAGACTGTTCCTTTCTTGTGCATGCCCCTGCTTTGTCTCCCCCTTCTTGCTTCTCCCACCTTTGTTTTATCTTCTGAAGGAATCTCTGGGATTGAGAATTTTAACTGGTGCTCTGAAGTGCTAAACAATGTTTACCCAAACATGAATGCTAGAGGCTAGAGACTAGGGATCTTTTACCGTGTTTGGTTAAGTAAACTGATGTTTAAGTTTTATTGGGTAGTTAATCAAGCGAATTGATTTGTACATGACTGGTATTTGTCTAAACTCAGACAAGGAACATTTGATTTATCATTTGGTACGTGAAACTCAGTAGACATCTTTGCATCCTTAATATTGGTCACATTCGAATTAGCTGGAATATATTTTGTTTATATTTCTTTTCCTCATGTCCAAGCTATCGGCTGGAAATGTTGTCTTTCGTGGCTCATTCTTCGAGTTTGGCAAGGGTGCGTTTATTAAATATCTTTTTAACTTGCGACAGTGATTATTTCGCGGATCATCTACCTCTTATATCGAAGAGGTACCTCTAAATTTGTTGATGATCTGAAGGGTTGAGATACTACTCCTCGTCCTCCTCCTTCTCCTCCTCCTCCTCCTCCTCCTCCTCTTCCTCCTTCTTCCATTGTGCACTAAAAGAGAGCCAGCATCACCACCAAACGCACCTTCGGTCACCGAAGCATCATCCCCTCCAACAACTGCCATCACCGGCTAATCGTGATCTCTCTCTCTCTCTCTCTCTCTCTCTCTCTCTCTCACACACACACACACACACACACACACACACACTGCCAATTAGCGCCACATGAGGTCGTGAAGGCCTTCGACATAAGGTCGTCAACATAGATCAAGGACTTCAACCTTTCATCCAAGGTTGAAGGTCGATGGCTTCTGAAAGTAAGGATAGAAATCTCAACTCAAACAAAGAATTGCAACACACGATATAAGGGTTTTCTGCTGCTACAAATTTAGAAGGCATATAGGAACATGTCATAAAAGTATTGCCCTTCCAATTTCACTCGGAAAACGAAATTTAGCCCCTTCTGAACTATCACAATTCATTCTTCATCGGTTAGATTGGTTTGACACCTCTTTTGCAGTTTCTTGAACCTCACAGTGTATTTCTCCACCGATTCACCTTGTATTTAACTCAACTAGATTAACACAGTTACCTCCGGCTTAGCTCAATAAAACTACTAATCAGAGGCATGAATGACCACGGATCAGAGGTCATTGTCGATCTGTAGCAACCACAGGGAGGGCGGGAGGGAGGGAGTGGTGATGGTTGTCTCAGCGGCCAATGATGGTGGTTTCAATGGTTACAGAATTAGAGCAAGTGGAGAGAGAGAGAGAGAGAGAGAGAGAGAGAGAGAGAGAGAGAGAGAGAGAGAGAGAGAGAGAGAGAGAGAGAGAGAGAGAGAGAGAGAGAGAGAGAGAGAGAGAGAGAGAATGGATTATCATGAGTGTGCGCGGGCGTGCGTGCGATTTTTCCCTTTAATATGTGGAAATATTTTGATAAAGTCTGGATGTTCTTAGTGAAGTGGCTTAATTTGGATTCTTGGTTTGGTTGACGAGATGTTAACTATTTGAGAAAATTTATCTTCTCAAAGATAAAGATCCATAGCCTGTTTTCCATATCTATGTCTATACTATCATTGAACAGTCTCTTTGTTTCTATAATTCAACGATGCACCTACAATGTTTTATTTTCAACAGTGAGATTATGATGAAAATCTCATTTCTTGGATTGGTTAGGGTTTTTAAAGCTTCTTTTCTATACTCAACATTCATATGATAGTAAAAGGGAGGGTTTGTCAAAGATAGGATTCTTAGAATTACCTGCACCATCCTAGCCAATGTGAAGAACTAATTCTAACAGAAATTTTGCAATAAGGACACATTGTGCATATTTCATCCTTACATATGATCAGTACAATGTTTTCGTATTAATCCTTGCTGTGAAAAAGGACTGGAGTTTTCATAAGGTGTGTCACAAACATCTCATGGCTGCAGCCCATCTCCATAACTACACTAATTTACATTAGTTTTAATTGCTCCATTTTTTTCTTAGAGTTGTAGTTTTAAAACATGCAGTAAGAATTATACAAGTTACCTTTATAGCGTAGCGATGAAAAAACTCGGCTACAGTAGAACCCCATCTATGTACCAAACGGAATAGTACACACGATATTGCAGAAATGGCTATCTTCTTGGCGCTGCATGCGATATAGATCAAATATATAGTCAAATTTTTGTTAAAATCTTTTGTTGTTATCAAAAGCGATGGCATGTATTTGAGCCTCTATCTATCCAGGTTTTGCTTTTCCATTCATTGTAATATCTGCTTTAGTATAACATCCAACATATGAAAGCTATGTTTTAACTCTATCTAAATCGTACGTGCAACTCGGATTGACAGATGAGCAGTGACATATGAGAACAAAACTATGACTAAGAACTTTGAGCCTTTTTCTTTTGGCATATAGAGATCCATTCAATAGACGTATTCCTGTGAAAAAAAAAAAACAGAACCATTCCTTAACAAAACTAATTTAACGTGACTTTACAACTAATGTCGAGTGAAGCTTGTCTCTTCACAACAATGAAGAAACTATGTGTCCCAACTAGTTAAGACAAGAAACATATAGAACTTGCTCGTTTAAGTCTAGGTTATGCTGCAGACCCTTGACATGGCATCCTATATGATATAATTTGCAATTTGCCCGTATGGCTCATCTGCTGTAAATAAAGCTTCCAATTCCATGATAGCCAGTAATTTAAGACTTTGCCTAGTGCATCCTCATCGGTATTGTTTCTGATGCAACTTGACTAAACTAGGAGGGACATATGGAAATCTAATTCACAAGTTTATGCACCTGAGACCATATTAGCATATAAACAATGTTTCCATCAGGTTTTGTTGTCATCCTCAACTATGCTTAAATCAGTCAGATCTCGACATATGGGCGGCAAGCATAATCCTTGCATCAGTGCGGCTTATGGTCAAAGTATAATGCTTAAGGAGGCAAATCTTAAGCTCGAAATTATTCATCTAAAGAGGGGTGACTGGTTGTAGAGAAAAGAAAAGAAAATCAAAGCGTTATTTTCTTACATCTATATTCTCCATCCTAAGTAGAGCGTTGGTAATGTGTTGCACAAATCTTAGGACATGGATAGGCCTGGATATTGCTGGGGGAAGTGTTTCTGAAGTTAAAGCATTGTATATTAGTCCAGGGCTCGACTCACTTCTTCAAACCATGAGCCCAAACATCCGCCATTACCAGTAGTAGTACTTTTTCTGCAATAGACCAGAAAAGTGCGGAGGGCGAGACCGGATCAAGTACCATAGGCATTGACGGTTGCCCCCGGCATTAACATATGGGGCACGGCCAAATATTCGGCTTAACGCACTTAGCGCTTAGCTACTCAACATCATCTGAGATACATATATCTAATATTGACGAGCGCATTTAGGTTAACAATTTAATTTCCACATGATAGCATTGCCCATGAACTTGTCACGAGGTTCTCAATTGCTCACTCAATCGGGGTTCTCAATTGCTCACTCAACCGGAGAGAAGAAGGCTTTGGAGAGAAGCTCTAGGAGAGAATGGATTGTATTGCTCTAAGGGTTGGATCATACAAATGAGGGAAAGGGCACTCTTATTTATACAATAGTCCCTCTTATTATAGCTGTTGATGGCTTTTCAATCTTACGGTGGAGATGAGATGTCCACCAACTACCAACAATTATTACAAGAAAACTTTAGAACTTGGCATATTTGGGAATATTCTGGAGAACTCCGGAAACCCTAGGCAACACGGTCCTTTGTGTATGGGAAATCTCGGGACCGTGACAAACACATACTTGTTCCGAAATAAACTAAATATTCTTTGGGCTAGGTCCAATTAAAAAAAGAAAAAGCTTTTTTCGGCTATGCCGTGTGGTCACCCAAACTAATAATCACTTTTTTTGATCAAAAAGCAAGATTTTATAGTCCTTTCGCATTTCTTTCTTTCCCCCGGCCGTCAACGTTTGCCGCAAATACTTCCCTCGACGCGCCAGAGGATCTTTATCTTTGCATGACGTAGCATAAGTTACATTCGTAAAGACGAATTAAAACAGTCGTACATGAACAGGTTTTGTTTCTAGATATCTATTTTCGTCGCGATTTGTTTCACAGAGTTCATTCATTCTAAGTCAATTCAGAGAGAAGCATAGATGGCTCTTGCCGGGCCAAGTTGGATTGGAGAAAAGAAAACAAAGAAACATCGTTCCAGAAGCAAGAAAATGAAGGCAGAAACATTCCAGGAGCGATTGCTCCAACCAGGACAATGACAAGACCAATAAAAATTCAAATCCACTGCTCTAAACTCAAAAAACTATTACTTGCCCCCAAAATCACTCATCCGAGTCTCGACAGGTGGGCGCAAACATAATCATAGTTATTTTTTTACATTATATGTCCACCCTAAGTAGGGAGTCTCTTTTCTGGGTGCTAATGTCTTGCACTAACGGGGAGATAGTAAATTTTTCTGCGCGAGGGCCACAAATCTCAGAAGGGCATTCACAAATAGGCCTGGAAATTGCCAAGGGAAGTGTTTATGAAGTTAAAGCATTGTGTATTAGCCCACGGGCTTGATTCACTTCTTCAAAGCAAGAGCCCAAACATCCACCACTAGTACGGCTACCCTTGGCGTTACCCTATGGGGCGTGGCCAAATATTCAGCTTAAGGCATTTAGCACTTAGCTACTCGATAATTGCCCATGAAATTGTCACGAGTCCATTGTTTGGGATCGGAACCGACTGAGAAAGTTTTTAGAGAGATAAATCCTGAGAAAAAATGCATTATATTGCTCAAAGTAGCGGATCACAGAAATGAGAGGAATGACACCCTTATTTATACAACAGTCCCTGTTGATGGTCTGTCAATCTTATAGTGGAGATATCTCCACCAACTATCGACAATTATGATAAGAACTTGGTACATTTGGGAATATCCTGGAGAACTCCGAAAACCCAAGGCAACACGGTCCTTTGTCTATGGGAAATCTTGGGACCATGAGATCTTTGGAAACCCTAGGTAACACAGTCCTTTGTGTGTGGGAAATCGCCTGCCGGCAACGTTTGCTGTAAATACTTCTCTCCACACGCCAAAGGATCTCTATCTTTGCATGACCCAGCATAAGTTACACGAGTTACATTCTTAAACGAATTAAAACAGTCGTACACGAACCATTCTTTTTTCGACATTGGCATTAATGGGTCTTGCCGGGCCAAGTTGGATTGGAGAAAAGGAAACAAAGGAACATCGTTCCAGAGCATGAAAATGAAGGCAGAGACACGCAGAGACATTCCAGGAGCAATTGCTCCAACCAGGACAAAGACAAGAACCAAAAGATAAAAAATTCAAATCCACTACTCTTCTAAACCCAGAACTATTACTTGCCCCCTTAATCTCCACGAATTAGCTGACCATCCATCTCCATTCAGATCCTGTCCACCTTGTCCGCCTTGATCAACGGATTGGCCTTGGCGATCGCGTCCCGGCCCGACCTCTTGTAGTCGAACTCGCACTCGTGGCTCTCCGGGTACCGGTGCGCCCCGCAGAACGTGAACCCGCACTTGCACTGGAAGCCCGTGAGGCCAACCTTCCTGTTGCACGTCCCGCACCTGGTGGCAGCAGCCACGGACGGAGAGTTTTTAGATCCAGGGATCAAACATCTTTTAAGGACACGAATCTCTTTGAAAAAAAAAGCAGAGTACTCGATGCTAATGAAAATATATGGACTTTCAACGGGGACGGGCATCGCCACTAGCCCCCCTCGATCCGCCAGTATACAGTACCTGTTCGCAGCCTTCGGCTTCCGTTCGCCGCCCGCGGGCGCCGACTCCAAGCTCGATGCCCCGATGCCGAGCGCGGCCTGCGCCGGACCGGCCGCCGCTGCCCTCGCGAAAGGGTCACCTTCCTCCTTGCCCCTGCCATCCTGCGGGGCCGGGGTCGGGGCGGTCTCCGGGCAGAGGGACTTCCCCACGGCTGCCTTGGCGGCGGCCGGCTGCTCCCGGAGGCAGAGGTCCTGGTAGCACTTGGAGCAGAGGCCCATGGTGGCCGCGTTGCCCCAGAAGCCGCAGTTGTTGGCGCAGAGCCGCGCCTCGGCGACGGGGACGCTCTCGTTGCGCTCCGAACCCATCTTCCTCTTCCTACTCCTCCTCCTCCTGCTTCTACTTCGGCCTGATTCAAAGGAAAAAGAGGAAGCTCTGAATCTTGATGCGCAAAAGATTTGCGTACGTAACTGTGAGGAAGAAGAAGAAGAAAGAAGCAGGGGCTGTAGGGGCGATTGAAATCGGGGGTATGGGTATGATTTCCTCGAGAATTTCGGTGGTGGGAAACCACCAGAATAATATTATACGATGAGATGATTATCGGTCAGGCCGTGGGTAAAATTTTTATAGCGTGGAGAGAATTTCAGACGTGGAGAAAAATCGGACCGATAAAGGGAAGTCTATAACTATTTTGGATTCGCACGACCGACCTACTATGACAGCACATCACGTAGATAATAATTAAAAAAAATCCATATTTTGTTTATATATATCACATCACCTTTTTCTCGGAAGTGGACTGTTTGATGGGCCCGTTTTCTCATGGCGCTCCATATTATAGAATTTGTATGCCACCATCAAGATATCTAGAATTATCGAAAAAAAAAAGAATTTTACGATCAAGAGAATACAAACGACGCGATAGTGACGGCACGAGCGACAGGACCGATTCGTTGGACCGTGCAACCAGCTCATACGGGGAATTGGGCAGGTTCCTAAATTAAAGAATATGGCTGCCGATACTATACCGTGAATAGCCCGTTAGGAAATTCATCGATATCCAAAATCGCCACGCCACGGATTGGCCGCAAAGCATGTTTTGCCAAAGATAATGGCCACATCGTCGGTCGGCCTGGAACCCACCAGCGGTTCGGGAACAAGTCTGGCATCCTAAGGAAACCCAAAAACGGTTTCCGGAATCTAGCTTGACCTAGAACATCGTCCTAGAGCCAATCGCCCCATAAATACCGTCACTCAAAAGCTCAAGTTCTATCATTCATGCTCTTAACTAGAACTAATCATCGCCATGTACCGGCTTGAAAGAAGCATCATCACCCGTTTGACTAGCGTGCATAAGAACCTCTACAATCATCACGGAATCAACAAGAGGAACAGACGCGAGAAGTTCCGATCTCACACGTTACCTAGTAAATGCTCGCGGACTAGTATAGCTGTGTGTCCCTGGCGGCGGAAAACGTGAAGCTCCGAATCCCCGTCGTCGATTGATCGGCTCGAAGCATGTGCTGCTGCTGCGGGGGAGAGACAGCGGCGGCGGCTGACAAAGAAGGAACCAAAGGAGCGGCGGAGGTCGGGACTGATGAAGGGGAGAGACAGAGAGCCAGAAAGAGAGAACAGAGAAGCGAAATTCTGGAGCTTTTTCCTTTTGGCAGAGGCCGTCGCCACCACCCACGGGTTTGCGTGATCTTTCCAAGGGGCACTCGTTGTTTCCTTCTCTCGTACCAAAGTCGGCGCACGATAGTTTCCCGTTCCGTACCGAACGGTGTCCGTCCGATTGCGGGATATCCATTTCTAGGGCGTGATCGGACGGTTGGGAGTGGGATTCCACGGAGATTACTGTGCTCCTGTGTTCCTAGATGCAGACAAGAAAATTTGAACGCTTCTACTTGTTCTGCCCAACGCGTTTTGTCCACCGGTCGAACCGGTCGAGGTTGGACCGGGTCCGTTTCCCACGCTCAAAGATTCTGCGGGGCTTTGTAATGCTTGAATGATCTTATCCGTTGACTAAAAGGGGGGTTGACTAGTCACAAAAATTATGACAGAAAGAAATTTTGCTTAGGCTATCGTGGAAAATTTCATCCTTCGTTAGGAAAAAAGTCACAAAAAACCCTAAATTATATCCACCGTGATACATTTATCCTGAATTTTTTCTTTGTGACATCAAAAACCCCAAATCATACTCATTGTGAAATATTTATCCTAAACTTTTTCTTATGACATAAAAAATCTTAAACTTGTAATTATATAACATATTTACCTTCTATTAAGGTTTTGTTAGATGATTTTAAGTCAAAACAATGTCGTTTTTATTTGACTTAAGTCACATGGATGCCATGTCAACGCTGTGTGCTTTCTGGCATCCATGTAAATAGATTTTTAACGGTTCTCACTAATAGAATTTTGACGAAGGGTAAATGCGTTACACAAATATAAATTTCGGATTTTTTGTGTCATTGAAAAAAATAGGATAAATTTATTATATGGGCATAATTAGGATTTTCGGTGGCTTTTGACCTTTTTGGAATGACAAAAGGAGTAATTTGAAAGCAAATTATTTTCTCATTGTCTTTTTGAATTCTTATTGCTCACATAATCTATTAAAGTATTTTGTTACTTACTTAATAAAGACGATATCTTTTCATTATGTTAGACGACTCATGTGGATATATGTATAATCTGCACACACGAACAAAATCTAGTATAGTTTAAATTAAGTCTATTAATGTAAAGTCTCGAGCTAATTTTGTTTTTTCAAATGAGAAAAGAAAAGAGCACATGTATGGCTTTGTTCATGTCTAATCCATCTTTGAGTATCCTCTAAATTTTGATGATGGATTTTCAGTTAAATAATCTAGTCTATTTGCGATTATATAAAACGAATTCAAATAAAGCATTTTGATTATGAGAAGTTCCTCAAGTAGATGTGCATGTAGATTTGTGGTGCAACTCTAATCGGTTCTTAATAGATAATATACTAGAGGATTACCCTTTGAGGAGAAAATTTTAACAATAATCTATACTTTTTTTATCGAAGTGGTTGGTTTTTATTCGAGGTGATTGATTTTAGAGTGGGTTGATTCCTAATATGGAACCAAGAACTACACTAGAGGAGCTGGTTTTCAGTTTTTGGAACTGGGAACCGGCCCACTTGGCCTTGGAATAGGATTGACCAGTCAAGGCTGGTTCCCATGTGGGCCAAAGGAACTGGCAATTGCGCAATTTTTTTTTAAAGAAAAAAGAACATGTATGTCTTGGATGGATCCATACACCAAGAAAGGCCAAGTAGAAAACACGTGTAGAACGCATTATTACGAGGGGATCTGGCTGGTAAAACAACATGAACTAGGAGCCAAACTTGCTAGCCAAAGACAATTTGGATCAGAAAAAGAATTTGCCACACGTTTGCCACAAAGTGAGATCGACTCAGGTGAGAGGGTGACATTTGAGAGTTGAGCAAGAGAGGCATGAGCCTGAGTGAGCATAAGAGGCGCGACGAATGGGAAAGAGCTATTAGGGTTTGTGAAAGAGGCGTGAAATGGTTAAAGAGCGAGCGTGAACGGTTGAAATGTCTGCGTGAAATGGTTGTTCACGACTTGGCAGGCGATTGAAATGGGAGATTAGGATTTTTTTTTTTCAGATTTTTAAGAAAATTTTTTTTTAAAAAAAAATTGATCCTATCCGTGTGGTCTTGTTGAATGGTTCTACGCTTGGAACTCAGAACTGGACCAAAATTCATCGATTGCAATTTTATGGAATCAGGAACTAGGTTGATGCCCTTGAAACCGCTCAGAACCGGCTAATTTGGTCTGGTCCAGAAGTTCCTTTTTCTCACCCCTAGTATCTATGTCCATATCACTGGAATATCCCAAAAAGAAAAATAGTATCCTATATTGCTTGAAATAACTTAAAGATATTGCATATTTAGACAAATATGTAGATAAATACGTAGATAAATACATAGATCAATTCATACTTCAAGAGTTAGTGTAGTCAGATATACATAAATATTCACATTCTCTAACAGTGCAAATATAAGAACATATACGACATCAGAGGCAGTTGCTATGAGTAATCACATTTTATCTTTTATGAAATTAAAAGAACAAGCTATCCTTGTATTGGGGTAGCTCTCCTTCTCTTTATTTTAATAATTCGAAAACTCGATTCGAAATAACATTATCTGACCGACTCTAGGAAGTCTTTGCCTACTAGGAATAGATGAACAATGCCCGGATTTTGGTGGCGGATTTTATCTTTATCATAAACTCAAGTGTCTATAAAAGGACTCTATGTATTTGTAAAAGCAATATTTTGGCCGTGAATACATAAACTCCGATCACAAAGTCAAGAAGATGGCAAACTATCAAGTTTATGTTTCTGCTTCTCCGAGGTCGATGCGCGATGACCCGTTGCTGCCTCACGCTCTCATGCACGTCACATACACCATTCGTTCCATCTACGAGTCATCCGACCGGTCACCACTGTCGCGCATCTTTGACCATTACTCGGAGCAGCACTTCGAGTGCGCGCCGTTCGTGACTACTGGCAACTCGCCATCGTCGCCCTGTTGGGGATTCATATCTTTCACGCTAGATAACCTCCGGTCGCCGTTCCCCTTGGATCGATTGAGATGGATCGATCCGGAAAATAGGGAAGGCGTGGGTCGAGCAGATCAGGCTCGCGACGAGGTTGTGTCTGAGATTGTGAACGTCGCCTGCCAAGTTGTGAACGACCCTCGAAACAAGCGGCGCAAGAGATTCGGCATCTCGGTGGACGTCACGAAGGTGGTCACCCTTCCCGAGAACGAAATCCGAGAGATGGGTCGGAGTCTAATGCAGGCGAGTCTGCGACGTGACATTGACCAGATGCTCCGGAGGTTCGAGGTGGCGTCGGAGTCGGCAATTGAGAGTCTGGAGAAGTCAGTGATACAGGAGCACCATGATCCGAGCGAGGTTTGTGCGATCTGCTTGGAAGAGCCGGAGGTGTGGGATGAAGTGAGCCGCTTGGGTTGCTCTCACGAGTTTCACAGCAGTTGCATCGAGAAGTGGCTAAAGATTGCGCATACTTGTCCTACCTGTAGGCTCAAGTTACCCACGTCGTAATCTTTGCTTCTTGATCTGTTCTTTAATACGTCAGATTCATGTAAAGTCGTGAAATAGATTCGATACATTGATTTGCTATTTTCCTATCTTTTAATTCCATTATATGTTCTGATAATTTCTTTTGCGTGCACCATGCTTCATACACGAGAGAAAACACTTGGGTTGATCGATGAAGGAATAACACTTTGTTGTTGGAGAGCAATAGCATTGTGCTTGATGACTTCTCGAGGATTAGGATCACCTTTGAACACTAAACATACTACAAGTATATGCAAGTATTTTAACAAAATAAAAAACGGCATGATGTGTTCTATATACTATTGAAATTCAATTTTCTCGCTAACTCTACTAGATTGGCTTAATTGGTGGTTAAGGAATGAGCTTATGAGCGTGGATTGGGTCGTCGTCATCTTGGGAAACCATATCTTTGTCCTTATGCAATTTGCCCCAGCCTTTCCACTTGGGTCATTTACAATAGTGATGTAGAACAACTAGCCTATGATTATCTTGAAGAATGTGATCACCGTTAATCGCCGGAAATCTTGGCAGTTTTTCTGATTTTGAGGAAAATGGCCATTCAGACAGTTTCTTATATTACCAGTTAGGCAGTTTCCTATATTACTATTCAGGCAGTTTCCTATATTAATTTATTAAATGTTATCTTTAATTATTCGGTTTCCATTAATATTAGGAGTCCTATCTTTATATAAGATGTCTGTCTTGTAATAAAAAATCATACTATCATTGAATAAAATTTCGAGTTCTTTGAAATTGTTCCAAATTTACGCTTTCTCTCTGCGTCGTTTGGTATGAGAGCAGGTTTCTTCTGTGACGATGGTGAATAACGTGAATGTCAATCTCTCCGCTGCTAAAGGCCGTGAGAACGAGCTTGTTATGCGTGCTGAGTTCAATCAGTTCGTGGGTCAAATCGATCGAAGGTTTCAAGAGATCCTTGATGCCATCCAGCGTTTGTCCACAAACCATGCGTCTAGCGTTCTTCTAGCCGAGCGAATTCCTGTCGCTCGTGATCCCGAAGATGCTATGGGGCATGGAGGAATCCCCCGACATAAGCGTCCTATTACGCGTGCTGAGTTCAATCAGTTCGTGGGTCAAATCAATCGAAGGTTTCAAGAGATCCTTTATGCCATCCAGTGTTTGTTCACAAACCATGCGCCCGGCGTTCTTCTAGTCGAGTGAATTCCTGTCGCTTGTGATCCCGAAGATGCTATGGGGCATGGAGGAATCCCCCGACATAGGCATCAAGACTATGTCAAGGATATAGAAGAGGAAGACGAGGATTTCTAGGAGATGCAGATTCGTGGTGGTCGCCAATACAGGAGATTCCAGGAGGAGCATGTTCGTGGGGATCAACGGCAAGAGGCTATCAACGAGATCCTGAGTAGTATCAACTAAGGGTAGATCTCCCTACTTTTAATGGGGATTTGGATATTGAAGATTTCCTAGACTGGCTTTGGGAGGTCGAGAAATTTTTCAACTCTATGGATATTGACGAGGATCGCCAAGTGAAACTTGTGGCGTACAAGTTGAAGGGTGGCGCTTCAGTTTGGTGGGAACAGACTCAATTGACGCGACTTTGACAAGGCAAGGCTTCCATTCGATCATGAGGTCAGATGAAACAGAAGTTGAAAAAGAGGTTTCTCCCAACGAATTATGAGCAATTGTTATTTCAGCAATTCCAAAATTGTCGACAATCGAATAGATTGGTCCAAGCTTATACGGAAGAGTTCCTTCGACTCTCCATTCGTAATAACCTGGATGAGTCCAAGGCACAACAAACTGCCTTACTGGTAATATAAGAAACTGCATGAATAGTTATTTTACCTAAAATCAGAAAAATTGTCGAGATTTTCCGGTGATTACGGCGATCACATTCATCAAGATAATTACAGGCTAACTGTTCTACATAAGATAGAGCGATATGCTCATAGGAAGTTCCATATCTCAAGCTGAACGCACTTGGGATGAGATAATATTCGAGGTAACGATTGTTGCGAATGCCATGGTCAACGGCCCTCGTAACGTGGGACATGGGGTGTATTGCATCTTGGTAACCATCTCTAAGGTGTTTAACCATTCCCGCCACGTTACCTCAAGAGGAGGCTGGCATTCCAGAAGAGGAGTGGCAGCGGCGTGACCATCGAGTCCGACATTACTTGCTTTAGTCGTTTGAGCCGGCCATATAAATCCCGAGCCCGATCCGCCAGCGGATGCGCTTACTAGCAGGTCTATAGGAACGTATGGATCAGCAATTCAAGGTTAGTCGCACAGTTTGCTCTCAGGAGTTTCATGGTAATTGCATCGTGCAGTGGATAAGTCGAGTTGATACATGTCCCTCGTGTCGACATAAGTTACCCAATTTGTAACTTTCTTTACTAATTAACTCTGTTAAGTAGCATGGTACTTTGTTTTTTGCTCAAGATAGGAACTTATATATGATAATTAATGAGGTAAGATTATCATTTGATAAAAAGAGTACCAACAATAATTTTAAGACTCCATCTATTTATATCAATCAATAAAAAATATGGGAGTCCATCTTTATATGCTTTCCTGTTGTTTTCTTTTTCTCTTCGATATTGTTATGTTCTCTTAGATGTGTGATGGTTATAGTAATGGAAAATTATTCAAAAAATCATAAATCTATTTTAAAGCAACAAATTCAATCTTAAACTTTTTCAATTTAGCCAATTTAATCATTAACCTTTTGATGATTTGTCAATAGTCCTTCCGACTAATTTTGGCTGGAAATCATTGACGTGATGGTCCATTCTATACCGGCTATCTCATGTGGCACAACCAGTGCTAACGTATGTAATTTTTTAATAAAATTTTATGAATTTTCTCTTTTTTTGCTCTTTCCCTTTTTCGGTCGCTAGGGCCTTGGCAATGGCTGGTGGAGGCAGCCAACCACAAGCAAGGGCCGCAACACCCTCGCTTGTGCTGACGATCAACATGGAGAAATAGGAAAAAAAGTTCATAATTTTTTTCTAAAAAATGAAAGAATCATTTTTCTATTAGTGTGTGTTTATAAACAAGTGGACTTCTCATAGGCTCGAAATCAATTTGGGCTCTCAATTTGAAATGCAAGAAGTAGGGGTGTACAAAAGAATTGGAAATTGCTCGAAACTAGACCGGACAGGCTCGGAACCGGCGGTTCCCGTGAGGACCGGTCCGATTCTTGGTTCTAATTTACTAGAATTGGTGAGTATTAGTCCTGTTCCCGATTCTGGGCGTGAAACCGCCCACCTGCCCACCTAGACTGGACCGGTAATATATACAGACATATATATAGTTTTTTCGAAAAATTTCAACAAAAAAAGAAAACATTTTTAGAAAAATGAAAATCATAAAATCCTAATCTAAAGCTTAACTCTCAACTTCCATCAACTTATAGTCGCGCTTTTAGCCGTTCATCGCCTCCTTCTCTCACTATCAGTCACCTCCATTTGCATTAAACTTGGTTATGTTCGATTTCTGGGTGGATCCATGGAATCAATGAGCGGTTTCTGATTTCAATTTCTCGAAACCAGTCCTTAGTAGGCGGTTTCCAATTCCATGTCAGGAACTGCCCGCCTGGACTACGCTCACCCCTAGCAAGAAGTATTGCATATTGTCCAATGTCAAAGATACTGATGTTTGAGCAATAACTTCTTCTCTGTTTATAACTTTTTTGTGATGAGTTAAGTAGGGCCTTTTTTTTTTTTAATTTGAAAGTACTTAAACAGCAAAGCCCACATCAGGGGCATCGAGACAAAGAAAATCCCGAAGAGGGTGAAGGGACAAGCAACCTAATGAAAAAGGTAGATCATTCAATCTGTGAGCCTTGCAAAGCCAATCCGCCAACCGGTAGAATCCCTTGAACAGTGGGCTAAAGAAAGGTGCTTAGATTGGCCCAAGACTTGGCGGGCCTCTATGATCAGCCAGAAGTTGTCCTTGGCGGGCTTCACATTCGGAAAATTGATATGGCGTGTCCTTGTGTTTTTTTTTTTTATATTATCCAGAAGTTGTCACGATGATTTGAGGCCCGGAAGGATGATTTCATGAAATTAAAAAGATGTACCCACATCATCATCACATTATTGCTTTTCATAAGGGGGGAAAAAGAAAGATTCTGATTCTGTGCCTACTTTAACAGCAAAATTATTCTTGTCCTTTCCTTCATATTTAAAAATAAAACAAAAATTAGAATACATATACATATATATATACACACATATATAATCAGCGTACAGAAAATCTTACACAAGCAATCATAGCTACCATTGATTAGGGGATCATGATTACCCTCTTTCAAACCAAAGTTGTATGGCTTGTTCGTGTAGATTTCTTTTGGCCATGTATGTTATAATTACTCTATTAAAAAAACTAGTTAGAGATCAAAAGAAACAAGGAACGGAATTATTTTAGGTGTTCGAAAGGATAATTCGTCAAATAAATATGATAAAGTGATAGTTTTTTTTTATTTCTATTTTATTTCAAATGATTGCTCTTTTCACTTACTAATTAACTCGAGTGGACGGGAATGCCCGACTCTAGCACATAAAGATTTCCTAAGGAGGACAAAGTACACGTTGCCACTTGGACCATTTCCTTTCTAATATTAATTTTATCTCACCGTCCTTTTTTTTTTAAGTGCTGGTTCGCACCAACTCTAGGGGATTGGCACGATTTAGTCAATTCGTTTTCCAATAAGTTGATTTGTTTTGGACGGGTTTATAATTTTCTAAAAGCAAATCTTAGTATAATTGATTATGTACCGGAGAATTTGAACTCAACATAATCAAATTAGCCCTTCAACATTCCTCAACATGGCCAATCAAAAATTTGCAAATCGTAATTTTCATCACGAGAAAGCTCATGATTTGATAAAAAAGTGGAGAGGAAAAAGTTTGATGTCTAATTTGGCAATTCAGTTGCATATCGAACGGATCGGATTCCGATCAAACTTCGTAAACATAGACATTGAATCTGAACCAAACCTGAAATTTCGATTCTTTTCGATTTGATTTTTAACGATTTAAACTGAGCTATGATCACTCGATCGCCCACTTTTTTGCTCATAAGAAGCAATATTTTTCCCTAATTCGCTCGAACAAGTATGTTGACCACCCGTGGTTTATTCGCGCAACAATTATGCATCTCAAAAGTAACTACTTTCAAGCTAAGATTGCTTCGTCAATACAGATTACTAAATTAGGGACGAAATCAGACAGGGTACGGAAACATAAGGACCAAAACAACATAAATAAGAAATATAAGGGGTGAAAGTGGAAATAAAGAAAAACATATATGCCCGCCGTGGCGGTGAAGTCACCAAAAAAAAAAAGGTTCCCCGAAAGGTGATCGACACCGACGTCTCGCCTGTCACTCCGAGCAGCTCATGGCTCGCCACGTGTCCCGATCCCCTCCGTCCATCGCATGCCCATCCCGGAGACCTTCATCATCATCATCCATCGCCCAAACAGGAACTACTGAATTGTTTTTTTTTGTAGATCAAAGCGAAAAAACGTAAACTTTCACGCCATTTTCTCAATTGCTTGCCTTTAATCAATGCTTCCTCCAGCTTCTAAGTTTTGCTTTTGCGTTTCCTCTCTCCAACATTGATAAAACCCTCTCATCTACCAGTCTGCCCGACCTACTCCGACCCCAATGCGTGCGCAGAGCTCTCGCTGAAAGCGCCACCCCCACGTTTCCTTCCTGCGGGGAAAATACACCCCACGTTCGGATTCTTGGGTACCTGTCCGATTTCCGCCGAAACCCTCGAGTTCGCGGGGTGATTTCTGCGATTGGGTGCCTTAAAGTTTCGATTTTTTTTTTTTTTTGCAGTTTCTTGTTTTTTTCTGGTGTCCGATGACTTTTTATGAAGAAGATGAGGTGGTTCCGGAGCTGAGGGTGAGAGTCGGGGAGGAGGGCGAGGGGAACAAAGGGGATTATGTCGACCTGGGAATGCGGGATCGCTCGGGGAATCGCGAAGCGGAGAGGGATCCTCCTTCTCCCAGAAGAAGGTGTAGACGGTTCGTGTGGTATCTGGCGAAGCTGTTCTTGCTGTTCTCTTGCCTGGGCTTGTTGGCTGGGGTTTGCATCAAATGGGTCTGGCCGTTTCTCATGGACAAGGTTGGTGTTGTTGTTGGATATAAAAAAACTTTGTTGCGTTTATGTTTTTGGATGCTTATTTTTGTTGATGCATGTATTTGGCGAGGCTTGATGTTTAGTTGATTGATCGTGTTGGCTTTGAGTGTGGGTTTTGGGGACCTAGTGTGTTAGTTTCGATGATAAGATGGTGGGGATTGTGTTTCGATATTTATTCTTGGATTATGTTTCATGTGACAATGCATTGTAATTTACTCAATTTCGTGGGTTATAGCTTATAATGGGACTATGCAAGGCAATGTTTTGCCTCCGAAGTATGTGGCCTCTCTTTGTTAATTGGTCTCTGTTCTTGTACGGGTATGCATTATTTGGTTGATTGGAATTTTATTATATCAAGGTTAAAATGCTTAGTTGAGCTTGCCCATTGATGTGTATTCTATGTCAGAATGCCCCTCTTTTAGAATGCTGGCAGTTGAAAGTTTTGCTTGAACATACAGTCACTGCTCATTTTCTGGTCCAATCTGATGTAACCTGCATTGTGGAGGTTCATAACCATCCTTATGAAGTTGCTTTTGGTATCAATTTGTATCAGTCCTAATTGGTTTCCTGCGTGTTCTAGTTTGGCTATGAAGTGGGCTGACGTACCAAGTCTATCGTTGTGGTTATCATGGCACTGTGAGACAGTATTGATTGTCAAGTGTTTTACATTCTGAGAGTGTAGATCTAAATTATGTGCATTCTCGAGTTGGTTAGTGTGGAAAACATATCAGAGCTCTTGGAAAGTTCGCAGGTTTTGTGTTAATCAGCATCGCAAGTTTTCACTGCCCTTCCTTTGTTGTGGTGTGCTTCATTTGCAGGAAGTTATCCCCATAATAAACTGGGAGACCGCGACATTTAGCCATCCGGTTCTTGCACTCCTAGTCTTTGCTTCTGTGGCTACATTCCCCGCCCTGCTCATACCATCAACCCCTTCCTGGTGGGTTGCTGGAATGACATTTGGTTATGGCTACGGATTCTTGCTGATTATGTCAGGAGTAATTGTGGGTGTATCACTTCCATATTTCATTGGCTCTCTCTTCCACCAGAAAATTCAAGTAAGTATCTTTATTAGTTGTTGGACCTACTATAAGTGACGTAAGTTATGAAACATAGACATTCTTTGTGCTTGCGTTCTTGTTTTACATTACCTTGTATTCCCATGCAGACCTGGCTAGAAAAACATCCAAAGAGAGCTTCCCTGATAAGGTCAGCTGGCAGAGGAAATTGTTTTGATCAGTTTCGAGCTGTTATTTTGATCAGGATATCTCCATTCCCTTATATTTTATATAACTACTGTGCTGTGGCAACGAATGTGAGATACTTCCCCTACATTCTTGGTTCGCTGATTGGTGTCGTGCCAGAAATATTTGTTGCAATTTACACGTAATCTCTCTCTCTCTCTCTCTCTCTCTCTCTCTCTCTCTCTCTCTCATTCACACACACACACAAGGGGGGCACGTGTACACACACAAGCATGGACACTCGCAGACATGTCTTATATGATTTTAAGGTTTTTCAAACACTGTTTAGGCACATTTTTAACCACTTAAATATATGTCCCTTATGTGTGCTTCTATAATTTTCATGTCGTTTTCATTATAGAATTCATAAACCTTATATGGTGATTTTCTAGTTCAAGCTAAATCTATTTTTTATATCACTTGGTGCATTTCAGTATATTATGTAGTGGTGAACGAAAGAAAATTATTCAATTTGGGTTAGGGGAATACTTTGAGGTTGACTGTCTGCACGTGCTTGGTTCTAGTATGCTCCTTACATGTAGTGCCTCAGATTCTTCTGGATTGCACTAAATTTGAAGAATAGAGAAACCTATCCTCTTTCTATTTAGTCATTTTCTCTGTCGAACTTATGGATGTAACTTTGGTTGCAGGGGAATCCTGATAAAAACTCTTGCTGATGCTTCTTACGATCGGCACTCTCTATCTGCTCCCCAGATAGTAATGAATGTGCTTGGCTTCTTGGGGACAGTTGCTACCACGATTATTTTCACTGTTTATGCAAAAAGGCAACTCAAGACAATTCAGAGGGAAGGGGAGCCATTACTAGAATGAGATGGCTCCTGCACTGGGTTGAAATGTAAAGATTGGCGCTCAGACCACTTAAGGTGGCACATCTGATGGCAACATACTGCAGGATGAGGTTCATTTATTATGGAACTTCAATCTGTTGTGAAGTTGATTCTTAATGGGAATGGCATTCGATTAATGGTAATGGTTGGGAGTCAAGACTGGTATCTAACATGATTCTTCTTTCTGGATCAAGCATAGAGGAACTTTCTATGTTCTAGATCTGAATCATTCGATACTCTGAAACAACGGTGATACAGCAAGAACCTGATCTTCCTTGTTACTGAATAATGCCTCGTCCATTAGGTAAGCAGGTTCTTAGTTATCAGTTGTATAGGGTTGAATCTGTTTCAGAAGTTGAAACCAATTCGTGCAGATTCTTGTCTGTATATAAGAATATCAATCTGATTGACTTGGACACTCTTGTGGTTACCGTTTACTGTCTTTTAACGGGCAAATTCCTACGGATTGTTACTTTTTGGCTGTTTGAGTCGTATCTTTATTCTTATCATTTAGAGGATGATTAGGGGAAATAGGACCCGTTGTATCCTGTCGGTCATGTGGTAGGTCACGGTTGCAGACGTTCTCTTACGGGTGGTTGTGCATTTGAATTTTCACAATAAAACCCAATAATTGTCACATTTTTTTCATATACATATAATGAAACTTGAATATAATAGTAGAGGTGGCAAATGGGTGGGTCGGTCCTGATTAGGGTGGGTCATAATTGGGTATGATCCAACTTGTACCAGGTCCAACTCGTGGTTGAACCCAAATTCACTCAAATAACCAAAATCAGCAAATATAAAAACGTAAAAATGAAAAAAAGATGTGCAAATGTTAAATAATTAAACAGTAGAAGAGGAAAACATCATGGAGAATTAAACAAATAGAAAATTGAAAAATACTTAAAATTAAATTAACAAAATATAAGAAAGTTGCGCCATGATGCATATCTAAGACATTGATACGAGGCCGTCACGACGCCTGTGCTGCTGTCTCAGTGTCCCCTTATTTGCCACCTCCGGCGACCTCAGGGCGGTGAACGCAAGCAGCGAACACCGTTTGTGTGAATAGTCACAAAGGGAGCCATGTCGCGGCTTAGAGCTGTTACCAATAGCGACGTTGCTGCAAGATCTATTGCTCATTCGATGTCGCCGGCAGTGGTGAGGCACTGCCATGGCGAGCTACCTCCTCCTTTGAGTTCGAATGTTGAGCTACTCTGTTTCTCTGCTTCTTTTTTTTCTAAACGTTTTTTCAATCCGTAAGTATTTTGGGTCGAATTGAGCTATTAATAGGTTGAATCAATAGCTCTAGTTGGGCTCTACTGTGGTAAATTAATTCCAACCTCTTACTAAAACTTCCGGTACCGCATAAGCTACTTGATCCATTAAATATGAGTCAAGTCAAACGGATCATTGATCCATTTTGCCACTTAAATATCACACACTATATCGGCTTGATGTTCGAACCTCAACCCACATTTGGTGAAGACTTTTACTATAAAAATAGGGTACGTACTTACATGTATGTATGTAAATACCAGATTTCTTTTTTATAGAACCGGCTTATATGATCGATCTGACATTGTTAATCCATAGTTATAGTGTAGATCATCTGATGGAGAATGTGTAAGTAATTATTGACGTTGGTAGGGAAACTTTTTTTTTGGTCGAAAAAACTCGCTTCCATTTCATTTATGTAGGTAAAGTAAAGGAACAACCCAAGTGGGCTTCGGCCCAAAGAACATCCATGAGGGGTTTGGGGGGATTGGACAACCAGCTCCGAGGAAGTAATTATTTACGTCGGTAAGGAACCTAATCGAAATGTAAACTTCATTTATGTAGATATTACTATTCCAAAATCATTAATTTATATTCAGGTGGTGCCATGTCATGCGATATGGGGCTACTTCATAAATTAATACGCACGTGCATGACCATGCGGCGTAACTATGCACTTCTGTATTCACGTCTAATTTTGCTAAGATATATTAGATTGGATTGATCTAGGTCAAGATTTATCAATCTTTTGAATAAGTTACATCCGTATCACATTGACCTCGGGTTTTTCTTTTTCTCTAAAAGCTTACGAGTTTAGTAGGGTATGAGAAACCCGGTTCCCGGACCTGTTTTTTGGGCGGTTTGATCCAGTTTTCATATGAAACTGGTCTGGTTGCACACCCTTAGCGTCTGTTCTCTTTGCAAGATCTTACTAAAAATGCATATATAAGCTGGACTGGGCCTTGAAAGGATCGTGTGTTAGCCGATATGGATTGATGGTGGGCCGGCAACCGAATTGATTTTCGGATGGGGAAAATTAGTCTGCTTTGACTTGGGTTGGATCATGTGAAAATGTGAAGTGGTCACTGATGGAGGTCACAGGGGAGAGTATAACATGTGAAAGGATCATCGGCGCAATCAATGTCAAGAGCTCATCTGGTGGAACGTGGATGTCCGGCGAGAGAGGCCACCACAAGGAAGGAAGTCACATTCGTTCGGATGGGTTTTTACTTTCTCATATCAGTAACCTCCGTTCCGTCCGGAGCGAGGTGCGCGGCGTTCTTATTCGCAAGCTTGGCAGGGGAGATGTGACTTGTCCCGTGATTGCCGGATCGAGGCGTGTCGTAGCTCCGAATATAAGTACTCGAGATGAATCTCCGCCTAATCAGTTAGTCAGAGGAGACTTATGAGTGATAATTTGATCATCTGTTCGTGTTGTTTGTTCGCAATGGCTTTGTTAAGATACCAACTGAGATGGCCTTGGACCTCGTTTGAGTTATTCCCTAAGAATGATTAATAAGCTTCATGTGCGTGTGGGAGAGCAAAAGAGAGAGAGATTCCGTTTTCAAGACAACAACAAACGAAAGCGGGCAAATTTATTACAGGGCTCACTGAAGAAAGGGCAAAGCAAAACAGGGACGCCTACCTGCACTAAATGCCATTTCAATACTGTCTTAGAGCTGGCCCTCTTTGTACTCGACATCACACGTTCTTGCCACCATATTCGATCGGGGTTGCACTCGACACGTTATCGACTGGTTCAATCACAACTGCCGAATAGCGATTCATCCAATGGGGAAAAATCTCATATCATCGTCGACAAATGGCCCCGGTTCGCGCAAGCGGGACTGACTTTAATTCCTTTTCTTCCTCTCCCTCTACACATCAATGCGTTTTCTTCTTTTAGCAGGTGTGGAATGCCCAAGGTGCTGTCTTTGACGTGGAAATTGGGGCAAGCAACAATGGTCGAACCACATCAAAAAGACAGATCGGCATGTGTCATTGCGAGTGAGGACCACCACAACACTGGATGGACAACTCTGCCACTGCTAAAATTAACTATTCACTGCTGAACTTATATGAAGTCGGTGCATCCCCCAAAAGGGTTCTGCTTAATTATTGCTTTACTCTTCGGGGGCGCGGACCAAGAACCCAATTAAGGCAAAGGCAGGTGCAGGGTGTTTAATAGCTGAAAAAGAAATCCCCTTGAATGCATTGAATGCGATGGCCACCTTTCGAGTTTCGATTTCATTTTTGTTTTATCATCTGTTCGTTTATTTGTTTTGTGGTTGTGGGAAGTGAGGAAGGTGGGGGAGTTGAAGCCAGCGTGGAATCACATGGTCATTTTCCCATTGTAACTTTCCTGACCTTTGAATCTTCTGTTCCCTGTGCTTGGTCAATGCTACCTGACAAACCAAATCATGAAGAAGAGCAGAACGTGCACGACGAGCACCAGAAGCTTTCACTCGAAGGAAAGCTTTTAGCAGACAACAGAAACCCAAGAGAAGAATTGTAGACTGGGTAAAAAGTCATCTTATAGATCATTATCGTCATGATGTGAACCACGCATCATGCTTGAAAATTTGCTGAAGTAAATTTCCACCTGGCACGGCCGAGCCAAAGAATAGAGGTGCATATCTGTCCGTCCAAGGAATTGGTCTCGCCCCTGAATTGTTTGTTTATTGGATGAATGGCACATCTCATCTACTTCATACACGAACGAATAATAATTTTGCCTATATAAGCAATATGATAAAACAATACCCAACCAATTGAATGTCCTCTCAAGGTCTCCATCCAAACGGCTGGGAAGAGAGGATAAAGTACTGTCGATTCACAATTGCACAGTGTAAAAGAGAGAAAAAAATGAACCCACCCGCAACTCTCTCTCTCTCTTTCTCTGTCTCGTTGTCTCTTTCTTTTTCTTTTTCATCTTTCTCTTCTTTTGGAGTTTCCATTCCTACTGCAGCTATCGCGCACATGAAACAAGAAGCGAAGCAAATGGAAAAGCTTTCCCATTTCTGCTAACAAATCGGGTCTCCGGTGTCTGTGTGGGTTCAAGAGAATGAAAGATTATGGTGGGGTGGTGACGATGGTGGAGCAGGCGTGGTTAGTGAGAGAATAAATGCTCTCTCTCTCTCTCTCTCTCTCTCTCTCTCTCTCTCTCTCTCTCTCTCTCTCTTTCTCTTTCTTTCACCCACATTCACCAAAGAACAAATTATAAGGTCCCTCTCGAAGCTTCTTTGGTGATTCAATCAATTGAATATTGAGAGAATAGAGACAGAGACAAAATCAAAATGGGTCTGTGCTTTTCTTTGATCCTCACTGCATGTTCCATCTGTTCTTTCTGGTTTGCGAGAGAGAAAGACAGAAGAAAGAAGCTGCACATGCTCAATCAACGTGCTTCCTTCACCACTGGTTGCAATTTTAACATTTGATTAGTGCCAGAAACTTTAAAAGATAAATATGAAGTGAAATTTACAACAGACATTAAATAAGCGGGTCATACTTCAAAGTACATGTCCATTATTTTTGTTAGTATTACATAGAATAAGGTTAGGTTAGATATGTAAGAGATCTTTCTTCTTTAAAACTAAAAAAAATTGCGCAATTAATAAATTTGAAGCCTCTCTCCAATCTCTTGCTTCCTTTCCAGCGAAGCCCATGTCACTTACTGCTGCTGCCACTTTCGTTGCATGACTCTCTCTCTCTCTCTCTCTCTCTCTCTCTCTGTGTTAAATTTAGGAAACTCCTGCTTTTGATGCAACCCCAGACAACAAAAGACCTTCATCATTCTTGGGCTTGACCCAGAGAGAGAGGATCACCCAAATCGATGCTTCGCTGGGATTTCCATTAAATTGCTGCTTGTGCATAAATGTGCTCAGTCAATGATAGCCTCCTTTATCAGATCACAGTGTGAGCGAGTGCTCTTGCTTTACTCAACGATCGGTAAGATGTGGCATTTCTCATTCTTGAAAGTTCGCGTCTTCAGCTCTGCTGGAGTGTGGGCCGCTGAGGCTGCCGAACCCTTCTATCCCGCTTCGTCTTTGTGAGCTGAATCAAGCACCCATCATGCCAAACGGTTAGATCCGACGAATTCACCATCTGGGTTTCGAGCATGAGAAGTCTCGGTCAACACCCTCTTCTCTCTCGTGCTCTTGTGCTCGTGATCCCTTGCTTTCTCTGCATCATTTGCGAGGTCTCGCCGGTTACCGAGAAGGAGATCTTGCTCCAATTTAAGGGCAACATCACGGAGGACCCGTATGACTTCTTGGCCACTTGGGTCCCCAGTGCCAATGCCTGTGATTTCGGCGGTGTTTCTTGCAATGCAGATGGGTACGTTGAGAGGATAGTCTTGTGGAACAAAAGCCTCGCAGGTGTGTTGTCTCCTGCTTTATCTGGTTTGAATTCACTAAGGATTTTGACATTGTTTGGGAATCACTTCTCTGGGAATATCCCACAAGAGTATGAGCTTCTTCAGTCGTTGTGGAAGATCAATGTGAGCTCTAATGCTTTGTCTGGCTTGATACCAGAGTTTCTAGGTAGCTTGCCAAACATTAGGTTTCTTGATTTGTCCAAAAATGGTTACAATGGAGAGATTCCAGTTGCTTTGTTCACTTATTGCTACAAGACCCGGTTTGTTTCTCTGTCTCATAATACTCTTTCCGGTTCAATACCCGAGTCAATTGCGAATTGCTTGAACCTTGAAGGATTCGATTTTTCTCACAACAATCTTAGCGGAGGAGTTCCTTCCCGAATTTGCAATATTCCGAGCTTAGATTTCATGTCTGTGAGTAACAATGGTCTGGCTGGGAATGTGCAAGAGCAGTTGTCACAATGCCAGAGTTTGAATCATTTGGATCTTGGTAGCAACAGCTTTACTGGGTCGGCTCCTTTTGGGGTTCTCGAGCTGAAGAACATTTCTTACTTTAACATATCGCACAATGCTTTTGATGGGGAGATCCCTAACATTACATCATGCGGTGAAATCCTAGAGTTTTTGGATGCCTCAGGGAACCACTTGGACGGTGAGATATCTTTGAGCATTGCCAAATGCAGCAGCTTGAGGGTCTTGGACCTGGGGTCCAACAGGTTGAGCGGTGGTGTTCCGACTGAACTTGGTGGTCTAAAGAAGCTTTTAGCGATTAGATTGGGTAATAATCTGCTAGATGGAACTATCCCTGTGGAGATTGTAGGCATTGATCAACTACAGATCCTGGATTTGCAGAATCTCAACCTCGTTGGTGAAATACCCGAAAACATAAGCAATTGCCGCTTCCTTCGTGAGCTGTGAGTCCCCAAAATTCAATTGCTTCCGATAATGCATGAACAAGTTTTTACTCTGAAATTTGTAAGTAGTAATTAATGGGTTGTGACTACAGGGATCTTTCTGGAAATGCTTTGGATGGTGAAATCCCTCTGAATCTATACGACATGACATACCTGGAAGTTCTTGATCTTCATCAAAACCAAATAGATGGAAGCATTCCACCAACACTGGGGAACCTTTTGAGACTCCAAAGTCTCGATCTGTCAAATAATTCGCTTTCTGGATCCATTCCCATGTCCCTAGGGAATCTGGCAAATTTAACACACTTCAATGTCTCCTTCAACAATCTCTCAGGTGTCATCCCTCCGAGTATGATCCTCCGGGAATTTGGTCCATCTGCATTTTCCCACAATCCGGGGCTCTGCGGGGACCCTTTGGATGTGCCTTGCTCAGCAACCGGCAATCGCACAGTTACCCCTTCTCCAGGGAAGACAACAAAGCTAACTGTTTCAGTGATTGTGGCTATTGTCGCGGCCGCAGTGATCCTTACCGGTGTCTGCGTGGTTACTGTCATGAACATCCGGGCTCGAAAAAGAAAAACAGATGGTGAGGTGGAAATTGTTGAGAGCACTCCGCTAGCTTCGACCGATTCGAATGTGATAATTGGAAAGTTGGTCTTATTTAGCAAAAGTCTACCAACGAAGTATGAAGACTGGGAGGCAGGGACCAAGGCTTTGCTTGACAAGGACTGTCTGATAGGTGGCGGCTCACTTGGCACAGTTTATAGGAGCAACTTTGAAGGCGGGGTCTCGATCGCTGTCAAGAAGCTCGAGACGCTAGGGAGGATTAGGAATCAAGATGAATTCGAGCAAGAGATTGGACGCCTGGGGAGTCTGCGGCACCCAAATTTGGTTGCTTTGCAAGGATACTATTGGTCCTCGACGATGCAGTTAATCTTGACCGAGTTTATAGTCAATGGGAATCTGTATGACAATTTGCACGAGTTTTCTTATGCTGGAACCAGCACAAGTAGTGGTAACCCCGAATTGTATTGGTCTAGAAGGTTTCGGATTGCTCTTGGTACAGCGAGAGCTCTAGCTTACCTTCACCATGATTGCCGGCCACCTATTCTTCACCTCAACATAAAATCACGAAACATATTATTAGATGACAGATATGAGGCCAAGTTGTCGGATTATGGGTTGGGGAAACTGCTTCCTATTTTGGATAATTATGGTCTGACCAAATCCCACAATGCGGTCGGGTATGTTGCACCCGAGTTGGCCCAGAGTTTGAGGGCGAGCGAGAAATGTGATGTTTATAGCTTTGGAGTGATTCTTTTGGAGCTGGTGACAGGCCGGAAACCGGTCGAGAGACCAGTGTCAAATGAGGTGATCGTTCTCTGTGAATATGTGAGACGGTTACTGGACAGAGGAACTGCCTCGGATTGCTTTGACAGGAATTTGAGAGGACTTGTGGAGAACGAGCTGATTCAGGTTATGAAGTTGGGTTTGATTTGTACATCCGAGGTTCCGACGCGAAGGCCGAGCATGGCCGAAGTTGTTCAGGTTCTTGAGTCTATTAGGTCTGGATCTGAATCCTAGCGATGCAATTTGCGCTATAGCGGGATTCATTTTGGGGGCTTTCTGAGTACAGGCATGGTAGTGACATAGCCTAGCCAAGAGGGTTTTTTGTTTTGTTTGTGCAGAGGAAACATGGGGTTGGCGATTGTTTACAGAGAATTAAATGGAGCAGAACAAGATAATTCTTTTGTATTCTTTCTAGATCATCAATCTGAAAATGTTCATTGACCTTTGTAATTTTCTGGAAATAAAATCATTCTTTCTTTTCCCATATCATTGTTTCAAGTTGGGAAATCAGGAAACGTACAACAATGTCTGATACGCAACAACGGAACAGTGACATTTTACTATAAGTCGCAGAGTCAATATCACAACCTCTCCTACATTTTGCCACTCGTTAAAAATCTTAAGTAAATTGCCTGGAACCATGGCTCTCACTTGCGCCCATCATCTGTATTCATTGCTTAAAAGTCTCCCTTATATCGTTTTACAAGCTATGCATTTCATCATACTCATTGCTGTCCTCAAGGTCATCAGAATATTGGGCAAAATATAGAGGTGAATGCACAACTTACAAGAACCATCCACCCACCCCCCTCAAACACAATAAAGTAATTGTAGAAACAAAATGCAAGGGCCATGGGGCCCAAATTTACAAAACCAAAGACTCGACACCTTTTCAACCGTCATCATTGAAAGAAATGCTTAAAGCAGTTCCATCTCCAACTTCCGCTGGTGATGCCCCATTCAAATCTATTTGAACACCTTTTGCACCTCATGATGGGCACCTTTACAACAATAAGAGCAAAAGGCAAAGGAATTGGGTACAACCATGTCTCAAAAGGAAGCTTCAACAATCTAATGAACAATTCCTATTTACCAGCATTATCCATTCACATTTGGAAACTGCACTAGACATTTTAAATCCATGACGACCACTAAAAAAGGCCACAAAAAAACAATATTGAAGCCAATGCATATCGACTAAGAGACCAAAATTGACAAACAAATTCCATCAGAGCAGCCTCCAGATCCAAGCCGAGAACTGCTGCTGTTCAGTTTTAAGGGCAGAGATCAGCAGGCATATATGTGACCGAAAGTAGCCAAATCGAACCATAGAAGTTACCCACATGAATTCTTACTTGATACTTGGACTTGAAATATTAGGGTGGCTCAAGTCTTCTTCATCCATGATCACTTGAACTGCAGGCTAACTTTGCCCCTTTAAATTACCCACAGGCGACCCACTTCTGTAGATTGAAATAGATAACAAATTTTCAACTGCGAGATTTACAGGTTTCAGTAACTTTTCGAAGGCGTTCCATGACTAGAGGAATATCTTTTTCGGTCAATGCAGTGAAACAAAACCGGAACCATCCAGGTTCGATACAGTGACAAATGGATCCAGGAGTGACATTAATCTTTGCTGTATTCAACAATTTATCCCAAAGCTCCAACTCTCCCTTCTCACTGTATGATCGAATCAACCCGCTCATGTCAGCCCAGCAGTAGAATCCCCCACTGCCTTTCATGCACTCGATTCCTAATTGCTTTAATTCCCCAATGAACCCCATGTACATTTTTCCAAGCCTCTCTCTGCTGATCCTAATGAAGTTTTGCGTAAATCTAGTGTCAGAAAGCAGAGACACAAGCACGCTCTGGGTCAGAGATGAAATTGAAGAGAACCGTGCCAATTTTTTAGCAGCAGCCACAACACTTTGATTGTAGGAGTAAATGACACCCACATTAAACCCTACGAGAGAGAGGTCCTCCGACAAACCGTAAACAATATGAACTCTGCTCCGATCAAAGTCTTCAGAATCAGCAACTTCGGCCATACTCAAAAATCCCTCACCATGAGTGGACCCAACAAATACTTCATTACAGATTATGTGTATGTTCTTTTCGGTGGCAAAATCCAGAAGGCTATAAAGAGTCTCACGATTTGGCAGACTTCCAACAGGATCTGATGGATTTGAGATTATAATCCCACGAACCTTTACCCCGCGCTTCTTTGCCTGGCTGAAGGCACGATCAAGAGCAGTAACACTTAAACTGAAGCTGTCGGCACTACGACAGGGGACCGGTATTATCTCCACTCCACTTCGCCATTTCAAATCACAGTCAAAACTGCATATGTATTTCAAATTTAGCTTCACATGCACCTGAGAATACGTAAATAGAATATCTGCATCTATAATTACCTGGGATAATATGGAGTTGGAACAAGGAATGCATTTCCAGCATCGGCTATGCAGAAGCTAAGCATCTCAATAGCAGCGCTTGCACCTGTCGTCAGCGTAATCTGTGATGGGTTGAAGGACACTGCTCCTTCAACAGCTTGGGACATGAATTCTGCCACAGCCTACATGATCAGCAAGATGATGTTCATAAAATGGAAGGATTCAATCAAAGGAGAAATCACACGAAATGCAGACGAGAATAAAATGATATGAACTATGAGAGTAGTATCTGCTTCAAATAACTATTCGTGAGTAATTAATCCAGATACTGATTCATGGGGAAAAAGATGAAGGATCCATCCAAATAAGGAAGGACTAGGAGTGCACGATGCAATATGAGTCACCCGTACTGACATTTGTACTGTTGTATAAATAATTAATTAATCTCGTACATAAGAGGGGAGTTAACAAATTGATCAAGTTTGATTATAGCATGAATAACTAGAGATTAACTAAAACATCACTGATACGTCCCAGATTCGACAGCGAGATTAGCTACCAGGGAGATTGGCTGGCAATCCTCCTCTTAGCTCAGAGACGCACGACAATTGCACGCGCATGGACATCAGCATGCACCACGCAAACATATACACCATTTATAGCCTGCCATATGCAAGTGCAGTAAAATTTGGTCTCAAAACACGGAATGACAGGACAAATTCATGATAAAGGGCAGAAGAATCGAAAGGTGTGTATTTGTAAATTTGGATGTTGCCGGGGCCACCAAACATCTTTCCCTCCACTTGTAATCGGTATGCTAGGGTGCATCTCCAATTGTCAATCACAAGAACCAAAACAAAGAAAATTGTCCACAATTAATGACCATCTACAACAGCTTCATCGACTTCACTTCACATGAATGCACATCGTAATTGACAAATGAACATGACACGTCGTCAAACTCCGCAATACGAATAAAACAGGCATAGAAAGTACATAGCGAACACGAACTCGAAGCATCTTACAACTTTCAACTGCATCAATCCATCTAAAGGCTGGTAATTTGTAATTCCACTGATGCTCGACTCATCCCCCAGCATTGCCTCCCTCCCATTCTCCACCATCCAATTCCGAACCAAATCCAAACCCACCTGGACCCATCAAAATCTCACAAATAAGAAGTCATTAAGATTAACTCAACCAATCAAACCAACCAAAATCAAAACAACGTGAAAAAATCATCAAACACCCAAAAAAAAAAAAACTGGGAGAAAAACCCCACCTTGTTCTCAGCCAAACCAAGCTGAATAATCCCATCCGGATTGCTCCTCTCATCATAACCATCCTCCAGATACTTTCTCGCCCCAACAACATCCGGCGAATCCCCACTCCTCAGAATCGCATTCATCCGGCCCGACACGTGGGCGGGCCCGCCCGGACCCCGGGGAGAGAGGTGGGCCCGGGAAAGGGTCCGCTGCAGCCCGGGCACCTCCAGCAGGTGCTCCGCCGACGAGGAAGGGGACGGCGGCGGCGGCGGGGGCTCCCGAGACCTGTTCCTCTTGAGGTAGAGCTGGAGGAAGTAGAAGAGGGCGCATGGTATGACGGAGCCGAGCACGAGTCCTCCCCTGCCCTGGACCACCCCCTGCAGAGGGACGATGACCCTCATGGCGGTTCCTCCGCCGGACGACGAGGAGGAGGTCGTGGGCTTGGAGGAGTCTTCTTCTGGATCCGGGTCCCGGGTCCGGGAGCGGCGGGTGCGGGTCATCTTGGAGGGTTCATGCTTTGGGTCGACACGAAATTGGAATGAAAGGGAGGGAGGGAAGGGGGGGGATGGGTTGGTTCTTGAATTGGGTTTGTGGGAAGATGGTCGGAGAGAACGAGGGAGGGAAAAAATGGTGGCTTTGGCTTTGGCTTTGGCTTTGGAGGAGAGATACAGAGAGAGAGAGAGAGAGAGAGAGTGACGACCCTGTTTTTCGAGGTTAATGTTTTCCCATATTTTTTTCCCTTTGGGCCCTGAATCTTGTCTGTTCAATCGCGTGGCTATGTTCCTGAAGGAAAAAACCAAAAGAGAAAAATTTTGGGTCTTTTGGAGCTTTGGTTTGCTGCTCTGTACTGTTGAAAACATCGGGCGCGCCGTTCCTTTTGTTGCCGCGCAGACGCAGAGAGAGAGAGAGAGAGAGAGAGAGAGAGACAGCAGGGATCAAGTCGTCGTGATATTTTTGTGGCGCTACGAGTTTTACATTCTTGTCCCCGTGATCGTTTTGACCTAGTTAAGAATCCCGCCTTCGTCATTGCTGAAGCGTTTCTTCTTAAGTTCCAGAGGAAAGACGAGACAAGCGACAGATGTTTGTTTGTTCTTGCATATCAAGTTGACGTCACTGGAGTTTGTCACAGCAGTCACCTTTCCTATTTAGAAAAGAGAAGATGGAAAGTTCGATTCCTCGTTACCTTAAGAGACGAAAATGTTTAGTTTCATATATGAATTATCGTAATTAGATCAAACAGAACATTCTCATATCGCAAATAAGATCACGCGATAAGACATTCTTGATAAAACACCCGGCTCGCTCAGGTAGCCCTATAAGGGGGAGTCTTTGATGAAGGGTCTTTTGGTACGTTGGAGAAAGATTTCCGCGCGAGAGCGTTAAAAGAAAAAAAAGGAAATGCAAGCGATGATTGGATGTGGAAATTGACAAAGTGCACATGTTTCGGCGGCCAAAAAATGGTTTGATGATTTGATTTTGCGTTTGAAATTATGAGTGGGATTTCTTTGGCGTGGCTTCTGCTTTTTGAATTTTGTGATTTTCTATGACTTTTTTGAGGATTAGAAAAGGGACCGTGTTTTAAGTTTAATTTTTGAACAACTACTAATCTTTTCGACATTCAAGGTGATCGATGTTTTTTTTTCCCATTGACTTTTAGAAATTAGAATGGCCTCTAAGAAAAGTTACCTCAGACTCGTTTATTTCGCATAAAATAAATAATTTAAAAAATATTTTTCTACAAAAAAAGATTGTATCGATTGAAATAATTAATCAATAAAATTTTTCGTGGACAGTAAATATGTATTTCGTTCATTGATTTTTATAAGCAATGTAAGCAATTGTGTTTAGAAAAATATTATTACAATCATATATATCTCATGAAAAAAACGGAGCTTTAGACTCGCTTGGATTTTCTTGTAATTTTGAAGTTGTGATTGTTTAAATTCTTTTTATCTAACCAGACTCTATCTTGTAATTGAAGAAACTCAATTAAAAAAAATTAATGAAAAATTGTCATGTTAGATCGAATGCCTGCACACATTGCGTGCCGTTAGCCCTACACATTATTCCTCTCATATATAGCGTGAGTTCAGAATGTGAGATTCGAGCTAGTCGTAACCTGGATCCATTACTATTGGTTTTAGATCGATTTGTATATAGAGTTGATTGAAAAGTTGGAAACCATCTTGAAGATACTCATACTTTGTTAATCTCATTCGGAACGTACAAATTCCGCATCCCAATTGTGCCTTACTACGCTATTGAATTACAACCCTAACACGTTAGAGTCGGTCAGAGGCTGCATTGCTTCTGGGGTACGTCTACCATTTGAGATGTGTTCTTGAAAACCACAAGATCTAAAGTGTCACTCCCCTCCCCAAGAAAAAAAGAAAGAATGATTCTTTTATGGAGGCAATTATCTTCCACCTATCCCTTTATTTGGTAAGACTTCTTACCTATAATTCAACAAATCAATTGAAACAAGACAATGAAATCTCGAAAATTTCACTTTTCCAAATTTGACCAACAAGAGCTCATCGACTTTCTCGATTTACCTTGAACTCATGTAGCCTAAGGATGGACCTTAGCAAAGCTGTTTGCTAAGGTCCTAAGGAAAGGGATCTTGGAAAATAAAAGAGAAATTCCTAAGTAGGAAATAAGTGACGAGTTTTTCCATATCCAAACATGCCCATATTTGGACAATCAATTTGGAATTTTTCTGGCATTTTTATATGATCCACGAGATTAATGTGTGCATGTCTATAATACAAGATTTAGCTATTTAAGATGGGTTTTGTCCTCGTAAAATTTTAAGAGAAAGTGGTAATTTTTAAAAGAGAAGTGCCTTTTTTCCTATGCTCATTGGAGCTATCTCTACCCTTACATGGCAGATTAGGATCGTATTGAAGTTGTTGACACACTAATTGAAAAATGTCGCCCTTGGTGCGAGATTACGACAGCTCCAATTCAGGTTGGGAGTAAAGATATTTCTTTCTCGATGAAACTCACTCTTGTGGATGAAAATGTAACCTAGAATTTGTATGGTGTGGTGGTGTTATGTTGGAATTGATCCACACGGTGAAATACATTTCACCAAAAATTGATCTTTGGTTTTTATCGAATTGGGTTGAGTGGCGATCCTGATAGGAAATAATTCATGGAACATGGATAAGTCAATCTAGATTAAAGTAAAATGCAAGTAATGGAATTGATATAAATCGATAAACTGAAATCGAAAAGATATATAACTGTTGATGATTCGGATCGTCTACATTGATTTACCGCTTATAAACGGTTAACATTCAAATTGCCAGTCACAACCACATCCCATGGTTTTAGGCTTCAAAATCATTTTCATCGATCATGTATTGTCCTTATCAATAAGCAATTACAACTCGTCAAATGCCGCTCGGCTAAACCACCTATCGACATATCCTTAGCATCTTCGTTTGGTCTTCTATCTTCAACATGTCCAGGTTTTATCTATAACTAAGCGCCATTGGTATGCCAAGGGCTGTTATGGTCGTCAATAAATCATTACGTCCCTTGACCATCGACAGCTTATTGATATTGAATTTATATCGGTGCTATATTGATTGTCAACAATCGCGTTTATCGATTTCGTTGTCAACAATCCAATATCGAGCTCCATATTACCGTCATGTCGATTAAGGGGACTTGGTTATTTTTTAGTGTCTAACGGCTGGCTCAAACATGTGGAGAACATCAAACTAGCTTCGTTCGTATGCTTAACTCTACGCCAGGACGGCAAGATGTAAAAGAAGAAAAAAGGTGATGGTTTTTCAACTCTATAAATGATTTCTATCTCTGTGTCGGTTCATTTCATACTATTTTTCTTTATACAAATTACATATTCTTGAGGCCAAAATTCACAACCATACAGGAAGTCCAAGATCAAATTGATTGCAGCCACAATAATGGTTTTTGTCAGTTACTGGCGAATTAATCCGAGGCTTCAAAGCAAGGATCTCCCTCACACTTGAGGATTCTGCAAAAACCATATATATATATAATATATTCAAGATTCTTCACATCATTCACAATCAATTTGTCATCTTGTCTTGGGTCGCTTCGTGACAAATTCTCCTCTTCGCCATGCCCGACTATCCAACCGCAGCCACAAGGCTAGAACACGCCTCGGGCTAAAACGAAATCCACCATGTCTACACGAAAAGAATATCACACACACAGACACACATTAAATCAATTAAATTGAGAAAAGAAGAAGCAAAACTTATGGTACCATCTTCTTCATTTCATGCACATAAGTCTTAATCAGCCTTTTTATTGGGTAATAAAAGGATTGAATTGATGTCCTAGGATCTTCACATTAGGCTTATCTTAATATGAGGTCGCTATTCCAATCTTTTTAATAATGGGGCCACCAGGAATCAACAAGAATCTAGTGTCCCACTTGCTCCTGCCACAAACACACTGCTCGTGAATATTAGTGAAGACCCGTTGTACTGACTAAATCAAAACCTAATTTGATCGAAACTGTTTGTCAGTGTTTTTTTACGTGATCAAAGAGTAATGTACTAGTTCAGATCTTTTACAACCGGATTAGGTAGATGAGGAATGAAAAATGAGGATGAAGATGATGCGAATTATTTTTACAACCGATTAGGTAGATGCAATTGATTAAGGAGATGACGATGATGGTGATGATGAGTAGTTGATGAACTTGAGATTCATTAAAAAGCTGCCAGCCTCGGATTTGGGCTTGTTCTCGTTCGGCCTGAGCCTTAGATCTACGGCTTGGGTCGTCCTCGATGGAGATCAATCCGATGTTTGGGTCGGCAATGGCCTCGGGTGGGGTTTCCCCCGGCTTGACGGCCAACATCGACCCTTGGCCGCGGAGGCACAACTTCCGACAGACAAAGGTAAAGAGAGGGAAAGTGGGCGAGCGAGGGAGGAGCGGACGACGCCGTGGCAATTTGGTGATGTTAATAGGATGGCGAGGGGTTTGCTGGGGCTTCGCGGGGGGAGGGAGGTGCGAAAGCGGCGGTATAGGATAGACTTTGCGGGTTGAGGGGGAAGGTAAAATTGGTGTCGAGGGTATCATTTGCAAGTCCACGAATGAAAACCGCTGATAGACGAGCGTCACCTATCGAGCAGCCGCTAATTTTAGTCCGTACGCACGTATGAAAATATAGAAAAAATTTCGGTGCGGATAATAAGGGATGTTAATGTGTGAGGCTTCTATGCAAAGTTGGTTGCGTGAGCAAGTGCACCGAAGTTGAAAGGGGACGAAAAAAACAACATAGCATTCCTCTTCCTTGTCTCCTTCAGACCCTTTTGTCATTGCGTGAACCCTAATTTTATTATACCATAAGATGCCTAAGTTTGTGTCTCTGTATACTGTTTTCATACGGAAGTTGTCGAAGATGACCGATCTGTTTCAGTCGAACTCATTAGGAGTAAAATTGGTAGTTGAAAAGATCTTGTGCAGCACACCTACGACATTCAAATTATTACGTCATTAATCTCTGTCTCTTCCCCGATTGACCAAGATGAATGATATTTCACTCCGATCTAAATTTGTGAACATTAATCAGTTTCAATTTGAGAATTACTCTTATAAATTTGTACGGATACAGATGACCCCACGGATATGGGTCTAATGAAATTTAAATTAAGTTTCGATTCAGCTTCCTAATTAACTTAATTTCCAGCTTTGAAAAGATGGTGGGAGAGGCGGTGTCAACCTCTAGCCAAACTACATAATCAATATTAAATTAGAGATGAAGGAATAATTTAATTGGTTGGGGGTAAAGAAAGGTTGATAAATCTTGTTGCGAGAGAAAAGGATCCAAACTCACACGGATCCGATTGACTCCATTGCATGATCTGAGAGATGAACACTCTCCCCTTTTTCTTTTTGTCGATAATAACATTTAACTTCAGGATCCAATGAAGCCAAATTTTATTTATTTATTTATCGTACCCTCTTAGTTCTAAATTACAATTGTCTTTTTAGTATTTTTTTGCTATAACTTTGAAGGAATCCAGGAAAATTAGGTCTGACTTTGGTTGCTCTACATAAGATTCAGGTATTAAACAGCACGACCGAGCCATCTGGGCCCAAAAGAAGTTTGAACGACTAGCCCAGGCTTCAATCAGAAGCTCATGATCAAACTTCAGGTATAGATCTCATTCATTCAATAAGAACCAGAGATTAGAGAAATTCTCTTTACCTAACATCATCATACTATTCAATGCAACACCAACTTTCTTATCAAAATTGAAGCCCCTTTGCTATCCCGTTTCGAAATTTGGATTCCCTGCGAAATTTGAAGCTCTACTCAGCTTCGTTCTCGTCCTTGCTCCCCGAGCTCTGCTTCCGTATGCTCGAGACGAAGGGCAGGGAGCTCTGCTTTGCCCATCGCCTTATGTCGTAGGCCCGCTTGACGGACTTCTTCTCCTTGCTGCCTTGCCTCTTCTTGGTTATCGCAATCGCGAGATCGTTGGGGAACAGTGTGCGCCAAACAAAGGCATGGAGGAGCGTCGACACGAACAGTAGGGCGACCATTGTCGAGGATGTGAACGAAAGGGTGAGCGCGAGGCCTTTGCTTATGGTGCAAGGGACGTGCTCTGCGTACTTGATTGTTGCCACCGACGCTGTCGTCATTGGAAATGTGTAAGACCACCATGCCACAGAGAATCTGCAAAGGTTCATATGGAAGTGTCAATTAGAAAGCCAGAAGAAATCCTAGAAACAGCTTGAACCAATTCAATGCTTAGGAACGCTATCACTTCAATCTTGGTCTCATTTCACGTGTGCAGATTCTTCTCAATTGGGTAATCCTCATCATCATCAAGCATCATCCTAATTCAATCTTTCTATGCATTAGGTTAAGACTAATTTTTTGGCCGAAACGTTTAGCATAATTCAAACCTTCACACAGAACTGACGTATACAAACTTCCACATAATCTCTAGCTTCAAGAGATGTACATATATCAATTGAACTCACCTAAACCCCGTGAAGAAATTGATCCGCACCACCAGTGACACGTAGAGGAACAAGGCAATGAAGTAGCAAGTCCTGGACAAGCCATCGAACTCGCCATAAATGGCATCCCAAGCGATACTTGCGGCTGAAGGAGCCGCGATGAACATGGAATAAACAGGGTGCAGCTCTTTTGGCAAAGCCTCGCTAGTAGGCAACCTTTGGTACAAAGTCACAAAAACCACCAGATAATGCGCGAACCCGACCGCCCAAAAGAACTTGGCGGCCTCCTTCCACCCAACCTTTGCTGCCACGATTGCCCCCACAAAGTTCCCGACCACCGAGAGATGAGAAGAAGGGTTTGCGACCTTGCAAAGCCGCCGCTTCCCCCCGGAGAGCCATTGTCCGTAAATCTTGAGCTCGAGGAAGAAATAAGGAGCCATGAATATGCACCATATGGCGGGATGGAGGGGTTCGGTAAATAGGGAAGGCGGTGCGCTGATGGCTAGGAACATGCAGACGACCCAAGGGGCGAAGAAGAAGTTGATGCGGACCGGGTGAAAGTACTCCCGGCGGACGGCTTCAAAGTAGAAGATGGACTTAAGGAGGTAGGTTACAGTCACGGAGAATAGGACAGCAAGGGCGAGGAGCCAGAGCGAGAGGTTGATGAAGGGGGAGATGTGGAGGAACTGAGTGGCAGGGCTTGTGGCGAGGGACCGCCACAAGACGGCTTGGCTACTGAGGCCGAGGCAGATACCGAAGCAACCGATAGGGAAGCGGAGGAGGAAGGGCCAAGTTTGGTCCTTTGGGAGGAGGATGTCTTCATAGTCCTGCATGCGTTCAAATGAATTAGAGCATAAACTATCAATGATGGGCATGGTTTCCTCCATTTCTGGTTCGAAGAACTTTATCCAACCAGTCTTTTGCATGTTTGGTTACAAGCATGCCCACATTTTTTTGATTACATAACCAAACATTTCTACATTTTATATTTATTTAAATTTACATGTGAGTGATATCTATAACCTATGATCAATTAACGAATGCGTGATTATTAGAGAAAGTTCCCTTTGATCCAAACGTCTAGGGATAGAGGAAAGTATAAGCCATCTAAGAATGACTTATCTAAAGTGATTGTTGGTGATGAATCATTCCCCTGATAATATGATCAACTTGCTTCATATGAAGAGGATCATTTGTTGAAATCTTGGTCGGACACAAAAAGTTTTAGACACTTCTAGAGCTCATCGTTTTTGGTAGGTTAGGTGTGATCTAAATAACCCACTTGAAAATTTCGCGTGAATCCTAATATTATATCTTTTGAAATTGATGGTTGTAATTGATTGCTTCCCAAGTATGAGAAGATCTTCTCCAGAAATATCCAATACTTGCTCGGGCCGAACAATATTTAGAGTTTGCTCAAATTGATAGAGGTAATCATTCCTAAATACCCAACGATGGTTCAAAACTTTTCTACCTCTCCACCTCGTGTAATATAGAAGACAGATATTAGATATAAAATTGAATTTATTGGAACTTATTTTGAAAACTAAATAAGAAAATCTTAATGGGTTCTTGAACATATTTTCATAGGATTTAGAACTTGCACATTATATTGTAAGTTCATTTTAGGAATCATTTTTCACCCATACCCCCATGCATATGCATAAACCAAATAGAGGAAAATCAACAGAAAAGAAAGATCAGCCAGTTCTATCCAGAGAAAGTCGATTTATAGGAAAGATGTGATCTTTCTCTTAGTTTTATAATGAGAAACACAAAAGTTTGATTGATTTGATAATGAAAATTTTGAACCGTAGGGTTTGAGATTGGCCTTTACTGCTACAAGCTTTCAGTCATTCAACATGGTAATTCGGAAGTACTCTCAACGTGATGAAATGTTATCCTTCGTGCATAAATTTTTGGTCAATATCGAACATACACGTTATTATATCTCCCTAAAACTGTGAAAACACCTTAAAAGTGTGATTTAATTTTTGATATTTACCTTGACTTCATCAAGCTCAGGTCCTCTTAGAGCAGCGAAATACCTCCCAGCAGGCACACTCCTGTTCACTGACTCGTCATCCCTATTCCCAGCAAAACCATCGTTCCTCTGCGTATACTCGTGCACGGCCGACGCCACCGTCTCTCTCTCCTTCCTCGACTTCATAAGCGAGTTCTGCTTACTCAGCGTGCTTTTCGTCCTGAACAAGCTAAAGTCCGCCTTCCTCATCACTCCCTCGGTGCCGCCGCCTGCTCCTTTCATCGCAGAGTCGAAGCCCCCAAAGCTCAGTCCACTCCTCGAGAGGACCTTCCTCTCGCTGCCTCCTCCATTGCTGTAGTTGTTGTTGGTCTTCTCTCTGTTGAGCACCGAGAACCCCGTTTCTAGCGAAACTTGCCTGCTCAAAGTCCGCTGCTGCCTCCTCGAATCTCGGAGCTTCGCTGCTCGGTTGGTACGCTTGTTGCTGTCGGGTCTGTTATCTGCATTTGTTGCTGCTGTTGTAGTCACTTGTTCCGCTTCTTCTTCCGAGGGGACTTCGCGAATGTCGACGAAATGGGCGCGGGGAGAATTCACTGGTCGAGCATCCATTCCTCAAGACAAACGGAAGCGAAGAAGAGAACGAAGACACAGCGTTTGGTTTGAATGGGTAGCATTTGTAAGTTCTTTTGGGAGGTGTTGTATCGTATGCATTTGGGCGCGCGCGCTCCTGAGAGATCGATCACGAGAAGTCGGTAAAAAGATGTGGATCGTAGGAGGTGGTTGTTCGGTTGGAGTTGGGAGACAGTGATTTCTTCATCTTTTGTATGAGAAGAATCCCGTGAGAGTGCTCAAGTAAATATGAACATCTTGTGGCCTAGGGTTAAGTATGGATTTAGCTTTTGCATGCGACGGATTTTTATTGATTGGATGGAGAAAGAGAGAGAGAGAGAGAGAGAGAGAGAGAGAGACCGATGACTAGATGTTGTGTGTGATGTAATATTAGTGCACGAAATGCTTTCGGACCTGCATTAGATTGTGGGGAGATGTACTAGTGCAATTTGACAAATGGCATGATACATTCCTACAAACCAACCATGTAAATCGAGCCACTCGATTGAGGAGATCATGATCATTTTTCAGGAAACCTAGCGTAGGTCAGGGGGCTAATGAGATATGAATCCAATACTCATGTCAAGAAAAAAGGGTCTCTTAAAGAAAGATTGTTAAGTGTTCATAGAACACGATGTTCCTGTCCACCCAAATCAATCACCGCATGCGAAGTCTTATCATATTAAAAAGAAATAAGGAAAAAAATATTTATACTTGACACGTGATTATTGACCTAGTGGATTGTGTGACAATGCTCAAAACGTACCCGAAAAAAACCCTAGAGAAAGAGAGAAACTATTTCTAGTTTATGCCAGAAACGATACCACACCATTGGAAAATCAGGTATTTTGCCCTCTGAAATTCTTGAAGGATGGTAATATTAGTGGTTGTGGGCCTTATAAGGCATCCAAGTTCATTCAATCTGTGATTTGTCCACGATGGAGTTGGCCAGTGAAGTTTGTGGACTGATGAGGTCCATGTTGTCCCGACGAGACCCAATGGACAGGACTTGGACAGAGATCAAGTTTGGACTAGAGAATCAAATTGGGGTTGGTTTAGGGAGACCGAGGCCAATACATTTCATGGGCTCCTTTTGCAGCACTGCAGCTTTCGATCCTCAACATGCATCCCTATGTCAGCTGTTGATCCCCACTCTTTCTGGAAGTGCTCTCGAAGCACTACAATCTTTTCTACGAAAATGACGCAAATGATCTATGAACTTTAGCCTAATGTGTAATGTCGTTTTTCAACTTTTAATTTGTTCAATGTGGTTCAATAATTTTTGGTAAATGTTTGATCTAGTTTCTAGATTAGATAAATTAGGAACTAGATTGAATCCAAGATTATAATAATCTAGGGACTAGATTGAATATTTACCAAAAGTTCATAGATGATATTTTATACTAGATTAAAGTTTAGAGACTACATTGAACAAATTAAAAGTTTAGGGACTACATTGCATATTTAGTCGAAGTTCATGCAGTATTTGTATAATCATTCCATCTTTATTGGGTGGACAAGCGGCACCGTTTGCACATACTCGCCACAAACTTTGGTCAATTGTTAGTTTTGCCAAAGGTGTGTTATGCTAATATTTCACCAACCATTTTAGATATTAAGATATGTATATATAACTCAATAGCGTGTTTTGAGTTGTGTTGAGTTGTTAAGGTAGAGAGGAGCCTTAACAAATGACAAACTTGCTAAGGATGTTGGCCCCGTTTGGTCAGCATTTGGAATGTTTATTTGGGCTTTAAAGTCTATTGGCAAAATGCAAATAGTGTTTGACAACTTTTTTTACTCACTTTGGGGAGATGCAATTGCATTTGGAATACTCTCCAAGTAATTTTTGGCCAATGCAAGGTGGAGGTGCCTTGAGATGTTGCATTTTCGAAATGCAACTTGCACTGTTCATTGCGACTGTTCATCTTCTCCAGAGGCAGGTCCGACGGCCGGCGATCGCCGCTTAAGGGCTAGCCCTACCTTGGCGACCATCGCCTAGGGGTTGCGCAATCCCGACGACCACCGCTTGAGGTCGTGTGACCCCAGGCGGCGATGGCCGGCAACTAGATCTGGTTGTCGGTGGTTGGCCGATGGCGACGGCTGGTGGTTAAGCTCCACTGGAGCCTTTTTTTAAATATTAGCAAAAGTTCTTTAGCCCAAGTTGATTTTAAAAAATACTTATCAAATACTACTTGCATTTCGGATAAACTTTTTAGTCCAAAAGTATTTGCATTCTCCCAAAGTCAAACCAAACGGACCTGTTATGTCTTAAGTTATTTTCTAGTAGTATTATGATTCTACAGTTACAGAGAGAAAAAAAAAATCTCACAAATGAAATTATTGAGACTCATTGTACATTAAAAATCACTTCAAGAGTCCATTTGTTTCGTAGAAAATATTTTTTAGGAAAACACTTTCCTCATTTTTCAGCATTTGATTTGCTTAGGAAAATGAGTCAATAGAAAACGTTTTCTTCGTTAACGAAAAATGTTTCCTTACTTTCCTGATTAGAATTGTTTGGGCTCCTTATTTCTACGGAAAAAAGGAATTGGTTGGATTTGGTAAATTAGTTAGTCATAACAAATAAACTTTTGGTAGCATCTGTTTTTTCAAGAGGACTTGAAAGAGTATTAATTCGCGGTACTAGATGTACTAGAAGAATTTCAATAGAATGTCCCACTTCAAACCATTTTTTTTTTCAAATATTAATGAAGTGGTGGAGAGGGGCGACCAACATAATTACCCTTGAGCATTGCTGTAAAGGTCTCACATCCTCTACAAAATGTTTGATTTTTGAACTATAACTATTCAATCCACCAGGAGTTGTCGAGTTTGCGAACCTCAATAGCATACCAGAAGTAGAAAAATTCGGAAATCTCTTCACATGATGTATTAGATGCCTAGGGCTTAAATTGGCCGGGGGTTCGCTTACGACATGACTCGAATTTATGATATCACGAAAGACAATATAGACTCCTTTACCACTGAACTATCAAGTTCGATGCTAATCCAGTTCATAACATTCGTATACATGAATTGAACAAAATCACCATCAAAAGTCACTTCATCACGTTCAACCGTGTTGATAATTCCGACAAGTATTAGTGTCATGAGTTCTTCGCTTGTGTTCTCCACTCAATCGTTGCAAACCCGGAAAACAAAAACAAGATGAAGGGGAAATAGAGTCCATGCAATTGCTGGTTTTCTTTAACAACACGAGGATGGAACATAGACGGTAAGGCTCCAATTAAACTTTCAAGCTAGGAAGTAGGAAGTTCACCCTCCACACAAATTTGTAACAAACGAAGTCGTCTGAAGGAATTGCTCTGTCCCTTTTCGTAGACACCGACCACGTAACTTTTCACAATAAAAATTAACATCAACCTAACAAAAGAGACCCATAGCGAGACTTAAAAGTCTCTATATTTGTATGCAGATCTCAGGCTAAAAGACCTACTCTTTGCTGTGACCGACAACAGGACACCTAACACCAACATTCTTGGGGGAGATTAGCTTAAAAGGTAGGCAAAAGCGTCACCTTCAGTCATCGTTCTCCAATTGCCCCCACGCAACTACGTGCGGAGAGTTGTTTAGGTGGTGGTTGCCAATACGTTAACCAGTCGAGATCTTCACTTGCGCTTGCCAAGTCCAAATCAGATTGAAGAACGTACTCATCTTTAGTTATTTTGGGTTTTTGATTATTTGTTTTTTGGGACAAGTTGGGGGACAAGGATTCTGGTGAATGAGGACTCACCGGTCTCTGTCGTGGCAACTTCTCTCAACGAGGACAAGTTGGGGGAAAAGGTTTTGGTGAATGAGGACTCGCCGGTCTCTGTCGTGGCAACCTCAACAGCTGGCTGGGGACAGGCTGGAAAGATTGGAGTTTCTTCTAATGAATTAAAGACCAGATCTTCTTTCCACCTAAGCCAGCAAGTATCCATTTTTGTTAAGAATGAAATTGAGGGAGAGGATAATCGGCACAAACAGGAAATCAGAAAAATACTGAAGTCATTGGATGAATGACCCTGACAGTCTGCCTCTACAGATTCACGCCATTCGGCAAAGATATTTGGAATTGGATGAGATAAAGATGTCTCGACTCATCTTCAAAGCGGTTCATTTACAACCAAGGTGATCATCAACTGATGCATACACATCATTTAAAAGCTCCAGAAAAATTCTGCTATTATTTGGACAATTGGATGGTCCAATTACAAATCTGAGGAGGAGTCAGGAAGCCTTACTTGAACTGCTGTAAATCAGGCCAGTAGCATCCTCACAAACTAGGACAAAGCAGCGGACTGGACAATGACTAACCTTTCGTCTTCGATGACAATGCACAAAAGGGTATTCAGACAAGATCAATCTTTGCAAAAATCGATTAGCTAAAACAAAAGGGAACCTGATGATTCAGGAAACTAGAATCCTCATTCTACCGTCTGTAGCGACAGCTGACATGCTTGCCAAAACTAATGCACACAGGTGAAGCCAAAATTTACAGATTTACACGAGTCATGGTCGAGAAAAACCCTATCCCTACTTAATGAAATCTTGTTTATCATTAAATAAAACCTACTATTGTGGAGTAAATATGACCATCCGCATAGAACAAAGATCAAGCCAGTGAAATCTACACGTACTTCTCTCACTTCAAACGCGAAGCAACTAGAAGACAGCAGGTTGTTTACCGTCCCACCGGTCTATCTGAAAGTTCCGAGTGCCGGAGATTCAAGAGGAAACAGAAAGTAAATGATAAAGACATTCACAATCAACTACATTTCTCAAAGATATCAGAAGGATTCATATATACTCTGAGAGATCAGGACTCAGAAGTGTCAGCACACCTGAATTTAGTAAGAATTCCAAAAACAATTGAAGTTGGGAAGAGTTTTCTTCCCACATAATGCGTTGCCAATGATATTGGAATAAATCTTTGCGAAGTCCCCATACAAAAAGCTATAACATTGCAGGGTAGAGTAAAAGAGAAGAGTTCATTCTCTTATTCTACCCCCACCAATCAAGAACAATTAAAGGCAAGAAAATAGAAAGAGGGACTCAAGAGAAATCAGATCTCCTCAGATCTCTTTCCCTTCATCCCCGTCCTATACAATTCAATCTCATTAGCTTCCTTCCTTAAATCATATTTCCCTCCAATCAACTAAAGCATCGATAAGAATTGATGAATTCCAATGCGAACATACAAAAGAAATAAAAGAGCTGCACCGTATTCTCGATCACCTTGTTAACTCTCTCAACGATTCATCATGACCTTCGATCTCTTCTTTGCCTCGCTGTAGAGCACCACGCCCATGATTGTAACGGCAAACCCCGTCATCCCCATCACTGTCACAGGATTCCTAAATATCAAAACTGACACGACAGCCGCCACAGCCGCCTTGGCATTCCCGAGCACCTGCAATGTGAGCGCGCTGGTGTGCTTCGTCACCATGAAATTCGTCAAGTTCACCAAATACGCCACCGTTGCGTTCCCCGCCAACAGGAACACAATGAATCGATCGCTCCGCGCCTTCTCGATGGTGACCGCAGCCACATTGCCCTCGATGTACAGAGTAAAGGGCAACAGAATCATAGCTGCCATCGGCGCCATGTACAATAGCAAGTTCATGGAGTGAAGCTTCTCAGCTTCAGAAGTCAGCAAAATCCCTTGAACCACCGACTTCAAAGCCCTCCCGGCAGTCGAGCCAACACAGACCAAGAACCCAAACAAATGAAACAAGGGCTCACTGTTGCTGGCCACAACAATCCCAAAAACCACGGGCAGGAGAGCGAGGTACACCTCCCCGGTCTCTTTCTTGCAAGTAATCAAGAAAGCAAAGATCGCGGTGAAGAAGGGCGTCGTCGCCCCGATGGCCTGATTGAACGAAACAGGAATGTACCTCAGTGAGGTATTCCCACAAACGACCGAGAAGCAAAAAATGGCGCTCAGAGCGAAGATCTTCAAGAACTGCTTCCGCGAGAGGATGTGCTGGAGGGGGACTAGCTCGAGGAAATTAATGGCGAAGTAGCTGTAGATGGAGCAAGAAATCATGTGGAGCATCGTCAGGAAGATGGGGTACCGATAGCCGTAGAAGCTGAGGAGGTACTTGTTGAGGAGGAGGACGCCGATGTTGGAGAGGTACCAGGAGGCGATGATCAGGGCCGTCAGGACGGTGGGGGATAGGTGGTGGGATCCCGCGGCGGCGTTGCCCCGGGCCTCGCCCGGGGGGGTCGCCGGGATGTCGACCGCCTGGTCGGCCGCGGCGGCGGGGTCCAGCCTCGGGTTGCTCATCCGGCGGGTCGTCCATGTCTGGGCTTCGACCATGGCGGCCGCCGCCGCCGCCGCTCGACGGCGAGACCGTAGATGCGGCTGACACCTCCTCCCCCTCAAGTCTCTCTCTTTCGGCGCGCGCCAGAGAGAGAGAGAGAGAATGGTTTTTGGGTTTCTGAGATCTAGAGAGAGAGAGAGAGGGAGAGTGACGATGACGATGGCGATTTGATGTGTCGCTGGGGGAAGGGAGGGCGGTGGATTCGATCGGACGGCGGAGGTTCAGATTTGTGGGGTGCGAGACGGAGCGTGGAGCGTTGGATGGGGAGAGCTTTCAACGGCTGAGAGCAGAAACATCATTAGATTCCTCGCGAAGCGAGCTTTGTCGAGTCAGTGTGTCGGTATTGGATACTCTCTCCTCTTTCTTTCTTTCTTTCTTTTTTATTTTCATTTTCTTTTCTCCTTTTGTGTTTTTTTTTTCAATCAATCTCTTTTGCGCTTTTGTGCTTTTTGCTCGACTCTCGAGTTTTGGTCCGACTGAAGTGTTTTTACTTTTTACCCTTCATTTCCGGCCGTTTGTTGTTGACGTTTCGGCAGAAGCCGATGGAAGAAGCTCCAAATCGACGCCAATTGCTTCGGGAATTTGAAGTTTTAGATGAACGCGTTGTTTGACGTTTGAATATTTTAATACGGAAGCGCGTAACCGGAGAAGCAAACAAAGGGTCGGAAAGATTCGAACCGACGACCACGACGGTGGCGGCACCAACTTCTTGGACAAATGGGGCGTGCTTATGGCTGGACAACGACTGGCGCTAGAAAGGTTGAAACTGCCAATTTTTCGTCAAACGGTGAATTAAGTTGAATTGATGAGCTCGAAACCAAGTGAAATGGGCTGAGTGCCATTCCAAAGCCGGCAAGAAACAGAAGGAAAAGGACACCAGGCTCTGGCATTTTTCATTTGGCCAAGCCTCATTAAATTGCTAATTCATAAGGTTTCTTAAATGTTTGATAAAGACTCGTCCCCAAAACAATGTTTTATTAAGGGAAAAGGGAAAAAAAGGAGAATATGAAATGGATAGAGGGTCCATTAGGAGAGATGCTTCGGCGTGCAAAATCGATTTAGATTCGATCGAGTATACACACTACCATTCTTCAAATGTTATCCAATCACGATCCATTCATTGCTTGTCATGGTGGATTTCAACCCTTTTAGCAGTTCCATTGAATTGGCCCATCTGCCATGGCCATGGCCCAGTGTGCTTCTCGGTTCTCATCAATCGTCCGCGGCCCAATCTTCTCCAATTCTTGAAAATGGTGGTTCAGCGAGGTGCCCCGGGTGGCGAACGGGCGGGGAGGGTGAGCAAAGCTTGATCGGTCTCCAGAATGCCTTGCTTATTGAGAAAAATTATTGCATACTCTCGCACCTCGTTGGCATGATCTAAGAGAGAGGCGGGGGGGGGGGGACGCTACCTCGTTTAGCCCATCTCTACCTATTTCCTAACGAGTTAAATCCATCAATGCGCGACCCCGACTTAAGCAAACGAAGCGCACAACTTGATTTAGTCATATTTCGTTGTCAAGATATAAATCATATTCCATGTTTTCTCTAATAGATTAGGCTCTTAGAGTAAATAGTTGCGCACATAATTTCAAATGAGCACCGAATCAATTGTCTCAAGTTTGATATCTCATATCACCCTTTTACACATTTGATGGGACTGTCTCTTATTATGCGTGATGGGTTTTAATGAGGGTTAATATCACGAAAAATCCTAAATTGGTACACTTGCAATAAATTTATCCCAAATTAAATTTTTGACCATAAAAAACCCTAAACTAGTACACCTATGACACTTTTTCCCTCCGCTAGTTTCCGTTAAATTTTACTGTTAAATCTCTAAGTTGGATGACAAGTAGCAATTGATGAGTGTACCAGTTTGAGGTTTTACCTTATGTTTGTCACATGTGTATCGATTTGTGATTTTTTGTGATATTAATTTAATTTAATAGAGGATAAATTTGTCAAAAATGTACCATGATAAAAAAATTAGTTTAGGGTAAAATTGTTACAGGTATATCTATTTGGGGTTTTTTGGTGTTCAAAAAATTAGTTTGAGATAAATTTATCATAAGTGTACCAGTTTAGGGCTTTTTTCATGGTATTAACTCTTTCAATAAATATATTTTTAAGGCCATCATCAAATTGGTAGAAGGTTGAGCATGGTCATGGTTAGGCCTATCTCTATCTATTTCCTAATGCGTATAAAAGAAGTACATCCATCAATGTGTGACCTCGACTTAAGCAAATGAAGCACGCAACTTGATTTAGTCATATTTCGTTGTCAATATATAAATCATATTACACGTTTTCTCTAATAGATTAGGCTCTTAGAGTAAACAGTTGTGCACATAATTTCAAATTAGTACCAAATCAATTGTCTCAAGTTTGATTCCTCATATCTCTCTTTTACACATTTGATGGGATTGTCTCTTACTAGGCATAATTGGTTTCAATGAGGGTTAATACCACGAAAAATCCTAAACTGGTACACTTGTGATAAATTTATTTCAAATTAATTTTTGACCATCAAAAACCTCAAACTAGTACACTTGTGATACTTTTTTCTTACGCTAGTTTTTGTTAAATTTTACCTTCAAATCTCTAAGTTGGATGACATGTAGCAATTGATGAGTGTACCGATTTGGAGTTTTATCCTTTGTTTGTCACATGTGTACTAGTTTGTAATTTTTTGTGGTAGTAATCCAATTTAATAGAGGGTAAATTTATCGCAAATGTATCCTGATAAAAAAATTAGTTTGAGATAAAATTGTCACAAGGATACTTGTTTGGGGTTTTTTGGTGGTCAAAAAATTAGTTTGGGATAAATTTGTTATAAGTGTACCAATTTAGGACTTTTCACAATATTAATCCTTTCAATAAATATATTTTTAAGGCCATCATCAAATTGGTATAAGGTTGAGCATGGTCTTGGTTAGGCCTATTTCTATCTATTTCCTAATGCGTATAAAAGAAGTACATCCATCAATGCGTAAATTTCCTAATGCGTATAAAAGAAGTACATCCATATCAATGCGTGACCCTGATTTAAGCAAATGTCACACAACTTGACTTAGTCATATTTCGTTGTCAAGATATAAATCATACTCCACATTTTCTCTAATAGATTAGGCTCTTGGAGTAAATAGTTGCTTAGATAATTTCAAATTGGTACCCGAATCAATTGTCTCAAGTTTGACTCCTCATATCCCTCTTTTACATATTTGATGGGATTGTCTCTTATTAGGTATGACGGGTTTCAATAAATATATTTTCTCATCAAATTGGTATAGGGGTGAGCATGGTCTTGGTTGGGCCGATCCAGCACCTAACCCAATGACCAACTAGCACAGTGTTAGTCCCCAAATGTTAGGATTGGAGATCGACCCTGTGGGTCCAATATATAGGATTCTAATATATCTAAGATCGAGGATTGGATCAACTTTGGATGAAATGACTCATAAACCTTACATATATATTTTTTTGGTTGAAACCTTACATTTATTGAAATCCTATATCCTTGATATTGTTTTTCTTTCTCTTTCTCAACCTGTAATCTAAGTAGAACCGACACCGATACTGACACATGACACGCGACACAACATGTCGACAAGTTATTTCTCAAAAAATGAGAATTCCAACACGTTAGGACACGTTGTATATTAAATATATATTCTAAATTTTGTTGGTAGCTCCTGGCTGCACTAAGATATGCGAGAGAACATCAACCACTTAGATAAACAAATAAGGAAAGAGATGATCTCCCTATCTAATTCCTCTTGAAAAAAAAACACTTGACCTGCAATTTTCACCATTTTAGCGAGAACGAAAGAAAATATCTCCCGATGATATCTAAGGGACGCCACCCCTTGATAAAAGTTTCAGTTGCCATACTTGGGGCGACGGACACAGTTAGCTGCGAGAACAGTCAGAAGCAACTCTCTAGTCTAGAATTATTGATGAATTTAGTTGAGTTTTGAGGTATTGTCATTATCAAATTCCATTTTTTAATTTGTCACTTTAACTCTTAGTGCACTATGATATGTAACCTAATTTCAGTTGATACGTTGCAATTAACTTAGATCATTTTTTACGTGGCATGCCGCATGTGAACGTAATCTGGTGAAATCTTATGGTTGGACTTATTAATTATAGCATATTAATTACAAGAACGGGATACCCCACATTTTGATCATTCAAATATTCTGCTCATATAAGTACTCAACAGATGTCCCTTGATGGACGCAAGTTATAAACCCCAGTTGAAACATAATAGAGAGCATCAGCTTGTAGCTTTACACCAAAAGCCTCATTAGTTATGGATGTCGTGGTCTTATTTCTCGGTCTCTTTTTTGTATGGGGTTTGTTCGAAGGTCTTTCTTTCATCAGAAAGAAGAGGAAAACGACTCTTTCAAACCTCCCTCGGGTCCGCCGCCGCTTCCGGTCATCGGCAACCTCGTCCTAAGCCTTGGTTTTCAACCTCACAAGTCCCTTGCCGGGCTCTCTCGTACTTACGCGCCCATCATCAAGCTTCAACTTGGTCATGTAACCACAATTGTCGTTTCATCTCCAGCGATCGCCAGAGAGATCCTCCAAACCCACGACGCGATCTTCTCCAACCGCACGATCCCCAACTCCGTCACTGCCTTGAGGCAAGACGAGCTCGGCTTGCCTTGGGTCCCCCTCTCACCTCTCTGGAGGAACCTTAGAAAGATATGCAATTTGCACATCTTCTCTCACAAGAAGCTTCAGTCCAATCAACACATCCGCCGCCAGAAAGTTCAAGAGCTTGTCGGCTACATCAAGAGAAGCCTTTCTACGGGTGAGGCTGTCGATATTGGCGAAGTGGCTTTCAAAACTGTAGTCAATCTATTGTCGAAGACCATGTCGTCCGAGGATTTGGCAGACCTGTCTGGTTCAGCGAGAGACTTCAAGGACCTTGTTTGGCGCATCATGGTCGAGGCCGGAAACCCAAACCTGGCCGATTATTTCCCCGCGCTTAAGAAGATCGACCCGCAAGGCTCAAGGCGGCGTATGACGGTCTATTTCAAGAAGGTTTTCGAGCTCTTCAACGGCTTGATCAAGAAGAGGTTGCGAGATAGGGCAACGGTTGGTTCTATTAGAAAGAACGATGTGTTAGGCACACTGCTTGATGCGAGAGAAGACAAGAGCCAGGACGTGGACATTTTCCTCATCAAGCACTTTCTCTTGGTACTTTTCTAGTAATTTGATCATCTTTTTTTTTGCTTTAGTTATCATATTCATCAACATAGCAATTAATGGAATTTTAGTACTGGCCTCCACTTTTCTACCTTGGATTGGCTTTTCATTAGTTTTTACTTTTTGTTTTTTTTTAAATATCGATCTCGCGAACTTTTACTTATTCGTCCTTACCAAAAAAAACTTTTACTTATTCGATATAAGATGCTCAAAACTTTCAAAATGTGATTTATATCAACCTGTAGATTTGCATATAATTTTTTAAATTTTTTTTGAAAATAGATAATTTTTTGAGTTAGGAACCCGTATTAAGACAAGGCACGGATCGGTCTTTTGTTAATTATTACTCACTACATAAACGAAGGCGATGGTTGAGTTTTTTTAATAATTCTATGGATGCTAAAAGTTGTGGAAAAGTGTTAGAAAAGTCCTAAATCATATGTTGGATTTTGCCGCGGACTTGGACGGTGAACCGGACCCAGACAGTACCTTTTGCATTTGTTTTCTTTCAATAATGCAACAGAGCTGAATAATTTAATTGAAAAAGTCGGTTTACAGAATAATTTTGCAAGTTGTTATTGGTGTTTACATATGCCGATCTAGTTACAATAGCGATTTGGAGCTTATCTTGTCTCTTTATAAAAGAAATTTGTAAATATCTAGAGATATAAATTGTTCGTTAAAAGCTCGGTACATAAAAGTTCATATGTCATAATGACAAGCATCGTTTAACATCTCTTGTGGTGGACACTCATAGGACTTATTTGTTGCGGGAACAGACACTACTTCGAGCACATTAGAATGGGCATTGTTCGAGTTACTCCACAATCCCGAGAAGCTCTCTAGAGCGAAAGCCGAGCTCGATCGAGTCATCGGCAAAGGGAAACCCATAAAAGAATCTGAAATCTCTCGTATGCCCTACTTACAAATCATCATAACAGAGACTCTCCGGATGCACCCCCAGTTCCTCTCTATCTTCCTCGCAAATCAGGATTGGAAACCGAGATAGGCGGTTTCACCATCCCAAAGGGTGCACAAGTTCTTGTGAATGCGTGGGCTATAGGAAGAGACCCTAGCATTTGGAAAGACCTGGACATGTTCATGCCAGAGCGATTTCTAGGGTCCGAAATCGATGTGAAGGGACAAGATTTTGAGCTCGCTCCATTCAGTGCCGGCAGGCACATATGTCCCGGCAGGCACATATGTCCCGGCTTGCTGTTGGCCACGAGGATTTTGCATTGGATGCTTAGTTCGTTCATAAACTCCTTCAATTGGGAGCTCGAAGGCGGGGTCAAGCCTAAGGACATGAGCATGGAAGAGAAGTTTGGGGTCACCTTGCAAAGAGCTCAACCTCTCAGGGTTATTCCCAAGCCAGTTTGAAAAGAGTCGAGTACCTTTTTTTTTTTTTTTTTTATATCAACGGAAAACAAGACAGCACGTACTGGCAATAACTTACTGCTTAATTACTAGGGTTAATACCACGAAAAACCCTAAACTGGTACACTTGTGACAATTTTACCCCAAACTATTTTTTTGATCATAAAAAACCCCAAACTGGTACACTTATGACAAATCTACCCTGAACTATTTTTTGTACCACAAAAAACCCCAAACTGGTATACATGTGACAAATTTACCCAGAACTAATTTTTTAATATTATTTTTTATTTTTCGAATTTTTTAATTAATTTTTTTTTATTTTTTCTTTACTTTTTTTTTTGTCTTTAATCTCTGGCCGGTCGCCGGACCGGCCAAAGGTGGGAGCCGGCGAGGGCTCAGCCCCACCGGCCGCTGGCGAGGCTCGACCTCGCCGGCGTTGGGCTAGGCCGGCCTCGCCTTGCAACGGCGAGGTTGGCCTCACCCAACGCCGGCGAGGTCGAGCCTCGCTAGATCTGGCGAGGCCGGGCCCTCGCCAGATCCGGCGAGGCTCGACCTCGCCGGCGTTGGGCGAGGTCGGCCTTGGCGGCGTTGGGCGAGGTCGGCCTCGCCAGATCTGGCGAGGGCTCGGCCCCGCTGTTGCAAGGCGAGGACGGCCTCGCCGGTGTTGGGCGGGGCGGCCCTCGCCCGCGCAGGCGAGGCCGACCCTTGCCTGAGTCGGGTGAGGACCTCCCTCGCCCGACTCAGGCGAGGGCGAGGGCGGCCCTCGCCGAGTCAGGCGAGGACAACCCTCGCCTGACGATGGCGAGGGCAAGGGCTGTCCTCGCCCGCCCAGGCGAGGCCGACCCTCGCCCGACGCCGGCGTCGGGGGCGACCTCGCCGGTTTCCGCCTCCGGCCGGTCCGGCGACCGGCCGGAGGTTGAAGATGAAAAAAAAGAAAATAAAAAATAAATAAAAATTCGAAAAAATAATATTAAAATTATAGTTTAGGGTAAAATTGTCACATGTGTACCAGTTTGGGGTTTTTTGTGGTATGTCAGGGTAAAATTGTCACAAGTGTACCAGTTTGGGGTTTTTTAGGGTATGTTCGGGGTAAAATTGTCACATATGTACCAGTTTGGGGTTTTTGGTGGTAAAAAAAAAGTTCGGGGTAAAATTGTCACATGTGTACCAGTTTGGGGTTTTTGGTGGTATTAACCCTAATTACTATGTGTGTATAAAGGGTATGAGCCAGATCAAAGTCAAGTCCCAGTTGTTGATGATAGGAACAACGTATAGACCAATATGCCTAAAATGTTCGTGTACTTTAGAAATACTATCAGTCCATTCTGATGGTCGAAAACTTTCATTATTACTACCCTAAATTTCCAAGTCGCTTTCAGTTGGAGGCTTATCACCAGTGAAGATCCTTTATCCTTGTATTGTGTCTCCATTTGCGTCCCAACAATCTCGACCATCATATTAATGCATTTAGTGACAAGTTTTAATCACATGAATTAATATTCAAGATGGTAGGGACAATGCAAGAATTTACGTTAAGGATAAATCTCTTTCCTACTATAACTACTATAATCTTGTACCCTTCATATAGCATTGTGCCGCATAATGATTTGAACAGTTCATTGGCGAATGCAATACCACATTAACCCCAAAAAAGTTAATAGTGATGAAAATGCCCGGGACATAGTTGAAACCAACATGAAACTTTTATGAAAGTTCATAAGAGAGAACTGGAATAACCTTTATGCTTCGTGTTTTCTTTTTATAGTAAAACTACCAATATCAAATGGGCGTGCTTAGAGCTGGACAACGATAGCGCTAGAACGGTTCAAAATGTGAATTTTTCATCAAACGAAGAATTAAGTTGAATTGATGAGCTTGAAACCAAGTGAAATGGGCTGAGTGCCATTCCAAAGCCGGCAAGAAACATAAGGAAAAGGACACCAAGCTCTGGCATTTTCCATTTGGCCAAGCCTCATTAAATTGCTAATTCATAAGGTTTCTTAAATGTTTGATAAAGACTCGTACCAAAAAAATGTTTTATTAAGAGAAAAAGGAAAAAAAAGGAGAATATGAAATGGATGGAGGGTCCATTCGGAGAGATGCGTCGATGTGCAAAATCGATTTAGACTCTATCGAGTATTCACACTACCGTTCTTCAGATGTTACCCAATCATGATCCATGCATTGCTCGTCATGGTGGATTTCAGCACTTTTAGTAGGTCCATTGAATTGGCCTATCTGCCATGCCCATGGCCCAGTGGGCTTCTTGGTTCTCATCAATCGTCCGCAGCCCAATCTCCAATTCTTGAAAATGGTGGTCTGGTGAGGTGTCCCAAGTGGCGAACGTGTGGGGCGGGTGAGCTGAGCTCGACTGGTCTCCAGAATGCCTTGCTTATCGAGAAAAATTATTGCATACTCCCGCATCTCGTCGGTATGATCTAAAGTGATTAAGAGACACAGGGGGTTAGGGGGGGCGCTATCTCGTTTAACCCATCTCTATCTATTTCCTATCGAGTAGGAAACAAATACATCCATCAATGCGTGACCCCGACTTAAGCAAATCAAGCGCACAACTTGATTTAGTCATATTTCATTGTCAAGATAAAAATCATATTCCACGTTTTCTCTAATAGATTAGGCTCTTAGAGTAAATAGTTGCGCACATAATTTCAAATTAGTACCAAATCAAGTTGTCGCAAGTTTGATTCCTCATATCCCTCTTTTACACATTTGATGGGATTGTCTCTTATTAGGCGTGATGGGTTTCAACGAGGGCTAATATCATGAAAAATCATAAACTGGTATACTTGTGACAAATTTATCAAAAATTAATTTTTTTACCACAAAAACCCCAAACTGATACACCCGTGACACTTTTTCCCTCCGTTAGTTTTTGTTAAATTTTACAGTCAAATCTATAAGTTGTATAACACGTAGCAATTGACGAGTGTACTAGTTTGGAGTTTTACCCTATGTTTGTTATACGTGTACCAGCTTGTGATTTTTCGTGGTATTAATCCAATTTAATAGAGGGTAAATTTTGTCACAAATAATCCAAATAAAAAATTAATTTAGGGTAAAATTATCACAAGTATACCTGTTTGAGGTTTTTTTGTGGTCAAAAAATTAGTTTGGGGTAAATTTATCATAAGTGTACCAGTTTAAGATTTTCCATGGTATTAACCCTTTCAATAAATATATTTTTAAGGCCATCATCAAATTGGTATAAGGTTGAGCATGGTCTTAGTTAGGCCTATCTCTATCTATTTCCTAATGCGTATAAAAGAAGTACATCTATCAATGCGTGACCCCGACTTAAGCAAATCTCGCACAACTTGACTTAGTCATATTTCGTTGTCAAGATATAAGTCATACTCCACGTTTTTTCTAATAGATTAGGCTCTTGGAGTAAATAGTTGCGCACATAATTTCAAATTGGTACCCGAATCAATTGTCTCAAGTTTGACTCCTCATATCCCTCTTTTACACATTTGATGGGATGGTCTCTTACTAAAGAAAGTAAAAGAAGCTTTGAATTTTTTTGATTTTCCTTGTTCTTCTATCGATATACATAATACGTTTAAATAGATACATGGTTACATGATGAGGGCAAAATTTATTCCTTAAATCAAGGAAAGTATCCTCAAATTTAGGAAAGAATTTTAAATTCAAATCAAGGAAATTATCCATAGTTGTTTGAAGGTGAAGCTTGCTCCACAAAAATCTGATGAGATTAGAACTTAGACCTTTTGCAAACAAATCTGCAATTTGATCTTTGCTGGAGATAAACTAAATAGTGAGAATCTTATGCCCAACTAGTTCCTTGACATAATGAAAATCGATAGTGACATGTTTCGTTCTTGAATGGAAAACTGGATTGTAGGCGAGAGAGATTGTGGAAACATTATCACACCAGATGGTGGGTGGCGTAAGGAGTGGGCAATGCAATTCCTGTAACAAGGAACATAGCCAAACTAATTCAGCTGTAGTGTGAGCTAGACACCGATACTTAGCTTCATATGAAGAACGTGCCATCGTGGCCTGTTTCTTTACACTCCAAGAAAAGGGATTAGAACTGAAGAAAACACAGAACCCACCAGTAGAGTATCAATCAATGGGGCAACTTGCCCAGTCGGTGTTGCAATAAGTAGTGAGCTGGTGTTGGCCTGGACGAAAGTGAAGATTGTGAGTGATTGTGCTTTTCAAATAATGCAAAATTCGTTAGACTGCCACAAGATGATTCTCGATGGGAGACTTTAGGAACTTGCAAACTTGATTGACTGTAAAGTGATGTAGCTAGCAAGGATAATTTAGAGGGGGTGAATAGGTGATTTTAAATAATTTTGATCAATTTATAGTGGAAATGATTGATCACAGTAGAATCTGAATAAAATTCAGATTCAAAACAATTTAAATAGACAGTGTTCTTGGTGTGCAGTATATAAAGTAAGAAATAAGAAACAGAAAAACTGCACACAAGTTTATAGTGGTTCGGCTTATAGCAAGTCTACATCCACTCTCCCACGTTGATAGCGTACTGGCTAAATTTTACTATGTAATTAAGAGGAATTACAGATTCTGAGTGATAGGACTCTTGTGTATGATAGGACTCTCTATCTCATACAATCACTCTTATAAAGTATCCTTCAAGATCTTAGTGTTTAGCTCAATAAAGACAAGAGAAAGGATTGGAGTATGCTTAGACTTTGGACTTGTTGATTCTCGATTTCGTTCTTCTTCATTATACTCCTCATTGATCTCTTTTTATACTCGTCCACTTCTAAACTAGTCATTGGACAATCTTCAGAAGATCATCTTTCAATCTTCATCTTGGACAAATTTGTATAAAATGGATTGAGTAGCCGTTTGCTGACAAAATCTAAATCTTGCTGATTTTGGTTGCCCATATAATCAGAATCTTAGTTCCATAAGTAGAGCTTTATCCGTTGTAATGCATACTTGTCATAATGTTGGGTTGTCAATCAATTATAACCTTAAATTGAGACAATTAAAACTTTTTTCTTTGAAATCTATGCCAAATCACTAGCTGTAATGTTTCATTCCGAAAAAGTTTTGCTTCTGTGTCTGAAAAATTTCTGTGTCTGCATCTGCATCTGCATAACTTCTACGTCTGCATGACTTTTGCGTCTGCATTTCTTTCAAAACTTAGATTACTAGAGTTCTTTTAATAAGATATGAACCTATCTTTCATAGGGTTTGAAGTACTTTGAAGACTTAAAATAGAGTCCGAATGACTTTTATGGTAAAGTCTGAACTTCTCATTCTGAGTATGAACTTTTAGTTCTAAGAACTTGTAAAGTCTGATATTTCCTTATGAACTTCCAGAATATATTAACATGGAATCGAATGTATGTCAGATTCACAAGACAAACATAGAAAGTTTTATCAGTTTCAAAATTCATTAGGAGTTTTCCTCAACAATCTCCCTTTTTTTTTATAGTGACAAAACTTCCATGTAGATTCAATTAATGTCAAATAAATTTGAAGAAAATAATCATATTAAGCGCATGAAACACAGATAAAAAATAAATGTGCAAACTCTTAAGATCTGTGTATTTCTCTTCTTTTGAGTATAACTTGCATATTGGAATGTTAGCACGACAATATCTGCATAATCTATCCCCCTTTTTGTTATCAGCAAAATGAATAAAACAATAAGAAGCCGAATAAAGCACTGATATAAACCATCCAAACAGTCTAACAAAGGCAAATGTTAAAAATATTATAGAACCAGTTTGGAAATAAGAATGGTTTAAAAAGAGGGTATGAAACAGGCTATTTCTTGGATGGGGTTTAAACAATCTGAATATTCTCCAGGATAAAAACAGCTTCCTCAATCTTTGTAGAACAATGACCCACAGCTTTCTCCATATTTGTTGAACATAGAACAATAGCTTTTCCAATCTCTGCTTTGTCTTTTTCTGCCTGAAAATGTTGAGTCTGATTGTTTTCCCCAATAATTTTCTGTAGATTCTTCACGTCCTCTTCAAGTGTAGCTTGTTTCTCTTTTATTTCTAACAGAAGGGTCAGAATGGTCATATTGTTTGAGGTTTGTCCCTGAACATTATCCGGTGCATTCTATTCGAATCCATCCCCCGTCTCTGTTGGAATCTCTCCCTAAAAATCTGCCTGTCCTACAGTAGTATTTTCATTTGAAGTCCCTTAAAGATTAAGTGGAGATTGACTTACATCTGTCCTCTATGGAACATCATCCTGTTGCTATAGATGTGAGTCCCCAGATACTGGTTCTGAAACCTTCTCAACAGGTGCTGAAACATGTTCTGGACCAACATTCTGTCTTGTTTCAAGGTGTTTTGATTCATCATCTTCATCTTTGAGAAGAATTTTTCTCTTCTTGTTGTACACCCTTAATGGACTTGAAGACATAGTCTACTTTCTTGCTCTTTTTCCTCCTTTTTTTTTTCTTGGTTAGTTTTCCTGCCAACAGATTTTGCTTATGACTGCTAAACACCATTTCCTTTGTCTATACTTGTTCTTTCCTTTCTATCATCGAATTGCGTAAGATTCATCTTGGTAAGCATTTTTTCTCCAACAAACATCAAAGGAATATAGGTTTTGCACAAATCATCAGGAATAGTAATATTTAAAAAGGTAAAGATTCTAGTGATGAGTGCACCATAATGAAGTTGTCCTTTGTCCTTTTGGAGATTTATGTACATGTGAAAAATGATGATGTGAGGAAGAGAGAAAAGCGTTCCATTCAAAATAACCTAGATAAGCTTGATTTCAGACTTAGATAAGTCAGTATTGGAAACAGCTTTAGGTCTTAAGCAATTGATAATGATCTTATGCTAGATCATGATCCTTCTGTTCATATTAGAATATGAGATATGCCGTTTAGAGCCTCTAACAAAATTTTGATTTTCTAAAGTTGCTTTGGAAGCATATTCTAAGCTCACTTCAAATCGAATGAACTTGTAATTTTTCACTCCAATAATCAGAGCTAGATCTTCCACTTTCATATCATACTTTTTATCACTAACAGTAAATTGAAGCCAATTTATGGACAAAATAGATAGATTTGAGTAAAAGTAAGTAGTTAGTTTTGCATATACAAGTGTAGATTGCAGACATAATTCATAAATGCCTAATTTGTCAAAAAAATGTTTCACAGAAATGCCAGCCTTATCTAGATAGTCGAAATCCACACTACGATGATTCATAATCCCTCTAGCAAGTAGCAACTGATAATGTACATTGTGCTCTATATTTCTAAATAAACTACCATTACCTTGTACACTAGACGCAATTCCAACCTTTATGTCAAAGTTATAAAATAGTCTAGCATCATCATAAGGAATCATAAATTTAGACGCACTTGTAGATTTAAGGCTTATGCGGACAGATTTCTTTTCGGAGGGAGTAGAAGGTTCCCCTACTTTCTCTTTTCCCTTCCTGGAAATAGTCTTCTTTTGAGTAGTACTAGCCCGATCATGACTAGTTCTAGAGGAAAATTGAGAATAACTTCGTACAAGACTTTCTTCAGTGTGAAAGTCGTTGTCTTTCAGACATTGACGAAGAACCGATGCAGAAGCATTGATGCATTTCAACCTTTCGTATGCTTTCCATATAAGTTTGATATTACTGAAACGAAAATCGGTTTTACCCGTAGTTGGTGGAGACGATGGTTGTGGCTCTTGTGGTGTCGCTTTTGAAGGATCTTGGTGGTGGTCCAATTCTGTGTTTGATGAATCAGAAATCTCCATGAACTCTGATTTCTCTGACATCTTTGTGTCTCTATTAAGGATTCTTATCTTGCAAGGTATTATGATTCACAGAGGCAAAAAGATTTGTTCTTGGAGAAGGAGGAGAAGCAGACTCTGAAGGTTGTGATGATCGGAAGTGAATGGGTTGGTATTGTTAGGGTTTTATAAAAAGAAGAAGACGGTTTTTTAGAAAGAAAAACCGCTTTTAGAAGTTATAAAATGTGATCCTATTATTTAGGAATTTTAGAAATAGAGAAAAATATTTCGAGCACACTCAATTAATCAGATAAATTAGAATACATACATGATTTGCTTCCAAAAAATAACATGTACCAAAATATCCTGCTAGAAATGCCAAAAATATACCCGCCAAAATTTGAATTAAGGACGTACCTTTCATTTAAGTATGAAATAGACATTCAGACTGAGATTGTTTGAGTCTGAAAAATTCCTGTCTAACAAATACTTCAAGAAAATGGGTAAGTAATGCATAGTTTATTTCTAATATATTCAAATGAAGACTTATCAAGAGGTTTTGTAAATATATCAACTAATTGATTCTTAGAATCAATAAATTGAATATTCACACGACCATTATAAACATGGTTTCTAATAAAGTGATGCTTCATTTCAATGTGCTTGGCTCATGAATGAAGAATTAGGTTCTTAGTCAAATTGATAGCACTTGTGTTGTCATATTTGATTGCAACACTTGAATCTTTAATAACAAAGTCTCACAACTGTTGTTTCATCCACATAATTTGTGCACAACAACTTCCCAAGGCCATATATTCTGCTTCTGCCGTAGAAAGTGCAACTATGCTTTGTTTCTTCAAGTACCAGGACACCAACATATTTTCAAGTAATTGACATGTTCCTGTAGTACTTTTCCTTGTCTACTTTACGGCCAACTAAATCAACATCAAAATAACCAGTAAGAGTAAAATCTGATTCTTTGGAATACCAAAGACTTAACATTGGATAAGTTCCAATGTATTTAGTTATCCTTTTAACTGTAGAGAAATGTGATTCCTTTGGGTCATATTGAAATCCTGCACACATATAGACACTAAATAATATGTCAAGTCGAGACACAGTAAGATATAACAATGATTCTATCATGCTTCTATACACCTTATGATAAACCTTCTTACCATTTTCATCTTTGTCCAATTTGGATGAATGAGACATAGGAATGTTTGTTTTCTTGCAGTTCTGCAATCCAAATTTCTTGACAATCTCCTTTGCATATTTTTCTTGGAAAATGAAGGTTCCATCCTTGGTTTGTTTCACTTGTAATCTAAGAAAAAATGTCAATTCACCCATCATACTCATCTCGAACTCATTCTGCATATTATTAGAGAATTTTTTGCAAAACAGTTCGTTAGAAGATCCAAAAATAATATCATTAACGTAAATTTAAACAAGTAAAAAATCCTTACCTTTTCTCTTAATGAACAAAGTTGTATCAACCTTACCTTTTATGAAGTCATTTTGCAGAAGGAAGTTACTTAACCTTTCATATCAAGCACGAGATGCTTGTTTTAAACCATAAATGGCCTTTTTGAGTTTGTAAACATGATCAGTCTTCCTTGATTCTTCAAAACCAGGTGGTTGTTCCACATATACTTCTTCTTTGATATAGCCATTTAGGAAATCACTTTTCACGTCCATCTGAAACAATTTAAAGTTATGGAAACAAGCATAAGCTAAAAGTAGCCGTATGGCTTCTAATTTGGCAATCGATGCATAGGTTTCATCATAATCTATGTCTTTTTCTTGTGAGTAGCCTTGTGCTACAAGTTTTGCTTTGTTTCTTGTGACTTTCCCTTTGTCATTTAGTTTGTTTCTGAATACCCATCTTGTTCCAATTATAGGATGATTTCTGGGTCTTAGCACAAGTTCCCATACTTTATTGATTCTAAACCGCTGAAGTTCCTCCTGCTTAGCTTTGATCCAGCTTTCATCTAACAATGCTTCATCAATTCCTTTTGGTTCTATCTCTGATATCAATGCCAAGTTGCTGATGTTTTTCTTGTGTTTAGATCTAGTCTTGATGTTAATTGTTAGGGCTAGTGCTATCACCTAGATTTAAATGTGCGGAATGAAATGATGCTTAGTATCAATGTTGTCATGCCCCGGACCCCCGCCAAGCCCGCGACATCCCGCAGCCGGCCGATTAGTGCGATTTCCCAAGTTATCGCCGACCTCAAATAACCATCAGAGATTTACAACCACAATGGATATTAACAAATAAACCTTGACAATTTAAAATTAGGGAATTAATCAGGGAGAATATACATTTTCCTTTTCATTCAAACTTATACAATATCCATAATTTACAACCAGTCCATATTACTAACACCACGTACACTTACGCACCACAGCACACACCATCGATATCCAAAAAGATCGGTGACCTGGCTTTCTACCCCAAAATAGTACCCACTCAAAACTTACTCCGAACCGCTAAACTAGCCTCGACGATCCTTGCTCGGCATCCACTCAGAATCCGATTCCTCTTCACCCGAATCTGAACTCTCTGAACTCCCCTCAACGGTCTGATCATCTGAGGACTCTAGCTCCGCCTCAATCACGATCGTGTGGTTAATGTCGCCCGACTCAGCTAGAACATATTTTTGGTACTTCTCAGCCAGAAAGTCGAAGAAATTATCCTTGGGTACATAGTTAGGGTCCAAGTACTGCTAAAAAGGGAGATTGTACTTCGGTTCTCCCCAAGACTCTTCCGACTCCTCTGGCTCGTCGGGTACGTCCTCAGGTTCGACCTCGGGCTCTACTCCCACTGGCTCTTCCTCAGGAATCGGTTCCAAATCTATATCCATCAGGTCGTCCTCCGCCTGAGATACTTCGGGCACGAGTTCATGTTCGGCCTCTGATGATGCCTGGGCGCCCGACGCTGGATGCATGACTGACTGGGATATACTAGTTTCCACACTAGTCAACTCACCGTCTACAGGGGGTACAGCTAATGGATCCCAATCACCCACTAAATCATACGGGACATCAAACCCCCTGATAGACCCAAATACATCCCCGTCAGCATCTCTAAAGAACCAAGCCGTGTATACATAGGTCTCTAACAACGATAGTCCCACCTCTACAAAAATGGTGATAGTCTGCCTAATTCAGGTCGTGTCGTCAGGCATGGGAAACTCTGCTATTCCATTCTCAGTGTGTATCGGGACTCCAAAACGTGCTGGTGGTGGTGGTGGGGGATTCATGGTTCTTATCGGGTTCTGAAATATCGGTTAAAACAACCGTGAGAATACTTTTAAGTAAGTTCACCCCTAAACCCCACTTAGGCTATCACGTATTTCCAGACAATTTCAAAGAAACACAATCACACGTAAATACCAAATCACCACATATTAAACAGGTCAATTATTTACTTGAGCCTATACTGCTTACTCCCTGCACATTAGTAAAAATCGCATCAAATGCAATCACATGCATAATTAACTCACATTCTCGCGCATTCGTTCAAGTCTCATCTTATCTTTCCCACATCACTCGCCAGTGACCCGCGTAAACGTACATGCCTCAGGTACACTGCGACTATCTCATCACAACACTTTAGGCCCGCGTTCATGTACACACCTCGGGCCATGTATCTTGCCCGCGTAACATGCCTCAGGCTCAACACCTACCACCTACTGCGCAACCCGCGTAGAAGTTCACGCCTCAGGCTGGCAGTCCTCCGGTAGTACTGGGCATCGTCTCGCGTAACACGCCTCAGGACGACACAATTTCCACAATCTTACATGCCATGCCACACGCAATAACTTTCTCACTTATGCACACGCCCATCACACATTTACCACATACAACTGGCCCATCACACATGGCCTGTGCACGCACCAATTACATAAAATCCATGCACACTCGGCATTTGACCTGGCCAATATAATGATTAAAATCATTTGGCCCACACGTGCACTCAATAGGCATAAATACATCAACCAATTGCCCAACAACATACTAAATTTAATCACCACAATTTATTTATAATGTAAATACACATCCGACACTTAAATTCTCATTTTTCTCCCACTAAACGGCGTCGGATTAATTCCGATCCTTCACGGAACTTTCTTGCCATAAAATACCGGTTCTAAAAACCCAACTTGCGTCCCGAATAAATCATCACAGCCCCGTGAACAGTAAATCACAGCCACTGTTATTAAATAATTTCCAATAAATAATGCTCGAATTAAATCTTAAGGCCCGCCATAAAATTTCCGCTCCCAATTCATGCAATTCCGCACCTAATTTTATACAGATTTCGCCCAAAATCCTCCATTGATACCCGAAGTCCTAAATTGGGTTTAGGTGAGACTTATAAAGTTTTAGACTAAATCGGCTAGAATGGGGAGCGGTGGCACAATCTCAGACACGACGGGGACGGCGTACGGCCTTTGATGAGCGGCGGCGAAGCTCGGCAACGGCGATTGGCTTGCGGCGGCGGTGTGGGTCTCACTTGGCCGAGACCCACGGTGAGAGAGAGAGAGAAAAAGAGAGAGAGAGAAAAAGAGAGAGAGATGGTGAGGTTTGAGGATGGCGATGGCTTGAGGGTGACGTGGACGGCGGCTTGAGGGCGGTCCAGCGTGCGGCGACGAAGCGGTGGCGCCGGCATGAGGGAGGAATGGCCAAAGAAGACCCACGGTAGAGGAGGGGGAGTTCACGGCTGAATGGGGGGAAGAAATGAGGAAGGAGAGAAAGAAAAGAAGATTAAATGGGTCTTAATCCAAAGCCAAAAATTACCAAAATGCCCTTTTCAAACACTTTTAATTTGACGGTCAATATTCGATCTTATCTTGGAATCGATGGCCTAGATCGAATCTTACCAAAAATATCTAAGAGCATACTTGTAATTTCTTAAAAAGTTCAAGGGCAAAATTGTCCAATCCAAAATTTGAGAGCAAAATGACCAAAATGCCCTTTGCCCATAAAACATGCCCTTTAATAAATCCTAGGGGTATTTTGGTCACTTTCTCCGTTTCTTGCCCAAATCGAATTTTTTCCAAAGAATTTAGGCGCACCAAAAATTGACACGTGTCACGTGCAACGTGATCCTAGCGTTTCGTCGTGAATTCCTAATTTTCCGGTATCCAATTTGAGTGAAAATTCAATAATTAAATTCTATTAAACGCAACTCAAGCGTTTCTCGAGCTAACGGGTGGCTTGTTAGGGAAATTCGCAGAATCGACTCGTGACTGATACTAAATTGAGTTGCGTACAAGTCCGTTCGGTACGTAACGATCTCGATTGTCATTAAAATCGCAAAGATCAATCACTTGATCCGAGGGGTACAATCGTTCGGTATAATTTTAGGATCATTCGTCAAGTTGTTTTGTGGTCCAACGAAATCACCCGCGACTCACTACTATGACAGTGATGAACTGACCCCTAACTATCCTTGAATCGGCCAACAGTGGCTCAAAATATCACTTCTACGATTTAATGGTCGAAATCCATTTACGATCAAATTTTCTTTTAGTCGCACGAATTTAATTCCCCTATTAGCATTTCCCTAATAGTAAGCGTTTTCAGGAATGATCATTTCTGGGCGAGAAATTTACTACGAGCACATTTCATAAAACTCAATTATTCAATAAATTCCAATTGGTGGAAATTTCGGAATGTCACAAATGTCATCTTTTAAAACATGACCACAGATAAAATGATACTTAGTATCAATATGCTTAGCTCTAGAATGCAGAATAAGATTTTTGGTCAAATTGATGGTGCTGGTATTGTCACATTTGATTTCCATAGTTGAGTCTTTAATATTGAAGTCTCTCGATTGTTGTTTCATCCAAAGAATTTGAGCACAACAACTACCAAGTGAGACATATTTTGCTTCTACTGTTGAAAGAGCTACAGTTTGTTGCTCATTTGAATACCATGAAACAAGCATGTGTCTTAATAATTGACACGTTCCTGAGGCGCTTTTCCTGTCTATTTTGCAACTAGCATAATCAGTATCAGAATATCCAATAAGAGTAAAGTTTGATCCCTTAGGATACCACATCTTAAGTGTAGGATTGATGCTAACATATTTGATAATTCTTTTGACTGCAATAGGATGAGATTCTTTTGGTTTTGATTGAAATCTTGCACACAAACAAATGCCGAACAAAATATCTGGTCGTGAAATAGTTAAATATAAGAGAGAACCAATCGTGCTTCTATATAATTTTTTATCTACTGATTTTCCTTTTTCATCCTTATCTAATTTAATGGAATATGACATTGGAGTATTAGCCTTTTTGCAATTTACCAACCAAACTTTTTCGTAATTTCCCTGACATAATTTTTTTCATAAAGAAAGGTGCCATTTTTTGTTTGTTTAATCTGTAATCTAAGGAAGAAAGTTAACTCTCCCATCATGCTCATTTCAAATTCTCTTTGCATCATTTTAGAGAAATTTTTACACAATTTTTCATCTGTAGAACCAAAAATGACATTGTCTATATAGATTTGAACAATTAAAATATCTTTACCTTTTTTTTTTGATGAATAGAGTAGTGTCTACATTACCTTTTGTGAAATCATTTTGTTCCAGAAAGCTACTCAGTTTTTCGTACCAAGCACGTGGTGCTTGCTTGAAACCATATAATGCTTTCTTGAAAGTATATACCTGATCAGACTAGTGAGGATCTTCAAAACCTGGAGGTTGTTCTACATATACTTCTTCTTTGATGTAGCCATTTAAAAATGCGCTTTTTACGTCCATATGAAATAGTTTAAATTCACAGAAACAACCATAAGCCAGTAAAATTCTTATTACTTCTAACTTGGCCACCAGAGCGTAGGTTTCATCATAATCTATTCCTTCCTCTTGTGAATATCCTTTATCCACAAGTCTTACTTTGTTTTTGACGACTTTTCCTTGATCGTACAGTTTATTATGAAATACTCATTTTGTTCCAATAACTAAATGATTTTTGGGTCTAGAAACAAGTTCCCATACTTGATGGATTTGGAATTGTAAAAGTTCCTCTTGTATAGTTTCAATCCAGTTTTCATCTTTCAATGCATCTTCAACATTCTTTGGTTCAACTTCAGATATGAGAACCATTGTATTTATGACTTCTTTTGCTTTTGCTATGGTATTGATTCCATCATCTAAATTTCCAATGATAAGGTCCTTGGGATGACTGGATTTTTGTTTCCAGTTTCCGTTGAGTCTTTCATCGTTTTCATCATTGAGATTTGATGATTCTTCATTGTCTCATTAGTTTGATGATTCCTGAGCTTCATCAGATCTTTGATTTTGATTATTTTCACTTGCCGTCAATTCATTAGATGCTGGGTTTTCAGTGTCAGAATCATCTTATTGAGTCTGAATTATGTCTTCAAATTTGACATTCAACAATTCTTCCACTATTTGAGTATTCTTATTATATACTCTATAGGCCTTGCTTGTTGTTGAGTATCTAAGAAATATTCCTTCATTTGACTTTTTATCAAACTTACCAATACGATCATTAGGATTTTTAAGAATAAAACATTTACATCAAAAAATCCGAAAGTATGAAACATTGGAAATTTTACCTTTGAACAATTCATAAGGGGTCTTTTCAATAATTTGTTTTGGAAAAATTCTATTTGAAATATAGCAAGCTGTTGAAATAGTTTTAGCCCAAAAATGTGTTGAAGTTTTGTTTTCAAATAGAAGAGTTCTGGTCATTTCTTGCAAAGTTCTATTCTTTCTTTCAACTACTCCATTTTGTTTAGGAGTATAAGGTGAAAAAAAAATATGTTGAATACCATTTTCATAATAGAAATAAGAAAATTTTTGATTTTCAAATTCTCTTCCATGTTCAGATTTAATGCTCGAAATAGTGTAACCATTTTCATTTTGTACCTTTTTGGCAAATTTTGAGAAATATTTAAATGTTTTACTTTTATGAGTAAAAAAGAATACCCAAGTATATCTTGAATAATTGTGTAGAATAACTAAACAGTATTTCTTATCTCCAAGAATTAGAGTTTGAGTAGGTCCAAAAATGTCCATATGAAGCAACTGCAAAGCTTGGTTAGTGCTTACATAATTTATTGATTTAAATGAACTTCTTACCTGCTTACCTTTAGACCAAGCTGAACATAATTTTGTACTTTTAAAATTTCGTTCTGGCAATCCTTTGACAAGTTTCTTTAAAACTATTTTAGAAATTAACTTGATACTGACATGTCCGAGCTTCCTGTGCCACCAATCAGATTCTTCTTTTATGAAAACGAGACATTGCAAGTCATCAGACTTTGTATTTGGTAGGAAGATGTTTCCATGTCTTCGACCCGTAAATGATTGCTTGTTGTCTTTACTTATCCTAGTGCACTTGTTTTCTTGGAAAGTAATTCTGTAACCAATATCACATAATCGACTAATGCTAATTAAATTGAAATTCAAACATTTAACAAGTGAAACTTCATTGATGATGAGATTGTCAATTCTGATAGTTCTTTTGCCAATTATTTTTGCTTTGTTGTTGCCTCCAAAGGATACACTTCCCCCTTTAATTCTTTCTAACTTAATGAATTTTAGAGGATCTCAGGTCATGTGTCTTGAGCAACCACTGTGAAGGTACCACTTGTTCTTTCTTTTCTTTTTTTTTTTTTGGTAAGGTTGTTCTTTCTTTTCTTTGATACCTACAAAAGATAAGTAACTTGGTTTTTTTTTTGTGCCCATATTTTCTTGGGTCCATTTTGGTTAGGATCAGTCATTCTCAGAATATCTCTCTGAATAGGTCTCCAAACCTTTGAACAATCACTCTTAAAGTGATTTGAATCACCACAATTTGTACATTTTTGTGAAGTTTGACAATTGAATTTTACAAACTGCTTTTGAAAGTAATTTCTGTAATCAAATTTAAAAGGTCTTTTCTTTAGTCTTTCTTTGACATTTGGAAGAGAAATTTTCAATTCAGTATTTTTATCAAAACCCCAGACCTGATTTATTATAATAAGGAATTTGAATTGACAAAATATGTTGAAGATTTTTAGAACCCATTGAGAATTTCTTGGTTATATTAGAAATGTCATTTTTCAAGAGTTCTTTTTCATTAGAGATGCGATCAAAAGTTTCCTTAAAAATATTTTTCAAATCAGAAATTTCCTTTTTTGGTGAATCATTTTCCTTTTCAGGAAAATCTTTATTCTTTTTTATAAGATTAAACTCTTTTTGCATGAAATCAATCTTATCCTTTTATGAAATATCTTGCTATTTTAAAAGATTATTTTCCTTTTTTACACATTTAATTGACTCATCAATTTCCTTGTTTTGAGTCGTACTTCTTAGAGACACAATTTCCTTCTTCAGTATAGAAATCTTTTTGAAGACGGCTTTATTAACAGAAATTAATTCATCAATATAATTTGAAACTGCTTTAGGAATATTTGAATTACTTACCTCATCTTCTTCATCAAAGCTTAATTCTAAGTTTGATTTTGCCATCAAACAAATATTGGCAAACTCTTGTTTGCTTTCTTCATTCTCTAAATCACTCTATGTTTCAACTTTGAAAGCCTTCTTATATCGTTCATATTTTCCTTTGTTCTTTTTGAGAAGGGGACATTTGGGTTTTATGTGTTCGTTCTTTTTGCAGTGGAAACATATTACATCTTTGTTTTCTTCGTTTTTGGCACTGGATTTCTTCTAAAAATTTAGCTTCCTGGCTTTTAATGGTTCAGAATTCTTGAATTGCTTCTTTGATTGATTCATCTTCACCTTCTTTGAGGGGTAAGTATAGCGCAAGTACCATAACTTTTGTACGGAGGACACTTAAGTGTCATAATTTTTTTTGGCTCATTTTAGTGCCATGACTTACAAAAAAAAGATCACTTAAGTGCCATTTATAAGCTGGTCGTGAGGGCCCAAAACCGTGATTTTTCCGATCGAATGGTGACCTTCCCGGCGAGGCGAGTACCACCAGCTTGAAGAGAGGGTGTTGGTGAATCATTCCATGGTCTCCGTTCATCTCGAAATTTCTGTTTTAGCCTCAGTTGACGAAGGTAAAAATGCTTCGTAGTCACACAATTTATCAAGCCGATTTGTGTGACTACGAAGCATTTTTACCTTCGTCAACGGAGGCCAAAACGGAAATTTTGAGATGAACGGAGGCCATCAAATGATTCATCGACATCCCCTCAAGCTGATGGTGCTCGCCTCACCGAGAAAGTCATTGTTCGATCGGAAAAGTTGTAGTTTTAGGTCCTCATGACTAGCTTGTCATAGGGGTTGATCGTGAGAGCTCGAAACCGCGGCTTTTCCAGCCAAACGGTAACCTTCTCGGTGAGGCGAGCACCACCGGCTTGAAGAGGGGATGTCGGTGAATCATTCCATGGTCTCCGTTTGTCTCGAAATTTCCATTTTAGTTTCCGTTGACGAAGATAAAAATGCTTTGTAGTCACATAAATCGGCTCAATAAATATGTGACTACGAAGCATTTGTACCTTCGTCAACGGAGGCTAAAACGAAAATTATCAGATTGAGTATTATCAGATTCTGAAGGTTCCGTTTTAGGGATTTATGTTTTCAGTTTTTGTTGAATCTATCCTTATGAGTATTATTAGATTCTGAAGGTTCTGATTGAGTCTGGATTGAACCTTCTTTTCCTTCTTCTACATATTCAATGATCTTTGGAGATTCTTGTTGAGCTTTAGATAGCTCTTGAACATTGGGAGATGGTTTACATTCATCTTTGCGAGTCTAAACAATTTTATCACACCTCACATTCATTATTTCTTCCACAGTCTGAGAATTCTTATTGCAGACTCTAGGGGAAGAACAACATTGGTGTCAAAACTTGTGTACGGAGGCCACTTTGGTGCCAAAACTTCCATTTGGATCACTTAAGTGCCAAAAGTTTACGCCGGCGATCACTTAAGTGCTAAATTGGAGAAAAAACGATCACTTAAGTGCCAACGGTGAGAAATTCCGATCAAATTTAATACGTGATTTTTATATTTAAATGTTAATGACACATGGCATTTCCACGTGTATAATTCAATTTTGCAAATATTTTTTTCTGATTTTTTTCTTTTCTTTTTTTTTTCTTTCCTCTCTCCTTATTTTCTGTGGCCAACGTCCGGCCACCGGCCATGGCTGGCTTCATCGGGCATTGCCTTCCTCTGGGAGAGGTCGCCATGGCCTCGGCGAGGGCCGGCCTCGCCGGGGCTCGCCTCGCCAAATCCGGCGAGGCCAGCCCTCGCCGAGGCCACGGCGGCCTCGCCGGGCCTCGCTTGAAGGAAGGCGACACCCGGCGAGGCCGCCGTGGCCTCGACGAGGCGAGCCCTTGTCGAGGCCACGGCGGCCTTGCCGGGCCTTGCCCGGAGGAAGGCGAGGCCCGGCGACCGTCGCCTGGGCAGGGCGAGCCCCGGTGAGGGCTTGCCTCACCAGATCCGGCGAGGCCGGCCCTCGCCGAGGCCACGGCGGCCTCGCTCGGACGAAGGCGGCGCTTGGCGAAGTTGGGCATGGCCGGTGGCCGGACGCCGGCCACCGGAAATATGAAGAAAGAAAAGAAAAAAAAGAAAAGAAAGGAAAAAAAGAAAGAAAAGGAAAAAAAAGAAAAGAAAGGAAAAAAGAAAGAAAAGAAATACCACGTCAGCCTTCGGCGAGCCACATAAGCTTGAAAAATTAATAAAAAAACGCCACGTCGGATTTCCGGTGAAGTGGCACTTAAGTGATCATTTTTCACAACTTTTGGCACTTAAGTGATCCAAATGGAAGTTTTGGCATCAAAGTGGTCTCCGTACACAAGTTTTGGCACCAATGTTGCTCTTCCCCCTGCAGACTCTATAAGCTTTACTTGTAGTAGAATATCCAAGGAAAAATCCTTCATCTGCTTTCTCATCAAACTTACTAGAGCGGTCATTTGGATTTTTGAGTATAAAGCATTTACAACCAAATATACAAAAAAAAAAAATACTGGGTTTCTACCTTTGTAAAGCTCATAAGGGATTTTGTCAAGAATGAGCTTAAGAAAAACTCTATTAATGATATAACAAGCTTTAAAAACTGCTTCTACTCAAAAATGAAAATGAATTTTACTTTCAATCAAAAGAGTTCTTGCCATTTCTTGCAAAGAACGATTTTTTCTTTCCACAAAACCATTTTGTTTTGGTGTATAAGAAGTAGAAAAGTTGTGTTGAAAGCCATTTTTCTCACAGAAATATGAAAAACTTCGATTTTCAAATTTTCTCCCATGATCAGTTTTAATGCTGGAAATGGTATAACCCTTTTCATTCTGAACTCTTTTTGCAAATCTTGAAAAATATGAAAATGCTTCATTTTTATGAGCAAGGCAGAATACCTATGCAAATCTTGTGAAATCATCAACAATAACTAAACAATATTTCTTACCACCAATACTTTATGTTTTGATTGGTCCAAATAGATCCATATGTAGAAGCTACAAATCACGATTAGTGGAAACATGATGTGTAGACTTAAAAGAGCTTCGTACTTGTTTTTCCAGAGTGCAAACATTGCATAATTCTGTTTTCTTGTACTTCAAATCTGGCAGACCTTGAACCAATTTCTTGTTTGAGATTTTTGAGATTTGTTTCATACTAATGTGCCCTAATCTTCTGTGCCATAGATCATCTTCCTCTTTGATTGAGATTAAGCAATGTATGGAGTTAGGATTGACATCTAGAAGACAAATATTGCCATGTCTTCTTCTTGTGAATGTTTGAGAAGAATCTTTGCTTGTTCCTGAGGATGTATTTTCTTGAAAATTGATTCTGAAGCCTGTGTCGCATAGTTGGCTTATGCTTATCAAGTTGTAGTTGAGTCTTTTTACCAATGATATATCATTGATTGCGATTCCTCCAATTTCAACTATTCCTTTACCAACTATCTTTCCTTTGTTATTTCCTTTAAAGGAAACTTTTTCACCATTCAAACTATGAAGATTAACGACCATGCTTGGATCTCTTGTCATGTGTCTAGAACATCCACTGTCTAGGTACCACTTTCTTTTTCTCTTTGTGCTAACATGCAAAAATCACAACTACTCAAGTTTTCTTTGGTACCTAAATTTGTTTGGGTCCTTGAGAATTGGTATAGACTGTCTTAACAAAGTCTCTTTGAATTGGTCTCCTGACCTTAGGACATTCATTCTTAAAGTGTTGTGGATCTCTACATTTTAAGCACTTGAGTGCACTTCGGCCAATAGATTTGACAAAGTTCCTTTTGAAATGATTTTAATAAACTTGTTTAGGAGGTCTTTGCCTTAATCTCTCCTTGACTTTTGGAAAGTCAATTAAATTGTCATTTTCCTTCACAAATTCAAGACCAGATTTGTTATAGTAAGGAATTTGTATAGAAAGAATATCCTTCAGCGTTTCTGAACCTTTTGAAAATTTGGAAGTAATTTCTGAAAATTCCTTTTTCAAAAAAATATTTTCTTTAGAAAGTAAATCTCGATTTTCCTTAACATGATGGAATTCTTTTTGAAGGAAATCGATTTTATCTTTTTGTGAAACATCCTATTGCCTCCATAATGAATTTTCCTTTTTTAATTGAGAGATTCTTTTAAGAGCAGTCTTAAATTCAAAGTATAATCCATTAATGTAATTTGACACTTCAATTGGAATTTCATGATACTTTACTTCAATTTCGACTCTAGCATTAGAATCTGAATCGAAGTTTGAATCATAGTCTGAGTTTGACTTGGCCATCAGATAAAAGTTTGAGATATCTACATCACTGTCTTCACACTCTGTATCACTCCAGGTTTCAACTTTTATGGCTTTCTTTGCTTTCTCAAATTTGCTCTTTTTCTTTTTCAGAAGTGGACAATTTTGCTTGATATGTCCACATTTCCTGTAATGAAAGCAGATTACTTCATTTGATTTTCTTGTTTCATCGAGAGTCTTTTTCTTCTCAAAAGGCTTCTTCCCTTTGAAGTTTCTTCCTTTGATTTTCATCTTCTTGTACTTTTTTATGAAGAAAGCCAGTTCTTCATCGTTAACATCTTTAGAATCTGCATCATCAAAATCAATATTAGAATTTAACGCAATTAACTTTTTACCTTTGGATTCATTCTCCTCATTCAATTGTTCAGTCTCATATGAATGAAGAGTTCCAATTAGCTCATTCATTGATAGAGATATGATCCTTTGAGTCTCTCGAAGTGATGTTTTGATATTGTCCTACTGCTTTGATAGTTCTCTCAAAAGTATGTTGACTTTCATCACATCTGAGACTGGTTGTCCTTGATATGCAAGACCGTTTACTATGTCAGTAAATCTGTCATACATATCAGCAACTGATTCTCCAGACTTCAGTATGAAGGATTCATATTGACTAAGCAATAGATTGATCTGAGTTTCCTTAGCTCGATTTGTTCCTTCATATGTAGTGTAGAGAGTATCCCAGATATCCTTAACTAATTTATAAGAAATAATTTTCTTATATTCAATAGGTGCTAAAGTACAATAGAACGAATAAATTGCTTTTAAATCTAAAGCTTCTCTTTTTGATATCTCAATTTGAGATAATGGAGGATTTGCCGGTGCGTTTCCTTCTATCTTTTCTTTTGAATCAGAAGGTTTTGGTTTGACTCCTTTGATGATAATATCACATTGCATATGATCAATTGACTTGATGAATGCCTTCATCTTATTCTTCCAGACACTATATTCCTTGCCATCGAAATACGATGGTCTGTTGTTGCTTTGTTCTTCAATGAAACTTGGAGCACTTAAGCTAGCCTTATAGATCGTTAGCTCGGAAGTAATACACTTCAATAAACGAGTAACCAGGCTTTGATACCAATTGATGTAGCTAGCAAGAATCACCTAGAGTGAGGTGAATCGGTGATTTTAAACAATTTTGATCAATTTATAGCGGAAATGATTGATCACAGTAGAGTTTGAATAAAATTCAGATTCAAATAGTTTAAATAGACAGTGCTCTTGGTGTGCAATATGTAAAGCAAGAAATAAGGGATAGAAAAACTGCACACAAGTTTATAGTGATTCGGCTTATAGCAAGCCTATGTCCACTCTCTCACGTTGACAGCTTACTGGCTGGATTTCAGTATGTAATCAAGAGGAATTACAAATTCTGAGTGACAACACTCTTGTGTATGATAGGACTCTCTATCTCACACAATCACTCTTACAAACTATCCCTCAAGATCTTAGTGTTTAGCTTAAGAAAGACAAGAGAAAGGATCAGAATATGCTCAGACTTTGGACTTGTCGATTCTCAATTTCATTCTTCTTCATTTTGCTCCTTGTTGATCTCCTTTTATACTCCTCCACTTCTAAACTAGCCGTTGGACAGTCTTCAGAGGATCATCTTCCAATCTTCATCTTAGATAAATTTGTATAAAATGGATTGAGTAGCCGTTTGCTGACAAAATCTGAATCCTGCTAATTTTGGTCGCCCATACAATCAGAATCTTGATTTCCATAAGTAGAGCTTTATCCGTTGTAATGCATACTTGTCATAATGTTGGGTTGTCAATCAATTATAACCTTAGATTGAGACAATCAAAACTTTCCTTTCGTGAAATTTATATCAAATCACTAGCTGTAATGCTTTGTTCTAAAAGAGTTTTGCTTCTACGTCTGAAGAACTTCTGCATCTGCATTTGCATAACGCCCACGTCTGCATCTGCATAACTTTTGCATCTGTGTTTCTTTCAGAACTTAGATTAATGGAGTTCTTTTAATAAGATATGAACTTGTCGTGACCTAAATCTTTTTAGGCTAATGGATTATTAAGACTAAACTTAACTCGGGCTGTCCTAAGCCCTACCAATTCGCAACTTAGGATTTAAGTTTTTAATATACAAAAGTTTTTATGCTTAGAGTCGCCGCTAATCTTTTTATGGTAGGTCGATTAGAAACCTAAATAAAACATAGGGAGATATGTTTTATTCCTATAAACCAGAGATTCTAAGCTCGAGAACTTGATTACGCTAGATCTAGACTAACGCCCTTTCGGTACCTTTTCTTTTCAAAAAATGTTTTGGTAGACAGTTTGGATTCATTTTAACTTAGTCACTAGCATGTGAGGTGATCATACGGGTGCGCAAACCATCAAAGTAACACCCAATAATCAAAACATTATATAAATTGCAAGATTGAGAGAATTACTTACCTCGAAGCAATATAAGTATCTGCAATATTAGCTAGAAAATCATATCAATAATCCTAATATGATTTCTAATTAACAAGCAGTTCACTCGATATTTTTTTTTCACTTATTTAAATGAAAGTTAATCTATATGTAATGACGTGCAAAAATCAACATGCAATTAATGCAGCCTAACATAGAAACTATATGTCATGCGACGATGTGACATAATTCTAATGATGGACAAATGACTTGTTTTTAGTATTTTTTCAATGAAATTCGGAATTAAAAAAATGCCTAAATTAACATGCAATATATCCTAGAGAAAATAATTTGATCTATCCTAAAGTGATTCCTTTTTTGGGGATTTTTATTAAAATTCGAAATTATTAAATATTCTAAATAATCCACTAAGATTAAAACAATCTTTAATTTAAACTAGGAAATATGCTACCCAAAATCCCAATTTAAATCAAATAATTATCTTATTCTTTTGGATATATTTAAGATTCCCTAAGCATACAAAATTTCTAATTTAAATCCTAACTAACATGTTTTGGATTTTCTTTATTTAAAAAAAACAATCAAATAAAGATAACAACCATGTTTAAATAATCCACGCAATTCGTAAGATTTTTCTTATCAAATTCAAATTAGGCAAAGAAATTAAACTAACGGTCATATCTATAAAGTTATAGATATCGACAGAAAGCTGATTGTTCAAATTTAGAAAGCAAATAAAATCTATTATCGTATCCAAGTGGTTATCTTACCTAATTTGCGGATATCTTCCAAATTCGAACTCAGTTCCATATTGGGATCGCAGACCGGGATGGTGACCGATGGCGGCAAGCGGTTCACGGGTTCAGGCTCAGGTGGCAACAGCGTGTCAACGTCGGTTAGGTAGCAAAATTGAATTGGGCTTAAAGTTTGCTGGACCGCCACCGTTGCGTCGCTCGTGTGTTGACCAAGAACTAGGAATTCGTCGAAATAGCTTAATGATGGTCAAGGAGTAGTCTTGCGCTAGTGACAAGGACCAACAGAATTGCTGATCTTTCTAATTTGGGTGTATTTTTGTGACCTGCAGAAAAGATCCGAAAGACTCTTTTCCTTCTCCCCTTTTTTGGCGTTTTCTCCTTTGGCTTCTCTATAGCTGTGAAGAAATCTTCCCCTGCACTCACAAACGTCACCACTGGATCACCATCTTCAATCTTCCAGGGCACCACAATATTTCTTCTTTAGCTTCGACTTATGATTTCTCTCTTTATGTTCCTTTACGTATCACCCACGAATCACACAAAAGCTGATTAATGGCTCTTAGCGCTGTGACAAAGGATGCTCGACGATGTTCAGCGATGCAACAACTTCTCGGCTTCGTTAAGCAGTGACCAATGCAACAAGGACGTTGGCGTGATGGTAGCGACTGGTGTGACACCGGGGACAGCACCGGTGGCGAAATAGCAGCGACGACTCACGGCCACAAGTTTGGCTGTGAGTAGAGGGCGCGACATGAGGCGGCACGGGCTTGAACGGGACATGGGCACTCGCAACAGTGATTGGTACGGTGGCGGCGTGGCCTGTGCGGCTGTCGTCTCCTCTCACTTTCAATCTGACGTATGTCTCTCGTGCTTTCAAAGATTGTCTTCTTCGAAAATTATGAAACCTCCCTAATTATGACGCATAATGACATATTTATATCGCAACCCTAGGTTAATTAACTGGGCTTCCTAGTCCTATTGAGCTTAGACTTAGGCTTTATTAATTTTATTTTAATTCTAAATGGGCTAAATTAATTCAGGCTGATTTAAGCTCAAATTAAAATAAGCAAAGCCTTTTAGACTTGTGAATTTTGGCCCCCAATCTCTTGAGTGAGCCGAGCGCTCGAGCTCGATTTACGTGATGAATTTTCAGCTTTCTCGCCATGGCCGGTCCGACGTGGAATGAAACTAACCTATATGAACTTAAACTATATGCTATGCAATTTTAATATTTTTGTTTAGGGGTTAAAATTTAATCCCTAATTTTCTATGTAAATTATTATTAAATGGTCGGTCGAAATTTAGGTGTCGACATAACCTATTTCTCATAGGGTCTGAAGTTCTTTGAAGACTTAAAATAGAGTTTGAATGACTTTTATGGTAAATTCTGAACTTTTCATTCCGAGTCTAAACTTTTAGTTATGAGAACTTGTAAAGTCTGATATTTCCTTCTGAACTTTCAGAATAGATTAACTTGAAATGAAATGCATGTCAGATTTACAAGATAAACATAGAAAGTTTTGTCAGCTTTGAAATTTATTAGGAGTTTTCCTTAACATAAATGAAATGTCAAGACGCATCAAAGTAACGTACTGCAACGCTCCAACAAGACTCCAATAAAGTGTGGGATTCGATAATGGAGGGCCATCACCATGGCCAAGTTTTTGAGACACAGTAGCCATTGGGATTGATTTTCATCTGTCCATATTTGCACGCTTTAGAACATCCATAATATACTTCGACTGATTAAGTTGTATGCCTTCCGAATTACATGTTATTTGAACACCAAGAAAATGAAAAAGAGGTCCGAGGTCTTTCATACGAAAATGATGGCCAAGATGTGAGATCAACTACTACAACGTTGAAGTTTCATTGCCATTGAGTATGATATCATCAATGTACAAGAGGAGATATATGGTTGTATGCCCTTGGTGGAAGGTGAACAATGATGGATCGGAGTTGGAGACGGTGAATCCAAAATCTTGAAGTTTTGAATTAAACTTTTCGTACCAGGCTCGAGGGGCTTGACAGAGGCCATAAATGGATTTCTTCATGTGACAGACATAATTAGGTTTGCTCGGATCAACATAGCCTGGAGGCTGGGACATGAATATTATTTCATGCAAATCACCATGTAAAAATGCACATTCGACATCCAATTGTTGAAGTGGCTAATTGTGAGAGACCGCAAGAGATAAAATAATTCGAATGGTGATAGGTTTCACCTCAGAAATGAAGGTCTCAATAAAGTCAACACCCGGTTATTGATGGAAACCTTTAGCAACAAGGCAAGCCTTGTAGCGACTAATAGAGGCATCCAAATTTCGTTTAACTCGAAACACCCATTTGCAGCCCGCTACAATCATAGTAGGATCATAAGGGACCAAACACCATGTTTATTGCTGTTGAAGAGAGGTAAATTCTTGATCTATGGCATGACGCCATTGAGGTTCCTTAATCGCTTGGGAGTAACATATTGGTTCGGAGATATGGATGGCGATAAGTGCAATCAGAAGTGGGTGAAGGGTATAAGAAAAGGCCTTTCGTTTGGTAATACCAGACTTAGATCTTGTTTGCATTGGGTGAGTGGAAGAAGAAGGGACATGTTGATTATTAATAGGTGGAGGAAGGGGTTGGCTAGAGGTTTGCACGATAGATTCAGCAGTTAGTGAAGAAGGCACCGGGGAGGTATCGTTGGATGTGAGAACAACTTGTGAAGTGGTGAAGAGATCACAATGAGCTTGCTCAGTTTGAATGACTCCAAAAAAATCGAGACTATGAGGTGGAAGATGTGAAGAATGAGTGGGAGTGATATGGGAGTGAGAAAACTTAGTTTCATCAAAGAAAACATGACGACGAATAAATACTCGATCAGATGTTGACACCTAAATTTTGATTAATCATTTAGGGCTTTATAGCGTAAAATTTAGGGTTTAATTTTTAACCCTAAACCAAAAATATTTTCATTAAAACTGCATGGCATATAGTTATTAGGTGCATTTGCATTAATAGGGCCTGTATAGACGCAAAATAAAATAAATAAATAAATAATAATAGAAAAAAAAGAGAAAGAAAAAGAAAAAAAAAAATCTTTAGGTCGGGTTCGTGGCCCATTTCCTTTTCCCCCTTTTCTTTCTTTCCTTCTTTCTTCCTCCTCCCTCTCCGTGTGGGCCGGCCCTCCTCGCCTCGGCCCGGCCCGCGCGCCCTTTTCTTCTCCCCCAGTCAACGCTTTTGAAGGTACGGGGGGAGATGAATAGAAAAGCAGATGCAGAGAAGACGAAGAAGAAGGCAGAGACCGCAGGGGTAGCCGGAACAGGGACAGAGGCGCGGGAAGCGCAACGCGATCCGCGGGTCTGTGGATCAGCCAGCCACGGCAAGCTGGTGGTGGTAGGGGGCCATGCGCGCCTGCTGGCCAGCTCCGCGCGACCGCCGTGGCCCTTAAAAGGGCGAGCGAGACAGAGAGGACGAGGGGCGAGGAAGTAGAGAGAGAGAGAGGAGTGCGAGCGACAGAGAGAGATTCGGCGGAAGAGAGCGAGCGATAGAGAGATTGGGAAGAGAGAGAGAGATCCGAGGTCGAACGGGCGTCCGTCGACGACCGCCATACCCCAGTTGTGGCCGGCGAAGTCGGTGAACCCCTTTCCCCCCACGGTAGGTTCGAGTATTGTGTGATGCCGTCTTCTTTGTTGTCTGCTTGAACCGAGGCCGATTTCCCGAGGATTTCGGTTCGGGGGCGAGCGAGGCAGTTGGACGTACTCCGATCTATCAAGGTTCGCTGCCCCCGAGCCAGATAGGGCGCGCCACAGACCCACCTCCGGTTTTCCTCCCTCCCCTTTTTTTTTGTTCCTTTTTTGCTTCCCCTGTTTCCGGTGCTCTATTCGGCGGAGCTCACTGGCCGGAGCTCGTGGCCGTCCGGTAGTGGCGAGTTTCGGCCAGTGAGGCCTCGAGTTTGTTCCCGCTCCCCACTGCATCTTCGTGCGTGAATCCCAGTCCATTCTGAGCCTCGACGGTGCCGGAAATGCTCTGCTTTTGTCGTGCACGCCGACTGTTCGACGTTTTGCCCAAGCCCTCCGTATCTTCTCTGTTCTGTTCTCTCTGATGTGTGCGACTGCCGTCCGACGGCCGAGCACGGGCTCGGCGCCGGACCAGAGGCCCCTCGTCGGGGCGGTGACATGAGCAGGGGTTGAACGGCGGTCGAGCGGGGGGGCTCGGTCGCGCATTCGCGCGCCCTGACCGCAGAGGTCGGGCGTGGCGCCCGCCGGCCGCACACCCTCTCGGCCGCCGGACCGGAGGCCCCTAGCCAGGAAGGGCGGGGGTTCGGGGAAAGACGTCGGACTGCGACGCCGACTGAGGCGAGGGCCGGCTCGGCTGTCGGTCGGCGGTCGGCGTGGTGGGCGAAGTCACACCGACGAGGCACGCCGGTGGGTCGGCGTCCGGACGCATGGCCGCAGCGGCTAGGGCGGCCGCGAGTCGGGTCAAGCACTCGGGGTGCCGGGTAGGGTTTTTTTCGTGAGTCGGGTCGGCGGCTGCGAACCAGGTCGTTCGAATGGGTCGAAACCGGGTAGGGTTTAATTCTAGGGTTTTGTGTGAACGGGGCTAAAATAGGCATTGGGCTTATATTTCGGGCTTCTAAGGCTTTAATTTATTGTTGGGCTTATGGGCTTTCACTCATTAAAAAAAATTTCGAGTTGGGCCTTTTGTTTTTATTTATTTATTTTAATTTTGATCGTTCCGGGCTCAACAAATGAGCCCGGTCCGAACGTGGACCCGGGCTGGCGCGCCCAGGTCATTCCCGATCTGGGTCGGGTGTGGAGACCAAGCCCGAGATCGGTTTTATATTATTTTAATTTTTTTTCTTTAAAAAAAATATTTTTGCTAAAAAAAATTTTCAAAACAAAAAAAATTTTCAAAAATGCTTCGAAAAAGATCAAAAACTGAAAATGGAAATCCTTTTTTTTAATTAATTAAAAAAAATTTCGAAAAAAAAAATTCAAAAGCTCTTTCAAAAGATCAAAAAGGCCGAAAACAAAAATTTTTTTTCCTTTTTAAAAAAAAAATTTGAAAATCAAAAATTGGAAGTTGAGTTTCGAATTTACGTTTGATTGCACCTTGCTTTTTTTGCATGCTCCGAATCGTGGGTCTAATTTAAATTTGCGTGTAGTCAATTATGCATGTTAGGTGTAAAAGTTAATTGTTGTTTTCCCGGGTTTAGTTAGGAGTGAATTTTTAAGATTCCCGATTAGCGTAAACATGTTAGGTAGTGTTCGAACAAGGTTAGGTACCGAAAGGACACTAATTGGTTAGTGTAATCAAGTCCCCGTACCCATTGAGTCTCTGGTTCGTAGAAGTGAAGCATTCTCCCGTGCTTTACTTAAGTGTCTAATCAACCTACCAAAATTGATTAGTGGCGACTCCTAATTGAAGATGATTTGCATGTTAAACTTAAGTCGCGAATTGGTATGGGCTTGGAAGAGCTCAAGCTAGGGTTAACTTAGTAATCCATTAGCCTTAACCCGTTAGGCGTCCGGGCCGGTTCGGGGAGGTCGCGACACCATATGAGAGATCCGTACAACAATACCCTTTATGACTGCGGCTATAGCCTATAAAATAGCAGGTGGTTGATCGAAGTTCCAATTTGTTAGCCTTATAGGGTCGAAGCCATGGGAAGTAAAGAGAACCAAAGGTTCATAAGTGTGAATAATCAGGAGAGGTGTGAAATAAAGCTTGATATATAGAGCAAGTGTGATGTTGAAGTATGGGCATGCGGTTAATCAAATAAATGACTGTGGTGAAGGGTTCCAACCAAAATTTAGAAGGCATATGAGCATGGGCCATCATAGCTAAGCCAGTTTTGATGATGTGGCGGTGTTTGCGCTCCACAACACCATTTTATTTTGGTGTGTGGGGGCAAAAATATTCATGTGTAATGCCATATGATTGAAGAAAATTGTTGAAGGTATTACTTGTGAATTCACCACCACCGTTTGAGCGAACTGTAGTGATGGTGTGACGCAAAAAGATTTTCAACTTGCTTTTTAAAACTAACTAAGATGTCATAAAAATTGGATTTTAATCTCATAGGAAATAATCAGGAATCTTTGGAAAAATCATCGACAAAGAGAACATAATAGAAATAATTAGAACAAGATAATGTGGGAGCAGGCCCCATACATCACAATATAATAATTCTAGAGGACGACTAAAGGTAGAATAAGACTCGGAAAAAGGAAGCTTGTGACTCTTCGCTTGTTGACATGAAGAGCAAATGCGAGATCCCGATTTATTGGAAATAAAAACGACTAAGAAAATAGCCTGTTGAATGTCATGAGAGGGATGGTAGAGATGAGCATACCATTGGTCCGTGGTGATGGAGGAACTGTAATGAGCTTTTGGGCCGGTGGATGATGGTGGAGTGCGAAGTGGGTACAAGCCGTTCTCAACTGGCCTTTGATATAGTATCCTCCCCGTGGCCTTATCCTTAATACAAAAATCAGAGGCATCGAAGTTAAAGAGACAATTGTTATCTTTGGAAAATCGGCAAACATAGAGTACATTGTGTGAAGCTGTAGGACAATGAAATATAGTTTGAGGTGAAGAGGTGATGAAGAGGATGAAAGGGTAGTGGAACCAACATGTGCAATGGGCATACCGTGGCCATTACCTATCTCAACATTGTCATTACCATCATAAGCAGTTGAAATTTGGAGATTTTCGGGTTCTGGGATGAGATGATGAGTGGCTCCGGTGTTGGTGTACCGAGTGTTGGGTGGGGTTGAGGCAGTGGCAGCCATTGCTGAAAGTTTTTTCAGTGGATGGCGGCCTTGATAGGTGTAGTCCATTTGGTGATAATAGTCGATGGCAGTATGACCAATACGATTGCAAATATGACAATGTGAACGAACACCCAAATTTTGAGATTTTTGTTGACTTTGGGGTGATGGTTGTTGTTGCATCGATTCAGAGGAGGTGGAGGAAATGTTCCACGAGATGGTGTATGGCCGCGGCCTTAAGAGAATTGACGAGAGTTGTTGGGCCTGAAAGGTTTGGAAGCCACCAATGTGGTAGACTGAGCTGAAACTGCAGGCAGTGTACCTTCAGTCAAAGAGAGATCCTAACAGATTAACAAGGTATGAAGTTCTTCAATAGATACGGTCGATGTCCTGGCGCGAATACGAACCAAGGAATAGAATTGTCAATATGATGGTGGCAGCCCATCGAGGATGTGAATAAGCAAATCATCCTCGCTTAAGGGAGAGCCACAGGCTGCCAGCTGGTCAGAAATGGCCTTAAATTGCTAGAGATAATCAGCCATATATCGAGTGCCCTTCTTGAGTCGAGTAAGCAACCGTTTGAGGGACATCACTTGGGCAGGTGCTGCAGAGGCATATTTTTTATTGAGTAGATCCCATGATTGCTTGGCAGAAGTAAGTCCGACGATATATGGAAGAGCAGAGTTGCTTAATGTGGCATTGATCCACGATAACAACAACTGATCTTTTTCAAACCAAGCTGGATATGTGGGATCATCCGATGAAGGTGGGGGAATAGAGCCATCAACATGATGCATTGGGTGATGACCATGCAAAATAGGCGTGAACAAGGAATTTCAAAGGAGATAATTGGAGGCATTCAATTTGATTGGGACAAGGCTAGAAATGTTTGAAATCACAATAGGTGGGGACTAAACTAGGGTATTGATAGCGCTAGTAGCTTCATAATTGTTGGAGGCAGCCACGAGGAAGAAGAAGTAGGATCACAAATAATGCTATTACGTAGAATACAGTGATACCATAAAGAAAGTAAAAGAAGCTTTGAATTTTTTGACTTTCCTTGTTCTTCTATTGATCTACATAATACATTTAAATAGATACATAGGTACATGATGAGGGCAAAATTGATTCCTTTAATCAAGGAAAGTATCCTTAAATTGAGGAAAGAATTTTAAATTCAAATAAAGGAAATTATCAGAAAAGATTTTAGGACAATATGTTATCACTTAGTAGGCATGATGGGTTTCAATAAATATATTTTTAAGGCCATCATCAAATTAGTATAGGTGTGAGTGTGGTCTTGGTTAGGCCGATCCAACACTCAACCCAAGAACCAATCCGCACAATGTTAGTTCCCAAATTTTTGGATTGGAGACCGACCCTGTGGGTCCAATATATAGGATTCCAATATATGTAAGATCGAGGATTGGACCAACTCTATATGAAATGACTTATATACCTTACATATATATATTTTTTGGTCGAAACCTTACATTTATTGGAATCCTATATCCTTGATATTATTTTCTTTCTTTTTCTCAACTTGTAACCTAAGTAGCACCGACATCGACACCAACACCCGACATGACACGACATGATATGCCGACACGTTATTTCTCAAAAAATGAGAATTCTGACATGTTATGACACGTTGTATATTAAAATGTATATATTTTATATATACATGATAAATTATCATTTTTATGATTATTGCAATCAAATTAATTTGATTCTAATTCACAAACAAATAAATAATAAAAAAGAGTGTCAGACAAGTATTGGTGTTAGACACGTTCGACACATGTTAGACACGACACGGATGCCCCGAAGAGTGTCCCTGCTTTCTAGCCTATAACTCCCGAGGATAGGGAACTGCCATTCTAACCCTTCTAGAGGGATTCCATCCACATACACAGAGTCGGGGGACTTTTTTCATCTATTTTGTAGCGTGTCATACATTTTGGCGGCTATTGTTATGAATTCTCACTTAATGGCATAAATTAGTGACAAAATCCAGTAATTAGATAAGATATTTCTTTTAAAATCTTGCAATTTATTTAGTCCTATATGATATGTAAGCTATTCTTAATTATTTCATAAACAATATAGAATTATGCTAACACCATCTTACGATTATATTATAATAACGCCAAACTTTTGAGGACTTCTAGAAATAAGTGTTCATTTCGCGAAGAAGAAGAGGAAGAAGAAGAAAAAGAAGAAGTTGACATCAGGAGTTGAGATTGGAATATTTTGAGGGCTGAAACGATCAGAATCTCTTAAAAAATCAAACTTTATCCGTCTTGCTTCAAGGCAAGAGATAGATCAGATCTATTCAATGCGAACACTACTGCACTTGGATAATCCATTTAGAACTTTTGCACCAGGAAGACCTGATACAAGAACTGCATCAGACTATCGACTACCATAATTACATGAACGGCGAAATCATAGTTACGATACGAACAATAAGTTGTTATTGGGAGACACGAACGGTTCATCGGAAGGGCACGGGCACGGCTTTCAAAGGTTGAGCCTTGGCTAAGGTGATGCCAAACTTCTCCTCCATGCTCATATCTTCAGGCGAAGCCCCATCTGCAAGCCTCCAATCGAAGCAATTCAGGAGCGAGCCCAACATCACGTGCAACGTCCTCAGGGCCAAAGGCAAGCCTATACATATGCGCCTCCCTCCACCAAACGGGGTTAGCTCGAAGCTATGCCCCTTCACATCCATATTGGACCCCAAAAACCTCTCCGGCGAGAACACGTCCGGGTCCTCCCATAGGGTCGGATCTCGGCCTATGGCCCACACATTGACAAAGACTTGCGTGCCCTCGGGGATGGTGTAGCCCCCGACCTCCAGGTCCGCCCCGGATTTCCGGGGGAGAAGGAGCGGCACTGCCGGGTGCATCCGGAAAGTCTCTTTGACGATGGCTTGTAAGTATGGTAAGCGGGCGGCATCAGATTCGTCGACGAGGTTGCCTTTGCCAATGACTTGATGGAGCTCGGCCTGGGCTTTCGATAGCTTCTCGGGACGGTGGAGTAGCTCGGCCATCGCCCATTCCACCGAGCTTGACGTAGTATCGGCTCCGGCGACAAACACATCCTGCATTTCGTGAAATGAATTGCGGTTTGAAAGGAATTAGTCAAATAGGGCTTGGATGACCTTTTACTTTTTATTTTTCACCTTTTCATTCTCTCACGGTCTTTTTTAATGTCGAAACTGCAAATTTTCATAATAATAATCAAAGGTAGTTTCAAATCTCAACCATGCATTCTGATAACAGACTGAGCCAAGCAAACGGTCAACAATGACGAAGAGCATGTGCACACCTACCAGTAACAAGGGCTTGAGTTGGGACATGTCCATGTCCTCCTCCTTATCCTCACATATGTCAATAAGTGTGTCTAGCACATCATTCATCCTGGGCGAACCAGGCGTTTCCCTCAGCCGCAACCGCTCCTCGATCAATAGATCGAACAAGTTGAACATCTTCTCAAAGTGCCTTGTCATTCGACGCCTCGTACCTTGCGGGTCGATCTTCCTGAGCACCGGGAAGAAATCCACCACGTTAGGCTTCCCAGCCTCGACCATGATTTGCCAAACGGTCTGCTTGAACTCTTTCGCTGAACCTGAAGAACGGTCCACCAAATCCAAAGAGAACAGGGCGGTGGCCAAAAAGTTTATGGACGTCGTGAAAGCCGCTTCGCCGATTTCCACTTCATCGCCGGCTCGGGCGCTTCTCTCTGCATGGGCTAGGAGTTCTTGGACTTTCTCGCGGCGCAAGTGTTGAGTGGAGTCGAGCTTCAAGTTGGAGAATAGGTGTTGATTGAATATCCGCCTCAGGTTCCGCCATAGAGGCGAGACAGGGACCCACGGCAAGCTGCGCTGGCCTTGATTAAAGGCGTTGACGGCATCGGGAATCATGCGGTCGGCGAACGAAATGTCGCGAGTCTGGAGGATTTCTTTGGACAACGCGGGTGATGAAATGACTACGGTGGTTACGGCCCCTAGTTGGAGCTTAATGATGGGACCGTAAGTGCTGGCGAGCTTGGCAAAAGATTGGTGAGGGAGGTTTCCGAGCTCGAGGAGGTTACCGATCACCGGGAGAGGTGGCGGGCCGGGCGGAAGATTGGAGGTACTTGGTTTGGTCTTCCTGGTGATGAAACGAAGAGCTCGGACAAGACCCCAAGCGAGGTAAGCACACAGTATCAACACTAAAAGATCCATCTCTCTCTCTCTCTCTCGCGGCTGAGAGCTTCGAAGGTAAAATTATATAGTCGAGTTATATATGCTGGTTGTTGAGGACTTGAGCAATCTATATACGAGAAAGTTGGTGGCTTCTCCATTCTACAAGTATATTATGTAATGCATTGCTTGAATAATAGTATATTATCTTATGGAAAATTAGTAATGTAATTACTAATAATTACTTGTAAATAATTTATGAAATGTAATTCAGAGATGAATAGTAGTTTCAACGATTCAATTGTGCGAGAATCCGATGTTCGTTAAAAAGATTACACCAAACAGTCAAACTTACTTCATCCATAGCTAATACCACATCACATGCCGCGCGATTAGGTGTGGTATAATGTATCTTCTCAAGACCACCATCTGTTGTTAAGCCAAAGAGATTATGGCTCAGCGTGACGTAGTAGTTGGACAACTACACTTCTCACCCGTGAAGGGAAAAATTCTTTAAGAAATTTATTTAGGACCTTATTATATAATCTTTTCCCAATCAAATCTCTGATTGGCGAGTGATAGATTAAGTACAGACATCATTTACTATATAAAATTCATTAAAATAAATACAAACGACATATATATATTATATTTACACTCCAAGAGCGGAGAAAAACAGATTCTTTAATTTTTTGGTGAAGGGATGTATCGAAAACAGAAACAAAACGATCACGCAGAAGACAGAGAAAATGGACGATGCACGAATTTACCTAATTTCACCCCCGAATAGGGCTACGTCCTGCAAAGAGATTTCATTATGATATTCGGTTTGCAGTCATTCAACTCGTTATAATGATCAGAAAAACGAGCAAAATATATATGTGCCCCAAACGGGCTCACAACCTAAATCTATACAGAATCTCTTAATCTCACATCATATGGATCAGCTTAAATAAAAGCTCAAACCTGTTGAGGTTTCGGGGGCGCTACCCCCAAGCCCCCGCCCGCTCACCGGTGAGCGAGTAGCCGTCCACTGATTGGTCAGTGGAACCCCCGTCGGGGGCGCTGCACCCGAACATTTGGTTGGCATAGACGTTTATTGAGAACACTTTCCTCACTGCCTACACCAACGTTGGCACAGCTCTCAGAGGCTGATCCTTTTGTATGGCGATGCCAGACTTGTCGTCCATGTTCATGTCTTCCAGTTCAATCCCAGCTTCAAGCTTCCAATTGAAGCTATTAAGGAGCGTACCCAACATCATATCCAACATCGTCAACGCCAATGGCAAGCCCGGACATATTCGCCGACCTCCGCCAAACGGAATCAGCTAGAAACTTTGTCCCTTCACGTTCATTTCCGACCTCAAAAACCGTTCTGGGGAGAACACGTTTGGGTCCTCCCACAGGGCAGTATCTCTCCCCATCGCCCACACGTTGACGAAAATTTGTGTGCCCTTCGGGATGGTGAAGCCTTGGATTTGAGGCTCCGCCTCAGATTTCCGAGGGAGGAGTGGAACTGGCGGGTGCAATCGGAAGGTTTCCTTGATGATGGCTTGTAAGTAGGGTAAGCGAGCAACATCAGACTCGTCGATGGGGTTGCCTCTGCTGATGACTTGATCGAGCTCCGCCTGGGCTTTCAATAGCTTTGCCGGGCTATGGAGTAGCTCCGCCATTGCCTACTCCAACGTGCTCCAAGTTGTGTTGGTGCCTGCGACGAATAAATCCTATTGTGCTCGTCCGATAAATGGAAGTTGGAAATGGCCTTGTTGAGTATCAAATATGAAACATGGGTAAGAATTAAGCCAACCAAAATTCAGAAGTTGCTAAAGAGTGCATAAACATACCACAAACAAGGGCTTCATTGGCAAGATGTCCATGTTCTCATCGTTATCTTCCCTTATATCAAGAAGTGTATCCAAAACATCGTTCATCCTCGGGGAACTCAGTGTCGCCCTCAGCTGCAACCTTTTTTGTATCGCTTTGTCAAATAGATCGAACATTTGCCCGTGATACACCTCCATCCGATGTCTCGAGCCTTGTGGGTCAATCTTCTTTGGCACCGGGAAAAAATCGGCGACGTTTGGCTTTCCGGCCTCGTACAGGATGTGCCCAACAATCTCCTTTTGACTCTTTAACGGAAACCGAAGAAAGGTCGGCCAAGTCCGAGGAAAAGATGGTGGTGGACAGGAAACTCAGACCTGTCTGAAAAGCCGCTGCGCTAATGTCCACAGCGTCACCGGTCTGAGCACACTTCTTGACGTGTGCAACATGTTCTTGCACTGCCTTGCGGCGCAAGCATTGAGTTGCTTCAAGCTCAAGCGGCAAAGAAATGTCGATCACTTGAAGTTTTATACTTCGGTTTCTCTTGGCCCCTTGTTATGCTGGGCCACAAGTTAGGCGGCTTGACTAATGCCGCATGCACACCGATCTTGGCTTACATTGTGAATAATTTCAACGTTCCAGACCTTTGGCCCGCATCTAGATTGGAGGACCTTATCCAAACCCCCCAACTAATTAATGAATAACCCTTCTTTTACGGTAACTAGCAAAATGCCCATGCGTCGCGCGTGAGTCTAACATTGTATGAATTTTATTTTAAACATTATTATCAACGTTCATTTTTGTGCAAATTTACTTGCATAAAATCATAACAAAATGAAAATTTCCATGACTGAAATTCTCTGCTAGAGTTTACATAAAGTTTTATTTCAAGTGGTTTCGAAGCTTATCGTGTAGGTTTATTGAATCATAGCATAAGTACATACAACATTTCGAGAATGTAAAATAATATGAATCAATTAGAAACATGAATACCGAAAACGGAAATTTCCCCCTCTTGATAGCTTGACTCTATTTGCCGGATTCTTATCCTTAAACGTAAAAGGCTTTGGAGCTATAGAGAATCCGTGTTGAATAAATATATTACTGGAAATACGGCTGGGAGAGGATTTTCCGTTTCCGGGACTTGTGCTCTCGTCTAGCGGCGGCTATTGGGCCGTGCCAGCCAGGCACAACATTGCCCGACACGCTTGATCCCTTGCCTAGCACAACTCATTCAATTAACGGGTCTAGTCATGCACTTTCGAAGAAAAGTTCAGGATTTATTTGATTAATTGAAAGGTTTAAAATTTGATTAAATTTTGTACGCTGGGCGTATGACTTCTTATGCATTCTAGGGGTGTCAATGGGTCGCGATGAGTTGGGTTTCAACGCTACTTGACCTAACCTGAAATCATAAGAATGCCCGCTTTGTCTGACCCAACCCGATCCGAATCTGTTCAGTACGGGTCGGGTTTTTTAGGGGATTGGTTGGTTGGTGATGTTTATGACATTCTCATGGAAATGAATACACATTCTTCCCTCCTCACAAATGAGCATGGCCGCAATGTGCACGGACCAGTGAAACAGCCTAAATGACCATGAAAATACGTTGCTCATTCCTCAATATAATAGAAAATTCACATTATTAAGACCATCGCCAATGACAATGGCTTGAAGTGAAAAAGAAACTGCCAACAAGCTGATAAAATTAAACTAAAAAACACAAGCAAAAAAACTAATCCTGCCTGTGATCTATTGCTACTAGGCAAGAAGATCAATGCCAATAACCGAAAGAAAATCGGCCATTAATGCCACAACGGTTCTAAACTATTATAATTAATATCGCGATAAAGCACACCCTACCCTGGTAGCATCAATTTTCAACAAATAACAGGCCAAGTTGCCAAGAGAAGGGACTAACATCTACCACAAATGACCAGCTATTATCGAGGTCTGAGGACTAGCCCAAAAGAAGAAAGCTTTTAATTTCTTTTGGGCCATTGCCTCCAGTTTAGGAACTCCTATTTTTGGTTAAAAGAAATCACCAAATTGAAAAGTACTGCACAAGCGTCGACAACGCTAGCTATTTTTAACCTTTGGTCCTGCGCACCAATTGGAGCGGATCAAGAGGTCCTGAAAAATTATTTCGATAGACTCGTGCTACATAATAATTTATCGTACGTGCAATGAGTCTATGCTATGTTTTTTTTCTAGAGAATGCCCTCGTGATGAGGTCTAGGATTTGTTTGATTAGATTAGGATTTAGGTGTTGTGCCTCATATTGGGTTTGGAATTATTTGACAAGTAAGCTAATTTAGTGATTTTTTTGGTGCCTCAAACTCTAATAGAAAATGACAAATCTAAAACAAATTAAAGTCTATTCGCGGAAAAATTCAAAGATCTATTCAAGAATGGTTTTCTAGAATTCGGTTATAACATATTAAAAATATTGCATTTATCGCAACGCAACTTTTCCTAAACTTCAAATTCTAGATATATTTTTAAATTTGCAAATTCTGAAATATAGGGTTATGCATAATTCCTCATAAACTTAGATATCTTAATTTTCAGTACAAAAGTCAATATTAGTTTTTTTTTGCTTAAAAAAATCAAAACCAAGGGCCACTAGTTAACGAGTGCTACACACTATTTTTCAATATATAAGGTCCGACCAAGTTAGCAGTTAGGGTTTTCTTTGTGCATATATTGCTTGTTAACCTAACAACGTTGGGTAATTTTCCGATTTCTCAAAAAGTTTCTTGGTATCAGTTAAGCATTATAAGTCTTTCCTTAGAAGGTGATAATGCATGTGAGAAGGGGAAAAACACTACAAAAAAATACTGGATTAGCGACGAATTTTGCGACGAAAAATTTGGAAAAATCCGTCGCAAATCGAATTTGCGATGGAAAATATTCCGTCACTACTAGGTCGTCGCAAAATTTTGCGATGGAAAATTTCAATGTTCGTCACAAAATTGCGACGGAAATAAATTCGTCGCAAATTAGCCACGAATACTATCCGTCGCAAAATTCGTCGCAAAATTCTTCGCAAATTTCGTTGCAAAATTCGTCGCTAAATAACACTACAAAAAAAAAACAAGATTTTAGCGACGAAAAATTTGGCAAAATTTGTTGCAAAATTCGTCACTAATTATTCGTGGCAAAATTTATCGCTAATTTTATCACGAAATTTTTTTTTTTGGTCAATAATTTGCGATAAACTTATTGGTTGCAAAATTCGTCGCTAACTTGCTACCAAAAATTTTTACTTTTGCTATTAACATTATTCATGAACGAATTTAGCGACAATTTTTTATTAATTCTTTTGCAACGAATATCGTTTAGGGACGAAATTAGCGATGAAATTTTATTTTTACAACGAACTTTTGTAATTTGTGATCGTATGATAAAATTATTTATTTTATTTTTCAATTTTAAACCTAATTAAAAGCAAAATAAATTTTTGAAATTTATATTTAACATTGATTAAGTACTTAATAACATCAAAACATTATAATAATATGAAAATAAGTACATTCATCTACATTTTCCAAAATGTATGATCAAGCTAGAGAAGAAGCAGTCGAACATCTAATTTCTCGGGGAGCTCCTCTATGCTCTCGACAGGGCAAAACAATTGAACAAAAGCTCGGTCATCCGCGCCCAAAGTAAACATCCAATGATTTCCGGATTTATCATAGTATGATCAAGCTAGAGAATAAGCAGTCGAACATCCTCCTCATGCAATCTTTGCTCTTGAGAAGTCTATCTCTGGATACTACAAGAGTGGTCGCCAGAAAGAAGAAATTAGCAACGTTGATCTACAGATACAAGAACGCTCATCAATAAGAAAAAACAACCAATATCAACCAAACTAAGCACCGCAAATCTAAGGCATAAAGCTCAGTCCATTATAACAAACTCCATATATATCAGACAACACGATTAGCTCATCAGTCATCAACCAAACCTATGTGTGATTAAACTAATAAGCACGGAGGTGGAAAAGTTCTTTTCATGAAATGGAAGCATGCGTTACATACAGAGAGGAAAAAATACAGATGGGGAAGTACCCAAAAGATCACTGAGGTCAGGCACAAGAATGCAACTAGCACAAGGAAAAAGAAATTCGAGAAAATACAATCTGCAAACACACTTGTATATCTAAACAGCTTTGATGAAACGTTGATGGGCAACCATCGCAGCAAACCAAGTTCCCTCCATCTCCACAAATGCCACTAGTGTCATTGTTGTATTCTCTTTCTTGCCTAGGCCTGTACTCAATTGTCCACCCCGCGCTCATAAGCAACTCAATAATTCGGTCTCTCACTAAATTCTTCTCTTTACGTCTACTTTGTCCTACTTCTCCATCTTCTTCTGGTTTCGGTCCTTTGATCACACTCTGCTCATTATAACTACTTTGCTCTGACATCAAACTCGGCCCTGATGAAGGCACATTTTCACCCACTTCTAAGTCCACATGCTTACCCTTTTTAGCGGGTGACATCTTCTTCACCTCATATTCATTCCCATTTGATCTCCTACCTCTGTTTGAACTACTGACAAGCAAAGTCTGCTCCACACTATGTTGGTTTTTGAAATCCTTTCACTTTTTCTCAATCCAGGCATCTTCGCTTTCTTCTTTCCAAGCACCTTGGGTGGCCTACCACGCTTCCGCTTCAACTTCTGTGAAGATGGCTCAACCAAATCAAAAACCCCATCCTCTTCGGCCTGCTCACTAACGGTCTCCAACCCACGACCTCCTCCTCTTTTGCTCGAGCTCAGCAGCTCTCTTCTTGTCCTTTGCACCTTCTTTTCCAACCCCACTACTAACAATAGTTCGTGACCACAAAACTCGTCCCACGAAGTGCACTCCATCGTCTAAAGCTTCCTCCTTTGCAATTTTCTTAATCAGCTCATGACACTGAGTCCCTTCTCCACAACTTTCCCGACTCCTTTTCCTGCTACCCTCCAATGCACTGTTGCACAGACCTTCACCTGTCGACACAACTTCACCACATTCGCTCCCAGAAACTACCATCTTGTCACTTACAATGGCTCCATCTTCCAACGGGACCGCTGACTCCTCACACGCCTCTGCATTTTCCGATGCCAAAGCCGGCGCTTTCCCACCACCCAAGTCAGCACCTTTCGGCATCACGTCAACCAGACACAGGCTCAACTTTCTCCGGTTTTGCCCGCAGCGTGCCTAATCTCAAACCGTCCCTCATCCTTCCCCACCCAAAAAACCACCAACCCTCGAAGAGAACCCGCTCCAATTTCACTACAATCTCCCCGTGTGAGGCACTAAAAAATTGCACACAAAACAAAGCTCCCACCGCAGTTAACCAGCACACAATCGCAAGAACCACTCACGACCGCGACTCACGTTACTGTCCCACCACAGCAAAACGGAAACCCGAAACCGAAACAGAGACATAATTCCAAACACCAACAAAAAAAAAAAAAGATCACGAACAAAGAGGGATCAAGATCAAAGGCGACGACTCCGGGGAGAGGAGCTCTCACCGGCGGCCCCCAGCAATGTCGCAGTGGCCCTACGATCCGGCAGCGGAGATGATCACCATGGACGAGGGCTTGGCCTCACGTTGCTTCTCTCTTCCTCCTCGAAGTCGGAGATGATCGCCATGGACGGTGAGCTCCGGGAGGGATCGAATCGGAGATTGCTCTTCTCTGGCTTGATTTCCTCTAGGGCTCCGGAGGCCATGGGCGAGGAGGAGTCGCGGGAGGAAGCACGAGCGCGAGAGGTTCGGGGCTATGCGGGAGAGGATGTGCAGAAGCAGAGAGATTTGCTTCTTTCTTTCTCGACGGAATTAAAATCGGACACAAATGTGCGGAAGCAGATAGAGAGAGAGAATGGAGGGGGAGGGGTGAGGGCGGGCTAATTGGGAATTAGGGCAGGAGAGCTCGAATTTTGCGTCAGAGGGCAAAGAAGTCCGTCGCAAATTTGTGACGGACTAATTTTTCTTGCGACGGATTTTTTTTCCGTCGCAAATTTGCAACGGACTTATTTTTCCATCGCAAATTTGCGACAGATCTTTTTTTTCCGTCGCAAATTTGCGATGGACTTATTTTTCTATCGCAAATTTGCGACGGACTTATTTTTCCATCGCAAATTTGCGACGAATTTTTTTTTTCCGTCGCAAGACTTATTTTTCCGTCGCAAATTTGCGTCCGATTTTATTTCCGGCGCAAATTTGCGACGGACTTATTTTTCCGTCGCAAATTTGCGACGGACTTATTTTTCGTCGCAACTTATTTTTCCGTTGCAAATTTGCAACGGATTTATTTTCCGTCGCAAATTTGCGACAGACTTATTTTTCCGTCACAAATTTGCGATAGACTTATTTTTCTGTCGCAAATTTGCGTCCAATTTTATTTCCGACGGATTTTTTTTTTCCGTAGCAAATTTGGAACAGATTTTTTTTCCGTAGCAAACTTGCGACGGATTTTTTTTTTCCGTCGCAAATTTGCGACGGACTTATTTTTCCATCATAAATTTGCGTCCGATTTTATTTCCAACGGATTTTTTTTTCCGTCGCAAATTTGCGACGGATTTTTTTTCCGTCGCAAATTTTTCCGTGGCAAATTTGCGACGGATTTTGCAATGGATTCCAAAAATAAAAAGCATTTTCCAAATCCGTCGCAAATTTGCAATGAATTTATTTTGTCGTCACTAATTTGCGACGGAAGTGATGTTCGCGGCACATGGCGCCCATTTTTTCAAATCTGTCACTAATTTGCATTGGAATTAGCGAGGGAAATGTTTATACCAACCAATTTTTCGAATCCGTCAATAATTCTATCGGAATCTTGAGTAGATATGCTTCTACACTTTTACATATAATGACACATTACTCATATTTGACGAATTAGTAAATGTCATGATCTAATTCATCTAAGGGCGGCAAGTCTGGTGATGTTTTTTTTTTCATTAGAGCAGCGAAGAATGTCAAACAACTACGGGAGGTTGTTGCCAAATGAGCCGATGTGACTAGCATTACAAACACTGTGGAGAAACATGACCGATGTGGATGTCGTTGTTACAAATAGACTCGATTGACGCTTTCTCAAATAATAATAAGGGTCTGATACCAAGTCAAGAATGTGATAAAAAAATTAAGAGCAATAAATATATATCATTGTCAAATGAAGAGTACACGAACCTATTTATCGGTTTTCTAAGATAACTATCTAAAAAGGAAAATATCAATTACAATCAATTGAAGGAAATATAGGGAATCTTCTAAATATTTCTCTAATAGAATGCATGCCCTCTATTCACTCATCATTCGGATGTAACCTTTTAGGAGTAATTCATCTAATTGGTTATATCAAATTGGTTAGGTCTAAATAAGAATATCTCTTTTATATGATTTCCTATAGATATCCCATATAGATACATTGACTTTACATTTCATACATCCACATGATTCCGATCTATTTGAAATTGCTATAATTTATTTACCCATATATTTACGCATACATAAGAGATACGTGCGGAGGAAACTGTCATATTCAACTAAATAGATATCCGTGTCATCTATATCTAAGTCTTGAAAAAAAAGAAGATAAGATTTGCACCTATCGAATCTAAAAAAGCTTATTTGGGATGAGAACATTTTAAGAGATTATTTAATATCTTGAGTTTATAATAGATCTTCTTATCTAATTTGAATTTTTAATATCTAATCTCTCTTAGAATTGAACATGTAGCAAATCGTCCAATCTCGCGATGACCAATTTTTCGTCTCAATTTTGCGATGGATATAAAATTCGTCGCTACTTTCGTTGTAAAATGGTAAATTTCATTGCACAAATTAGCGACGGAAAATAATTCTGTCACAAAATTCGTAGCAAATTAGCGACGGAAAATTAGTCGTCGCTAATTTGCAACGGAATTAGCAACGAAAATTTTCCGTCGCAAATTTGCGACGAATTTTGAGACGGAATTAGAAATCCGTCGCAAAGTTTGTCGCAAATTAGCGACGAAAATTTTCCGTCGCAAAATTCATGTTTTTTTGTAGTGAAAAAACCCTAAATCCAACCCAGAGAACTGCCCAAAGTTCTTTACTTGAACACCGAACCAAATGAGACCCGAACCAATAATACCAGAAAATTTCGTTTCAGGTCAGGCCGGATCGGGTAAAATTGACACCCCCACATTCTTCTCCAAGAAAATTTGGAAGAAAAAGAGCGAAGCTTCAACATAGGTGGCAACATTCATCTTGGGCTGTTTCTCCTGCGTCTGTTTTATTTTATTTTTCTTTCGTTTCTCTAAGATGAATAAATTTTCGCAAATAAGATTTTACTAGGTTAGCCTAGCCAATTGGGGCCGTTGACTTTCTAGTCATTCCACTTCTCTAGTCTTCTTACATACATGATCAATTTTGGTCCAATACGCAACGTAATCTCTTAATTTTAGCCCAATATTCAATATGTCCTTAAATTTTTAATTTATTTAATGTGGTCTGTAAATATTTGGCACATGTTCATTTTAATCTTTGAAATATATGAAAATGTTCAATGTAATCCTTCACTTAATTTTAGATCATGGATAATATTAAATATTTTTATATAATTCAGGAGCTAAATTAAATATGTATCAAAAGCTTAAAGATTACATTGAACAAATTAAAAGTTTATGGACTACATTGCATATTGAGTTAAAGTTTATGGATCACATTGAACAAGTTAAAATTTTGGGGACGACATTGTACATTGGGTCAAAGTTCATCGATCATTTGTATCATTTTCCCTTTGGCTACCCAAATGGAGTACCTTCTTACTCTGATTTCTTATAACCTAATATGGAAATTAAAAAATGTGGTCCCCAAACATTATTTAGGAAGAATCTACATTAAAAGCCTAGACTCTACTCTAAGATTCGACGTTAAGCAAAAGTCAAGCCTCACATTTGTGTTCCCCAGTTTTCTTCGGGTTACTATTATTAAAAATTGTTTAAGTCAGTGTTGACTGCATCATGTAAGACGGTTGGCATCCATGTCAGCGATTTTCAGCCAAAATTAGTCGAATGGACTGAATCGATATAAATGTAAAATGTTTTGTACTCAATTAGCAAAAAAAAAAAATTTATGACTGAATTGATACAATTAGAATAAGTTTAGACTTTTTTGGTTAGTCCCTCAAATGCCTAGCTAGAAACTCATTTCAAATCTTATAGATTTCTGTAAATGATATCTCAAATTCGTCACGACGGCTTGAGTTATGATTATAGTCATTGGGTCTCTACGACCTTTTGTTATCTCCGCATCCATTAGTTATTTCAACACGATTTTCTATCGGAAAAATTATCTAATGCCTAGTGACTAACATTTGAATTATACATCCACAATCATTAAAGTCAAGATACAAGAACAACCCAATTTCAAAATCTAGCATAAGCTCTATCTCAAGAATAATGTGGGGAATTTTTGTTAGTAAAATGTTCACTAGATTCAAGTTATGATCAGTTATTTGCGAGACCAATTCCGAAAACTCCCAAATATATTTGGCAATCCTAATTAAACCACCACTCATTTAAGCCATACTAGAGTGTGGGATGAGGCGGGCACCTCGTTATGTATTCAATGTTGATCTCAAAATAAATTTTTTATAAGAAGTGATAGATGTTATACGGTTCTCGCATAAGTTCTATCATATCTAATTATTTAAATTTTAATACGTATATTCCAATTAAAGCGTGATTTCTCGTGAGAAGAGAGATGTCGACATTGCCGGATTGATGGGCTGGCATATTGTTGATGTTGTATCTCGTTTGTCTTCAAAGATCAGAATTTTCACTTTGGATGGATAAAAACCGAACTAATGAAAATTCTCCGGGGACCATGGAATTCAATGAAGAAGAAAGAGTAGAAGAGGAAACCATGCAGAGTCTCCCTTTTTCATCTTTTGACCATACGATATACTTTGTTACCTTTTCTTTCCCTTCCTGTTAAGTGACAAGTCCACATTATTAGGGCTCTATCTTTGTGTTCTGAAAATTGGATATCATTGGAAATATATTTTCGAAAATTCCATCTGTGCATAAATATTGAATGACGAGGCGGATAAGTTTTACACATGCAGTATGTGTTTTGTTTTTCTAAATGAATGACCAAAAGTAAAAGAAGAGACTATGGCGGTTGTGAGATATGGTAGGATCACTGTTAACTGTTATAAGTGTTTAAATTATTAGATGAAAATGTGGTTTAATTTTTAATTATTTTAACAGTGGTTATGGCCCTTGTTGGAGCTTAATGATGGGACCGTAAGTGTGGGCGAGCTTGACGTGAGACTTGTGAGGGAGGTAGTCATGGCCACGGTTCAGGAATCGCCGGTTCCGGTTTGTGGCCATGTATGAACCGGAATCGAAATCGCAAGGGGGCGGTTCCGGTTCCGGTTCCGGTTGGTTTCGGTTTGAGGGGGAGGAGGGAGAAAAGGGGAGGAGGAGGGGGTGTCGGCATTGGCGGCTGCGGCCGTGGGTGGGGGCAACGGCGGCGGGGGTCAGATCTGGGAAGACGGGGGGCGGGCGGAGGAGAAAAGGGGAGGACCAGCATAGGGGAGAGGGGTGAAGAAGGGACCGACCATGACAAGGACCTTGCTGTCGGTTAGCGAGAGGAGCTCGGAGGCGAGGCCTGAGACGCAGGCGGTGCGGTACAGGGTCAACACGGTGGCGTTCGCGGTGGCGAGGGGCTAGCCGATGAGGGAGCTGAAGAGGATGAAGACGGCGTGGACCCTCGGCAAGTTCAGCGTGGAGGAGTTGCCGGGAGAGTGGGTCACGAGCTTGACGCCGATGCAAGGGAGGAAAGGGTGGGAGGACCAGGATGGCATGAGGAGGAGGGAGGTGGAGGGGGCGGCAGCAACAGAGAAGGGGTGGGAGTGGCGAAGAGGGGTGTGGATGGAGGAGGAGAGGGTGGAGGCGTGGAGCAAAAGACTGGTGGGAGAGGACAAAGGAGGGCGTGGAGTACTAGAGGAGGAGGAGGTGGAGGTGGGGGTAGGTGGGGGTGGGGCCCTGCTGCACTGCAAGTGCAGGGCTTTTTTTTTAAAATTTTTTTTGGAACTGGGCCCGGAACCACCGGTTCCAAACCGTGGGCCTGGTCAACAAGCCGGGCCTGGGTTTGACCGGGCCGGTTCGGGGCCGAAACCGGCCGGTGGCCATGACTAGAGGGAGGTTCCCGAGCTCCACGAGGTTACTGATCACCGGGAGAGGTGGTGGGCCGGGAGGGAAATTGGAGGGCCTTGGTTTGGTCTTCTTGGTGATGTAACGAAGAGCTTGGGCTAAACCCCAAGCGAGGTAACCACACGTTATCAACACTAGAAGATCCATCTCTCTTTCTCTATGTCTCTCACGATTGAGAGCTTGAAATGTAAAATTATATAGTCAGGTTATATATGCTGGCTGTTGAGGACTTGAGCAATCTATATACGAGAGAGTAGTTGGTGGCTTCTCCATTCTACAAGTATATTATGCAATGCATTGCTTGAATAATAGTATATTATCTTATGAAAAATTAGTAAAGTAATTACTAATAATTACTTGTATATTATATATGAAATGTAATTTAGAGATGTATATCGCTGATTCAATTATATGAGTTTCCGATGTTCGTTAAAAAGATTATACCAAACAGTCAAAACTTACTTCATCAGTAGCTAATACGAGATCACTTGCCGCGTGATTAGGTGTGGTGTAATGTTATCTTCTCAAGACCACCATATGTTATTAAGCTAGAGAGATTATGGCTTTGTCACACCCCTAACTCAACAAGAAATGGGCAATGACACAGCCGTCCTTCTCAACCAAAGGATGTAACTTCAATGTAACCAAAACTAAACATGATATCAAAATATATACATCCACATATATTTGACAACAAATCATTTAGTTACAATATCAAAGTTTTCAGTAAACCATCAAAAGGTTATATATACATATCCATCAAAAAGCTAATTTAGAAGCTCAATAGTTATATATAACTCATACAAAAAAAGTCCTCACTATCAAAAAGTCTTTTTGCTAATCACAATGCTCACGCCTTACTTGCGGCTCACTGAAGATTCTAAAAAACAAGCAAGATGAAAGAAATGAACTACCAATGTCCAATGAGTAATGTATTTCTTCCAAGCGGATTGGCCACTTACTATGCAACGTTATAAAACGATAACATAACTCCTCATATCAAATTGAATATAGGATATACATAAACTATTGAAAATGTATGATAACTTTCTAACAAAATTTTATACGTATGAGATCAGTCAACAAAACCTGCTAAACAATAACAAACAACCATCAATGATCTATTCCATTAATTAATTTCATCAATCACACGTCGATGGTCTATTTTATCTACTAATCTAATGCTCAACATTTAACTATAATCACGTTTAACGCCATATGACAAAAGTGACCATGTTTTTTTTTGTAAGGTAAGTATTTGATATAACTTTTCAACGCAATTTACAAAGAGTAGCCGAACACAAAAAACTCCAAACATGAAGAGACACAGCAGTGTGTCCCGACTGATGCAAGGGTGTACCAACTAGCCAACGTAAAGCAGCAACACAAGCATTGCAAAACAAGGCCAAATAATAGCCCACAGAAACGAAAGGACAATAATCTAAACTACCGTAGAGGGGTTATACAAAAATAGAAGGCGAGATGCCCCAATTAGATTGGATCGTTCTGTTGCGAGGGGAGTCTTGTACAGTCTTGAAGGACAGTCCTCTGTCCCTAACAAGCTTAGAAAGATGCGCACAAAGCGCGGGCATAAACAGGGGTTTATTCTTGAAGAGAATATGGTTAGTTTCTGACCAAATGATATGGCAAATCGCCCTAAGGGAGAAGCGAGCAATACGCTGGCGAAAGCTATTTCCACTTAAGGATCTAACCGCCCACTGTAGGTTCTCTTGCCATGATCTATTACGCTAAGAGAGATTACAGTTTCTAGCCCAGAAAAGAGCCAGGGAACCCGTGATTGCACATCCAAAAAATAAATGATCGATAGAATCCGGTCTACATCTACAGAATGCACAAAGACCTTCCGAAATTCTACGATAATTCAGCAGTACAATTTGAGTTGGGAGCCTGTCTAGAGCTATAAGCCAAAGTAGAAACACATACCTTGGAGCAATATTGTGATCCCATATGAACGAGCTCCATGGAACAGTCGGGCTTTTGATCCTAATCAATTCCCACGCCGAGGCCATCGAGAAAATACCTAAGGAATGTCCTTGCCAAATTAAAAGATCCGGCCTCTCCCCGTGAAGAATAGGGATAGGATTGACCAAGAGTTAAAAGATTGCAATATATTAGAAGGTTGCCTGTTGGAGGAAAGGAATTCCTGAACTAAGGCATTTCTGGGGATACCAAAACAATATATATCTCTATTAGAGAAGAGCTCATAAAGGGGTCCTTTGGGATGCCGATAATCGAATCAGAAAGATGTTGACATACCATCCCCAATCTGCCATTTAAACTGTAAACGGTATTCCCTTTGAAGGTCGAGGATTTTCTTCCATGCCCAGGAACAAAAGTTCGGCTTAGGCGCAACCCAGAAATTCTTGTTCTTGATAAAGGTGGAATGGATCCACTTATGCCATAAAGATTCTTTGTCCATGAAAAGGATCCAAATGTGCTTGAGCATAGCCGCCTTGTTGCAATCAATGAGTCTACGTATACCCAGGCCACCTTCCTTTTTTGGTCGGCATACTTCGGACCAAGGGACTTTAGCCCCGCTAACACCCAAGTCTGGTCCCTTCCATAGGAATTGCCTTAGAATTAATTCGATCTTCACTAAGACAGAGAGAGGGATAGTGAAGACACTAGCCCAGAAAACATGAATGGAGTGGAGGACCGATTTAATAAGTTGTAAGCAGCCGGCAAAGGAAAGAAAACGTTGTGACCAAGATCGAGCTCATGCAGTAATGGAATTTACTAGAGAGCTACAATCAGTCTTACCTAGCCTGGACGCAGTAACAGGCACTCCTAGGTATCGAAAAGGGAGCGTACCTTCGTTAAAGCCAAAGATAAGTCGAATCTATTCCCGGAGCTCTGTCGATCCACCAGATATAAACATCTCACTTTTGTTGGCATTTGGAATAAGCCCAGACCATCGAGAAAACAATGTTAGGCCTTCTTTCAAAAGGGAAGCTGAAGTCGCATTTGCCTCCACAAAGAGCAGGACATCATCCCGCACAGAAGAGGTGGGAAAGGCAAATAGATTTACATCTCCAATAAAATTTGAAGCTCGGGAGCCGAGCCTGAGCATTAAGGATTCTAGAGAATACCTCCATGACCAATGTGAATAGATAGGGCGACAAAGGGTTCCCTTGGCTATGCCCCTTGACTAGGTTTATCACCTATATTAGCCGGTGGTTCAACTCAGAAAGACATCTTGAAACAATATCCATATTCCCCCCAAATGGATTCTCATTATAGCGATAAGAGCAATAGCAACTAATATCTTTCTCCAACAACCCATAATTAACATTAGAAAGCTATTTCATAAATCGATTTTACAAACGAAATCATATAACCTTTTACAATTCCATTTATCAATTAGAATGCATTCTGTAAAACATTTTGCAACCAAATACGTATAGCTTTTGACAATGCCCTTCACAAAATATTTAACCAAAGCATTCACATATGGTCATTTCAAACTACTTTTATAAGACTTTGCAATGCCTTTTCAAATGATTAAAAATGTAGTAAAATTTGATCCAATTTATGCAAGAAACATGCTTTCAATAACTCATACTATATTTCAAAATATGAGTATGTAAATTCATGGAAGAAATAGTACCACTCACCTAGGAATGGCCGAAAACCAATCTATGGTAGTTACTTAAGCCAATGCACTTGAATTCTTAACAATTTATTGAACAACAACATCAAAAATTAAGTAAACCAATATTCTAATGAACGACTCGACTAAACTATGCATGTTCCTAGATAAAACAACACCGACGCGCCAAAGAAAAGCTTGCTCATAGCGGACACCCATTGCTGTACGCTATGCGCAACTTGCACACTCGCGCTATGATTTCCTTCACCGAATTTCGTTACAAGCAAACTTACAATCAAAAGAAAGTCTTTCAAAGTAGTACAAGTCCATCAGCTTCGCCGACTCAAAAGACGGCTGAAGATGGGTGAAAATCATCACATAAAATACAAATTCGTAATTGTCTAGTAGCACGTGTAGAATTTCAAAAATTCACTTCGATAAAAAGCAGCTCTAAATCGATTTCCGTCGTATTCGACGGCTTCACAACAACCAAAATTATATATATATATGCAGCTCTATAACTCCCAATCTGATCTTGCAGCACAACATCGACATGATTTCAAATTTGTTCAATAACTTCGAATGGTACTTCGATTAGACGAATAGATGCTTCAATTACCTATTCGACGTTGCAAAACGGAGTTCAATTGGCTTGACAAGCCGTCCGGATCGGGATGCGTGACATTTTGTCTCTTTTCTCTTTCTTCCTTTTTACGAACGAGCTGGCCCTTCTCCGTTTCTCCGCTTGTTTCAATGGCTTCAACGTGTATCAATCTGTGAAGGAAAATGAAGTTGGGCTTGAGGGCTTGGGCTGAGGGTTTGGGTTTTTAAGAGAAATGGGCTTCCTGGGCCCATATATATATTAATTACTGGCTAAGCGTGATATACTAGTTGGACAACTGCCCTTCTCACGCGTGTAGGGAAAAATTCTTGGAGAAATTTATTTAGGACCTTATTATATAATCTTTTCCCAATCAAATCTCTGATTGGTGAGTTATAGATTAAACACAGACATCATTGACATATAAAATTCATTAAAATAAATACGAGTGACATCTATGTGTTTACACTCCAAGAGTGGAGAAAACACCATCTTTAAGTTTTTGGTTGGCATAGACTTTTATTGAGAACACTTGACTAACTACCTACACCAACGTTGGCACGCCTCTCAGAGGTTGATCCTTTTGTATGGTGGCGCCATACTTGTCGTCCATGTTCATGTCTTCCGGTGCAATCCCACCTTCAAGGTTCCAGTTGAAGCAATTAAGGAGCGTGCCCAACATCATATCCAACATCCTCAAGGCCAATGGCAAGCCTGGACATATTCGCCGACCTCCGCCAAACGGAATCAGCTTGAAACTTTGTCCCTTCACCTTCATTTCTGACTCTGGAAACCGTTCCGGGGAGAACACGTTTGGGTCCTCCCACAAGGCGGTATCTCTGCCCATCGCCCACACGTTGACGAAAATTTGTGCGCCCTTCGGGATGGTGAAGCCTCTGATTTGAGACTCTGCCTCAGATTTCCGAGGGAGGAGGAGTGGAGCTGGGGGATGCAATCGGAAAGTTTCCTTGACGATGGCTTGTAAGTAGGGTAATTGAGCAATATCAGATTCGTCAATGGGGTTGCCTCTGCCGATGACTCAATCAAGCTCCGCCTGGGCTTTCGATAGCTTGGCTGGGCTATGGAGTAGCTCCGCCATCGCCCACTCCAATGTGTTCGAAGTTGTGTCGGTGCCTGCTATGAACAAATCCTGTTGTGTTCATCCTATTAATGGAAGTTAGAAATGGCTTTGTTGAGTAACAAATATGAAACATGGATAAGAATTAAGCCAACCAAAATTCAGGAGTTGTTAAAGAGTACATAAACAAACCAGAAACAAATGCTTCATCAGCAATATGCCCATGTTCTCATCGTTATCTTCCCTTATATCAAGAAGTGTGTCCAATACATCGTTCATCCTTGGGGAACTCGGTGTCGCCCTCAGCTGCAACCTTTTCTGCATCGCTCTGTCGAATAGATCAAACATTTGCTCATAATACACCTTCATCTGATGTCTCGAGCCTTGTGGATCGATCTTCTTTAGCACCGGGAAAAAGTCGGCGAAGTTTGGCTTTCCGGCCTCGTACAGGATGTGCCCAACAATCTCCTTCAACTCATTAACGGAAACCGAAGAAGGGTCAGCCAAGTCTGAGGAAAAGATGGTGTCGGACAGGAAACTCAGACTTGTCACAAAAGCGGCTTCGCGAGCACACTTCTCGACGTGGGCAACAAGTTCTTGCGCGGCCTTGCGGCACAAGCAATGAGTCGAGTCGACCTTCTTGTTGCGAATATGTGCTGGTTGCATATCCTCCTGAGGTTCCTCCACAGCGGCGAGACGGGCATCCACGGCAACCCAAGCTCGTCTTGAAGGTAGGGAGTGACATTGTCGGGGACAGAACGATTGTAAAACAATGCGTTGTGGGTTTGGAGGATCTCTCGGGCAGGCGCGGGTGAGGAAATGACGATTGTGGTCATGGACCCAAGCTGGAGCTTAAGGATGGGGCCATAAGTGTGGGCGAGCTTGGCAAGGGACTCGTGCGGGACGTTACTGAACTCAAGGAGGTTTGCCGATCAGCGAAAGAGGCGGCGGGCCCCCGGAGGGAGATTATCATTGAAGGGGCATGGTTTGGCCTTCTTTGTGCTGAAGCGAAGGGCTTGGATTAAACCCTGTTGAGGAAAATCCTTATTTAATTTTGAAGAAAGACAAAACAATCATTTTTTTACCATAATTACACTTAAGTTATTTAATACAGATAAATACTGAGTCATCAGACTTAATTGATGAAAGGACTTTTTATCAGATTCATAATTCCTCGTCAGATTCAATACGTGTTATTGATTTTATAATTGATATCTCAAGATATCCTAATTGGCAATCACAAGATCGTTCCTTAAACACGAAGAACTATATTTATGGAAACTTTGATTTGATTGTATGGGCAATCAAATCACTTGGAGATAATGGTTCTTCTTCTAACAGCGATGCATATTAGTTTGGGAAGATTTTCCAACGGGTTGATTTAGAGATCAATTACACAAGACCTTTAGACATGATAATAAATTTTCCTTTTTTTTAAAAAATTTTTTTATCAGATTTTTTAGTTAAAAATTAAAAAAAATAAAATATATTATTATTATATTACCGATCTGGTCCGGGTGGACGGGTGGGCGGTTCCATACTAGAAACCGGGAACCGGACTGGTATCCACCAGTTCCAAAAGATTGGAATCGGGAATCGGACCGGTTCCCTTGAGAACCATCAGTTTTGGTCCAATTTCAGGTAGTCCGGGCGAGTCTCGATTCTTTTATACACTCCCGTTGGAGTCACGGTCTGCCAAAGAAAGAAGAAATAAGAAAGTCCAAACTTGGACTTGTTGACCGCAAGGAAACCCTTTCCAAGCTGGAGTCGGCCACTGTACGTTCACTTCTTGGGCATATATATATATATATATATATTCTTGGGCATATATATATATATATATTCTTGAACTTGGCCGCAAGCAGAAGACGTCTTGATGCGCTATTGTTGACGAAGGAGACTTCTTGAAGCGCTGCTGGCTTGCGAGTGCTTGGTGTGCGAAGACGTATAGAGGGAATTCGTGAATTACATCCATAAAGTTCGTATTGAAACCGATTAAATTCTTGTGATAAGAATTTGTGTATAATTCCTTCCGAGATTAAAAAATTATTTCGTAAGGAATTGTGGGGTTAAACACTGCGTGAGTTATTGAGTGTAATTAGAGCTTGGGAAACATCGAGAGTATTTGAGTGATTTTAGTGTGATTGTAATCTCCATTATATCGCTTAATCTATAGTGAAATTTTGTGCTGCTCTTCTCGTGGACGTATGTCACTGCTACCGAATCACGTAAATCCGATATCCAATTTATTTTTTTATTTTGTCAAATTTATTGCTCGATCGCTTGACTTCCGCAACAATGATTGTACCATAGGTGCTAAATTCCTTTCACGAAAACCATCAATTATGAAATATCAATTGAAATGTGCAATCCCTATATCTGTTAACTGGTGCAATCTAAGCCTAGACTTTTAATGAGTTAAAACTTTTAGTAAGTCCAAAAAAATGGTCAAAACTTTTAGGAAAAATATCACCAAAAATTTCAAACTATATCACTTGTGACAAATTTATCTTGAATTTCTTTTTGTGAAACGAAAAACTCCAAATTATGCCACTTGTGATAAATTTACCATAAATATTTTTTTGTGACACGAAAAAACTTTGAATTATGTCACTTGTGACAAATTTATCCCATAATACTTTGGCCCAAAGACATTTTCATCGGCAGAAGTACACTATTGATGCCATAACTTGTGTACGGCGATAACTTTAGTGCCATAACTTTTTTTCGGATCACTTTGGTGCTAATTTTTTTGAAAAACGATCACCTTGGTGTCAATGTTGACGTGACTTGCCGGAAATTCTACGTGGCGCTGACATGGCTCGCCGGAAAGGTCTATGGCTCCTCGGAGAGGTCCAGTTAGCATTAAAAATAAAATTTAGTCTGCCGACGTGTATTTTTTTAGAAAAATAAAATTTAAATTATATTAAAATAATAATTAAAAAAAAAAGAAAATGCCACATAAAATTTAACTTTTTTTTTCTGTCTTCTCTAGCGATGGCAACCCTCGTCGGCGTTGGGAGAGACTGCCCTTGCTCGAAGCCGGTGAGGGCAGCCCTCTCCAGCCCAGGCGAGGGCTGCCCTCGCCGGATCTGGCGAGGGTCGCCCACGCTAGACTCAGGCGAGGGCGATCCTCACTCGCCCAGGCGAGGGCTTCCCTTACCCTCGCCCGACGCCGGCGAGGGCGATCCTCACTCGCCCAGGCGAGGGCTTCCCTTACCCTCGCCCGACGCCGGCGAGGGCAGTCTCGCCTGATGCTGGCAACGGTTGCTCTCGCCAGAGAAGAAAAAAATTAAAAAATTTAAAAAAAAAACCATATAATTTTCACGTGTACAAGTTAGATTATTTTTAAAAAAAATATAAATGCCACGTCAGCTTTTTGGCCGGAGTCACTACAGTAATCTATTTTTTCCTATTTTAGCACCAAAGTGATCCGAAAAAAAGTTATGGCATTAAAGTGTTCACCGTACACAAGTTATGGCACCAATAGTGTCCTTCTGCCCATTATTTGGTGTACGAGCCTTCAAAATTTGCCAGAAGAGATTGGGGAACTGGTGAGTCTAAAGCACTTCTCTATTAGACAGTGCAACAAAATAGAGAAACTCCCGTTCTCTATCAAGAAATTAGTATCATTGTCTGAGTTGGATATATCACACACAAAAATTACAAGTTTACCAGATTTTATTGGCAATGCAAAACACCTGATATTCCTTAATCTATCAGAGACACCAATCGTGGAACTTCCAAGTTCTATTGGAGAGCTTACGCAACTCGAATTCCTTTCACTCCGTCAATGTCAAAGTTTGAGGAAGCTTCCAAAATCAATAGGCAACTTGACATCATTACAGATGTTGGATATCTCACGGACAAACATTGTTGAGTTTCCTGGGTTATCAAAAAAAAAAAAACATTGTTGAGTTACCTGATTCGATAAAAAACCTCAAGCAACTGAAGGTGATGAGGATGGGAAGTAGTCCGATAAGGAGGTTACCTGCCAGTATTAGAATGCTAGAGAGGTTGGAGGAGCTCAATGCCTATCGTTGTTACCAACTTGCAGCCGAACTTCCCATTGAAATCGGTGGCCTATCATCCCTCCAAAAGCTGGATATAACATATTGTAATAAGCTTCAAGAGTTGCCAAAGCTACCCTCGAGTTTGAAATGTCTACTTGTTCGATTGACATCATTGTGGTTAGTTCCAGATCTCAGTAACCTCATGAATATGGTGGAATTGCATCTGTCTAACCTTGGACAAGAATTTGCCCAGGCATCAAGCCTGATGCAAAGTCTTCCATTGCAATGGGTTGGAAAGTTATCCAAGCTGAAGAAGTTGAGCTGGGGTAGGGTGAGCACGATTTCAGGGTAGAACCGGAAATCGAAGAACCGAACTAGCGGGTCTAATTCGGTTCTCGGTTCTAGGGTGGGAGGTTCCGGTTCCCGGTTCTAAATTTTTAGGAACCGAACCGGAACCGACACTCTCTCTTCCTCTAAAAACCCTAACTTTATGAGTTTCTTCCCAAATTTTCCCTAGCTCGGCTACTCCTCCATTGCACTCTCTCTTCCACTCCCCACACTCATGACTCGATGAGACCCTCTTGCCTCTCCTCGCTCCATTTGGCGTTTGCCTCGGCTCTTCCTTTGTCTCATCAACCGCAGTCCGGCTCGTCTACGGCGGAGTTGGGCTTCGCTTCAAGGCTTCAAGTGACATCCTCTGTCTTCGTCTTCGTTCGGGCTCCGTACGCGCACCCTCTTGAGCTCGCTGCCTCGGCTCTTCCTCCTCGTCTTTCCACAAGATCAGCGCCGCTTCTCATCGGACGTGGTTCCTCTCTAGTCCTCGCACTGTAGAAGAGATCTTCAAGGGCTATAGCACCCGACGCACAGCCCTCATCCGCGCCCTCACCTACGGTACCGATCATTGGGCCGTCGCCCCCCTTTTTGGATCTTCACATGCATGCATTTTTTCTCTTTTTTTCTTGGGTCCAAGTTCGAATGTGTGTGCCGGCGGTGTTTCTTTTTAGTTCTTTGTTTCTGGCTTGATGCCGTTGTTGGTGTTGGGGTGAATTTGTTTCAGATGTGGATGAATTCTGCTCGCTCTACGATCCAGGTGAGGCTCCATGTACTTTGGGTTTCTTGTTTGTTGTTGTTTTTCCTTCGAATTAAAGGGCAACCGCAAGATACCAACTTATAGAGAAAAAGGTTTTGACTTTAGCTTGTAATGCAATTTTGGAGAAGCGGGATGAGGTATGTGGGAAATGAGTAACTGCTGTTAGGTGATTTTTCTATGAAACTGTGGTCAATTTGATTGGGGAAGTGGCTGTGGTGGGTTGATAAGAAGGGGGCTAACTGTTCTTTAGGTTATTGTTGGTTCTTTTTATTCATGATCTTAAAGGAAATTCTTTATTTTTTGCTTTGATATCTGAATGGGTATTTCGGTTGTGATTATGGACTCCAAATGTTAAAGCTCCTTTTCTAGAGATAGAATGAAACGCAAGGACTGGCTGTCTTTGGTGGTTGTGCATAATGACTGATGGTTGCTCTCTGTGGCCTTCTACTTTGGTGTTCGACTTAACCGCAATGAAAGGTACTTTCTTTTTGCCTGCACTTGTTGAAGATTGTCATTGCGTATGCGGCATACTCAAAGGATCTGTTGAGGTTAGTATTGTGATTTTGGGTGCCCTACGTCCCAACTTAGCTAACAGCCAGTTAATCAAGCAATTAAGAGATGCCAACACAAATTTAATGGTGCTAGCTTATTCTAGTAGAAAAGCTATTTTGCAATCTTTCACCAAGTTTGGATTTTGAATTAGGTACAACAACTTGAAGCCATTGTGTTTGGGCAGAAATAAAATTAAGCAAATATGAAACAATTTGTTTGAGCTACTTATGTGAAGTGTATTATTTAGTATTTTGCATCTAAATTCCCGTATTTATTGTCAAAAGAATGATTGGTTCCTTCAATCATCATCTCTTCACTTTGTTAGTCTTTATTGCTGAGAGATCCATAAAGAAAAAGGTCCAATAATGAAACTGTTTTTATTGTCTCGAAAAATGGCCTTAGTTCCCACATATAGAAAGTTAAATAACTATTTGTGTATTGAAACATATTGAATAACAAATATCCATGTGTGGCTTGAATAGATCAACTCTAATACGACACAGTGTCATGCAGAGATTGCCACAATGTTAAGTACTACCTGGGGTGACTAGAGAAGTTAAGCTGCTTTTTAAAAAAAGATGCTTTATATCTTGTTCTTTGTGTGAACTGTCACACATGTTTCTTTGTGATATGGAAGGTGAGGCTGTAGATGCTTCTTTTCCCCTTTGAGGACTTTGTCGTCTCATTTTCTTGCGTATAGTTATATTATGGTGATAGCCTCTTCAGGACTCTCTAAGTTATGGGCGGCCAGATGTTGATTATCCAGATTTTACACCCTTCTCTTTTGCATTTTTTAACGTTAACTAGATAACTCTGCTTTTTCTTAATTGACTAGTGGAAGAATTGGGGGCAGCTTATGGCTGAAGCAGAAACAAATCTTGCAATAAATGTGCTTCTGGGGTTATCAGATTCGTTTGAAGTTCAAGGAACAGGAGAACTTCAATTAGGTTTGTTCCCAATTATTTTTTAATGATTTCTTTTCAACCTTCTAGCTGGAATATTATTTTCAGATAGCCTTCAGAAATGTTTGGACATATGCAACTGTGGATTATGATTCTTGGGTAAAACTAATTTGGAAGATCCAGTTAATCTTTCTTTTTGCCGTTTAGAGGAGGTATCTTGATAGAGTGTATGAGGCGAGAAGGATTCGAATTATCTGTGTCAACACCAAAAAAAAAAAAAACCTGTTGGAATCTGGAACCAATCCCGAAACATGTGACAGGGTAGGTTCTAGGTTCCACGTTCGGACGGGTAAGTTCTAGGTTCCAAAAATGAGGAACCTGTACCCGATAGTAAATTCTAGGTTCCAGGTAGAACCTGTGAGGAATCTGGAACCGCTCACCCCTAAGCTGGGGCCTTTCAAATATTCCTATGCCATTGACAGAGTTGGGTTGCCTACCTCAACTTAGAGATCTCACTTTATCTTGCATGGATAGTTTCGACTTACTAGTTGTTGGACCACAACTTTCGAACTTGAAATATTTGACCAGATTGTGTCTTTATCGCTGTCCACTGAGGAAAATTCAACTCGATGGGCTTGAACTATTGAGAGATTTGGAAGCGAGAGCATGCGAGTTTCTCGAGGGATTGTCAATTATTTCATCGAGCTTGAGGAAGCTCCGCGAAATGGGAGTTTCACATTGCCCGAAGCTACTTGATATTCAATTTCTCAGTACGATGGAATCATTGGTGAAACTTGAAGTTAGTCAGTGTCATTCCCTAGGATCGCTGTGTGGTTTATCAAACTCGAAGAAGCTGGAGGATTTATGGATCAAACAGTGCAATGGGCTATAGGTTCTTGAGGGCCTTGAAGAATTGGAGCTTTTGCATAAGTTGTCTCTTTTCAGTTGTCCATCGTTGAGGTTGGCTACTGTATCCAACACGAAGATACCAAGGAAATGCAAGATATTTCCGCTTTATACTTGCTATCGTTTAAGATTCAATCAATGAAGAGAGATGGCTCAGGAAGACATTCAACGAGGTGTGCCTTCCTTGTACCCTTCACTAATTTTTTTCAAACTTTTATTTTTCGGAAACGCATGGAGTAGGTATGACTTTTCTTTCGGCAGAAGGACATTATTGATGTCATAATTTGTGACGGCGATCACTTTAGTACCATAAATTTTTTTCGGATCACTTTGGTGCTAACTTTTTTGAAAAACGATCACTTTGGTGTTAATGTTGACGTGGTTTGCCGGAAATCCTATGTGACGCTGACATGACTCACTGGAGAGGTTCATGGCTCGCCGGAGAGGTCCAGTCAGCATTAAAAATAAAATTTAGTCCGCTGACGAGTTTTTTTTAGAAAAATAAAATTTAAATTATATTAAAATAATAAAGAAAAAAAAGGAAAATGCCATATAAAATTTAACTTTTTTATTTTTTTTCTTTCTTCTCCGGCGAGGGCAACCCTCGCCAGTGAGGGCAGCCCTCACTTGGGCGGGCGAGGGCTGCCCTCGCCCGACGCTGGCGAGGATCGCTCGACACCGGCGAGGACCGCTCGACGCCGGCGAGGGAAGCCCTCGCCCGAGTCGGGCAAGGGACGCCCTCGCCCGACAACGGTGAGGGCGGCCCTCTCCGGCCCAGGCGAGGGCGACCCTCGCTGACATCGGGCAAGGGAAGCCCTCGCTTGGGCGGGCGAGGGTTGCCCACGCCCAACTCAGGCAAGGGTTGCCCACACCCAACTTAGGCGAGGGTGACCCTCGCTCGCCCAGGCGAGGGCTTCCCTCGCTCGACGCCGGCAAGAGTCGCCCTTGCTAGATTCGACGAGGGCAGCCCTCGCCTGGGTCGGTGAGGACCGCTCTCGCCCAACGTCGGCGAGGGCAGTCTCGCCCGACGCCGGCGAGGGTTGCCCTCGCCAGAGAAGAAAAAAATAAAAAAATGAAATTTTTTTTAAAAAAAAGCCACATAATTTTCACATATACAAGTTAGATTATTTTTTGAAAAAATATAAATGCCATGTCAGCTTTTTGGCCGGAGTCACTAAAGTGATCTATTTTTTTTGATTTTAGCAGCAAAGTGATCCAAAAAGAAGTTATAGCACCAAAGTGATCGCCGTACACAAGTTATGACACCAATAGTGTCTTTCTGCCCATTTTCATCTTTTTCCTTTTTCTGTTTTTTTTCCTTTCTTCTCTCTTCCCTCTGCCATGGCCGGCGGAGGGAAGAGAGAAGAAAGGAAAAAAAAAAAAAAGGAAAAAAGACGAAAATGTCCTTGGGCCAAAGTATTGTGGGGTAAATGTGTCATAAGTGGCATAGTTTGAGATTTTTTGTATCACAAAAAAAAGTTTAGGATAAATTTTTTGCAAGTGATATAGTTTGAGGTTTTTCGTATCACAAAAAAAATGTTCTTGATAAATTTGTCACGAATGGCATAGTTTGGGATTTTTTGTGGTATTTTCCCAAACTTTTAATGGAAAAAAATAATCAAATTTCGTTATTATATCAAAAGGTGCAATTTAAGGATTTTGCATAAACAACTTTTGGTACTTTTCACCAAAATGAGTTAAAATTGATTTGTTTTGAGAAGATTTAGAACTTAATTATAGCAATTGATTGGTTTAAGACTCAATTTATAGATAATGCTTAGGACTTTTGATGCACTTTTTCCTCCTGTTCCAGTAGTATAAGTATTTGGCATATTCGTCAGTTAAACACCTACGTTAACATTAATGGTGGGGACTAAGCCAGTAAAAGATCAATATATAGTTATTTATGACTACGGAGAGAAATTACCAAACATACCAAAAATAAGTGCTTGATTTGAAAGATCTCCATGTCCTCGTTCTCATCTTCACATATATCAATTAGTGTATCCAAAACATCGTCCTTCCTAGTATAATCCGATGCTGCCCTCATCTGCAGCCTTTTCTGTATCAATCCGTCGAATAGATCCAACATTTGCCCGAAACACAGCTTCATTCGACGCCTTGAGCCTTGCGGGTCAATCTTCCTTAGCACCGGAAAGTAATCTGCGATGTTAGGTTTTCCAGCCTCGACCATAATACGAGAAACGATCTTCTTGAACTCGGTGGCAGAAACAGAAGAAGGGTCTGCTCAATCCAAGGAGAAAATGGTGTTGAACAAGAAGTTAAGGCTTGTCCTGAAAGCCGCTTCACCGATGTCCACTGCATTGGCGACTTGAGTGCTTATCTTGACGTGGGCAAGAAGTTCTTGTACTTTCTTGAGGCGCAAATGTTGAGTCCAGTGGAGCTTCTTGTTGGTGAATATGTGTAGGTTGCATACTCTCCTTAAATTTCTCCATAGAGGCGAGATGGGCGCCCAGGGCAAACCGAGCTCGTCTTGCTTGAATGCAGTAAGCGTGTTGGGGACCATGCGGTTCGAGAAAGACGTGTCGTGGACTTGGAGGATTTCTTTGGGGACAATCGATAATGAGATGACTATATATAGTGGTTATGGATCCGAGCCGGAGCTTGACGATGGGGCCATAAGTGCGAGCGAGCTTGGCGAGGGACTTGTGCAGAAGATCACTGAGCTCAAGGAGGTTACCGTCACAGGAAGAGGTGGTGGACCGGGTGGGAGATTGGAGAGACTCGTGCTGGCCTTTTTCTTGAGAAAACGAAGACCTTGGACTAAAACCAAAACGAGGTAAGCACATAGTATCAACGCCAAGAAATCCATCTCTCTCTCTCTCTCTCTCTCTCTCTCTCTCTCTCTGTGTATATTATAAGGGTGGAGAACTGGTATGACGCACTCGACATCTTCCATTCAATATGCCAAGAATTATATATATATATATATATATAGGATTTCGAAATGCTTCGTATCAAGTTATCGTTTCTTACTTTTGCTATCGTGTACAAACTTGCTCCATGTTCCTATCTTCATCTTTAGCTAGTTGAAACCAACTGTCAATCCCCACATGGGCTGCACATTTTACCCACGCGCAAAAAAAAATGACAGAAACATGAATTGCAAGCAAAATGAAAACGAGACAAGGAACATAAAAGTCATCGGTAGATTACAGTTTTGAAAAGCTTGTAAGCAGCTGAGCATGGTGGCGACGGACGTAGAATGGGTCCCATTAGTTTTTTTCTTTCCCTCTTAATATATATAATAAACCTAATATTTACAAAAGTAACTTTTTATTCCAAACTTGTGCATTATAATTTACAATTAGAAAACTATGGAGTCTTAGATTGACTATTTGATATCAACGAACATAAAACTCGTATATTAGAAGCTGTATATGAAATGGTGGGCATCGTTGGGGAAATATTATACTAAATTTTGTTAGTAGCTCCTGGCTGCACTAACATATGTGAGAGAACATCAACCACTGAGATAAACAAATAAGGAAAGAGAGGATCTCCCTGTCTAATTCCTCTCGGAAGATACACTTGACCTGCAAGTTTTACCATTTATATGCAATTTATATGAAACTGACCTAACACACACCATTATCCAATTTACCAAGTTCGTACCGAAACCCATAAGAATTATTACCAAGTCAAGGAAATCCTACTCAACACGATCGTGGGCTTTGTTCATGTCTAATTTCAAAGCACAAAATCCCTATTTCCCTTTCTTCCTCAGTTTCATGTGTTGGAAAACCTCATGGGTCACGATAAAAACTTGACCTTGGTTAAATTTCAACATTAGGGGCCTTTGCTAAACCGCTTGTGGATTACTAGTTTGACTTCCAATTTCAAATTGTGATCAATAATATGTTTTTCTTGTGCTTTGACTCTATTAATTGTTTGGTTGGCATGGAATTGAAGCGTAGGCCGAGCCTTGCAGCTGAAGTGCATAGGCCCACGGAATATTTCATTGACCACTATATTTAGCGGAAAATCGTTGCATGAAAGATACGATCACGTCGGTCATTTTATGTTTACTGGGTCCGCCTCATATTTGGGGCCCAGCTGACAAAATGAATTAGCCTCTACAACATGCTCGATGCAAATGAATTAGCCATTAGAACCAACGTGCAACGCTTATACGAACAATGCAATATTGATATGTTTTGTTTAGGGTTCGTGGACGATCCCTTATCTTCTTATACAATAAATACGATAGCTAAAATCTAGGTATCAATACTCGTGACTCTTGAATAGTAAATTAATTGATAAATGTCGGTCATGTTAAGAAAGTTCATCAAAATTAATTCACTAATTAGTGGGACAATCTTCATATCATTGGATGTCTTCAATGAAAGAGCTCGTAGAAAATCAGTTTCGCTTGCTTAAAGACCTAAAAATTTTCCGCCTCCTCATTTGATATTTTTAGGAGACTTTCCCTTTTCCCTAAGAAGATGACCATCTCTAACGTTACCACATTCGTTATCAAGTCAAACCATACATCAAAGTTTTCATCCAGAGATTTCAAATTGGCAAAGTTGGAGAACACTCATTGCTCACTGCCTACGTCAACGTTGGCACAGCTCTCAGTGGTTCATCCTTTTGTAAGGTAAGGCCGAATTTGTCGTCCATGTTCATGTCTTCAGGTTCAATCCCACCTTCATGCTTCCAATTGAAGCAATTGAGGAGCGAACCCAACATCATATGCAACATCCTCAAGGCCAATGGCAAGCCTGGACATACACGCCGACCTCCGCCAAATGGAATCAGCTCAAAACTTTGTCCCTTCACGTCCATTTCTGACCCTAAAAACCTCTCTGGCATAAATGCATTCGGGTCCTCCCACAATGTACCATCTCTCCCTATGGCCCATACGTTGACGAAGACTTGTGCGCCTTCCGGCACGGTGACGCCGCTGATTTCTAATTCTGCCTCTGATTTCCGAGGGAGGAGTAATGGAACTGTTGGGTGCAAGCGGAAAGTTTCCTTGACGATGGCCTGTAAATAGGGTAAGCGAGCGACGTTCGATTCGTTGACGAGATTGCCTTTTCCGATGACTTGATCGAGCTCCGTTTGGGCTTTTGATAGTTTATCCGGATTGTGGAGTAGCTCGGCCATTGCCCATTCTAATGTGTTAGAAGTTGTATCGGTGCCCGCGACAAACAAATCCTATGTTCAACGAACAAATATGAGTAAAATCGCTTGGTTGAATAATAGCTGAGCTGCAAATTGAGCATGAAATAGTATAAAATTCCTACTCCTAAAACTATTGGTACAAGCAAGAAGAGCCATATATAGACAAGCAATGCTATAATACATCATGAATTTAAAAATTAAAAAAATGCAATGATTATACCATAAGTGCTAAATTCCATGCATGAAGTACAATTAATTATCAAATACCTATTCACGTTTGCAATCGCTTCCTAATCCTTTCAATTGGGACAATTTGAGTCTAAACCTTTATCAGAAAATGCAATCCAAACTCGGAATTGTTTCAACAAGTGCAATTTATGAATTTCAAATTAACAACTTTTGGCACTGTTCACCAAAATAACAGGATTGAATTTTTTGAAGAAGGTTTAGATCTCAATTATACCAATTGAGTAGTCTAAGACTGGATTTATACATAAAGCTTAGGAATTTCAGTGCCATTTTTCCTCGAAAAATGTATGTCTTCTGTTCCAGCAATTTAAGCGTTCGGCATATTAGTCAGTTAAGCACCTAATTTGATGATGGGAACTGAGCCAGAAAAACATCAATAGTTACTTAAGACCATAGACAGAAATTGCCAAACATACCAACATTAAGTGCTTGATTTGAAAGATCTCCATGTCCTCATTCTTATCTTCACATATATCAATTAGTGTATCCAGTACATCGTCCTTCCTAGCATAATCCGATGCTGCCCTCATCTGCAGCCTTTTCTGTATCAATCCCTCGAACATATCCAACAATTGCCCGAAATACATCTTCATTCGACGCCTCGAACCTTGCGGGTCAATCTTCTTGAGCACTGGAAAATAATCCGCAATGTTAGGTTTTCCGGCCTCGACCGTGATACGGGAAACGATCTTCTTGAACTCGGTAGCAGAAACAGAAGAAGGGTCTGCTAAATCCAAGGAGAAAATGGTGTTGGACAAGAAGTTAAGGGTCGTCCTGAAAGCCGCTTCACCGATGTCCACTGCATCGCCGACTTGAGCGCTTATCTTGACGTGGGCAAGAAGCTCTTCTACTTTCTTGAGACGCAATTGTTGAGTCGAGTCGAGCTTCTTGTTGGTGAATATGTGTAGGTTGCATACCCTCCTTAGGTTTCTCCATAGAGGCGAGATGGGCGTCCAGGGCAAACCAAGCGCGTCGTGCTTGAATGCAGTTATCGTGTCGGGGACCATGCGGTTCGAAAAAGACAGGTCGTGGGCTTGGAGGATTTCTCTGGCAACGCTGGGTGACGAAATGACTATAGTGGTTATGAACCCGAGGTCAAGCTTAATGATGGGGCCGTAGGCGAGAGCGAGCTTGGCGAGGGATTTGTGCGGAAGATCGCCGAGCTCGAGGAGGTTACCGATCACCGGAAGAGGTGGTGGACCGGGTGGGAGATTGGAGGGACTCGTGCTGGCCTTTTTCTCGAGGAAACGAAGAGCTTGGACTAAAACCCAAACGAGGGAAGCACACAGAATCAACGCCCAGAAGTCCATCTCTCTCTCTCTGTCTCTCTCCCTGTCTCTCTCTCTCTCTGTATATTATGACGGGGGAGAACAAGAACAAGGCAAGGATGTGCTTATAGCATAGGGTTTTGGAAATGCCGAGTGTCGAGCCATCACTGCCTACTTTTCCGATGCTTTAGCTTAGTTGAAGGGGCAATCCCCACATGGGTAAAGACCGAAGCGCAAAGAAAAATCGAAGAGACAGCTATGATAGTAATAATAATAAAAAATGATAGTACTGATAAGACGTTTGCTGCTAAAACACGTGTGTGACAGTTGTAGCACGTTGTCCTCCACCAAACCCTAGATTATCTCATCGGAAGTGGAGAAGGATCGTAAAGATAACGTTTTCTTTTTTCCCAATGAAAAGAATGTCCAATCAAATTTCATGGTGGATGTATTTGTATACGGGCTCTCGTCCTGGCGGTCCCAAAAATTTCATTAATGTTAATCATCTTTGTCAAAAAAGGCTTCTTTGTTATCGCTAGATAGATTCTTATATCTGAATCTTCTTTCGATTTTCAATGTCTTTCGAATGAAAAATTAGCAGCTAAATCTTATAAACTGGACATGTAAATGACAAGTAAACCTCTCTTCTCATTTTCCTCTTGTCGCTAATTTTGTTGAATTCGGTTTCGATTTTTTCTTATTTAATCCGAATTTATATTCGGCCGAATAGGCCCATTCTTATCTAATCAAGAATCACATTTGATGTTGGCTTAATCAATGGATTCATAGTGGAGAAACATTAAATAAACAGGTTGTATAGCCTTTTTTAAAATACATGCGGCATCTGTTGCCATTAATACAAGTAGTTTTACTATAAAAAAAAACACGTATAGTAAATGTTACTCCATGAACTTTCATAAAAGTATCTTGTTTGTTTCAACTGTATCTCGGGCATTTTCATCACCATTAACTTTTTTGGGGTTAATGTGGTATTCCCTTCACTAATAAACTATTCAAATCATTATACGGCACAATGCTCCTTGGAGGGGACACGATTGTAGTAGTTAAAGGAGGAAAGATATCCTCTATCCTCATTGTATCTTCTTGCGATGTCTCTACCATCTCAAATATTAATTCATGTGATAAAAACTGACTTAATATCTTAAAAAACTTCAAACTTGAACTTTCGTCACATTTCTACCGTATATTAGGAGGGGAAGAACAGGTATGACGCATGGATGTGCGTATAGGATGGGTTTTGGAAATGCAAAGTGTCGAGCCATCACTGCCTACTTTTCCTGTCTTTTAGCTTGGTTGAAGGGGCAATCCCCACATGGGTAAAGACCCAGGCGCAAAGAAAAATGGGAGAGATTTGAATTGCCAGCGATCCTTTTCAAATGGAAAAGAAGAAAAGAAAAGGAAACGAGACTGTTGACACCTAAATTTTGGTCCGTCATTTAGTGTAATTTGCATAGAAAATTAGGGATTAAATTTTTAACCCCTAAACAAAAATATTTAAATTGCATAACATATAGTCTAGGTTCATTTTAATTTAATTGCATTTTGCATCGGATTGGCGATGGCGAGCGAGCTTAAAATTCATCGAACAAAATTCAGTTCGCTCGGGAACGCAAGGGCCGAGAATTTCAAGACGAACGGGCTCGGTTGTTTTAATTTGAGCTTAATTCAGCCCATTTAATTTAATTAGAGTCCAAGCCCAAGTTTAAGCCCATTAGGACATTAAACCCATCTATTTGACCTAGGTTAGAGTTATAAATACATCTTTTAGGTCAGATTTTAGGGGCTCTCATAATTTCAGAAATCAGATTTTTAGAGAGGCTCGGAGAATTTTCGGAGAACGGAATTTCAGGGAAGCCAGGCGTGGAAGAGAAGAAAATTAATGAAGAAAAGTCAAAAGGGGATGGTCTGATCATACATGCAAAGACTTGCAGAGAAGAAAGCCAAAAGAAAAGAGGGCCTTCACAAAGAAGTTCACGTGGCCACAAGTGAGGAAAAAGAAGCCAGAGAAGAAAAAGTCAACAAGGAGGGGATTGTTTTCTTCAGAACATTTACGCCCACAAAAGAAGCTACGGAAGAAAAAGAAAAGAAGAGGCCTTGACGTAGAGAAAGCCAAGGAGAAGGTCTTCACGTTCTGCACTGAAGGAGGCTACCATCAAGAGAAGACACGTCCAGAGAGAGAAGAATATTATCTCTTCGTGAAGTCCAATCCTTAGACAAGCTTCCCTGCAGCGGTAATCATCAATCCTCACCGTGAGAAACGCACGCAAAGAGAGGGGAGGGCAGATCAAGAAAACGGCTTCAACGCGAAACGATCTTTCTCTGACGATTCGAAAGTGCACAGAGAGAAAGAGAGAGACCGGCGAAATCTCTCGCGACGCCGCATCATTGCCGCCTAGACGCGCCCACCGCCGCTCCCGACACCGCCGCTCTAGCCGCCGCCGTTCCCGATACCGTGCCGCCGTTCCCGATCCGCAAGCCGATCCCGATCCAATTCGAAATTTGGAAGTATTTTCAAATTAGGTAAGTGGATATATGCTGAATATTCTTTTCAAATATTTAGATTCTTAATTTGGTGTTTGAATATTTCGTGAATATCGCGTAGATATTTAAATATCTTAGGATAATATTCGATATATCCGCAATATTTTTGAATGTTCAAAATTAGGAAACTTTCCTAATTTAGCAACGTATCTGGACGACTATCCGACTTTAACCCTAAGGTCCGATACGCGGCGATACGGAAAATCATTATCCTATTCATAACCACTTGAATACGATAATGATTTTGATTTGCTTTCCCAATTCGAATGATCAATTATCCGTTAATATCTATAACCCCATAGATATGACTGATAATTTGATTTTTGTGCCTAATTCGAGTTTGAAACGAATTTGGCGGATTGCGTGGTTGATTTGAGTTTGATTGTTATCCTTGTTTTGATTTCTTTCCTTTTCAAATAAAAAGAAAACCCAAAAAAATTTTCTGTTTTGATTTAAATTAGAATTTTTGCATGTCTAGGGTTTTTGAATATATCCCGAAGGATAAGATAAATATCTAATTTAAATTAGGACTTAACGTGGCAAGTTTCCTAATTTAAATTAGGTATTATTTCAAATTCTAACGGATTATTCACGTTATTTTATTATTCCGAATTTTAATCAAAAAAATCCCAAAAAGAAATCATGTTAGGGTAGATTAGGTCATCATATTTTGCATGTTAACTTAGGTATTTTTGAATTTCAAATTTTAAACAGAAAATACCAAAAATAGAAGTCATTAGCTTGCATGATAATTTAAGCATGTTTTTTATTCCGAATTTCATTTAATTTCGAATTTCATAAAGAAAAATACCAAAATTCATTCATTCGTCATTAGAATTATGTCACGTCGTCGCATGTCATATAGTTTGTATGCTAGGTTGCATTAATTCGCATGTCATTAATTGCATGTCATTGCATATAGTTTAGATTTCATTTAATTAAAGTGAAAATCAAAAAAAGAGAAATTGATTGATTGTTTGTTAACTAGAAATCATATTAGGGTGTTTGATGTGATTTTCTAGCTAACAATGCAAATACTTGCTGGATTCGAGGTAAGTTGTTCTCCTAAGCTTGCAATTTATTTAATGCTTTGATTATTGGGTGTTAAATTGATGGTTTGCGCACCCGCATGAACACCTCACATGTTAGTGGCTAAGTTAAAATGGATCCAAACTGCCTGCCAAAAAATATTTTTGAAATGAAAAGGTACCGAAAGGGCGTTAGACTAGATCTAGCGTAATCAAGTCCCCGGGCTTAGAATCTCTGGTTCGTAGGAATAAAACATATCTCCCTATGTTTTATTTAGGTTTCTAATCAGCCTACCGTAAAATGATTAGTGGCGACTCCAAGCATGAAAACATTTGCATGTTAAGAACTTAAACCCTAAGTTGCGAATTGGTAGGACTTGGGAGGGTCCGAGTTAAGTTCAATCTTAATAATCCATTAGCCCGAAGAAAACGAAAATCGAAATTTTTTTAGGGTCGCGACAGCTTGGCGACTCCACTGGGGACTTGAGTAAAACTCTTAGTGGACTTAGGCCAATTTTTCATTTCAAAAATGATTTTTGTTTGGCAGCGAGGATCCCAGGTACGTCCCTAACATTTTAAGGTGTTAAATGTTCTTGCAGTGTGGGAGGTATAAGGGGAGGCGTGATTGTTAACCCTTGTTTTGCAGGAAGGTGTTCGGATATATGGTTTAATTTATGCACGAAGCGTTGTTTGATATAACCTGCTGTGCATGCCTTACATTTACACTACACCGCACACACTACCCGCTGCCGGACCTGGGTGGCATAGGTTTAGGATGGTACCGAGATAGTGGATACCCCGACCAAAATCATGTGGTACGGGTCGCCCTCCTCGGTCCCGAATTTTCTTTCATCGCGTCATTGAGTACCCACCACGGTTGCACCCTTTGCAACCCGGGTCGGCTCTTTGACTAAGCCGGAGTCAGGGGAATCCTAGCCTAACCACCATCATGACTGGTTTAGCTCGGTAATCCTCGCGTCTCCACTTTGCGAGCCAGAGTCTAGATAGAAATCGAACCTCACATTTCATGCGCATGTCTATGTAATTCTCATTCATCTCTCGTTGGTCAAGTAAGTTCTCTATACTCTTACCCTGTTATATTTTTAATTCCATGTTGGTTCATGATAAGTGAGTCAGTCATCGTACTACTTGAAAAACACTTTAAACCGGCGGTTTCAAAGTTTGTAATTCAGTGCTTCATAGTTGATAAATTGGGTGTTTGACCATTGTGATGAGCTGGTCACGTGAAATCATTTTGCTTGCTGCAAATTCATGGAAAATTTTTCTTGTTTTAAGGGTAAGTTGAAGTATGCCAAACTAGCCCGGTGATGATATCCAACCATGAAAAAAAATATCATCCAAGGAGAAATTCTGAGGGCTGGGCTTTCTCATGCTCCCTGAAAAAAAAAAGACTTTTCGAAAATAAAAGCATTTTACTGCTTTAAAAAAAACATTTCAAATCATGCATCAAATAAATCCTATTTGTTTGTTTGACTCATTTACTTCATGTCTCAGAACATAATTCTCCAGCTTATTGTGATGAGGAATTGACACACCAAGTTCTATTGATGATGAACCTATGGGGCAAAGAATCATCACCTACTTGGGCATGATGCTATCTCCAAAGAGCGAAAATGAGTGCTCAACAGTAGGGGATGACGAACTGAGGGGCATGTTAAACTTTGATGATGATAATGGACTGACAAATCCGATATAGATAATGTCATGGTTCTAATTGGAATCTTCTGAGTCTCAATTCACATTTGCATAGTATCCAATTCGTGCACGTTTTCTTGTGCAGGGGCAAAAGCAAAGATGGAGTGTTCATGTGTCCATCCTTTCCAAATAAGGGCAATCAAAGGACTCTCATTATTAAGGACACTCTTCTTGTTTAATATTGTTGAGCGATGACATGTTCTTGACATGGATGTTATGCTTCTCATGCATTTAATGAAATTTTTTGAATTATGAACCTTTGCATGCCTAAAGCCAATAGATATTCAAAATACTGATATCTTTCGAAAGAGGGTTTTGCATGATAATTTATTTGTTTAACTCACCAAGTTCATTGAGAATGATCCAAATGAACAATTTAATGAATGATGTGGCATTCTTTGAGTATGTTAAATGAGATGTGTCGGGATGATGAAAGGCAAGCCATATCCTATACACCGTCCCCTATTCATACACTTGTGAGATGAGTGAAATATTCCATATCCATAAGGTAAAGGGTTATCTCGCGAAAGGTACGACTTTCGAAATGACGAGAGGCGATTCACTGCTCTATTCTAAACAATACGGGTTATCCATTGTTTTGCCACTTTGAGCCTAAACACTTGGAGAAGTTTGTTTTCAAAGTACCCCTGTCAAGAATCACCTCACATCGGGATAAACTGGAGAAAAGTCGACATCGTAAGGTGAGAAAAATGAATAAAAATTTTCTTGCTCACACTTGCATCAATCTTCAAGTGTTGCTATTGCAAATGAACTCAAACATTAATTCAAGTGCCTTAGAATGATGAAGAGCAGTTTTTTCTCTATCCTATATACTTTATCCATTGCTTAGCCCAATTGAGCCTGCAAATTCGTTTCTTAAACCCAGTTGGTGATCACCCCCCATGCTGGGGCAAGGCAAAAGTCATCATTGTTCAAACAGCATATCCGGAGGGTCGATGGAAGACAAGAATCCTTGAGGTTTCAAATGGCGAGTCATTCAGTCAGATATAGTTGGCCAGTGTTTATATTCCAAAAAAAAAAGAAGAAAAAAGAAAGGGCAAGAAAAAGCAGTATGCCTGGTAAAAGTAAGGCCGATGCCCAATGAAAAATGTCAGGATTTGACATATCAAAATCATCCCCAGTAGAGCAGTAATCCTGCAAGTCTCAAAGGAATCGAGTGATGAACTTTCGAAGTCAATGGAATATCTACCGAGGAGATAATATCTGGCAAAGAAGAAGACCGGTGACAATGCCAAGATGATCACCAACTTATTCACCCCAATTACACCATATTTTGAGCCTAATGATCCATTCATTTCTCAACCCATGAGCCTAGCCTACGTTACGTCCTTTGCAAAGTCTCTTCAGATTAGGACACTTGAACTGATGTAGGAATTCAGATGTTTATAAGCTTAGCTTGAAGAAGTGCGAGCAAGTCCATTTTTATCTCATTTTGCAGGATTCTTGACTTGTAAACCTAGAGACAATTGTGGAGTATTTTCTTTCAATAGCCTTGACTCGAAGAGTCCCCTTTGTTAAGCCATTGGCCAAACTGACATTACGGTCCTGACAAAGACTTCTCAGATTGGTAAGGTTGTACCGCTTGCGAGAATACTCGGACCCTTATTGACATGATAATGGTGAGATGGAGTGATTATCATAAAATAGCCCTTCTGAATGAGAGTGAGTGAAAATCCTTTCTAACTGAAAGTCTCTCATTTAGCATTCTTAAGAAATCCACGTTTTGAGCGAAGATTGTCTTAATGATAATTCTCCCCAGTGGAAATTTGGTGATGCAAATATGGTAAAACCATCATGCATAAATCCCAATCGAATTGATGAATTCTGAAATGTGTGTTCTAGAGTAACCGTGATTGCTAATCTCTTTGATGAATGCATATGTGTTTTTTCTCTAGTCATGTCCAACAGGTAATGTTTTATCAGAGACTAAGAGCTCCCGATGCTCGAGTTATTATCTCGAATTCGTCTAAATATTTTTAATATTCAAAATACCTGATTGTAGTTTCAGGTATCATTTCCGAAAATCCGAAGGGAATTTTCGATCTTATTAATCATATCTGATTGTAGTTTCAGATATCATTCTCGAAGATCCGAAGGGAATCATCGAGCCCATTCAAATATCTGATTGAAGTTTCAGGTATCATTTTCGAAAATCCGAAGGGAATTTCGATCTTATTAATCATATCTGATTGCAGTTTCAAATATCATTCTCGAAGATCCGAAGGGAATCATCGAGCCCATTCAAATATCTTATTGAAGTTTCAGGTATCATTTTCGAAAATCCGAAGGGAATTTTCGATCCTATTAATCATATCTGATTGCAGTTTTAGATATCTTTTCGAAGATCCGAAGGGAATCATCGAGCCCATTCAAATATCTAATTGTAGTTTCAGGTATCATTTCTGAAAATCCGAAGGGAATTTTCGATCTTATTAATCATATCTGATTGTAGTTTCAGATATCATTCTCGAAGATCCGAAGGGAATCATCGAACCCATTCAAATATCTAATTGAAGTTTCAGGTATTATTTTCGAAAATCCGAAGGGAATTTTCGATCCTATTAATCATATTTGATTGCAGTTTCAAATATCTTTTCGAAGATTCGAATGGAATCATCGAGCCCATTCAAATATCTGATTGAAGTTTCAAGTATTATTTACGGAAATCCGAAGGGAATTTTCGATCCTATTAATCATATCTGATTGCAGTTTCAGATATTTTTCTCGAAGATCCGAAGGGAATTTTCGAACATATTCATATTTGATTGCAGTTTCAGTTTCAAGTATCATCTCAAAGATCCGAAGGGAATTTTTGAGACAATTCAAATACTTGATTAAATTTTCAAGAATCTTTCTTGAAAGTTTGAAGGAAATTATTCGATACCTTTTATCGAAAATCCGAAGGGAATTTTTGGCCCATCTCATCTCAAGCATCTTCTCTAAAAATCCGAAAGGAATTTTCGAGTTTATTTCAAGTCTTATTTCGAAAATCCGAAGGGAATTTTCGAGCTTTCAAATAATATTGGGAATTCCAGATACTTGCCGGGTTTTCAAAAGCTGTTCCATGCCCCAAGTTTGCTTTCCTAAATATTCATGTAAGTAATTCCAGGTATGTTTTCAATTCATGTTGGCATGCATCATTTCTTATTGCATTTAAAAATGGGACTCATAATCCCGACAAAAACAACATTCATTGCATTTGCATAGTTAAAATTTAGGTATTATTTAGTCTTTGAATGCGACCTCTGCGAGCTCACCTTCAAAGAGGGGCAGCTGTTGACACCTAAATTTTGGTCCGTCATTTAGTGTAATTTGCATAGAAAATTAGGGATTAAATTTTTAACCCTTAAACAAAAATATTTAAATTGCATAACATATAGTCTAGGTTCATTTTAATTTAATTGCATTTTGCATCGGATTGGCGATGGCGAGCGAGCTTAAAATTCATCGAACAAAATTCAGTTCGCTCGGGAACGCAAGGGCCGAGAATTTCAAGACGAACGGGCTCGGTTGTTTTAATTTGAGCTTAATTCAGCCCATTTAATTTAATTAGAGTCCAAGCCCAAGTTTAAGCCCATTAGGACATTAAGCCCATCTATTTGACCTAGGTTAGAGTTATAAATACATCTTTTAGGTCAGATTTTAGGGGCTCTCATAATTTCAGAAATCAGATTTTTAGAGAGGCTCGGAGAATTTTCGGAGAACGGAATTTCAGGGAAGCCAGGCGTGGAAGAGAAGAAAATTAATGAAGAAAAGTCAAAAGGGGATGGTCTGATCATACATGCAAAGACTTGCAGAGAAGAAAGCCAAAAGAAAAGAGGGCCTTCACAAAGAAGTTCACGTGGCCACAAGTGAGGAAAAAGAAGCCAGAGAAGAAAAAGTCAACAAGGAGGGGATTGTTTTCTTCAGAACATTTACGCCCACAAAAGAAGCTACGGAAGAAAAAGAAAAGAAGAGGCCTTGACGTAGAGAAAGCCAAGGAGAAGGTCTTCACGTTCTGCACTGAAGGAGGCTACCATCAAGAGAAGACACGTCCAGAGAGAGAAGAATATTATCTCTTCGTGAAGTCCAATCCTTAGACAAGCTTCCCTGCAGCGGTAATCATCAATCCTCACCGTGAGAAACGCACGCAAAGAGAGGGGAGGGCAGATCAAGAAAACGGCTTCAACGCGAAACGATCTTTCTCTGACGATTCGAAAGTGCACAGAGAGAAAGAGAGAGACCGGCGAAATCTCTCGCGACGCCGCATCATTGCCGCCTAGACGCGCCCACCGCCGCTCCCGACACCGCTGCTCTAGCCGCCGCCGTTCCCGATACCGTGCCGCCATTCCCGATCCGCAAGCCGATCCCGATCCAATTCGAAATTTGAAAGTATTTTCAAATTAGGTAAGTGGATATATGCTGAATATTCTTTTCAAATATTTAGATTCTTAATTTGGTGTTTGAATATTTCGTGAATATCGCGTATATATTTTAATATCTTAGGATAATATTCGATATATCCGCAATATTTTTGAATGTTCAAAATTAGGAAACTTTCCTAATTTAGCAACGTATCTGGACGACTATCCGACTTTAACCCTAAGGTCCGATACGCGGCGATACGGAAAATCATTATCCTATTCATAACCACTTGAATACGATAATGATTTTGATTTGCTTTCCAAATTCGAATGATCAATTATCCGTTAATATCTATAACTCCATAGATATGACTGATAATTTGATTTTTGTGCCTAATCCGAGTTTGAAACGAATTTGGCGGATTGCGTGGTTGATTTGAGTTTGATTGTTATCCTTGTTTTGATTTCTTTCCTTTTCAAATAAAAAGAAAACCCAAAAAAATTTTCTGTTTTGATTTAAATTAGAATTTTTGCATGTCTAGGGTTTTTGAATATATCCCGAAGGATAAGATAAATATCTAATTTAAATTAGGACTTAACGTGGCAAGTTTCCTAATTTAAATTAGGTATTATTTCAAATTCTAACGGATTATTCACGTTATTTTATTATTCCGAATTTTAATCAAAAAAATCCCAAAAAGAAATCATGTTAGGGTAGATTAGGTCATCATATTTTGCATGTTAACTTAGGTATTTTTGAATTTCAAATTTTAAACAGAAAATACCAAAAATAGAAGTCATTAGCTTGCATGATAATTTAAGCATGTTTTTTATTCCGAATTTCATTTAATTTCGAATTTCATAAAGAAAAATACCAAAATTCATTCATTCGTCATTAGAATTATGTCACGTCGTCGCATGTCATATAGTTTGTATGCTAGGTTGCATTAATTCGCATGTCATTAATTGCATGTCATTGCATATAGTTTAGATTTCATTTAATTAAAGTGAAAATCAAAAAAAGAGAAATTGATTGATTGTTTGTTAACTAGAAATCATATTAGGGTGTTTGATGTGATTTTCTAGCTAACAATGCAGATGCTTGCTGGATTCGAGGTAAGTTGTTCTCCTAAGCTTGCAATTTATTTAATGCTTTGATTATTGGGTGTTAAATTGGTGGTTTGCGCACCCGCATGAACACCTCACATGTTAGTGGCTAAGTTAAAATGGATCCAAACTGCCTGCCAAAAAATATTTTTGAAATGAAAAGGTACCGAAAGGGCGTTAGACTAGATCTAGCGTAATCAAGTCCCTGGGCTTAGAATCTCTGGTTCGTAGGAATAAAACATATCTCCCTATGTTTTATTTAGGTTTCTAATCAGCCGGACCCTAGAAATCGCTCCGGCATGAATATGCCTGGGTTTTTCCAAATGCTAGGGTCTCTTCCTATAGCCCACACATTCACAAGAACTTGTGCACCCTTTGGGACAGTGAAACCGCCAATCTCAGTTTCCAATCTTGATTTGCGAGGAAGATAGAGAGGAACTGGAGGGTGCATTCGGAGAGTCTCTTTTATGATGGCTTGTAAGTAGGGCACACGAGTGATTTCAGATTCTTCTATGGGTTTCCCTTTGCCGATGACTCGATCGAGCTCAGCTTGCGCTCTAGGGAGCTTCTCGGGATTGTGGAGTAGCTCGGACAATGCCCATTCTAATGTGCTTGAAGTAGTGTCTGTTCCAGCAACAAATAAGTCCTACGAGTGTCCACCACAAGAGATGTTAAACAATGCGTGTCATTGTGACACATAAACTTTTATGTATTGATCTTTTAACGAACAATAAATATCTCTAGATATTTACAAATTTCTTTTATAAAGAGACAATATAAGCTCCGAATCGCTATTGTAACTAGATGGCTAGCTGGGCATATGTAAACACCAATAACAACTTGCAAAATTATCTTGTAAACCAACTTTTTCAATCAAATTATTCAGCTCTACTGCATTATTGAAAGAAAACAAATGAGAAAGGTAACTGCTTGGGTCCGGTTCACCGTCCCCGTCCACGTCAAAATCCAACATATATAGGATCCACGCGAGTCAACATGATATCTGTGACGTACCTTTAGTCAAATGAGTGTTCGATAAATCAGCTTTTAAGGAAAAAAGTGTAGGAAAAAGTGCTAAATTTATCGCACTGGTGTCAATTTAATAATAAAATTTTTGACCTAAAATCAATTTAATCATTCTGGTTAATTTTGATCGAATATTACTAATGTGGATGCCGAACAGCGCTGACGTTAACATTTTTAATAATATTTTAACTATTTTCTTATATTTTTTATTTATTTTTCTTTTCTTTTCTTCCTCCTCTTTTCTCCGGTAACTACCGAGGACTAGCCTCACTTGAGCAACCTCCTAAAGGTGAGAGCCAGCGAGGTCTCACCTCTGGCCAATTGCCAAGGTCTAATGATTGGCTAGAGAAAGAAAGAAGTGAGGAAAACAAAAGGAAACAAAAAGAAAAGAAAAAGGGAAAAAATCATAAAAAATCCCAAACTATATCATCTGTGATACATTTACCCCGAACTTTTTTTTGTGACACAAAAAATCCCAAACTATGCTATTTATAACACATTTACCCATTGTATTTTAGTCAACGAGTATTTTCATCTTTTTTGCTTTTTATTTTTTTTCCTTTCTTTTCCTTTCCGGCAAGGATGGCCCTCGTCGTCGTTGGGCGAGGGTCGCCTCGCCTGGGTGAGCGAGGGTGACCCTTGCCCGACGCCGGTGAGGGTTGCCCTCGCCTGAGTCGAGCGAGGGCCACCCTCGCTTGCCCAGGCAAGGAGACTTTCGGCCGACGCCGGCGAGGGCCGCAATTGCCGAAAAGGAAAAAAAAAAGAAAAAGCAAAAAAAAACGAAAATGCTCATGAACTAAAGCACAATGGGGTAAATGTATCACAAATAGTATAGTTTGGGATTTTTAGTGTCACAAAAAAAAATTCAAGGTAAACGCGTTACGGCAGTTTTATTGGTTTTTTTTGCAAAGAAAAAAAAGGAAAAATAAATAAATCAATCAAAAAATATTAAAATTTTATTAACATTTTTCCACATAAACACCGGCTAGCCGTGCCATGTAAGTCAACCGACATCCACATCAGCAATATCTGATCAAAATTAGTCGAAAGAACTGAATTGACTTTAATTCAAAAGGTTTATAACTAAATTGTCACCATTAAAAATTTATGAATCTAGTACTTTTCTAACACTTTTCACAACTTTTAGCATTCAAAGAATTAATAGAAAAACTCAACCTTCACCTTCATTTATGTATCGAGTGATAATTAACAAAAGACCAATCCAAACCTTATCTTAATACAAGTTCCTAACTCAAAAAATTGTCTATTATCAAAAAGATTTTAAAAAATTATATGCAAATCTACAAGTTGATATTAATCACATTTTGAAAGTTTTGAACATCTTGTATCGAATAAGTAAACATTCGCGAGATCAATATTTGAAAAAAAAAACAAAAATTTAAAACTAATGAAAAGCCAATCCAAGATAGAAAAGTGAAAGCCTGTACTAAAATTCCATTAATTGCTATGTTGATGAATATGACAACTAAGGCAAAAATAAAGCATGATCAAATTACTAGAAAAGTACCAAGAGAAAATGCTTGATGAGGAAAATGTCCACGTCCTGGCTCTTGTCTTCTCTCGCATCGAGCAGTGTGTCTAATATATCGTTCTTTCTAATAGAACCAATCGTTGCCCTATCTCGCAACCTCTTCTCGATCAAGCCGTCGAAGAGCTCGAAAATCTTCGTGAAATAGACCGTCATACGCCGCCTCGAGCCTTGTGGGTCGATCTTCTTAAGCACGGGGAAATAATCCGCCAGGTTTGGGTTTCCGGCCTCGACCATGATGCACCAAACAAGGTCCTTGAAGTCTCTCGCCGAACCGGACGGGTCTGCCAAATCCTCGGACAACAAGGTCTTCGACAATAGATTGACTACAGTTTTGAAAGCCGCTTCGCCAATATCGACAGCATCACCCGTAGAAAGGCTTCTCTTGATGTAGCGGACAAGCTCTTGAACTTTCTTGCGACGGATGTGTTGATTGGACTCGAGCTTCTTGTGAGAGAAGATGTGCAAATTGCATATCTTTCTAAGGTTCCTCCAGAGAGGTGAGACGGGGACCCAAGGCAAGCCGAGCTCGTCTTGCCTCAAGGCAGTGACGGAGTCGGGGATCGTGCGGTTGGAGAAGATTGCGTCGTGGGTTTGGAGGATCTCTCTTGCGATTGCTGGAGATGAAACAACAATTGTGGTTACATGACCAAGTTGAAGCTTGATGATGGGGCCGTAAGTGCGGGAGAGCCCGGCAAGGGACCTGTGAGGTTGAGAGCCAAGGCTTAGGAGGTTACCGACGACCAGAAGCGGCGGCGGACCCGGAGGGAGGTTTGAAAGAGTCGTTTTGCTCTTCTTTCTGACGAAAGAAAGAACTTCGAACAAACCCCATACAAAAAAGAGACCGAAAAATAGGACCAAGACGTCCATAGCTAAGGAGGCTTTTGGTGTAAATCTACAAGCCGATGCTCTCTCTTATGTTTCAGCTGGGGTTTATAACTTGCGTCCATCAAGGGACATCTGGTGAGTGTTATCTGAATAGAATATTTGAATGTTCAAAATGTGGGGATCCCGAGACTTGTAATTAATATGCTATAACTAATACGTTCAATCATAAGATTTCACCAGATTACGTCCACATGCGGCATGCCACATAAAAAAATGATCTAATTTAATTTCAACGTATCAACTGAAATTAGGTTACATATTATAGTGCACTAAGAGTTAAAGTGACGAATTAAAAAATGGAATTTGATAACGACAGGACTTCAAAACTCGAGTAAATTCATCAATAATTCTTGACTCGAGAGTGGCTTTTGACTATTCTCGCAGCTAACTTTGTTCGTTGCCCTTGGGATGGGGACCAAAACTTTTATCAAGTGGTGGCGTCTCTTAGATATCATCGGGAGATATTTTCTTTCGTTCTCGTCGATGCGTACAAGAGAACGAGGACGATGTCAGACAAGTTGCAGCTTGCTATGGGCAGCTGGGATGTCAGAAAACAAGAAGACGAAAGAAATATCCTGTGCGACCACATGTTTTTGAGTGTCTTAGGTGATAATGTCTTATCTCACCAGGTTACTTGTGCAAATGCAAATCCTTTATCCTCTCCACGTTGAGTAAAGGTTGCAAAATGGGCTCAATAGGCGATAATTACATTTTAACTCACGTTTACCAAAACCACCACAAGAGGGTAATTGCGACATCTCCAGAAAAAGGTAATTAACTTTGTCCGTTGCCCTTGGGATGGGGACCAAAACTTTTATCAAGTGGTGGCGTCCCTTAGATATCATCGGGAGATATTTTCTCTCGTTCTCGTCGATGCGTACATGAGAACGAGGACGACGTCGGACAAGTTGCAGCTTGCTATGGGCAGCTGGGATGTCAGAAAACAAGAAGACGAAAGAAATATCCTGTGCGACCACATGTTTTTGAGTGTCTTGGGTGATAATGTCTTATCTAACCAGGTTACTTGTGCAAATGCAAATCCTTTATCCTCTCCACGTTGAGTAAAGGTTGCAAAATGGGCTCAATAGGCGATAATTACATTTTAACTCACGTTTACCAAAACCACCACAAGAGGGTAATTGCGACATCTCCAGAAAAAGGTAATTAACTTTGTCCGTTGCCCTTGGGATGGGGACCAAAACTTTTATCAAGTGGTGGCGTCCCTTAGATATCATCGGGAGATATTTTCTCTCGTTCTCGTCGATGCGTACATGAGAACGAGGACGACGTCGGACAAGTTGCAGCTTGCTATGGGCAGCTGGGATGTCAGAAAACAAGAAGACGAAAGAAATATCCTGTGCGACCACATGTTTTTGAGTGTCTTGGGTGATAATGTCTTATCTCACCAGGTTACTTGTGCAAATGCAAATCCTTTATCCTCTCCACGTTGAGTAAAGGTTGCAAAATGGGCTCAATAGGCGATAATTACATTTTAACTCACGTTTACCAAAACCATCACAAGAGGGTAATTGCGACATCTCCAGAAAAAGGTAATTAACTTTGTCCGTTGCCCTTGGGATGGGGACCAAAACTTTTATCAAGTGGTGGCGTCCCTTAGATATCATCGGGAGATATTTTCTCTCGTTCTCGTCGATGCGTACATGAGAACGAGGACGACGTCGGACAAGTTGCAGCTTGCTATGGGCAGCTGGGATGTCAGAAAACAAGAAGACGAAAGAAATATCCTGTGCGACCACATGTTTTTGAGTGTCTTAGGTGATAATGTCTTATCTCACCAGGTTACTTGTGCAAATGCAAATCCTTTATCCTCTCCACGTTGAGTAAAGGTTGCAAAATGGGCTCAATAGGCGATAATTACATTTTAACTCACGTTTACCAAAACCACCACTAGAGGGTAATTGCGACGTCTCCAGAAAAAGGTAATTAACTTTGTCCGTTGCCCTTGGGATGGGGACCAAAACTTTTATCAAGTGGTGGCGTCCCTTAGATATCATCGGGAGATATTTTCGTTCGTTCTCGTTGATGCGTAAATGAGAACGAGGCCGATGTCGGACAAGTTGTAGCTTGCTATGGGCAGCTGGGATGTCAGAAAACAAGAAGACGAAAGAAATATCCTGTGCGACCACATGTTTTTGAGTGTCTTGGGTGATAATGTCTTATCTCACCAGGTTACTTGTGCAAATGCAAGTCCTTTATCCTCTCCACGTTGAGTAAAGGTTGCAAAATGGGCTCAATAGGCGATAATTACATTTTAACTCACGTTTACCAAAACCACCACAAGAGGGTAATTGCGACATCTCCAGAAAAAAAGGTAACATGCATGTGTCACAAGTCGGCAGTTCCCTGGCCACAGAATAGCCCATGCTAGTCTGATGCGTCATTCACACCAGGCTAGCCCTCGTTCATTAGCTGTTCCAAAGAATATGATGAATAGCTTTCTCATACGGATTGTACCACGCCAGTATAACTCGAGCGTCTAGTCCATCGAGCGAGACATAGATTTTATCTAGGTAAGATAACTGATTTCGGCTTGCCATGGCCTCATCAGGAAAGCGGCATCAGCTTTCGATTAATTTATGCATGAAAGGCTAATCCTGCTTTTAGAGCTCCTAAGGTATAGTCGTTCCATCTTAGAACTCATAGTACCAACCGTCTTGACACCATTCCTACGATCCAGTTGCATCTCATCCCTTCTGCGTCTTCATTCTTTAACCGATAACCCCGAGCACCGCTCGCAAGGGTACAGGCGTACGAAAGAATCACGGTCCATAACTCATGTCTATTTAGATCTTCGAGGGTTATTTATTTCAATTACTATGTACAATGAAAACAATTCTGAAGAGACTGCAAATTTGTCTCTGTGAACTTGTACCAGTAGACACCTCAATTTTATGCGACTGGAGTGGATTTACCTTTAGAAATAGGATGGAGATGTGATATAAGTACTTAAATTATTCTAAGCACTGATATCCGGAATAGTCTTGTCACGAAAAATAAAAATGCAGAGACTAAAAGTAAAGAAGTTCCGAGGTACGTCGGAATGTGTAATTTCCTTTTAAAATTTTGTAAACGTAGACGTCATATGTCAATAATCGATGCCACTCATTACTTCCCATAAGATTTTCAATAGATTCGAGTTTGTACAGATGTGCACGATACGACGATGGTCGGTTTCATCCAAATTTAATAGAAAGACTTCAATTGTCACCAGAGAGAGTATAATAATTAGAATTTCAGATTTCTGTATCCGGATAATATTTGAAGGGTTTATAAGCTTTACCTTCCAAATTTGTGTAAAGGGAGACGGGTGGACCTTTGCCAGATAGCTAGGGTTGAGAAATTAAACCCCATGTTACAAACTCCGTTGTCTCCGGCACTAGAAAACTTACTTCAGGCGACAAATTTCTAGGGGCATCTTACCATAAACCATCGCTGATGCATACTTGTCGACAGGTGAGCTGCCGTCGTGATTGGCTTGACATTATAATTGTTGGGCTACAAACTATCAGATGAAAAAGACCCTTAGCCACCATCGCATTAGGAAAAACATCCTTTGTTTCCTCGTTTCAACCATTGATTCATGTAAATGTAATTTATTTTTAAAATTATAACTAAATGTTAGCAGTTGAGATTGCGGGGATCCAAACGGGGAACCTAGTATGAGAACATACTATCTTCACTCGAGATATTAACAACTTAAATAATCAAGCGGTTACTTTGGAATGAAACTGAATTCAGAAAATTAGGGTTCTAATACGAAAGTTTCTAAAGTTCATGATAGTGTGAAAATATTTCTAAAGTGCAAGGTTCTCTTTAGGTAAATTGAGTCTATAGTTTTAAGCATCAACAACTAGAACATGGATACAATAAGGATGTTCTTGGGTAAAGCTACAATTATGTTTCAAGGGGCTTTAACATGCGAATATATTTTGCATCCAGACGCACTGTTACAATTCCACCCATCGTGAGATAATTCACATGTGGCAACTTCTGGGAAACACGTATATGAATCTATATGCAAATAAAACAAGACATAAATATATGTAGGACAAAGAAGGAAGAAGAGAAAATCTGTATCTTATGACTAATACTTCCATGGCCATCCGCAAGATTCAAACAAAGTACAACTAAATACTAACACATAAACTTCAATGTTGATGATTTTGTCAGGAGCAAGATTATTATTAATGGAAGTCATCTTGCGAGATGATTTTAATGTTGCATAATGACATGACCAGGACTTAAAGTGGGACTAACAAACTGAACATTAATTAAAATATTTAGAAAACTAATAGTCAAGTACGTCCCATGCGTCGCACGGCGTTGTGGCAATTGTCAATAATTCAATCTTTAGCCATAAAAAATTGTCAATAATTCAACATATTTGCCGTGTCGCACTAGCATTTGTCTTCTCGTCGTGAGACAAGTTATGGAGTTAAAAAAATTTGTATAAATGCACCGAAATTGTTGGATTCTCATTGGATCTCTGGCGGCTCACTTTGTCTTTTGCCCTTCTGATGGTGACCTGACAATTTGGCCGTGAGTAGCAGGGGTGAGCAACTTGGATCGCCCAAATCTGGATCGGACCGGATCGACGAGTTTGGTCCTGTTGTCGGAATTATTGATCCGATTCCTGGTTCCTAAAAGCGGAACTGGTTTTCGGACGGTTCGGTTTCCGGTTCCAAGGGGGAATCGGACCGAACCAGACCAGACCGACTATTTAATATATATTTTTATTATTTTTTTCTTTAAAAAAATTTATAAAATGTGAACTAAACTTTAAGTAAACTTTATTATCATAAATTCATTGATAAAAAAATAGTAAAATGTGAATTAAACTCTAAGTGAACTTCATTGACATAAATTTATTAATAAAAATTAGTAAAATGTGAACCAAACCTTAAGTGTTTGACAAAAGAAAAAACCCTAGACTTTAAGTAATCGGTTCCTGGTCCTAGAACCAATCGGTCTGGTCAGCGGTTTCCAAAATTGGGAACCGGTTCTCTCGGTCCAGTTCCTGGTTTCACCTTGGAATCGGACCGGATCGGGAACTGCTCACCCCTAGTGAGTAGTATGACTTGGGTGGTGGCTTCCAGTCTAAATCAAACGGGCATGATATATATCCTTTTGTTTTTGCTGATGTGTAAATGAGAATAGTGACAATGTGAAATAAATCCAAATCTTCATTTTGGTACAAACAACTGGGATGTGGGGATATATTGGTTCCGGGAAGATGGATAAGCCAGCAAACCCTAATCTCTCCCAAAAATCTCTCCTTAAAAGAAACTTCACCTCCAAGCTTTTGACTTCAATTTCTGAAGCTGAGAGCCTGCTTTGCTCTATCTTTTCTTTTTCTACACCTTGATTTCATATTCTTTTCTATTGCCTCGTTTAGTGTCTTCTTTCACTCGTTTTCGTTGCTTTTCTTAGCTTGTCATGGTGAATAAATTTACTTGCAGTTGAAAATTTTATGAGAAGTTTGTCACTAGTCCAGCGAGTAGGATGCCTAGAATGCGGTTTTATGATTTCTCCAAGATTCAACAAAAGCTCTCCTCTCCTGTTAGGTATAGATATAACTATGGGAGCTTTTCTCTCTCAATCTAACTCTAGATTTGAGAGTTTCTTAGAGGTATTCGATCTGTGGTGATTCAACATACTGTTGTTGAAGTCTCTATATGGCGATGTTGTTGAGGACGTTGAATCTAGGCGCACAGATGTGTGCCCTAGATTTTGTTTTGTTTTGCAGCTCTTTTAAGATTATCTTTGTTTGAAAGTATTCTATATTCCTCTCATGTTTGATTATGACAAATGAATAAAATTTTCATTAAAAAAAAAATAGGGATGTGGGCAAACATATGATTTGAGTATACTAGAAAACAAGAGCCGATGGCTCTGTGGATGCGGGTGCCAGCGATGGAGACCAAGCTATATCCAACTTGTTGAGAGAGAGAGGAAAAATATCTAGGGTTTGCGTCATCTGAGTTATTGGGAATTTTCACATAGGACAATTTCACATGTGGGTGATTAAAAGAGGTGTCGAATGCAACTGGAACTAGACCCAACTTGATTTGGAATCAAACTGAGATTGGATCATAGGATAACACGGAGCAAGCGAAACTGTTTGGAGGTGCACGAGCACACATTACAGGGTCCCAAAATCAAGTGGCAGACGTCCCGAACAAGTGACGAAATGAGACGAGCTTCTGTAGGTCCAAACTTACGTTTTCTCGTCCATGGCCCAACGCTTCTGTAAGTAATCTTAACGGCTCATGTCGCCAAGGCATGAATGGACCAATCAGATGGGAGTTCTTCGTTGTGTATTTCATGGAAATGTATGTGTAAAGAGACAAACTGCATTACTATAGAATCAAGGACGGTGTTGACTAGAAATATAGAAACATGCTGCATATAGTATTAGATAAGTATGCGGACACTATGAATACATATAGGTAGGTTAGATACATAATTGCGCGTACATGTAATGCACTCTTCCTTGAACACACAGAAGTGCGAAGGATGAAGTTGTTACAGAAAAGATGCAAAAGCTGGCTGTGCTTTGCAAGCACAAAGAAAAAAAACACAGAAAAGAGAGTCAGAGAGAAGAGAGAGTACACTCGTAAAAAAATGCTTACTGCATTCATACATCATAATTGAATAACAGCTTAGCTTTTTAGGTAGGCCATACACCAACAGAAAATCCCAGAAAAGTGGCCACAACAATTGACCCACTATGTTGAACTATCTACCCACCATCCTGAATGTGTGTGCAGCAACAAACAAGCTGCAACAGATTCCTCTAAACTAGGACAACCAACAGGCTTTATTAAAAAAACAAACAATTACTTTGACTAATTCAACAGAAGTTTTTCCATAGCTCACGTTAGTAATGCATAATGCTACCCCAAACGACTTGTACAGGTTACTTGCGTAATTGTCTCACACTAGAAGTCAATAAAAAGAATTTGTACAGATTCATTCGATCGCGGTGGATAGATCTAATCACAACAAAAAGTATTCTTGCACAATCCCGGTACATAATTTTTTGAAACTGTGCTTGTCAACGAGGAAAGCAGTTTGTTTTTATTACAAGACAAGAACTTGCCTGGACCCAGCCCGAGTCCATCATGACTCTTGATCATGGACTAGGGTCACCTATTCGGGTTATAGAGCTTCCAGTCCTCAAAAGTGGAAACTATTTCATGTGTTGAAAGAATAGTACACAAATCAAGGTCAGTGATGGATGGTCAGAAGGCAAATGGGACAAAGGAAGAGGAAGAAAAATGATGTAGGGATAATTTGCCATCTTCTGCAAGTTCTTTTCACTCTCCAATCTCTTCAGCAACAAACTAGTCTTCCTCAATTGCAAAGCTAATCAATTACAAATGTATAATTTCTATTTACTCATCAAACTAGATGCAAAGAGTTTATATTACACAAGTTACTTAACAATGGGATGTAGCATCGACCCCAAAACTAGAGAATACAACCAGGAATACGATATAGATTCATTCCATTGAACGGTGATGGTTTCATGCAAAGAACCAATCATACAATGGAAATGTGTCGAGATGAGTGGTCTCACAATTTCTTTGAAGTAATGGTCACGTACCACGTGTTATGACATAAAACCTTCATGTGAGTTACACTGGTACAGCCACTGCTTTCACGGGTTGGGCCCGTTGCACGGTTATCCCGAACTTGTCTTCCATGTTCATATTCTCTGGTGTGACACCATCTTCGAGCCTCCAGTTGAATGCGTTAATGAGTGAACCCAGCATCAGATGTAACATTCTCATGGCCAGTGGCAATCCTGGACAAATCCGCCTGCCGCTACCAAACGGTATTAGCTCGAAGTTTTGTCCCCTCAGATCTATGTCAGATCCTAGAAATCTCTCAGGCATGAACTCATTTGGACTGCCCCAAATGGCAGGATCTCTTCCTATAGCCCATGCATTAATAAGCACTTGTGCACCTTTTGGAATAGTGAAACCACCTATTTGTGCATCGGCTTTGGCTTTGCGAGGCAGAAGGAGTGGAATTGGCGGGTGCATTCGCAAAGTTTCTTTTACGGTAGCTTGTAAATAGGGTAAGCGAGATATGTCGGCTTCTTTTATCTGCTTGCCTTTTCCAATGAGGAGGTGGAGTTCGGTTTGGGCTCTTGATAGCTTCTCCGGGTTGCGAAGTAGTTCCCCCATCGCCCACTCTAGAGTACTCGAAGTGGTTTCGCTACCAGCAACAAAAAAGTCCTGTTTTCATCATAGCAGGAGACATAAGAGCATGACAAGTACTTATGAAGGGTTGATTGAGATTGATTTTGTGGGGAAAAAGAAGCCATCCTAAGTTCAGCATGAGCTCCAACTGAAGTGAAATCGAATTTGTAATTGTCCTTTAACAGCTAAAACAAAATTGAAGCAACCTGTTTGCTTCAGTATGGTTTTTAGATTTCTTTTTTATTGCTATCTAATAACACAATAAAAGATGCGAAACTATACGATATACACTAAATAAAACAGATCGTTTGACTAATCAGAAAATAACGTAGAGAAGCATCCATGAACATCAGGACAGCTTACCAGAAACAGATGCTTGACCAGAGAGATGTCCAGGTCCTCACTCTTATCTTCCACAACATCAAGAAGAGCATCCAAAACATCGTTGCTTGTGGTGGCACCAGGCTGCGTTCTCAGCTGCAACCTTTGCTTGATCAGCCCATCGAAGATGTCGAACATCTTACTGAAATGCAACTCGGTGCGCTGCTTCGAACCCTGTGGGTCAATCTTCTTGAGTACAGGAAAGTAATCTGCAATGTTTGGCTTTCCAACCTCGGCCATGATTTGCCACATGACCTCCTTCAACTCCTTGGCAGAAGTTGAAGGGTCCGTCATGTCCAAAGAGAAAACCGTGTTAGACAGAGAGTTAACAGTAGTCCTAAAAGCTGCCTCACCAATATCAACAACGTCACCGTTGTGTGCACATTTTCCAACATAAGCGACGAGCTCTTGTACTTTCTTGCTGCGAAGATGCCGGTTGGAATCAAGTTTCTTACTGGATAAAAGGTGTGAGTTGTATATTATCCTCAGGTTTCGGAAGAGAGGCGAAACGGGCATCCAAGCCAAGCTGAGCTGGTGGTGGTCATGGGCCGTGATGGTGTCGGGAATCGTGCGATTGGCGAAGACAGCATCATGACTTTGGAGGATCTCTCTGGCAAGCGTCGCGGAAGAGATCACGACCGTGGTTACAAAGCCAAGCTGAAGTTTGATTATGGGACCGTAAGTGCGAGCGAGCTTGGCAAGAGACTTGTGGGGAAGGTTTCCGAGTTCGAGAAGGTTGCCGATGACCGGAAGAGGGCGGGGGCCGGGCGGGAGGTTGGAGGGATACCTCTTGCCTCTCTTTGCAATCAAAGAGAGACCCTGGAACAAGCCCCAGAGGAGGTAAAGGCAAAAGATCAAGGCCAAGAAATCCATCTCTCTCTGCTTATGACTTACCGGGCTCGCCGCCTTCTGAATGTACAAAGGTGCATGTTCCTCTGTTTCTTCTATTATATGGAGGCCATTGAGGTGGTCCTGCATTTCTTTCATTTTTCTTTTCTAGAGCAATATTTTCTCTTTTCCTCGAGGCCCTCACCTTCTTTTTTCTCTTCACGTCACCATCGGGTCCATTTCTGGAGAATCGTGGACAAATTGTCATCCTTTTTTTTCTAGCTGCGATCGATCTACGGTGGAAGCTTAATTTCTCATGGATAAATTATTACTTGTCTAGACGGATTGACATCAAAGTTGATTCCTCCTACATTATTTTGGAGGCTTTGGGTCTTGGGTCCAACCATTTGACGTAACTATTGTACTCGTATTTGTTTTCATCGTTTAACACAGGATTGGAAAATTGAGCAAGGTACTTGTTATGATATCACTTTGTTGAAATACAATGTATTTGCCAAAAATATAAATATCAAGCACCCACAAATATCAAATTAGTGTAACGGAACAAAACAATCTCTTCTCTTGTGCAATCGTAATATAAAACAATACAATAGAGCAATATATCTACCAAAATATAAATATCAAGCATTCACAAACTACAAGGCAGTTTTTACGTGGAAAATCTCCATGGGACCAGAGTCCATCCGAAATCTTCACAATCAACAAAAATAAGGTGAACAAAGTTCTTCTCTAGTTAATACTAGAGGTATATAGTAGCAACGAAATCAAGAACACTATTCTTGGCAAAACACATGAAATCTCACTATAACACAGGTTCGGTTCTACCCACGAAAAACCCGATGAAGGGAGACCCAAATGAAAATCAAACCAATTAGATTCGAGAACAATGTGTCACAAGCACGCTACAGACCGCGAATCGACCTCTAATTGTCAGCTTGATGAAAACCAGACAGCACTGTCTTTCCTGATGTTTTGCCTCTCTTTTTCTCTTGCTGATCATTCTTTGCTGCTACCACATAAATAAAGAGAAACCCTATTTATTTAGGCCAACTATAACCTCCCATTACTTTCTCCATGTGAATTATCATATGTGCTCAAACCTTCAGACTTGCATTTTACTAGGCTTCCTCCACATTGGAGTGAACGGAGCCCAACAGGTTGTTCTCACGGACAGATCACAGCAAGTATTCAAACCTTTAGATACTAACTCTTTCTTATAACACATGCTCATTTAATTCTTATATGATATCTATACATTTTCAGGATTTTGAAAGCTTCGCCTAAAAGAAGTGGGGGAATAGATATGGTGCTGATAGTCTCGGTGGTTGATGGCATTTGTTTCTTTCTCCGTTTTCACAGAGTGAAAGGGGGACCGATGCAATGGATTGCTCCCCATTTGCGCAGGACATTGACTGGTTGTTATGAACATGCACTATTGAAGCCAAGCACCGCGGACAAAAAGGAACAAAGTAGACTCTTCTCACATGTTTTTTTTATTTGTCAGCCGCCACCATTGCTGCCGCCTGCAAAGTTTCATTTGAAGAGGCTAGCAAGGATCACCTAGAGGGGGGTGAATAGGTGATCTTAAACAATTTTAACAAATTTAAGCGTAAATGATAAAACACAGTTTGAGTCTGAATAATATTCAGATTCTTTAAAGACCGTGCTGTTGAATGTGCAGTGTATAAAGTAAAAGATTGAGAGATAGAGAAACTGCACACAGAATTTATAGTGGTTCGGCTTATGATAAGCCTACGTCCACTCTTCCACGCTGACAGCCTACCGGCTGGATTTCACTATGTAATCAAGAGGTATTACAAGTATAGAGTGATAATACTCTTGTGTATGATAGGACTCTCTATCTCACACAAACACTCTTACAAAATGTCCCTCAAGATTCAGGGGTTTGGCTCAAGGAAGAAAACGAATTTGAGTAAACTCAGGCCTTGGACTTGATGATTCTTGAATCTATTTTCTTTTGCTGCTCATGGATCTCCTTAAATACTCCTCCACTTCCAAATTAGCCGTTGGACAGTCTTCAGAGGATCATCTTCCAATCTTCATCTTGGACAGATATGTTAAGAAGGAATTGAGTAGCCGTTTGAACATCAGATCCTGAATCCCACTGATTCTGATCGCCCATACAATCAGAATCTTGATTTCCATAAGTAGAGATTAGTCCGTTGTGATAATATTTTGATTGACAATCAAATTGTTTTAGATTGAGTCAATCAAAACCTTCCTTGTGAAATCCAAGCCAGATTACTAGCTGTATTGTTAAGTTCTGCGTCTGCATAATTCAGCGTCTGAAAAATTTCAGCGTCTGAGTCTGGAGAATATCTGCGTCTGCATAATTCAGCGTCTGGAAAATCTTCAGAGTCTGGATAATCTTCAGAGTCTGAATAATCTTCAGCGTCTGGAAAATCTTCAGAGTCTGGATAATCTTCAGAGTCTAAATAATCTTCAGCGTCTGGAAAATCTTCAGAGTCTGGATAATCTTCAGAGTCTGGATAATCTTCAGAGTCTGGATAATCTTCAGCGTCTGGAAAATCTTCAGAGTCTGGATAATCTTCAGAGTCTGAATAATCTTCAACGTCTGGAAAATCTTCAGAGTCTGGATAATCTTCAGAGTCTGGATAATCTTCAGAGTCTGAACTTCCAAACTATATTAACCAAAAATAACTTCATGTTATTTATGAAAGTTTTGTCAACTTCAAAATCTTTTGGGGTTTTCCTCAACAATCTCCCCCTTTTTGATGGTGACAAAACTTTCATGCAGATTCAAATAATATTGACTAAATAAATATTTTAATTGCATGAAATACAATATTGACAAGATTTTATGATATTTGTATTTCTCATATTCCTGCACATCCTGCAATTTAAGGAGCGTTAGTATAACATTATCTGCATAATTTCTCCCCCTTTTTGTCATCAGCAAAAGAATAATATGCAGACTAAGCAATATATATATAAAATCATTCAAACAAAATGTCAGAAATAAGAATTATAGGTACAGATTGTTGAATGTTTGAAGAAAGGAACAAAAGAAAGGTCATTTTTTAGAGGGAGTTCGAATGAGTTGAAAATTTTCTAGAATCGAAACAGCTTCATCAATCTTGTTGTTGCTCTGACCCAAGGCTTGCTCCAGATTTGACGAACACTGAGCAATCGCCTCCTGCAATTCTGCTTTGTCCTTTTCTGCCTGAATTTTGTGAGATTGATTGTTTTCCTCAACAATCCTGTGAAGATTCTTCATACCTTCCTCCAGTACAGTTTGTTTTTCCTTGATTTCCAGCAGAAGGGTCAAGATAGACTGATTATCTGAAGCCTGATTCTGAACATTTTCTTGAGTATGCTGTTCAAATCCTCCCCCTCTCTCTGGTGGAATCTCCCCCTGAAATTCTGCATGTACTTCAGAAGGATCTGCATGAACTGGTTCTTCAGGTTGGTCTTGGGAGGGCATAGTATCAGATCCATGTTGAGCACCATCCTGACCAGGCAGATTTGATTCTCCAGAACCAGGTTCTGGAACCTCTGTTGCGATATTTGGATCAGCTGTTCTTCCAGATTCAAGATCTTCTTCTTCTTCATCCTGAAGAAGGATTTTTCTCTTCTTTTTATAAACCTTGAGCGGAGTGGAAGAAACTGGCTGTTTCTTAGCTGGTTCCTTTCTTTTCCTTACTACTGTAGCCTTTTCAACTCTCTTCCTGCTTTCTGATGGCTTAGATTCCTTGCCTTTGGACTTTTCCATTGTCTCCCGAACATCATCAAAATTCTTCATTTTGTTAAGCATTCTTTCTCCAACACACAAATTGGGAATCACAGTTTCACACAGTTCATGAGGAATGGGGATATTCAGATACAAAAATATGACATAGATGAGAGAGCCAAATGGAAGTAATCCCTTGCCGTTATGAAGTGTGCGATACATGTGAAAGATGACAATGTGAGGTAGAGAGAAAGTCTTCCCTTTAAGTATTGCCCAAATAAGCTTGATTTCAGATTTCGAAATATCTGTTTTGGAGGCTGCTTTGGGCTTTAAACAGTTGATGATGATTTTGTGAAGAATCACAGATGTTCTGGTTAAGGCAGAATAGGAGATAGACTTCTGTGATCCTGAAGGAAATTTTTGAAGTCCATAAGCTGTCAACCAAGCATCTTCAAAACTTACATCCACAGGAGTAAAATTAGAATGCTTAACTCCCATTATTAAGGCAAGATCTTCAACTTTCAGATCATATCGATTATCACCAACAGTGAACTGGATCCAGTTTGGTGATAAAATGGAGAGATTTGAATAGAAATATGCAGTTAATTCAGCATAAACCTTGCTAGACTGCATACAAAATTCAGCAATGCCTAGCCTATTAAAGAGATGCAAAACAGGAAATCCAGCCCGATCAAGATAGTCAAAATCAACGTTCCTATGATTCATCACTCCTCGTGCAAGAAGCATCTTGTAAAACACATTGTGCTCTGTGCTTCTGAATAAACCACCAGAACCTAGTAATCCATAGGCAATACCAGCTCTCATAACAAAAGTCTCGTAGAACTTTGCATCATCATCAGGTATAACATATTTAGAAGAACTGAGAGGTTTAGGGCTAACAGTAGTGGTTTCCTTAGGGGGGTTAGATGATTCGCCGACCTTTTCTTTCCCTTTGCGAGAGGAAGACTGAAGAGGAGTAGAATGAGCTTGTTCTCCAGCAGATTCAGAATGAAACTTTGTGTATTCTTGAACAAGATGAGTCTCATCACGGAAACAGTTTTCTTTTAAACAGGCGAATAGAAGATGGTCAGAGGCATTATGCCTTTTGAGACGTTCATAGGTCTTCCACACCAGATTTATATCTTGGCTTCGAAAATCTATTTTACCGGTTGTCGCTGGTGTAGACGTAGAACGACGTTGCTCCTGTTGGGTCGAAACCGTAGGGTTTGTCTGCTCGGAATCCGTATCAGACACTTCCATATACTCTGGCGAAGCCGTGGATTTAGAATCACGGTTGAGAATCCTTGTTGACTTGATCTTATACTTCATGATGAACAAGATTGAAGAAGAAAAATTGAAAATTTTGAAGAAGAGAGGAGAAAGATGATCTTTTTAGCTTGGAGACTGTGAAAGATGATCGAGAGATACGGTCTGAGAGAGATTTTACTGATAGGGTTTTTACGGTGAGAGAGACGGCATATAATGGAAGGAGTTACGGGGAAGAGTTATTAAAGGAACTTAAACAATCAGAGTATATGTATATCTAGTATAAGCAACCAATCAGATAAAATAGAATATTTACCTGGCTTGCTTTCCATAATTAACAACTATGAAAATATCTTGCCAAAAATTTTCCCGCCAAGTTAATCCTGCCATAACAGTTTGGAACGTACCTTTCTATTGAGTCTGAATTCCTCCGAGTCTGAATTATTCAGACCGAGAACCTTTAAGTCTGTAAAATTCCTGTCTACAGAATACTTTTAGAAAAAGGATAAGTAATGCACAGTTGGGTTCTAATATGCTCAAAAGAAGATTTATCAAGTGGTTTTGTGAATATATCAGCTAATTGATTCTTAGAATCAATGAATTGAATATTCACATCACCATTATGCACATGATCTCGAATAAAGTGATGCTTAATTTCAATATGCTTTGCACGGGAATGTAGAATGGGGTTTTTGGACAAATTTATAGCACTTGTGTTATCACATTTGATTGTAGTACTTGAATCTTCAATTGCAAAATCTCTTAGTTGCTGCTTTATCCATAGAATCTGTGCACAGCAGCTCCCCAATGCAACATATTCTGCTTCAGCTGTTGAAAGTGCTACTGTGTTTTGCTTCTTTGAGTACCAAGATACCAACATATTTCCAAGTAGTTGACATGTACCTGTAGTACTTTTCCTGTCCACTTTATAACCAGCTAAGTCAGCATCAGAAAAACCAGTCAGAGTAAAATCTGAGTCTTTAGAGTACCAAAGACCTAACATTGGATATGTTCCAATATATTTGATTATTCTCTTTACTGCAGAAATATGTGTTTCTTTTGGATCAGATTGAAATCTCGCACACATACAGACACTAAAAAGTATGTCAGGTCGAGAAGCAGTAAGATATAATAAAGATCCTATCATGCTTTTGTAAACTTTCTGATCAACCTTTTTACCGTTTTCATCCTTGTCCAGCTTGGAAGATTGAGACATAGGAGTGTCTGTTTTCTTACAGTTTTGCAGACCAAACTTTTTGACAATTTCCCTGGCATACTTCTCTTGGCAAATGAAAGTTCCATTCTTGGTTTGTTTCACTTGTAGACCAAGAAAGAATGTCAGTTCGCCCATCATGCTCATTTCAAATTTGTTCTGCATATCTTTTGAGAAATCCTTGCATAATAACTCATTAGAAGATCCAAATATAATATCATCAACATAGATTTGAGCTAATAGAAAGTCCTTACCTTTTCTCTTGATGAAAAGAGTCGTGTCAACTTTACCTTTTGTGAAACCATTTTTCAGAAGGAAGTTACTCAATCTCTCGTACCAAGCACGAGGTGCTTGTTTCAAACCATAAAGAGCTTTATTGAGTCTGTAAACTTGGTCAGGCTTCTTTGGTTCTTCAAAACCAGGAGGTTGTTCAACATAAACTTCTTCTTTGATGTAGCCATTTAGGAACGCACTTTTTACATCCATCTGAAAAAGTTTAAAGTCATGGAAACAAGCATAAGATAATAATAGCCTAATGGCTTCTAACCTGGCAACTGGTGCATAGGTTTCATCATAGTCAATGCCTTCCTCTTGAGAATAACCTTTTGCAACCAGTCTTGCTTTGTTTCTTGTGACTTTCCCTTTGTCATCCAGTTTGTTTCTGAAAACCCATTTTGTTCCGATTACTAGATGATTTTTGGGTCTTGGTACAAGTTCCCAGACTTCATTAATCTTGAATTGTTGTAACTCCTCCTGCATGGCTTCTATCCAGTTTTCATCTGATAAAGCTTCATCAACTTCCTTTGGTTCTATTTCTGAGATGAATGCAAGGTTGCTGATGTTCTCTTTGTATTTTGACCTTGTTCTTATCCCTTCTTCTATATCACCAATGATGAGATTCTTTGGATGACTGGATTTGTGTTTCCAGTTTCTGTCGAATTTTTTCTTCTGGAATTCATCAGATTCTGAAATGTCAGCTTGAGTCTGAATTATTTCATTTTTGCTTCCTTCTTCAGACTCAGCGATCTTTGGAGAGATTTCAGATTCTTGTATGAGGGGATATGGTCCAGATTCATCTTTTTGAGTCTGGATATTCTCAACAAACTTTACATTCATTGTTTTTTCCATTGACTGAGAGCTTTTGTTGAAGACTCTGTATGCCTTGCTTGTAGTTGAGTATCCAAGGAAGACACCTTCATCTGCCTTCTCATCAAACTTACCATGGCGGTCATTTAGATTTTTAAGAATAAAGCACTTACAACCAAACACACGAAAATACGAGATGTTGGGCTTTCTACTTTTAAAAAGCTTATAGGGGGTTTTCTCAAGAATTGTTCTGAGAAAGACTCTGTTAATGATGTAACAGGCTGTAAAAACTGCTTCTGCCCAAAAATGTGAAGGAGTCTTGCTTTCAATCAACATTATTCTTGCCATTTCTTGCAAGGAACGATTTTTCCTTTCCACAACATCATTTTGTTCTGGTGTATATGGAGTAGAGAAATTGTGTTGAAAGCCATTTTCTTCACAAAAGTTTGAGAAGCTTTGATTATCAAATTCTCCCCCATGATCAGTTTTGATGCTTGAAATAGTGTAACCTTTTTCATTCTGAATTTTTCTTGCAAATTTTGAAAAGTATGAGAAAGCTTCATTTTTATGAGCAAGAAAAAATACCCATGTAAACCTGGTGAAATCATCAACAATGACTAGACAGTATTTCTTACCACCAATACTCTGTGTTCTGGTTGGTCCAAAAAGATCCATATGAAGAAGCTGCAAGGCACGATTAGTGGAAACATGATGTATAGGCTTAAAAGAACTTCTTACTTGTTTTCCTAGAGTGCAAGCATTGCACAGTTCTGTTTTTCTGTATTTCAAATCTGGTAGACCTTGTACCAGTTTCTTGTTTGATATTTTTGAGATCTGCTTCATACTAATATGTCCCAGTCTTCTGTGCCAAAGATCTTCATCTTCTTTGACTGAGATCAAACAGTGAGTGTAGTTTGAGTTGACGTCAAGAAGATAGATGTTCCCATGTCTTCTTCCTGTGAAAGTTTGAGAACTGTCTCTGCTTGTTCCTGAACAGGTATCTTCTTGAAAGTTGATTCTAAAACCTGAATCACATAGTTGGCTTATGCTTATCAGATTGTAGTTGAGACCTTTTACCAATGAAACATCATTGATTGTGAGTCCTCCAATCTCAACAGTTCCTTTTCCAACTATTCTTCCTTTATTATTTCCTCCAAATGAAACTTTTCCACCATTCAGACTTTGTAGTTCAGCGAAAATGCTAGGGTCTCCAGTCATGTGTCTGGAACATCCACTGTCCAGGTACCACTTTCTTTTCTTCTTTGTGGTGACCTGCAAAAGTTACAACTTCTCATGTTTTCTTTGGTACCCAAACTTGTTTGGGTCCTTGAAGGTTAGTATAGGTTGTCTTAATGAAGTCTCTTCGAATAGGTCTCCAGACCTTAGGACATTCATTCTCAAAATGTTGTGAATTTCCACATTTTGAGCACTTTAAGGCACTTCGACCAATAGGTTTGACAAAGTTCTTATTGAAGTGATTTTTGTAAGCTTGTCGAGGAGGTCTCTGTTTTAATCTATCCTTGACCTTTGGAAAATCAATTAAACTTTTATTTTCCTTTACAAATCTAAGACCAGATTTGTTGAAATAAGGAATCTATACAGAAAGAATATTTTTCAAAGTTTCTGAGCCTTTTGAAAATTTGGAAACAAGTTCTGTAACTTCCTTTTTCAAAGCAGTATTTTCTTTGGAAAGAAAATCTCGATTTTCCTTGAGTTGATGAAATTCTTTTTGAAGAAAATCAATCTTTTCTTTTTGAGAAGTCTCCTGTTGTCTAAGTGATGAATTTTCCTTTTTCAGAGAAGAGATTCTTTTAAGAGCAGCCTTGAATTCGAAACATAATTCATCAATGTAGTTTGAAACTTCAATAGGCATTTCAGAATGATTTACCTCAATCTCAATTTTTGCGTTTGATTCTGAATCTGAGTCTGTATCTGAGTTGGCCATTAGACAGAAGTTTGAGATATCTTCATCACTGTCTTCGCACTCTGTATCACTCCATGTTTCTGCTTTTAAGGCTTTCTTTGCCTTCTCGAATTTGGTCTTCTTTTTAAGGAGAGGACAATTTGGTTTGATGTGTCCTCGCTTTCTACAGTTGAAGCAGATTATTTCCTTTGATTTATCTAATTCATCAGAAGTCTTTTTCCTTTCAAAAGGCCTCTTTCCTTTGAGGTTTCTCCCTTTGATCTTCATCCTCTTGTACTTCTTAATGAAGAGAGCTAGTTCTTCATCATCGACATCTTCGTCTTCAGAATCTGCATCAGAATCAATGTTAGTCTTTAAAGCGATTGATTTATTACCTCTGGATTTATTTTCTTCAATCTGTTTTTCTATCTCGTATGATTGAAGAGTTCCAATTAACTCAGTCACAGAGAGAGGCATGATTCTTTGAGTTTCCCTGATAGAAGTTTTGATGTTCTCCCACTGTTTTGTCAATCCTCTTAGGAGTTTGTTGACTTTCATCACATCTGGAACTGGTTGTCCTTGATACGCAAGACCATTTACAATTTCTGTAAATCTGTCATACATATCGGCAACAGATTCTTCAGGCTTCATTCTGAAGGATTCATATTGGCCAAGCAGTATGTTAATCTGAGTTTCCTTGGCACGATCTGTTCCTTCATAGGTGATGTAGAGAGTATCCCAGATTTCCTTAGCTGATTCACAGGAAGCAATTTTTTTATACTCAACAGGTGCTAAAGCACAATAAAAAGAATAAATTGCTTTGGAATCTAAAGATTCTCTTTTGAATATCTCAGTTTGAGATAATGGAAGATCTGTTGGCATATTTTCATCCATATTCTCTTTTGAATCAGAAGGTTTTGGTCTGACTCCTCTAATGATGACATCCCATTGCATATGATCAATTGACTTTATGAAAGCCTTCATCTTGTTTTTCCAGATGCTGTAATCCTTGCCATCGAAATAGGGAGGTCTGTTGTTACTTTGACCTTCAATGAGACCTTGAGCACCAAAGCTAGCCATATAGATCGTAAGCTCAGAAGTAAAACACTTCAACAGATGAGCAACCTGCTCTGATACCAATTGAAGAGGCTAGCAAGGATCACCTAGAGGGGGGTGAATAGGTGATCTTAAACAATTTTAACAAATTTAAGCGTAAATGATAAAACATAGTTTGAGTCTGAATAATATTCAGATTCTGTAAAGACCGTGCTGTTGAATGTGCAGTGTATAAAGTAAAAGATTGAGAGATAGAGAAACTGCACACAGAATTTATAGTGGTTCGGCTTATGATAAGCCTACGTCCACTCTCCCACGCTGACAGCCTACCGGCTGGATTTCACTATGTAATCAAGAGGTATTACAAGTATAGAGTGATAATACTCTTGTGTATGATAGGACTCTCTATCTCACACAAACACTCTTACAAAATGTCCCTCAAGATTCAGGGGTTTGGCTCAAGGAAGAAAACGAATTTGAGTAAACTCAGGCCTTGGACTTGATGATTCTTGAATCTATTTTCTTTTGCTGCTCATGGATCTCCTTAAATACTCCTCCACTTCCAAATTAGCCGTTGGACAGTCTTCAGAGGATCATCTTCCAATCTTCATCTTGGACAGATATGTTAAGAAGGAATTGAGTAGCCGTTTGAACATCAGATCCTGAATCCCACTGATTCTGATCGCCCATACAATCAGAATCTTGGTTTCCATAAGTAGAGATTAGTCCGTTGTGATAATATTTTGATTGACAATCAAATTGTTTTAGATTGAGTCAATCAAAACCTTCCTTGTGAAATCCAAGTCAGATTACTAGCTGTATTGTTAAGTTCTGCGTCTGCATAATTCAGCGTCTGAAAAATTTCAGCGTCTGAGTCTGGAGAATATCTGCGTCTGCATAATTCAGCGTCTGGAAAATCTTCAGAGTCTGGATAATCTTCAGAGTCTGAATAATCTTCAGCGTCTGAAAAATCTTCAGAGTCTGGATAATCTTCAGAGTCTGAATAATCTTCAGCGTCTGGAAAATCTTCAGAGTCTGGATAATCTTCAGAGTCTGGATAATCTTCAGAGTCTGAACTTCCAAACTATATTAACCAAAAATAACTTCATGTTATTTATGAAAGTTTTGTCAACTTCAAAATCTTTTGGGGTTTTCCTCAACATCATTGACCTCTTTTGGGTACATTAAAAGATTGTCAACTAATAGCTGCCTAAGCACGACTAATAAACCAATATTCAGATATGTAATGAAATCACAAAAAATGTGGCTCATGTTCTTCAGCAGAAAGTCCTGATAAGTCTCATCATTCTGTTCCTTTCTCATGCACTGTCAAAAAATATCTCATATTAAGCAAAGCAAACTCGAATGACGCCTGCTCGGCGTGATGAGTATTCATTCATTCTACTGGTGTTGGGTGCAGATGAATAAAGAAAACAAATTCTGGATTTTCCTTATCTGCAATTCTACTGAACCCGATCTAGGATGGGGGTCCCTTTTCGGCTATACATCTGTCCTTCAGCCATCAAACCTTCAATCAAGCATAACCAATCCTCTCTCTTGAGGAAAGATCAGACTAGGGCCTTGGTTGTAAATACCTAACTGCTCTGCCATCAAATCTCTTGCTGAAGGGTCCAGACCAGCCTACGCTAACTAATCCGCTCGGGAGTAAAACTGTCTGTCAGGTCACCCTCACTATATGAACTAATCTGTTGCTTAATGCTTGGTGAGTTCATTGATCATATGCCGATGACTGCATCCAAAAGTACGCCATTGCAGTTCCAGAAACCACCATCACTAAATTAGAGGAAATCCTACTGTAGAAAGATAATCTCAATATAATAAGACCCGACTCAGCTAGAGGATCATTTGAATTTCATACATACAATTTTGACAGAAACAAACACGTAGGAGTGGGTTTTGCTAGTGGTAATATCAGTCTGGCCGCTGGCTGGAAGTTTGTTGAGCTTGATTGGCAGAGGCTTGTTTGATTCGGTCAAAAGTTGCCAAAGTTTGGATCGTTGTTCAGATGATTACTCTGAATAGTTGGTCCAAATTTTAATAGATTGAGCAGAAAAATAAACTGTGTCTACTTCCTTTCTCTCGTGCACTCAGAGCTGTGAATCCCGTGAACATCCATTATTTGATTGCGAACTCTCAAATACAGTCTGAGATTCGTTGCCATGACATTTGTAATTAAAGGTTCTTCTTGTGATTCTTTTGAATTCCCCAGGGCTAGAAAAAAGCTAAAGGGTTGTGGTTTGCAAAAGCCCTGCACGAAGTGTGATTTTGTAGTTAACCGGTGGTGATAATGAACTTGTAGTAGGTATTGTACCTCGTTCCTATGAACCTTTGAGGCACAAAACAGTAACTTACTGCAAATATATCAACAAAAAGAGTGAATTTTGCACAATTAACATGCTTGCAGCAATTTTAGCAGCTTGCTACTAAACCATGAATTAACGCATGAACAACCGGATAACATTTCTATGTAAATATGCAATTCATGGAATTATCTAGGTCTTGACGAAAGGAAGAAATGCTGGCAGCTGTATAGAATATGGAATCAATACCTCACCTCATATCTGAACCGCTTTGGTCTGGTGAGACTGCCTAACCTTGCAATGGGTCAGACCGTCGCTGATCAGTATCCCGTCCATATCAAGACCTGGATTTAGACAATTCGAAAAAGTACATCAAATGCATAGGAAATCACCAGTGATCGAGACTGGTTGGAGAACCCCTGCTGCAGATCAAGACGATACCTCTGAATTTGAACAGTTACTTTAAAAGGCAAAGTAGATTTTCTCCATTCGATTTTCATGAACTCATGTTCTTCAGTCTTCTATTATCAGAAAAAGCTTCCTCATTCTCATGTGATTCACTGCAAGCACATGAAAAACACCAGCAGAAGGACAGGGCTCGTATGCAATCCATTCAAAAGGGCGCTCGATGCACCATTTGCACAAGAAATACTGCATCAATGCCAATGATCTGAACTAACAAGATCTATCAAACAACTAGAACCTACAAAACCGCAAAAGTGCTTGCTAATGATAATGCATTCGGACATTGAATGGAGAGGCTGTTTCTGTACATCAATGCTCAGGTTCCAATCCTTACCATCCAACTCCATGAGGTTACACAACATTTTCAAATGATGTCGTGTATATGGAATACTAGAGTGGGACAGATCATAATCACCATGTAGTTCATTGGTTTTTGGAGGCATCTCGCTTTGCATATTTACCATTATCTTGCCCGCATTAGTAAATTACCAAACTAACAGTTGTCACATAAGCGCATTATGAAAATGTAAGCTGCTTTCATGTCGAACTATAGACAGATTACAGTTTAGGGGCGAGACAAATAAAAACATATAGGGTCAATTTGTCATGTTACTAACAAGTGTTTAAATTAAATATTAAAATTGCAGAAAAGAGAAATGTGAGAAATTGTATACATTTCGATATATTGAAAAGAGTATATAGAGAGCCTATTTATAGGCTTAGATAAAGAAAATCAAATTTGATATGCATAATCAAAAGAGATATAGAAAGTCAGAGGAAATATCCTAAATATTCCTAGAAGATTTCTAAATATCTTCAACATCCCCTCAAGCTCATAGTAACTAAGTCACCTTGAGTTTGAATCATTGTCAAACAATGCCACGAAAACTTGTTTTTTTTTTCAACGAAGCTATATGGCATCAGGCATGGTGGATCTAGGATGGGGCGATGAGTGAGGCAGCATATGGCTCATCTAAAGTTGAGCGAGTCGGGTGGTGGTTTTGGCTTCTCGAAACGATGCATGAAAGGTCAAGAATCAAAGGGGAAATAGCAAGCGACCGATACGACTGGCTTGCGAAATAGTAACTTAGCGAGGCGGCCTATACGGCTAGCATCATAACATAAAGCGGCCGATATGGCTGGCTTGGAAAAGAGTTACTGGGATGCGACTTGTGTGGCTAGCATCGAAAGAAAGCCACCTCCATGAAAAAGGCTCAACGGGTGACGCGATCAATGCGATTAGCATCGAAACACTATGCAGACTCGATTAAGTGCTTTCTCATATGAGACTTGTGGGCACCAAGTGAACACTGTTGAACGGCAATGATGGGGATGGCTTTATGTTGCGCTGACAATGATAAAGTGAAAAAATAGGATTGGAGAAATTTCTGAGGTGTGTGAGGTGCACCGGGTGTAAAGTGCTCCTGGTGCACTAAGTTACCTCAGGAAAGGAGATTCTGATACCAAGTTAAATATAAGAATTGCGGAAAAGAGAAATGTGAGAAGTTGTATATATTTCGATATATTTAAAAGAGTACATAGAAAGCCTATTTATAGGCTTAGATAGAGAAAATCAAATAAAATCAAATTTAATATACATAATCAAAAGAGATATAGAAAATTAGAGGAAATATTCTAAATATTCCTAGAAGATTTATAAATATCTTCGATAGTTTATATGACCCAAGTTACTTACCAATGGAGTGCAACATCAATAGCAAAAATAGGCACATGTCATGAACAGTATAATGTTGAGTCGTTCCATGAATTGGAAATGATGTCATGCAAGGAACAGCCACATTCACGGAATGTGTTAACAAACGAGGGGTCTCATTATATCTTGACATGTGACAGTCGAGTAGTAAATGTTTTATAACTTATATCTTTCTACAATATATTCTGGTAAGGCCTTGACATTTACAGGTTGAACTCTCTGCACACCGATCAGGAACTTGTCTTCCGTGTTCATAATCTCTGGTCTGACACCTTCTTTGAGCAATGTGTTAATGAGCGAACCCATCATCAGGTGTAACATTCTCGGGGCCAATGGCAAATCTTGGACAATTCGCCTGCCACCACCAAACGGTACAAGCTCAAAGTTTTTGCCCCTGAGATCTATGTCAGATTATAGAAATCTCTCTGGCTCGAGCTCATTTGAATTATCCAAATGCTAAGATCTCTTCCTACAGACCACCCAGTGATAAGAACTTGTGCAGCCTTTGGAATGGTGAAACCGCCTATTTCTGTATTGGCTTCAGACTTGCGACGGAGAAGAAGTGGAAATGGTGGATTAAGTCGGAACTCTAACGATTGCTTACAAATACAGTAAGCAAGGTATATCTACTTTCTCAGTCTGGTTGCTTTCGCCAAAGACTTCATGGAGGTCGGTTTGGGCTTTTGATAGCTTCTCTAGGTTGCGAAGTAGCTCTGCCATTGCACTCTTACTAGAAGTAGTTTTGGCACTGGCAGCAACAAAAGCCTGTGGTCATCATTGCAACAGACGTAAGAGCATGATAAGTACTAATGAAGCGATGATTTGGATTCCTTACTTGCGGCAAAAGAAGCCAACCCAAGTACAACTGAAATTAACGGATGAGGAATGGTGTCGAGATCCAAAGCAACCCAAGGGGACCAACCCTGGGGCATGACGACTTTGCTCATGTATGTCCTGTAAAACAGGACTCTCGAGCACTGCCGCCATGCTCTCCCAAGATATGTGGATCCATGTCCTGCCACCATGCTGAATTGGAACACAATACACCATCGAGGGCCCAAGAAACTTTTAGCCAGTACTAGAACAGTGTGCCAGCTTAGTGGATGATCAAATGAATTGTAGTCTGCTAAGAAGTGTATCGATGGAGAAGATCAAGGAAGCAACTTTCCAGTTGGGAGCAAAGAAAGCACCAGGACCATATGGTTTAAATGGGCTCTTCTATCAACAACATTGGGGACATCATCCAACACGATGTATTCACTATGGTGAGATCTTTCTTTGACTCTGGCTATCTCGACCCGAACCTAAATAGAACCCATATTGTTTTGATTCCCAAGAAGCCTAACCTTGAAATGCTAGACCAATTCAGGCCCATTAGCTTATGCAACTTCAGCAACAAAATTATCTTCAAGGTCTTAGCAAATCGCCTAAAACCTTGGCTTCCTAATATGATAGCGGAGGAGCAAAGCACTTTTGTTAGCGGTAGACAAATACAAGATAATATCTTGATTATTCAAGAGGTCTTACATCAGCAAAGGAAATTTCAAGCCATCCTGAAGCTGGACATGAAAAAAAAACCTATGATTGGGTTGGGTGGGACTTCCGTGAGGCATGCATGATTAAGATGAGTTTCAACCTGAGATGGGTTTCATGGATTATGCAATGTGTCACCTCAGCCTCCCTTAGTGTCAAGTTTAATGGAGAACCCCTTTCTTTATTTGTGTCATCGAGAGGTCTTTTGCAAGGGGACCCTTTATCCCCTTACTTATTCATAATTATTGCAAACATACTCTCCTCACTGATGAAGAAAGCTGTGGATGATGAGAATGTTAGAGGAATCAAACTCAACAAGTTTCGCCCGACACTTTCCCATCTACTTTTTGTAGACGATTCCATTTTCTTTGTAGATGGAAGTGTTAGTGAATGCCAGAACCTAGCCTCTATTCAACCTTAGTACTACTTCGCAACAGGTCAAGAAATCAACCTCAACATATCAAGAGTTTTTTTTTTCAATTCAGGGTGCCCGCATAAGCTGAGAAGGAATATGGCCTCAGAATTGCAAGTTCCGAAGATTGACAAAATAGGGAAGTACCTAGGAATCCCCTCTGATTGGGGCCAAACCAAAAAAGTGATGTTGGCATGGATTTTGGCAAGAGTAAACATGAAGTTGGAAGGGTGGAAAGAAAGTTTTATCTCCAAAGCAGGTAAAGAGATCTTAATAAAAGCGGTGATACAGGCTGTTGACACCTAAATTTTACCAAACATCTAGTCGTGATTTGCATAGAAAAATTAGGGATCAAATTTTTAACCCTTAAACAAAAATATTTAAATTGCATAACATGCAATTTAGGTTCATTTTAATTTCATTGCATTTTTGCATCGGACCGGCGATGGCGAGCGAGCTTAAAATTCATCAAACAAAAAACGGGACGCTCGGGAATGCAAGGGCCGGGAAATTCACGTCGCACGGGCTTGGTTATTTTTAATTTGGGCTTGATTTAGTTTGTTGAATTTAATTAATTCAGCCCAAGTTAATTCAGTCCATTTGAGTTTAATTAAACCTAAGCCCACTATGATTAGAGCCCATCTAAGTTGACCTAGGATTAGTGCTATATATACATGTTATTAGGTCAGAATTAGAGGGGGACACAATTTTAGATCTGAAAATTTTAGAGAGCACACACAAGAGAGAAAGAAGCTGGTGTTGTCATCACGGCCGTGTCGCACCATCGTCCTCTTCGCGCGACGGAGTCACCCTCCGAACACAACGCCATCACCACCGCGCCACCGCGATGCGCGTCCCGATTGCCTTCCATCCTCCACACTGCTGCACGTTCCGGTTCCACTCCATCACCGAAGCATTGGAGAATTCCTGCAGACTTCACCGCTGTTGCTTCCTCGAGGTTTCTCGGCAGAATCCCTCCACCAACGACTCTGCCGCTGCTTCACGTTGACGCCTCCACAACCTTGAAGGGAAGCTGTCCAGCCCACGTCTTCAGCAGCTACAGCCGTGAAGACCTCCCATGCAGCGAAGTCAGAGTCTTCAGTTGAAGACTCATCCGCTTTGACTCCCTCCACGAAGCTGACCCTACGATAACGTCCCCATGCAAGCAGGTCTGGCGATGAAGACGTTGAAGATCCACGGTCTGCGGCTGCTCTCTACCCTTCCACGTTGTTGAACAGCCTGCACCAAGAAGACGCCGCTTGCTGTTGTTGACTCCACTGACCAGACAGAGGAGCTCCGGCACGGTCAACCGCATGAAGACGTCCTCGCTTTGTTCAGTCCATGCAACGAGCTGAGGATTCGTCCAAGGCGTGGCCTCGCTGATCCAGAAGAAGTCAGATGATGTCCTGCTCTTCACGGTCTTGAAGCGAAGCCACAACGCCCAGAGAAGTCAGCGTCCCTGTTCGGTCTTCGCTGCTGCTGTTGCGGCTTCCTTTATCACGAAGACCTGTTGTGAATCGCAGCAGCACAGCCAAAACGTACTTCCCGGAGATCGTCGTTGTTCATCGCGCTCTGGAGCCCCACCGAACGGCTGCCGGACAGCCTTGTTGCCACTGTTCACGCCCTCGCCGGTGTCGCCGTGAGCCCACCGGTGTTCGTTCTTGTTGCCGTTCCGTCGTCGGTCGTCGCTTGATCCGCGATCTCGATCCACAAGCTCGATCCCGAGACGTTCAAATTTGGAAGTTACCCAAATTAGGTAATGGTATTATCCGTTGAATTTTCAAATATTCAATTTCCCGTTTTGAATCGTTTAGAATATTGCATGATTATCTAGTAGATATCTAGATATATTTGGGTAATGTTTGATATCCGCAATATTTGAAATATTCAAAATTAGGAAACTCGCCTAATTTAGCAACGTATCTGGACGTCTATCCGACCTTAACCCTAAGGTATGATACGCGGCGATACGGGAAATTATTATCCTATCCATAACTACTTGGATACGATAATAAATTTCATTAGCTTTCCAAATTTGAATAATCAATTATCCGTTAATATCTATAACTCTATAGATATGACCGATAATTTGATTTTTGTGCCTAATCTGAGTTTGAAATGAATTTGGCGGATCGCATGGATAATTTGAGTTTGATTGTTATCCTTGTTTAAATTGTTTTCCTTTCCAAATAAAAAGAAAACCCAAAAAAAATTCTGTTTTGTTAGGATTTTTGCATGTTTAGATTTTGAATATATCCCGAAGGATGAGATGAATATTTAATTTAAATTAGGACCTAAGGTGGCATGTTTCCTAGTTTAAATTAAGTATTGTTTTAATTCTAATGGATTATTCACGTTATTTTTTTTAATTTCTAATTTTCAAGAAAATCCCAAAAAGAGAATGAATTGCTTTAGGGTAGATTAGGTTAGATTGCATCTTAATTTCAGCAATTTAATAATTTCGAATTTTAACAAAAAATCCCAAAAAATAAATCATGTTATGATAGCTTAAGGCATCATAATTGCATGTTATTTTAGGCATTTTTACTATTCCGAATTTTAAAAGAAAATATAAAAAAGGAAAGTCATTAGTTTGCATGTTATTTTAGGCATTTTTCATAATTCCGAATTTTATTGAAAAATACCAAAAATATGTCATTGCATCCGTCATTAGAATTAACTCACGTCGTCGCATGACATATAGTTTGCATGCTAGGTTGCATTATTTCGCATGTCATATTTTTGCACGTCATTGCATATAGACTAGATTTCATTTAAATAAGTAAAAATAAAAAAAAAGAAGAGAAATTGAGTGATTGTTTGTTAACTAGAAATCATATTAGGGTGTTTGATGTGATTTTCTAGCTAACAACGCATATGCTTGCTGGATTCGAGGTAAGTTGTTCTCCTAAGCTTGCAATTTATTTAATGCTTTGATTTCTGGGTGTTAAATTGGTGGTTTACGCACCCGCCTGAACACCTCATATGTTAGTGACATAAGCTAAAATGGATCCAAACTGCCTGCCAAAATATTTTTGAAATGAAAAGGTACCGAAATGGCGTTAGTCTAGATCTAGCGTAATCAAGTCCCCGGGCTTAAAATCTCTGGTTCGTAGGAATAAAACATATCTCCCTATGTTTTATTTAGGTTTCTAATCAGCCTACCATAAATTGATTAATGGCGACTCCAAGCATGAAAACATTTGCATGTTAAGAACTTAAACCCTAAGTTGCGAATTGGTAGGGCTTGGAAGGGCACGAGTTAAGTTCAATCTTAATAATCCATTAGCCCGAGAAATTGATAAATTTTTAGGGTCGCGACACATGCTTTATCACAATATGCGATGTCCATATTCAAAATCTCATTGTCCATTTGCGAGGTCATAGAGAGGAAGATGACTTTATTCTAGTGGAAAACACATGCATCAAAAGCCGGCCTTCATTGGAGAAGATGGGAGATACTGAAGCAAAGAAAAGACGAAGGAGGTTTGGGCTTTAGAGACCTTATCATGTTTAACAAAGCGATGCTAGGAAAACAAGCATAAAGAGTTTCTCAAACTTTAGATGCATTATGGTGCAAAGTTCTGAAAGGATCTTACTTTCCAAACATCATCAATTTCTAGCATGCAGTTAAGGGTTTCTCACCCACCGTGGGGTTGGCAGAGCCTTCTTATGGGAAGAAATGCCATTTCGAAGGAGGTAAGGTGGAAAGTGGGTAACAGGCAGCATATTATAATCAAGGAATATAGATGGCTAGAAAGGGGCAAATTAGGAGGACCAAAAAACCAACATGAACCAAACATGGTAGCTGAATTGATCGCCCTAGCGGAACCTCTCTAGAATGAGCAACTTTTACACAACTTGTTCAATGAAGAAGTTGTGAATGAAATCCTAGCTACTCCACTGCCATCTACCCCGAAGGAAGACTCACTATTGTGATCACCAAATTGGTCCGGTTGTTATTCCATCAAAAGCGGATACAATGAGCTACGAAAGAATGAAACCACACATGGCTCTTGGTGGCCCTTTTCTTCCTACCAAACCCCCAATGCTCTCTGGAGCAAAATTTGGTGGCTAAAAACACTTCTGAAGAGAAGGGTATTATCTAAGCCAAGATGCATTACCTACTAGGGTAAACTTGTTCAAGATAAGGGTATTATATGAGCCATTTGGCCCTTTGTGTCGAAAAAAGCTCGAGACAGTCAAGCACCTATTCCTCCCGTGTGACAATGTTGACACCTATTTTTAATTTGCCCAAAATTAATTACACAAAATTTAGGAGTTAATTTATTTAATTCCTAAAACAAAAAAATTTTCAATTTTACATGCATTGCATATAGAAATTAGGCATATTTGTTTTAATAAGCTTTATTAAAATAAAATTAAAAAAAAAAAAAATCGCGCTGGGCCGGGTCGGAGCCGGGCCGACCCGGCCCGTTTTCCTTTTCTTTTTCCCCCCCCGCGGGCCCTCGGCCCTTTCTCTTTTCTTTTTCCTTTTTTCCTCGCGCAGGCCCAGCCCAGCCTCATTTCTCTTCTCCTCCGCGCGTCTGGGCCCGCCGCAGCCCTCTTCTCCTTCCTTCTCTTCCCCTTGCGCGAGCCCAGCCCGCCTCGCCGTTCCTCCTTTCCCCTCCGCCCGGCCCGGCCGAGCCTTCTTCCTCTTCCACCTGCCCCGGCCGAGACCTCCCCCTGTTCTCCTCTGCTTCGCGCGTCACGCCGACGCACGGCGGCGCCGCTCCTCACCGTCACCATCAACGCCAGAGGAAGCCCGGATGAGGACGCCAACGAGACTGGCCTTAATGGCCAGTCCCTTTCGCCCGCAATTCCCGGCTCCCCCTTATCTCCTCCTCCCTCTCGGTCCCCTGTTTTCTCCTCTGCATCCCCATAACTGACACCCTCTCTGCACCGACCTATGGCCGCGGTTCGTAGAGCCTAGGCCGGTGCAGGCCATCGTCACGCCGACGCAGGGGAAGCACAGTATCGTCCGCCGCCGACTATAAAAGAACGAACAGAGAGAGAGAGCTCGGGTCGGCAGTTTTGAGGACCGGCCGGCGAAACAGAGTAGAGAGAGAGAGTGAGTACACAGAGAACCGGAGTGAAGCAGAGAGGAGAGAGGGGTCTGGGAGCGTCTCATAGGCCCGAGCCGGTCTCGCCGTCTTGAGCAGGTCGACCGGCAACCCCCGAGAGAGAACCTCGGTCGGCCATTTTCAAAAAAAGAAAAACAGAGACCGAGAGGGGGAGAGAAACAGAGAGGGTGAGAGAGAATAGAGAGAGGAACGGGGCAAACCGAGCCCACGCCGGAGCAAGAAAGACAGTGAATAGCGCCGCCGTCGCCCACGGAGCAGCTGAAAAAACAACCAGACGCATCGTCGACCGGTGAGCTCTCCCGGCCGAGCCCCCGCCTCTGCTTTCCCCTGTTTCGGTGTCCGGTGTGGCCGGGACTCGCGCCGGCCGTGACGCGCGATTCTCGGCCCATACCGCCTTCAGTCCCGATCCCCAGTCGCCGTCGGAGGTGAGCCTCAGCCGTCGGAGCCGACCCAGTCGCCGGAGAAGGTCGAAAGCCTCCGTTCTTCCCCTCGCACGCCACCTGTTTGATGAAATGCCTCAATGAGGCCGATTTTTGGTTCGTCCGCCGGCCGGCGAACGGTGGTCCGATGGCGGCCCAGGTGAGTGACACGGCTTCGTGGCGGTCCTGCGAGGTCGATTTGGTGGTGGTGCCGTCGTGGGTCCGCCGGCGGAAGGCCAATTTTGGCCTCGCCGGCGTCCTCCCTCCCTCTCCGCGGGTCTGTTAAGTCGGGTCGGGCGCGACCCGGATCGGCAGATCCGACCCGGTCAACGACCGGGTCGGATCCGTTGACCCGGGTCGGACCCGTTGACCGGGTCGGGTCCGACCCGGATCCGCCCGACCCGGTTTTTATTTTATTTTTAAAAAATAATAAATAAATTTTTTTAAAAAAATTTTTTTTTTTAAAAATATGTTTTCAGATTTTCGTTTTTTTTTTTTAAAAACTTTCAAAAAAAATTTCAAAAAAATTTCAAAAATTTTTAAAATATATATAATATATATATATATTTTTTCCGTCTTTTATTCTGTTTTTTTTAAAAAAAATTTAAAAAATTTTAAAAAATTTTAAAAAAATTGTTTTCAGATTTTCGGTTTTCTTATTTATTTGTTTTTTTAATTGTTTTTTTTTAAAAATATAAAAAAAATTTAAATTTAAAAAAAAAAAAACCTTTTTTTATGGCATGTTTGTGTGCTTTTATTGTATTATGCATGTTTTATTTAATCGCGTAAGTTGCATGTTTAATTAGATAAGCCTGCTGTTGCGTTATTATTATGCATGTTTTTAATACAATTGCATGAGCTGTGTGTTTGAATGTCATCTGACTTAATTAGAACATTAGGTTGCATGCCTGCGTTGACTGCTAATCGTTTCTGATTATGCACTCGCTTGATCACCTCACATGTTAGGAGAAAGGTCCTAAAATCAATCCAAATTGCCTGACAAATGTTTTTAAAAAATGAACAGGGTAGAAAGGTACCGAAAGGGCATTGGTTATTCAACTAGTGTAACCAAGTCCCCGAGTCTAGTTAATCTCTGGTTCGTAGGAATAGGGTGATTCTCCCGTCACCCTATTTGGGTTTCTAATCGGCCTACCCCAAATCGATTAGTGGCGACTCCTGCATGTAAACTACCAGCATGTTAAGAACTTAAACCCTAAGTCGTGATATGGTATGGGCTTGGGAGAGCCCGAGTTAAGTCCTGAACCTAGACTTAGCACGTACCGGTCGAGACCTCTCCCGAGGAGAGGTCGGGTCGCGACAGACAAGACAAAGCATGTTTGGTCAAATCCCGAACTCAACATCCACTTTTCTCGCCAACAAGTCACTAGATTTGATGAGTGGTTGCTAAACTACAATGATTTAATCCAGAAGAACATATTGTTTGAGATCATCGTAATCACCATCTGGAAAATCTGATTAGCATGTAATTCCCTTGTCTTCCATCATGAGCAGCCGGACACAATTAGCATAATCAACTCGGCTCTAGACATGCAATGCAATTACATGAAGTGGAATAGAAGCAACTTAAAGCATGAATCAGTATCACTGAACTTACAACCGAGATGGAGACCACCAGATCCTGATTTGCTGAAGGTAAATATCGATGGATCTCACCTCTCTAGGACCACGAAAAGGGCAATTGCATGCGTATGCCGCGATTCATAAGGAAGATTGATGGAAGGCCTTGTGTGACCAGTCTGAGCATCTTCTGCCCTTCAAATTGAAGCCCTTGTGTGACGACCCAAGTGGTAGTGCATAAGGAGGAGAGATGGCGGTATGTCTGGGCCTCGATCCTCGGACGTGCGCAGGGAAAGGAGGGAGAGCATCTCTTGTCTCACATTGCCTAGGGAGAGTCTTGGACTGGCTTATAAGGCTTTGGATTCTATATCTGTGTAATGCGTTTTAAAGCCGTGAAGGTCAAAAGGCCCAAAGAGAACAATATTTCATAATGTAGACCCAGAGCGTTACAGGTGGTATTAGAGCCGATTTCCAATTGCATGTGAGGCCATAGCGAGGGCGTTGTGCCTATAAGGGGTGGAAAGTGTGATGACCCAAGCGGTGGTGAGCGAAGAGTAGGGATGGTGGTGCGTCTGCGCCTTAGTCCTCGGACGTGAGCAGGGAAGGGAGGGGGAGCCTCTCTTGTCCCATATCGCCTAAGGGGGGAGTTCTGGACTGGCATAGAAGACTAGAGATTCTATATCTGTGTAACACGTTTTAAAGCCGTGAGGGTTAGTGGGCCCAAAATGGTCAATATTACACAATGTAGACCCGGGGCATTACACCATGCTTGTCACTATGCTCTCCAACACTTTGCTGATCGACCTCGTCTAAAACTAATGTTGGAATCTAATTGTTCAACTTTGATAAGTTGTCTAAAAGATTCTTCCCTATGTCCTTGGGATGCTGAGCTATTTATCACTAATTGTATTGGCCTCTTGGCTTTTTTTGAGAGTTTAGAATTGGTCCTCCGCCCCCAGTGACTTAAATAGACTAGTAGATTGGATTATAAAAGTGTCAAGGTGTAAGACTCTCCCCCTAAACTAAGTTTCTAACCCCCCCTTCTTTATTTGGGAAATCCCGTGTTTTGATACCCCTTACTCTTGTTGATGGGCTTGGGTTTAATGAAATGATATCTCTATTTCGACCAAAAAAAAAGTACAACTGAAGAGAAAATGTTTGATCCGATACGGTTGTCCTATTTATGCTAAGTGCTAACTAATCACACGACAAATTACATGAAAAACTATAAGAGCAAGATTATCATGCGTGACAACAGTGTTTTTCCCAAGTCAGTCGATGATGAAATGAGAATAAAAGATTGTTCTACAAATCAGATAGTAAAGAAACAGATGCTTCACTAGAGAGATGTCCACGTCCTCACTCTTCTCTTCCACTACATATAAAAAAAAAACATCTAAAACATCGTTGCCAATAACTGACCAGATTGCATCCTCAACTGCAACCTTTTCTTGATCAGAACATCAAAGATATCAAACATTTTGCTAGAGCACAATTCAAGGCGCTGCTTCAGACCTGGTGAATAAATCCTCTTGAGCATAGGAAGTAATTTGAAAGGTTTGGCTTTCCAACCTCGGCCATGATTAGCCACACCACCTCCTTCAACTCTTTAGCTGAATTTGACGGGTAGGCCGTGTCCCATAAGAAAAATGTGTTCGACAGAGAGTTGAGATTAGTCCTTATATGTTGCAGAAAACAATTAATCGAACAATAAAACAAACATGATATAATTGGATATCAGATTTATAAGGTTCGATCGGTGGGAACTGCTCCATGAAAGAGTAGTAGAGCATTTCATCATAGATCAAGCAATACAACTCAAGTCACTTAAATACTCACAGGTCTTTCGGCCACAATTATACTAAATAACTTACACAATATTTTTTCCTTGCAATTACTTGTGAAACACTTTTTCAATCTCACGTAGGAATTCACAAATCTTACATTGACTTGAACTCTATAACATCCTCTTTGATCAATTCAGGATGTAATTCACGAAAAAGCACATGGATACTTTTCACATAGAAGACTTGCTTTTAGTACGTAGACAATGATAAAAAAAAATAGAAAACTAGAAATGGAAACTTACTCAAATGAGACATTGTCTCAACACTAGAAGCTGCCTAGCGAATGTCTACAGCATCACCATTGTTTTGCGCACATTTCTGAACTTAACAGACGAGCTCTTGCACTTTCTTGCCGTGAAGGTTCTGGTTGGAATGAAATCCCCTATTGGACATGGACAATCGATGTGATCTGTCCAAGGCAACACTAATCTATCCCATCATGGGCCTGCCTAATCCCACCAGCATCACATGGGCTAGACAAATTTGGACAGGCTTGGAGTAAGGCCACTTAGATATAAGGCCTGATTTAACCCGATCCGAAAAAAAAATAGACACTTTTTTTTTGTTGATGGTCGATCTTGGGCAAGCAGTTAGGCCTAAACAAAGGGCCCGACATGGCCTGAGCTTGCCCATTGATTGCCTCTAGTTTTTGCTCGATGAGCCTCGAGCAATCTTGTGTTGTCGGCCATTCGACAATCACGTCTTGTCAATGTTTGGTTGCAACTATCTTAGGTAGAGATGAATAGTTTCAGGATCGGTCCAGGTTCCACCTGGAACTTGCCTGTCGGGATCGATTTTCAAAATTTTGGAACTTGAAACTTACTCTGTATACTTTAGAACTTGAAATCCATCCCATCACAGGTTCCACAGTCAGTTCCAAGATCTACTTAGATTTCACCTGTATTTTTAATTGAACAATCACAATGAATTATCACCTCTAATGACTACCATTTCCTATTATAATCCACTGATCACAACTCATATTTAAACTTACGAAAAATATGAAAACATTAATAAAGTAATTGTATCAATCATGGATATCGTCAGAATTGGAAACTCAGACTAGTTGTTCCGAATTACGCGCTTATCATCAAACACTATGAAATATCACGTCAATACATAGAATAAGAAAAACACAAAAACTTGTTCCAGGTGCCATTGAACTAGCTCGTCAAAACTGATTTCTCAATTTTTAGAATCTGGAACCTATCTTGCATACTTTAGAATTGCACCGGCCGAACCGATTCCCACCGGTTCAGTTTTCCGATTCTTGGTTCTATCCTGAAACCATGCTTATCCCTAGTCGTAGGGATGATCCGGTATGGTTTAAGTAAAATAGCTTATGAGCAAATTAACACTAACTATCACAATATATATAGCTTAGGAAAATTCCATACTACACTAAATAATCCCCACTATCAATTAATAAATTCTAAAGATAATGTGCATTTATTCTTAGTCGCTTACTTGTTTTCTTCTTTTTTTTTATCTTCCTCGAGAACATCAAGACGTTCTTATAAAAAGAAGTTAGATGATTGGTATAAAACTCTGGGATTATTGTCGAATATTTCATCTCTGTATGTCTTGCCTTCTCTAGGTGCTCTTTAATTTAAGTAATGTCGACTTCTTCTGATTAGACTCGTTCGATAGGTTCACGTAAGAGAATCCCTACATGGCCCCTCCACCAAAAAAAAAAAGCCGGAAAATCTTTGGAGTTGTGCACTCGTTCATTTTCAGATAACTTTCAAGGCCGATATAATAACAATAGCATATGGCACTTATAATAACTATAATAACTCCATTTATGGAGATTACTAATATTGAAAAGAGTTAATACTACGAAAAATAACAAACCGGTACACCTGTGATAATTTTACCCCAAATTATTTTTTTGACCACACAAAACCTTAAACTGGTAGATCTGTGACAAATTTACCTAAAACTAATATTTTAACCACTAAAAATCCCAAATTGGTGCATTTGTGACAAATTTATCCTCCATTAATTTCCGTTAAATTAAATTAATACTATAAAAAATCACAAATTGATACACCTATGACAAATGAAGGATAAAACATAAAACTGGTACATTAGTTAACTATCACGTATTTTTTAACAAAATAATTTGACAGTAAAATTTAACGGAAATAAACTGAGGGTAAATTTGTTACAAATGTACTAGTTTAAGATTTTTGATGGTCAAAAAATTAGTTTGGGATAAAATTATCATAGGTATATCAGTTTGCGATTTTTCGTAATATTAACCCTATTAAAAATCCAGCTACATGAATGCGATTAAAACATAAAAAATAAGGTAGGAAATTATTTTAATTATTGAAGTTGTTCCTGATTTGGAAGTTAACTATAGAGTTGACGCTCTGTCCTTTTCGAACACTACCTTTTCCTCACACATCATGATTTTGTAATGTTCTAATTATAAGATTCTTTTGATAGCTGTACATACTATTGAGTGCGTCACGTGGATAATTAGACTTTGAAGCATTATGTCCTCTAGTGGCGTGAAAACTTGTTACACACTATAGACATACATATAGAATGTAACAAGAAAAAGAAAGAGACGTAGTAAGAAAGGTACGTGCACATGTATGTGTGGTTCTTGATGGAGGAAGTTGATTTTGTCGCGTGAATCCATCACAATCCTATGGTGGCCAAAAATTGATGAGGTCCATACCAAGAGGCACCACCATTAGCGAGAGGCGTGATTCGATCGCACCGAAATGGCCCAAATCAAATCATTTGACAAACTTTTTTCACTCCTTTGGAGAGTCAAATTTGTAAGAATGTCATCTCAAAATGTTTGATTTGGACATGGAATCAATGTGACCCCACTTGGGAATCTCCAATCTAATTGTTCTTTGTCAATTTGCCTAATGGGAAGCTTCAAAGCACCTTGTTCATCATCAAGTACAAATACAATCCACCGTTAGCTACAAGCAAAATAGAAATTGGCGTGGAGGAAACAATCGAACAGAGGCTCCACATGATAGCTACAAACGAACGATCATACCATCAAGCATCATATTAAAATTGACCCCCGCTTGTTGATGAATGCAAGCATCAGTTTTGTATTTCCACATTAGAATGATTAATGTAAGACCAACCTCCATTTTCTCCTTTTTTTCCTCTTGTTTCCATCTACTTGTATGATTCATAATGAGCATCTAATTGAACAAAAAGAAGTCTAAATCTCATCGGAAATCTTTTTGTTTCTTCTTTTGGGGTTTTGTCCACCGCCGTTGAGTACTTCCCGCTAAAATCCAATTAAGAAGCATATACCGTCGCAAACTTAAGCAGTAAGCACCTCGTGTTACTCGAATTAGCGAAGAATCGCCTCGTCGGCATCGCCCTGCGCTCTTCAATTGTAAGCAAACTGATGAAAAAACATATGTACCGTCGCCCGTCTTGTCCTTAACTGGAAACATAACTAGGCGGGATTTACCAAGTCCCATGTTTTTATTGTTTGGTCGAAAGTCTCACGCTTTTCATGCAGCACAAATATCTCGTTTCTTCTTGCTGATGTTAGTTACTTATTCTCAGCATGTTAATTGATACGTTATTCAGGTCAATTATCCCCACATTTGTTCTTAAGAAGCTTCGCCGGCCATTGTTTTGAACGCCGAAACAGTCCAACTTTGGCGCTTTATGACTCTCATCTATATATGCAAGCTTGAGTTCACTAGTTGAAAAGCGTGAGCTGTATAGGTTTTTCTCTTGAACCTTATTGCTGAAAAATGGAGGAAAACCGATGCGGAAAGTTGCCGATGGTGGCGGTTTTCATTCTTGTTGGTTTCATTTGCTCTTTCAATTTTCATCCTGCGACCGCCAAAACTGTTCTTGAACATGAACAAACTGTCCTGTCTACTTATATTGTCCACGTTAGAAAACCAGCGGGTGAAGTTTTTGCCGGACCAGAGGATCTACAAAGCTGGTACCAATCATTCCTGCCCCAGACGACAGCGAATTTGGATCAGACGCAACGTATAGTCCATTCCTACAAGAATGCGATCACGGGATTCGCGGCAAAGTTGACTGCAGAAGAGGCTAAGGAACTTGTGACGTTGGATGCTGTTGTGTACGCAAAACAAGAGAAGATTTTCTCGTTGCACACGACTCACTCGCCCTCCTTCTTGGGCTTGAAACCGGGGGAGGGAATTTGGAAAGACTCGACTTTGGGCAAGGGCGTGATCATCGGAGTCCTGGACACGGGAACAACGCCAGGTCACCCTTCGTTCGATGACGAAGGAATGTCTCCTCCTCCTGCTAAATGGAAAGGCAAGTGTGATTTCAATGCCACTGCCTGCAACAACAAGCTCATTGGCGCGAGGAATTTCGTGAACTTGACTTTGCCACCGACCGACGAGGAGGGGCATGGCACCCACACTTCCAGCACGGCAGCGGGCAATTTTGTAAAGAATGCCAATGTCCTGGGACAAGCCACTGGCACTGCCGTTGGAATCGCACCTCGTGCCCACCTGGCAATGTACCAGGTATGCTCCGATGTGGGCTGCACAGAGAGCGACATACTGGCCGCCATGGACGCTGCCATCGAAGATGGTGTTGATGTGCTCTCCCTCTCTCTTGGTGGTCCTCCAGTTCCGTTCTATGCCGACTCCATAGCTGTCGGGGCATTTTCTGCGATTCAAAAGGGAATCTTCGTGAGCTGCTCAGCTGGTAATAGTGGCCCATTCAACACTTCCCTGTCGAACGAGGCTCCATGGATTCTCACCGTAGGGGCAAGCACTATTGATAGGACCATAAAAGCTACTGCTAAGCTGGGAAATGGTGCAGAGTACAATGGCGAATCCCTTTTCCAGCCCAAGGACTTCGGATCGGCTTACCCACTTGTGTATGCAGGCGCAAATGGAAACCAAACATCAGCATTATGTGCTGAAGGATCATTACGGAACTCAGACGTGAAAGGAAAGGTGGTCTTGTGCGAGAGAGGCGGGGGAATCGCGAGAATAGCCAAAGGGCAGGAAGTGAAGGATGCTGGTGGCGCTGCCATGATTCTGATGAACGACGAACTCAACGGCTACAGCACCCTAGCTGATGCTCATGTCCTTCCCGCAGCCCACATACCTTACGCTGATGGCCTGAAAATCAAGGCCTACATCAACTCGACCTCCAATCCGACGGCCACCATTTTGTTCAAAGGAACAATTATTGGGAATTCTGATGCGCCAGCAGTGACATCCTTCTCTTCCAGGGGTCCCAACTTCGAGAGTCCTGGAATCCTGAAGCCCGACATCATTGGCCCAGGAGTCAGCATCCTAGCGGCCTGGCCATTCTCTCTCGATAACAGCACAACTACCGGTGCGACCTTCAACATCATCTCTGGAACCTCCATGTCGTGCCCTCATCTCAGCGGCGTTGCAGCTCTGCTGAAGAGTGCACACCCTGATTGGTCCCCTGCTGCCATAAAATCCGCAATCATGACCACTGCATATCAACTGAACCTTGGAAGTAAGCCAATCGTTGATGAAACCCTTCTTCCAGCTGACATCTTCGCCGTAGGCTCAGGCCATGTGAATCCACCCAAAGCAGACGATCCGGGCCTTATTTACGACATCAAGTCCGACGACTACATCCCTTATTTATGTGGTTTGGGATACTCGGATTCCAACATAGAAACCATCACCCAGGAAAAGGTCAAATGCTCACAAATAAAAGGCATACCTGAAGCACAGCTGAATTACCCATCGTTCAGCATAATTCTGGGTTCTAGCGCCCAGAACTATTCTAGGACAGTTACAAATGTCGGGCCCACTGACTCCTCATATACATACGAGGTTGATGCACCGGAAGGTGTCGATGTCACGGTGTATCCTTCTGAGATCAAGTTCAGTACGGCAGTGCAAACGGCTACATATACTGTGGGGATCAGCAGAAGTTCTAGTGGGAGTGTTACTAAGCCATTTGCGCAAGGATCCCTGACATGGGTTTCTTCAGATCACTCCGTGAGAAGCCCCATTGCTGTTGTATTTAAATGAAATGTTCACTCTGTTGCCAGACTCTGCAAGATAGAGTGAGACTCCAGATACAGGAGCAAGTGTTGATGCAAGGTCAAGACCTTATGTTTCGCTCTCTCAAACAATAAAAGATATGATAGGATTATCCACTAAGATGATCTCATTGGTATCAATAGGAACAGATCTTTGATATTCAGCAAGATGTTTATCCTTAAATATAACATGAAAGTCGTTCACGGGGCTACCCTGAGAAAAGCCCTGTGAACGATATCAAGAACACTATTCTTGGCAAAACACATGAAATCTTACTATAACATAGGTTCGGTTCTACCCACGAAAAACCCGATGAAGGGAGATCCAAATGAAAATCAAACCAATATTAGATTCGAGAACAATGTGTCGCAAGCACGCTGCAGACCGCGAATCAACCTCTAATTGTCAGCTTGATGAAAACCAGACAGCACCGTCTTTCCAGATTTTTTGTCTCTCTTTCTCTCTTTCTAATCATTCTTTGCTGCTACCACATAAATAAAGAGAAACCCTATTTATTTAGGCCAAATATAACCTCCCATTACTTTCTCCATATGAATCAACATATGCACTCAAACCTTCGGACTTGCATTTTACTGGGCTTCCTCCACATTGGAGTGAACCCAACCCAAGGTTGTTCTCACGGACAGATCACAGCAAGTATTCAAACCTTCAGATACCAACTCTTTCTTCTAACTCATGCTCATTTAATTCTTATATGATATCTATACATTTTCAGGACTTTGAAAGCTTCGCCTCAAAGAAGTGGGGGAATAGATATGATGCTGATAGTCTCGGTGGTTGATGGCATTTGTTTCTTTCTCCGTTTTTACAGAGTGAAAGGGGGACCGATGCAATGGATTGCTCCCCACTTGCGCAGGACATTGACTGGTTGTTATGAGCATGCACTATTGAAGCCAAGCACCGCGGACAAAAAGGAACAGAGTAGACTCGGCAAGTAGGGGCTAATTTGTTTTATTCGTCAGCCGCCCACTACCATTGCTGCCGCCTGCAAAGATTCATTGCCCTCTTTTGGGTACATTAAAAGATTATCAACTAGTAGCTACCTAAGCACAACTAATAAACTAATATACAGATATGTAATTAAATCACAAAAAATGTGGATCATGTTCTTCAGCAGAAAGTCCTGACGAGTCTCTTCTTTCTGTTCCTTTCTCATTCATTGTCCAAAAAAATCCTCATATTAAGCAAAGGAAACTCGAATGACGTGTGCTTGGCGTGATGAGTATTCATTCTACTGGTGTTGGGTGCAGATGAATGTAGAAAACAAGTTGCGGATCCTCCTTAGTAAGATCTGCATTTCTACTGAACCCGATTTGGGACAGGGTCCCTTATCGGCTATACATCTGTTCCTCAGCCTTCGAGCCCTCAATCAAGCATAACCATTCCTCTCTCTTGAGGAGAGATCGGACTCGGGCCTTGGTTGTAAATACCTAACTGCTCTGCCATCAAATCTCTTGCTCAAGGGTCCAGCCCAGCCAACACTAACTAATCCGCTCAGAAGTAAAACTGTTATGTCAGGTCACCCTCACTATATGAACTAATCTGTTGCTTAATGCTTTGTGAGTCCATCGATTAAATGTAGATGACAGCTTCCAAAAGTACGCCATTGCAGTTCCAGAAACCACCATCACTAAACCAGAGGAAATCCTACTGTAGAAATATAATCTCAATATAATAAGACCCGACTCAGCTAGAGGATCATTTAAATTTCATACATACAATTCTTGACAGGAACAAACACGTGGGAGTGGGTTTTGCTAGTGGTAATATCAGTCTGGCTGCTGGCTGGAAGGTTGTTGAGCTTAATTGGCATAGGCTTGTTTAATTCGGTCCAAAGGTGCCAAAGTTTGGATCGTTCTTCAGATGATTACTCTGAATAATTGGTCCAAATTTTAATAGAATGAGCAAAAGGATAGACTGTGTCTACTTCCTTTCTCTCGTGTGCTCACAGCCATGAATCCCGTGAACATCTGTTATTTGATTGTGAACTCTCAAAGACAGTCTTAGCAACGTTGCCATGACATTTTTATATTAAAGATTCTTCTTGTGATTCTTTTGAATTCCCAAGCGCTAGAAGGAGGCTAAAGGGTTGTAGTTTTGCAAAAGCCTTGCACGAATTGGAAGTGTGATTTTGAAGTTAACCGGTGGTGAAAATGAACTTGTAGTAGGTACTGCACCTCGTTCCTATGAACTTTTGAGGCACAAAAAAGAAGCTTATTGCAAATGCATCAAATTAAAGAGTGAATTCTGCACAAATTAAAAGGCTTGAAGCAATTTTAGCAGCTTGGTACTAAATCATGAATTAACACAAGAACAACCGGATGACATTTCTATCTAAATATGCATTTCATGGAATTAGCTAGGTCTCAAGGAAAGGAAGAAACGCTGGCAACTGTATTCAACTCATCAACCAACCTTATTTAGAATGTTGAATCAATACTTTGCTTCTCATCTGAACCCCTTTGGTCTGGTGAGACTACCTACCCTTGCAATAGGTCAAGACGGCTGCTGACCAGTATCTCGTTTATAGCAAAACCTTGATTTAGACAATTTGAAAAAGTACGTCAATTGCATAGGAAACCACAAGTAATCGAGAATGGTTGGAGAACCCCCGCTGCAGATCAATACAACACCTCTGAATTTGGACAGTTACTTTAAAAGGCAAAGTGGACTTTCTCCATTCGATTTTCATGAACTCATGTTCTTCAGTCAGTCTTCCATTATGAGTAAAAGCTTACTCATATTCATGTGTCCCACTGCAAGCACCTGAAAAACACCTGCAGAAGGACAGAGCTCATATGCAAATACATTCAAAAAGGCGCTTGATGCACCATTTGCGCAAGAAATACTGCATGAATGCCAATGATCTAAACCAACATGATCTATCAAACAACTAGAATCTACAAAATCACATTAGTGCTTGCTAATGATAATGCATTTGGAAATTGAATGGAGAGGCTGTTTCTGTACATCAAGGCTGGGGTTATAATCCTTACCACCCAACTCCATGAGGTTACCCAACATTTTCAAATGATGTTGTGTATATGGATTAGTAGAGTGGGACAGATCATACTCACCATGCAGTTCGTTGGTTTTTAAAGGCATCTCGCTTAGTGTATTTACCATTATCTGGCCCGTACAAATAAATTACCAAACTAAAAGTTGTCACATAAGCACATTATGAAAATGTAAGCTGCTTTCATGCCGAACTATAGACAAATTACAGTTTAGGGGTGAGACGGATAAAAACATATAGGGTCAATTTTTCATGTTACCAAAAAGAGTTTATATGACCCGAGTTACTTACCAATGGAGTGTAGTATCAACGCCAAAAATAGGCACATATCATGAACAGGATAATATTGAGTCGTTCCATGAATTGGAAATGATGTCATGCAAGGAACAAGCACATGCACGGAATGTTTAAAAAACGAGGATTCTCATTATATTTTGACATGTGATAGTCAAGTAGTACACGTTTTATGACGCGTAACTTCCACAATATATACTGGCAAGAACTTGACATTTACAGGTTGAACTCTCTGCACGCCGATCCCGAGCTTGTCTTCCGTGTTCATATTCTTTGGTCTGACACCGTCATTGAACCTCCAATTGAATGCGTTAATGAGCGAACCCATCATCAGAGGAAACATTCTCGTGGCCAACGGCAAATCCTGGACAAATTCGAGTGCCACCACCAAATGGTACAAGCTCAAAAGTTTTTGCCCCTGAGATCTACGCCAGATCATAGAAATCTCTCTGGCACGAGCTCATTTGATTTATCCAAATGCTAAGATCTCTTCCTACAGCCCACCCAGTGATAAGAACTTGTGCACCCTTTGGAACAGTGAAACTGCCTATTTCTGTTTCGGCTTCAGACTTGTGCGGGAGAAGAAGTGGAAATGGTTGGTGAAGTCAGAACTCTTACGATAGCTTATAAATACAGTAAGCAAGGTCCATCGACTTTCTCGATCTGGTTGCTTTCACCAATGACTTCTTGGAGCTGGGTTTGGGCTTTTGATAGCTTCTCTAGGTTGCGGAAGTAGCTCTGCCATTGCACACTCTTAATTGAAGGAGTTTTGGTACCAGCAGCAAAAAAAGCCTGTAGTTATCATTGCAACAGACATGAGGAGCGTGATAAGTACTTATGAAGGGATGATTTGGATTCCTTACTTGCGGCAAAAGAAGCCAACCCAAGTACAAGAGAAAATGTTTGATCCGATACGGTTGTTCTATTTATGCTGAGTGCTAACTAATCATGCTAAAAATTACACGAAAAACTATAAGAACAAGATTATCATGCACGACAATGGTGTTTTTCCTTAGATAATGACGAAATGAGAATAAAAGATTGTTCTACAAAATAGATAGTAAAGAAACAGATGCTTCACTATAGAGATGTCCACGTCCTCACTCTCCTCATCCAGTAACTGACCAGATTGCATCCTTAGCTGCAACCTTTTGTTGATCAGAACATTAAAGATATCAAACATTTTGCGAAAGTACAATTCAAGGCGCTACTTCAGACCCTGTGTATCAATCTTCTTGAGCACAGGAAGGTAATTTGCAAGGTTTGGCTTTCCAACCTCGGCCATGATTAGCCACACCACCTCCTTCAACTCTTTAGCTGAATTTGAAGGATAGGCCGTGTCCCATAAGAAAACTTTGTTCGACATGAAGTGGCTAGCAAGGATTACCTAGAGGAAGGTGAATAGGTGATTTTAAACAATTTTAACAAATTTAAGCGGAAATGATAGAATACAGTTTGAGTTTGAATAATATTCAAATTCTATAAAGACAGTGCTCTAAATGTGCAGTGTGTAAAGTAAAAGTTAAGGGATAGAAAAACTACACACAAATTTATAGTGGTTCAACTTATGGTAAGTCTATGTCGACTCTCCCACGCTGACAGCCTACCGGCTGGATTTCATTATGTACTCAAGAGATATTACAAATTTAGAGTGATAACACTCTTGTGTATGATAGGACTCTCTATCTCACGCAAAAACTCTTACAAAGTATCCCTCAAGATTTTAAAGTTTGACTCAAGAAAGAGAATCGAAGTAAGCTCGGGCTTTGGACTTGATAATTCTTGAATATGTTACTTCTTCTGTTGCTCGTTGATCTCCTTAAATACTCCTTCACTTCCAAACTAGCCGTTAGACAGTCTTTAGAGGATCATCTTCACTTTGGACAAATTTGTATAGAAAGGATTGAGTAGCCGTTGAACGACAAATTCCAAATCCCGTTGATTCTGGTCGCCCATACAATCAGAATCTTGATTTCCATAAATAGAGATTAATCCGTTGTAATAATATTTTGATTGTCAATCAATTTGATTTGGATTGAGTCAATCAAAACCTTCATTTTGTGAAATCCATGCCAAATCACTAGCTGATGTGTCGAGTTCTGTTCTGCAAAATTCAACGTCTTTGTCTGCGTAGCTTCTGCGTCTGAAAAATTTCAGCGTCTGCGTTTGAAAAACTTCAGAGTTTGAAAAATTTCAGCGTTTGCGTCTGCAAAACTTCTGCGTTTGAAAAACTTCAGAGTCTAAAAAATTTCAGCGTCTGCATAGGTCTTCATGAATTTTAACTGATAGAGTCTGAACTTCTTGTTCTGAACATTTTCATTTGAGTCTGAACTTTTCGTTCTGAAAAATTTCTCGTTCTGAAAAAGTTGCAAAGTCTGATATCTCCTTCTGAACTTCCAGACTATAATAACCTGAAAAGAACTTTATATCAGAATAACAAGTTACATATGGAAAGTTTTGTCAATTTCAAAATCCATTAGGGTTTTCTTCAACAATCTCCCCCTTTTTTATGGTGACAAAACTTCCATGCAGATTCAATTAATATCATCTAAAATTGAAAGGAATAATATTTTAAGTGCATGAAATACAGATATCAAAAAGTGGAAAACTGAAAGATATGTGTATTTCTCTTATGCTTAAATATAACCTGTATAACCTACAAATCAAGGTGTGTTAGTATAACATTTTCTGCATAATTTCTCCCCATTTTTGTCATAGCAAAAAGAACAATGAGCAGAATAAGCAATTTATGGAAATTATTTAAGCAAACAATGTATCAGAATTAAAAGTTATGAGTACATATTTGAATGATTGTAGAATGAAGGAATGAAAGGCAGGTTATTTTTTGGAGGGGGTTAGAATAAGCTGAAAATTGTCCAGGATTGAAACAGTTTCGTCAATTTTGATGACACATTGACCCATGGCTTCCTCCATATTTGAAGAACATTGAGCAATAGCCTCCATTAACTCTGCTTTATCTTTCTCTACCTGAAGATATTGAGCTCGGTTGTTTTCCTCAATAATTCTGTGAAGATTCTTCACATTTTCTTCCAGTGCAGCTTGCTTCTCTTTGATTTCCAGCATGAGGGTTATAATTGTCATATTTTCAGAAGATAGTTCTTGACATTTTCTTGTGTAGCCTGTTCGAATCTTTCCCCTGTTTCTGGTGGAATCTCCTCTTGAAATTCTGCATGTTCTTCATAAGGTTCTGCATTAAATAGTTCTTCAAGATGAACTGGAGAATGATTGGCATCAGTTCCATGTTTTATATCACCCTATTTATGCAGATGAGATTCTCCATAAACTAATTCTGGAACCCTTTCGGCAACTTATGGACCAGCTGATCTTCTAGATTCAAGGTCCTCTTCATCTTCATATTGAACAAGGATTTTTCGTTTCTTTCTATATACCTTGAATGGAGTGGAAGAAATGAGCTGCTTCTTTTCTGGTTTCTTTCTTTTCTTTACCCCTTTTTCTTTCTCAATCTTCTTCTTGCCTTCTGAGGGCTGAGCATCCTTGCTTATGGATTTGTCTGCTTTCTCCCTTACATCATTAAAATTTTTCATCTTTTGAATCATCTTCTCTCCAACAACCGTAGAAGGTACAATAGTTTCGCGCAACTCAGTTGGAATAGAGATATTCAGAAATGAAAATATGGTAGAAATGAGTGAACTATATAGGAGTTGTCCCTTTTTTCTTTTGAAGTGCTCGATACATGTGGAAGATAATGATATGAGAAAGAGAGAAAATCTTTCCATTTAGAATGGCCCAGATAAGCTTGACTTCAGATTTTGATAGATCTGTTTTGGACGTAGCTTTGGGCCTCAAGCAGTTGACGATGATATTGTGCAAGATCATAGAGGTTCTGAAGCGAAGTTCTGATTTTCAGAAGCTGATATCCAAACATCTTCAAGACTCACTTCCAAAGGAGTGAATTTAGAATGCATTGCTCCAATTATTAATGCCAAGTCTTCAACCTTCAGGTCATACTTGAGTTGAACCGAAAATCTATTTTACCCGTGTGTTCTGGTGTAGACGTGGACTGATGTTCCTGTTGAGTTGATCCTGTAGGGCTTTGTTGATCGGACTCCGTATCAGATATATCCATATACTCTGGTTGTGCTGAGTTGCATTCCAGAATTAACATATACGAAAATATCCTGCCAAAAAAAAAATTTTCCTGCCAGGATATTCCTCCCAGAACAGTTTAGGAAGTACCCATCTCTTGAGTCTAAATTATTCATATGGAGAACATCTGAGTCTGAAGAATTTCTGTCTATGAGACACTTCAGGAAAAAAGGATAAATAATGCACAGTTGAGTTCTAATATATTCAAATGATGATTTATCAAGTGGTTTTGTGAATATATCAACTAATTGATTCTTAGAATCAATGAATTGAATATTCACATCACCATTATGAACATGATCTCTAATAAAGTGATGCTTAACTCCAATATGCTTTGTACGAGAATGAAAAATAGGGTTTTTGGTCAAATTGATAGCACTTGTGTTATCACATTTGATTATAATACTTGAGTCTTCAATTGCAAAGTCTCGTAACTATTGCTTCATCCATAGAATCTGTGCGCAGCAGCTTCCCAAGGCCACATATTCTACTTCAGCTATTGAAAGTGCTACCGTGTTTTGCTTTTTTGAGTACCAGGATACCAATATATTTCCAAGTAGTTGATACGTACCTGTAGTACTTTTCCTGTCCACTTTACAACCAGCTAAGTCATCATCAGAATAATCAGTAAGAGTAAAATTTGAGTCTTTAGAGTACCAAAGACCTATCATTGGATATGTTCCAATGTATTTGATTATTCTCTTAACTGCAGAAAGATGTGACTCTCTTGGATTAGACTGAAATCTGGCACACATACAGATACTAAATAGTATATCGGGTCTAGATGCAGTAAGATCTTATCATGCTTCTATATATCTTCTGATCAACCTTTTTATCATTTTCATCATTGTCCAGTTTGGAAGATTGAAGACATAGGAATGTCTGTTTTCTTGCAATTTTGCAATCCAAACTTTTTGATAATCTCCTTTGCATACTTCTCTTGGCAAATGAATATGTCATTCTTGGTTTGTTTCACTTGTAGACTAAGAAAGAATGTCAATTCGTCCATCTTGCTCATTTCAAACTCATTCTGCATATTTTTTGAGAATTCCTTGCACAACAATTCGTTAGAGGATCCAAATATAATATCATCAATATAGATCCGAACTAATAAAAAGTCTTTACCTTTTCTCTTAATAAATAGGATCATGTCAACTTTACCTTTTGTGAAGCTATTTTTCAGAAGGAAGTTGCTCAATCTCTCCTTCCAAGCACAAGGTGCTTGTTTTAGACCATAAAGAGCTTTTTGAAGTCTGTAAACATGGTCAGTCTTCTTTGATTCTTCAAAATCAGGAGGTTATTCCACATATACTTCTTCTTTGATATAGCCGTTTAGGAAGGTACTTTTCACATCTATCTAAAATAATTTAAAGTTATGAAAACAAGCATAAGCTAATAATAGCATAATGACTTCTAACCTGGCAACTGGTGTATAGGTTTCATCATAGTCAATACCTTCTTCTTGAGAATAGCCTTTTGCAACCAGCCTTGCCTTGTTTCTTGTGACTTTCCCTTTGTCATCCAGTTTGTTTATGAATACCCATTTTGTTCCGATTATTAGATGATTTTTGGGTCTTGGCACAAGTTCCCAAACTTCATTGATTCTGAATTGTTGAAGTTCCTCCTGTATGGCTTCGATCTAGCTTTTATTTGATAAAGCTTCACCAACTTCCTTTGGTTTTATTTTTGATATAAATGCCAGGTTGCTGATGTTCCTTTGTATTTGGATCTTGTTTTGATCCTATCTTCTATATCACCAATGATGAGGTTCTTCGAATGACTGGATTTGTGTTTCCAGTTCCTGTCAAATTTATCCTTCTAAATCTTATAAGATTCTGAATTATCAGTTTGAGTCTGAATTATTGCTTTTCTGCTTTCTTCTTCAGATTCAACGATCTTTGGAGAGTCTTGTTGAGCTTCAGATTCTTCTTAAACAATAGAAGATGGTTCAGATTCATCTTTTTGAATCTGAATATTTTCATGAAACTTTACATTCATTGTTTCTTCCAAAGTCTGAGAACTTTTGTTGAAGACTTTGTATGCTTTGCTTGTAGTTGAATATCCAAGAAAGAAACCTTCATCTGCTTTCTCATCAAACTTGCCAAAGCGGTCATTTGGATTCTTAAGAATAAAACATTTACAACCAAATACGTGAAAATATGAAATGTTGGGCTTTCTACTTTTAAAAAGCTCATAGGGGGTTTTCTCAAAAATGGTTCTGAGAAAGACTCTGTTAATAACATAATAGGCTGTAAAAACTGCTTTTGCCCAAAAATAAGAAAGAATCTTGCTTTCAATCAACATAGTTCTTGCCATTTCTTGCAAAGAACGATTTTTCCTTTCCACAACATCATTTTGTTCTAGTGTGATGGAGTATAGAAATTGTGTTGAAATCCATTTTACTCACAAAAATTTGAGAAGCTTTGATTATCAAATTCTCCTACATGATCAGTTTTGATGCAAGAAATGGGATAGCCCTTTTCATTTTGAATTCTTCTTGCAAATTTTGAAAAATATGAAAAAATTTCATTTTTATGAGCAAGAAAGAACACCCATGTAAATCTGTTGAAGTCATCAATAATGACTAGACAGTATTTCTTACCACCAATGTTTTGTGTTCTGGTTGATCCAAAAAGATCCATATGAAGAAGCTGCAAGGCACGATTAGTGAAGACATGATGTATAGGCTTAAAAGAGCTTCTTACTTGTTTTCCTAGAGTGCAAGCATTGCATAGTTCTGTTTTTCTGTAGCTCAAATCTGGCAATCCTTGTACCAGTTTCTTGTTTGATATTTTTGAGATCTGTTTCATACTGATATATCTCAATCTTCTATACCAAAGATCTTCATCCTCTTTGACTGAGATCAAACAATGAGTGGAGTTTGAGTTGACGTCTAGTAGATAAATGTTCCCATGTCTTCACCCTGTGAATGTTTGAGAACTATCTTTGCTTGTTCCTGAGCAAGTGTTTTCTTGAAAGTTGATTCTAAACCCCAAATCACATAATTGGCTTATGCTTATTAGATTGTAGTTGAGACCTTTTACCAATGAAACATCATTGATTATGAGTCTTCCAATTTCAACAGTTCCTTTTCCAACTATTCTTCCTTTATTATTTCCTCCAAAGGAAACTTTCCCACCATTCAAATTTTGTAATTCAACAAATATGCTAAGATCTGTCATGTGTCTGGAACATCCACTGTCCAAGTACCACTTTCTTTTTCCCTTTGTGGTGACCTGCAAAAATTACAACTTCTTATATTTTCTTTGGTACCCAAATTTGTTTGGGTCCTTGAGAGTTAGTATAGGCTGTCTTAACAAAGTCTCTTCGAATAGATCTCCAGACCTTAGGATATTCATTCTCAAAATATTGTGGATCTTCACATTTTGAGCACTTTAGAGCACTTCGACCAACATGTTTAACAAAATTCTTTTTGAAATGATTTTGTAAATTTGTCGAGGAGGTCTTTATCTTAATCTCTCCTTGACCTTTGAAAAATCAATTAAACTATCATTTTCCTTTACAAATCCAAGACCAGATTTGTTGAAATAAGGAATATGTATAGAAAGAATATTTTTCAAGGTTTCTGAACCTTTTGAAAATTTGGAAACTAGTTCTGAAACTTCCTTTTTTAAAGCAGCATTTTCTTTGGAAATAAAATCTCGACTTTCCTTGAGTTGATGAAATTCTTTTTGAAGGAAATCGATTTTTTTCTTTTTGTGAAATCTCTTGTTGTCTAAGTGATGAATTTTCCTTTTTCAGGGAAGATATTCTTTTAAGAGCAGCCTTGAATTCGAAACACAATTTATCAATGTAATTTGATACTTCAATAGGCATTTCAGAATGATTTACCTCAATTTCAATTTTTGTATCTGAGTTTGCATCTGAGTTGGCCATTAGACAGAAGTTTGAGATGTCTTCGTCATTGTCTTTACACTCTGTATCGCTCCACGTTTCTGCTTTTAAGGTATTCTTTGCCTTTTCAAATTTAGTCTTCTTTTTCAAAAGAGGACAGTTTCGCTTGATGTGTCCTTGTTTTCTACAATGAAAGCAGATTATTTCCTTTGATTTATCTACTTCATCAGAAGTCTTTTTCTTCTCAAAAGGCTTCTTCCCTTTGAGATTTCTCCCTTTGATCTCCATCTTCTTGTACTTCTTAATGAAGAGAGCCAGCTCTTCATCATCGACATCTTCATCTTCAGAATTTGCATCAGAATCAATGTTAGTTTTTAAAGTAATTGATTTATTACCTCTGAATTCACTTTCTTCATTCCGTTTTTCTGTCTGATATGATTGAAGAGTTCCAATTAGCTCAATCACGGAGAGAGGCATGACCCTTTGAGTTTCTCGAATAGATGTTTTGATCTTATCTCACTGTTTTGTCAATCCTCTCAAGAGTTTGTTGATTTTTTTCGCATCTGGAACAGGTTGTCCTTGATATGCAAGACCATTTACTATGTTTATAAATTTGTCATACATATCAGCAACAGATTCTTCAGGCTTCATTCTAAAGGATTCATATTGGCGAAGCAGCATGTTAATCTGAGTTTCGTTGGCATGTTCTGTTCCTTCATAGGTGATGTAGATAGTATCCCAGATATCCTTAGCTGATTCACAGGAAGTAATTTTTTTATACTCAACAAGTACTAAAACACAATAAAATGAATAAATTGCTTTGGAATCTAAGGATTCTCTTTTAGATATCTCAGTTTGAGATAATGGAGGATCTGCTGGCATATTTCCATCCATCTTCTCTTTTGAATCAGAAGGTCTTGGTCTGACTCCTCTGATGATAACACCCCATTGCATGTGATCAATTGACTTTATGAAAGCCTTCATCTTGTTTTTCTAGATGTTGTATTCCTTGCCATCGAAATAAGGAGGTCTATTGTTACTTTGACCTTCAATGAGACCTGGAGCACCAAAACTAGCCATATAGATCGTAAGCTCAGAAGTAAAACACTTCAATAGATGAGCAACCTACTCTGATACCAATTGAAGTGGCTAGCAAGGATCACCTAGAGGGGGTGAATAGGTGATCTTAAATAATTTTAACAATTTTAAGCGAAAATGATAGAACACAGTTTGAGTCTGAATAATATTCAAATTCTATTAAGACAGTGCTCTGAATATGCAGTGTGTAAAGTAAAAATTAAGGGATAGAAAAACTGCACACAAATTTATAGTGGTTCGGCTTATAGTAAGCCTACGTCCACTCTTCCACGCTGATAGCCTACCGACTGGATTTCACTATATAATTAAGAGGTATTACAGATTTAGAGTGATAACACTCTTGTGTATGATAGGACTCTCTATCTCACACAAACACTCTTACAAAGTGTCCCTCAAGATTTTAAAGTTTAGCTCAAGAAAGAGAATCGAAGTAAGCTCAGGTTTTGGACTTGATGATTCTTGAATCTGTTACTTCTTCTGCTGCTCGTTGATCTCCTTAAATACTCCTCCACTTCCAAACTAGCCGTTAGACAGTCTTTAAAAGATCATCTTCACCTTGGACAGATTTATATAGAAAAGATTAAGTAGCCGTTGAATGACAGATTCTGAATCTCGTTAATTCTGGTTGCCCATACAATCAGAATTTTGGTTTCTATAAGTAGAGATTAATCCGTTGTAATAATATTTTGATTGTCAATCAATTTGATTTGGATTGAGTCAATCGAAACCTTCCTTTTGTGAAATCCATGACAGATCACTAGTTGTCGTGTCGAGTTTTGTTTCTGAAAAATTCAACGTCTTCATCTGCGTAACTTCTGCGTCTGAAAAACTTCAACGTTTGAAAAATTTCAGCATCTGCGTCTGCAAAATTTCAGCGTCTGAAAAACTTTAGAGTCTGAAAAATTTCAGCATCTATGTCTGCAAAACTTCTATGTCTGAAAAACTTCAGAGTCTGAAAAATTTCAGCTTCTGCATGGGTCTTCAATAATTCTGAATGATAGAGTTTGAACTTCTTGTTCTGAACTTTTTCATTTGAGTATGAACTTTTCGTTCTGAAAAATTTTTCGTTCTGAAAAACTTGCAAAGTCTGATATCTCCTTCTAAACTTCCAGACTATAATAACTTGGAAACAACTTCATGTCAGAATTACAAGTTACATATGAAAAGTTTTGTCAACTTCAAAATCCATTAGGGTTTTCCTCAACACAACAGATAGTTGAGATTAGCCCTTGTATATTGCTGAAAACAAGTAATCGAACAACAAAACAAACAAGATATAAATCGGACACCGGATTTACATGGTTCGATCGACGAAACCTACTCCACGGAAAGAGCAGCACAGTATTTCATCATAGATCAAGCAATGCAATGCGAGTCACTCAAATACTCTCATGTTTTCCAACCTTAATTATACAAAATAACTAACGCGATGTTTAGTCTTCACAATTACTCACGAAACACTCCCTCAATCTCACATGGGAATTCACAAATTTTACATTGACTTGAACGCTAAAATATCCTCTTTGATCGATGCAAGATGTAATACTCTTCATCAAGAAGACTCACTTTTAGTATATAGACAAGGATGATAAAAAATTAGAAAACTAGAAAGGGAAACTTACTCAAACGAGACATTGTCCTAACACTAAAAGCTGCTTAGCGATTGTCTACAGCATCGCCGTTGTTGTGCGCACATTTCTGAACTTAACAGACCAGCTCTTGCACTTTCTTGCTGTGAAGCTTCTGGCTGGAATCAAGTCTCCCATTGGACATGGACAATCGATGTGAGCTGTATATGCGAAATGGGAAACCAAGGCGAGTAGGTTGTGGTTGTGGGCCGCGATGGTTTCGGGAATCATTCGATTGAAGAAGTTAGCATCGTGGGTTTGGAGGATTTTCTTTGGCAAGCGTTGGAGAAGAAGTTAAATTATGGGGCGGTAAGCGCGAGCGAGCTTGGCAATAGGTTTGGGGGGAAGGTTTTCCAAGTTCGAGGAGTTTACCAATGAGCGGAAGAGGCTGCGGACCAAGTGGGGGGTTGGAGGGATCCATTTTTTTCTCTTTGCATTGAAAGAGAGCTTGGATCAAGCTCTACAGTAAGGAAAGGCACAAAATCAAGACTAAGTAATCCATGACTGTGCTTGTGAGGCTGACCTCTTTGTGAATCTACAAAGCCATATGTTCCTCTGTTTTCTCCATTATATTGTGGCCATTGTGGAGGTCCTCATTCAATTTATGCTGCTGTCTTTAGAGCACTACCATGGCTTTCACTCAAGCTAACGACTCTTTTGTCATCATTATCCCTCAAAATGACAGCTATTTTTGCCTCAGAAAAACATAGTACTGCTCTAGGTTCTATACAGACGTGCTGCTTTCAATCGGGCTATTCGTCCCTCTGTTATGAGTAATAGGGGTTGACATTGATTCAAAACTTCCAGTACTAAGATTTCCATTTAAAAAGGACATAATTTTTTTGGTACAATCTGATATTTATACAATTTGCATATCCTGAATGGTTCGACCAAAAGCAAAGAAAAAAAATTGATATACATTTGACGCTAGAAGTCTCGTAGTCCATAGAGATCTGTGTTTTCATTGTATTACAGAAGCTGATTTATTGTTAGATTGGTTCTTGGTATAGTAATGACACAAGGTAGAATGTAGACACATAATAACACGATAACTCAGGTTGATGTGGGAGCCTTGATACCAAATCAGTCATTTCAACAGAAGTAACAGATCTTGACGGGATCATGTGCATTAAAAGTGAGTGCTGCTAGTGGTAAAAAAATCGGCATTGCTGTCTGCGGGGACATTTTTAGTCCAAAGAACGTTAAATTGATCGGCATGGGATTGTTTGATTTGGTTAAATGTGTTGAACTTTGGTTTCATCATGGCGATGGTTATTCCAAGCAGTGAATGGTGTTTCATTTTAGAAGGTGTTGTATGCTCCTTTTGCACAAGAGTTACCACAAAATCCATGCTACTGATCTTAACTGATATGCTCTGTCAAACAACTACCAAGACCATATAACTTGCTTATTATAATGTTCTAGGAAATTGCATGGAGAGGCTGATTTCAGTACTTAACAGTTTTGGCTGTGTTCCTTATCAACCTGTCCTTGCGATTACCTCACATTCATCAACAGGTATTTGTCGTACATCTTCCAATGTAATTCTACAGCCAGTGAAACCTCGCTTAACCATCTGGATCATAGAGAAAAAGACATACGAGGACAAAAATCCATACTTCAAGGTGGGTTGACAGAGTTTCAATTTCTTTAGACTTAAGATTCAAGCCCCTTCAGGGAAGGCAGGGATTAAGGAACTTGACAAAAATATGACTCCTAACATAAACGCCCAAGATCACAAGTCCCAGATCAGCACAAATATTCCAATGATGCTCAACAATGATCAAAGTTTGTATATGTAGATAGACATGATGCAGTTGTGGTCAGTCAATGCCAACGGACCAGAACAGAAGCAGATGTCAATGTCCGAACCGTGGAAAGAGAGAAGACCAAAAGTTTTCAATTGGTGGTTTACGTTTTCAAAGTCGAGAGAAGTTATAAGAATCGATTATTGTCAAGTTCATGTTGGTACAAAAATATTGGTACACATTGATAAACGGATGGCATATGCAATAATATCTTTACACATTTATTATCGGATGAACAATATGTGTGTTTGAAGTTAGTTTTCATAATTGAATTGTGTCACTTGTCGACCACGAAACAATGAACATGTCTTTGCATCAAAATGTCTACTAAGATTGACCCTTAAATTGTTGCCTTGCAAGGGGTATTTTCAAAGACAACAGGAAATAGATTCAAGATGTCCCATAGACTTTGCGACTTGATTCAAAATGCCATGTCAATTTGCCCCTAAAAATGGGTTCAAGATATTGTATCATGGGCCTGCCTAAGCCCACCAGCATCACATGGGCTAGAAAATTTTGGACGGGCTTGGAGCAAGCCCATTTAGATATAATGCCTGATTTAGCTCGACCCGAAAAATAACGGACGCTTTTTTTTGTTGATGGTCGATCTTGGGCATGAAGTTAGGCCTAACCAAAGGGCCAGCATGGCCTAAGCTCGCCCATTGATTGCCTCTAGTTTTTTTCTCAATGAGCCTCGAGCAATCTTGTGTTGCTGTCGATCATTTGACGATCACCTCTAGTTAATGTTTGGTCACAATAGTCATAAGCAGGGGTGAGCGGTTCCAAGGTCAATCTAGATTTCATCTGGAACCTACCCTTACAGGTTTCAGGACCAGTTCCAAGGTCTATCTATGTTTCACTTATATTATTGATTAAATGATTGTAGTGAATCATCACATCTAATAATTACCATTTATTATTATAATTCACTGACCATAACTCATATTTAGATACATGAAAAATATAAAATATTAACAAAGTACAAGTCTCAATCATGGATATGCCGGAAATGAAAACTCATACTAACGGTTCCAGATTACACATTCATCATTAAACGCTATGGAATATTGTATGATTGCAAGAATACATAGAACAAGAAAAATACAATGACTTATTTCAAGTTCCAAGTTCTTGGAGCTCATCGAAATAGGTTTCCCAAATTTAACTTACTCTACATACCTTGATACTGGACCGGTTCCTACTGGTTTGGTTCTCCAAATCCCAATTCTACCTTGAAACCATGCTCGTTTCTAGTCCCAAGGATGATCCGATATAGTTTAAATAAAAAAGCTTATGAGCAAATTGACACCAACTATCATAAAAAAATATAGCTTAAGAAAATTCCGTACTACACTAAATAATCCCCACTATCAATTAATGATTTCTAAAGTCAATGTGCATTTATTCTTAGTCGTTTAGTTGTTTTTTTTGTCTTCCTCGAGAACATCTATACTTTCTTATAAAAAGAAAATAGATGATTGAAATAAAACTTTGGGATCATTATCGAATATTTTATCTCTATATTATTGCTTTCTCTAGGTGCTCTTTAATTTGAGCGATACCAACTTCTTCTTATTAGACTCATTCGATAAGTTCACATAAGAGAATCCTATATGTCCCCCCTCCACAAAAAAAATGTTTGAAAAACTTTGGAGTTATGCTGTCGTTCATTTTCAGATAACTTTCAGCGGCCATAAAATAACAATAGCATATGGCACTTATAATAACATATAATAACTTCATTTATAGAGATTAATAACATTGAAAATCAACTACATGAATGCAATTGAAACATTAGAAAAAGGGAAAATGACACAAATGATCCTTGAACTTTGGCTCAAGTCGGTTGACCGGGGTATAGGCCTGCCAGTTGGTTGATAGGCTTGTGCGAAGCACAATCACATCTGCAGGAAGCCGAGACTCTCTCTTTTATCATCCCACGCCATCCCAGACGTGGGAGACTACATACCTGCCTACCCAGAGATAACATACCTAAGTTGACGTGGTGTATGCCTTCACCATCCAAGAGGCACCCCATGTTCTCTCTAAATCTTTTTTTTCCTGGGAGAGAATACGAAGAGATCATGGGAATGAGCCTCCACCATACCGGGGAGTTCCTTCCCCATATTTTTTTTCTTGAGCCTTTTAATGTCTTGCTCCGGACCAGATACCAACTTCTTCTTGTTAGACTCATTCAATAGGTTCACACAAGAGAATCCCTATATGGCCCCTCAAAAAAAAAATTCTTCTAAAAACTTTGGAGTTATGCTCTCATTCATTTTCAGATAACTTTCAAGGGCCATAAAATAACAATAGCATATGGCACTTATATTAACATACAATAACGTCATTTATAGAGATTAATAATATTGAAAATCAACTACATGAATGCAATTGAAACATTTGAAAACGGGCAAATAACACAAATAGTCCCTGAGTTTTGACCCAATTTGCAATGTGGTCATTAAGCATTAGCCCAATGTGCAATATAGTCCCTGAACTTTTAATTTATTTAATTTGATCCTTGAACTTTTTATACATGTTCAAACTAGTCCCTAGACTATATGGAAATATTCAATGTTGTCCTTCTAATAATTTAAGTTCAAGGATGACATTAAATATTTTTAAGTAGGACGACATTAAACATTTTTAAGTAGTCTAGGGACTAGTTCCAAAGTTCAAGGACTAAATTGAATAAGTTAAGAGTTTATGGATCACATTGCACATTGGGTTAAAGTTCATGAACCACATTGAATAAATTGAAAATTCAGGGGAACCGTTGCAAATTGGGCCAAAGTTCAGGGACCATTTGTGTTATTATCCCTAAAAAAATATCATAACTTTTTTTAGTTTTGAAAGTTGTTCTTGATTTGGAAGTTAACTATGGAGTTTGAGGCTTTGTCCTTTTTGCACTTTACCTTTTCTGCACGCATCATGATTTTGAAATGTTCTAATTAAATCATATTATAGGGGGAAAAATACTAGAAGTGACAAAGCTTATATACAACGCTCACTTTAATGCCAAAAATTTATTTAGGATCACTTAAGTGCCACTTTAAAAAAAAACAATCACTTAAGTGTTAACTCCGATTTGTGTCATCGGAAATCTGACGTTGCCATATTTTATTAATTTCTCAATCCTACATGGCACTTCTGTGCTAACGGGGATAATATTAATAATATTCTAATATATTTTTTTCGATTTTTTAATATTTTCTAATCTTTTTTACCTTCTTTTCTTTTTTTTCTTCTTATTCACCTATGGCCAGTGACCGGCCACTGGCCATGGCCGACTATCGGACCTCTTCCGGATGAGGCCGCCGTCACCCGCCATAAGCGAGGCCCGGCCTGGCAAGGGCAGGCAAGCCCCAACAAGGGTCGGCCTCACCTCTGCAAGGGCTCCCCTCTCCAAATTCGGCCTCACTGAGGCTCGCCCGCCCTCGCCAAGCCAAGCCTCGCCTGTGGTGGGCGACAGCGGCCTCGTCCGAGTGAGGCCAAGTGGCCAGCCATGGCTGATGGCCAGTGTCCAGTCATCGGCCAATGGTAAAAGAGGAAGAAAGAAAAGAAAAAAGGAAAATAATGAAAAAAAATGAGGAAAAATATTTAAAAAATTGAAATATACACACAGAAATGCCACGTAGACTGATTTTTTTAAAACAAAATCCAACTCAGATTAAAAGTTTAATTATAAAAGCCACGTATTAATTTGGCGGAATTTTTCGTCGTTGACACTTAAGTGATTGTTTTTCCTCTGATTTGACTCTTAAGTGAGCTGGCGAAAATTTTTGGCACTAAAGTGAGCGCGGTACTTCTAGTGTTCTTCTTCCTCATATTATAAGATTCTTTTGATAGCAAGAGGTGCTATCGAGTGCATCACATGGATAGTTTAGACATTCAAGCATTATGTCCTCTAGTGGCGTGAAAACTTGGTAGAATCTCAACCGGTCAAAGCTTACCCAAACAATATTGCACCATTTTGTCATACATATATAAATACATAGAGTCGGTAACAAGAAAAAGAAAGAGCGCATGCGTCAATCACAATCCTATGGTGACTAATAATTGATGAGGTTCATATCAAGAGGCACCGGGACTGGTGAGAAGGGTGATTCGATCGCACTAAAATGATCCGAATCGGATTGCATTCGACAAACTTCGTCGCTCCTTCAAGAGGCACAAATTCGCAAGAATGTCATAACAAAATGTTATGTTTGGACACGGAATCAATGTGACCGTACTTGGGAATCTCCTAACTAATTGTTCTTTGTCAGTTTGTCTAATGGGAAGCTTCAAAGCACCTTGTTCATGATCAAGTACAATGACAATCCATCGTCAGCTAGTGGTGGGAAAACTTGGTAGAATCGCAACCGGTCAAAGCTTACCCAAACAATATTGCACCATTTTGTCATACATACATAAATACAAAGAGTATGTAACAAGAAAAAGAAAGAGATGTGATAAGAAAGAGCATGCGCATCAATCACAATCCTATGGTGACCAATAATTGATGAGGTCCATATCAAGAGGCACTAGGACCGGTGAGAAGCGTGATTCGATTGCACTAAAATGACCCAAATCGGATTGTATTCGACAAACTTCGTTGCTCCTTCAAGGGGCTCAAATTCGCAAGAATGTCATATCAAAATATTATGGTTGGACACGGAATCAATGTGACCCTACTTGGGAATCTCCTAACTAATTGTTCTTTGTCAATTTGTCTAACGGGAAGCTTCAAAGCACCTTGTTCATCATCAAGTACAATGACAATCCATCGTCAGCTAGTGGCGGGAAAACTTGGTAGAATCGCAACCGGTGTCAAAGCTTACCCAAGCTATATCCCACCATATTCTCATACATATATAAATACATAGAGTATGTAACATGAAAAAGAAAGACATGTGATAAGAAAGAGCGCGTGCATCAATCACAATCTTATGGTGACCAATAATTGATGAGGTCCATACCAAGTGGCACCGGGACCGGTGAGAAGCGTGATTTGATCGCACTAAAATGACTTGAATCAGATTGCATTCAACAAACTTCGTCGCTCCTTCAAGAAGCTCAAATTCACAAGAATGTCATCTCAAAATGTTATGTTTGGACACAGAATCAATGTGGCCCCACTTGGGAATCTCCTATCTAATTGTTCTTTGTCAATTTGCCTAATGCGAAGCTTCAAAGCACCTTGTTCATCATCAAGTATGTAACAATCCATCGTTAGCTACAAGCAAAATAGAAATTGGCGTGGAGGAAACAATCGAACAGAGGCTCCACATGATAGCTACAAACGAACGATCATACCATCAAGCATCCTATTAAAATTGACCCCCGCTCGCTGATGAATGCAAGCATCTGTTTTGCATTTCCACATTGGAATGATTAATGTAAAACCAACGTCCATTTTCTCCCTTTTTGCTCTTGTTTCCATCTACTTGTATGCTTCTTAATGAGCATCTAATTGAAGAAAGAAACGTCTAAATCTCACAGGGAATCTTTCTGTTTCTTCTTTCGGGGTTTTATCCACCGCCGTCAAGTACTTCCCGCCAAAATCTAATCGAGAAGTTAATACCGTCGCAAACTTAAGCAGTAAGCAGCTCGTGTTACTCGAACGAAGAATTGCCTCGTCAGCATCGCCGCGCGTTCTCTTCAAATGTCAGCAAACTGATGAAAGAACATCTGTACCATCGCCTCTGTCTTGTTCTTAACTGGAAACAGAACTAGGCGGGTTTACCAAGTCCCATGTTTTTATTTTTTGGTCAAAAGTCCCACTTCTTTCATGCAACACAAATTTCTCGTTTCTTCTTGCTGATGTCAGTTGCTTATGGCGCAAATGATAATCATTCTGTTCCAGAAACAATTCCTGGAACAAAAATATAATTTTCTATGTATATTCCCAAGACGAGTTTATGAGGAAAGAAACCCGTTTAATAACGATAAAAAATTTCTATTTCTGAAACAGAAATCTGTTTGATAACAGCATAAAATTTCTATTTCCTGGAACATAAACCCATTTGATAACAATACAAATTTCGATTTCCTAGAATAGAAATCCATTTTTTTTAGAAATGGTTTTTAAAATGAAAATCAATCAAAACAGCCAAACCTTAATAAAGCCCTAAAGGCTTATTCATTCAAAGGATTGTGTTGTTTTTTAGGTTTTTAGGGTTTTTTAAGGGTAAAGACCCCTTTTGGGGGTTAAACTTCTTTTAGGGTTTTTTAGGGGAAAAGAACAACAATGGTGCCAAAACTTGTGTACGGAGGCCACTTTGGTGCCAAAACTTCCATTTGGATCACTTAAGTGCCAAAAGTTGTGAAAAACGATCATTTAAGTGCTACTTCGTCGGAAATCCGACGTGGCATTTTTTTATTAATTTTTCAAGCTGATGTGGCTCGCCGGAGGCTGATGTGGCTCGCCGGAGGCTGACATGGCATTTCTTTTCTTTCTTTTTTTCCTTTTTTTTCTTTTTTCCTTTCTTTTCTTTTTTTTCCTTTTCTTTCTTTTCTTTTTTTTTCTTTTATTTTTTTCTTATGTCCGGTGGCTGGCCCCCGCCGAGGCCACGGCGGCCTCGCCTTCCTCCGGGCGAGGCCCGGCGAGGCCGCGGTGGCCTCGGCGGGGGCCGGCCTCGCCGGATCTGGCGAGGCGAGCCCTCGCCGGGGCTCGCCGTGCCCAGGCGACGGTCGAGGTCGCCTGGGCAGGGCGAGCCCTGGCGAGGGCTCGCCTCGCCAGATCCGGCGAGGCCGGCCCTCGCCGAGGCCACGGCGGCCTCGCCCGGAGGAAGGCGAGGCCCGGCGAGGGCACGGCGAGCCCCGGCGAGGGCTCGCCTCGCCAGATCCGGCGAGGCCGGCCCCCGCCGAGGCCACGGCGGCCTCGCCTTCCTCCGGGTGAGGCCCGGCGAGGCCGCCGTGGCCTCGGCGAGGGCCAGCCTCGCCGGATCTGGCGAGGCGAGCCCTCGCCGGGGCTCGCCCTGCCCAGGCGAGGGTCAAGGTCGCTTGGGCAAGGCGAGCCCCGGCGAGGGCTCGCCTTGCTAGATCCGGCGAGGCCGACCCCCGCTAAGGCCACCGCGGCCTCGCCCGGAGGAAGGCGAGGCCGCGGTGGCCTCGGCGGGGGCCGGCCATGGCCGGTGGTTGGACGCCGGCCACCGGACATAAAAAAAAATAAAAGAAAAAAAAAAGGAAAAAAAAGAAAAGAAAAAAATCAGAAAAAAATATTTAAAAAATTGAATTATACACATGGAAATGTCACGTGTCATTAAATTTTAAATATAAATGCCACGTATTAAATTTGGTCGGAATTTCTCGCCGTTGGCACTTAAGTGATCGTTTTTTCTCCGATTTAGCACTTAAGTGATCGCCGGCGTAAACTTTTAGCACTTAAGTGATCCAAATGAAAGTTTTGGCACCAAAGTGACCTCCGTACACAAGTTTTGGCACCATTGCTGTTCTTCCCCCGGTTTTTTAGGGGTTAAAACTCCTTTTAAATACCTAAACTAAGGAGTCGTCAAAAATATATTTTGGCCACTTCAAAAAATTTAAACTTCACTCAAAGTGGATGGCTATAGGTATTCTAAGTTATTCTGTGAAGTTTTGAAATTTTTGATTTTTTTATTTTTTTTAAATTCACCAAATTTCCTATTTTCCAGAAATCTGAATTTTTTTTTTGGAATTTTTTATCAATTTTTCTGGAATGTTTCAATTTTTTTTGAATTTTCCGAAAAAAATTTTGAGATTTTTAGGAATTTCCTGGATTTTCTAATGTTTTTCAGAATTTTTTGATTTTTTTCTGATTTTTCTAATTTTTTAAAGAATTTTTTTTATTTTCCTGCTAGGAGTCTGGTCAGACGTAGGCCAAACTTAGGAAGATGTGTTTTGAAGAGAAAAGACAAGTTCTTTTAGAAATAGTGTTCATTTCTCGTCCACAAAAAATCTATTTTTTTGTTCTGATTTTTGGTCTAGAACCAGTTCTGGAACAAAAAGTTATTCCAGAAATAGAAAAATAGAATTGCATTATCAAACCAATTTCTGTTCCAAACTTGTTCCCGAGAATAGAAAACTAATTCTGAACAGAAATAAAATGATTATCATGCACACCCTTATTTAACATGTCAATTGATAGGTTAATTAGGTCAATTATCCCCACATTTGTTCTTAAGAAGCTTCACCGGCTAGTCATGGCCACGGCGCGATTTTGGCCCAGAACCGGCCCGATCAAACTAGGGCCCGGCCCTTTGATCGAGCCCCTGGTTCGAAACCGAAATCGGCCCATGGCCTATGAGCCTGGTTCTAGTTCTAGCAATTTTGGAACCACCGGTTTCGGGTCCAGTTCCAAAAAAAAATTAAAAATTTTAAATTAGAAAAAAAAAAAAAAAAACCTGCAGCAAGGCCTGCACGTTTGCAGGCCCTGCTGCGGCTCGTTGCCAGGGCAGCCTTTGCAGGCTGCATTGGCAACGGGCAAAAATAAATAAATAAAAAGATAACCATAACCAGCCCAGAATCGGCTGGTTCATACATGGCCACGAACCGGAACCGGCCGATTTTGAACCGTGGCCATGACTATAGCCGGCCATTGTTTTCAATGCCGAAACAGTTCTGACGCTTTATGATTCTCGTCTATATATGCAAGCTTGAGTTCATTAGTCGAAAAGCATAAGCTGCATACGTTTTTCTCTTGAACCTTCTTGCTGAAAAATGGAGGAAAATCAATGCGGAAAGTTGCCGTTGGTGGCGGTTTTCTTTCTTGTCGGTTTCATTTGCTCCTTCGGTTTTCATCCTGCGACCGCCAAAACTGTTCTTGAACATGAACAAGCTGTCCTGTCTACTTATATTGTCCATGTTAGAAAACCAGCGGGTGAAGTTTTTGCCGGACCAGAGGATCTACAAAGCTGGTACCAATCATTCCTGTCCCAGACGACAGCAAATTCGGATCAGACGCAACGTATGGTCCATTCCTACAAGAATGCGATCACGGGATTCGCAGCAAAGTTGACTGCAGAAGAGGCTAAGGAACTTGTGACGTTGGATGCTGTTGTGTACGCAAAACAAGAGAAGATTTTCTCGTTGCACACGACTCACTCGCCCTCCTTCTTGGGCTTGAAACCGGGGGAGGGAATTTGGAAAGACTCGACTTTGGGCAAGGGCGTGATCATCGGAGTCCTGGACACGGGAATAACGCCAGGTCACCCTTCATTCGATGACGAAGGAATGTCTCCTCCTCCTGCTAAATGGAAAGGCAAGTGTGATTTCAATGCCACTGCCTGCAATAACAAGCTCATCGGCGCGAGGAATTTCGTGAACTTGACTTTGCCACCGACCGACGAGGAGGGGCATGGCACCCACACTTCCAGCACGGCAGCGGGCAATTTTGTAAAGAATGCCAATGTCCTGGGACAAGCCACTGGCACTGCCGTTGGAATCGCGCCTCGTGCCCACCTGGCAATGTACCAGGTATGCTCCAATGTGAGCTGCACAGAGAGCAACATACTGGCTGCCATGGACGCTGCCATTGAAGACGGTGTTGATGTGCTCTCCCTCTCTCTTGGTGGTCCTCCAGCTCCGTTCTATGCCGACTCCATAGCTGTCGGGGCATTTTCTGCGATTCAAAAAGGAATCTTCGTGAGCTGCTCAGCTGGTAATAGTGGCCCATTCAACACTTCCCTGTCGAACGAGGCTCCATGGATTCTCACCATAGGGGCAAGCACGATTGATAGGACCATAAAAGCTACCGCTAAGCTAGGAAATGGCGCAGAGTATGATGGCGAATCCCTTTTCCAGCCCAAGGACTTCGGATCGGCTTATCCACTTGTGTATGCAGGCGCAAATGGAAACCAAACATCGGCATTATGTGCTGAAGGATCGTTACGGAACTCGGACGTGAAAGGAAAGGTGGTCTTGTGCGAGAGAGGCGGAGGAATTGGAAGAATCGCCAAGGGGCAGGAAGTGAAGGAGGCTGGTGGCGCTGCCATGATTCTGATGAACAACGAATTCAACGGCTACAGCACCCTAGCTGACGCTCATGTCCTTCCCGCAACCCACATACCTTACGCTGATGGTCTGAAAATCAAGGCCTACATCAACTCAACCTCCAATCCGACGGCCACCATTTTGTTCAAAGGAACAATTATTGGGAATTCTGATGCACCAGCAGTGACGTCCTTCTCATCTAGGGGTCCCAGCTTTGAGAGTCCTGGAATCCTGAAGCCAGACATCATTGGCCCAGGAGTCAATATCCTAGCAGCCTGGCCATTCTCTCTCGATAACAGCACAACTACCGGTGCGACCTTCAACATCATCTCTGGAACCTCCATGTCGTGCCCTCATCTCAGCGGCGTTGCAGCTCTGCTGAAGAGCACACACCCTGATTGGTCGCCTGCTGCCATAAAATCCGCAATCATGACCACTGCATATCAAATGAACCTTGGAAGTAAGCCAATCATTGATGAAACCCTTCTTCCAGCTGACATCTTCGCCGTAGGCTCAGGCCACGTGAATCCACCCAAAGCAGACGATCCGGGCCTTATTTACGACATCAAGTCCGACGACTACATCCCTTATTTATGTGGTTTGGGATACTCGGATTCTCAACGTAGAAACCATCACCCAGGAAAAGGTCAAATGCTCACAAATAAAAGGCATACCTGAAGCACAGCTGAATTACCCATCGTTCAGCATAATTCTGGGTTCTAGCGCCCAGAACTATTCTAGGACAGTTACGAATGTCGGGCCTGCTGACTCCTCGTATACATACGAGGTTGATGCACCGGAAGGTGTCGATGTCACGGTGTATCCTTCTGAGATCAAGTTCAGTACGGCAGTGCAAACGGCTACATATACTGTGGGGATCAGCAGAAGTTCTAGTGGGAGTGTTACTAAGCCATTTGCGCAAGGATCCCTGACATGGGTTTCTTCAGATCACTCCGTGAGAAGCCCCATTGCTGTTGTATTTAAATGAAATGTTCACTCTGCTGCCAGACTCTGCAAGATAGAGTGAGACTCCAGATACAGGAGCAAATGGTGATGCAAGGTCAAGACCTTATGTTTCGCTCTCTCAAACAATAAAAGATACGATAGGAATATGGAATCACTTCTGTTTCATTGTACTTGGAACGAGACGGTGAACTGGTCCCTGAAGAGAACTCGGAGCTAGTTCAAACTTCAGATGATAGTAATTTGCCCCTTTCTATCCTCTTAGTTGATTGGGCTGTTGTTCAGTAGTTTATTGCGGTTTATAAAACCTTCCACAAAGATTGTTTCAGTGATGATGGATGGCTTGCGCATTGACCAGTCTTACAATGTTACTGATTTATCCACTAAGATGATCTCATTGGTATCAATAGGAACAGATCTTTGATATTCAGCAAGATGTTTGTCTTTAAATATAACATGAAAGTCATTCGCGGGGCTACCCTAAGAAAAGCCACCATGTCCAATACGAACTGGAAAAAGAAAAAGAAAAATAAACATCACAATAGAAAGGCTATAAAGAAGTGCTTTCTATTCAGTAAAGGATTTTCTCAGTAGTCATCTGCAAAAAGCAGAACAGTTTCGGATTGAGATTTCATTATAGAATCACCAGAAATTTTATAGTTCCGCTGTATAAGCACCTGGCATGTACTCATTAACTAGAAAAGACTAATTCCTGGGGCATTACCTAGAAGCTATTTCAATTACATTCTGCTTCCTCAAACTCAAAAAGATTGACAATATGTGAAAGTGAGTGCTAAGAACTCAGAGTGTATCTTCTGTATGGCTAGATTCCACCTAGGAAAACTAATAGATTGAATCTGACGAGTTAGAATTGATTGACTAATCATTTGCTTCATAGTAATCCTCGCTTTAGAAGAACAACTGGATCCCTACTCCTCTTTCCTCTCAAATCAAAGACAGAAATTGTCGTTAGAGGTAAATGAAGCTTCATGATTCCAACACAACATTGGGTTTGATTGAAAGAGCAAAAATATCTGCAAGGTGCAACCGTAGATGAAGCCGAACTATGATGATTCAGCAGGTCCTGACATCACTTTATTCATTATGCAATGTTTAGTTCAATCAAATTATACTTTTTGTAATAGATGAGCCCAAATAAAAAAAGCCCAAGCCCAACCATATTCTTTCTCCCTTATCAGTTAGTGCAAGTGAGCGTAGAAAGGAAGAGAAGAGAGGACTCGGCGGACAAAACAAGAAGAAAAGAAAGGCTCGACCGAGAGGAAAGAAAAAGAGGGAAAGAGGGAAAAATCTTCATACGTTCACGATCCAAATATCTCGACAATTCGAATCAACTTCAAATTGCAATATTGGTTAAGCATATAAGCATATTGCTCGTCTAATCGAAGTAACATTCCAACTTAGGGCACAAATTCAAAATTATGTCGATTTTGAGATATGAAGTCCGATTTTTAAGTTAATGAGTTATAGGATTTCATGGAAATGGTGAATTATGGCGTTGAGGAGTTGTGGGGTTTGACGGGAGTCGATTTGGAGTAGTGGTTTAGTCATAGGGAATTTAAGTGTTTCATGTGTGAGTTTCGTATGAATAATCATTGTGGGTGAGCCTTTGTGCATAGAAGTTGATTCGATGATGATTAAGCATAGTTAGTCAAATAGTCCATTAGAATAATGTTTTACTTGGATTTCGATATCGTTTTTTAATTAATTAATAAAAATACGAGTGCGTCAGTGCGAGAACCATCTTAGGTTGCCTTTTGGCTTTTTCAAGTGAATGGTATTATCTTTTCTATAAATTTACTAACTCATATCTGGAAAGTAGTAGACATTTAATATAGTATGAGCTATCAAAAAGCATGTTTCTTGCATAAATTGGATCGAACTTTTATTACTTTTGTAGTTGGTTGAAAAATGTATTGGAAAGCCTTATTTGAAATAAGATTTAAATGATCATTTGTGGATGTTTTGACTAAATGCTTTGCGAAAGGAATTGCCAAAAAGCTATATGTATTGATTGCGAAATGTTTTATGAAATGCATTTTATTTAATAAATGGAATTGTGAAAGGTTATATAATTCGATTTATGAAACCAGATTACGAGATGATTTCTATTTTTGGTTGTGAGTTATTAGAGTTTGAGGTTGATAGAGTATGTTCATATCCCTATAATTAGAATCCACTGAGGGGGTAAGTATGCATACCGTTATCCAGATGTCCTTCTAGGCCAAATCACTGGCTGATATAGGTGGTAGACCTAACCGAGGGATAAACTTGATCGCTTTTGTCACGAGCATTAAATTGTGACCATATTTTGATGTTGAACATTAGATTAGTCAATGAAATAGACCATTGATATTTGACTTGATTTAGATTGTTTAATGGAATAGACCATCGATGGTTAAACTGTTATCGTGAGTTAATATTGTTATTGATCTTACACATAAAAAGGTTTTTTGCAAATATATTATCCACTTTTGATATTTTACGTATATAGTACTCAAGTTTTGGGATTGATAATGATGGTATCGTTTTATAAATATGTGTGGTGAACGTTTGATCTACTTAGAAAAAATGTATTACTCACTAAACTGTAGTTGCTCGTTCTATTCTTCTTATCATGTTTTTCATGTCCCTTAGTTAGCATCAAGTAGGACAAGAGCGCTGATAGAGGGAAAATTTTAATAGTTGGATTTTGGGTATGCGTTGGATATGTATACATACCTTTTGTTGGATTATACATACTTTGATACGTTGATTTGAGTTTAAGGCCATGTCATTCAGGTGGAGAGAAGGATAGCCATGTCATTATCCTTGTTCCTATTCCTATTCCTGTAGGATTCGGGATGACACTTTTTCACTGATCCTAACTACACTGCACTTTTAACATAACTGAAATGCCAATATCCTGAATCTTCAGCATTAGATCAATTGTAGACTTTAACAGGCACATGCCTCCCCGGTACTGGGAAAAATCAACTGAAGTGCCGCATTGATATAGCAGCAAAATGCTGCCTTATCCACTGTCTTGATGCACAGTCTTGAATAAACACTGAAGATATAACCATGTTGTTCAACTAAATCAAAGTGATTAAACCAAGATCGCAACAGAGTCATCAATTGTAGTTTTAACCGACATGCTGGCCAGGTTGAAACTGTCATACCCCAAAACCTACCAGAACAGGGAATGACACGGCCGTCCTCCCACCCAAAGGACGCAGCCTCAAACCGCAAAGATTCCAACTCCCAAAAATCCTAACTACACCACTCTTGTTCTATTGACTACTAACCAAGGAACCCGAAAAGATTAAGAAAAGAAAGGGGTGAGCAACTACAGCTCAATAAGCAGTGCATATCTCTTCTAAGCAGATCGAACAATCACTATGCAATAGCATAAAAAATGTCGCGGCCCATAACTCAAACTCGATGTACAATATAGCAAAAAATATCTCAAAGATATAATAACTTTTCAATAAAAGTCATCCATATCAGATTACTCAATAAAAACTTACTTAACAACAATAGCCAATCATCAATGGTCTATCCATGGACTAATCTCATCACATAACACGTTGATGGTTTATCAATCAACCAATCTCATGCTCGTCATCAAACTATGGCCAAGTTTAACGCCATGACAAAGGCAACCAAGTTTACCCCTCTTGGCAAGGTCTACCACCTATTATAAGCCAGCAGTTCAGCTCAGAAGGATATCATGACAGTATACATACTCTCCCCTCAACGGGTTCTCAACATAGTAATACGAGCAGCAGCAACTTATAACTCAATCCAAAAATCCGTAATCAACACCAATAAATCCATTTAACAAAACCTTTAATATAAGCATTCACAAAAGCTTCATTTCAATAACGCCATAAGACTTTTCAACTCATTTCACAATCAACAAAATGTAGTAAATGATTGATCCAATTTGTGCAGAAAACATGCTCCACTATATTAAAAATTATATCTCATTATCAAAATATGAATTTGTAAATTCATAGAAGATATATTGTCCCTCACAATATGGCTCATTCGCCAGAAATACATTTCGGCATTTCTTGAATCATTTCCGAAGTCATTTCATAAACTAGTTCATAAAGTGACGCATATATATATATATATATATATGTGTGTGTGTGTGTGTATATATCATTTCACAATACCTCTCATAAAATCATTCTTAAACTATCATCAAATATTAAAAGGTAGTAATTGCCCGATATAGGCTTTTATGCAACAAACATGCTTTAATAACTCATACGATACTCAGATCATTATCACTTTCAAAACATGAGTTTATAAACTCAAAGAAGAGATAGCACCACTCACCTGGAATCCCCAAAAATCATATAATGACGCTCACTCTAACCGACTATCTCGTAATCCTATCAATTGAACGATAATCGACATCAAAACCAAGTAAAATACTACAATAATCACTAAACGGCTGAATGATGCTTAAACGCTAACAAGACAACTCAAAGGCACCTACAAATTGCTCATCCAAAGCCACTATCCAAATCGTCCGTAACGCGGAGCTTGAACACAAAACTTAATCGCATCATCACTTTCTCCATCGAACTCCAATCCTAGCAAACTTATAGTCAAAAGAAAGTCCGTTCCGAGTATTACAAAAGCCCCACCTTGGCCATCCCAAAATCAAGTCAAAAACTGACGAAAATCGGCCTAAAAGCTTATGATCGCGCACTATTCATCTTGCGCGGCCAACTTCAAAAATTCATATTAGGCAAACTGTAAATCCAAATTAAGATCCGTAAAATCCCACGACTCTATGACACCCTAAACTATCAATTCTATATATATACGTAGCTCAACGACTCAAAAATCAGATTTCGCCGCTCAAATAAAGCGTAATTCCGAAATATGAGCCCTAATACGGAAAATACTCTGATTTGACGAACGAGAGGCGAGAGCACTTACTGTACGTTGCGTTACGAACTCGAATCAGCTTGGCGAGACCCCGTGGCATCAAACCCTCTATTTCTCTTCTTTCTTCTTCTTCTTCTCTTTTCTTCTCTTTCTTTCTTTTCCGTTTCTGTCTTGGCTAGGTAGCTCTCGGCTCCTTTTAATTTGGCTGAGTGTCCACTGTAGCTCCTTCTCTGCTTTTTGACTTGTTGTCTTTTTTTTTCTTTTAAACCAAATATTACAGAAACCATCACACTGTCGATACTTTCAACATTAACTTCTAAGATTCTATGAGCTCGTTCAAAAGGTGCGTGGGATGTAACAAGGCAATTGCTATGACTTGTGCATTCTGTAGCTTGGTTATTTTTGCCGCTCTTTCTGCTTCTGGTCATGCATAAATTGTAATGAGCGATCAGCACCCATGTGGAAGGTACATATGATGCCGAACGCCAAGTCAGAAGAAATTTCCAGGTTACTCCAAAAGGCCGAACTGAACCTATTCTCATGGACGCAAATGGCCATGCACCGGCTGCATACTGTTCAAGGAGTTGGAACAATTTCGCACTGCCCAAATCATTATGCTCCAGGAATAGTATCTTTTAACAAGTCCACATCGCTAAAAGGAATTGTTTGAACAATTCTTCGCTGGCCAAATCATGATACCCCAATGATTCAAGTGCTAAATCCCGATCCAGAGCCACTAAAGACAAACTCTCATTAGGCAACACCTTAATTTAATTAGCATTCAAGAATTGTACTCATAACATGCCGGCATTTGCCTTTTTTCCGCTTCCATATAAATAGCTGCTTTAATTAGCCATATAACAGGGACTCCAATTCAACTTTTAATTCACTTACTACCTCAGCACCTGGTATGGGCTTCGTTCCCCTCCTCGGCCTTGTTATCCTGTTGTTGAATGTCAATCCTGAGCTTACTCATGCTGATGACTTGCAAACTTACATAATCCATGTGAGCCACCCCGATGGCCAAATTCTCTCGGAGGATGAGGACATTCATTCTTGGTACCGGTCATTTTTGCCTGATAGTACAACCTTGGAAAACCAGCAGCGTAAGCTTTATGCTTACCAAAATGTTATGACTGGCTTTGCAGCGAGACTGAGTCCAGAGGAAGTAGCTGCCATGCAAAAGAAGGAAGGATTCGTGTCGGCTCATTCCGAAAAAATGTATCACATTCAAACAACACACAGTCCCCAGTTCTTAGGCTTACCACAGCAACAAGGATCCTTGGTGGGCTTGAATCTAGGAAAGGGAGTGATTATTGGTGTGCTGGATGGTGGAATTATTCCCAACCACCCTTCATTTAGCAGTGCAGGAATGCCGCCTCCACCAGCTAAATGGAAAGGGAGGTGCGAATTCAAACCTTCCCAATGCAATAACAAATTAATTGGCGCAAGGTCCTTTGACCTCTCAGCTAAGGGAAGTGGAATTGCCCCTCCTACTGATGAGGATGGGCATGGCACTCACACGGCTAGCACAGCTGCTGGCGCTTTTGTGTCTCAAGCCAATGCACTTGGGAATGCCAGAGGCACGGCAGTTGGCATGGCTCCGGATGCTCACCTAGCAATCTATAAAGTGTGCTTTGGAGAAGATTGTCCTGAGGCAGACATACTCCCCGCACTGGACGCCGCTGTTGCTGATGGGGTTGATGTGCTCTCGATCTCATTGGGCAGTCCTTCCGCTCCATTTTTCAATGACACCGTTGCCATTGGTTCATTTGCAGCCATTCAAAAGGGGATCTTCGTGAGCTGCGCGGCAGGGAATTCCGGCCCTATCCCAAGCACATTGTCAAATGACGCACCGTGGATTCTCACTGTCGGAGCAAGCACCATTGACAGGAACATCATAGCAACGGTGAAACTCGGAAATGGAATGGAATACATTGGCGAGTCACTATTCCAACCCTACTTTCCTTCGACATTGCTGCCTCGTGTATGCCGGGAGGAATGGCAATAACCAGTCGGCGCTCTGTGCCCCAGGATCATTGCAAGGCATTGACGTAAAAGGGAAGGTAGTGTTGTGCGAAAGAGGGGTAGTGGGCAGAATAGACAAAGGACACGAAGTGAAAGATGCTGGTGGGGTTGCCACGATTCTAATGAACCAAGAAATCGATGCATTCAGCACCTCTGTCGATGCTCACGTCCTTCCTGCATCCCATGTCAGCTTTTCTTCTGGGCAAAAGATCAAATCGTACATTAATTCGACAAAATACCCGACTGCTACGATCGTGTTCAAAGGAACTGTGATCGGGAACCCAACTGCTCTGGCCGTTTTTTCCTTCTCTTCAAGAGGCCCCAGCACAGTCAGTCCCGGAATCCTGAAGCCGGACATCATTGGTCTTGGCGTCAGCATACTAGCAGCGTGGCCATTTCCTCTGAACAACTATACGAAATCTAAATTCACCTTCAATGTCATCTCGGGAACTTCCATGTCTTGCCCTCACCTTAGTGGTATCGCCGCTTTGATCAAGAGCACTCATCCTTACTGGTCACCGGCAGCTGTTAAATCTGTCATCATGACTACAGCTGACCAGCTAAACCTCATGAAGAACCCCATTCTGGACCAAACACTTAAACCTGCGGATGTCTTTGCTACTGGTGCCGGCCACGTCAACCCTCTAAAGGCCCTTGAACCGGGCCTTTTCTACGATATCCAGCCAGATGACTACATACCTTACCTCTGTGGTCTTGGATACAGCGACGAGGAAGTGGGAGTAATCACTCATAGGCCAATACAATGCTCTGGAATGTCAAGCATCCCTGAGGGACAGCTGAACTACCCTTCATTTCAAGTCGCCCTCGGGTCTCCGCAGACATTTACCAGAACCGTGACTAATGTCGGGGCCACATATTCCTCCTATGACATCACGGCGGTTCCCCTGCCAGGTGCGTATGTCAGTGTGAAGCCTGCCAAGCTTTACTTCTCAAAAGTAGGCCAGAAAGCGACCTACTCGGTCACATTCAGTCGTGCCGGTTCCACTTATAAGGCTGGCGATTTCACCCAAGGGCATCTGAAGTGGGTTTCTGGAAAATACTCGGTCAGGAGTCCAATTTCTGTTGAATTTGAGTAAGAAGTAGCGCAAAAAGGAGAAACTACCTGAGCAGTGAGTCAACTCGTGTTATTGTATTTCCGCTCTTATCTTGCAACAAATGAGAGCATATATAACATGTAATCAAGTTCCTCTATGCGTTTGCTGAATAGTTGGAAGTATTCCTTTCTTTGTTCCAATTTACTTCATTATAGGGCTCAATGTGGAGCTCTTGTCTCAACGATAAAATCAATCCGGTGATGGGACCGATGAACCTCCTCCCGTACAAATATGACATGGGCATATGAACCAGACGACAATAGCACAGCCTGTTACCTGAAATTGATCGTTAGTTAACATGTCGATTCACTAAAATCATGTCCAACCTTTGATCGAAGCTATGGAAAAGTAATTACCTTTCAATAAAAGGATATCAACTTAAACATACCAGGATGGAAGGGAAATTTTCTTGGAAGAAGCCAAAATTCCGGGGGCGGTGGATTCCACCCTGCCCATTCATAAACACCTACTACCTGCAGCAATTTTGTAAATTTTAGCATCTCAACATAATTCTCGAGTCGGGCATGAAACTTGCGTAATGCATTGTTGTTTAAATAAAACATTTTTTTCAGTGTAGAGTCGACGGAACTCGATATCGTGTCGGTTTCTCCTACTTAATTAGGATCATCTCATAAGCAAAACTTTTTAGTAGGACTTTTTTCTTTCTCTAACAGTCTCGTGTTCATATGTATTCAAATCCTAGATTATCAAGTTGAACTTAAGTTTGTGCCAATGAAAAAAACAGACATATATTCGTATACAGTGAGCCAAAATTTTCCCCAAGATGGAGTCCCCACAAGACCAACATGATCAAGAATCCATTTCCTTCCTCTAGCCATGGCTCCATCCTCGCCATCTCCAGGCCCTTCTCCAAGCAATCTCGGTGCAACGTAGCTCAGTGCAGAGCCAAACATGGTGCTATGCCCTTCTACATGAAATCCCCAACCTCCATCTTCGTTCTTTTAATTTTATCGGCAGACAAGTACAAATACATCGTCATCATCGTTTGAAAGTATTCGCATCAAATGAAAAATGAAGTAATCTTGCCTAAACGAGCAAAGTTCACCTGGAGAGAGAGAGAGAGAGAGTGTGTGTGTGTGTGTGTGAAGGCAAAGGGCTGGGCTCAACGTTTATGTATTTTCTCGGCCCTTCCAGAGAGTATTTCGAATTGAATTCCAAAAACTAGGCCCACATCAAAGGATTATGGGCTCTATGAAACTCAATTAATAGCTGAGCCCAAGGCATAGAAATCACTTCAGCTTGATGGGTTTGCGGATTGGGCCGCGCAAGATAGGCTTCACGCGCTGGCCTTAAAATTGAACTTGCCCCCATTCATTTTATTTGTTAATTTGTCAATTCGCGTATTATTCATTTATTATTTTTTGGTCTTTTCAGTACTTTTATTTAATTTTATTTTCATTTATACAAAAATAAACGCTTGAATTGTCGACTCAAACTCAGGTGTCGACATACATGAGCATATTTATAAGCTTTATAAGATAATTATTTAAGGTGACGAGATATTACAATATCAGTTATAATCAATCAGGAATATATACAGTTAAGATTGATATATACACAATTAAGGCCCCTGGTTTGTTGACACAACACAGTCTTTGAAGGCTCCCAAGCCACATAATGAGAAATCTAGTTTACTGTCCATCTCTGGACATACAAGGGGAAGCAAAGTTAGAAGGGAAATGCAGTTGGTATTGTGACTCGCTATTATATTCTATTCCGTCTCCAATTTTCAAATTAGTGACAATGCTTCTATTGTAACTAGTTTAATAAGATGCTCCTGAAAGGCCCGTCATTCCCGGTGATGCAACTCACAAAGATTACTTCTGGATTGTTGCCAATGTGCATAAGCGACTGGTTCCTTGAACAATAGAGACGATGAGTTTTGCTAGTATGTCTGCATTGGAACAATCTGTTCCATGGCACACCTTATAAATGACCAAGTGAGATTTCGGTGCCATGCCAATAACTGTGCATGTCGGCAGGCTCCAAAAAAGTGCCAGCAGTGATACTAGCAGTCTTAGTGCCACGTCCTATGTTATCCATCAACAAAGAGCTATGAAAGGCCTTTGTGCCGATTAATTAGTCATTACATTCAGCTGGCTTGAAATCACATAACAAGGTGGGATCACGCATTGCTTGAAGATAATTATGTAGCTTTTTCAGTAGATAATAATCCGAGATGGAGAAACACGCCAAATCAAATAGATGTCTTATGATGAAAAACTTTCACGCGTGTGCATCTAAATTTTTCCTACATATCTCCAAACTTAATAAAGCATGGCTTTTCACTAATTTGACGATGCTCCTAGAAAAGTAAGAAAGTCTTCATACTAATTTGATAAAATTGAATTCGATAATGTCTAAACAGCAAATTGTAATGTGATCAACATGCTTCAATGATATGATTCATTAGTCTATTAAAAGTTGACATGCAATGCCTTCTATGAGCAATGATGTACACCGGAAATGTTTTAAAATTTATAGAAAGCATTAAAATGTGCAACGAAGAAGTCACCTGGCTTGTTTTTGAAGTGGTTAGTAAGGATCACCTAGAGGGGGGTGAATAAGTAATTTTAAATAATTTTAACAAATTTAAATGGAATATGAAAGAATACAGTTTGAGTCTGAATAATATTCAGATTCTATAAAGACGGTGCTCTTGAATGTGCAGTGTATAAAGTAAAAGTTAAGGGATAGAAAAACTGCACACAAAATTTATAGTGGTTCGGCTTATAATAAGCCTACGTCCACTCTCCCATGCTGACAGCCTACCGGCTGGATTTCACTACGTAATCAAGAGATATTACAGATTTAGAGTGATAATACTCTTGTGTATGATAAGACTCTTTATCTCACAAAAACACTCTTACAAGATGTTCCTCAAGATTCTAAAGTTTGGCTCAAGAAAGAAAAGAGAATTGGAATAAGCTCAGGCTTTAGACTCAATGATTCTTGAATCTGTACTACTCCGCTGCTCGTTAATCTTCTTAAATACTCCTCCACTTCCTAACTAGCCATTGGACAGTCTTCTGAGAATCATCTTCCAATCTTCACCTTGGACAGATTTATATAGAAGAAATTGAGTAGCCGTTGAGTGATAGATTCTAAATCTCGCTGATTCTGGTCGCCTATACAACCAGAATCTTAGTTTTCATAAGTAGAGATTAATCTGTTGTGATAATATTTTGATTGTCAATCAAATTGATTTAGAGTAAGTCAATCAAAATCTTCCTTGTGTGAAATCCATGCCAGATCACTAGCTGTTGTGTTAAGTTCTGTTTCTGCATCTGCAAAATTTGGTATTTGAAAAACTTCAGCGTCTAAGTCTGGAAAATTTCAACGTCTGAAAAACTTTAGCGTTTAAGTCTGCAAATTTTTTGCATCTAAAAAATTTCAGCATCTGAAAAACTTCAGCGTCTAAGTCTGCAAATTTTCTGCGTCTAGAAAATTTCAGCGTCTGAAAAACTTCAAAGTCTGATATCTCCTTCTAAACTTCCAAACTGTAATAACCTGGAAAGAATTTATGTCAGAATTACAAGTTACATATGGAAAGTTTTATCAACTTCAAAATCTATTAAGGTTTTCCTCAATAGTCTCTCTCTTTTTTATGGTGACAAAACTTTCATGCAGATTCAAATAAAATTGACTGAAATTGAAGAGAATAAACATTTTAAGTGCATGAAATACAGATATCAAAACGTGAAAAACTGAAAGATATGTGTATTTCTCTTATGCTTGAATATAACATGTATAACCTGCAAATCAAGGGGTGTTAGTATAATATTTTCTACATAATTTCTCCCCATTTTTGTCATCAGCAAAAAGAACAATGAGTTGAATGAGCAATATATAGAAATCATTCAAGCAAACAACGTGTTAGAATCAAGAGTTATGAGTACAAATTGTTGAATGTTTGAAGAAGGAAAGAACAAAAGATAAGTCATTTTTTAGAGGGGGTACGAATAAGCTAAAAATTGTCCAGAATTGAAACGGCTTCATCAATTTTGTTGGCGCATTGACCTATGGCTTGCTCCATATTTGAAGAACATTGAGCAATAGCCTCCCTTAACTCTGCTTTATCTTTTTTTGCCTGAAGATGTTGAGCTTGATTGTTTTCCTCAACAATTCTGTGAAGATTCTTCATAACTTCGTCCAGTGTAGCTTGCTTGTCTTTGATTTCCAGCATAAGGGTCAAAATTATCAGATTTTCAGAAGACTGGTTCTGGACATTTTCTTGAGCAAGCTATTCAAATCCTTCCCTTGTTTCTGGTGGAATCTACCCCTGAAATTCTGCATGTTCTTCATAAGATTCTACATTAACTGATTCTTCAGGATGAACTGGAGAAGGATTGACATCAGTTCCATGTTGTTCATCACCTTGATTATGCAGATGAGATTCTCCAAAAACTGGTTCTGGAACCCTTTCAGCAACTTTTGGATCAGTTGTTCTTCCACATTCAAGGTCCTCTTCATCTTCATCCTGCAAAAGGATTCTTCTTTTCTTTCTATATACTTTGAATAGAGTGGAAGAAGCGGGTTGTTTCTTTTCTTGTTCCTTTTTTTTCTTGACCTCTTTTTCTTTCTCAACCTTCTTCTTGCCTTCTGAGGGCTCAAGTTCCTTACTTCTGGATTTTCCTGCTTTCTCCCTTACATTATCAAAATTTTTCATCTTCTGAATCATCTTCTCTCCAACAACCATAGAAGGTATAACAATCTCTTGCAACTCAGTTGGAATAGGGATATTCATATATGAAAATATGATGGAGATGAGTGAACCATATGAGAGTTGTCCCTTTCCTTTCTGAAGTGCTCGATACATATGGAAAATAATGATATGAGGAAGAGAGAAAACCTTTCCTTTTAGAATGGCCCATATAAGCTTGACTTTAGATTTAGACAGATTGGTTTTGGACACAGCTTTGGGCCTTAAACAGTTGATGATGATTTTGTGCAAAATCACTGAGGTTCTGGTCAAGTCAGAGTAGGTGATATTGCGCTTTGAACCTGAAGCGAATTGCTGATTCAGAGAAGCTGATATCCGAGCATCTTCAATACTCACTTCCAAAGGAGTGAATTTAGAGTACTTTGCTCCAATTATTAAGGCTAGGTCTTCAACCTTCAGATCATATCTTCTATCACCAACAGTAAATTGTATCCAGTTGGGTGATAAAATTGATAGATTTGAATAAAAGTATGTAATTAATTCAACATAGACTTTGGCAAATTGCATACGGTATTCAGAAATCCTTAGCCTATTGAAAAGATGTAGAACAGGAATACCAGCTCTGTCAAGATAATCAAAATCAACGTTCCAATGGTTCATTACCCCTCGCGCAAGCAGCATCTTGTAGAAGACATTGTATTATGTACTTCTGAACAGATTTCCAGTACCTATCATCCCATATGCAATACCTACTCGCATAACAAAGTTCTCAAAGAACTTTGCATCATCATCTGGAATAACGAATTTTGAAGCACTAAGCGGTTTAGGGCTAACAGGAGTTGTTTCTTGAACAGGGAAATGAGACGGTTCTCCAACTTTTTCTTTTCCTTTTCTAAAGGAAGTCTTTATGAGAGTAGAACGAACTTGTTCCTTAGCCGGTTTAGAACGTGACCGAGTGTATTCTTTAAAGACTAGCCTCATCATAAAAACCGTTGTCTCTTAAGCAATCATAAAGAACAAAGGCGGAGGCATTACTTTGTTTTAGTCTTTCATAAGCCTTCCACACCAGATTTATATTTTGGAACCGAAAATCTGTTTTACCCGTGGGTGTTGGTGTAGACATGGATCGATGCTCCTGTTGAGTGGATCCTGTAGGGCTTTGCTGATCGAACTCCATATCAGTTAACTCCATATACTCTTGTGGAGCAGTAGATTTAGAGTCTTGGTTGAGAATCCGAGTAGATTTGATCTTGTAAGGCATGATGGACAGGTTTGAAGGTGAAAGATTTGATTTTTGGAGAAGGAGAAGAAAAATGTGAGCTCTTTAGGTATGAGTTGGTCTGAGAGATGAGATGGTCGAGAGAGAAAAAAAACGAAAGAGTTTCTATTGGTGGGGTTTTACAGAGAGAATGACGGTATTTATAGAAAAGAGTTACGGATAAGAGTTATAACAGGCAATCAAACAAAGAGTATATATGTATATTAAGCATAAGCGATCAATCAAATAATTTGGAATATTTACCTGACTTGCTTTCCAGAATTAACAAATATGAAAATATCCTGCCAAAAAAAATTTCCCGCCAAGATATTTCTGTCAGAACAGTTTAGGAAGTACCTTTCTCTTGAGTCTGAATTATTTATACAGAAAACCTCTGAGTCTGAATATTTCTTGTCTATGAGACATTTCAGGAAAAAGGATAAATAATGCACAACTGAGTTCTAATATATTCAAAAGAAGATTTATCAAGTGATTTTGTGAATATATCAGCTAATTGATTCTTAGAATCAATGAATTGAATATTCACATCACCAATATGAACATGATCTCTAATAAAATGATACTTAATTTCAATATGCTTTGCACGAGAATGAAGAATAGGGTTCTTGGTCAAATTGATAGCATTTGTGTTATCACATTTGATTGTAATACTTGAGTCTTCAATTGTAAAATCTCGTAATTGTTGCTTTATCCAAAGAATCTGTGCACAGCAGCTCCCCAAGGCAACATATTCTGCTTCAAATGTTGAAAGTGCTACTGTGTTTTGCTTCTTTGAGTACCAGGATAATAATATACTTTCAAGTAGTTGACATGTGCATGTAGTACTTTTCCTGTCCACTTTACAGCCAGTTAAGTCAGCATCAGAATAACCAGTAAGAGTAAGATCTGAGTCTTTGGAGTACCAAAGACCTATCATTGGATATGTTCCAATGTATTTGATTATCCTCTTAACTACAGAAAGATGTGACTCTCTTGGATCATACTGAAATCTGGCACACATACAGACACTAAAAAGTATGTCAAGTCTAGATGCAGTAAGATATAATAAGGATTCTATCATGCTTCTATATACCTTCTGATCAACCTTTTTACCATTTTCATCCTTGTCCAATTTGGAAGATAGAGACATAGGAATGTCTGTTTTCTTGCAGTTTTGTGGTCCAAACTTTTTGACAATTTCCTTTGCATACTTCTCTTGGCAAATGAAAGTTCCATTCTTGGTTTGTTTCACTTTTTGACCAAGAAAGAATGTCAATTCGCCCATCATGCTCATTTCAAACTCATTCTGCATATCCTTAGAGAATTCCTTGCACAATATCTCGTTAGAGGATCCAAATATAATATCATCAACATAAATCTGAACTAATAGAAACTCCTTACCTTTTCTTTTAATAAAAAGAGTTGTGTCAACTTTACCTTTTGTGAAGCCATTTTTCAGAAAGAAGTTGCTCAATCTCTTGTACCAAGCACGAGGTGCTTATTTCAGACCATAAAGAGCTTTATTGAGTCTGTAAACATGATCAGTCTTCTTCGATTCTTCAAAATCAGGAGGTTGCTCAGTATATACTTCTTCTTTGATATAGCCATTTAGGAAGACATTTTTCACGTCCATCTGAAACAGTTTAAAGTCATGGAAACAAGCATAAGCTAATAATAGCCTAATGGCTGCTAACCTGGCAACTGGTGCATAGGTTTCGTCATAGTCAATGCATTCTTCTTGAGAATAGCCTTTTGTAACCAGTCTTGCCTTGTTTCTTGTGACTTTCCCTTTATCATCCAGTTTATTTCTGAATACCCATTTTGTTCCGATTACTGGATGATTTTTGGGTCTTGGCACAAGTTCCCAAACTTCATTAATTCTGAATTGTTGAAGCTCCTCCTGCATAGCTTCGATCTAGCTTTCATCTGATAAAGCTTCACCAACTTCTTTTAGTTCTATTTCTGAGATAAATGCCAGGTTGTTGATGTTCTTTTTGTATTTGGACCTTGTTTTGATCCCTTCTTCTATATCACTAATGATGAGGTTCTTTGCATGACTGGATTTATGTTTCCAATTTCTGTCGAATTTATCCTTTTGAATCTCATCAAACTCTGAAATATCAGCTAGAGTCTGAATTATTGTTTTTCTGCTTCCTTCTTCAAATTCAACGATCTTTGGAGAGTCTTTAAATTCTTGAACAATAGGAGATGGTTCAGATTCATCTTTTTGAGTCTAGATATTTTCATCAAACTTTACATTCATTGTTTCTTCCAAAGTCTGAGAGCTTTTGTTGAAGACTCTGTATGCTTTGTTTGTAGTTGAGTATCCAAGGAAGAAACCTTCATCTGCTTTCTCATCAAACTTCCCAAAGCAGTCATTTGGATTTTTGAGAATAAAGCACTTACAACCAAACACAAGAAATTATGAAATGTTGGACTTTCTACCTTTAAAAAGCTCATAAGGGGTTTTCTCAAGAATTGTTTTGAGAAAGACTTTGTTAATGACATAACGGACTGTAAAAACTGCTTCTACCTAAAAATGAGAAAGAATCTTGCTTTCAATCAATATAGTTCTTGCCATTTCTTGCAAAGAATGATTTTTCCTTTCTACAACATCATTTTGTTCTGATGTATATGGAGTAGAGAAATTGTGTTGAAAGCCATTTTCCTCACAAAAATTCGAGAAGGTTTGATTATCAAATTCTCCCCCATGATTAGTTTTGATGCATGAAATAGTATAGCCCTTTTCATTCTGAATTTTTCTTGCAAACTTTGAAAAATATGAAAAAGCTTCATTTTTATGAGCAAAAAAGAACACCTATGTAAATATGGTGAAATCATCAACAATAACTAGACAGTATTTCTTATTACCAATGCTCTGTATTCTGATTGGTCCAAAAAAATCCATATGAAGAAGCTGTAAAACATGATTAGTGGAAACATGATGTATAGGCTTAAAAGAGCTTCTTACTTGTTTTTCTAGAGTGCAAGCATTGCATAGTTCTATTTTTTTTATCTCAAATTTGGCAGTCCTTGTACCAATTTCTTATTTGATATTTTTGAGATCTGCTTCATATTGATATGTCCCAATCTTCTGTGCCAAAGATCTTCATCCTCTTTGACTGAGATCAAACAATGAGTGAAGTTTGAGTTGACGTTTAGTAGATAAATGTTCCCTTGTCTTCTCCTTGTGAATGTTTGAGAACTATCTTTGCTTGTTCCTAAATAAGTATCTTCTTGAAAGTTGATTTTGAATCCTGAATTACATAATTGGCTTATACTTATCAGATTATAGTTGAGACCTTTTACCAATGAAACATCATTGATTGTGAGTCTTCCAATTTCAACAGTTTCTTTTCGAACTATCATTCCTTTATTATTTCCTCCAAAGGGAATTTTCCTACTATTTAGACTTTGTAGTTCAACAAATATGCTAGGATCTCCAATCATGTGTTTGGAACATCTATTGTCCAGGTATCACTTTCTTTTCCTTTTTGTGGTGACCTGCAAAAATTACAACTTCTCATGTTTTCTTTGGTACCCAAATTTGTTTGAGTCCTTGAGAGTTAGTATAGGTTGTCTTAACAAAGTCTCTTTGAATAGGTCTCCAGACCTTAGGACATTCATTCTCAAAATGTTGTGGATCTCCACATTTTGAGCACTTCAACCAACAGGTTTAACAAAATTCTTTTTGAAATGATTTTTGTAAACTTATCAAGGAGGTCTTTGTCTTAATTTCTCCTTGACCTTTAGAAAATCAATTAAACTATCATTCTCCTTTACAAATTCGAGACCAGATTTGTTGAAATAAGGAATTTGTACAGAAAGAACATTTTTCAAGGTTTCTGAACCTTTTGAAAATTTGGAAACTAGTTCTGAAACTTCCTTTTTCAAAGCAGCATTTTCTTTGGAAAGAAAATCTCGACTTTCCTTGAGTTGATGAAATTCTTTTCGAAGGAAATTGATATTTTCTTTTTGTGAAATCTCCTATTGTCTAAGTGATGAATTTTCCTTTTTCAGGGAAGAGATTCTTTTAAGAGCAGCCTTGAATTCGAAACATAATTCATCAATGTAGTTTGAAACTTCAATAGACACTTCAGAATGATTTACCTCAATCTTAATTTTTGCATCTGAGTCTGCATCTGAGTTGGCCATTAGACAGAAGTTTGAGATGTCTTCATCACTGTCTTCATACTCTGTATCCCTTCATGTTTCTATTTTCAAGGCCTTCTTTGCCTTTTCGAATTTAGTCTTCTTTTTCAGAAGAGGACAGTTTGGCTTGATGTGTCCTCGCTTTCTATAGTGAAAGCAGATTATTTCCTTTGATTTATCTGCTTCATCAGAAGTTTTTTTCTTTTCAAAAAGCCTCTTCCCTTTGAGGTTTCTCCCTTTGATCTTTATCCTTTGATCTTCATTTTCTTGTACTTCTTAATTAAGAGAGCCAGCTCTTCATCATCAACATTTTCATCTTCAGAATCTGCATTAGAATCAATGTTAGTCTTAAAGCAATTGATTTATTACCTCTGAATTCACTTTCTTCATTTCGTTTTTTTGTCTCATATGATTAAAGAGTTCGAATTAACTTAGTCACGGAGAGAGGCATGATCCTTTGAGTTTCCCGAATAGATGTTTTGATGTTGTCCCACCGTTTTGTCCATCCTCTCAAGAGTTTGTTAACTTTCATTGCATCTGGAACAGGTTGTCCTTGATATGCAAGACCATTTACTATATCTGTAAATCTGTCATACATATCAGTAACAGATTCTTCAGGTTTCATTCTGAAGGATTCATATTTGCCTAGTAGTATGTTAATATGGGTTTCCTTGGCACGATCTATTCCTTCATAGGTGATATAGAGAATATCCCAGATATTCTTAGCTGATTCACATAAAGCAATTTTTTTTATACTCAACAGGTGCTAAAGCACAATAAAATAAATAAATTGCTTTGGAATCTAAAATTCTCTTTTAGATACCTCGGTTTGAGATAATGGAGGATCTGGCATATTTCCATCCATCTTCTCTTTTGAATCAAAAGGTCTAGGTCTGACTCCTCTAATGATGACATCCTATTGCATGTGATCGATCGACTTTATGAAAGCCTTTATCTTGTTTTTCCAGATGCTGTATTCCTTGCCATCGAAATAAGGAGGTCTATTGTTACTTTGACCTTCAATGAGACCTGGAGCACCAAAGCTAGCCATATAGATCGTAAGCTCAGAAGTAAAATACTTCAACAGATGAGCAACCTGCTCTGATATCAATTGAAGTGGCTAGCAAGGATCACCTAGAGGGGGGGTGAATAGGTGATCTTAAATAATTTTAACAAATTTAAGTGGAATATGAAAGAATACAGTTTGAGTCTAAATAATATTCGGATTCTATAAAGACGGTGCTCTTGAATATGCAGTGTATAAAGTAAAAGCTAAAGGATAGAAAAACTGCACACAAAATTTATAGTGGCTCGGCTTATAGTAAACCTACGTCCACTCTCCCACACTAACAATCTACCAGCTGGATTTCACTATATAATCAAGAAGTATTACAGATTTAGAGTGATAGTACTCTTGTGTATGATATGACTCTTTATCTCACACAAATACTCTTACAAGATGTTCTTCAAGATTCTAAAGTTTAACTCAAGAAAGAAAAGATAATTGGAATAAGCTCAGGCTTTAGACTTGATGATTCTTGAATCTGTACTTCTTCTGCTGCTCGTTGATCTCCTTAAATACTCCTCCACTTCTTAACTAGCCGCTGGACAGTTTTATGAGGATTATTTTCCAATCTTTACCTTGGATAGAATTGTATAGAAGGAATTGAGTACCCATTGAGTGATAGATTCTGAATCCCGCTGATTTTGGTCACCCATACAATCAAAATCTTGGTTTCCATAAGTAAAGATGAATCCGTTGTGATAATATTTTGATTGTCAATTAAATTGATTTAGATTTAGTCAATCAAAACCTTCCTTGTGTGAAATTCATGCCAAATCACTATCTGTTGTGTTAAGTTCTGTTTCTACATCTGCAAAATTTGGCATCTGAAAAACTTCAGCGTCTGAGTCTAGAAATTTTCTGCATCTGTAAAATTTCAGCGTCTGAAAAACTTCAGCGTCTGAGTCTGCAAATTTTCTGTGTCCGGAAAATTTCAACGTATGAAAAACTTCAGCGTCTAAGTTTGTAAATTTTCTGCGTTTGGAAAATTTCAACATCTGAAAAACTTCAAAATCTGATATCTCCTTCTGAACTTCGAGACTATAATAATCTGGAAAGAATTTATGTCAGAATTTACAAGTTACATATGAAAAGTTTTGTCAACTTCAAAATCTATTAGGGTTTTCCTCAACAGTTTTAAGGATAATTCTCAACCGCCAAATATCTCTGACCTTTTTCTTTTGGTAAATGTTAGATCTATAAGGAAATATGCATATTAGGTTAGACCATGTGATTTTTCTATGTGGTAATTAGTGATCATAGTTTTTTTATGACGTTGCAATGATTGAGTTTTGTTTGATTCGCAATACTGATTATTGAGAATGAGGTGTGATTTTTCAGGTTAAGTAGACAAGAAATCATAATCGGAAAATATGCCAAGACTTTGATTAAATAGATGTCTAATAGTGAAAAAAAATTTCATGCACGTGCACGCCATACACATGTGCAAAAACGCGCTCGCGCACGCGCGCACACACACATATATGTGTGTGTGCGTGCGTGCATGTACGAGAGAATTTATGTTTTTACGTAGGGATAGTATCTCCCGTAGTGCCAAATAAATAGACGAAAGGGGTGTTTATTTTGGTCAAGAAAAATGAGTTATTCCCTTTTCAAGTAACAATATTTATATCTATTTTTAATTAAGCAGACTCTCTCTCTCTTAAAATTGTACCCAAAATTTCCCGTAAAGCCCACGAAAGTATGAATTTTAATTATATCCTTATGCTGCAGGCCATGTCCGTTGACCACCAATCAGTGTCGATTGAGAATGCTGAAAAATGGAGGAAAACCTATTGGACAAATTCCCAATCGTGGTGATTTTCTTACTCGTTGGTCTCGTTTGCTCTTTCGATTTTCATCTTACGACCGCCAAAACGGTTCTCGACCATGAAAAAAGTGTCTTGTCTACTTATATTGTCCATGTTAGAAAACCAGCGGGTGAAGTTTTTGCCCGATCAGAGGATCTACAAAGCTGGCACCAATCATTCCTGCCCCAGACGACAGCGAATTCGGATCAGATGAAGCGTATGATCCATTCCTACAAGAATGCGATCACGGGATTCACGGCAAATATGACCTCGGCCGAGGCTAAGGAACTTGTGAAGTTGGATGCGGTTGTGTATGCGAAACAAGATAAGATTTTCTCGTTGCACACGACTCACTCGCCCCTCCTTCTTGGGCTTGAACCCGGGGTGGGAATTTGGAAAGACTTAAGTTTGGGCAAGGGCGTGATCATCGGAGTCCTGGACACGGGAATAACGCTAGGTCACCCTTCATTCGACGACGAAGGAATGTCCCTCCCCTGCTAAATGGAAAGGCAAGTGTGACTTCAATGCCACTGTCTGCAGTAACAAGCTCATTGGTGTGAGGAATTTTGTTAGCAATGAGTTGAATTGTCTCATTGTACCTCAACAAATATGTTGCCACAAATGGAAGGAAAAATATGTTAACAATCTCATTGTTAGCTGCGCACGTCGCCAGGGTCCAGAAAAGTGCCAGCAGTGATACTAGCAGTTTTAGTGACATGCCCTATAGTATCCATCAACGATGAGCTACGAAAGGCCTTTGTGCCGATTAAGTAGTCATTACATTCAGCAGGCTTGAAATCACACCGCCCTTCCCAACAGTTGCGCTAAGCCAAGGTAGGATCACGCATTGCTCGAAGATAATTATCGGTTTAAGTAGACAATAATCAATGAGGGAGAAACACGTCAAATAGATGTCTTGTGATGAAAAACTTTCATGCATGTGCACGCGGGATGCATGTGTTGTGCACGCCATATGCAAGCCATATACATATAAATGTGTGAATATTCATGTGTTTACATCATGATAGTATCTCTGAAAGAGTCATTTGAAGTATGGGAAATGGTGGTTTACATTCAGTGACCAAGTCTGGCACTTTTGTAGAGAAAGATGGGTTCAACGTAAGAATTGATTCGAACCCTCCAAGTGCTCCTGCTGCTGCGGTAAGCGTAAGAAGGCGGGACTATGCGTCGTATGGAGTTTATACGTCTTGTCCACGTGAGCTGAAAGGAATCCCTTCTTGTTTTTTTACCGCAATGACTTCTCCTGGAGTGAGTGTCCTTGTGAAACTGGTCGTGTCCCATCGATACGTGTTGAGAATCTGGGTTGGATTTTTGAGGTGGTAGAGTTGTTTTCGGACAAAAAGGAGTGATTATGACATAAGATCTGTGTCAGAAAGGTCTTGGCCATCTAAAAAACGTCACATGGACAATGGGATCTAAAGTTTTTCCATTAGATTGGCTTTTGAGTTTTTAGAATGTGTTGAATCTTGCAACTCCTTTTTCGGTGCTCATAGTACATGCTTACCCTTGAAATCAGAGAATGGAATTTGAATGCCCTTCCCAAGCACTTCCAATGAGTGTCATGCCTTTGAAAATTGGTATTCTTATGCTGACATAGGCTTCCCGACTATGGAAAGTTACTATAGTTCATGCTATATATATATATATCAACAATTAATTTCTTATTTGAAAGATTAGTACTTATATGAATAATTAACTAACCACATAGAGTTCGGTACTTTTCTATTGTGGAAGTTACTGAAAATATTGTTAAACTCGTAGTTAATGAAATGGTTAAGTTGACCTTTGTTTTGATTTGAAGTCACCATCAAGTATTATTGTGGAGAGGTACTAACTCTAGTATCATTAGGGTTTTTTTTTTCTTTTAAAAACTATGTTGGTATTGCATAAGATATTAGGTTTTCGTTTTAATTTTACAAGGCAATGACAATCGTAATTAGCATCCAGCTGTTTACGCTATGCAATTAGTCATTAGATAGTCTAAGTCCTAAAAATTGGGATAAGTATGCCGCAAGTTCCAAAATTTGTCATGAAAGTGCAATTAAGTCCTAAAACTTTTAAAAAGTACAATTAAGTCATAAAACTTGTTACAAAAATGCAACAAGGAAATATAGTTTGTGACTTTCACTAAGTTTTCAAGTGATTTAGTAAAAATGGATGATAACCATATAGTGTGCACGCAAGATGCATGTGGTGGACACACCATATACCTATAAATGTTTGAATATTCAAAGTGTTTTACATCATGTCTTCGATTTTGCTTCCTCTTATATATTCGGGGATAAAACACGATCAATGTGCCTCAGAAGCCTTGAAGTCCTCAAAGTGAAAGGGAAGATTATGTCGTGTCAAATAGCTCAAGCCTTGACGGATGGCAGGGACAGACGGTGAAAGAAGCTGGTGGGGCTGCCATGATCCTGATGAATGGAGAAGTTGAGGGATCCACTATCATGGAAGAAGTGCATATCCTCTCTACATCGAAAGTCAGCTATTTTATTGGGGAGAGGATCACAGCCTACATGAATTCAACAAAAAATCCTACTGCCAACATTATTTTCAAAGGAACAGTAACGGCAAACCCAACTGCTCCTGCGGTTTCCTCCTCCTCTTCAAGAGGCCCCAGCTTGGCCAGTCTGGGTATTTTGAAGCTTGATATTATTGGTCCAGGTTTAAATATCATAGCAGCATCACCGCCTCTTTAGAGAAAGGGTGAAAAATCAAACCTCGTCTTTAATATTGAATCTGGCACTTCCTTTTCTTGCCCTCACTTCAGCGGAATCGCGGCTTTGGTAAAGCGGGCTCATCCTCATTGGACACCTGCAGCAATCAAGTCTGCCATCATGACATATGTGGGACGACTGAACCTCGGGAAAGGACCCATCTTGGATGAAAGGCTTTAACCTGCGGATGTCTTCACCATTGGGGTAGGCCAAGTCAATCTCGAAAGGCCATTGATCTAGGTTTGTTGCACGATATCCAACCTGATGCACAGACGAGACGAACCAATCAAATGCTCTAGAGTATCAAGCAGTCTTGGGGGAGCTGAACTATATTCATTTTCAGTTGTCCTTGGACCATAGACATTTACAAGGACCGTGACTAATGTTGGCAATTCATCTTATGTTTGTCCTAACGGTTGTTCCTCGCAAGGCGTGTCCGTCAAAGCGAAGCCTTCCAGACTCAACTTCTTGAAATTAAACCATAAAGCAACATAGTTGGTCACATTCAGCCGTGTCAATGCTACTTACAAGGCAGGTGAATTCACCCAAGGATATTTGAGGTGGGATTTTGGAAACTACGCTGTTAGGGGTCCTATATCAGTTGAGTTCATGTAAGAAGTTGTTAAAAGCATAAATAAGGAATTGATTTGTTCCTCATTTTACCGTGATTGATCAAACAGAGCAGAAACCATGAATGAAAATCAATTCTGGTACACTCTAATGATCTAAACTATGAGCAAGGAGAGGAGAAACATTCATTATTCATCGCTGTTTTAATCGCAGATGCGATTCATGTTAAGCAATCCATGAGTTATAGAATTACGTTGCCCCAGAGCACAATACAGAACAAGCAGAGAACTGGTGCACCAGAATTCGATGTACTTCCAAACACCTTGGTCATAGTGCATTTGTCCATCAAAGTATTACTCGCTCTTTGCTAAAAGTACTGTCCTAAGCATGATTAGCATTGCCAATCAAATGGTAGGATTCACAAGATATAAGGATAAGATAGAAATCCAAAATCAAGGGCCCTTTCAACTCATTCAGTATCGCATTTACAGAGTACTCAATTGCATTGTTCTTCCACTGCTCAAATGCCCATTTAACTCATTCAATTATCACATTTAATTTCAGATGCCAACTTAACCTTTCCTGTCTTTATTGCCATTCATTTCTCAGTCTTCTTGTTCATCCAGCATGTAGCTGTTGTATGTGTCCATTTTGCGTGCAAGTTTTTGCTTTACTTCACCGCCCAAATAAGAACTATGATATGCCACGTCTTAAGCAAGAAGCCACCATAATGAAAGAACTTCAGACACCAAACAGAAGCTACAAAGGAGTGATTTAACCCAGGTCACTTGGACAAATTGACCACAAGTCATCTAATTACATTCTGGATTTTTTATGGAACTTCGGTCATGCGCCGATCTTGATCCGTTTCTTTCCTATTCAAAGAGTCGAAGATACTCTCAATGAGAGACTTCCATCTGCCTAACTACACATGTTCCAAGAGAATTTATGAAAGAGAATTTGCTCTTTGCCAAATAATGGGAGAGATGGGAATTCAGGCAATTGCCCATACAATTATGTACAAGTTTCTAAGGGCCCCCGTTTAAGTCCTATAACATATCATCAGCCGAACACGCATACAACAATACAGGGTAATCAATCCAATACAATGACAAGGACAATATCAAATAGCAACAGCCCCGTCACAGAAGGAATTTTTTCACATCAGACGACTAAATCCTTCATATCCAATCATCTCTCCAAAGAATGGTGCGGCCTCTTCCTTGAGCTCTGTTCAGATGCGAGACCCGGACTTCTGCAAAAAACAGAATGCCTTTGTGAGAAAACAACTGAAATAAAACTGAATCCCTTTCCATTTCCAACAACAATTTGCATGTGTAACCATGTGTGAGCAAGTGTGTGCAGTTGAGGGGGAGGAAACGCATCCGGGACACAAGAGAGAGAGAGAGAGAGGTCTGACAAATGTATATCTTGTTTTCTACTTCTTGGTGATTCCTTAGGTGTCCATGATGAACCTGTCACCTGCAACAAGTGGCAATCCCTGAACTTGAGCACACACTACCAGACGGGAATGCTAGAAGCAGAATAGTATGGCTTTTAAGTTTTTTCTCTATATGTTCAATTTTTCCTTATTTTCTTGGCCGGTTTAGTCAGGGAGGAAAACTAGTGAGACTTTGATGAGGGAACACTGTACCACAGCAAGATTGACATCGGCCAACTAATTTCACCCTCAGTTCTGATTCAAAATAAGCACCATCAAAGGCAGTCCAGATCCTCTATCATAGCCTATTGAAAGGAACAGACCACAATCAAAGAACCCCTTCTTTCCACAGAGAGGTGCAAAGCAACCGTCAATTTGATACGGAATAAGTAGCAAAACCAAGTGGAGTGAAGCCCAAGACCAGTTTAAAATCAAGAGAAGGCAATGGAGAAATAACAGCATACAGATAATATTAGAACACCAATGCGAGGAGTGCCCCTGCATCTTCTCCTTACTTTCTATGTCACACTCACATCTAACACCATATTGATACGCATTAACTTTCTTTTTATGTAGACTTTATCGTCGAATTGAAGTTTTAATAGACAAATTATTCTTCTATCAGAAATTCTGGGATAAGACCTAGATGAAGAGATAGGTGTCAAAGACAAGAATAAAGCCAGAGAAAACATGCTGTCATCGCACATCAGCTAAGTAGCTGTAATCTTAAGATCACACATTACATTTTCATCAAGCCAGCATACTGTAAATCACAAATATTTAAGATATATTGGCATGTTACTAAAATATACGAGGTGCTACAGGGACACTACATCCACATTCAAAAGTGAAAGTTGGAATATTTTTGTGCATAGTATCAAAAAGTTGCTCTAAAAGAGTCACATCTTGTAACAGATAAATATTACACAAGAGTAAAGCAATATGTAGCTAGCAAATGGTAACTGGATATTTATTAGTTTGCTCTATGATCAAGAGACTACAACTATAAATAATCAATCATCAAAGCAGGAAGACCTAATTATGAACATCCCTTGGTGGATCTCTACAAATTTAAATTTTATGAGGTAAATGACTTGAATGAACCGCAATGGCATAGGTAATATGTATACTAACAGGAAGGCACATCTTTCTGCTGCTTCTGCTATGGACTTCCAGGTATTCTTCATATGACTGCATGCCAATCCCAAAGATTTACTCGTTAGAACGCAAACATGTGCCCGCAACCAAACTCAAAGTAAATAACAGATATAAGTAACACTAGGATGCAATGCACACTACAAGAATAGGGAAGTAGTGCAGAACTTGTATAATCTGATCCAGGAAAGAATACATTAAGTATAAAGATTCGCTAAAGGCACGATAAAAAGCTTTACCGCGAGAAAGCTAGAATTTCTACACAAATACTAAACTATCAAATTGCAATTCCATCACATCCACTCAGAATCTCAACCAACCTGTGCAATACACTATGAGAAAGGCAATACAGAAACAGCATCTCAACCCTCAAGCATTGGGCTCACAACAAGTAGAGATAGATTAAGGATAGAAAGTGAATTAAGCCCTTCTCAGTTTCATCCCATCTCTCGCCCTGCTGCCATTTGCCACCCCTTTTTGGGTACAAAAAGCAAAGTGATCAGATACATAGAACATCACCAAATAGAAGCATAAGATTGTCAGACTTAGCTTCATGTTTAACAAATGAACATTTCTATGATCCAGAATGTTGGTCAACTGCATAACAGAATCAGATAACTGTCTTGTTGGCCCTATTCACACTCAGTACAAAAAGCTATGAAAGAGACACCGGCCTCTGTTCTTCTGTCATGGTCCTCCTTTGACTAATCACAGCAGCATTTATCAGTTTCAGAAGTTCATACTTTGGCAATAGCAAGATCATGCAAGAAACTGCACTCATCTTGAGTATCTTTACTATAACAAAGGAATAAAAGAGATAATGTTGCTACAAACCATTGTGACTAATACTAGACATGAAACAATTAATTTTAAAGAAGGGGCAACAGAAACAATTCAACCCCATCAGAAAAAGAGCAATCCTCTTTTTGAGTATCAGTTCCTCATAATGATATGCAAAATTTTCAAGGGCAGGTTACTTTAAGGGTGGTTTCAGTACACCAGAAAAAGCTATAAACTTGCGCTCATCAATGAAGAATCAAAAACTAGTGGATACCATGTCAAGAAAGTCATCTTCTGTTAGGGTACTAGCAAGAGGACTTCCAGTGGACAAACCCCACATATCATATCGCAGAGTAACATCTCGATGCGATACAGCAGGCGTATTTCCATTTGCTGGAGGATGTTTTGGTTTTGGAACTTTTGATACTCCAGGTGGGACAGCTAAGTCCTCAGAAAGTAAGGTGCCTGCTGATCTACCATACGCTAAATTGTTTCTGGCAGCTTCAGCATGTTGCGGATAGTACAGAGAAGAATAAGGCATAGCCCATGGCATGTGTACTGCAGGCCCATTATATTCTTCCCCCTGTACCGAACACATGGAAGTCCTTTCAAGAGAGGCAGAATCCCTGATAAAACCACTTTGGTTAGCCTCCTACACTTGCATTAAACAATACCTAGCACAGTTCATTACGTAGACTAGACATACCTTCTAGTTTCTCCATCAACATCAGCATCACAATCAAGCAGCTCACAAAGAGCTTCTCCAACATCCTGGGGTAACTCCTGACAAAGAAAAAGCAAGCACTTAGACTATTTCAATAGGCAGATCATGGAAAAAGGATAAAGACATCGAGATAAAGAAACCTGACAATCTCTGCTAATTTTGACAGGTTTGTTGTCATTAAATGGGTTCTTAAGATGAAGAGTCTTCTGGAAGGGCAAATCATATAACCGCAGCCATTTGACCTTAAAACTGCGGCCCCAAGGATTATTTCTACCATTGCCTTGACTCCACACGTTGTCCCTCCTCCACCCAATAGGAGACATCATTTGAGCATACCCTTGGAAGAACCCACTCATGTTGACACTAAATATTAAAATCACCTTTCCAGAATTCTGCAAGACCAAGCATACATCTCTCTAAAACATATACATTGAGAAACCATCATATAAACATACAGAAAATAGGCATTCTTACATGAAAGGCTTCTTCCAAAATGGGTTCATTCATGACCTGAGTAGCCCAGATTCCTTTCTCAATTGATAGTCGGAGATTGTGATGATTCAAACTCTTAATGATAAAATACCTAGTGCTATACCATCTACCCTTTCTGTTGGCAATTGAATCTCCCATTTTATCCTGACCACACCCTGGTTCTTCCGAGTTAGAGGGATATTGATCCTGGTTTTGTTTATCTGTACTTTCTGTAAGAAAAGAACCAGCTTTAGGAGCAAAAGGGAAGGGGGGGAAGGGGAGTTAGTCCACTCGCACTCCTGATACAGCTCAATTGTAAACAATACAAATTTCCATGTGCCTACCAAATTTTAACACCTTTGAAAGATAAGTGCAAGATGGCATAAGAAACAGTCTAAATGATGCATCACTTGGCATCCTGGCCAATCAAATGCTCACAGACAGTCCAGTGGTATCACTTAAATTAGTTATCCTGCCAAATTGATACCGCACAACCAAACACCTAGATCACGGTGCAAAGTTGTAGAAACCTGTGACGTAGATGCCAAGTCCCACAAAATATCTCAACTGCCTCACTGCAGCGCAAAGGGAACTAGTTCACTAAGCTGGCCTTCTGACCAGTCACCAATCCTCCTAATTTCCTCCATTGGGCATATATCAGCTTCATGTAAACCCTAGCCAACCAGCAAAGCTTCCACCTTTTAAGCACGGAGCTGCCAGGTCATGTACAATCTAGTTCAAAAAGTCTACAAAAGAATATGAACCAAATACCGACTCACAAAGAATTCACAGGGACGACATGACATTGGGAGAAAAACAACTGGAAGGTAGGGAGTCTCACTAATTGAGCAACTAAGAACATCCAAACAATGGCAATGAGACCTGTTCCCATTCTTGATAATTGTCTACAAAAATGACCCAGTGCCTTCGCTTCCTCTTTAGTACACAACATAATTCAAATCTTCCTCTCTTCGTTCTCCTGTACCTTTTCCCCATGCCATGACCATGACATATTGTCAGATCTTTTCACAAGAGTACTCAAAAACTGCCTCTGTAGCAGATCAAACGAGTTCTTATCACCTCATACTTAAAGGAAGCCACTCCTACTTATTCTCAAGTACTCATTTCTCATGCCATTCTTTCTAGAGTGCCAATACATTCATCAAATATTCCTGTCTCGAATACTATCACCTTTTGCACATGTAGACACTTGACCACCACAAGAAAACTACTTTTAGGCCTTAGATCACTGCCTTCTCTTCACATCCAATGAAGCACAAATCAACTAAACAGGTGCTATCAGCAGAAAAATAATTACAACATTCTCCCAAAAAAAACCGTTACAGGAAAGCCAAATTTCAAAGAATCATTATGAGCTTCTCTCACTTACAGGGAAAAAAGAAATGATCAAAACTAGACTTCTAGTCTTTCTACTACTTGCATCGTTCTACAGATTTAGTGGTTTGAAAAAACAATGCCTGATAGAGCAAAAGCATTCACTGCGTGAAATGTTTCACATACTTGGCGGATTGGACAAACAAGAAAAGAAAAGGGCTTGATAGAGCAACACACGTAATCCCATTTACGTCCTTCTTTACCCTTAGCACAGTTAAGCATTTGCAATGACATTTCAAAATTGTCTGTGATCATGCTGAAACACAATATACTAAGAGACAAATTGTCGATTACTTTCCAAGTAAAAGCTGAGTAGCAAGTGTCCAATACATATATTTATCCTATTTATTGAAGATCTTCCATTCAAGAGTTCAGCTGCATTTGCTGAGGATAATGGTCATGCAGAAGACAAACTCTTAATTCTTAATTTTGTGGTTCTGCTAAATAACAGTACAAAACCAGGACTTTTATCAACATGGAAAGAGGACAAGTGGTTTCCCCAAGTCAAGCAGCACTAATAAACGCTAGAACTTAGAAAAATATTTTGATATCAGGCAACCAACATGGTCTAAATGTAGTAGCATTTTGAGCATCCACAGGCTAGACAAGTTTTCATTAATATTGGAAGACATATGTCTCAACTGCATAAAAAAGTTATCCATTGTTGGAAGATATATGTTTCAACTGTACAAAATTATCCATCCCTTACCAGGTTCATCCAAAACCCCCATGTCATGCCTCCCTTCTGTCACTGATGAATCAACCACGGATGCATTATCTTTCGCAGAATCATAGGACATCTCTTTATAATTTCCCTGAAAGTAGTAGGGCTTCATGTCAAAGCTGCAGCAGGGGACTAGCGATGGGGAGAGGAAGATGAACATAGCACAAATCATGCGGCTAATAGTTCAGCAATTCATCGAAATGAGCCGAAGATTAAAATCTGTCATAAAAAGGGCCAGCATTTACAGAATGCCGAAGACCGCACTAAACGGCAAAACGCAGAACTCCACGAACACAGCCGTACAAGGCAAGTTTTCTCGAAATCCCTAGGCACCAAATCATTCGGTCAGGACTACCTATTCAAAGAAGAATCCGCACGCCTTCCGGAGGCGGGCCTATACAGCGAACCGCCTATCTCCCTATCTTCTGCACAATCAAAGCATTAAGCTCCCCCCATCAGCAACAGACCACTTATCGCGTTAATCGAGAGACCGCGACGACGATCAATGCTCTTCCTAATCGATTGACAAATCAAATTTGCACACTGGAGCAGCAAACAACACGAACCGGAAAACCAGTCCAAGCCATCCTCCCGCACAGCAAAACTAGAACAGAATCGCACTGATTCCCGAGAAGACACACAGCAATTGCAACACTCGGATAAGCAAACTCCGACGACACTGAGACACGACCACCGGACAAGACAAGCGAGTCCGTCCACGAGCCACACAGTACGTGCGAGAGAGAGGAACACGACAGGGCGCCTCTCTACTATGGAAATTGAGGATGTCGCGAGCGACCATAAGAGTTCGCAGAGAGAGAGAGTTGGTAGTGAAGGCGTACGTACCTTCGCCGGAGAGAGAGAGAGAGAGGGAGAGAGGGAAGCGAACAGCGGAGGGAATTCGCAGGCGCGTGATAACGAGAGTTGATAACTGATAAGCTTTATATCAATATGATACTTCTTCGTTTTCCCTTTTGTTATTAATACATGGAAAAACCCACCCGAACTAGTATACTTATAACAAATTTACTCCGAATGGGTGAGGGCAAATCTGTAATAAAATTTACCTGAAACTAATTTTTAGGTCACAAAAAATCCTAAACGGATACATTTGTAATAAATATACTCCAAACTGATGTGGATTTCTATGTGGACTTGCCATGCCAATTGAGTTTTTGTCGGATGTTAAATTTACCCTAAATTAGTAAACGTGTAATAGATTTACTCAAAATTAATTTTTTGATCATAAAAAATCCAAACTGAATAAACTTGCCATGTTAATTGAGTTATTCTTATGTGTTATCCAGTTCAATAATTTTACAGTAAAATTTTATGGAAACTAACGGAGAGTAAATATGTCACAAGTGTACCGATCTTTATGGTATTAACCTTTTTTTTCTTATAATCCAGATATTTGGTTTGTTCTTTAATAATAATTCACTAAGAATTCTTAACCAAAAAAAAATAATAATTCACTAAGAATAGGCTCAAACAGACGAGTCCTTGAAATATATTATGTGAACTCGCAAAAAATTATTGGAAATAGATTTTACTGGCAAACAAGTGCCACGTATTATGTGCACAAAAGAAAAACCAAAAATTAATTGCGAAAAATGATATTTCACAGCGACCAAAAAAAATGACACCGAGATCACAGGGTTCTCTAGCGACGTTGGAATAGTATTAGGACAGGTTAGGACTAACTAATCCATCCTTGGTTTGAACCCAACAATACTTAATTGGAAATAGATTTTAGCCATGTGAACACCCAAGGGTTTAAGTAATCAAGGGTTCGATTTTAAATGTATCAAATTAGATAATTAAATCACAGCATCAATCGTTCACAGCAACTCAAACAGACAAATTTGCCATTTCTTGAGCAAACTTTACTTGATGCACATGGACATAGCAATTTGCATGCATTAGTAGTATGGATTAGTCGAACCAGATATTATGATACCTTATGTCATATAAGAAAAAAGGAAGGTGTCTTAGCTATGTATTACTAATGTTCAATTTGTAAGGGATATTTATTTATTTGTTTTTTAATGAAAAATGTATAATGATATCCAAAAGATTATTTAATTGAACTTCCAGAATATCAGTATTTCAGTATTTCTTTCATTATTGATTGGGATCTGATTATTGTTACGAAAAAGAAAAACAGAACTATAATTTTTAAAGTCTATTGCAACTCAATCTCAACTTAACTTAGCTTTCAGCTTGCCATCCTAATTTGAAAGGCTACTTTGGAGAATATGGGAATGTGAAATGTGATTTCACCGATAGAATAGACAATTCACTTTATTGCCTTCAAATGAGAAATAGTTCATTAACAAAAAAAATTATTACATTAAAAATGTGACGAAATCATCGATCGTAACAGTTACATGCGGTATAATGTCATTCACACCAGAATTTTCCCGAGCCCTAAATTTCTAGATACGACTGCGCAATAACCAGTGATTAATGATCAAGCCCATTAGGATGAGATTATTTGAGCGATTATTGGGGATAAACGGGGTTAACATAGCCATTGCGAACCACCCACCTGGGTGGCGCTGCTGGAACGCGCACTCTTCCTCTCGCAAAAGGTTGAGTGTTCGAATTCTGGGCGCCGCATGGTGACTTAACCGGTGGCACGTGTGTGGTGGCTAGCACGTATCGCCCATAGGATTTACTCCCCAGTTGTCGGCCGTGCGGGGGTTCCCTGAGTTATCAAAAAAAAAAAACATAGCCATTGCGATTTGTAAACCTTCTCTCTAATTGCCTAAAGGGCCAAAGTCCAGCTTTGGGCTTTGCAAACTAGGACTCCGTGTATGCCCAATTTGCTTTACAAAAGCCCAGTTCAGTTGGGCTTCTGAAGTATTATGTTCATGGGCCTAACATTGACTGGATATGAATTATGGTAAGAAGGGGTTCCAGGCATTTAGCTCGTCAAGGATTTGGGTTATGTGACTTGCTTGTGCGGCTAGGGTTGTTTTGGGAGACATAGTGTTTGTTGTTATTTTGGTTCGAGCAAGAGCTTCTCACTAGGGTTAAGCAAAAGGAACTGCCCAGACCGGACTGAATATGCCGGTTCTGGGCAATTCTTGGAGTCACCGGTCCGATTCTCGATTCCATAAAATTAGAACTAGTTAATTTCGGTCTGGCTCCCGGTTTCAGGGATGGAATTGCCCACCCTGACCAAATCGATCGATTCCAACTTCTTGGGTGGGAACTGGTCCGCTTGGGAAGCAATTGCCCCTACTTCTCCCTCTTGTTCTTCACAGAAAGCATCAACCGGCGATGTATAAATCTTGAGTGATGACTAACATGGGCCAGATCGAACAATATCTTTGACCCTACATCACCGGGTCAAGACTCTAATGGCCCGTTCAACCCGATATGAGCTTTATGAATGTGGAGTGGGTGAATCATTTAGTGGAAGGAGTTAGAAAAGGCAAATAATAATCCGTTCAGATTATAGCATGCCTCAAAAAGTGAGTTCAAGGTGTCAAATTATCAAAGTCACGTTTCTCCATCAATGAATGATTGTGGGTGCTATCCATTTCAAGGACAAGTTCTCATGAGTCATGACCATGTTGTACACATGTTCAATCCTATTACTTGGTGGATGTCGGTACCTCCAAATATCTTAAACCCTATTGCCATTATTCTTGTATGCATATGGACATGGATCATACCAATCTAGGGATAAATTAAGACGTTCATTTCCTTATGATAACTCAATCGAATCAATAAACTAATGAATAGTTAGGATACTGGTCATCATATACCTATATATTAATTTTCTCATTGCAGCATAATTATAAGAGTTAATACCAAGAAGAACTCCAAACCGGTACACTTATTATAAATTTACTCAAAACTAATTTTTTGACTACCAAAAATCACCAACTGGTATATCAGTGATAATTTTACCCTCCATTAGTTTTCGTTAAATTTTACCGTTAAATTTTTGAATTGAATAACACATTGCAGTTGATAAGTATATAAGTTTGGGATTTTACCCTCTATTTGTCACAAGTATACCAGTTTGTGATTTTTCGTGGTATTAATTCAATTTAGTTGAGGGTAAATTTATCACAAATGTACCAATTTTGAGTTTTTGGTGGTTAAAAAATTAATTTGGGGTAAATTTATCATGAATGTACCAGTTTTTTATTTTTCATGACAAAAAGCTTAGTCTGGGGTAAATTTATCACAAGTGTACCGATTTGGGGTTTTTCGTGGTATTTATCCTAGTTATAACATAGCTTGACCTTTTCTTTTTTTGGTATAAAATTGAGACACAAGATACTTTCTCATATTGCAAACATAAATTATGTCATATTTATTTATTTTATGAATATTAGTGCATTATGTATCTGCTAGATAATGTACACGCTCACGTTGGCATATAATATTCCAGAATAGAATTGATCATGGTTGAGACCATACAAAATCCTACTTGGGAAAGTGTAACATTTATCATCACGAACTTGTTTTTTTTTTATACACTTTGGACCTTTAGCTGTTCATAGAGAATCAAATGACGAGTGCAAATATATTATAAATGAGACAAACAAAAAGGGGTTAGAGATGAAGTTCGCCTAATAATAATAATAATAGTAGGTTGAACCAACTCAATGAAACTGAAGACTCGATATTGTATTGTTTAGGTAACTAGAACCAAAGTTTAGTGTACAAATTGATTCTTAACCTGGTCCAACGCCGTGGTTAGAATTTATTAGTTTATAGACTCGCATGCATGCAATAATGATGTCAACATTCTTCGCGAAATGTGCTTTCTAGGACTTGCTTAGTTGTAAAAGTAAAATTATCAACCAACCTCACATCGTGATTCATTAGGGTGTCGAACTAGGAATCCCTCTCATGTTTTTCAGTTTAATATATAGGATAAGTACATTAAAAGTTCTAAAACTTATCATAAAGTGCGCTTGAGTTCTAAAACTTGTAAAAAGTGCAAGTAAGTCCTAAAACTTACCAAATTTGTGCAATCAAGTCTTTCCGTTAAGTCAGTGAAACTTGGCTAATGAAAAATGCTGAAGTGGCTTTTTTTTTTAATATTTTCTCTCTTCTACGTGGCATTAAGATTAACTTAAGCATTAAGACGACATCGTTTTGAGCAAAATCTCATTTTCAATCTAAATTTTATTTAAATTAGATTTTTTTAAAAAAAAAATTAAAAAGCCAAAAGTTTTTTTTGAAAAAAGAAAGAAAAAAAATACAGGTGGGGGAACCTTTTGCTTGTTGTCCTTTTGCTTTTCGTTGCCGCCCCATATCAAGGAGAGGGTCGTGGCCTTCTCTCAGTTTTGGCGAAAGCCAGCAGGGCCTTGCTTATGTTAGGCATGGGTCATTAGCCCTCACTGAGGCACTAGCGATCCCGCCGGCCATCACCAATGCCTCACCGGCAATGGGCCGGAGGGCCTAGCCCTTCTTCTACTGATGGTTTTTTTTGTTTTCTCTTTCTTGTGTTTTTTTAAGCCTTTTTTTAGTTTGTCTTTTTTCGAAAAAACTTTTGGATTATTTTTAACCTAATTTAATTATGATTTGGTATAATAATTAGGATTCGGATCAAAACAACATCATTTTAGTACTTTAGTTAACCTTAACGCCGCATAGGTCGCCACGTAGAAGAGAGAAAAAAAAAATCATGTCATAATTTTTTGTTAATCAAATTAGACGGAGTTAACGGAATGACTTGATTACACCAATTTAACAAGTTTTAGGACTTGATTGCATTTTAAAAAATTTTAAGACTCAATCTTACCTTCGCGACAAGTTTTAAGACTTTTGTTGCACTTCCCTATTGTTACTATCATATTAGTATGACTATTACAATGTTGAAGTGGCAAATATACTAAGTAGGTAAGGGGTAATGACATCAATAGTGCTGGGAAAATAACGCGGAATTTAACGAATTTTGCAATTCAAATCAAATGTGAAAGAACGAAATTATCAAATAAATCAATGAGAAACGATAAAGAATATCAGAGATTTACATAATTTAGTTCCAGTGTTGGTGTTACGTCACGGGGAGAGCCAGCCGCCAAGAAATCCTCTATAATCCGAAGAGTACAAAGTTTAAAACGCTAAAGTGTTTCCAAGCCCTTAGTACATCCAAAACAAACTCATAAGTGTTATCTCACAATCTCTCGTATAGAACTCACTAAGAAAACAAAATCCGATACTTCTCTTATTTGCTCTGCTTTGATATGAGAGTAGAATTTTATCTTATATATATGTGTGTGTGTGGGAAACCTCTTTCGTGAATCCTATTCATACAAGCAAATCTACTCAAACCTGAAACATATTCTTAACAATATCACCTTGGCTAGACTTTGGAGTAAGTCATAGTACTCATCATTCATATTGACTCTCCCAATATCTCGACGAGTGCTCAACTATCGCAGATATGTAGAGGAATGAGCTCGATCCATATGTTCCTATAATTCTCCACCGCAAGAAGTTTCTTCATGGTTACATCCTCTCCTAACATATTAATTTTGTCGCAGAAATTACAGTCACTAATGAACTCCATTCTCAAGTGATATCCCTGGCTTCCGACGAACACCACATCAACCCAATGTATTATGCCAATATCGCTAAACATCTTATTAGACCACAACGCCTCTTCAATTCCTTTCATTATTACCATGTTTTTGGCTTCAATTGTTGCCGAAACCACGTTATCTCTCAACAATGCCTTCTAACTCATAGCCCATCTAATAGAAGTAAAAGCACAACCTCTCATAAATCAATCATCCTTCAAGTTCCCTACGTGATCTGGGTTCTCAAACCCAGTTATCGTCACACTACCTGAATTGTGTTCTCCGAAATATATGCCCCAACGTCTATCATCCCCAACAAAACTGGGAGGATCCATTTCACGGCATCATAATGTACACTAGATTAGCCGTATACACTCCTAATTGCATGTGATTATCCATGGCGTAACTCAAACAACCAATAGTATTAGCTTGTGAAGCAAGGGACAAGTGCTCCACCTCCGTCCAAGTACACGATGACAGTGTAGACAGTTTATGATATGCAGCAAGTAAGGTACATTCGGAATTTGCTTATTTGCAAGTTGAAGAGCCTTGTCGCTTTCCTGACATAACTCTTTAGAGTCACTCGCATCATCCCAGCAGTCTTCACTCTCTGCATTTGCATGCTCAAAGTTTTTTTTACTGCACCCAAATTATATACTCCATTATTTGCATACATTTGCCATTCTATCTCATCCACCTCCATTAACCATCTTGAAGCTTCGTCAACTCTACCAATGAAACAACTGTCAATTGTTTGAACATCTTCAGTCTCTCTCTCTCTCTCTCTCTAACTCCATTTGTTTCTGAACACTGTCCAAATCTTTCTCTGTAATCGATCCCTTGCCTCTTACAAAATAGAGCAGTTTTGTCAAAGTAACATCTCCACTGAACATAAAAACGAGTGAGTCTCCCTTAGTGCACCACAACCTATATCAATTTCATTCCACGCACATGGCCTAGGAATATGCACTTCCTTGCCATCACTCACGCAAGCATAAACACTCTTGTCTGGTGATCACATCAAGCTCAGGGAACACGCTGGGCCAAAGAATTTGGGCTCGTAGTCTCGGGGCAAAGGTGGATATTTTCGAAAAAGCAAGCTTATTTGACCACATTTTCTCAGGAGTTTTTTAATCAATTTCTGGCGATGGTGTTCTATTCACCAACTAATAAGTAGTATTCATTGCTTCAACCCACAAATCTTCACTTATTCTAGCATTGGAGAGTAAAGAGGGAGTTCTTTCCAATATAATTTTGTTAATCAATTCTACAACTCCATTCAACTATGGTATATTGGCAACAGTACGTTATTTCACTATGCCTTCTTTTACGCAATACTGGCTTAGCTCCTTTGAATAGAATTCCCACCCTTTATCATTTCTTGAGCAGTTGATCCTCTTTCCTATTCGATTTTTTTATTATTGCTTTCCATAGCTTGAACCTACTAGGCACCTAAAGACAATCCAAAATTTTCTCAAAACACCGTCAACAAAGGACAACACATACCTAGCACTACCCTTGGACGGAACTTGAGAGGGTCCCTATAAGTTTGAGTGTACACAGCCTACAATCTCCAACATCCGATAAACTGTCGTATTGAACTTCAATCTCCGCTGACTACTCTTGTCGCAATGTTCACAAAAGTTCATCTTCTTAATTCGGTGACCTCCCAATAGATCCTTCTGACTCAGAATAATCATCTCCCTCTCACTCATGTGTCCGAGTCTCATTTATCACAATTGTGTCATGTCCTGACTTGAAACCAAATAGAATCTATCAAATGAGTGAATTATTGTTGTTCCGTTTAGCATATACAACCCGCAATCTATCTTCCCTTGCATTACAGTAAGCACACCTTGAGAGACCTTTTAAATTTCACCATTTAATAGAGATACGGTATCCGACCTGTCAAGAGCACTCAATGAGATAAGGTTATTTCTTAGCTCCGGTACATGTCTTATGTCAATCAACATTCTCACACTCTATCTTGTATCTTAATTTGAACTATTCCGAAGGCTACTACTTCAGAAGTAGCACCATTTCGCATAAGCACCTTGCCAGCCTCTGTGTGTCGATAGGTAGTGAACCCATGTCTACGGGAAGTCATATGATAACAACATCAAGAGACCAACATCCCATCATCACCCAATGGACTTATGGTGATTGTTGTGGTAACAACATTAACATTGCTTATAGACTCCACTTTAACCCTTTTACCCTTGCACCTTAGACAATCTCTCAATAGTGCCTCACTCATCTTAGTGATAACATTGACGGTTCCGAACATTACACCTCGATTTAAACAGCTCTTCCATCTATTATTTCTAGACTCTCTGCAATGATCTTTACCCTGAATCAAACCTTGCACCATATCGTGCACTAAGCTATCTTGTTGTAATTTCTTTTGCCAGTCCTTAAAAAACAAGTGCATTTTACCTCTTCCAAAGTAACTGTAGTGCGTCCCTGTAGTATTGGATTAGCAAGTGCTCAAAAGAATCCGATAAAGATGCCAACAACATCATGCCTTGTTTCTCATTAGGTAAGACCTTGTCGCAACCTAAAATTTTCTCTCAGGCTAATGGATTATTAAGACTAAGCCTAACTCGGGCCATCCCGAGCCCTATCAATTCGCAACTTAGAGTTTAAGTTCTTAACATGCAAAAGTTTTCATGCTCGAAGTTGCCAATAATCTATTTGTGGTAGGTCGATTAGAAACTTAAATAAAACATGGGGAGATATGTTTTATTTCTACGAACCAGAAATTCTAAGCTCAGGAACTTGGTTACGCTAGATCTAGTCTAATGCCCTTTCAGTACCTTTTCTTTTCAAACAAAACATGTTTATGCATGCAGTCTCGATCCATTTTAACTTAGTCACTAGCATGTGAGGTAATCATGCAGGTGCGCAGACCACCAAAGTAACACCTAATAATCAAAACACTAAATAAATTGCAAGATTGGGAAAATTACTTACTTCGAAGCAACATAAGTATCTGCATTATTAGCTAGAAAATCACATCAACAATCTTAATATGATTTCTAATTAACAAGCAGTTCACTCAATATTTTTTTGGATTTTCACTTATTTAAATGAAAGCTAACCTATATGTAATGACGTGCAAAAATTAACATGCGATTAATGCAGCATAACTTGCAAACTATACGTCATACGACGATGTGACCTATTTCTAGTGACGGGCAAATGATTTATTTTTTTGTATTTTTTCAATGAAATTTGAAATTAAGAAAAATGCCTAAATTAACATGCAATCTATTCTTAAAAAATGATAATTTAGTCTATCCTAAAGTGATTCTTTTTGGGATTTTTATGAAAATTCGAAATTATTAAATATCCTAAATAATCCATTAAGATTAAAACAATCTTTAATTTAAACTAGGAAATATGTTACCCTAAATCCCAATTTAAATCAAATAATTATCTTATTCTTTAGGATATATTTAAGATTCCCTAAGCATGCAAAAATTAACTAACATATTTTTTTATTTTCTTTATTTAAAAGGAAAACAATTAAACAAAGATAACAACCACGTTCAAACAATCCACGCAATCTGCAAGATTCTTCTTATTAAATTCAAATTAGGCAAATAAATCAAACTAACGGTCATATCTATAAGGTTATAGATATCGACGGAAAGCTGATTGTTCGAATTTGGAAAGCAAATAAAATCTATTATCGTATCTAAGTGATTATGAATAAAATAACGATTTTCCGTTTCACTGCGTATCGTACCTTAGGGATAAGGTCGGATAGTTGTCCAGATACGTTGCCAAATTAGGAATGATTCATAATTTTAGATATTTTTAAATATTGCGAATATCACAAAATTACCCTAAGATATCTAGCTATCTACCAAAATATTCACGATATAATCAAACACCCGAAAACTAGGAAATTAAATATTTAAAAGAAATATTTGGATAATCTTACCTAATTTACGGATATCTTCCAAATTCGAATCACCGATGGATCGGGCTTGCGGATCACGGGACGACCGATGATGGGTGGTCGATAGTGGCTCATGACGACGGTGGCGTCGGTGGTGCAAGGGCACGGCAGGGTCAGTGTTGGGAGCGGCGGTACTGCGGCACGGCGGTGCAGCGGCAGGGGTGTCCGGAGCGGCGGGGGCAGCATCGCGGTGCGGCGGGCAAGCGTGCGGTAGGGGCTTCTGACGCGATGAGAGTGTCCGACGCGGCAGGGGCAGCGGTGCGGTGCGGCGGGCGAGCTTGCGGCAGAGGCGTCCAGCTCGGCGGGGGCAGCGGCGAGGGAGTCCGGGGCAGCGGCGGCGGTGGTATGTCTTCGGGTAGTAGCAGCAGTGCGGTGCGGCAATGGGCGTTGGCGTGGCAGGTGGCGGCGGTGCTACGTCAGGCGTGCAGAAGGGGCGTCCAGCGCGGCAAGGGCAACGGTGCCAGCGTGGCGGGGATAGCGGCGGTGCGTCGCGGCGGCGGGCAAGCGGCGATCCTCTCTCTCACTCTCTTCACATGTGCCTCTCATGTGCCTATCTAAAAAATCTGATTTCTAAAAATTATGAGACCTCCCCTTGATTATGACGCTTCACGATATATTTATATCTCAAACCTATGTTAATTAGCCGGGCTTTCTAGTCCTAATGGGCTGAAGTTTAGGCTTTATCCTTTAATTTTATTTAATTCCAAGTTGGCTGAATTAATTTGAGCTTTTATTCAATTAAGTTTAATAGGCTGATATAAGCTCAAATTAAGACAACTAAGGTCTTTTTAGACTTGTGATTTTCGGCCCCTGCCTTCTGAGTGAGCCAAATTTCGTTCAGTGCCCGAACTCGATTTACCCAATAGATTTTCAACTTCCTCGTCACCGCCGATCCAATGCGGAATGCAACTAACCTATATGAACTTAAACTATATGCCATGCAATTTTAATATTTTTGTTTAGGGGTTAAACTTTAATCCTTAATTTTCTATGTAAATGGTCGGTCGAAATTTAGGTATCAACAGACCTCATTGATGTTTTTAAATCTATCATGTGATATTCCGAATTTCGACCCATTTTTGGGGTTTATAAAACGTGTAATTTGTTAGTGTGCTTATAGTAAAATCTTGCCCAGGAACTGATCACTCCCAGTTATTGTTTTAAAATAGAGATTTCGCTAGAATCGCATTTGATTGAATTTGGCCGTTATTTAGAACCCGAATTTTGGTGTCGAATTTTTCGGAGTTCTGTGACTAATTTAATTGGACAGTGTCGATATTATTGTGGCCAACTTCGATATTATCCGGAATATGTGAAAAGTGAATTTTTGACTGGGTACGAATTTGAACTGGTAGATCACCCTTACAGTGTGTTTTTATTAATACCCTTTGGCCATTTATCCTAATTATTAATTAGGATTTTCGGGAACCGTTAAATCGTTTTCGGATTTGAATCGTGGCCGTTGAATCGTGATTATTACGATTTGACTTTTTCTCTCTCCTCTCTCTCTCTCCTCCCCTCTTTTCCTGCCGGTCCCCCTACGCGTCGGACTCCCCCACACCTACTCTGTTGATCCACTAACCCACCAACTCCTTCTCTCTCCTCTCCTCCCCCTCTTTCTTTTCTTTTCCCTTTTTCTTTTCTTACTTTCTTCTTCCTCCTCTCCCCTCCCCTTGATGCTGACTGGTTTCGCCCGCTTCTGTTTTGCCCGCGACCAGCCGAGCCACCGCCATCCCGACTTCCTTCTGACCGAGCAGCGCTGCCGCCGTCGCCTCAAAATCGCCGTCGTCGGACCGCCCAAGCTGCATGCCGGTCGTCCTTGCCGGTCCAACCCCGCCGACCCAGCCGCTCGTTGTCCCGCCGCCGTGCCACCTCGGCTCCGCCGCCCATCGTCCTCCTCAACCGAGTCGCGCCACCCTAGCCCCTTCCCGATAGAGCCACGTCCGCCTAGTCCAGCCGCCGCGGCCAAGCTTCGCTCGCCTTTGCCACTCGCCGCTGTCGCCCTGGACATCACCGCCGCTGTCCCAACTGCTGGGACACCGTCACCAGCCGCCAACTCCGCCTGGAACAATCCCCAAGAAGCCCCGACTAGCCCCCACAACGGTCGTTTCTTCGTCGCACCCGTTCACCGCTCGCTGGAGCAAATCCAAGGACACCACGGACCGCCCTCATCGCCACCGTTGTCCTCGCGCCTTCGCCGGCGTTAGTTGTGTAAATTAACCCCTAATCTCGTGTTTAGGGTGTTAAACTTACTTAGGGTAGTTTAATTTATGTGTAGATTAGATTGATTATGGGTTAGTAATTAGTTAATTGTGATTAGGGATTAAGTTATCAATCATTTTATTGTTATTGATTATTATATTAAATCAATTATTTTTCGAAATTCAAATATTATTTTATTAGTTAATAAATTAATTCTGAATTAAACATTAATATTTTATTATTAAATAATTAATTTACGAAAATTAAATATTATTATTTTCGGAAAATTTCTAACGTCAAATTGTGATGCCAATGTTGATTTTCGCCGTATAAGTTTGCATATTTAGAAAATGATTTGAATGATTTTGTTTCAATGTAATATTTTGACATTTTGGAAAATTAAATTATTTTCGAATATTATTAATTAATTAATTCCGAATTTAATTTATTATTATTTCGGAAAATTTATGATTTCTAGCTTGAATTGGCGATTTTGCCGCCAATTGGCGTATTAAATTGATTTTATGGCAAATTGTTTGATCGAAAGTTTCTGTGGAAAATTTATGAGACTTTTGGAATTAAATTATTTTATTCTGTTATGTCAAGTAATGTTAGTGATGTTTTGGGGTTGATAATCATGTTTGGCATTGTAGCTTACAAGAATTGATTGACTGTTTGCATGTGTGGCCACTTGGTATTATTGTATGACATCGATGAGAGCACGGTTCATGTATGCATGGGCTAATTGAGAAGATAATAATTGCCCGGATTGTTTGTGTGCTCGTGTGGTCACATGTTGGAGCCGTCTTGCTATATATCGCTTGACGATGTCCGATTTATCGAATGCTTGGAGATTATCTAGAGTGTCGATACCCCGAATGCCTTGTCGCGGCCCGAGACCGGACTTGATGCTCCTTACAGGATACCATCTTACTGTGTATCGTTTGATGTTGCCGTATTGAAATGCCGTCATCCTGTGTATCGTTTGACGTAGCCGTGCCCGACGGAGCGGGACGGAGCCTGATTATACCGATAAACTACCATCTTGCTACATATCGCTTGATGTGTAGTGGCCCCGAGGGGGCGTAATAATTGAAATATGTGTGATGCATAGTGCTTGATTATGTGGTAGAAACTGCTAGGCATGGTATGGGACGTGCCCAAGTGGATTATATCTTATAATCGGGACACTCGCGCCTGTGATGCACTGATGCATGGGTAATTTATTTAAATGCTCCGAGTATGCGACATATGCATTTCATTAACGAGTGTACCAAGGCGAGGTAAGGATACCTATGATTGTTCAATAATGTTGTTGTTGTTGCGGTTTTGCTTGGTTAGGGACCCCCGTGCTAGTTGACCTCCTAAGCGAGCTTAAGCCGTTAACTTATTGAGACTTTCATCTTATTTGTTGTTATTAACCCTTTTTTCAGGTCCTTAGCGTGTCGCTGCACCTAGTTTGGTTCAAGGTGTTTGGAAGCTGCCTTTTTGGGATCGATTTTTTTTTATGGAGTAGATTAACCCGGCCTTTGTCTTTTGTTGGCTTTTGGTGGTAACGCCCGAAGTGGGCTTGTAAGAATGTTCTCAGGGGTTAATCAAGTGAAGATTAAAATAGTGTTATGTTTTGTTTTCCTAACTATCCCTATTTGTTGTTGTCCGGGGATTCTTGTGTTCGCTTTCGTATGCATATTAAAAGATAAAAAGAAAAGGGTCAGCGACGAGTGTTGGGTTGTCGCATCTCAACGACTGAAGCGGTGTGTCGCGTGTCCATAGGGTTTAGGGCGTGACACATCATGAGTTTGTTAAAGTCATCTAAATAGCCTCTATTGGATTTGGCTTCAACCATCCAGAATTGAAACATACTTATTAGCATGTATAAACAATTATTCAAAGAATCATCATATAAATTGGCTCAAGCTTTGCTAACAACGTTGCGGCATCCTTCTCTTTGACTACTTCTATCAATACCTCATCCGACCGATCCGACAAAATTATACTTTCCACCTTCTCCATCAACTTCACCATATCGGCCTCTTTCATCATTTCTGGTAATTTATTTTTAACATCCAACGCCTTCACCAAACCATAGATTATCAACAAGACACGCATCTTAATGCTCCACAATCCAAAGTTATTCCTCTCATTGAACTTCTTAACCTCAACTTTCACTCTAGACATAATTGTAACAACAAAATTTCTAAATAGTGATCAGATAAGCAAAAACCCCAAATCAACTTTAAAAACTCTAACCTTAGCTCTAAAACCCATTGTTGTGAAAATAACGTTGAAGCCAATGGATCTTGCAATTCAAGTAAAACGCAATAAAGAGAAATTACTAGAGAAATCAACAAAGGAAGATAAAAAAAAATACCATATATTTACATGATTTAGTTCGAGTGTCAGTATCTACTCCATGAGAGAGTAGTCACCATGAAATCCACTATAAATCAGGAGAATATAGAGTTCTTTTTTTTGCTAAATAGGAGAAAAAATAGAGTTTATAATTGCTTAAGTGTTTCTTAGTCCCCAATTGCTCCCAAAGCAAACCAAAAATTGTGATCTTCCAATCTCTCATAGAGAACTCACTAGAAACTCACGAAGAGAAAATCTGCTATTCCTCTTATTTGCTGTATATGATATCATAGTAGAATTTCATATATGTATATAGATAAAACTATTTCTTAGTTAATGTTAGAATATTCAAACTATTTCTCACTATTTTAACTGCATGATCATCCCGAAATCCTAGTAATGAAGTTTGCTAAATGACCCATCAATTATTTCTTACTTAATGTTAGAATATTCAAAGTTAAATCACCCCCATCATCTAACAATTTAAGCTTTTACTGCAATTGACTGTAGTCTTACGAAATCTTTCATAGTATCACAGCAAGAAGTCCCGAGTTCAATTCTTCCTTGACCACTTATTTGGCTCCCATACTATATATTTTCGTGCTTAGTCTTAATTCAAAATTCAACCTTCGAGTGAGAAATAAGTATACGTTAAATATTAAATCATTATTTCGTCTAATAACAGTGGACCCACGGAAATCTTTCACTAGATGCAATATTTTGGTGAATCTATCTTAGGTCGCTAGCATCTTATCTCATCTTGATTGGTAGGAACATCCTCTCACGTCTTTCTTTCAAATCGAGTAACAAGTGTCCAAATTTTGTACTTGATAACATCGTTAGCGTTGCATTACCAGATCATTTATCCACCTGATTAATTAACAGGTCAGATATTTAGCCACACATGTCACACGAATATGAACCTTGAACAGTGAAAAACATGTTCTTCATGCCACAAAACAACTCAAAGTCCTTTTCAAAATAGAAAGTGTAGGAAAAGAATTTGATCAATCGTCGTTGGTAATGTAGACATCAATCAATCATGTAATTCACATTTTCTTAATTTTGTGTGCTGATTTGCGCTCACACTACTATACTAAGGTAATGATTAATTGCATTCTCCACGTGCGCCGTTTTGCATGGTCTCCCTTCTGCCATGTTCATATTGTCTTTCCTGGTTGAACATTAATTTGTTTTTATGTTCCTAGATTCACTGTTAATGAACTTTGACTTCGTCATTTGCGTTCAATTTCGGCCGGCCACACGAGTAAATAAATAAATAAGTAAAAAGAAGAAGAAGACATTTTTCGAGATATATCTCCTGATAATTATTTAAACTGTGACTCGAAATTGTTGCTTCAAAAGCGGGAATCCCTTTCACTCACTCACTCACTCTCTCTCTCTCTCTCTCTCTCTCTCTCTCTCTCTCTCTCTCTCTCTAGGCATTTCTGGTTTTGGTTTGCACCTTTTTGTTTAATTCACTAATTAATTAATTTAATTTGTTAAATTAATTCATGATTGCCCTAGTCTACTAGGGGAGCAGATTGCCCTTGAGTTGACAAATGAATTCCCGATCATAATTTGTTCTTTTTGGGTTAATCATGTGTCTTTTTTTCCTAATTTAATATTCCCATCTTTTATGCAGATTAATCCCGTTCACATCGGTGACTGGGTATCCAAAAAATCCTAATGTAATTTGCTTCGTAAATGGTTATTTTTAAGGGTTAATACCACGAAAAATCTTAAATTAGTATACATGTGACAATTTTATTCCGAATTATTTTTTTTATCACAAAAAACTCCAAACTGGTACACCTGTGACAAATTTACCCCGAACTATTTTTTGACCACCAAAAATCCTAAACTGGTACACTTGTGACAAGTTTACCCCTAACTATTTCTTTGACCACCAAAAATCCCGTACTGGTACACATGTGACAATTTTACCCCCGAACTAATTTTTTGACCACTAAAAGTCTCAAACTTATACATTTGTGACAAATTTACCCTTTGTTAGTGTCTGTTAAATTATATTTTTTTTTGGTAAAAGTAAGAGATTGTATTACTAAACAAGAACACCAAATAATATCACAAAAAATCACAAATTGGTAAACTTGTGACAAACAGAAGGGTAAAACCCAAAATCAGTACATATGTCAATTACCACGTGTCATTAAACTTAGCAATTTGACAGTAAAATTTAACGGAAACTAACGGAGGGTAAATTTATCACATGTGTATCAGTTTAGGGTTTTTGGTGGCCAAAAAATTAGTTCGGGGGTAAAATTGTCACAGGTAGACCAGTGTGGAGTTTTTTATGGTCAAAAAATAGTTTAGGGTAAAATTGTCATAGGTATACCAGTTTAGGGTTTTTTGTGGTAAAAAAATAGTTTGGGGTAAAATTGTCATGGATATATCAATTTGGGGTTTTTCGTGATATTAACCCTATTTTTAATGGATAATAACACAAACAGTTCCTAAATTTTGGCCCAATGTGCAATTTGATCCATTAACTTTTAATTTATCCAATGTAGTCCCTGAACTTTTAATTTATTCAATGTGGTTTCTAAACTTTTAGTATATATTCAATTTAGTCAATGGACTATATAAAAATATACAATGTCCTTAAACTTGAGTTAATAGAATGACTAAATTGAACATTCTCATATAGTTCAAGAACTAAATTGAATATGTACTAAAAGTCCAGGGACTGCATTAAACATTAGGCTAAAATTTGGAGACTATATCGAATAAATTAAAATTTTAGTTACCTAATTATACATTGGATCAAAATTCAGATATTATATGTGTCATTTTCACAGCGTGTAAACATATCCTCCAATTATAACGTGGCCGCTTGGGTCATCTGTCCTTCTTTCTTTGTTAATGTTTCCATTTCTTTCCTCTTTTCTTTTGCTAAAAGTTAACAATGTTTCCAATGTCAATCGTGCACTTTCCAATCGATTCTGTCTTTCTAGCTTGTCCACGAAAGCAGAATACAACCTACTGTCCTCAGATGGAGAATTTAATAGGGGATATTATAATGTCGTAATCAAGGATCTAATGATGTACAACCACTAAAAGATACAGCAGATTTCATTTCATTAATTTAACAGATTAAATATAGTATGTGCGGATGACGTCATTCGTCATTATTTGTGAATGTTGTTGTCCTATATAACTCACGTGGCCTACTTTGAATTCTTCTCTTTTTTAAACTTATTTAATATGATGAGAATCTCAACATACCATATATAACTATAGAAAACGGCGCAATTGGGCAATGTGGTTTGAAATTGTGCAAAGCCAATGTCAAATTGGCATTCAAGTTGAGTTTTATGATGAAAATGAAGAGAAAGAAATAGTCAAATTTTGATTGCGAAGCATGTTAAGAGAGAAGTCATTTGACAATCCATCCCATTTAACTTTATTTTTGCTGGATCAACTAGGGTTTTGTGGAGCTAGGCATCTGAGCCTTAGCATTTCTTATGATTATCCGTATTAGCAAGTCTTAGCTGGAGCTGTTAGAAAGCGAAAGCATAGCATACCTCTACCGTATCTTCTTTTTTTTTTTTTTGGTTAATACTCCTCGTTTGATATAAGTCTGAGTCCTTCATGGGAGACATAGAATCGATTCAAAATCACGTATGACAAAGTAATGAGATCACACAAATAATTTGAAGATCAACATAGTAACAACACAACGTGCTGTCAAGATTATATTTTTCCAATAAGAACCCATGTTCAATTCGTGAAAAACATGCCTCTCGCTATTTGGTAGAGAAAATAAGGTCGTGTATGAAACGCTGAAATCAGATGAAGAGCCAATGCTTTGTAACATCACTCGTATCATTTCTGCAACTGTAGAGTAATTTGCCATAATACAATGTTGGCACATTCTCTAATAGTTTAAATTATTAAGAAAAAGGGTTAATTTAACTTGGTATCGGAGCATATGTTAATGGTTCTTATCCTGGCACTCCCTCTCGATTTTTTCCTGGTTGTTATTCCCATTTTTCTGATCAGCCATTATCCGTATAATTTGCTTCCATTCACAACCCTTCTTAGTTCTTACGCGTGTAAGGACCGGCTTACAAGTGATCATTGTTGGCCCCGTTCCCTACCAGTTTAAGTTGATTAGAAAAACGGTTCAGTCCAATTATAACGAGGAAACCTATCCAAATAACTTCATTGACTAGATAAAAACGCGACCTATCGGAGTGGGTGTGTGACTAAACAAATTCATAAACCATCTTTTTAAGGATCCAAGTTGGAATCCCATAAAAAAAATTTGTATTTATGATGTACATTCACATCACAAAACCATGTGACTAACTAGTAACAAGATAATTTCGCAGAAAATAAGTAATTTGAAAAATATTTCCTTTAAAAATGATTTCTTATATCTCTTAAAATAATTAGTCGATGATTAATGTTTACATTCTCGATAACAATTTATGTCTAAATATTTTTGTAGAAGACGAAAATATTATTTATTCATCCATTTTTATAAGCGACATAATGGATCATTTTTAGGAAATTATTATCTAAAATTATTTATTTTCCGTGAAACAAATACACCCTAAATGTGTCATTTTTTTTAGACCAAGAAACATACCAGTCTTTACCAAGGCAAACTAAAAGTCGATCATAAGCTGGTGGTACAAGTTGAGCTTAACTTTGCCAACATAACCTAATTAGCAAGTGACGTTGTGACTAACTTAATGGCGGACGCTTTCTTCTATTTGACTAGATTTATATTTATGTGAATTCAATTAAATAGCTTTCTAATGTGTCTAAAAGTCGACTACATGCATATTTTTGAAGGATTGACTTCTCTGCACCAACGGGAAACCTCCTTAGCAGTGTGGCTCTTCAAATCAATTCAAATGATGGGATTACCACCTTTCCCTAATGGAGCATCCTCGAACGTTCTTTCCCCCAACAGATACAACAAACTCATTTAAGAATTCAATTTATTTGATAAATGGTCAATCAAGACACTTGCGTAAAGATGGAACACTTTCCGTAGAGCGACTACAGATATATAACAGTTATGTTAGAATATTTAAATTTTAAATCATGCATTTATTCTAACAACTTAAGTTTTTAAAACAGTTGGCAATAATCCCACAAAATCTCATATGATATCAGAGCAAGATGTCTAGAATTCAAATCTTTTCAAGCCTCTATTTGCCTTCCCAGTTACATATTTGCACGCTTTAGATTTAAGTCAAAGTCCAGGCTAATCATGAGGGAGAGTGTTAGAATATTTAAATATTAAATCACGTCTTCATCTAATCTAAAATGCATAACGTGAGACTTTGTTTAGCGTAGATTTTAGATTGATTTCAACTCCTGATATGAGTGGACTACCCATAAGTTCTCCACTTTTTGTCCTAACCCATTTTTAACCAATGTAAAGTGCAAAGTATAAACTACGCCCGCTACTCCCACTAGAATTGACATTCGAGATATACTACAACTAGTGTTGTTAATTATTGTCTAGCGCATCGGTGTCAGTATCTTTGAATGGACCTCTCCGATCACCTTAAACTAATTGCACAAGTCATTGTACTTAATTTCTTTATTTTTTTCGTACTTTAGCATTAGTTCGATCAATTGGTCGCATCAGATCGATTTTCTTGACCACTTCAGGTTGGGCACATCTATCTAAACCTGTACGGGTGATCAAAAAGGAAAAAATACATGATTAATATAGCAAATAAAGCATACAATGAGAACGAATCAAATGAGGTACTGCCATTTCTGGCGATTTGCTCCTCCTGAAATCGCTCGCACGTGTGTTGTCCCGCATTCCCATTTGCCAGATTTTCCTTCATTTCAATTTCTTGATGCATTAAACACTCTGGACCCACGGCCTCATCATCCAATTGTCACACCTAATCCTGCTCCCACCTCTCAATAATGATCACTTTAACAAAACATAATAAAAACATTGTTTTTTTTTTTTGTTTTTTTGGAGCATCATTTCAGCTTGGCCAGTAATCCATGCCCAGAGTGTTGTCTTTCGAGGAAGTTTCGTAAGGTTTTACCTAGTCCATCCGTAACTCGGGTAAGCTCTCTTCGTTCGATTTTTATTCTGTCCCGGAAGATCATTTTTCAAGAGCAATATTAATAAAAAAAATGTTATTATGCACATGATAAGGATTTACTTTTGGAATAAATGTACGTAGTTGCAATTTTTTAACTTGAAAGGGCATACATGTTAGGACTGTGCAATCTGATTGTTTATACTCCGGAAACAGATCGAATTGCCCTGAAAGCTGATTCAGTTCTAGATTCCCGTTGGAATCAGTTCAATTCCCGATTTTGAGTAAAGAACCACCTAGGAATTGGGCAAATCAAACTGAATTTGGAACCTGTTCCTTAAAGCCTAAAAACCCTAATTTTTCGCTTGACGTCTTTTTTTTCAAATTTTCTATCTTTTCTATTGCCTCCAACCTCACTCAGGTACTTCACTACTCTCTCTCTCTCTCTCTCTCTCTCTCTCTCTCTCTCTCTCTCTCTCTCGACTCACCCTCCTCCTCGCTCGCTTGTAGCTTACCTTTGCTCATTCCTAACTTACCTTTGTTTGCTCGCTATTGTTCGTCTTTTATATTGAACCACTTTGTTGCTATATTATTTTTCTATAAAAAAGGAAACATAAAAAAGAAACAAAAGAAACACGGTTCTCAGGTAGACTTTAGAATTGAATCGGGAAAACAAGATACATTTTAGATTCAGTTCCAGGGAAAACATGGTAGGTTTCATATTCTAAAAATTGATAACTAATTCTAATAGGATAGGTTTCGGGTTTAAGATCTATAACCTATTTATCTCGAAACCGATTACTCCTAATATACATCAACATCTTGGCATCACATGTGTGATTTGTGAATAAATCCACATAAAATAAACATTTTTGCTTGACTAAAGAATGTTATTTGGCCTAAGGAACTGCTTGGACCGGGAACTGCCCAAACTTGATCGAACTGGCCAGTTTTAGGCGGTTCCATGAGACACCAGTTTGGTTCCCAGTTCCATGAAATTGGAACCAACCTATTTCAATCCAGTTCCTAGTTCCAAGTGTAGAACTATCCACTCAGACCATCCAGACTGATTTTTTAAAAAAAAATTTAATTTCTTAAAAATCTGTAAAAAAAAAAAACCCCCCCTAATATATCTCTTATTTTACAAAAGAAAGCCCTTTAGGGTTGAAGCAAATATGTTTACTTATACACGTTAAGGATGAGCGATTCCCGATCTGGTCCGGTCCAATCCAAGAATCGAGAATCGAACCGGGAAGACCGGTTCCCAGTTTTTAGGACTGGGAACCGGACCGGCTAATCTTGAGACCGTGGACCGAACTGAACCATCGATCCGGTTCGGTTCAATCCGGTTCCAATGGGACCAATTGGTAAAGGCAAGAGGAAACCGAGAAACATTTTCGAGACCAATATATGAAAGCATTTTTGGGTTGATCCCATTGGAATCGAATAAAAACGAACTATCAAATGCTTCTTTTGTTATTTAAATATATATATGAAAAAATTAGAAAAATATATATTTATCGGTTTGGTCCTGTCAATCCGATCCGATCCGATCCGGTTCCCACCCTAGAATCGAGAATCGGATCCCCTGGAAACCGGTTTCACTTTTAGGAATCGAAAACCAAACTAATATTCCTGAGAACCGGACCAAACCGGTCAATCCGGTCCGGTTCCAATTTGGACAGTCCATCTTGCTCATCCCTAATATATGTGAGTAATATGACAATAACAAATCAAAACACATAACAGTAGTTGCTTATTCCAACCAAATTTTGCCACAAATTGAAAAAATCTTTGTAAAACCTATAATGTTACACGTAACTCACTTAATATATTTTCATCTTGAATATTAAGGATAAATAAAAAAAATTTGAACATGCCACCTTCAGGAACCGGATCGAACCAGTCAATTCAATCTGGTTCCAAAGGCCACTGACCTAGTTTCTAATTCCCAGTTTTTGGACACGGACTGATCACTCCAAATTTAGCCATTTTCTCACTGTCTAAGAGAAACTTTTGATACCATTTGTTTTCTTCTCTCCTCTTGATATCCGTTCGTATAACTTTGCGGCACACCATATGCTGGTCAACACTAGCTGCTCAAAATGGGGGTGAGAGTGATTCTCCAAATAAAGGGTATGATAACCTTGTGATTTGAACTTGTTTTGCCAATCCATCCGACAGTCAGAAAGAAACATGTACTTAATAATTAGACTACTTTCCCATTTATGTCAGAAACGTGTCCGCAAGTGGCTGATTTCATATTTTGATTCTTATCCAGCAACGCAAAAAGTAAAAAAAGATTGTACTTTGTTATGAGGATTTGCAGTTTGAAGCAGAAAAGAGTGCAAAGATATCTAGAACTAATTAACGTGAGAACCATAAATCAAGAAGCAGATGTATTTATTGACTCTCATTTCTTTAGTGGGACCAAACGAAATGTGTGAAATCCAAAAATTGAATCTGCCCCAAGTCTATTTCAGCATAAAATGACATATTTTGATTTTCTACATGTGAATATGATGTGGGATTCGATCAGCCCCCCAAATGTACAGTTCCAAAAGAAAATTATTAAACCTTTATTTTAATAAGCAGCAAACACTGACGTTATTTCTTGAGTCAGATTCGTCTATCAAAAAGCACAAAATCTTGGAGCCTCAGGCCCATCAAAGATCTCATCATGCTCAAAATAAACATATCCGCAGCATCCCAATTATAAAGGAGAGAACACCTCACGAGAGAGAGAGAGAGAGAGAGAGAGAGAGAGAGGAGCTTTCCAAGCATGAGTTATTTTACTACTACGATCCCACTTGACCAAACTGATGAGTTCATCCAATGCCCTTCTTTTGATTCCGACCAACAACATCACCAAGTTGATGACTATGATGATATCCTATGCCAACTTTCTTCTCCGCCAGATGGGAACTTCTTCAATGGCGAGACGCTCGATGATCATGGCCGACAGGGTAATAAAATGTCTTCTGCGTTCGATAACCCCATGGCTGGCGGAAAGCCTAATGTCAACACCAACAAGAACAAGAAAGTCTTACACAGAGATATTGAGAGGCGAAGGAGGCAAGAAATGGCTACCCTTTATGGATCTCTAAGGAAACAACTCCCAATTGAATATCTTAAGGTTAATTCTCCTGTACTAATTTTTACGCATTCTTTTGTTAAAGTTTGTGCAATACAGCAATCTGTGCTGGCTTTTGTGTGGAATTATACTGCCTTTTAATGGGATATAACACTTTTTGCAGGGAAAGAGATCTATTTCTGATCACATTCATGAGACAGTCAACTTCATAAGGCATATGCAGAACAAGATCCAATCGCTGAGTGACAAGAGAGATGAGCTGAAGGGACTGTCTGATTCGGGTGCTCCTAGAGATGCACCTGAATGTTCAAGAAATGCTTGCTCTCGGGATGACATTGTGATGGTCCAGCCTTGCATTGCAGGAGTCGAAATTCTCATAAACACCGCCTCACAACAAGGGCTCCCTCTATCTAGAGCTTTTAAAGCATTGTCCGAAGAAGGAGTAAATGTGATAAGCTGCAATTCGATGCAAGTGAGCGACAGGATTCTTCACTCCATCAAAGCCGAGGTATCTATGAGCCCCGAGAATAATCCCTCAAAGATTTTGCTAATGTACATAATGCCAATCTTTTTAGGGTTTCATTTGGATTTTCTTTTTAACCACTAATTGATGATGCTGCTGTGCTATATTGGGGTTATTTGTGCAGGTAACACATGGAGGAAATAGCAATATGTCAGAGCTGCAACAAAAATTGATGAAGTTAATAACTTGATTGTTCTCAGATTGGACAGGAATCTTAGTTTTGTGAACCTTTCCTCTGGATGACATGAATCTTGAGTATGTCTTCATATCCTTCAAGTCCTTCTTCCAGGCAATTTTGGCCAGGAATTGGTAATGTTAGCGGCAGTGCTTTATTTGAATATGTGAATGTAATAAATTAATTATTGCACATTCTTCGTGTACTCTATTGAGAAACGAGTAACGTTGCTGTGCTGAGTTGTCTTTCGTGTACATTTTGCCTGCCTATCACTTTGAATCATCATACACCATAAGTCCGGAGTTGTGACTTTCATTGGTGGTATATAAAAGTTAATTAACATGGTCGTGGTATCTGATAGTGGATCTGATAGGTAGCAGATATATATATATATGATCCTCCGCATGCATCTGATCTTAATTAGGATTTATATGCATGCGAATGATTAGGATTGAAACACTATTTTGCTGAGTACTTCATTAGGTTTTGAATATTGGGCAAATGTAGCATTCACGGATTCTACTTCGTTCTTTTCAGCCGATTGAAAACTGATAAACAGAAACAAATCAAGCAGGGAAGCATATATTCATGATATCTGATCTTATCGATCGCATACATACATAAGCATTAATGTTTACTTGTTTAGGTCCATCGACTACTTAGGATAAATGAGGTTGTGTGCTGGAAATGCATGCTAAGACTTTGATTTTGGGTAGGCTTTTTCTTAGAGAGAGAGAGAGAGAGAGAGAGAGAGAGATTTTTCCTATTAACTCTTAAGCAGTGTATCTCACTTGCAAAGGACATGTCCTCGTGATATGTCCTTTCGTATTGTAGTAGTTGATTTTATCTATTAGCATGGCAAATCTTTCACACAAGCATATCTTGGTAGAGGAATTGAAACAATCTTTCCACTGGGTTGAAAGAATCCATGTGCATCATCAGTGTTGAAAACAAGTGTGGAAAAACAAATATAGAACACAAGGATTTACGTGGTTCAATTAAAAGGTAATCTACGTCTACGGGCGAGGCAAATCAAGATTCCACTATAATCAAAGAGAGTACAGTTTTCAGAAATCGAAACAACGACTTAACAAAACCTCACGGCTCACAAAACTCTCAGAAAATAAAATTCTCTCTACAATAATGAGAAAATCTAGCCGCGGTATAAATAAGGCTCCCCAAAAAATTTTCTCGGGGGCGTAGCCCCCAAACCCCCAGAGACATTTGTTCGCTTACTCCGGCTCAGGCTAACCACCATAGAGATTTGTTCGCTTGCTCCTAGTTGGGCCTATCGGCCCAACCCTCTGCGTCACGAACTAAATCTCAATTTTTTTCCACTTTTGGGTCACACAAAAAATATGTCAGGTTGGGTCATAAACTAGACCGATCACATAAAATTCAAGACATATTTAACAATCAAAACCTGGAATCGGTATATACTGAACTTGTAGTCGCCGAAAAAGTGTGTTTACTTTTCCTTGTTGGCCGTCTCAATTTCGACTATTATGTGAATATTCTAAGATAATGCTAGGTATAGTGAAATTGGGGAAATGTTTGCTTGCAAAACCTGAACAAAAAACATCCAGTAAAAGCCAAAGAAGAGACCGTGGTTGGTGAGCTGAGTTTACGCTCGTTGGGAATAGAATTCGGTGTTCACTGGGAAAAGGATTATGTCAATGTAAGGTCGACTTTTTCATATTATTGCCGCAACAAGAGGGTATATACATAAATCTTTGTTCTTGTTGGTTATTTGTGGAAGCGTGTGTGCAAGTGTGTGAAATATAACAAGGAACAAAGGCTACATGAGAGTGGATGCAATGAAGCACAAGGGAACAAAAATAAAAGGCTTTCGTTGGTTGGTAATACATTTGAAGGAGGAGAGGTTTTCCTTGTTTTTCTGATACTAGTTAGACGTCCACTAACCTATATATATATATATAGAAGAATTTCACCGACTTCAAGCACAACATTTTTTACTTTTCCACCGCTACTTCTTGACCAACTTAAACAGCTGCCCAACAACTAGACATTCAGTAACTTTTCTTTGCCTAAGACTTCTACAACTGGCTTTTCTTGCTTCCCAAGCGTAGAACTAGAGACTTCTACACAAAATTAGTGAACTCCGGTCACTACTTTTGCCGCCCAAGCACTAGGTTTTTTTTTTCAGGTTTTTCTAGGAAATTGGATCAACATTTTAACACTCCTCCTTGATCCAATTTTGCGATACTCCAAGCATACTTCGTAACATTTCAAACTTGGCTGGCGGTAGTGCTTTAGTGAATATGTCCATGACTTGATCTTCGGTCTTGCAATATTTGAGCTCAATCTCTCCATTGTTTTGCACTTCACAGATGAAGTGATATTTGATCTCTACATGTTTGGTTCTTCCACAGAAGATAGGATTTTTTGATATGGCGATCGCGGACTTGTTGTTGCAAAATGTCGGAGTTGATTCCGTCTACGCTTCTCCATTGTCTTCTAGAATTCTTCGAAGCCATATTGCTTGAGTAGTGGTCGTAGCAACCGCGATGTGTTCAGCTTCAGCAGTAGATTGTACCCCTAAGTCTTGTTTTTTAGATGCCGAAGAGAATACTCCAAAGCCCAGTGTGAATGCATAGCCAGTGGTGCTTCTCCTATCGTCAGTTGATCCAACCTAGTCACTGTCGGTGTAGCCAATAAGCTAAGCCGTCGCACTTGACCGTTACCAAATGCCATAATATGTTGTTCCTCGTAAGTATCTTAAAATTCTCTTGGTAGTTTCAAAGTAAATTTGACTCGGACTTTGCATGAATCATGATAGTAGACTTGTCGTGTACATGATGTCCGGTTGTGTAGCAGTGAGATATAATAGACTGCCAATTAGACTTCCGTAGACGGAGGCGTCAACTTTTTCTACTCCATCTTCCTTTAATAGTTTCTCGTTTGTCACGAGTGGCGTTGCAAACGTTTTGCAATTATCCTTTCGCCACAAGCCTTACTTTATGCTTCTGGATTGATCCATCTACATTGAGCTTCGTCTTGTAAACCCACTTGACACCAATGATCTCTTTGTCTTTAGGGCAGTTGATGAGCTCCCATGTTTCATTCTTCTCTATCATCTTGATTTCTTTCTCCATGGCCTTAATCCAAACTTCTTCTTTGGCGGCCTCTTCATAGTTCTCTGGTTCTACAGCTGCAAAGTTACATGTTTCATAGACTTTTCTAAGAGATTTTACCTTAGAATAGGAGATTCTGGAGTAGATTCTTCCTGCATCACTCTTGGAGGTGATGGTGGTGTTACATTGTGAGTGGTGGTATCCAGCACTTCACCTTCTTCTTGTGATGTTGACTCCTCACGTATTGGTGGTATGTCTGGTAAGGTGACATACCTCTTCTCAATCTTTTCTTCCTCCCAATTCTAGGCAGCATTTTCATTAAACTCGACCTCTTGACTAATCATCACCTTCTTAGTTTTTAGGTTGTAAACTCGATAGCATTTTGATTGGTCGTTGTAGCCGAGGAAGATTCCTTTTTTGGTCTTCTCATCGAGCTTGCTTCTTTTTCGAGTAGGAATGTGCACGTAGCATATACAACTGAACACCTTGAGATGCTTTGTTGAAGGCTTTTGTCCGCTCCATGCTTCAACTGGAGTTTTATTTTGAACTGCCCTAGTTGGACACTTATTTAAGAGGTACATAATCGTGTAGACTACTTCTGCCTAGAACAAATTGGGAATGCCTTTCTACTTTAGCATAGACCTTGACATCTCCATAATGGTTCTATTCTTCCTTTCTGCTACTCCATTTTGCTCTGGGGCATAGCCAACAATGTTAGTTGATGATGAACTCCTTCGTCTTCACAAAATTTATTAAACTCCTTGGAGTTGTATTCCGTGCCGCCATCACTCCTCAATACTTTGATTCTGCGGCTACTTTGATTCTTGACGTGGTTCTTGAATTTTTTGAAAATAGAGAAGACCTCCGATATTTCTCAAAGAAAGTAGACCCACATCATTCTTGTATAGTTGTCGATGAATAGGATGAAATATTTATTTTGACTTGGTGTGGGGGTCCTCATTGGACCACACACATCCGTATGCACTAGCTCCAATGGCTTCTTAGCTCTCCATACACTAGATGGGAAGGACTGCCTTTGTTGTTTTCCAAGCAAACAGCCTTCACAAACATATGAAATTTCTAAAATAACTGGAAAATCTCCCATCATATTTTTCTAGATGGAGAACTTTTAACCCAGCAAAGTTGAAGTGGCCAAATATTCGATGCCATAGCCATGAATCATCAAGTTGAGCTTTCATGGCTATATCTCTTATATATTTCCATCGAATAGGAAAATTCCTATTCTCCATTTTAACAATGGCAATGATATTGTTATATTTATCATAGATAATGCATGCATCTCCTCTAAAGTTTAGAGAATATCAACTTTGTATCAATTGGCCCACACTCGAGATTTTGTGCCAGACTGGGGACTAGATATACATTATGAATATTTTTTGGGCCTTTATTTGTTTCAAGAGCAATAGTGCCCTTTCCTTTGACATCGAATAATGCGCCGTTGCCCAATTTCACTTGGGATTTCACCGACATATCAATATCGGTGAATATAGATTCATCCCCCGTCATATGATTGCTACACCCACTATCAATGTACCACGTATCATTTTGCTTGTCATTTGCCGCTTGGCCTACATAGAATGTGTTGTCTTCACTTTCTTTTTCTTCAACATAATTGCCTCGATTATTTGTTTTCGAGCGACAATACTTTTTACGTGGCCATATCTTTTACAAAAGCGGCACAATTTTTAAACCAGCAATATTTCTTCAGATGATTAGTGTTCTTGCAAATTCTACAAGGTGGATATTTTTCTTTTTGAGTAGTTTCTCCTCCTCTTCTATTTTTCCATGAGCCCCTTTCACCATTTTTAGATTGATGAGACCATATGTTCATTTTAGACCGAAACGCACTTTCAATTGAATCTTCATCTTGTGTAATCATTCTTTTCTCATGTGCTTCTAGAGAGCCAATCAATTCACTTATTGGCAGGGTCGTCAAATCTTTAGTTTCTTCTATAGTTGTCACAATAGGATTGTACTTTCTAGTAAGTGACACTAGTATTTTTTCTATGATCCTTTGATCAGTGATTTCATCTCCACATGCTCTCATTTGATTAACTAGTTCTCAAATTCTCTTCTCGGAGTTCAATACCAACCAAAGACGTGACTCTGATATCACTGTTGGTTATTTGCGGAAGCGTGTGTGCAATTGTGTGTGAAATATAACAAGGAACAAAGGCTATACGAGAGTGGATGCAATGAAGCACAAGGGAACAAAAATAAAAGGCTTTTATTAGTTGGCAATACAATTGAAGGAGGATAGGTTTTCCTTGTTTGTCGGATACTAATTCACTAGGCCCCATATATATAGAAGAATTTCACCGACTTCAAGCACAACATTTTTGACTTTTCCACCGCTGCTTCTTGACCAACTTAGACAGCTGCCCAACAACTAGCCATTCGGTAACTTTTCTTTGCCAAAGACTTCTACAGCTGGCTTTTCTTGCTTCCCACGTGTAGAACTAGAGACTTCTACACAAAATTATTGAACTCCGGTCACTAATTGTGCCCCAAGCACTAGTTTTTTTTTTTTTTGAGAATTTTTCTAATAAATTGGATCAACATTTTAATAGTTCTAAATTTTCTTCACTGAGCAGTTTTCCGAGGAAGCGCTTGCACACGGATGTGCAGATATACAATTTAAGGGTTAGAACTGTCCTGTTCTCCTTTAATTTTTAAACGTACAGAATGATGTGAGCCTCCTGTGTTCCTTCCGCATCTAAACCTAGACTGTAGATAAATAATGTTCTCTTACTACTTCTTAGTACCAAATTATCATTCAGCGTGGTTAAGATGTACAATCAAAACTATAAGGGCTCAGATCCTTCTTTGTCCATGTTTATATGCATAATTTGCATTAGGTGCTCAATCCATGGAGTTGAGAGAGTACAGCTGCATGAAGGATGTAGAGTTCATATAGGGTAGCATCTTTTTCTTTTCCTTCCAGCCATTTTTCAAAAGAAATTTTAGAATAATTCACTTCTAGACACTCGACGGAAAAGTTTATTTCTTCACATGGCAATACTATCGCAATGCGATCTATATGCATTGTCAACCCTCCAACTCGATCACATTCCTCGCAATGCATTGTATCAACCTGAGTAATGTCTTAGGGTAGTTCTTGCTAGCATTCCGGTGATCGGATTTTGTGGAGTCAAGCTGCCCTCTTGGCTTTGATTCAGTGGGCAGACGGTCAATATACATTCAAAGCTGTTCGTGGTCTCCCATCAACTCAATAGTAATGTCAATTGACAGCTGATCATATCCCTCCCTCTCCTCTTCTATGCATATAGCTTTTCGTGGCTTCTGGCTAGTCCCCAACTGCATAATTTCATTATTTTAGAAAGTTAAGCAATACACACAGACATGCACCAGCTCTAACCAGTCATTGCACGCCCGTTTCAACCTGTCAACATTTAATATATGGTGATGATAATGATGATGATGATGATTGAATGATATTAAAACTCCTGTTTCGAACTTCCAGATTTCAGGAAAAGATCATGTATCTACATCACTGGCTGTGGCTGGCCCGTGGATGGGCTCGAAATGTGGAAGCTGCAAGAATTAATTTATGTGATGATTTCATTTTCTCATGGATTACCATATCTTTAGTGGGCCTTATCCAGCTTGACCAGTCTTCCCTTCTTGATTAGCTAGGGCTCGATCATGCACACTCGACAGCATAGACAGATGTGGTCTCACTTTCGATTTCTCGTACATCCGCTACCTCTATATATATAATTTACAAGTGCAAGTCTAAGTTCACCGTTCTGATTCGTTATAAGACAGATCATAAACTTTTACATTCTGATCCTTAACATTGGTATCATTAAAATTCTTGATTTGTTTTCTGTCACTTTAAATTTTTACGAAAAATGATTTGTCTAATATGGTAGTAGAGCATAGTGGATCGATAATTCAAATTTTGGCACTTTTTCTCAATTTTTTGCGTCCTGTTATGCTACTTGTTTTTCTTGTTCCTTGATTATCTCGTTGATGTGTTACGTCCACATCATATCTTACCTGCGATATGCTATACACACGTAGTAGTCCCATTTCGTAACTGCTTAGAGAACATTTTTTTTCTGAAAGACGGTTTGAATAACATGTACATGGCTTGAATGACAGATAGAAACGATTGTGTATGCTGTAAGTGAGATGGCCCCCCCAACTGCTTCAAAAAGTGGCTATATCAGCTTCTGCTAGGGCGCCACCATCTCCACAGCGAAGGAACCTTAAATTAATTGATGCACCATGGTTGTCGCAGATATGTCTCCTAAGGCATTGCTCCGAGAGATATGACCACCCTTAATATCGATTGTTTGGCAACCACCAGACACGACGTGCCCAGGATCAGAAAAGCAGGCGTTGCATCCGCCTTGTTATTCTGATAAGAAGATGATCCGTTTGACCATGCTTGCTTGATTTTCTGTCTCTTGCTCTCTTGTCGAGACATTATCTCCAAGTAAGATCCACCTTCATGCCTTCTTGACACTATATGAAATGGTGTTGAAGTTGTCCCACATCAATTGTGAAAAGGACTGGTGATGAGTTTATAAAATATGAGGGAAAGTATCATCCTTCGAGCTAACTTTTGAGATAAGAGAGCTCCAAAATCATCGCGTCTTTAATCCAAGACCCGATGTGTGAAGGGGAAATGAGATTGTTAAAGTCAGGTGGAATGGTAGAATGGTAGGATGGATTGTTAAAGTCAGGTGGAATGGTAGAATGGTAGGATGGATTGTTAAAGCCAGGTGGAATGGTAGGATGGGTTGATCAGGCCAGCTAGAAATCTCAAAGCCAACTATAAATCTCAAAGTGGTTGAAAAGGGATTTGTTAAAGCACGTATTGATGCTAGGTATATAATAAGGAGGGATGGCTAGCAAATCCAAGTCTAAGTATCCACCCAACATGATACGTAGGTTATTGAGCAACATGGATGAAATTTATAAAAAAAAAACCATGTACTAGTCACTATTTGTTTAAGGAAAATGAAATCAGGTCGACGTGGAGTTAATGTCCAAGTTTCATGTTTGATACTGATTGCTGATGTGTGACGTAGGTTTCCACGTGTCTTTGATTAGACGAAACCTAATTGTGTATTAAAAAAAGCACATAGAGTATGTTAAATTGGCCCAATAATAAGTAATGCTAGTAGGATCAAAGTAAAGGTTAAGGAAACGGGTGCGTGGCCTGTTGATATCGCACATTCTTTCATCATATCACGATGGATTGGGGGTTCAGTTCCTGATGGAGGAGAGAACTTTGGTCCGCTGACCACAGGCTTTCTTTCTTTTGTATTTTTAACAAGTAAAAAGATTGGTGAAGAAGGGTGATCGGCACGACTATTCCATTTGGGCCTTATCATAAAGTTTCTACCTTGTTCCACAAAATTTGGTTTGAGTTATGACTACTTCGTTCATCAAAGTTATATGAATCGATCATCGAATCTCAATTCACGCGACAAAAATCAGGTTGGTGCCACTGGTCTGCGAACCACAGGTTTAGGGTATCCAAACAAGAAAGATAAAAAAAAACAAATAAATTATCGTATTCCGTTTGTTTCACTAAAAATAAATGATTTGGAAAATATTATTCTAAAATAATTGCTTGCCTCGCTTGAAATAATTAATCAATGAAAACTATTTTCATTATTGATAACCATTTATGTCTAAAATTTATATAAGCAATAAAAATATTTTTCGGTTATTCATTTTTGTAAGTGATACAAAGATCATTTTAGAGAATGTATTACAAATTATTCATTATTAACGAAAGAAATAGAGTCTAGATTACATGCGATTTTCAGAATGCGCTAATTACACAATGAGAAAGATAGCACATTGAAAATGGCAAAAAAATTTGGGGGGGGATGTCTATTGATGTTGTTATAAGAGGAATGAGAAAAGAGGAGAGACTGCGAACCGGACCGGAAGGATCGGTTCCCGATCGGTCTTTTTTTTTTTTTAATGTAATGGCCATACGGAGAGGAGGAATAAAGGTCCCTCCTGACTTCCTAACATTGAACGAAATTGTCAATCAAGACGTGAAGAGTTTGCTAATGATGTTGCAATGTCTCGCCGCCAATGCCTAACTGTCTGGGCCTATAAATCAGAAACCAATATTTCCGAAAGTCTCTATGCTCGACGCTAAGAGGGACCAACATAGAGCGACTTGACTTAATCTGGCCATCACCTACTCAAGCCATCAGCGTTGCTCACTTCTTCGGCTCTTCTCTAATACACATTGCCGCCATATTCCCATTTTACTAATTTTTTAAAGAAATAAAAAAAAGATATGCAGTCGATCTGGTTTGATCGGTCCGGTTCTCCTTTAGAACCGGGAACCGGACCACCCAAATCCCGGTTCCACTTTTAAGAACCGAGAACTGGACCGATACTCTCGAAAACCGAACCATACCAGCCGATCTGATCCGGTCTGAGTGGTTCCCAATTTGGGCAGTCTATTTTACACATCCCTAATCGAAACGGGTATAGCGAGTTCATGATGCCAGTTAAGGCCCGCCCAAATGAGGATCCAAATGCCTTCTTCTCGTGGAACAAACGGATCGGCCTATCTAGCCCTTTTAAGCCCCAAGTTAAAGGGTCTTCTGTTTGTGTGTTGGGTCGTTGACTTGAACAAGAATGGCAATTCTGAATCCCATCTTCTCGACCCGACAATCCGTGGCATTTCCTCTCATTTCGTATTAATCTGCTTAAACTATTCAAAATCACATCAAATCATGTTGCTCCGATTCAGCACTCTAGATCTGATGAATTCGGATTGTTCATCTCGAATACATGTTACCCCCGATATTTTATGCCAGAACCGTATTAGATAATGACTTATTTGGATGACTTCTCTTTCCCTCGTCGACGAACGTAAATGGTATCTGATTGTCACTTGTCACATGAAATTAAGTCATGATTTTGGGATCTGACCTTCGAACTTGACTTAGTAAGGAGCTACTCATTACAAAATAAAAAGTATCTGATAATCCAAATAATTTTGCTTCCGAGATATACCGCCCGTCTAATTCTTCTACTATTTCAGTTCATCGTATGGTGGAAAATTACCTAATTTGCGTGTTAATATACCGATTTATTTGGACTTTTATGCTTAAAAGATGGGAAAATTTCAATTTGGTACCCAAAGTGGGGCCATTTTCTTAAGGGTTAATACCATGAAAAATCCTAAACTGGTACATCTGTGATAATTTTACCCCGAACTATTTTTTTGACTATAAAAAACCCCAAACTGGTACACATGTGACAAATTTACCTCGAACTATTTTTTTGACCACCAAAAACCCCAAACTGGTACACTTGTGATAATTTTACCCTAAACTATTTTTTTTTACCATAAAAACCCTAAACTGGTACATTTGTGATAATTTTACACCCGAACTAATTTTTTGAGCATTAAAAACCCCAAATTGGTACATTTGTGACAAATTTATCCTCTGTTAATGTCCGTTAAATTATATTAATATCACAAAAAATCATAAATTCGTAAACTTGTGACAAACAGAGGGGTAAAACTCAAAACCAGTATACATGTCAATTACCACGTGTCATTAATCTTAGCAATTTGACTGTAAAATTTAATAAAAACTAACGAAGGGTAAATTTATCACAAGTGTACCAGTTTGGAGTTTTTTGTGGCCAAAAAATTAGTTCGGGGGTAAAATTGTCATAGGTATACCAGTGTAGGGTTTTTTATGGTAAAAAAAAAAGTTCGGGATAAAATTGTCATAGGTGTACTAGTTTAGGGTTTTTTATGGTAAAAAAATAGTTTGGGGGTAAAATTGTCACAAATGTACCAAATTGAGATTTTTCGTGGTATTAATCTTTTTCTTAAAAAGAGGTCTAAAGTGAACAAAGTGTCAAATAAGGGTCTGAAGTGTCAAATCAGTCTCAAATAAAAGCCCGAAATGCTCAATTAGTCTCAAATAAGGGTCTGGGTTCGCCGGCCGATCAAATGTCACCGGCCGGCAAGCACGTTACTGTTTCGACGATCAGAACAGGGGCATTTTCGTCTTTTACGCTTTTTTTTTCTCTTTTCCTTTTCCTTTCCTATTCTTCTTTTTTCTTTCTTTCTAGTTTCCCTCCGTTGGCCATAGCCAACGCCAACGGAGGGGGCTAGCCTCAAGCGGAGGCCGCCTTCGCCTAGGTTGGGCAGGAGAGGGTAACCCCCACCCGCCTAGCCCAGGAGAGGGCTGCCCTTGCCGGCGTTGCTTGACTCTCACCGGCGTCAGGCTTCGCCTGCCCTCGCCTGGGCTGGGCGCACAAGGGTCAACCCTCGCTCACCTAGCCCAGGCGAGGTCGTCTCTCTCCCGACGCAGGCGAGAGAAACCCAGGGTTAACCCTCACTAGCGTTGGGCAAGGGCCGCCCTCGCCTGGGCTGGGGGGGGGCAAGGGTTGCCTAACGCCGGCGACAGTCGGGTGAGGGTCGCTCGACGCTGGCAAGAGCCGCCCTCACCTAGGCTAGGGGGCGAGGGCGACCCTCTCCAAATCCGGCAAGGGCAACGTCGGATCTGGAGAGGGTCACCGGCATCGGGTGAGGGCCGCCCTCACCTGGGCTGGGCTGGTGAGGGCCGCCCAACGCCGGCAAGAGTCGCCTGACGCCGACAAGGACCGCCCTCGCTTGGGCTAGGCGGGCGAGGGCCACCCAACGCCGGCGAGGGTCGAGCGAGGGTCGCCTAACGCTGGCAAGGACCGCCTGACGCTGGCAAGGACTGCCCTCGCCTAGGCTGGGCGGGCGAGGGCCGCCCTCTCCTGGGATGGGGGGTTAAGCTAGGGTCGCTCAATGCCAGCAAAGACCGCCCTCACTTGGATTGGGCGGGCAAGGGTGACCTTCACCAGATTCGGTGAGGATTGCTCTCACCTACCCAGCCTGAGTGAGGGTCGCCCTCGCCCAATGCTAGTAAGGTCGACCTCTGCCTAAGGCCGGCCTCCTCTACCGACGCCGACTATGGCCGACAGAGGGAAACCAGAAAAAAAAAAAAGAAGAAGAAGAAGAGGAAAAGGAAAATGAAAATGAAAATGAAAAGAGAAAAATAAGTAAAAGACTAAAATGCCCATGTTCTGACTGCCAGAACAATAACGTGCTCGCCGGCCGTTGAGCATTTGATCGGCCGGCAAACCTAGACCCTTATTTGAGACTAATTGGGTACTTCAAGTCCTTATTTTAGACTGATTGCACACTTCGGGCATTTATTTGACATTTTGTCCACTTTTGACCCATTTTTGAAAAAATGGCTCCATTTTGGATACCAAATTGAAATTTTCCCCTAAAAGATTTATCCCTAGTTATAAAAAAAAAAGGGGGGCAAAAAAGCGGATGAAGTTATCATTGCAATTAGGGGTGATCGGTTACCAGGGCAGTCTTGTTCCCACTCAAGAATCAAACTGGTGGGACCGGTTCCCCGTTCTTTGGAATTGGGAGCTGGACCATCTGGTCCTAGAGCTAGACCGGACCAACCGATGTGGTTCTTAGTACGATAACTAGAATTGGTGGCTCCCCCACCATCATCACCAATGGAGCACCTCTCATTCTTCTAAGCTGAGCCACTCCTTTCGACATTGCTCGTGGTCGTCTTACTCATTGCCCGTCTAGATCTGGCCTTGTCCGTGACTCACAAGGCGGCTCATCCATATAATTGGCAAGCCTGGACGATGGAGGAGTGGCTCAGCTTGGACAAGCCACTAGTCCAACCATGGAGTTGTGCCTCCAAATATAGCTTGCAAACTTCTAGATGGTGGGTCATCCATGACTGCAAGCGACAATGAAGAGGGCTCTACTTGGACACACGAGCTTGGACAACTACGCCAATGACTTCGTTGGTCTAGATGTGGAGTCTGCGAACTTCCAGATCCGGAGCCGGAGATGGCGGCTCCTCCATGGCTGTCGGCAACGATGGAGAGGATGGAAGGGGTGGCTCAACGACGAAAAGGGCTCGGCCTAAATGATTGCACCGGCGATTTCGCTAGTCCAAATGTGGAGTTTGTGAACTTCCAAATCTTGAGCTGGCAACAACGACTCCTTCATGGCTGCAGGCGACGACGGAGAGGACGAAGAGGGTAGCTCCGCTTGGACGAGCGACGCTAGGATTATGTGGATGAACAGATTTCTATGGGCGATGAAGCGAAGAAACTATCTGTCTAGACAAAGAGGCAGAATGGGAGTAGCGAGTAGGATTTTTCAAATTTATAAGAAATAAAAAATAATAATTGGTTTGGGTGGTTCACATGGGCAATTTCATGCTTATAATATGGAACAAAATCAAAATTCATCGTTTTTATGGAATCGAAAATCAGACTAATGACCTTGGGAACCATTAGAATCGGTAGGTCCGGTCCAATCGGGACGGATCCTTTTACTCCCCTCGGTCGCGGTTTGGACTTTAGAGGACATGGAAGATTGTTCCAAAGGGCCATTAGATACGACAAGAGGACGCCCGGTTAGCTCAGGCATCATTGTCGCGGAGTTTTGCACCGCTCACAGTCTCCAGCCGCCGACCGATTTCTCCCTCCCAACCACCCAACCACCCACGGACCCCTTTGGCAAAAACACAAATGTCTTCCTCGCCTGAACCCGGCACCGAACCCGGGTCGGGCCGACCCGACGTCCTCGTCCACCGCTTCCGGGCCTTCGATGTCCCCTTCCACGCCTCCCTCCGCGACCACTTCACCATCCTCGACCGGTGGACGGACTCGCCGCCGGACGAGCCCGCCCACGCCTTCCTCGCCCGCCGCGCCGGCCGCACCCGCGCCCTTGTCTGCGTGGGCCCCACGACCCTCCCCGCGGACACCCTCCGCCTCCTCCCCTCCCTCCGGGTCGTCATCGGCACCAGCGCCGGCGTCGACCACATCGACCTCCGCGAGTGCCGCCGGCGCGGCATCGCCGTCACCAACGCCGGCGCCGCCTTCGCCGAGGACGTCGCCGACTACGCCGTCGCCCTCCTGCTCGACGTCCTCAGGCGGATATCGGCGGCCGACCGGTACCTCAGGGACGGCTCGTGGTTGAAGAGTGGAAATTACCCGCTTGGATCCAAGGTGAGCACGGGTTCTGTCGGGCAAATTTTCTTTCTGGGTACTTTTTTGTTGGTTGGTATCGATTGAAAGCTTTCATTTTTGGGTGTATTTTGAGGTTGTCATAAGTATTGGCTGTTCAACATACTATCTCGCGTTGAATCTTTAGGAAGAGAGTGAGGTAGCTGAAGCCAGCTCATTCAATCCTGTTCTATTTGTTCTCCTGATTTTCTTTGGTGTTCAAGCAGTGAATTCAGCTACGTAGTTGAAGATGCACGAAAAAGATATTGTTTGTCTGCGTTCCATCAAGTACATATGGACCAGTATTGCGGTTCGGATGCTGCGTGGGAACATATATGTTGTCAGTGAAGGCGAGGGTAGATCGCCGTCGGGCAGTCTAGTTGTGTGCCTGATTTAGTCTAGTAGCGCGAGTTTACGCGATAGATTTGGTTACTCTGGTGGAAGTGTTTAGCTTGAAATTGGCTGGTTAATGGGAAGTTGAATTTGTTGAAGTAAGTAACTAGGTGTGTTTAGTTTTCATACTATGATCCGCTATAATGTTTGTACTTCTAATATAGAATTCAGGGGCACTGGCCATCAGCTAATGCAGTGACGAAATATTCATGGAAGAAGATCCTCTGTGGCGATGATGAGGATACTAGTTGATGATCAGTCTGAGCCAGAGAGCTTTAACACTCTTATTACTGAAAATAAGCTGTTGAACGCTTTGCTATTTTCCTACTATGGATCTTATTGTTAGGTCTGATGCTGAGTCGAGAGGTTAGTCAGGGTGTCTGTGACTTGATAAGGAATGGTACGACGTTGTTGTATTCTTGAATGCTTTTATCGCTCGATTAGATAGTATGTACATCTGTGGTACTTTCCTTTTAGGAAGTTGATCTACATGCAACTGGAGATGTAGTGTTAAATGTAACCAACAGGAGGTCAAATTCATGACCATGAGAACAGAAATTTGGTCACTGGTTCTTCTAAATGAAGATTCAGGTGGTTTTGTGAAGATTTTATGATGACTATTGCTGAAAAGCGTCCCATCTCTGGTCATTGAGCAGTGAATTCGCTGCTTTTTAATGAGGATGTTGAATTTAAACATTGAGACTGAGTCTTACGTTCACTTACAGTTTCTTTTCAACTCTACCGTGCCTCTCTAGTTATGTCTTGTACAAGTGAAACTGATTCTTCCAGCTGCATTTTAAGTTTCATGAATATTTACATTTTAAGATGCTGAGTGGATTATAACTTTGCTTGTATTGTTACAGTTGGGAGGAAAGCGAGTGGGAATTGTGGGACTGGGAAACATCGGTTCCCAAGTCGCCAAAAGGCTACAGCCCTTCGGCTGCAACATTGCCTACAACTCGAGAAGCAAGAAGCCATCATTTCCGTTTCCTTACCACGCAACTGTCCACAATCTCGCCGCCAATTCTGATGTCCTCATCTTGTGCTGTGCGCTAACAGAAGAAACCCACCACATGATCAACAGTGAGGTCATGACCATTCTGGGAGATCGAGGGGTCATAATCAACGTGGGGCGAGGCAGTCTCATTGACGAGAATGATCTCGTGCAGTTTCTGGTGCGAGGAGAGCTCGGCGGTGCGGGCCTCGACGTGTTTGAAGACGAACCGAACGTGCCGAAAGAGCTGTTCGGTCTGGACAACGTGGTGTTATCTCCGCACCGCGCCGTCATCACTCCGGAGTCGTTCGAGGCAATGTGGGAGCTCACCGTATCGAACCTGAAGTCTTTCTTCGCGAACGAGCCCTTGTCGTGCCTCGTCAGGCTCGAGTAACAAGGAGGCGGCAGCCCATTCTCATGGGTGGTGAAGAGATGTTTGATTCATAGGTTCCACCTTCTCTCATTTGTACTGCTTTTAGGGGGGAAAAGAATAAAGCAGCATGAGCTGTATCAACGTTTTGTTGAACAGCAGCATCTCTCAAATGATTCTTGGGAATGTTTGGAGGGGGGAAAATTGCTTCCTGGCCCTCGTACTTTTGGGTCAATCCCCCTCTATCTGATTAGTGTCAGAATCCTATCTCAATCAGCCCCCACAGTTGTAAAATTATCTCAATCTGGTCCCTTTGAACCAACGGCTGTTTCAAATTATTAGGTTTTGCCTCAATGGCCATCTTTCTTACTTCCTACTTGAGAAGGAAGAGGTGGGGAGTCCGATTCTCCACTTTCAAAGAGGCTAGGGACGTGGATGTTTAGTTTCAGATATGGATTTCGACTATCAAATTCTGCAAAGAGACAGTGCGAAAATTTAAAAGTGAGTTAAGAATTAAAGTTAAACAAATAAGAAAAAAAAACTAAGCGGTCTTTTCAAATTCTCATATGACAATTTGAGCAGGGCATAGTGAGTTAATTTGATTTCCCATGAAATTATATGCATTAATGTTTATAATATAATCCAAATCCGACTTAATTACTTTCATTGTTGGCGATAATAATTTGATTATTTATATGGAAATGCTCTTGGTGGTTATATCTTTTGGTGAAATTATTATTGTTCTTATTTTTTTTTCTCTTTTGATTTGTTTGCACGCAATCACTCGGATGTCGTTTTCTAGTTAAATTCAAACGGAAAAATGTTAAAAACAAATGACGAGCCGGCTGACGTAAAAAGTCACCTTTTGTCTTGGATAGCTATGATGGCAACATCATATATTATTATCCTATTAAATTTAATAATGTTAATGACAATAAAAATCCAACATCAACCATGAAAACTACAAGTATAGTCGAATCCGAAAGAGTTACAGGGACAATGACATGAATAATTCTCTAACTTTAGTTAAATATGTAATGTTGTTCTTGAATTTATTCAATATGGTCTATAAACTTTAACTCAATGTGTAAAAATGTGTAATATCATCTCTGGATTTTTAATTTATTCAATATTGTTCATAGATTATAAGTACATGTTCAATTTAATCCCCGGATTATATGGAAGTGTTCAATGTTATCATTTTATTAATTCAAGTTCAGAAATAATATCGAACATTTTCAAATTATTCAGAAATTAAAAATTCAAAAATTATATTTAATAAATTTAAAGAAAATTAAAAAATATATTATAAATTAAGTCAAAATTCAACCGAAAGTCCAATAAATCTGCGGCGATGGATACAAGTCGCGTTTCTTCCATCGCCCCTCGATTCTCACGTCCCAGCACCATCAGTCAGTCAACGATCCAACGATGGACACCAACTCGCCCCAGAACGACGCCGTCCTCCTCCCCGAAGTCCTCCTCCTCCGCCCCTCCGCCGTCGCCCTCCCCTTCGCCGCCCGCCTCCGGCCTCACTTCCGCCTCCTCGACCCGCTCGACTCGCTGGAGCCCGCCCACTCCTTCCTCTCCCTCCGCTGCCGCTCCGTCCGGGCCGTCCTCTGCGTCTTCACCCCCTTCCTCCCCGTCAGCGCCGGCACCCTGGACCTCCTCCCGTCCCTCGAGCTCGTCGTCGTCTCCAGCGCGGGGCTCGAGCACGTGGACCTCCCGTACTGCCGCCGGCGGGGGATCGCCGTCACGAACGCCAGCGCCTCGTTCCGCGAGGACGGGGCGGACTACGCGGTGGCGATGCTGATCGACGTGATGAGGCGGGTCTCGCACGGCGACCGGTTCGTCCGGGCCGGGTCGTGGCCGGTGCAGAGGGAGTTCCCCCTCGGTTTCAAGGTCGGTCCGCTTTATTCATCGTTAATCATTCCGGCGATGTTGGTCTGAATACCAAGTTCGTAGTTTTTGGAGATTTGCAAAGTGGTCCCTGTAAACTTTAGTTTTAGCAATTCTAGTCCTGCACTTTCCAACACGCTTTCAAGATGTGAAATATTGTACTTTGCTCGATTTGGAAATAGTGACCTCACTAAGTTGCATAGTAATTAACATAGTGACTAACAAGACCCTCGTCCAAATCTCGTATCATGGGCTAGAGAACTGTTTCGTGATATCGATAGGAACATTAATCGAGCGATCTAATCAAGATATTGTTCGTCACTTTGGTGGTTTGGACATGATTAGATGAGCAGACTGCTGGGTAGCGCCTGTTTAAGGCGAGTTAATCGGGATTCAACGGACGTGGGGGGGCATAAGTTAGAGAAAGTTTGAGATTTTTGTCACATTGTTAGTTTAACCAGTGATTAAAACTTCTATTATGATTCTATTTTATAGCTACCGCGTCTTCATTAGTTGTATGGTAGAAATAGCTGGTGAATATTTGCACTGTTGGTATACCGGCGACCTTACTGAATCTGGAGATGTTATGAACTTCTCTTCGGTACAAGGATAGGTTGTAGAGATGCGAGGAAGAAGGGATTGACAGGCAGTTTGTCACCGAGTGAAAATAATTGTACGGGATTCACCAGATTTGACGTTGCGACCAACGTTACTGCAGTTCCCTAGAAAGGTAACAAGATTTGGTGAGCCAGACTACTTATGCTGGGAATGGCAGTCCTTCCGGAGTAAAATGACAGTGATCCGTTCTTAGCTGAATTGCCAGGAATTTGTCATGAGTGCCGGTTCTAGTTCCCAACACCGATATTTCATGAGGTTTTAGATCCTGTGGTGCACGCTAAATGTAGCTTATATGATTACATAGATGCAAAGAAAAGCAGGTGAATGGTTAGGTGTGAGTAATTGCAAATGGTCTGTAAGTGATGGCAATCTTTCACATTAACTCCTCAACGACTTCTATTGCTTTGCACAAGATGGAGTATTCTGGAATTCACCTAACCGAATGTCAATTGCAGTTAGGGGGAAAACGGGTTGGCATTGTTGGGCTTGGAAGTATCGGCTCCGAGACTGCGAAACGGCTGGTATCTTTCGGATGCAGCATCACCTACTACTCAAGAAAGGAAAAACCGCACGTTCCGTATGCTTACTACGCAAACGTCTGTGACCTCGCGGCCAATAGCGACGTTCTTGTTCTCTGCTGTGCGCTGACGGAAGGCACTCGCCACATCGTCAACAAGGATGTAATGTCGGCGCTTGGTAAACAAGGCATAATCATAAACGTTGGGCGCGGGGCTCTGGTGGATGAGAAAGAGCTGGTGCAGCGCTTGGTGCGAGGCGAGATCGGTGGTGCCGGCCTTGATGTGTTTGAGAGCGAGCCCAAGGTCCCGGATGAGCTGTTTGCACTGGACAACGTTGTGCTCTCTCCGCATCGCGCTGTCATGACTCCAGAAGCTTTTGAAGCGGTGCAGGAACTCATAATCGATAACTTGAGAGCTTTCTTTTCAAACGAACCTTTGAGGTCACTAGTACAATATGAATGATGGGGCAATGTTGTGAGCACATTTACAAAGAAATAGTTTCTTTCCCCAATTTTGTTGCAATAGCCGACGGTAGTGTATCTGCCATTTATTTATATATGCTTGAATAAGGTAGCATTATATCTTTGAAACAAAGTTCTGCGCTATTTGAGGCCATTATTCTTTTTCATCGACGTCAAGCCCTCGATGTAGGTCCCTCCATCGCCGGCCAAAGTGCCGCCAGACACTTATGAGTTGGAATATATTTTCTGATGCTGGATCTGAAATATGCGTCAGAGCACTTGTTGTCCTTAGCCTTCTAGAAAGGTTCTTACTACAGGTGACCCCCTTTTTATTTTACTGCAAGTGGGGTGTGTTAAGGGAGTTCAATATAGTTTAGGTCTTTAACTTCTCCCAGAATCTCAGTAAAACAATAATTTCTCTCACCCTTGTTTAATAGGAGCAACATGGTCACTGACAAGTTACTGATTGCTGGAATTTCTTCCGTAATCCCTGTTAATCTGTAAATGCCATTCTCGATATTAACTATACCCGCGATAAAATTAGGTGTTTCTCTAATTTGAGGAACCTGTAGATGATGCCTGGTTTAGGCTATGGTGTAATGATTGATTGAACACCATTAGGTCGCGTCTCTTGCTTATGTTAAACAGTCCTTTTTCTCTGTGTGATGGAAGTTAATCCTTGAATTTTCCATAGCAAACAAGGTGGGACTAAAATCAGATGAGAAAACATGAATTTTATTTAACAGAATCAGGTCAGAAGACCAGATCAGCATTTCGCCACACAGAACATGATAAATCAACTGACAAACGCATAGAAAAAGTTTTCTTTTTAGCTAATGTAACTGAATCAACACGAGACAAACAGATGCAGATCATTTCGATGCGTCCTGGCTCTTCCTGAAGAGCTTGTGCTGGATGTGCTGAGCAAATGTGCGGGGCGGGAACAGCGCAGGCTCTGCCTCGCTCACCAGCTCGGGCAGCGGCTTGAGGATGATCTTCTCCTTCGGGGGCTCGCAGAAGACGGCCCACGAGATCCTGACCTTCTCCTTGTTGACCAGCCCGCGGTGGAGGATGCTCTTGTACTTGCCATTGCTCAGGATCTCAATTGTGTCCCCGATATGCATGATGATGGAGTTGGGGACACATTTGGCCGTGACCCACTTGCCCTCATAGAAGAGCTGAAGTCCGGGGACCATGTTGTGGAGGATAAAAGTCAGAGCACTCACATCCGTGTGAGCCTCAACTCCTAGGGCTAGCTCTGGTTGGGGGCATTTCGGGTAGTAGTTGATCTTCATCTGAAGCAGCATTTCCTCTAGCCCGCCGACTTCCTTCTCCAACCTCCCTACTTCAAGTCCTAGGCCAATTGAGAGTGCCGATAGGATTTTGGTCGCGAGCTCTCTCAGCAGCTTGGCATACTCGCTCGTTGCAACTCTGCACATCGACAGGCGACAAGTAACAAGTTAAGCGTGCAAAAAGGAAGCCGAGAGAGACAAAAACAGCACTAGCAACATTTTGTGATTAGGAACTAGAAAACTCCCATTGAGAGCTTAAAATTTCCCAGCTCACAGTTTTGGCGAAGGAAAGGACCATGCATTTTTCACCTGTTCATGACTAAAGTCGCAATTCAATTTATATACCATTTCTAATCACTTGTTGCCTTTTGCGCAAATGAAAGATACGACTTCACTCACGTGTAATCGCTTGGGGTCTTGGGCCAGATGGACATGTCGCGCTTGTCCTCAGGGTAAACGAGGTGGAAGAAGTAGTCTTCCCACTCGAGCTGCCCACTGGCGTTGTTGGCAAGCTTGCTCCCGTAGCCCTGGATCATCCCGGAGCCCTGGTCGTTGGCGTGCTTCTCCTTCTCCTCGACTGGGAGGTTGAAGAACACCTCCCCAGCCCTCTTGACGCGCTCGATCAGGTCATCGGGGATCCCGTGGTTGACAAGGTGCATGACGCCCCAGTCAACGGCAGCCTTCCTGAGCTCCTCGTGGCATCTCTCCCTCACCAGGGGGTCTTCGGACTCTATCTCCTTGATGTCGATCGTCGGGACCTGATGGCCCTCATGCTTCTTCTCCTCCTCAAAGACGTCGCCAATGCTTGCGAGCTCCTCCTGTGGCCTCACATACTCCTTCGGGATTGCCTGAATGCCACTGCTCGCCAAGCTCTCAACTCTAGGAGCCACAACACTCACCATCTTCTCTAGTAAAGTGAAAAATGGGGTGTTTGTATTCTCTCTTTTCTCGACACAATGTTTGAAACGCCAAATCTGATGTCTTTTTTCCAACTTCTCGTGGGGTTTATATAGGGGATGTCAATCTGAATAGGAGAGCATTGAATAGAGAAAGCTAACAAAATAAAATAATAAAAGCAATAGCGGAGAAGTGTCTTGATAATTCTTGTGAAATGTGAGAGCCAGAGCTACCGAGACTTCTTTTTTTTGATCGAAAGAGCTACCAAAACTTCGAGAGAGAGAAAATGTCCTTAATTTTCAGGGTAAGTTGTACACGTGATGCCTCACACCAGACCCAAATTTTTTAAGAGTCTTAAGGGAGGGTCAACGCTGTGGGAAGTGAGCTTGAATGGCAGGTCGAAGCATGGGAGAGAAGCAGACTCCAACCGTCACTGACATGGCTCTTACGGTACGCGCAGACCTTCGGTTCTCTTCGAGAGAAGATAGTGAAACGACGAGAAATTCGCATGATTTGACAGCAAAAGCACACAGTAGTAACGAAGACTCCATATGTTGCAGTCTTAATTAGTAGAAACTGAGCGCACCCTCAACGATAGATACCCAGCTAAGGTCGTCTACATATTATTTTGGGCTCTATGTTCATTGTCTGCACCTGAGCACGGTTGATCTTATAGTTTAACACTGTCACCGAGCATATGATCCGAGTAAATGTTTGTTCATCGAGTTGCTAGGGCTATCAGAGCGAAAATGTGGAAGGTGAGAAAGTGACGAGCAATGTGTACTGTCTCGGAATGAGGTTTTGAATGACACCGTCAACGGAATTGCACTGCGTTTCCCATCGTCTCTCTCATTCTCTCTTTCTTTTTGCTGTTGACTTTAAGACCCGCAGATAATGCACCAGAACTGGCATGAAACGAGTGCAAAAGAGGCAAAAGGCACTCGTTCCAGATTCAACAAAGGTGAAGCCACCTACCCAGGAAAACGCACGTTTCATCTAACCCTCATCGCTATTCAGTTTCAAGGTGGCACCCCCAGAAAAGATAGCCAACAGCAACACTCCAACACCACAGAATCTTCCCGGGTTGAATTCATTAAATTACTGATTCACGCATCCATCAGCCACAGGAAATTCACAGTTTTTTAATTCCGTACGTAGGGGGTGAAGTGACCAGAACGAGCGGTGGCTCGTCCTTCGAAGGTTACTAGAAGCTGTGCTCACGTTCCTTACGAAACAACGAGATCGAGAATCAAATACCAGTGCGTGCAAGAAATTAACGACGGGTCTTGTTTCATTATTTGCATGATAATGGTGAAATGGGCAAGGCATGCGTGTCATGTATACATGCTCTGAGTACTAACAATGATAATAGAGCCCGAAAAAATCGCTGTCCGCAGCGTGCACATCAATGGGAGAGTAGTCCCTTGCCTTCGAACAACCGTGAACATAGACGGGACCATTTCTATCTTTTTCGTGAAAGGGACATACATCTGATCCATGCGACATTTAAAGAGCTCATAGATTTTTACGTAACTATTGACCATTTTGTTTAATAAAATGAAGCGCGGTGAAAACATGAAGAGATTAGGTTAATAATTTAAGCACGCTAGTTAAAAATCCTAGTTAATTAAGGTTGCACGGGCTAATTTGGAGATTGCCCTCAGGAGTACCAATTAATATATATATGTGTGTGTGTGTGTTGGGGGGGGGGGGGGGGGGGGGGGGGGTGCAGGTTCCCCTTTTTCATTCTCCCCGAAAACAAAACTCTACGACGGGATGGCACCACAATGCATTAAACTTCGTTTCGTTTCCATATGGAACTTGGCAATCATAGCGGCCCACTGAAATTTTGGAAGCAAATTTAGACATGATGTTCATGTGTTCCATGGAATTCCCATGACCACACCTTTGCTTGGCCAGAAAGTTCGGAACTCGTACGAGGCAGGTGAGCTGACCGAGAGATGTAGAGCACGAGTCACCAACCACACCCGTCCCTCCCTCTTTCGCCGAAGCATTGGAATGAAAACAAGGGGCATAAGGCAGCAGTTTTTCTTTCTGTAGGCTCAAACCCTAGGACATGTTAGCAGTGTGCATGGGGAAAAGGTTCGGTTTTCAATAGATAAGCGCTTCATCAATACAATTTGCAGAAGTCAAAATAAAATAAAAAAAGAAAGAGTCCAATTTTAAAGAGCCAATCTATGGGCAGAGAACGCTGTTTTCCCTGCAAGAAGCTGGGGAAGAGACTCGGTCTCTTTCCATCCGAAACACTAGAATATAGAATGTGGGGAAGACAGCGTTATAATATCCGGAAGCTTGGATTTCAACAATATGGTGACAAGTTTAGACTCAAAAAGAATGTGGTGACGAGAAACTAGAAAAATATAGGAAAAAAACAACGTAAGACTCTCTCATCCGCAAGTCCGACGAAGGAAACCAAACCAGTCTGGTTGAGTTGGGTGCAACAAAAGGACGTGGGCAAGTAAAGCTGACCTCGGAAGAGCTTTGAGAAACTGTCAATTCTACGTTTCTTGTTCCCACGCCAACAACCCCGGGATGCCCCGGATGTTTTTTAGAGCGACCGATGGGATCCTAAACAATCTATCGTCGTACGTTCACGGGAACTTAAGATGGCCGGTGCTATAGCAGTAAGAAAGTCTTTCAATGAAGAGATGTAAGATCATAGGTGACGGATTCTAGCAGCTTTTGTAATTAAGGGTGCGAATGGTAACCATTCTGCTCTAGAAATCAAATTCTTACTAGAAATTGATTTCTAGAATTCTTGCCAGAAATTGATTTCTGGATGAGAAATCTGTTTGGTAAAACATGACTAATTCTGCTCCAGAAATTGATTTCTAGAACAGTAATCTTTTTTTATTTTTTTTGGCACCTCAAAAAAATTAAATTCACTCAAAGTGGGTGCTCAAAGGTATTTTAAGTCATTTTGTGAAGTTTTAAAATTTTTTATTTTTTTGGGCACTTCAAAAAAATTAAATTTCACTCAAAATAGGTGCCCAAAGGTATTCTAAGCCATTTTGTGAAGTTTTGAAATTTTTGATTTTTTTAATTTTTTTGGCACCTCAAAAAAATTAAATTTCACTCAAAGTGGGTGGCCAAATGTATTCTAAGCCATTTTGTGAAATTTTGAAATTTTTGATTTTTTTTATTTTTTTGGGCACCTCAAAAAAATTAAATTTCACTTAAAGTGGGTGGCCAAAGGTATTCTAAGCCATTTTGTGAAGTTTTGAAATTTTTGATTTTTTTATATTTTTTTGGACATCCCAAAAAAATTAAATTTCACTCAAACTAGGTGCCCAAAGGTATTCTAAGCTATTTTGTGAAGTTTTGAAATTTTTTTTATTTTTTTATTTTTTAGCACTTCAAAAAAATTAAATTTCACTCAAAGTAGGTACCCAAAGGTATTCTAAGCCATTCTGTGAAATTTTTTATTTTTTATTTTTTATATTTTATTAAAAAAATTCACCAAATTTCCTATTTTCCAGAAATTTTGACTTTTTTTAATTTTTTGGAAATTTTTATGAATTTTTCTGGAATTTTTCAATTTTTATGCATTTTTTGAAAAAGAAAATTAGTGAGAAAATAAAAAGAATGCATTCTGGAAGAGAGAAGTTATAAAAAGTAGCTTCTCTTTTTCTTGCCAAAAACTCATTCTGAAATCAAAAATGCATTTTGGAATCAAGAATGCATTCTGGAATCAAGTATTTTTAACAAACGTATTTTTATTCCAGAATGTGAAAATTGCTCCAGAATGCATTCCGGAAATTTTTTAACAAACGCATTTTTATTCCGGAATCTATTTTGGAACAAAGTTTCTATTCCAGAACGGATTCCATACGCGCCCTAAGTCACCGAACCTCGGCCGATACAGATCATAGGTGTACTCCAAGTTCTATTTTTTTCAGAAAAAAAATTATCCAAAAAGTCATAAATATATTGTACAGCGGTCAGTTCAGTTTTAAACTTTTCAATTATGTCAGTTTAGTCATAAACACTTTGACAGCTTGTCAATTAAGTTTTAAACTTTTTAATTGTATCAATTTAGTTCTAAACATTTTAATGATTTGTCAATTTAGTCATAAACATTTTGACGATTTGCCAAGTTAATCATTTCTATCAATTTTGACTGGAAATCGCCAACGAGGCAGTCTAATCAGCGTTGGCCGTCCTAAATGGCATGGTTGACATTGACATGGCCAATTTTTGTAATTTTTTTTTCTTTTGTTGTTTTTTATTTTTCCCCCTATCGGGACTCATCGATGGCCAGCAGCCCTGGCCTAGGCAAGACTAGTCTAGGCAAGGATCACCTTTGTGGGACTTGTGATGGCCGGCGGAGGGAAAAAGGGGAAAAGAAAAAACAATAAAGAAAAAGAAAAAAATCACAAAATTAAAAAAATTTATAAAAATTGTTCACATTAACGTCGACCGTGCCATGTAGAATGGCCAGATATGGCAGGTGCTGACTAGACCACCACGTCAGTGATTTTTAATCAAAATTGGCAAATCGTTAAAAGATTTATGACTAAATTGACAAATCATCAAAATGTTTATAACTAAATTGGCACAATTGAAAGGCTTAAAACTAAATTGGTAAGTTGTCAAAAGGTTTTATGACTAAATTGACACAATTGAAAGTTTATAACTGAAAGGCTATCGTATAATAGGTTTATGACTTTTTGGATAAATTTTATCATTTTTATTCTAATCATGTATCACATTCACAATTCAAGGATAATCTATTTATTCTTTTCTACTATTTTAATATTCGATGTTGACACATTTGCAACCACATATACATAATTAGGAGTGCTAACAACGAACAATTTGATTGCATTAATTATATAAGTTAATTGACATTGATTGTACAAATCACAAATACGTGTACTTGACCACAAAAAAAATGGAAAAATTCCAATTAAAGGCCTAAAGTGTATTATTTTCTCAAATAACGGCATGTATATTGTTTCAATTAAGGGTTTAAAGTGCCATCATTTTCTTAAATTAGGACCTAGAGTGAACCTTCTTTCAAATCAGTCTCAAAAAAGAATTTGACCTCATTGGCTAGTCAAGAGCTTTTTCGTCTTTTAATTTTTTATTTGAGAAAATGACGGCACTTCAGACTCTCAATTGAAGCAAGGTTCACTTCATACTTTTATTTGAGAAAATGAAGAGACTTCATATCTTTATTTGGAATTAGAGGAACCAAAAAAAAAAAAAAGATTCTCTCTTTTGAGAATTCAAACATATTGCTCTATATATATATAGGCCCATGTATGCTTTCCATTTTTTTGGGGGAAGAAGGCCCATTTATGATTTTCTTTTTTTTTTTTTTTTGGGGGGGGGGGGTGGGGGTGGGTGCAGAAGGCCCATGGATGCTACCAAGACCAATATTGCACCCAAACTCCTTGAGTAGCTTAGGTCTACCGATACTAAATTCAAGTCGCTTGCGAGCTCAATAAAAAATTAATGTTTATATAAAATGCTAATTTATAATATATTTAAGTTTTGCACTTTTCGATCAAATTAAATATGTATCGTGCTTCTATTGAGATTTTAAGTACAACCCAAGAGTTAAAAATTTGTTTTGAATTCTTTTCTTTTTGAGATATGTGTATTAAAAGACCTAAAATTTATCACAAAAGTACAATTAAGTCCTAAAACTTACAAAAAATATAATCAAATCCTCAATCTTGTCAAAATGGTTTAATTGAATCATTTCGTTAACTCTGTCCAATTTTAGCTAACGAAAAATACCGACGTGACTCTATTTATTATTTTCTCTATCATTTGCAGCAATGACATGGCTAAAACAACACCATTTTTTTTTCTTAAATCTAATTTTTAATATAAATTTTATTTAAATTCAATTTTAAAAATAAGCTAATTTTTTATTTTAAAAAAATGGGGAAGGGAGACATAGGTGATGGTTGTAGCTCTCGCCACAGCCGCCCCTTGCAATGGTGGGGGATGGCCGGCGACCTCTGGGGAGGGTCGTGACCGTGTGGTTAGCGAGTGTCACTGGCCTTCCAAGCGAGGATGGGGCCACGACCCTTGTTTATTTTTAAATTGAATTTAAATAAAATTTATATTAAAAATTAAATTTGAGCCAAAACGATGTCGTTTTAGCTTTATGACTCATGATTACCCACAACATCGCCACGTAGGAAAAAGAAAATATTTTAAAAAGCCATATTAGCATTTTCCGTTAGCCTAGTTGAACGGAGTTAACGAAAAGACTCGATTACATAAATTTGATAAATTATGGGAATTGGTTACACTTTTTACAGATTATAAAAATTAATAATACTTTGTTGATAAGTTTCGGGGTTTATCAACTTCTTTTATTCCTTTGCACATACAGAGGCCTGTCACATGTTGATCCACGTGTCGTCCGGTTGATGGACATGGTCAATGACATCTGTCCACGTGTCCTCCTCCAATCCAATTCCAGATTCTTTAAAATCACAAACGTGGAGCACCCAGCATGATGACATGGCAGCCCGAGGTTAACTGAAACTTACCGTTTGGTCTTTTGATGGCAAAGGGACAAAGTGCCGTTGCATTTACCTCCACACGTTGCTCCACCACCTTATCTTCACAATCTGTCTCGCTTTCCCTCCAAACATCAGCTCAAGAAACACGAAAAAAGATAAAGAAAACCAGGGAAAAAAGCAAAATCACCCAAATGAATTGGCCATCAATTAACACTAATCTACCTTGTCTGTTCAGTTTCTTCGCTTCACACCATATACAAGCCGAGCTTCTCACTCGATTGGTATCGGAACATGGCGACCACCAAGTTGGGGGCTACCCTGACATGCCATCGTCTGTTTGCTAAGCCCGCTAGGAAGCCCTCGGTTCCTTTGGTGCTGCCCGTCCCCAGAGCAGCGGCATCGTGTTCTTCTTCCACTCCGAGGGCCCGAGCATTCGATGGACGGCAGTTGTGGGTCTGGCGGCGAGTGCTCGTGATCGCCATGAAGGCTACTGCTGACCAACAAGGTCGGTATGGTCATAGACTCCTTTTTCCCATGACGTGATTTTGTGCCTGAGTATTTTGAGAGTTGTAGTGTGATTTACTGATACAACTGTTCGAAAATTTTTTGCCTGCGACAAATTTAGTCGGGATCATGCCGAAAATAAGAGCCGTGAGGCTTCCTATCAGAGTTCTAGGATGTGGACTCATTTTGCTTTCCGTTTAAAAGTCGGATAGCTGATGTAGATGATGCAAATCGCCAGAGTCTGTTTTCATAAGTTTTTTGGAGCAATTGGTCACGCATTTTCGGAGATTGTGAAAGTGAATTAATTAAGTCCTCATGATCTGATAGCTTTCTGAGATCACCATATTGGCTGGCTTGTTCTGTGTTGTCCTAAAAAATCATGTTTGCTGAAACTGGAGTCACCATGAGTCAATCAGGACGATAATAGGCCTCCAGGGCGTAGAGACATTTGACTTTTGTGCATTCTCAGGCAAGGTAGAAGAGGGAGAGTCCGATGTAGAAGATAGCAAAATTCTGCCATATTGCAGCATAGACAAGAAAGAGAAGAAGTCCATCGGTGAACTTGAACAAGATTTTCTTCAAGCATTACAAGTATGGAAGAATCCGAGTACCTTTAATTTTCTTTTCTTTTTTTTTTATCTCTGTGAGACCTATTTTATGTGGCATGCATTGTTTCACCGGATACATACACTATTTGCTGTTATACAGTCATTTTACTATGAAGGGAAAGCGATCATGTCGAATGAGGAATTCGACAATCTCAAGGAAGAGCTCATGTGGGAAGGAAGCAGCGTTGTCATGCTAAGTATACTCCGAAATGAATGATTGAGCTAAACATTTCAACTGTTGCATAGCCATCATATTGTTTGTCAAAATCTATCTGATGCACTTTCTCTGACTTCTTTGCATCACGTGTAATGCAGCTTCTGATGAGCAAAAATTTTTGGAAGCCTCAATGGCCTACGTGTCTGGCGATCCAATTATGAGTGATCAAGAATATGACGCATTGAAATTGAGACTAAAGGTCGCTATCATATTTCTCAGTTTGCAATGCGATTGTAGATGCTAGTAACATCAGCTTCTCTGTTTATGAGGATAGACAGCCATTAAGATTGCACATTGAGCGAGAGAACCAGTGCAGCATATCCGACAAGCCATTGATGTAGCCTCATTCAATTAGCATCTGCACCATCTTGCTCGAAATAGCAATATGAACATCCATACCACAGACAATATGTTATATACCTGTTTGGACCATGTACTGTGTGAGGAATGCGAAACTTGCCTGCTTATTCAACAGAAGCCACAAGTTGGGTTGATAATCGAGATTAAGCAAACCTTCATGTGCTGGATCCTTCCTTCTTGTCCTTCCAATAAAATATGTGCTTCATCACCTCTGATTTTTGTAGATTGACGGGAGCGAAATTGTTGTCGAAGGCCCACGATGCAGTCTCCGCAGCCGAAAGGTTTGTTTTTTTCTGTGTTTCTCTCCTTTTTGAGTACTCGGTCTAATTATTCCTCCAATAGGCTCAGACATTACTGATTAATCCTCCCATGATAGGTCTACAGTGACCTTTCCGTTGATTACTTCAAGATGCTTCTGTTGAATGTCCCAGCAACTGTTATTGCGCTAGGACTGTAAGTAGAATTTCGTTTCACCAACATTTGTTTGTAACCTGAAGATCATTTCACGCTATTACCTTTTTGCCAACCAAGTTCATTTTCCTCCTAACCCGCTCGTTTGTGGTCTTTAAGGTTCTTCTTCCTGGATGACGTTACTGGGTTTGAGATTACATATCTTTTGGAGGTAATCAGGAATTGTTTCTTTTTGTCCCTTTTTCTTTCTAGCTGTTGAACTTTTGAAATAGCTGCTTGCTTTTGTAAACTTGTAGTTCACACTGTCTCGATTATTTTTCCCTACGCAAGAGCTTGATATTCGATATCTCACAGCTTCCATGTTGTGACTCCATATTACATACTTTTTTCTTCACTCCTCCAGCTGCCAGAGCCATTTAGTTTCATTTTCACATGGTTTGCGGCTGTGCCGCTCCTAGTTTGGTTGGCTTTATCGCTGACGAATGTGATTGTGAAAGACTCGCTCATCTTAAAGGTCAGGCTTCATCATAATTTATCACTTACATTTTCAGCAATCTTTATAGTGGAACTGTACTTAAAGATTATCGAAAATTGCAGGGTGCTTGCCCCAACTGCGGCACGGAGAATGTCTCCTTCTTTGGCACCATATTGTCCATCTCTAGCGGTGGTACAACTAACAATATCAAATGCTCAAAGTGAGAAGAAATTCTCTCGACCTGAGTCATTTTTTTTCTGCATCTTTCAATCAATTCTCCACTGTTTTTCTGATTAAGTTATTACTAGTTCTCTATGGTCCGTACTGGCATTTCAATTTATCCCTTTTTGCTTCAGCTGCGGAACTGAATTGGTGTATGACTCGAAAACCCGGTTGATTACATTGCCCAATGGAAGCCAAGCTTGATGAGAGGTATATAACTTGAGCGCCCAAGCTTTTCATTTATTCCCTCTCAGGTTTTCTGAGGGAAGTCCGTGCTGTAATGTCCACACAGAGCCTCCCGAACCCACCTGCTCATTCTTCATTGTCGTTCCTTTTTGCATCAAATCAGGCAGAAGTGCTCATGAGTTCGGTTCCCTCATTATTATGCAGGGTCAATTATTTCTCAGATGTACAAGAGGAATGTGCCAATGTGAGATTCAGATTCAACATGTACCATGTTATGACATGCCGAGAAAATTGCTGCTGTGTCATGACCTTGGTTTTGAGGAGAAGGAAACAGGACGGTTGTACAACATCTGTTTATATAACAATAATCAATTGCCAGTGATGTTAATACGTCAAATTCCAGTTACATGCTGCTAGTAATTACCTATGACAGCATCTTAACTAGTATTGAGGAAAGAGCGTACAAATGTTCTTGTGGATGAAAGATCATGTAACTAAAAGTTTTCATAATTCAGCCACAGTTTGCCATAATAATGCTTCAACTTCTTGCTTTCTCTTTGGGACTTTGGTATACAGAAGTAGCCTTGTTACATTGCACTTTGTGCAGATTACAGGAAGGTTATTGAACTTCAGCTTTGGGTTTCCCTTTCTTATTAGCATGTCTTTGTCGAATCACGATGAAGTTCTGAGAAGAGAGTAAAGAATTTGAATGCTACTCAATCTTCTGTCAGAGACCAAATTTTATCAAGATATGGAAACCTAGATTAAGCCAACAACAGGTGATGAGAACAGCGTAGTCCCGTCCTAACTGGTGGCTGTGGACGAATAACTAGCTTCTACTTTTAGACAATGATTTCTCTTTCTAGTTCCTGGCTTTCGGCGTTGGAGACTTGTGATTCAGTATCGAAAACCACTTGAAAAGCTGAACAATTTAAGCATTGCCACGTTATAGGATACATTCACTTTCTGTTGCTTGAGCATAAGCTAAGAAATACTAATAGCAACTTTGAAACTTTCCTTTTGGGGTTCTGATCATGTTCCTAATTTTTGGCCCTTCTCGCACCCTGAACATATTCATTATAGAAAACTTGCGACCACGCCTTAAGGCCCTCGACCAAGATTACATTGAGCCACGCACGTTTGCTATCTCCTTTCTATCCCAAAATCTACCAAACCCATATAAGTCTAAACCATCAAATAGTTGACTCCAAACAATCAATATTCTAAGTACCATAGGCCAAAACCACATTCGGTTATATTTAACCGGCTCCTTTTGACTTAAATTCATGACGCCAATTATCTTTGTGGGCATCACGAAGTTCGGCATTTTCTTTCTCTACACCTTGCGTAGAACCAAATATACAAGAGGGCACCACTGACATTGGGTTATGTGTTTGTGAGCGTACATAATTCTTGGTGGGAAGCTTTGTGTGGAGCCCAAGAATCAGCAAGAACAAACCATCCATGGCTTCTTTGATTCGCTCATTGAATTTATGGTCTTTGGCATTGATACTTGCAGCTGTTTTAGGTGAATATGGTTCAGTTATGGGTGGTGGGTATTCTCCTAGCTCTATGAAGTTTCAACCTACCCAATGGTCTCTTGCTCATGCCACTTTCTATGGGGACGAGACTGCCTCCGAGACTGTGGGTACGCTTGTTGTTTCATGTGACCACCATTTTAATTAGTTGCTTTCATAGATTGCATTGCCTTTTTGCAATGGCCATACTTCTTTGTTGTGTCCATCCTCTCTGATCGAGTATTCAAGTATTTTTGCAACTGATGTGATTTCAGAGTATATAACATGAAGTACATAATGCATTATATAAATCAATCATGCCTTCATTTCCAATTTCCAGGAGGGGCATGCGGGTATGGAAACTTGTTCAGAAATGGGTACGGCACTGCGACGGCAGCACTGAGCTCGACCTTTTCAACGACGGGTACGCCTGCGGGACATGCTATCAGATCAAGTGTGTACAGTCGCCCTGGTGCTTCAGCGGTTCGCCTTTCACCACAGTCACGGCCACCAACCTCTGCCCACCCAACTGGTCCAAGGACTCCAACAACGGCGGGTGGTGCAACCCACCCCGCGTCCATTTCGACATGTCCATGCCCGCCTTCATGAACATCGCTCAGTGGAAGGCCGGCATAGTCCCTGTCATGTATAGAAGGTACACACGAACATTTTTCTAGCCTCTCCTTAGCGCATGGCAAGAATTATACACAGCTTGTAGTTATAATGAACTCTTGATGACACGCATGTGACAATTCGCACTTGGGCCGCACTCAAAACCCGACCGAGGTGTCATATCCGAATCCATTTACGACTTATAATAACTAAAGGAAAAACTGTGGAAATAATTGCAGGGTAACCTGCATAGAGCAAGGAGGGATCAGATTCCAGTTCCAAGGGAATGGTTACTGGCTCTTGGTATACGTGATGAACGTGGGAGGAGGGGGTGATATCGCGAGCATGTGGGTCAAAGGAAGCGAGACAGATTGGGTGAGCATGAGCCACAACTGGGGTGCTTCGTACGAAGCCTTTGCAAGCCTTGGAGGCCAATCTCTCTCCTTCAAGCTCACCTCCTACACAACCAAAGAGACCATCATTGCCTATAACGTTGCTCCTTCCAACTGGAACGTAGGGTTGACTTACCAAGCCGCTGTCAATTTCCACTAGAGAGAGAGAGAGAGAGAGTCAATATTAATGATATGCCCCCTTTGTTACTTTTCTTTCTTTCTCTTTTTTAATCTAATCCCTCCCTCATCTTTCTTTTCCTGGAGCAGTCGGTCGCCGAAGGGATTTTGCGCGGCCAGCTTTGTAATTTTTGTTATGTCAAAGGAGACTTACTATCTGTCTGTAATAGTTTCTATAAACATGTGTACTGCTTGATGGAGGGGTTTAACTGGGAAAGAGAATCCATTTGATGACTCCATAACTTTAATACTTCTTTCAGATATCCTCTTGGCAAATTCATCATCTCGCTCCGGCAAAATTATTCTAACTATCCCCCTTGCTGTATAAAACAAGTTTGGTGGAAAGAGATCACTGAATAAAATCTTTCGGATTGAAGTGGCTAGCAAGGATCACCTAAAGAGGGGTGAATAGGTGATCTTAAACAATTTTAACAAATTTAAGCGAAAATGATAGAACACTATTTGAGTCTGAATAATATTCAAATTCTATAAAGACAGTGCTCTGAATGTACAGTGTGTAAAGTAAAAGTTAAGGGATAGAAAAACTGTGCACAAATTTATAGTGGTTCGGCTTATAATAAGCCTACGTTCACTTTCCCACGCTGGCAGCCTACAGGCTGGATTTCACTACGTAATCAAGAGGTATTACGGATTTAGAGTGACAACACTCTTGTGTATGATAAAACTCTCTATCTCACACAAATACTCTCACAAAGTGTTCCTCAAGATTTTAAAGTTTGGCTCAAGAAAGAAAAGAGAATCGGAGTAAGTTCAGGCTTTGGACTTGATGATTCTTGAATTAGTTTTTTTTTTTCTGCTGCTCATTGATCTCCTTAAATATTCCTCTACTTCCAAACTAGCCGTTAGACAGTCTTTAGAGGATCATCTTCACCTTGGATAGATTTGTATAGAAAGGATTGAGTAGTCATTGAATGACAGATTCTGAATCCCATTGATTCTGGTGGCCCATACAATCAGAATCTTGGTTTCCATAAGTAAAGATTAATCCGTTGTAATAATATTTTGATTGCCAATTAATTTGATTTGGATTGAGTCAATCAAAACCTTCATTTTATGAAATCCATGCCAGATCACTAGTTGTTGTGTTGAGTTCTGTTTTTGCAAAATTCAGCGTCTGCGTCTGCAAAATTTCTGCGTCTGAAAAACTTCAGAGTCTGAGAAATTTCAACATCTGCACAAGTCTCTGGTAATTCTGAATAATAGAGTCTGAACTTCTTATTCTGAACTTTTTTATTTGAATTTGAACTTTTCGTTCTGAAAAACTTCTCATTCTGAAAAACTAGCAAATTCTGATATCTCCTTATGAACTTCCAGACTATAAAACTTCATGTCAAAATTACAAGTTACATATGGAAAGTTTTATCAACTTCAAAATCTATTAAGGTTTTCCTCAACACGGATAACTGACAATATTACTACTTCTTTATTACTTACCTTACCAAAAAAAAAATATATTACTACTTCGATGTTAGACATAAATGTGAAACTTTTGGGTCTCCTGAACAGGAGCCAATTGGAAGGGCCATGCGAGGCAACATGAGACCCACAAAGGTTGGTGTAGTGGGGAACATTTTTATCAACTACATATGAAGTGTGGTCTCCTACCTTTACTTAAGCATGCCAAAACTCTTTCTCTTTGGTTTCCAATTTTTTTTCTTGATCATATGAACTTTCATCATCGACCCACCTTCCCAATCATTGCTCTCAACATGCTCCACTAACCCCAAATTTGAAAATTCCTTCTTTTTTCTTCTTTCTGGGAATTCTTTAGACAAAGTAAAGATTTGTCTCTGCAGAAACTTCACCTTGCAAGAAAAAGGTCCATGATTGAGAAGAACTCAAGCTACCCATGAGAGAAGCAAATGACTGCATCATGCAGTGAGGTAAAAGGTGTGACCTTTAACAACTGGAGAAAGAAAAAACTGTACAGAGCTTTTTACTTTCCTGGAAAAGTTGCTGAGAAAACGCAATCTGCATAATGAAGGTAGTGTGGTGGTGACGCCTACTTTTTGAGAATCTCCAATGCCAAAAAAAAAACTTGCCATTTACCAGCTAATACGTTCATCCATCCTCTCCCTGTAAGGAGAAGGTAGGACCCTGTCAGATCAAACCTTCTAACTTCGACCTAATGAGAAAACATGCCTGTCTTTTCTGTTTATCCAAAACAAGATTCAGACTTTTTCTGTTTCTTTTCTCTTGACTTGCTTCACTTTCAATCAACCAAGTGTTTCTGCATTATTTCCCTCAACCAGTGCAGGCTCTTTTCTCTTTGCAACTTCTCTCCTTCTATCTATAACTAGAGAAGAAGTTGACTCTGAGAAGGTTTTCTGGACCTGTTCTAGCACCGCTGCACCAGTACTGATAAGTGATCAGTGTTCAAATACTAATTTTAGAAGCAGAAGAATCTAACACTCTTTTTTAGCAGTCTCTCATCATATGATGGGCTCTCATTCTTCTCTCAATTTCTTGCTTCTTGTCCTGGCATTAGCTTCACCACAAAAAGTCCTGGCTCAAGAGATTAAATCGGCGCGTGTCCTCGATCTTCTGATCCGTGACTACACGTTTAAATCTAGCAGCCAGCAGATCAAGACTGGAGTGATACACACCGTGAACCTGCCAAAGAACCTCTCAGGCATCCAAGTTGACACCGTGAAGTTCCGGTGCGGCAGCTTACGCCGGTATGGCGCACATGTGAAAGAATTCCACTTGGGCATCGGAGTGACGGTCCAACCATGTGTGGAAAGACTCATGCTGATCAGGCAAATCTTGCAAAACAACTGGTCTTCCATATATTACTCCAACTATGACTTATCTGGGTACCAGCTAGTTTCTCCAGTGCTAGGCCTCCTAGCCTACAATGCCGGTAGCCACGGAAATTCCAACACCGCTGATGCGGCATTCGAGCTTGGTATCACAGCCGGAGAGAAACCCATCACAGTGAACTTCACTGGCATTGCCACGCCAGATCACAGGCCCACAGTCGTGCCAATGTGTGCCAACTTCGAATCCAATGGGAAGCTGACATTGGCCAATCAGGTCGCGCCTTCAGTCTGTTTGGCCACAAGGCATGGGCACTTCGGGCTGGTGACCGAGCTGCCGCCAGTGCAGTTGAGGAAGCAAGTGAGCAAATGGAAGGTGGCGGTTGGGGGATCGATTGGGTCCATGCTGGGGGTGTTCCTGCTCAGTCTGCTTCTCGTGGCATTGTTTGTGAAGGCAAAGAAGAAATCGAAGCGGGAAGAGATGGAGAGGAGGGCTTATGAGGAAGAGGCACTGCAAGTTTCAATGGTTGGCCATGTAAGAGCACCAACTGCTGCTGTCACCAGGACTGTGCCCATCATTGAGCATGAGTATGCTCCTTTTCCTTCTTGATCAAAAGTTCGAAATTTCAGACATTGCCAGATACCCATAGCTATTGCCTCTTTGTAAAATTGATCAGCTGACAACAAAATAGGAAGGTGCTAAGAGAATTTTTGGAAGCCGGAGCTCAAATTTTCGCAGGTGGTCCCGTGTACCGTGTGAACAAAGAGAGGAAATAAAAGCTCTGTTTCTTGAGTTGAATGTAATCATCGACCTTTTGTCGTCTGAAATTTGGGGAGGGATAGTCTCTTACCCTTCCTGCTTCACGTCTCTGGGAAGCAATTGATTCTAGTCATTACTACTTTGTTTTTGTTAATTATCGTTTTTGTTGTCTATCTGTTAGCATGGCGAGATTAAGTCCAGACCCTTTTTTCTTCTCCTGATCTCCAGACACATCATATGCTATTAATACATACATCATGTTTCAGCAAATTCATGAACCAGGTGACCTGGGATTGCGACTGTTCTGTGGAGTTTGGTGAATTAGTGGGGGATGTGTAGCAGAGATTTCGATGACCCAAGCTAGTCGCCGGGTAGGCTTGTCATGACAAGAAAGGCGTAGATCAGAACGAATGCTTGGCAAGAGCGTGACAAAGTAGCAAGCTGCGCCTTGCATTCGCAGTCCAAATAATCGCACACTCTTGTTGACATAACGGATCTTTCATTCTGAAGTCTTCTGGTGTGAAGAAGTTTCCTGAGATACTATTTTGATCTGCCATGCATCGATTCATGGCCAATGGGTCGATCATCGAGGCTTTCTCGGATTTATACCCGAGAATACTAATTATGGTTCTTATTGAAAAGTATTCTGACAGATGATTTGCATAGCCTACGCTGGAAAATGTCATCTGGACTTAGCAATAACACCCAAAATTACCATAATGCTGTGAATAGCATTGACTTCGTCAATTCCACATATAAGAAACTGCGGATTGAGTGCGCCCATTCAACATTTATCATTGTATTCGACGTCGAAGTGAAGGCATACTTAAACGAATTTCGTGCTACTGCTACTGCATGTACAAAATCTGTAAATAAAAGAATACACATCGATCTCCATGCTTTTTAAAGGCGATCAATCTTAGCCTCGGTATTTGGTTTTGTGACGATACCGGCCCGTGTACCACTCATCGATGGATATCAAAGTGTTTGTCGTTGCGTTCCACTCCGAACCCGACGGAAACGTCGAGTCGATGCTGATTTCTACTGTCCAGCATGTGTCTGAGTACAAGTCTCTGTCGTCGACATCAAAAAATCTTTTTCGTGGAATTCTGAACGATAATCTGATGAAAGAACTCAGCTGTCGTCAAGAGATAATCTGAGAACTCGACTACAACAGAAATTAATGTAAGAACATCAACGGACTGGACTTCCCCAAGAACAGCAAGGATTCCAAATGCGATCCAACAGAACTTTAATGGTCAATCATCAAAGCCACCGAAGCTTTACGTTACGAGAACTTGTGAATATGTTTGGTAACTTCCTAAACAGCATTAGTGTTCGGGTAAGAGTTACCTCATCAAAGAGAGGAAGCCGAAGTTTCGACAGAATTTCCGTTATTTATTTTAACATATTGGTGCCTGCTCACTTTGCCCTTCTAATTCTCTTCTTTATTTTTATTTTCTCAAGAGAGAGGAAATACCTTTTAAATTTTTTATCAAATCTCGAGATCTAGATAAGAACCAAGATGAAACCTTCAAAGGACTTGCTTAAGTCCAAAAGTCTTACATTATGGGAATTTGTGATTATATTTGGTGACTTCCTAAATGGGGTTAGTAGATTACGGTGCTAATAATTGCCAATCAAGTAATCCGTATATTCATCCATCCATCAGGAGCTCTATTAGTAATGTACGGTATAAAATTATGCTGTTTGGGATACGGACGGATACATACCATCCTTTTCCTCGAGACGATATTATTGCGATTTTACAGCAACCGCATCACGAAAAGTTATGCTTCCGTTTTAGGATGGGTTTAATATTTATAGTACAAAAAACTTGTAGAAACTTCTCATCTAATAATGGAAATTTTTGTTACCCAATTTGTGTTTCCGACAAGGAGTCGCAACAATACCAGATACATTTCGACCGACCAGAGAAGAATATAAAGAGAGCGATTTCAAAAGCGAAATATTTTCCTAAAAATATAACGCAGCATGCGTTCTAGATGCGTATAGTTCTACTCACTCCAAAAGAAGGAACAATTACTTCGTAAGAAATATTGTTGGCAAAATCGTATATACGCATGTATTTTTATATAATATAAAAAAAAAAGCGCGAGTATTTTACCGGTACAAAGAGACGTCCCACCATGTGCTCGAGGAAATCCAGGTACCGCCACGACAAAAACCCGACGTCGTAAGCTGCCTCCGAGGTCCTGCGGAAAGACGTTTCTGCCCCCGGTCGGCACCCGAATTTCCCAGATCTCGCCCCCCACCAGATTTGGCGCAAGAAAAACCTACTTTTTCCCGGGAAAGAGAGCTAGAAAAAAAGACGAAATTTTTAACACTCCCATCACCACCAATCCACCAAGAACCCGCGACAGCTCCACCGTCAATCGCCAAGAATCAAGAATCTCCACCGCCGCTCCTCCTCCTCGCCCGCGTCTCTCTCTCTCTCTCTCTCTCTCTCTCTCGCATCGAATCCTCCATGGACGACGGCGGCTCTGCACCGCCGTCGCGGCCGCGGGCGCAGCTGAACCTGCCCCCCGCCATGGCCCGCGGCGCCCTCGCCCTCGAGGCCCTAGCCCCTCCTCCTCCTCCTCCTCCCCACTCCGACCACGTGAGCCGCATGATCAACTCGGCCCACAGCCAGTCCCCGTCGCGGGCCATCTACTCCGACAGGTTCATCCCCAGCCGATCCGGCTCCAACTTCGCCTTCTTCGGCATACAGCCCTCGCCCTCGCCGCGGTCGGCGGCCAGCTCCTCCTCCGCCTCCTCCTCTTCCTCCGCCTCTTCTTCCTCCTCCTCGTCTCCGGCGGCGGCGGCGGAGAGCAAGGAGGAGGCCTCGTCGTCCGCGTACAATGCGCTACTCCGCGCGGCGCTGTTCGGCCCCGACACCCCGGAGAGGAAGGAGTCCCCGGCGGTGGGGCGGAATATCTTCCGGTACAAGACCGAGACGAAGCGGTCGCTGCACGCGCTCTCGCCTTTCGGGTTCGAGGACGCGGGGAATGTGGTTAGCCAGAGCCCCGTGAAGGCCGCGAGGAAGGTCCCGAGGTCGCCGTACAAGGTGAGGGAGCTTTCTTGATTGGTTCTTGGAGGGGCCCTTCTTGTGATTCAGTATGGTGTGACTAGGAAACTTGTTACGGTAGTTACTTTGGCAAGAAACAAAGGAGGGTATGGACGAAACCACGGAGGATTATCTGTTCACACGGAAAATTGCTAGCTGTAGTTCATGGATTTGTGGAAAGAACCTCGTTTTGGAGCGGGAGATTTTGAGTTTCTTGGATTGACTTTTGATGATTGTGTGTTTGTTCTTTTAGGTATTGGATGCGCCTGCATTGCAGGATGATTTTTACTTGAATCTTGTGGACTGGTCTTCGCATAATGTGTTGGCCGTGGGGTTGGGGAATTGTGTCTATCTATGGAATGCTTGCAGCAGCAAGGTGAGTCTTCACACATTCTCTTGAACTGTGTTGATAATCCCTCTATTAAGTTCGGATCCTGCCGTCATAATGGGCTCCAAGTTGTTGTTTGTCGATTAGGGTCTGTCCTTACTTCACGCTTATGTTGTCTCAGGTGACTAAGTTATGTGACTTAGGGATTGATGATAGCGTTTGCTCGGTTGGTTGGGCACAGCGCGGTACACATCTTGCAGTCGGAACTAGCAATGGAAAACTCCAGGTTAGAACTCTCTGCATTCTGAAACTTTCTTCTGCTTAATTGGAAGGGCTGGGAATTTTAGTGGCTTAGCTTGCTGTTGGTCAGTCAAATTTTGGGAGCTTGCATTTGTTTCTGCAATAGACTCATGAGTAGGTGGAGTTTGAGGGATGGATTTAGCATGTGCTTCAGTGGTTTTAACTAGCTCAATCAGTTGTAGGATGGGTGCTACGCTGGACCTCCAACAAAGATGCTGGGCTTGCTGGATGGACTTTGCCTTTAGTCTGACTTGGTTTTTAAGATTTATCCCATTGATCTGGATAGGATCCTTCTTCTTCTTTTTCGGGCTTAACAGGGCCTTCAAGTCTTTCTAGCTATCTAACTCCATGTACTTGTAGTTGTTGAGCCTGTATATTGCTGTCAATGATACTCTAACGAAACCTTACATCTAGCTCCAGAGGCCAGCAGAGTTATCAGAAGTATAACTTTGGTCTCCGGTACCAGTACCACATGTTAATCGTGTTAATGCTTTAGCTGGGCATACTTTGTGGACAAAGGAGCATGAAACTCGTGAGAATCAGATGAATTTTCAAAACCAAATGAACGGGAAGCACTCATATAGAAAGCATTTATCAAACGTGCGCATGTTTCTTTGAGATGACTGATGCAATTGGCATTGATTAGATTCTTCCAAGAGCATATAGTTTCATTTGAGGTATTCACCACAACCTCAATGTCATGCCCATAATTGATTTCTCTCTATAAGTCTACCTTGCACTTTGCTATTGTTGCTAATACAGTTTGAAAACCTCGCAAAAAGTAACTATAATGAAGCTATTGTAATTGAACATCTAAATATTATAGCAATATAGAGATACAAGGCATGAGTAGTTTGGATAAACTGATGCTATCACTCCAACAAGAAGCTGTAGCAAGGATAGAGTGCTTGCTCCGTTTTCTTGTACTGGCAATAGTTTACCTCGGCTTATTGTTTGGCTTTGCCTTTTTTCATGGCATTAATTACACTGGAGTTGGTAGAACTTTAGAAGTGCAAAGAAATGCATTACTGCTTAGGATGTGATGGATATTGAGTCCATTCAATGACCCAGACGTTTCGTATATACCAGCTAGTAGATTCCGTCATTCTTTGACTGATTGTCATATTTTGAGTACAATCCCGTGTAAGGTTGGCGGATTCTGCTGAGGCAGATACAAAAAACTCGTTAGTGATGACAGATGTGCTGCCAGAAAATAGAAGGAAAAGGATGGCGACAGCTTTGATTATTATTGTCCAGTTCAGCTGCTCTTGAAATGAACACTATAGGATTCTGCGGTAGTCATTTAAGCTCTTATCAAGTTAGGAAAAATTCATCTCACGGTCTATGTGACTGACTAGAACATTCGAAAGGCTTTTTGCTGAGATGATTTGCTGGTAGATAAGTGAGTCTCATATTTTTGCCATTCATTCGATTGTCAAAATGCATCAAACAGAATTTTCTCTTGTTCTATGGAATGATAGTTTAAATTAGTGAGTCTCCTTAATTCTTTCCGTTATCAACGGAATAACTGGATGACTCCCTTTGTTTTATTGTAAATTGGTTTCTCTCATGATTAGTTTTTTGCTTCATAACCTGTTCCGCTAGGACAGACTAGTATTTTCGCTTTGTAATTTTATAACGACTTCTGCATAGGTATGGGATGCATCACGCTGCAGGAGGGTCAGAACTATGGAAGGCCACCGATTAAGGGTTGGTGCCTTAGCTTGGAGTTCATCGCTGCTGTCTTCTGGTAGCAGGGACAAGAGTATTCTTCAAAGAGACATACGTGCACAGGATGATTTTGTCAGTAAACTTGCAGGACATAAGTCAGAGGTCAGATTTTTATACATTCAGAAGTTGAGATCAATTAAGTCTATTGTACTTATGGACATAGTTTGGAGTATATGAAACCTCTTATCTTTTTCTATTTTGTATTATAAGCCTGCTATCAGAAGTGCAAGATACCACCAATATAAGAGGCAAAAACCTTTGGGTTATTTTACACTGTAATAGACTGACTAGACAGAAAAAATTTCAGTCTGCCTGATTATTCTTTTCTGATGTAGGTGTGTGGACTTAAATGGTCTTACGATAACCGTGAACTAGCATCTGGTGGAAATGATAACAGAGTGAGTTATTGTTTTTTTCTTTTGTCTTTCTTTCTTGTCACTTTTTTGTGGTGGATTTGGCTTTCTTCTGTTTGAGCTACATTACATTTACCTGCTGGTCTCCTTCACAGCTTTTTGTGTGGAATCAACATTCAACACAGCCTTTACTTAAGTACAGTGAGCACACAGCAGCTGTTAAAGCAATTGCTTGGTCTCCGCATCTTCATGGACTTCTTGCATCTGGCGGTGGTACTGCAGATCGTTGTATTCGTTTCTGGAATACAACCACTAACTCACAACTCAGCTGTATTGACACTGGCAGCCAGGTTAGACATGCTTTTACATGCTATTCTTGCATTGTCATTTGGTCACCTGCCTGTTTGTGTTGGCTAACTTCATGTGGATGACTGTGTGGTTTTAGGTGTAGGGTTGTGCTTTTACTTATCTGCCTTTGCCATGTCTCTTTCTTCTTGGCTGTGGACTGCAGTCTTCCTGTTGGTTATGATTGATTCTTGTAGATCTGAATATGGGTCATTTAGTTTATCAAATTTCTTATGTAATGTGGAAACAGAATTTGATCTCTTTGCTATTGTAAAAGGGTTTACATTGTAGAATGGCCTCTTGCACTGTGCACACAGAAAAAGAGAATTCACTCCTTTGTGTCTTGTCACCTCTCACAGGTATGCAACCTTGTGTGGTCCAAGAATGTCAACGAACTTGTCAGCACCCATGGTTACTCTCAAAACCAGATAATAGTTTGGAGATATCCCACCATGTCTAAGGTATGGAATCACACCAATTATCAATTAGTCAAGTTTCTGAGTTTCTTCTATATTTGAGAGTCCCTTTCCTTTTGTAGTTGGCAACGCTTACAGGACATACATTCAGAGTACTTTACCTTGCTATTTCACCAGATGGACAGGTGATACACTTCATCTTATTTTATACTTTTGTTATTTTATTCCCAGAATGGGCGCACCTTATTAATGCAATATCTTCTTCTCTTCCTAAATTACTGATTCAGACAATTGTCACTGGAGCTGGAGATGAAACGCTTAGGTTTTGGAACGTGTTCCCCTCTCTGAAGTCCCAGGTAGGCTACATTCTTAAGATTTTGTCAGAATTCGATGTACTGTCTTAGCACTTGTTAAACTATTCTTAGCCTACCTCAGATTAGTTCCTAGAATTGATGGCCCAAATCTAGCAGATAGTCACATTTACACGTTTTCGTTGCTCCAATAAAACAAGGTTAACTTATTCGAGAATTCTGTCTATTGGCATGCCCTGACCCAAATTCTCTTTACTGTGCCGTGAAGCCTGGCGTATCACCTAGTCTTTAGCTAAGACTTTCTTAATTAGCTACCTTCGTGTTCGGCCTATTCTTCTCACTAGCAAACATCGATTAATCTATGTTTTTTGTTGTTGCAGAACACAGACAGTGAAATTGGGTCCTCATTCTTTGGAAGAACTACGATTCGGTGATCAGACAGTGTGCTCTCCGTCTGACTTATCATTCTTTCTAGCTCCTTGACTCTGGAAGATGCAGAATGGCATATTACACATCATGGAATGCAAAGATTATCCAAGAAAAGCAATTCCACGAAAATTGGCGGATTTGCAGGGTTCTCTCTAGCATAAGATGTGAATAGGAGAGACTAGGTTGTCTCTTGTCCTTGTCATCCGATTAGTTTCATTTATCAATTTCAGTTCCAGATGTACGGTGGGAGGGGTTATGTTGTCTCTTGTTCTTGTCGTCCGATTAGTTTCATTTATCATTTTCAGTTCCAGATGTATAGTGGGAGGGGTTATGTTTTCCCTTTAACCACTCCCTTCAGCTGTATATTATTATCATAGGGATTATAGGGTGATTTAAACTTTTCACTGTGCAGCCAGTTCTCATAATTCCCTCCTTGTAAACCCCTCTTCTCAAGCGTGAACGACGATAAAAGGTTTTGATTTCCTGTCTATACATCGTTTGTACTTGCCATGAAATAACTCGGTTTGTCGAAGAACCTCATGGTCGAGACGCGACTTCTTGGTATTGCTTTTCAAGGTTCATGTGCTTGTACTTACGTTTGGCCACCTCGATCGTATCATGTCGACTGTGACTGCAACTATGAAGACTGAAGATGAATGACTCTGTTGTTATGTATGCTACTGGAAAAGGAAGAAAAACGCTGAAACGGTCGGGGATCCTACCATTCCAAGAATTTCAAGATGCTCAAATAGCAAGTGATTTGAGACATGGCCTGTGTTGAGAGAGAGAGAGAGAGAGAGAGAGAGAGGAAATGACGTGCCTAGTTAATATACAGATTATCAGGCAATCGAGCAACAATAAGCAAGTACGCACTCATCATGAGTTAAAACTTTAATGAACATGTTCACTCAACTTATTTTGCCTCAAGATCGAAGAAGAAAAGAGCAATCGAGGAAGCGTTTCCCCGGTGCTATAGTCATTATTTGGAGCAATCACGGTATAGGTGACGAGAGCAGTTCATCTTTTTGGTGGTCCTATAAACAACTCGGTCTCGACGTCCATAGTCTCCGTGCGGATTTCTTCACGAGGTGGTTCTCTGGAGACCGGGGTCAATACTCTGCCACATTCAATCTACAATGGACCAGAGAAAATGCTTTCAGTAGTCATTCAAATTTAACCAAGAATATCTAGGACCTACCTTAAAAATGCGTAATGAAATATGGAGGAGTAACCCAACTAAATCCCCATTCTCCGGGACTACACTGAGCTCATCTACAGAATTGTCTGATTAGTAATCGTATACACGGCGTCACATGGGACAACCAGATTCGATGCCACAGATTGACTCGAGCTGCAGACATCCTATCTATGCAATAAACATTTTCTCTTTGTCTAGCTAGATTGATAAAAGAGGATAATCTAGAGAGGAAAAGTATTAATCACCTCTTCAAGTAGCTTTCTCTTTTCTTCAAGTAGTTTCCGCTCCTATAGAAAGTCCCGAGAGAGATGTTAAACAATCACTAATCCATACAACTAGGAGACAGTAATCAAAGACAAAGCACGTCCATGTGCACAGGCAGCGTCATAGGGATCTTTTACCTCTGCTTTTAGCCGCTCAATTTGCTCCTTTATCAAATGGTTCTGCATGAGATATAATGCGAGCATTAATCAACCGCTGATCACCGGCGATCTTTTTTGTTCGGAAAAAGTGGGACAGAAGAACATGGGAAATGAAATATGGCGTCAGAACAAAGGGAAACAATTTACCTTTCTTGCCCTGATCTTGGTGAGACTTCTTTCCAACTGGTTTTCTGTTTGTTGGAGCTCCTCGATCGAACACAAATCCAGACCCTCTCCTAAGAGTCTTCTGTATTGTCCAATGCAGGCATATGTACAGTTATACAGATCTAAGGGACAAGATTGAGCATTTACAAATATAATGTAAGCCCGACTAATGATACGGATTGCAATCCGTTCTGTCTGCCGCATGAACTGTTCATTTTATTGACAAGTTTATGAAAAAGATTTACAAAAAGCGAGATACGAGAGATCCGGACCTTCTACACACTTCAAAATGCTCGATCTTCTTTTCCATATCAAGAGCGTTTCCCTTGGAAAGCTGCATGTCAAGCATAGTGACTGTCACTCTTTGCTTCTGGTAGAAAGCTTATAGATTCCATTATAGTGCTCTCAGTATATTGGGTGAATGGTGATGACAGAACATACACAAGCGAATAAACCCATGGAACACAAATCCTCTCTCTCTCTCTCTCTCTCTCTCTCTCTCTCTCTCTCTCTCTCTCTCTCTCTCCACGCAAGATAATACTCACCCAAGTGATTAACTCTCCAAAAATTAGAAAAATCAGAATTCTAACAAGCTAGTTTATTAAGTCTATTTGCCACCCCAAAAAATATAAAAAAAACTTCTCAGATAATTTTAGGGAGCGTCTATGTGGCCTCTGCCTAGGTTATATAAATATTGTATGTTGATGTTTTCGAACTCTTTTTCTGTCATCGAGATTTGAAAATCAGATTGATGAATTACAACTATAGTGAGATTTTGTATTTGGTGTGTTTCTTTTTATGTACACGATCTCAACTCCCTCTAGGGGTGTTTATTTGAACGAAAGTTTCTTTGAATTTTAACACACAGATTTGATGTCAGTGATGAAAAGTATGAAATGGTCATATTAAAAGAGTACAAGTATAAATAAAACGAAAGTGCAACATTACAATATATTGAAGGCTTCTTTTCTTATCTGAATAGTATCCCTCCGTAAAAGAAGAATGCACCATGATCACTGAAACTAAGTGAATATTGCAATATGATAGTTGAACTTTAGCTTAATGATTCAATAAAACTAAACTTCCATTTCTTTGTCATAGATGTACATTGACCAGAATTTAGACATTTTGCTGGTTATTGCTAACGTGAAAATAATGTAACTGATTTATAATGCATCTATTGACAATAAACGAAATAGTCAGTGCATTAGTCCGATCAAAACCAAAATCAAAAGCAAGTGCCCCAATATGAAATCTACAGCAGTTTACTGACCACTAACAAAATTTACCCACTAGTTTGAAATGTGGCATCTTGGCTAGGAGAGAAGGCACTAGTCAATTCATAATGACTTTATAGCTAAACAGAAAAAGTAGTTAAGCGTGATTCGCGACGTCATCATAAAATTTCTTAACACAACTTTCATGGAAAAAGCAAACTTTTACTCAAAATACATATGTCGTCTATACAGAACACAATCTGCACAAGTTGTGTTATTTAATTAAGCATTAAGCATGTGTGCATGATAACTGCTATCATCCCCACAATTCATAGTCATACACCATAAAAAAATCATATCCCAAACCCTAATCCAATCGTCTAATACATGATCTATATGGATATTTCAAAAAAAAAAAACCCCTCCCTAGTCTTTTCCCCAGTAACTTTGCCTCCTCCAATTTAAGCTGTTTACTGTTTTTACACCTTCAATTCTGTTGTTTGACTTCAAGTTACACCAATCACTATTGTAGCTACATTTACAAACTTGTCATTTTTTCTTCCAATATACACATATATACACTACTTTTCTCACCGTCCTCACCAAAAAGTCCAAATCCACAAACCATAAACTCTCTCATTTAGGTCAGAACTTGGCCAACCACTAGTATCGAGGCGGCTAGCCTTAAAGTTACCTCTAATGACCGCCGCTAAGATCGCTTGAGTACGTGGCTTGATTGACTCCAAAGTGTCTCAAGTGTCGATTGAGCAGTCATTTTCTAATTAACAGATCCCCATTTAGCACATTTCACATTTGCAAATCCTCCCCTCCCCACGACTATTTAAATTATCGATTGTTCCTTGTGTGACTTAGTATTTTGTATTTGAGTAATATACTTACTTTTCTCCAAATAAATTACCAAACAATTTTGAATTAAAACTCTATTTGAGTTATCATAACAACTTATGGAGTTTTACTTGAGTCACTTGCCGACGTTCTCAAATTATTAACTCATGTACTAAGTTACTAATCTAAAGTTGAGTTACTTATCAATTTTTCTTCGAATTAATTCCTAACTAGTTTTAAGTTACCAACTCTTATCCAAGCCACTACTCATCGTGTTATTGGGTTATTTCCAAAATACCAATTTTTATAAGAACTTACCAACCTTAATTTACCTCGCTTAACACCATTCTTAATATACCGGATCTTATATCAAATAACAACCTCAATTTTTTTCAACTTTAATCTGATTAGAGCACCAACTAATTTTAGATTATCAAACTCTTATTGGAGTCACTTATCCACATTTGTTTGGTCAAATCGAAATTACAAATTTTTTTATAAGAACTTACCAACCTATGTTGCATAATGTGCCAACTTCTGAAGTTAAAAAACTATTTTATTAAATTACTAACCTTAATTCAACTTATTTGCACTTATTTACCAACTAGGTTTAAATTATTAACTCAAGTAAGGATGTGGTGGAAAATTACATCAAGCGCTAAAAATTATACTTTTTAGCTCTTAGGGTAATTAAGTGTGTTTTGTAATCACCAACTACGCACAACTAATTGATTGGTGAAGTAAAAAATCACTTAATGTAGTAAGTAAGGATGGTTTAGTCAATTGGTTAAGCGATAAATATACAATGAAAAGCAAAATCTTACCGGTTCTAATGCTCAATACTCCAAGCTTGTTAAAAATCATAGTTTTTTTTATTCAATTTCCATCTGTTATCGAACAACCATTTATTTTCATTTTCAGTCCTTAAAAACTCACTTGACATTAAGTACTTAAAAGTACAACAAATATTTCACTTTTATTAAACGAGCCCAAGCGACTTGAATAAAAGTTTCTCTAGTTACCAACTCTTAATCATTCGTTTTCTAATTACCAACGTTTATTTGGTAGTTTCCCAATCACCAACTTTTATTTCTGGTCAAAAGCATTTCTGGCAAGTCAAAACCAAATATATATGTGGATGGACACACCATCTCAAAGACATAATTGGTGATATGGAAACATCTCTTATGCTGATATTCAAGTTGGAGCATACCTGCATAGGAATTTCAGCAGTTTTGGATCCCATGTCCTTGGCTCTCTTCTGATACTTTTCTATTGTCTTGCTCAAGCTGCATTTCCATAGTACCCAGCAAGAGCAAAAGTGTTATTTACAATCATAGCTAGAACATACACTCAAATATAAATGCGTGAATTTCATACTGAATGATGGCCAAAAAGCAAACAAAATTGTGTGCTCGACATACATCACCTAAGAAAAGCAAGGATTATAGCTATAACTGCGAGAAATTTCAGGCCATTTTGCTATTAATCAGTCCTAAGACTCAAGTGCCAGAGCCATTAGTTACCTTGTTTATTAGCTCTATGTCATGACAGTACTAGCTTAGTAGCTTTGCTTTTGAGTTTTGACAACTTATGCATATGGCATTTTCACCTCCCTTCATATGGAAAAGGAACGTATAAGCACCAGCTAGAAGACGGCAGCGTATTGATGACAATATATGGACTATCATCATGAACACGGACAACCGGATGGGAAATAATGTTATGTTACTTCTTGATAGATCATAGAATATCAAAGATGCAAAATTCTCAAATTAAATAGCTAACCAAATTACAATGATACCCACACACACATTAATAAACACATGTTATGCAAGCGCACGTGTACCTTATGACAAAATGCCTCATGTAACTCTTATTTAGTACGAGTCAACGCAACACGACTTTCTACTTGAGGTCGACTTCGTTTCAAATACTCAAAGCTCAATATCAGACTTCAGCTCAGTGACGCTTTATTTTCGACCTCAATCTTGACTCTAATTAATTTTATATTTTTAAACTTAACTTGTAAGACAAATTTTGATGAAAGCTCAAGTAAAGCTAAAACAGAAACTCAAATCTGTACCATGAAAAGAAATATCATGTCATCGTTAGTTCCTTGCAATAATGTGGTTATAACTTACATATAGATATATATCAAACGCTCTATAACTCAACTATGAATAAATTAGGTTGGCGAGCTGCTCGTCTGAAGTATTTCAAGCCTGAGTACGACTTAGTAGGATACATTGATTATTCAAACTGGACTTGAACGCCAAAAAATAGAATTTATTAAACTCGGCTAGTCTCTCAGTCTCATATGGCTTGCTCATTTGTGTCCCAAGTTTTTATTGTCATTCTAAAAACTAACTCTAACTCTTGCTAGTTATGCCCTTCAAATTGATCCACTCGCATAATACATGACGATGAACTTATTCAAGTTCATTTTATTCAATAGAGAAACTTCTCAGATTGGTCCAAGGAGGATAATAAGCTATAGGTGACTGAAGAGTCAGGTAAACTTAATAAACACAAATCAGAGAGAGGTTAACTACAATACACGATCTTTCCAAAGGAAAAGACTACAGTATACAAAGAAACTGATAAAGACATATATATAATATTTATTGATATAATATGGAGATCTTCGGCAAGATATTGAATCAGCTGACATACAACTCGACATCATCTTACAAGAAAATTTTGTTTAAAAAGCTTTTATGGGCTCTAGAATAGGTCATGAAGAGAAGTGAACCTAAAAAGTCATTTTTTGGGTTACATTAGATGATCATATTAACCTGTGCAAAGGCTCAAATCTCCTTTTCAGATACCACAACGGTACTTTTCAAGCACTGCACCGAAGAACCCGAGAGCCTGCAAGCTGAAACATGCATGAAATAATACCTTGTGGACTCATCGAGATTAATTTGCATGTCAGAGAACTCAGAACTAAATTTTCGTTGTTCGTCATTACTCACTGAAAACCCCCTTGAAACCGAAATGACCACTGTGCACTGCAATTGTCAAAACTCGAGTCTTAACTAGAGTTTTCCACTGTGCAGTCAAAAGGAGAGAACTAGAGAGTCTCTACATAGCTTGGATTTCTGTAGCTTGCGCTGAGTAAGTCGAGGATTACATTATCTTATGTGGTCACAAATCAAACACATAACCCCCATAAGCTAATAGCATAAAAAACAATGTGCATCATGGAAAAGTTAATAGCATACACAGTAGTTATTGGCAAACACACCAAGTCCATCTACTTCGAGAGGCCCCCAAAGTAAACAGACCTAAGATTCCAAGTTCATTGTCATTTTCTAAAAGCTACTAATAAAAAAAGTCGTTATCACCGGCTAATTATGCACATACAAGGGTGTTGCACAGTTTTTGGAGATTAAAGGTACAAAGCCTTGCACTGCCATAATTTGGAGAAACGAAAAACAAAAACAATAACAAAACCAAAGAGCAATCATTTGCAATGCCCCAATTGGTAATACGGTCTCTGACTTCCAAAACCACTTGACTGCCTTGTAGGGTGTACACTGCTTCAATACTCTGATGCAGATATGCCGAAGATATTTTGTAAGTACAGTTTAAGCAAGTCATAAAATCCTATTAAATTAAACTCGAGCATACCCCCAAGTGTACTTACGAGTCATGACTGACTGACTGACTCTCTCTCTCTCTCTCTCTCTCTCTCTCTCTCTCTCTGTAGGAGTTAAACATATTGTTCAGGACCGTAACCGAGTTATCTTTCAGCATTTCGCGTCTTGTAACTTGTCTCGAGTTGTGTCAACTGTTCATGTCTCATGTCACCAGTCCGATGTGTCAATGTATGTACGAGGCCGTGAGAAATTTGGGCATTGAACCAAATAAGGACCCATGCACACACAAAACGACGATAAAAGAAAACTGCCATTCTTGCAAGTGAAAGCCATAAATTAAAAAAAAAAAAAAAACCTTTTTGAACCAAGAAAAACAATCCATCCAAAGTCGAGTCTCCCTTTCTTTTTCTCTACCCAAAGTCGCATTCAATAGTCATCACCAGGGAAAGAACACTCAGCATTCGAGCTATACCAAAAAGGAAACCAAACGGAAGAGAGAGAAAGAGAGAGAGAGAGAGAGAGATCAGAAGGAAGGCACTTTTGACAGCTCGAGCCTGCGTCAAGCCTGTGCACATAGTACTTGCCTATTTTGTGCCTATCCTCTATTTCTGGTTCATCATCCTTCAACTTTATTTCGGTCTCATTTTACCTCCATCAAATGATGATGATTCCTACGAACTGGGTCCAACAAATTAAAAGCCCGCCCAGTCCTACCATTTCTCCCGCGTCACGATCCATGATTCCTCGTGAAGCTTCTCGCGAGATTAATGCATTGGTTAAGCACACACCAAGATCGTCGGATCGAAGACCCGGATACCTATGCTACTCGGGGCAAAAAAACAAAAAGAAAGAAATCCAGTGGTTTCAGCATGGAAAAAGAGGCGAACAAATCGATCGATGTACCTGGAGCTGGAGAACTCGTAGAGCTTGCCCCTCGGGGAGAAGATGATGAGTGCAACCTCGGCGTCGCAGAGGACGGAGAGCTCGAAGGCCTTCTTCAGCAGCCCGTTCCTCCGCTTCGAGAACGTCACCTGCCTGCTCGTGTCGTTCTCTATCCTCTTCATCTGCGTCTTCCCCCTCACCATCTCCCTGCCTTCCCCCCTCCCCCCCCTCTCTCTCTCTCGCGCTCGCTCGCTCACTCGCTCGAGCCAAGGAGCGGAATCGAAGAAGGAGCCGAAGAAAAAAAAAACAACACGCACCACAACACCAAGCGCAGCGCTGGGGTGGGGGGTTGGCGGAATCAAGAGCAGCCCCGGCCGCTTCAGAGTTCCCCAACCGGAAGCGGAAGCGGCCAAAACAAACGGAGGCCTCCCGGATCAGGCGACGGCGCGCGCTTCCGCGATCGGCGGACACAGAGAGAGAGAGAGAGAGTGTGCTTGAAATCCGGGAAACCCTAAGGAGGGGGGGGGATTCCAACAGGAGGAAGCTGAACAGTAGAGAGAGAGAGGAGGAGGGAGAGGTTATGGTAGGAGCTGGAGCTAGGAGTCTACACGAGAACCCTAAAAAGGGTGCGGGGGGAGGGAGGGAGGAGGAGATGATCTCTATCTTTCCCTTCTTTTTTTATCTTTCTCCTTTTGGTAAGGCCACAGCCAAAACAGGCAATCCCAGAAAAAGAAACAGAAACACAGAATAAATGCTCCTCCCTTCCCCCAGTATTTCTGGGTGCGTGCGTGTGTGGGATGCAAAATATGTCGCCGACGATGCGGCCACACTTTGTTTCCTTTTCTTTGGCCCCTCGTTTCCTGCCCCCATTTGTGGCCAATAATTCCATCAACCGGTACTTTTTTTTTTTATCTATATGCAAACGTATGTAGACACACGAAGCTAGCACGTACGTATACGTATATGTAGATGTATATGTATATCGAACATGCCTAAGAATGAAGTAGTAGAAGGTGGGCTCGGTTCTCGAGATTATTAAGCGGAACACCGGTGACCGTCGCGAGTTTCTTCTGGCTTCTTTTTGTGGATACCCACCACCAGCAGTACGGGAGCCCATGGCATGCTCGTAAATTAATCACCTCATCTTGTGGCACCGAGTCTTTCGAGCCTATATAAAGTGTGTTTAAATTCGACACCGGCATCTATTTCCTTTCTCGAGTTTAGCATCTCTTGAAACACCGAGTCTTGTGCTTTTTCAAGCAATATGGACAAGCGGGTAAATTTCATACGGCTTTATAGCCGAACCGCGATTCATTTGCACTCGCGACGGTAGAAACGTGAAATGTAATCTACGCCGTAACAGTTTTTTATTTTTTTCCAATCAACAATCCTTTTACGGGGTCACCGAGAAGGGAAAAAAAAAAAGGGCGGATGATTAAATGAAAAATTAGACGGGGCTTAGTTTCAGATTATCATGCGATGGACGGTGTGGATCATAGTACTGAGATCACGCGGAAGTTACCATCTTCTCATGGCGCCTGTTGTCTCGTGACACGTAACAACCAATTTTTCTTTTTCGATTTTTTTTCTTCCCCCCTTCCCTGAACGGAGCCGAGCCTCTGGAGGCACGGTGGCTCTGTACTACCCGTCTCGGAAGAACCCACCTGGCAAGGCTTCGGCTGACAAACTTTCCAGTCCCGGTAACCCTCGGGGCGGCACGAGGGGAGCGGGGCGCGTGATGCCCCGAAGGCGGTGACCGTCCCTGTCGGTATCCGGTGAAACCCATACAGGCACCCGACCTGAGGAGCACGTTGCGGGTTGGGTTTCCGGGGGCGCGCTTTTTTTTCCTTCTTTTCTTCTTTTCTTTTTCTTTTTCTCTTTTCTCGTCCGCTTTTATTTTTCGATGCGGAAAAGAAATAAATAATAATTAAAGAGAGAGAGAGGGGGATAGAGCTTATTGCCCGGTCCGTACGAAAAAAGCCGACGGCCACGTCACATGGTCGTCCGTACCACCGTCTCGGGGGACCGGGCCAATCGGGTGCCGCCACGCGTCCCGCGCCCTGAGAGATCGGGTACCTTGTCACGTGGGCTTGACATGTGTCATGTGCCGCGCACCAGCGGGGCTTTTCCTTTTCCTGGGTCGCTCTCATTTCGCATTTAAAAAATGTTCTCGGTGGACCTTTCGTGGGATGTCTATTTTTGTTTTGCATTATTAATTCTTTTTAGTTTTTTTTATGTAGGAGCATCTTTTATTTTATTTTATGATTTTTAGTAGGTGGGGTTTCCTTCTCTAAGAGCACTAAACGTGCTGAAAACTCAGGACCACAAGAGGGTACGTCAATCATTTTCCTATTTAATTATTGAAAGCCGAAGATTTTCTGTATCGAGAATGACTATTTTCCGTCCTTTTTTTTTTGGTCTTTTCGTCGATATTGGTGACTGACTTGACATTATCAATTCATACATTGAAGATCGTAATATATCAGTAGTTCATTTTCTATTAATTAATTTTTTTGGTCGAAATTTTCTATTGATTAATGGGCTTTACCAAGTTCCCTAGACATACAAATATGTTTTCCTGTGAAATAATTCATCAAGTTAGTCCTAATCTTATTAATTCATTTGATTTTTTTTTTGCTGTAGAAATCGCTCCGTCGACTCAATATGCTCCACTCGAATCTAGCTAGCGAAAGCACACCATTTTACCTATTTTTGTATTTCATTTGCTAAAAATTAAGAAACTGCTTAGTATTGGTTTTTTCGATTGTAATAATGGGATAAGAAATATTTTGATGCGATATTTGGAAAGCTCCTCGCAAGTGTGGCATCTTTATAATAAATTTTTGGAAACTAAGTGACCCGATTCTCAGGCGATATAACTTTAAAATATATTACCAAACACGTGATTTATAGTCTTTCATGATGTATTTATAGCTCAGCAAAGCTACTAAACAGCAAGGCTATATCAGACGGGCACGAAGCTTACTAGATATTCGAAATATAGTGAAATCAACAATTTGAACATCATTTGATCCATACATACGTTGTGCACTTCGACTATTTATAGCCTGAATAATAATAATATCTCTTTGCCCTTAAAACAAGAGAGTTGTTAGTACGAGACAAACTTTTTCTATAGGGGCACAAACTTCAACTCGTAGCCAAGAAAATTACAAATGACACGATACTCAAATCATAGGTGGATATTTCTTGCGCCAATTTGTTTTTTATGGTATTTATGCCGGTATGAATAGGTACTTATGAAGTATAATTGGTTACACCATATCATACAGTGTTTGGATTTAACTAAGGGCAAAAGCCACCAAAAATCTTAAATTACGCTAATTGTGACACATTTACTTTATACTTTTATGGTATTTATACTTTTGTTTGTTACGCAAAAAATCCCAAATTGCACCAGTGTGACATATCTACTCTCCGTCAAAATTCTATTAATGAAAATCGTTAAAAATCTGCCTAAATAGACACCAAAAAGCAAATAGTATTGACATGGCGCCCGCGTGACTTAAATGAATTAAAAATGAAATTGTTTTGCTTGAAAAATCATCTAATGAAACCTTGATAAACAATAAATATGCTACATAGGTACAAATTTGAGATTTTTTTATATCACTAGAAAAAGTTTAAAGGGAACGTGTCATAATAGACATAGTTTGGAGTTTTGAATGATTCACAGTAGGCATGATTTAGGATCTTTTGCGATTTTTCCTTTTAACTTAATCAGAAAAGGAAACAACTTCTTTAGGAAGGGGAATGTGCGAAAGCATCCACGATCTTGAAAAACTTGATTCGCTATAAAGTGATCGGTTGCACACTTTGTGTTGTAACCCACAATTCTCACTCTCAAATATTCTCAAACTTAATATATTCGTTTGGTTGTCACGTTTCCACTAATCTTAATCTAAGATGTAAATTTCACTCAATTTTACGGTAACGGAAAGCTTCTCTAGATAATCTCTAAATATAAATTGAACTCCCGTCAATTCATTCTTCACTTAGGGTGCATTTTTTTCATAGATAATGAATGATTTGGAAAACAATTTCTTAAAAATGATTGATTGTATCGCTTACAAAAATGAATGAACAAATATTATTTTCATCATTCATGACGGTGCTTATACATATATTGTTATTGATAATGAAAATATTATTCATTAACAAATTATATCAAGTGATACAGGCAATCGTTTTTAAGAAATTTATCCTCCAATTCATTCATTTTTCGCGAAAATAGATGGAGCCTTAATGACTGAATATAACCCTTTTTCTTTCTTTCAAACTCTCTTCTCTTCCACCAATTGGAAGAGTGCGATTCCGGGTCAAAGTTACTTCATAGACCAAGTTCTTTTTATCAAGGACAATTGCCGGTGGGTAAATGCTAAGAGAAAAAGTCATTAAAAATCCTAAACTAAACTATGCTCATTGTGAGATTTTTCCAAACAATTGTCATTAAATAAATATGCTCTGATACACATAATTTAGGGTTTTTCGTGATTTTGCCCAAATGCTAACTACTACTATTTTTAGTCAAAGAAGTTTCCTCGACTTATTTGGAACTCAGGCCTTATGCCAAATATGACCAAGGATGCGTCAGGTGCTTTTCGTACTGGAAGGCGGGTGTCTTCATCTTCCATAATGTACTTTTTCCTGCTTAAATAACAACGATTAAAGTCGAGTAGCAATATTGTTTTGGCAAGCTGTTAATTATGTCGGGAAAATTGCAAGTATCGTCCTACCCTCCTTACATCTCAATACATGCGATTGCAAATATTAAATTTCAAGCATACGATTAATTAAATTGCTTTTGTTTTCCCAAAGTATACCGTCCTCCTCATTGGATTTCACTTTTTGATCATATATTTCTTGTATGCATGAGATTAAACAGGTCTTTGTAGGTTAGGGAGATGCAAATTGTGGATTTAAGTTGAGGATGTAGCTCTAATTTTCTTTTCGTGTACAAGACAGAGAAAAGGGAATTATTCCGATATACGGGTTAGTTCCCTGCTCAAAAAATTATTAAAAGCCCATATGAAGGTTAAATAACCATTTTGTGCAGCATCTTTCCACTCTATTAAACTAAAATCAATATATGTCGAGCACGGATTATTAGACCCAATCTAAGTCAATTTGATCTTTTGGTGTCACGACTTAATGACTTTGTGTTTGTCCATGATAGGATCGCTCAAGCTTGTGCACTCCTAAAAATTCTCGAGATAACAGAAGTCCATAATGCCCATCACCAAGAGATCGTCAAGAGAAAATCCAAGTCCGAACCAGTCAATGTATCTAGTTGGACCTACATTCACTTAAAAGCTTAAACCAATGAATTATGAGCCAATTGAGATATATTAGTTATTCCATACCACACCAATTTTCCAATTTGGAACTTTTAAATACAATTCAGACGTACATCTCAATATACCTAACTCAAGCAATGTGAAAACTCTCACATCGTATCACTCTTTAATGCGTGATTCAACAACTGAGCATGAGTTATAAATGAGTGCGACGCTTGAGTAGGTTATACAATCAATTTCTAGATTATCCTTTTCACGTGCAAATCGATAATATAATCTGACGAACCCGGCTCTGATACCATGTAAGAAAATCCATCCTAAAAGCTTAAATTAATAGGTGAACGGAGATCATATACATATAAAGATATACGGCAAATGGCTTTTGAATTGGATTTCAACACCATGTTAGAAGATGTCTGCGTCTCTCGATGGCCCATGCCACACCACTCAAAAAGTGGGAGCCTCGGAAAGCTGAACGTGAGTGGCGTGCCCAAAGTCTTGAGAGCAGGCTCAGTTCAAAGTGGCTGCTTTGAGTTTGTGGTCCCTCGTGCCTTTTGAGTTGAGCTCTCTGTCCCATTCAATCCCTCTTCTACCCCCTCATCGGTCTCCCGCTCAAAATGAAATTTACTTCCCCTCGCCTAAACTCCAGATAATATATCATACAAATCGACCACAACCCCACGAAAATCAACTGTAATTCCCTTTCGCGAGGCTTGTCAAGCTAATCTAACTTTTAGCGTCTTCTCGACACAAGACTGACGTGATTGACAGGACGAGTCTCAACAATGCTTTTGAATTCTCCCCTGAGCTCGCGGGTAGATTAATTAAAGTTTTTAGCTCCCCGATATGACGACGAATCTTTATTTGCACAAGCGCCCTGCGCCAGATAGCACAAGTGGTAGCAAATTATAACGAGGGCTGCATGATTTGTATTTTAGTTATATGGGAAATGAACCCTTGAGAGAGGTTGAGAGGTGGCCATCAGGAGCTGAATTAGAATAGAATCATTACTCGCACTCGGGTCGAGCACGCACGCAGCAGACGGCCATCGTGTCTGGTGCAGCGTCACTTTTGCTTGTGGTCCAGGCGTAGGAGGAGGGTGGGAGGTCTTTAAGCGTCACTTTTGCTTGTGGTCCAGGCGTAGGAGGATGGTGGGAGGTCTTTAAACTGGCCATTAAATAGGCCATAAATCAAGTCCCTCCCATGTGTGGCAAGCATATATTCTGTTTTGTTCTGCTAAATGTAGAGAGAGAGAGAGAGAGAGAGAGAGAGAGAGAGAGAAGGTGCTCCATCAGGCTATGAATTGAAGTTTTCTTTGATTCGACGCACGGCAGATAGACAAAAAATTAATGGCAAGACACAGCCCCGGACGCGGCCACTCATTTTTTAGCGTCGTAACGTCACGGAAACTGGAAAGTTCTTGTCTAAAACTGCGAAGAGGCCAGGGAGGCCCATCAATATTTGCCTTGCCGACGCATTAGAGACCCAAAAATCATCTACCAAATCGAGATACAAGCGCAAAGGAGTGTCTCGGGTGAATTTGAACGTGTACCACTAAGTCCCGGCATCGGCCGGACGGAGAGGAGTCGGCTTTCTTGAGTTCGCTTGCACAATCCAAACGGAAGATATGGTCTTCCTGAGTACTAGATTCATTGGGTTTGGACCCTTGCTGAACTTTACCATGGAAAGCTTCCAATTTCCTACCACCTCACAACTACAGCACGCCCCTTCGAGGTCAATAGATTCGACTCCCTATCTGCAATGTGATCCGACGTGTCGGATGATCACAGGAGTCACAACGATCACCAAGTGCATTGCTAGAGAAGGACTGGTTTTTATGAGATGATCCTATCTGTATGTGGGTCGTCTTCCCTTTCACTCGAGCCTTTGGTTCGTTGCACCGTCCCTCGATGTATCAGAGCTCTTCTTCAATAGCTTCTCATGCATGGGGTCACTTTCCTACAGTCCACTAGTTAGTGGGGCTCTAGCATCAGTTCCAATGGTCTTCTCTTCTAACTTCCTTTCAAGAGCACTTACGAACCAAAGCGGGATTCCCATATATGTTGCTTTGTGTGCAACACTTATTGGAGTTTTTCGAATCGATATACTAGACATATAGGTTCGATCAATTAAACAAGTGTTTGTACTGTGCCTGTTTGATTTGTTGGGCTCGAATCACTCATTTGTTTATGGGAAAATTTCACGACAAAAGGAAATGCTTTTTGAGAAATCTTTTTTAAAGAAAATGTTTTCCCCTTTTCTAATCAAGAACTCATTTTCCTAACTCTAAGCATGTATAGTTTCTTTCACCATAAATGATTTTCCGTTGACCGATCATTTTCAGTTAACCCAATGCTTGAAAGTTTGGAAACCTAAACTGCGGAAAATTCATTTGCTTTGTTCAATCATGGGCACGGTGTAGATAAGACGATTTTTTCTCACCCGATGCTCGACTCGAGTTGGTTAGGTCAGACAAATGATCGGGGGGTATGTCTGGAAGTCACCTAGGTTTTTTTTTTTTGGACAGCAAACATTATATTATATACTCATTCAAGTAAGAGTTTGCGACAAAATACAGGCTTCAGAACAAAGCAATTCCAAAAAACAAGTAGGGAGATAAGCGACCCAATTAACTGGTAAATATTTATTACGGTGGGCTTTGACTACCCAATCCGCAACTTGATTACTTTCTCTTAGGCAATGGGTCATCTTTAAATTGCTGAATAACTTTGCACGGGCCTGGGCTTCGGTGATCAATGCATAAGCTTCCCAACTCACTTGATCTGCTCCCTTGCTCATCATCTCCACCAGATCAGTTCGATCTGTCTCTAACACGATATTCAGTTCACTTTTTGCTTCAAAATGTTTTAGGGTTTCAAGTACAGTAGCAACCTCCGCCTGAATTGCCAATGAGACCGTTACCAATCGAGCAAACCCATCTATCAAGATACCCTGGCTGTCTCGGCATACACACGTGATGGCCCCTTCCCCTGTTTCGGCAACAAAAGACCCATCTACGTTAATTTTAATCACCCCAGGAGGAGGAGGGGTCCAAATCGGAGGTAATTCTTTCTGTTTTTGCGATTTTCCATTTGTTTTCTCTTACCATTTGCTGAGGTTTTTCTCCGTGGCGATGGCTAAGATGACGATGTGTTGGGGGTTTAACTTATGAGCTCTGAATACCAAGTCGTTCCGAGATTTCCAAATCTGTCATAATAATAAAGCAAGGAGTTCAAAGGATATAGAGGTATGTTTAAAATTTAGCAACCATTCCTCTATCCGAGTCACTGCGTACCTATCAACTTCAATATTTACTAATGGGTTGCTGCATATTTGCTGAGTCCAGGGGCATAGTAGAAACAGATGCTCTATGGATTATGGATTCTGTTGACATATCAAGCAAGTTGCTTCAGGTATGATCTGTCTTCGAACCAGATTCTCCTTAGTCGCAAGGGCGTTTTGGCAAACTTGCCAAAGAAAAAAATCTGATTTTAGGTTGTAATTTTGCCTTCCAAATTCTATTCCATAATTATCTGGGGGTTTGGTATGACATTGAAGCTTGATTCAAATTTGATGTTTCTTTTGTGCTTTGATGTTGTTATTCGCACTCTTCACTGTGAATTACCCTGTTTTGGTTGGTGTCCACACCAATTTGTCCTCTAGAAGTTGGGAGTTAATGGGAATGGCTAAAATTTCCTGGGTTGTTTCAAAGTCAAACACTTCTCTCACCCTTTTTTCATTCCATTTGGCTTCCTCCCTGACCATTAGTTCGGATACTCGAGTTGGATCCTCTCTATTCGCAGGCCCTCCAATGAAGCCTCTCGACAGCCATTTATCTTCCCTTATGTTGAATTTCTCACCATTTCCAACCACCCGTCGAATTGACTGACTGATTACATTACGGCCTAAAATCAAGCTTTGCCATCCCCATGACAGACCTGAACCTTTTTTTGCATGTAATAAATCTATATGAGGATAATACAATCCTATAAAAAGCCGACTCCAGAGAGAGTATGGATTTTAGATTAGTCTTTATGCCTGTCGCCCCAACATTGCCTCATTAAATGTAATTAAGTCTCGAAAACCTAGGCCACCTTCATCTTTTCTTGCTTTAAAAGTGTCCCAGTTTTTCCAGTGTAGCCCCCTCCTGTTTTCAGAATTTTTCCACCAGAAAGCTGCAATTTTCCTTTCAATAGTACGACAAATGGAGAGGGGGATTTTGAAAATGGACATTGCACACTGCGGCAGAGCTTGCACCACTGTTTTAAGGAGGATTTCTTTCCCTGCCTTAGATAAAAAATTTTCTTTCCAACCTTCCAGTTTCTTATTGACTCTATCGAGAATCCAAGCAAACATTTGTTTTTTTTAGCAGTCCCAGTCGGATGGTATTCCCAAATACTTCCCTGTCTTCTCTATCTCAGGAACTCTCAGGTCGTATGTCATATTTCTTCTTAATTCCCTTGGGCAGTCTTTGCTGAAAAACATACCCAACTTGTTCAGATTTAGTGCTTGTCCAAACGCAAAACAGTATTGATTCAGAACCTCTGCCACATTTTGACACTCAACAATCTTTTCTGCAAGGAATTGTATTAAATCATCCGCAAATAGTAGGTGAGATAAAGTTGGGCAGAAGTGGTTTAATTTGATCCCTTTGATACTGCCATTTTCCACCACTGTTTGCAGCAAAACCGATAGCACATTAGCCATAATGATGAAAAGGTAGGGAGAAAGGGAGTCACCTTGTCTTGTTCCTCTAGTAGGATGAAAGGTAGGTAAAGGTTCCCCATTCATTTTAACACTGTATGAGACTGTGGAGACACATTTCATAATCCAGGAGACCCATGTTTTGCAAAATCCCATTCTCAGCATACTCGCTTCCAAAAAATCCCATTCCACCCGGTCATACGCCTTTTTCATGTCTAATTTGAGCACTGCATGGAATTTCTTTTTTCTCTTTCTAATTCGTAACTGATGGAGTATCTCCTGTACTATCAATATATTGTCTTGAATTTGTCGCTCACTAACAAAGGCGCTTTGCTCCTTGGCTACCACGGTTTCAATCTATTAGCCATAACTTTTGAAATGATTTTGTAAGCAAAATTGCACAAGCTTATAGGGCGAAACTGATCTAGCTTCTCTGGATTAGGAACTTTAGGAACGAGGGTAATAAAGGTTTTATTTAATTCAGGGGTAAGATTTCCTGAACTAAAGAAAAGTCTTACCTCCTTGACTACTTCATTTTGGATGTCCTTCTAGTGATATTGAAAAAATTTTCCACTCAAGCCATCTGGTCCAGGGGCCTTTAAGGCGCCTAGCTGGAAGGTTGCCTTAGTAACCTCATCAAGAGTTACCTCCCTGGTTAAATCCCGGTTGACCTCTTCATTTATTAAGCATGGGATCTGATCAAGTACTGGTTTGAAATCTCGAGCCCCTGTTGTAGTGTATAGCTCTTTGAAATACTATGATGATTTTCGGTCTTTTTTTCGTGCTTCTACTTGGACATGCTTCTCAAACTCATTATCAAAATTTTCATACCTTGTTGAAAAGGGTTATTTGAAAAAGTTAAGCTAATCATGCATCGCGTAATTTACTCTGGATTCTGTATATATGTTAAAGTATACCTCAGCCATATTCTGTGTCCATGAGCATTTACGTTGACTTTTCCCTTCTACGATCGACGATTGCAATTCTTTCACCTGATGGAATACTGAGGGCGCGAATGAAAACCATTCTCTTTCTTTGCCCAATTTCTGGCCAAATATAGAAAAATCTATTCATGTTCCCGAAATGAGTTTTCAAGCAAAAAGTAACGTTTGATAACGTCACAAAATTTTTATTCTTGGAATAGAAATTAGTTTGATAGGTTATTCTTAAATTATTGTTCTCGGCGGATGGTGATGTGGGGGAGAGAGGGCGATGAGCGATGAGCGATGAGCATGGGTAATAAAAGCAGTTGTTATTTCTGTTTCTGTTTCAAAAATAAAAAAAAGTAAAAAAAAAATCTACTTATCATTTCTATTCCAAATCTATTTCTAGACTAAAAAATTATCCCTAAAATAAAAAAAATAAAGTCGCGTTGTCAAACGGATTTCTGTTCCAAATCTCTTCTCAGGAATAGAAAAATAGAAAAACAGAGAAACATAATAGTTGTCATTCGCGCCCTTAACGTCTTGAATTTACCTTCTCGAGTGGTCGCCATACCAGATCCAGGTTGAATAGAAGATATTAAAATGAAGTTTTTTTTGGGGGGGTGGAAGACTTGTGCGGATAGTATTTGTGTATTTAGGTTACCAAATGAGATATTTGACAAGTTTCTTGGGCCTATGAATCCCCATCTTACAAACCCGGCCTAACTGATGATTCTGCCTAGGAAGTTGCCTCTGTTCCTTTGGCCCAAATTCACGGGGTACTTTTACCTTTTGGGTTTGTGCTACTTTTTTGGCCCAAAAAATCTTTTCATCCCCTTATTAAAAACAGACTCTGACCCTCCGCCTCCATCACCTCAATACCACTGCATAATGAAAACTCAGAATCAATTTTAAATGAATTCTTGGACGATTCTGGTGGCACTTAAAAGCGGAAACCGCCATTTAACCCACCATCGCCAAAATATCTAAACGCATCCGGTCGATCGTCGAATAAAATTATCGAAAATACTTCGACGGGCATCACCGGCCAATCTAACTAAACGGGGCACGCGCGGCACACATTCGGTCGAGTACATTCGACGCCGAGGCTGAGATGGTGCAGATCCCAACACGGATGGTTTCGTCCACATTTCGAGACTGCCCCCTTCAGAAATAATTGTGCAGACGGTCTACATCGTCCAAGCTTTTCCTGAGACCGCCATTTTGTACATATTGCTCGTGCGTTCCTGCTTGATGGTTACTTCGCGCGAGAATCATTCTCCCGCCTGCGCCACCACAGATGAGACAAAGACGACCTTCAGAGTCATCGATCTCGCACGCTTCGGACACGTTTGTGTTTTTGTCTCTAGTTTTTCCTCCCGCGTGCTTCGTGACACACTCGTGTCGAAGTATCTAGAGAAGGGAAAGAGCACGGTTTGTGTAATTCCGATAGCCGTTTTGACTCGACCCTGTTTTGCTCGTGGAGACATGTTGCCTTTTGGTTAGCGGGACAAGGAAAGCATAGGTTCGATTTGATGCGCGTGTGCGAGTGATGCAGTCCACTTTGTAATTTCACTTGAAATTACTTGCGGGGGGCTCTAATGCCACATGTTTTGCGGAGATAAGGAGAGTAAGAGAAGCCTGTAATGCAACGGATCCGGTACTTCTGCCGACAGGAGTAGCCCATTCGGAATTTATTGAAAAATGAGGGTAAATCGTTCCTTTGGAGTTAAGAAAAAGATTGAAATCGAATAATTGAACTTACAATTATGTGTCGTGAAGAAGAAGATCGATATCTCGGAGCAAGCAACGGAAGCTCTTTCAGCGACACCGATTTTGGGTCTAGCTATAACTGACGAGACTGGTTCGTTCGGCCCATATTCACACATAATATGAAAGATTTAAAACAAGAAAGAAAAAATATGGAAGAAAATGCTTCTTTTTTAGTAAATCATAATTAAACCATATTTTCCCTTTTTGGAGCACAACATTAATGAGATTTTTTTTAGGCCATAAAATTAAATGGGATTGAAAAGTAGGCCTGTCTAAAGGGTCATAAAACCATTTATCAACCCGTTTTTGATAGACTGTATTGTTATATATGTTAATTATATACAGTAAATTAGTTATAAATAGATTTAAAATGATAAAATCAAAAATAATATAGGTGTTAAATTGATTCACAACTTATTTAGAAATAACCTGCATATATGACTATCTCTCGCCCTCATTTGAGCTCACTCTCTCTTTGCTTTCTTTTCGGTTTGGATATGAATTTTTCATAAATTTGATTAAATATGGAAGTATTTTTGACAATATGGATCAGGGCGTGAGCCGCTGGATTTATAACCATACAAAAACGGATCGAAACAAATTACATGTATCGATTTGGGTCGGACCATTATCCGAGACATCAAAACCCGATCCGACCCTTTTCACGGGGTCCAATTGAAAGAGCTCCTTTGTTGTCGCCGGATATCCTCTTCTTTTTCCCTCTTGTTCCTTCAAGTGACCCCTCTTCTCTCTCTCTCTTTCTCTCTCTACTTCCTTCCTTCTCCTTCCTTCCCCCTATAAATCCTCCATTTCGCCCGGCTCAACGACCTTTTATTTTGTTTTCCCTCTCGCGCTGGTTCGATCGTTCCGATCCGGTCGTCTTCGCCGCGAAAGAGCCTCCGATTCCTTGACACCGCCATGGCGGCTCCCGCCGCTCCGCCTCCTCCCTCGGCTTCTTCGCCGCCGCCGCCTCCGTCGTCTGCGGCGGACGGGCGACCGGGACAACCGGACGACCGGCCGCCGCCGCAGCAGGGGGAGCAGGAGGAAGAGCAGCAGCACCATCAGGTTCAACCTCCGGATGCGGCGGAGAAAGAATGCGTCCACAGGACGAAGCTCGTCCAGTTCCTCGGCCGCTCCACGCCAATCATCCTCCAGAACGATAATGGCCCTTGCCCTCTCCTCGCCATCTGTAACATCTCCTCCTCTCCCCTCCTCTCTCTCTCCTCTCGTCCTCTTTATCTGCGGGTCTCTAGGGTTTCGCCGCTCTCCGGCTTCCAATTGATGTTTCTGTCCTTTATTTGCTCGGTTCGCGATTGGTATTTGCGTTGGGGATGAAATCGAAGCGATTGCCTAGCTTCTGTTTTTAATTGCTGCAATGTCAGCCGTGGCAATCATGGATTGTAACTTCGTCTGGTTGAGAAATCGGGTGGTGTAATCGGTAGTCGAACAAATACGAGGGGTGTTAGGTGTTGTTCACGTTCGGTTCATCGTAATACAAGTTCTCTTAGGTCATGCATCTTTAGGGCGCGTCGGTGATGCGTAAAGAGTTTATTTGTGGGTGACGGTGACTCGGGGAATGTTCTTAAATGGGATCGTACGCAGGTAATATTCTTCTGTTGCGGAACAGCCTGAATTTGAGTCCAGATACAGCTGAGGTTTCTCAAGAAAAATTGCTGTCTTTGGTGGCCGAACGTCTAATTGATTCCAACAGCAATATCAATGTAATGGCCTAATCTTGTCCCCTGGAAGTGTGGAGTGTTTCTCTGGTTATGATGGATGTTAATCTTCTATTCTTTTTTCCCCTCTTTGGAAATGTTGCAGAATAAGGATGCTGGCTATGTTGAAAATCAACAACAGAATATTGCGGACGCAATTGATCTGCTGCCACGTCTTGCAACTGGCATCGATGTAAATATAAAGTTCAGGAGGTTGAATTGGCTTTATGACAAGTATTCAAGTTTTAGCCTGGATCTTTATGCTCTTATAGGTCTTGAATAGAGCATATCTCTTGATTGCAGGATTGATGACTTTGAATTCACCCGAGAATGTGCAATCTTTGATCTGCTGGACATTCCACTCTATCATGGTTGGATTGTCGATTCCCAGGTGCTTTAACATTTCGGTTTATGTGCTTTTATGCCAATGCCTCATCACTTATCTAGGAGTAAATTCTCAAGTAACTCGTGAATGTCTGCTTCATCTGGATGAAAGGGTTTGTCCTCATTCACTATTTATTATCAAAATTGTTGACAGATACAATATATATGTGGTTTTCAGTATCAATTGTGGAAACTATACGTCTTTTGAGGAATTTTATTTGGATTATCAGCAGTTTCTCTCCAGGATGATGTATAACTTCTGCTAATTTGGAAATTTGATTTATTTGAAAGCCAACTTATTTTGCTTGCTGATTGCATAGGGAAACAGCTGTGGTTTGCTCGATGATCAAATGTCTGCCAGTCTCATTGCATTGCATTTAAATTCTTCTTCTGTAGAAGTATTTTCTATGATCTTGCTCTGTTTAGGTATTTAGTACCTTGCATAGGCAGGCAAACCACTGTGGTTGCTCAATGATCAAATGTGTGCCGGTCTCATTGCATTGCATTTAAATCCTTCTTGGGTAGAAGTATCGTCTACGATCTTGCTCTATTTTGGTACTTAGTGCCTTGTGTAGGCAGGCAAAAGAAGTGTACTTTCTTTATTAGATTTGTTGATTTTTGTTGATGTTGAAATATAGAGTTCGAGTAAATTCCCACTAGTGTTAGTTGTCTGTAGCTCCCTCCTGTCAATTTATTCTAATGCTGCCTATGCCTTTGTATCTTTCTTAGGATGATGATACTGCGATCGCGATTGGATCCAAGTCATATAATGCCCTTATGGGTGAGCTTGTTGCACTAGATACAAGAATGATGGATCAAGAACATAAGGAAGACAGTGGAGAAGATTGTGTTGATTTTGCTGCTGCAGCTACTGCAGCCCTTGGTGTGCCTTCTCCATCCCTTTCAAAGGTCAGCTCATTTGATGGTTCTCCGCGTTCAGTGTCTGACACCCAGACATCGAGGAAGGGGGATCTTGAAGAAGAAGCGGAGCTGATGAGAGTTTTAAAGTTGTCAGAGGCTGAAGGAGCTAATTCATCAATTAACTCTCTCATTGCGGGTAATGGCACATGCAATAGCTCTAGTAACTTCGACGAAGGTAGTTGTCCCCAGAAGTTTGTACATGCAGATGCACTTGGTAGATTACAGGATTCAAGTGGAGTTGAAAACTTCTCTTGTCAGCCGAAACCACCTCTCATGGTTGCTGATATGACACTGATTGATGAGAACTATCCAGTGATTGCCAGAACTTGTCTGGGGGAAGCGGGTCCTCCATCCTTAAAGACAGATGTAGCAGACCACATTCATCAGTCTAAACATGCAGAAACTGGGGTGGCTGCCATTCAGGATGACTTGATTGACCTGAGAGATGTCGACACTTCGGTCCAGGTTGACAAAGCTTCTGTATTGTCTCCTATTAAACTGGATGGCACTATGGACGAGAGTTCGAGTTTATCTTTGCTAGTAAATGAAAAGGTAGAGATACTGGCTTCTCCAGTTTATAGTGTTGAAGCAGCAGATCATCAGACTGGATGTGACGCAGCGAAATTTTTGAGAGTCTCTGTGCCAAATGTCGATTCAGATTTCTCCCGTGGCAAATTGCAGCATGCAGATATTGCTGAACCTTTTACACCCAGCATAGATGGTAGTGAACCCATATATGAGGGAGAGGAATGCATTTTGGATTCTGGCACAGCAGCCTGTGAAGATAGAGAACCCATATATGAAGGCGAGGTGGTTCTTGCTAAACAAGCTGACAAAGCAATTGCAGATGCCTATGATGCCAGTAGTAAGGATGAAATGACCCCACAACAGGGTAAGAGGTTTTGTAATCAACTGGACGTTCAGTTTACTGTCAACTTGTCTTGATGCTACATCTCTTTCTGTCAAATTTGCTTTTAGGGGAATTAGTGAGGAATTTCTTGAAGAGCAGCGCCAGTCAGTTGACCATCTATGGGTATGTGTATGAATTTGCTATCCTCCATTATTTTTCTATCAGTTATAGAAAGTTGTCCAACATTTTGGAATATGACGGCACTCCATAATAATACTTTATGAACAATGCAGCCTCTTTTGTCTACAAGATGGTCTTAAAGAGCGAGAGCTTTGTGTGTTCTTTCGTAACAATCATTTCAGTACCATGTTTAAGGTCAGTCATGGGCTTCGTTTCATATCTCTTGTATGTTTTCATTGTTACTGTGAACTGTTGGACATTGCATCTTTTTGTGCCAGATGAGAGAAGTAATCTCTTTTTAATAAATTTTCATGTCATTTGCAGTATGAAGGTCAACTATATCTATTAGCTACAGACCAAGGTTACATAAATCAGCCTGATTTGGTGTGGGAGAAATTAAATGAGGTAAGTAGCCTGTTTTCATTGTCATCAATGGGGAGAACTTTCGTCAGTCTGTTCAGATTTCATCCTTTTCCCTGCTTGAAACTGAACCTGCTTTATCGGGTTTGTGGTTTTTCCAATGAGTGTCAGTATTTGAATTTTTTAAGTGAATCCAAGACTAGCTAAGGCCATTTAATCAGTGCATCACCTATTCTTATGGTGGTAACTGCCAAATTTGGTTGTAAACTCAATGATTTTGAAACAGGAGTGAAATTTGTTCTAAACAGGATTAGTTTTCTAGTTCTTCTTTTCGTCTGTAAGCTCACTTGGTTAAGAGAAATGAACTTATTTCAAGTTATGGGATTTTCTTCCTTTTTATGCACAACTGTGCATGTTGAATGGGGAAAAGATATGTTATGAACAAGAAACGCGGATTGATTAATGAGAAATACAGTCTTAAATTATGCAACAGCTACTTAACATGATGGAATTTTTTTGCCTTACAAGTATTACATCTCTTACTTGATTAGGCTCAACCATGGACATGTTCTGATATTCTCATATCCAGATCCAAAGTGAATGAGAGTACTATCCAAGTTTTTAGGAAAGTGAATAGAGTACCTTTTCGAGTTTACCAAACTATCCCACTTATGGGTTGTGGGATGGACTTCTCCTTGGAACTCTAATTTCCACTTTGTGAAGCTTGAAGTTTTTCCCCCTACTATCGCAACAATTTATACTTGACCTCACATGCCTTCTTTGTTGTTGCGTTATACAGCATTTTGTTACTGTTAGTCTTTCCTGCAAATAGTTACTTTTAGATGATTTTTCAATCATACTGTATTTTATATATTTTTGAGACTGAGCTGATTATGTTGCTTTTTCCTATGTGGATGGTTTGCATTGATGTTTCTTTTAAGCACTTGCACTGCGTTTTCAGGTCAATGGGGACACCTTGTTCATGACCAGCAATTTTAGGGAATTTAAGATGGAAAGTCATACAAATGATACATGGGATGAGCATAATGCCATGGCCAGCACAGCTGTATGTATCTATTGTTATCTTATGTGCTCTGAATTTTGCCATAACCTTTAACCAATATCACCCTCATGTGCTGCAGGACTATCTTGCCAGCATTGACAGTGCAAAACATGCAGGCTTGGATATGAAGTAAAATATCCTAACTTAATGGATTCTTATCGTTTAAATAGTTCGGATGGATTGGAGTAGGTTGATTAATGTTAACAGTCATAGTGGATTTTGCCAAGTGACATCAGTGGTCTTATTGGCACCACACTGTGTGAAGGAATCGTTTATTCGTCGGAAAAGCATTCTTATGCTCTCTGCATAATGCAACACTGTGTTGATAATTGTCTCTTCAGTTTGAGTGTTTCTCGTCCATTAAAGCCTCTTTCTCTTCGTGGCACATAAATTAGATACATTTTGACTACTTGAGCCTTTTGCTAAGAGTGCAAACACTTCTATGTTGTAGTTCCGACCTTCAATTGGCAATAGCTCTGCAGCAACAAGAGTTTGAGCAGCAACAACAACCACAACCACAACGCAATAATGTGCAACAACAGTCAATTGGTGCTTCAAGGCTGATCACTGGTCCCCAGGTTTGCTGATAATCTTGTTGCCATGTCTTATTTGAATAATCTTGTTAGCTGCTTTTAATATAAAGTTCTAATTGGAGATATACTTACTTTTTCGTGTCATTGACCATAACACAATACCCTGTTGGCAGTTCCCTGCTTTAAGCAGTGTCTTTACTTGAGGTCATTAGTTTACCGGGTCATCCTGCACAGTTGCTTGCAAAAGTCTCACAAGCCAGGTTTCCTGTGTGCCACCTTAAAGAACTCCATTCTTGTTGCTCTCCAAATATGTAATGCATGCAGATAATAAAAGGAAGCACACATTTGTCGAATCATAGAAGTTAGATGTAGAACATGGAACTTCGCTTGTCATCTTCAAGATCAACTTTACTCCAGCCTGATGGCTTTGAGAGCTCACCAGGGACCGACTTAGCTTTAGAGTACCGGCGGCTCTTGCCCTTACTCATTTAGTCAAAACTTTGGAATATGTTAAGTTTTTTAAACTATTACTAAATTACTTTTGGCCTAAAAACAACTCGTGGCCCCATTAAATTTCTCAGATATATATAGCTATGTGAAAAGTAAATTTTTTTCATTTTATTTGTCCCCACAGATTGGTTAAAAAACAATTCAAGAATTTTGAAAACGTAGTTGTTATAGACAATCAAACTCATATTACTTTAAGTGTACTAGCAATAAATTCCTAAATCATCAAATGTTGTCCCCACTAAGAGAAACTTTTAGATCCATCCCTGTTTTATTTTTTTTGGTAAAGATTAGATCCATCCCTGTTGCTTACTCTTAAAACCTAAGTCTGGCTTAGAAAGTTGGCAGGGGAGCCTTTCATGTTCAAGAATTCGTTGAATTTAAGGATGAGCTCAAACTTCTTATGTTTTGGATGGTTCTTCCATATTAGCTAAATATGACAGAGCAACTTATTTTCGGAGGTGTTGGCTTGGGAGTGACGGTGAGGGTGGAGTGGGCTGCTTGTTTAATCTAGTTCCTAGTTCTCATTTAGGTCAATTCTTTAAGGTATCTCATGGAGTAGCTCTCTGCCTTGACCTCCTACTAATATATGATAATATTTTACTTTCAGGATGACTTCTTGAAGATGATAGAAGTTAAAATATTGGTTGTGATATAGCCGAGAAACAAACTTGCAAAATACATGTGTAGTTGTCTTTGAGGAATTTTTAGTCTTTGTATGTAGTTTGCAGTCGCATGTAAGTAAAGGATAATGACTTGTAATCTAAGTAGCACTGACACCGACATGCGACACAACACAACATGCCAACATGTCATTGCTCAAAAAATAGAGAACTCCGACACGTAGGGACACGTATATTAAATGTGTATTTTCATATAAACACGATAAATTATCATTTTTATGATTATTTCAATCTAATTAATATAATCAAATCCACAAATAAATAAATAATTAAAAAAAGAGTGTCGGACGAGTCTTGGCATCCAACATGGATGCGGAGGCCTCCGGAGAGTGTCCGCTCTTCCTAGCTTGTAATGCAATCTGGTAGTGTTCATTTAAGACTTTTCCGTTGGGTTTGTAACTTATACCAGCCATTGATGGTGCTCTACAGGTGGGAAGATATGGAGGGAGAAATCCATCATCTTCGAATAGGGCTGATGCAAAATCAAAGGATAGATGTATCATTATGTGAACAGCGTGCATTGTAGGCGAGTTCGCGTTGTAAATGGTTTGCCTTGTTCCAATTGTATGTGACGATATTAATCAACCTTTCTGGAAATATATGTGGATTTTCACTCAATCTTTGATTTTGCACTGTAAATAGATTTCTAGGACTTGCATATTCTTTTAGCAGTCCAGAAGCTTTGATTTTGTCATTTCATTTGTAATGAAGCATCACATGGAAATGAATAAGTGGATCATCGCATAGAAAGTGTATACATGAATAATACGGGATTTAAGGAGACTTCGATGGAGCTGTGGGACTCAAGGCTTTGATAGTTTGGGAATGCATGTTATATAGAGGTGAGAAGTTTGGAACGGTACTGCCATCTATACTGCAGTTGGAAGTGGGTTTTCTTTCTCCTGATGATCTGTTTCAATGCTGGTCTTGTTTTGTCATATTGATGTCGACAAGGATTGTGAACTCCAAATTCCTTACATGCGTGTTGTAGTGTTGAAACTCGGATCTCTCTGCCATTTTGACATCAGATGAATGAGGTGTGATGCTTTCTTTGTCGTTTCATGTAAAAAGGAAATAGACAGTGTAAAAGGGCCAAGTTCATTTTAGTTGAGGAAGCTGCGTGACTGTCTGGTGGGCACTTTCACTTTGCTAGAAACAATAATTTATGGCCCTTTAAGCTGGGTGGTTTTATCCGGATAGGTAAGTAACTGAAGATTCAAGAATGAGTTTTCAAGAAGATTGCTTTTTTTACTTAATGAAGCCTCTCTAACCAAATTTTAAAATTTATGTACCTAATACAATGCATTTGAATTCTTTGATGTTCTTCTGGGTGAAATCTTGTTGTCGCTGGTGTTGTCATTGTTCCCCGCTCTGCTGCTACTCACTCATGTGACTTCGATGGAGCCAGTTTTGGTTGTCGTAATGTCCCTAGTACACAATCTGAGTGGGAAAAAGAAGGTTGTGAACACGACTTCATCTAATTGTTTCCATTACCATGAAAACAACCTTTTGCTGCTAATGTACAAGTAAAGTCCCATAGAAATGACTTGTGAGTCGTGAAGATGTGAATTTTTCTCGTGGCTTCCCAAGAAATCTAGCAAACCGCGATTGTTCAATTTGAGATTGACTGCTGCGAAGGACCTCACTCTGGTTGAGAATCATCAGGCCCTTTGAGAAGTACTCTCTTTTCATAGGAGGCTATGGATTTCATTCATGCACGTTAACGAGAGAACAGGGGCACGCTCTTTAGAACTCACGTAGGTCAGAGCGGGGAACGATCACGGGAGGATGAAAGTCGAAACTGCATGGAGGATTCCCAATGCAAATCAGCTTCGTGATTAGGGAGGTTGTGGTAGTGCTCACTGTGCATCCTGCACAGGTGCTAACAGCTCCTCCATGGAGGTGCTTGATCGGTGAAAGAGATTCCTGGTCCTTGCCATTGCCATGCGCTCTCTTTTTGGTCAATTTGTATCACTCTCTCGTCGCATGTGCTGATGTCTAGCTATGGAGCTAATCCCTTTAAGCTGGCCAATGAAGCTCGAGGGGACCAAAGTGGCCCCCTATCTGACCAATTTTCTTTTTGAATCATGGCACGCCACATCATATACCACACAGTAACACCAACAAAAGCGATTTTGTCCTTTAGTGTCTAAAACTTTCAATTATTCTTTGCAGATCGTCTATACCTACCAACGTTCTCCGATATTGCTCTTTCTTATATCTATCTTTTCTCTTTTTTTGGGCTTCCGGTCATACTTGATTTCATAATTGGCCGTCCACTAACTCTCACGAATACATGGAAATAGTTTCATTTATACGAATCACCATAGTATAGTTACTAACACTACTTGGAGCAAAAGAAGCACTCAGCATCTTTATGGCCTCATTCGTCCTAAAATCTGTCGTCTTCTTTTCAAAATCCCAAGATTTATCTTAGATCAGTACTTCGCTAGTTGCAAAGGCTTCTTCAAATAGCATGAGGTGCCGAGAAGGACTTCGAGACAATAACAAATGATCTCGAGCCCTCTGTTACTCAAGTGTCAAATTCTCTGACTCTGTTGAATTGATCACCAAGGGATGCGGCCGAAGACATGTTACCAACAATGGAGTCATAAAGTCACAAGGGAACCGGCTCGAGGAGGACACGGTGGCTGTCGGTGGTGGCCGTGGGATGAACTCTTGGATCAGCGCTGGAGCGAACGCCGAGACGGGGAATTAGTGTGGACGATGGCACTTGGGTGTGCTATGTCACAAGACGTTGATCCAGAGTGGAGATGCTCACGAATTAGGGGCAGTTGATGGGAAGACGCCGCAAAGGAGGGAGACGCAGCTTGACTTGATAACGCTAGAACGGGAGTCAACCAACCTGCAAAAGAGAAACCGGGCATAGTGATGGCCACAGGGCAGCAAGCAAGGGCGCCTGGACTGGGCTAGGTACCAACGGAGCTTGCTTGAAGCCTCTGGCCGTGCAAGGTGGAAGAGCAACAACAGGCTGGTGATCGACGGCGAAGCGTGGGACAACCAAGACAAGACGAAGAAAAAGAAAAGAAAGAAAAGAAAAAATGAAACAAAGAGATAAAGAAAAAAATGTACTTGAAACTAAATTGAACAATTTATGCCTTTATTTGAGATTATATCCATGTTGGGCCTTCTTTTTATAATATAACCCCTAGAGTGTAAGAACTCATCGAGACAAGTCAAATCATTACGACATCTCAACACGTGCATTATTGAGGATTGCTCACAATTACCTTCTAATTCAAAACATGTTAACAAATATCGACCATCTAAGTCAAAAATACTAAGTAGATCAATCTAACTTAGCTCCTAAAATCACCTTTAAGGCAAAATAAACAAGAACAAAAATCAACAACTCTCGATCTTTTAACAAAACTGTTTTAATTAAAAGGGAATAAAATCAACTAAATCACCTTGTAAACTCTTGAAAGATGGAATTTTGAAGCTTTAACAACACAAGATTGGAATCTTTACTTTTAACCGAAGGATCGGAAAGTGATAGTAGGAGAAAAAGTGACGAGTGATCTCTTTTTTCTATGCAAGAACGAGTTGGAATTCTTTTGAAACTTGAAGACATAAGATGGCAATTATACAGCCAAGGGAAATGAATTAAGAAAATCACTGAGAGTTTACCTCAATGGCCACCGTTCTCACTTGAGAATGGGGAGGTGGGGAGTTCAAATCCCCACCTTCGCGCGGGAGGGGGGTAAGGGTGGGGTCGCGTAGTTAAAATGTGGGTTTCGGCGCTCACGCCCTGCAAGAGGCGGAGCGCAAGTCTGAGTGTGTATCGTGAGAGAGAGATAGAGTAGGACCGATAAAAAAAATGAATTAAGAAGATTATTGTAGGAATGCCAAGAGATAATAACTTATCGATGTTTAAAGGAAATAATTACTTGAGGTTAAAAAATGTTAGGTGGAGATTGCAAGGGATGTGCTCAAGTTAGAAAGTTACAAGTAACATAATAATATGGTTCAATCCAATTATATGGCCAAGGGGATAAATTTAGATAACCAAGAGTTACCAAGAGGTAAGAGTAAATAACCAAGGTTAAAAGTAATATGGCTTGAGTTTAAAAATATTTGGTTGAAATTGAGCGTAAAGTGTTCAAATTAGAGAGCGATGAATGGCTCAACTATGTGGTTCCAAAGTAGGAATTTTGTTAAGTTACCAATATATAATAAATCATTGCGTAAACAAGGAAATTAGTTTTCTGTCCTAAACACTGATAGGTCCAAAAAATATTTTGAACCCACTAAAGTTGTTAAATGAAAGATATTGGACACTAGGAAAATCTCAACCCAATAAATTTGAAACTTGAATATTATCAAATTCGTAATTCGAAGAATATGATAGTAACCGTCACTCTACACCATTAGCGTGCACGTTAACATCTATTAATGTAATGTAAACACATTAAATTCTAGGCAATTACAGTCATGGAAAATCATCTTTCGCACCTTCTACCTCACAAAATTAATGACTAACATGAGATTCCATACTTACCTTCCAAAACTCGAAGAAAATTATTACCAAACACGTCACATATAATTTGACAAACTCGGCTCTAATACCATAGTAAAAAGTCAAGCCAAAAAACTTAAATCGATGAGTGAACGAAGACCGCATGTGTAGGAATGTATACGGTGATTGGCTTTGGAACCGGATTTCAACAGTGTTAGACTCTCTCTCTCTCTCGAGAAAATGGCCTATGCCTCACCACCGGAACAGTTCACAGTGGCTGCTTTGAGTTTGTGGTCCCTCGTGCCTTTTGAGCTGAGTCTCTCTCTCCCTCCAATCTTCTTCCACCTCTCATCGGTCTCCCACTCAAATGAAATTTACTTCCCATCGCCTAAACTGAAGATAATATATCATACTAGTCGATCACAACCGACAAAATCAACCATAATTCCTTTTTGCGAGGCTTGTCAAGCTAATCCAATTTTCGATATTTCTTGATACGAGATCGATACGACTTGATAGGACGAGCCTCAACGATGCTTTTGAATTCTCTCCGAGTTTGTGGGTAGATTAATTAAAGTTTCTAGCTCTGCGAGATGACGACGAATCTCTGTTTAACCATAAATAGTTTTACGATGACCGATCATTCTCAACAAAACCAAATGGATGAAAGTCCAGAAAATGGAACTTGATTGAGGATGGTCCTGGTGGACAGTACCATGCCCGAAATCGGGAGTTGCCCACTAAAAACTGATTTTGAAAACTAGAAACTGGGAATCGCCTGTTGATTATATGGATCTATTCGAGTGGAACCGGACCGTCGGTCCCATGAAAGTGCACTGTTCGGCGTGATTCGATTTGACACAAAACTAAACTATCTCTAGCTAATTTGGTTTGGAAAACAAAAGAAAGCACGAGTAATTACATTCCACACCATTAATACAAAAGAAAGTTTGTACTAGCGGCATTATACACCGTGCATTTTTTTAGATAATGAGTAGTTATAATCCTTAAATCAAAGGTAGTTAAGGTGGCTTGTATAAAATATCATGTTTACACTAGCGAGATAGATTCTCTTATTCAAAGTTGGGTTGGACCAATCGTGTCGCCTCCTTAATTAAATGGACCAAACTTAAAAGTGACTGAGGTGCCTCCCTCCTAGTCAAAGAAACAACAACCAAAATGTCCTTGGCCCTATCCTTGGAAAGGTGGTCGTCCGCCATCTCTTCATATCTCCTGAAGAGCTCGTCCATCACCACCAAAATGCCTCCATCGAAGTGAGACTCCAGCGTCGACTCCACCGCCGCCCGTACCATCTTCACCACTCTCTCCCCGCGAGATGTGAGTAGGATTGTAAGGTCAGGTGGGCGTGGAATTGGAAACCGAACCAATCTTCTTGGGAACCGCCGGTTCTAGACCGGTCCAATCTAGTTCCGGGATGGTACTCGATTTCTTTGCACACCCCTAGTTTCCTCTGCCCAAATTCATGTCTACTTTTTAACTCGTGGGTTGATAATCCATTTTATCCCCTTATTAACATAAATCCAGCAACAAAACAAAGCCGTTGATAATATGAAACGAAGCCTTATCCAAAGATGCAAATGCGGTCGGCGGATCGTCAATTTTTAATAATTGAAAATTTTCCGGCGACCTTGAGGATCCTTCCTAGAAAGTCACCGGCCAATCTCCCACCTGCTCCCACCATGGATAAGATGAGATAAAACCTCTCTCGTTCCCTCACTCTCCTTCCTTCCATCCTTCCTTCGCTCCCTTTCCCACTATAAATCCTCCATGTCGCCCGGCTCAACGATTACCGTCCTCGCTTCCTGCTCGTTCCCGTTCCGACGCACCAGTCGTCTTCTTCTTCGCGCGAAGCTCCGGTCCTTAACGTCACCATGCCGATTCCTACTGCTGCTTCGCGTGCGGGGGAAGGACGCGTGTTCAAGACGAAGCTCATCCAATTCCTCGGTCGCTCCACGCGAATCATCCTCCAGGACAAAAACGGCCCTTGCCCTCTCGTCGCCATCTGTAAACATCTCCTCTCTGTCTCTCTCTGTCTCACTCTGTCTCTCTCGTCCTCTTTATTTGCGGGTCTCTCGGTTTTCGCCGTTCTCTGGCTTCCGATCGATGTTTATGTCCTTCGTTTGCTTGGTGGTTCGCGGCTAGTATTTGCCTAGCTTCTGTTTTTCGTTGTTGCGATGTTAACCGTGGCAATCATGGACTATAACTTCGTCTGGTGTAGTGAAAATGACGAGGGGAATTTGGCGTCGTTCACGTTCACTTCATCATAATACAAGTTACTCTTAGCTCATGCATTTTGTTGGGTGCGTCCGTCGTGTGTAAAGAGTTTATTCGTGGGTGACGGTGACCTGAGGAATGTTCTTAAATGGGATCATATGCAGGTAATATTCTTCTGTTGCGGAACATGCTGGAGTTGAGTACAGCTGAGGTTTCTCAAGAAGCATTGCTGTCTTGGGTGACCCAACGACTGATTGATTCCAACAGCAATAATACTGTAATGGCCCTTTCTTGTCCCCTGGAAGTGTGGAGTGTTTCTCTGGTTATGATAGATAATAATCTTCTTTTCTTTTCTTTTCCCCTCTTTGGAAATGTTGCAGAATAGGGATGCTGGCTATGTTGAAAATCTACAACACAACATGGCCGACGCATTTGAACTGCTGCCCCATCTTGCCACTGGCATTGATGTTGATATAAAGTTCAGGAGGTTCAATTGACTTAATAACCAGTATTCAAGTTGTAGCCTGAATCGTTATACTTTCATGGGCCTTGAATAGATATATTCTCTTAATTGCAGGATACGTGACTTTGAACCCACCGGAGAATGTGCAATCTTTGATCTGCTGGACATTTCACTCTGTCATGGCTGCATTGTTGATCCCCAGGTGCTTTAACTTTCCGGTTTCTGTGCTTTTGTGCCAATTGCCTCGTGACTTTTTTAGGAGTAAATTCTCAAGTAACTCGTGAATGTCTGCTTCATCTCAAATGAAAGTGTTTGTCCTCATTTGCTGTCTATTATCAAAATGGTTAACAGATGCGCCGGCATATGTGTGGCTTTCAGTATCAACGGTGGAAACTATCTGTCTTTAGAGGATTTTTATTTGGATTATGAGCAGTTTCTATCTAGGATGACTTTTAACTTCCGCTGATTTGGATTATTGATTTATTTGAAAACCAACTTTAGGTTGCTTAACCTTACCAAAAAAAAAACTTGAGGTTGCTTAAAGATTACATGGAGAAACCACTGTGGTTTGGTCCATGATCAAATGTCTGCCAGTCTCATTTCATTGCAATTAAATTCTTCTTGGGATGGAAGTATCGTCTATGATCTTGCTCTATTTTGGTACTTAGTCAGTTGCATAGGCAGGCAAAAGAAGTCTGTACTTCCTTTACTGGAATCCAGAGTTCGAGTAAATTCCCCCTAGTTTTAGTTCTGTCTCCTCCCTCCTGTCAACTTATTCTAATTCTGCCTATGCCTTTATATCCTTCTATCTACATCTTTCTTAGGATTGTGATATTGCAACGGCAATTGGATCCAAGTCATATAATGCCCTTACGCGTGAGCTTGTTGCACAAGAACTAAAAATCCCCCGACAGAGTAAGAGGTTTTGTAATCAACTGGACATTCAGTTTACTATCAACTTTGTCATGATGCTATATCTCTTTTTGTCAAATTTTCTCTTAGGGAAATTAGTGCAGAAATTCTTGGAGAGCAGCGCCGGTCAGTTGACCAATTATGGGTATGTGTATGGATTTGCTATCCTCCATTTTTTTTTCAATCAATTATCAGTTGGCCATCTCATGGGTATGTGTATGAATATTCTATCTTCCATAGTAATTCCTTATGAACAATGCAGCCTTTTTTGTCTACAACGTGATGTTAAGGAGCGAGAGCTCTGTGTGTTCTTTGATAACGAACATTTCAGTACCATGTTTAAGGTCAGTCATGGGCTTCGTTTTGTATCTCTTGTATGTTTTTATTGTTACTGCGAACCGTTGGACATTGCATCTGTTTGTGCCAGATGAGAGAAGAAATCTCTTTTTAATTAATTTTCGTGTCATTTGCAGTATGAAGGTCGACTATATCTATTAGCTACAGACGAAGGTTTCCTAGATCAGCGCGATTATGTGTGGGAGAAATTAGAAAAGGTAAGAAGCGTGTTTTCATTGTCATTGACGAAGAGAACTTTCATCAATTTGTTCTGATTTCATCCTTTTCCCTGCTTGAAACTGAAGCTGTTTTTTCGGGATTGTGGTTTTTCTGGTGAGTGTTTTTATTTGGATTTCTCTAGTGAATCCAAGACGTAGCTAAGGCCATTTAATCTGGTCATGGAAAAAGGTAAGGTCATTTAATCAGTGCATAACCTATTCTTATGGTGGTGGTAACTGCCAAATTTGGTTGTGAACTCAATGACTTTGAAACGAAGGTGAAATTTGTTCCCAACAGGACTTGTTTTCTAGTTCTACTTAACGTCTGTAACCTCACACGGTTAAGAGAAATGGACTTATCTCAAGTTATGGGATTTTCTCTCTTTTTACGCACAACTGTGCAAGTTGAATGGGGAAAAGATATGTTATGGACAAGAAATGCAATTTGATTGATGAGAATTACAGTCGTAAATTATGCGACAGCTACTAAACATGATGGAATTTTTTTTTGTAATTTCTCTCTTTTTCCAAAGTTTGATTTTTTTTGCAAGTATTGCTTTTCTTACTTGATTCGGCTCAACCATGGACATGTTCTGATATTCTCATATCCAGATCCAAACTGAACGAGGGTGCTATCCAAGTTTTTAGGAAGGTGAATAGAGTACCTACCTTTTCGAGTTTACCTATCCCACTTATGGGTTGTGGGATGGACTTCCCCTTGGAACTCTATTCTCCACTTTTGAAGCTTGAAGTATTTCCCCCTACTCCCAAAAATCATTACTTGACCTCACATGCCTTCTTTCTTGTTGTGTTATACAACCGTTTGTTACTGTTAGTCTTTCCGGCAAATAAGTTAATTTTAAGATGATCATTAAATCATACCGTGTTATTATTATATATATTTTTAGACTGAACTGATTATGTTGCTTTTTCCTATGTGGATGGTTTGCATTAATGTTTCTTTTAAGCACTGGCACTGCGTTTTCAGGTCAATAGGGACAACGTGTACGTGTCCAGCGATTTTAAGGAATATGAGATGGTAAGTCATACAAATGATACATGGGATGAGCATAATGCCATGGCCAGCACAGATGTATGTATCTATTTTTATCTTATGTGGTCTGAATTTCGCCATAACCTTCAACCAATATTACCCTCGTGTACTGCAGGACTATGTTGCCAGCATCGACAATGCAACACTTGCAGGCTTGAATACGGAGTAAAAAATCCTTACTTATTGTCTTCTTATGGTTTTATGGTTCAGATGGATTAATACTAGGTCGAGCAATATTCACATTCTTACTGGATTTTGCCAAGTGACATCAGTGGTCTTGTTATTTGCACCACGCCATGTGAAGGAATCGTTTATTTCTCGGAAAAGCATTCTCATGCTCTCTGCATAATTGCGACACTCTGTTGATAATTGGCTAGGCTTTTTGAACTATTCCGAGTTCGAAGACACATCTCTTCAGTTTGAGTGTTTCTTGTCCATTAAAGCCTCTTTCTCTTCGTGCCACATAAATAAAAGGGATAAGTGTATTGGATGTCCTAAAATTTATCGTGAAAGTACAATTAAGTCCTACAACTTATCATAAAAGTGCAATTAAGTCCTAAAACTTTCAAAAAGTGCAATTAAGTCCTAAAACTTTCAAAAAGTGCAATTTAGTCCTAAAACTTGTCAAATTGGTCTAATCAAGTCCTTTTGTTGATTATACTCTTTGAAAGTTTTAGAACTCGATTGCATTTTCATGACAAGTTTTATGACTTAATTGCACTTTTTGAAAGTTTTAGGATTTAATTGGACATTCGTGATAATTTTTAGGACTTCTAGTTCACTTATCCCTAAATTAAATACATTTTGACTAACTTGAGCCTTTTGCTAAGAGTGCAAGCACTTCTATGTTGTAGTTTCGACCGTCAATTGGCAATAGCTCTGCAGCAAGAAGAGTGGGAGCAACAACCACGACAACGCAATAATGTGTAACGACAGTCAATTGGTGGTTTGAAGCTGATTTCTGGTTTCAGGTTTGCTGAACATCTTGTTGCCATGTCTTATTTGAGTAATCTTATTAGCTGATTTTGGTATAAAGAAGGGCTGTGCTACTAGACCGTTCTATCTGGGAATTGGACCGGACCGCCTTGAAAGCCGGTCTCGTTTCCCAGTGGGAGCCAATTCGGTTCCTGGTTCCAAGTGAAGAACCACCCTAGAACCGGACCGACTGTATTGGTTTTTTTTGGTCGAGATCATACCAGTTTTATAAAGTCTAAAAAACCCTTAGTTTTTCTCTTGGCATGTTTTTCTCTCTCTCTCTTAATCTCATTTCTCTCCAAGCCTCCTACCTTACTCATACACTTCACAATTCTCTCTCTGTCTCTCTCTCTCTACTCCTTACTCGCTTGCGGCTCGCTCATTCGAGCCTCGCAACTATTGCTCGTTCTCATCTCGCTTTCGCTTAAACTATTGTTAAATGATTAATTATGTTGTTGTTTGTTTCAGGTGGTTGGAGCAATAATTTTTTGGATGAATAAGGAATGTAGTTTTATAATTTATGTGTTACGTTACGTGTGTTGAACTTGTTATCGTTTTTTATTGTACGTGACTATGTGTTCATCTTATGGATTGTTGCTTCCGACAAATAAGGGATTTCTGTTGTTCATCTTTTACTTTTAACCATATTCTTGCTCGTATTATTTTACTGTAAAAAATGCAACCAAATAAAGAAACAAATGAAAAATAGGTTTCCGGTAGACCTTGAACCAGAACTAAAAACCGCGGTAGGTTCAAGTGCAAATAGAGTAGGTTGAGGTATCAAAAATTAGGAACCAGTTATAATAGAGTAGGTTCCATTGGAATCTACCCACGGTGGAACTTATCACCTCTAATGTATAGTTTTAATTGGAGATATAAGTACTTTTTTGTGTCATTGACCACAACATAATGCGCTGATGGCAGTTCCCTGCTTTAAGCAATGTCTTTACTTAAGGTCATTACTCATTTGTTTATCGGGTCATGGTGCATTGCTGCTTGCGAATGTCGTCCAAGCCAAGTTTTCTGTGTGCCACCTGAGAGAACTCCGTTCTCGGTGTTCTTCAAATGTGTTGCGCATGCAGATTATAAAAGGAAGTACACATTTGTCGAATCATCGAAGTTAGACGTGGAACATGGAACTTCGCTTGTCATCATCAAGATCAACTTTCCTCTAGCCCGATGGCTTTGAGAACTCACCGGGGACCGACTGAGCTTTAGAGTAGCGGCGGCTCTTGCCCTTACTCATTTTGTGAAAACTTCGGAATATGTTAAGGTTTTTAAACTATTACTAAATTACTTTTGGCCTAAAAACAACTCGTGCCCCCATTAAATTTTTCAGATATATACAGCTATGTGAAAAATAAATATTTCCCATTTTAATTTGCCCCCACAAATTGGTAAAAAAAAAACAATTCAAGAATTTTGAAAGCGAAGTTGTCATAGACAAACGAAGGTTATATATTATGTTCTGTTTTTTCGGTACTTTTAAGTGTACGAGCGGTCGATCATTAAATTCCTAAATGATCAAATCTCGTTCCCCCTAAGAGAAACTTCTAGATCCGTCCCTGGCGCTCACTCTTAAAACCGAAGTCTGGGGTTCGAAAGTTGGCAGGGGGGCTTGTCATGTTCCAGAATTCGTCGAATTTAAGGATGAGCTCAAACTTCTTATGTGGTGGATGGTCCTTCCATATTAGCTAAATATGAAAGAGCAACTTATTTTCGGAGGTGTTGGGTTGGGGGTGAGGGTGAGGGTGGAGTGGGGCTGCTTGTTTAATCTAGTTGCTAGTTCTCATTTAGGTCAATTTTCTTTAAGGTATCTCGTGGAGTTGCTCTCTGCCTTGACCTCTCCTACTAATTTGTGATAATATTTTGCTTTCAGGATGATTTCTTGAAGATGATAGAAGTTAGAATATTGGTTGTGATATTGCATAGCTGAGAAGCAAACTTGCAAAATACATGTGTAGTTGCTTTTGAGGAATTTTTAGTCTTTGCATGTAGTATACAGTTGCTTGTAAATGAAGGAAAATGACTTGTAATGCGATCAAGTAGTGTTCATTTTAAGGCTTTTCCCCTGGGCGTGTAACTTATACCAGCCATTAATGGTGCTACAGGGGGGAAGATATGGAGGGAGAAATCCATCATCTTCGAACAGGGCTGATGCAAAATCCAAGGATAGATGTATCATTATGTGAACAGCGTGCATTGTAGGTGAGATCACGTTGTAAATGGTTTGCCTTGTTCCAATTGTATGTGACGATATAAATCAACCTTTCTGGAAATATATGTGGATTTTCACTCAATCTTTGATTTTGTACTGTAAACAGATTTCTAGGACTTGCATATTCTTTTAACAGCCAAGAAGCTTTGATTTTGTCGTTTCATTTGCAATGAAGCATCACATGGAAATGAATATGTGGATCATCGCATAGAAAGAAAGGGAATGCATGAATGATATGGGATTTAAGGAGATTTCGATGGAGCCGTGTGACGCAAGCCTTTGATAGTTTGGGAATGCATGTTATATGCTCTTATGTTATATAGAGGTGAGAAGTTTGGAACGGTACTGCCATCTATACTGCAGTTGGAAGTGGGTTTTCTTTCTCCTGATGGTCTGTTTCAATGCTTGGTCTTGTTTTGTCATATTGATGTCGACAAGGATTGTGAGCTCCAAATTCCTTACATGCGTGTTGTAGTGTTGAAACTCGGATCTCTCTGCCATTTTGACATCAGTTGAATGAGGTGTGATGCTTTCTTTGTCGTTTCATGTAAAAGGGAAATAGACAGTGTAAAAGCGCCAAGTTCATTTTAGTTGAGGAAGCTGCGCGATTGTCTCGTGGGCAGTTTCAGATTGCTAGAAACAGTAGCTTATGGCCCTTTATCCGGAAATGTAAGTGAAGGAAGATTCAAGAATGAGTTTTAACGAAGATTGTTTTTTGTACTCAATGAAGCCTTTCTAACCAAATTTTAAATTTATGTACCTAACACAATTCATTTGAATTCTCTGATGTTCTTCCGGGTCAAATCTTCTTGTCGCTGCCGTTGCCATTGTTCCCTGTTCTGCTGCTGTTCGATGGAGCCAGTTTTGGTTGTCGTAATCTCCCTAGTACACCATCTGAGTGCGGATAAGGAGGTCGTGAGCAGGACTTCATCAAATAATTTCCATGACCATGAAAACTACCTTTTGCTGCTAATATACCAGAAAAGTCCTGTAGAATTGACTTGTGACTTGTAAAGTTGTGAACTTATATCATGGCTTCCCAAGAAATCCAGCATACCGCGACTGTTCAATCTAAGATTAACCGCTGCAAAGGACCTCACTCTGGTCGAGAATCACCAGGCACTTTGAGAAGTACTCTCTTTCCATAGTAGGCTATGGATTCCATTCGTGCACGTTAATGAGAACCAGGGTGCGCTCTTCAGAGCTCACGTGGGCCAGAGCGGGTGGGAGGATGAAACTCGAAACTGCAGTGGAGTATTCCCGATGCAAATCAGCTACGGGATTAGGGAGGTTCTGGTGGAGCTCACTGTGCATCCGGCACAGGCGCTAACAGCCCCTCCATGGAGGTGCTTGATCGGCGAAAAGAGATTCATCGTCCTTGCCATTGCCATTGCCATTGCCATGTGCTCTTGCTTTCTGGTCAACGTTTGTCACTTTCTCATCTCATGTGCTGATATCTATCTATGTGGCTAGCCCCTTTAAGCTAGCCAATGAAGCTCGAGAGGCCCAAAGTGGCCCCCTATCGACCAATTTCTTTTTCAATCATGGCACGCCACATCGTACACGACAATAACGCCAACAACAGCGATTTTGTCCTTTAGTGTCAAAAAACGTGGAATTATTCTTTGCAAATTGTCGATGTTATTGGATTGGAAGGCGATTGCGTGAGCAAGCGAGGGAGAAAACCTTCTCTTTTGGATAAGTGGGCTACCCTCTACTGATTAGCCATGGGATAGACTTTGGTGAACTACAGAGAAAGAAGGAAGAAGTGAGAAGAATGACCATGAAAAGGAGAGGACTGTCGAGCTCGGGAATTGCGGGTTCGTGAAAGCAACTGAACTCTTTCTCTCTCGCTGTGTGTATGTGAAAGGTTTAAAAAATTTGGAGACGGTGATATAAATGGTTCTTGAACTTCGATCAATATGCAATGTGGTCTATGAATTTTAAATTTATTTAATGTGCTCTCTAAATTTTAGTCAAATGTACAATATGATCCATGAACTAACAATTTGTTCAGTATGATTCCTAGACTTTTAGTATATGTTCAATTTAGTTTCTCCATTATATAAAATTTGAGCATTTTCATGTAGTCCAGGAACTAAATTGAACAAGTATAAAAAATTAGAAATTCAGGGAGAGCATCGGACTAAAGTTTTTTAATCATATTGAACAAATTTAAAGTTCAAGGATCTTATCGAATTAAAGGTTCAGCGACTGTTTCTGTCAATTATTAGAAAATTAAAGGTTTTCGGTAATTGGGCCACTAATCCTCGGTGTGTGTGCTCTTTTCTTTGGAGATTTTTCTAGCCCTTGCCAAGATGGACCGCTCTTAACAAAGGTCGCAATCTCAAGGACCTACAACGCGACAAGGCTACAGCTGTGATGGTGACCCCGCTTCTATTCCCACCAACGTTCTACAATTCTCTCTTTCTTATACTTATCTTTTTCTTTTTTTTTCTTTTTTTTTTCCGATCATACTTGATTTCATAATTCGTGCTCCACTAACTCTCGCGGATACATCTATGCGCATCGCCATTATATAGTTACTAACACTACTCGGAATTAGATTGTTTACGACTCATTTGCGGGGTTCCGATTTAGATATTTTGACAGCTCGACCAATTTTTCGAGAACTTCTTCACCGAAAAAATTAAAGGTCATGGAAAATTTTATGAACGATTTAGATATTCGTGTATTTCGATTAGATTTTAGAAGCGAAAGGCCATACATTTCACAAAACGAAAAAAGAAACGGAAAATTGAAAAGTAAAAATCCACTCCAAACTTATGATATAGATCCGCTCGTTTTGAACAAACAACGAAGTAGACAGTGCAGTCCAATGATGGGTTGGGGCTAATGCAATTCAAAAAATGATTTAATTGACAGAACTCATGCCAAACTTCACGCCAAGATAAGCAAAGCTGGTTAGCTTTGTTGCAACATCTTCGCAAAAGAAAAGAGGCTCAACCCAACCCTTCAAACTACCAATCAAATTTTGGGGCATGGGCTTGGTAAGATGTTCTTTTTCTAAATCAAGAGAGAAATTGCAGCAAATAGAGCAAGGCTAGCACTCAGAAGTTCTGACTTTAGAGATTAGCTAAAGAGGTTACTAATCCCACAAGGACTAATGTACAGCGAAATCACCTCCACATGTGTGGGAGCGCTCATTCGAGAATCGGGAACGTTAAGCCGTTCATGGATGTTTTCGTTATTCGGTCATAACGACGTTGACTCCATACGAACATCTTTTTCTGCACAGTGCGCAAAATCGCAGCTCATGTCAGGTAGATAAATCTTTGATCTCAAAAGTACCCCATGCAATGTCCGCGACACTAACAAAGTAAGAACTCAGAAAATCTGGATGAACAATCCATGCATACATATTCCATTGTACTTAAAGAGCACTAGAGATAAAGCCAAGCAAACCGTTGCAAATAGCCCTCGATCGGGTTGATTGAGAAGCCACTTTTTTCCTCGATAGGAATATTATATTGAGCTAAAAAGAGAGAAAAAGAGGCTTCAACTTGGAAAATAATTTCGCAATTCATCTGATGAGATCGAGCTTCTAGTGACGACACAAGACTTAAATGCCGGACAATCTAATATTAAAACAAAGAAAGATTTCGTGTATACAAAGCAGCAATTCCACGTGAAACAAAAGAAACCTAAAGAAGTAGTTCGAGTGTTTTGCTTAAATCCAACTCCAGTGGACACCCACCACACCATGCCTTCATCCCCAACAATTCTCCATTTTGTCACCGATGATCTCAAGAAATTGTGCTCCAACATTGGTCCCACCATCCCTCGGATACAGCGAGGCGATTTTCAATTTAGCCAATTTAAACCTCTGTTGTTCTTTTAAAACATCTCGGTGAAAAAACTCTCTCGTTTTTCGTGAAATCTAATTTCGATAGTACATTTTGAGCGTGCAGGGAGGCGGTAACGGATGCGGAAACCGAGATTACATGCTTGATAATCCTATGGTCACGAGTTCGAATCCCCCCAGTCCCCCCCATCGATCTCGGGAAGTATCCATCCGTTTATGGCGTAGGTCTGGCCCATGCGAGGGACATGCAATAACTCCGGCTTTGTCCCATTGCGTTCGGTTGTGCGCTGGTTGTAGGCTCACTAAAATATGGCAATAACTGTGGTTCAAACTGACCATTTTAAAACTATTATATCAAGATAATTTCTTCTTCTTTTTTCAAGGAAAAAAATAAGATCCCGTATTTTCTATAAGCGTTAATACAACAAAAAACCCCAAACTGATACACTTGTGACAAATTCGTCTCAAACTAATTTTTTGACCATAAAAAACCTTAAGATGACACACTTGTGACAAATTTACTCTCTGTTGGTTTCCGTTAAATTGGGTAAATACCACAAAAAATCACAACTTGCTGCAAACATAGGGTAAAACCCCAAATTACTGCACTTGTTAACTGTCGCGTGTTATTGAACTCAACAAATTGACGGTAAGAATTTGACGGAAACTAACGAAAGGTAAATTTATCACATGTGTACTAGTTTAGGATTTTCGGTAGTCAAAAAATTAATTTGGGTTAAATTCGTTACAAGAGTACTATTTTTCGAGTTTTTCGTGGTATTAACCATTACTAAAATTCATCCCGAAGGCTCTCTTAATATTTGATTATCCCGCGAAATATATTAACTCTCAATACCGGCAGAACCAAAATGAAAAAAAAAATAAAAACAAAAAGCACGCCTATTCGTGCCCTAAGAACCTATTCGTGCAGAGCAATATTCCCACGGGGCCGATTGGACACATGCACGTATCGGATCACGCATTACATCACATCGGACGCAAACGTGACCGCGATCAAACGGTTAACAGGAGCCCATCAGACGTCAAGGTCAGCGCACAAGATAAGTACCTTAAATCGATGGGACCCCACCGCCAATGGCTGCTCGCCACGTCACCCGCTGCGCAGGGTGGGGGGGTTGGGTAGGTGGTCACTGTGTCCAAACAAACTTCTGGTCTGTGTCCCTTTTTTCCTCCCCTATTAATTTAATTTGTTATTTTTCCGCCCCTCCTTTTGTATTTTTTTTTCACACATTTTTTTAAAATAAAAAAATTTGGGTTATTTTATTTTATTTCAAAACACCAAAATGCATGTAGAAAGAGACACCAAACTGAAAAGGCAAATCACCAGCCGAGGGTGGCGGAACAGTGACAGTTCAACCCTCGGCCGACTTTCTTTAATTACAAAGATGTTCTTTGCCCAATAAGATTTATTAAAAAGAAATACAACAAACCCTATTTTGCAACAACAAATTTGGATGCTGAGCGTACCCTAACACAATTGCATCAATTTCTTAACATGATTCCATATTGGGTGGGCATCGCATGCATTTATCATCTAATGTTCTCGTTTACGATAAGTTTGTTAACGCGTGATTATTACAGAGACGACTAATTAGGTGTGTGATTTCCCATTAGCTAGCGTGTTGAATCCGTTACCCGTAAGACTTTCGTCATATTTTCTAGGGAAATTACTTTGCTCACGAATCGTCGTGTAATCAATGGCGTGAAGGGTCGTGGCCAAATGAAAATATTTATCCATTTGTCGCGAAAAAATGTTAAGACATCCGATAGAACTTTAGGATTTTAGACTAACATCTTCTTCTACTATTACATCCTTTAGAATTTTGGAGAAATTCATTGATACTCACTTGCAAGCCCATCACCTTATTTATTACCTAACATCTCAGATAAAATTGTATTATGATGATTGACAAATAAACGTATGGTAAGTTAAGGGTTACAGTAGGGAATTTGATTGGCCAAAAACATTGTCACATAGTTGACAAACCGAGATATGAATTTCGCCGCTATTTATTATCGATGTCCTTTTTCTATTTGTTCCTGTCACCATGTTTGTCCTCAGAAAACACAGAGAAAAAGACCCGAGCTAGTCGATCAGGCCACAAAATATTTTTGTCTATTACAATTTCATTAATGGAGGGTACGAAAAAAAGGAAAGAAAGACGGGTCGATTGCACTTACCCGGGAAAATTCATTCAAATTACGCGATTTTATGTTGTAAATTATTTAAAAGCATTTATATAATAATTAATAAAGTTATGGGCACGACCCACTTGACAGAAAAAACAAGAGGAAACTTCCCTAGGCGAATGGTAAAAGGGAAGTTCTGACCAAAAAAAAAAAGAATGGTAAAAGGGAAGTGACCTGCCTGCCTGCCTCCTTCCATTGACAGGAGTGCTTCATTAAGGATGTGTCCCCATCACTGACTTGAATAATTTGCAGCTTTACGCAGAGAGAAGAGAGAGAGCAACAAATAATGGATGAAAATAAAAAATAATGATAACAATAATTGAGATTGGCACCAGATAATTATTAAAATTTCTTATTTATTAGAAAAAAAACAGGGCAATTTTTATGCATATTATTCTTGAATGCTAGGTGGTTCCTAAGCTTAGTACCTACCGACCTACTGGCCCTATCATCTGCACAAAGCTAAACTTATCTTTGGTTTCGACCTACACCATTGTAGACCTCGCTAGATTGCTATGTTTAAAAAGAAAGAAAAGAGTGCTCAGCTTTTCTTTTTTTCTTGTTGCATCGTGACCAGATTTTGTGTACCAAAAATGCATAGAAGACAATTGATGCTTAGTGATCAAGAAAGCGCGACTCGTGTCGCTTTTGTATGATTTCAGAAATTAAGGGTTTTTATTTGGTTTAATGCCAGACGCCCAAGATATTTCACGATATAAAAATATAAATATGCGAAATCATTAGATATTCTCATTGTAAAATTTGAAAATTTTTAATTTCGAGATTACAAGGCGGCTTAATTTGTGAAAAATGGTACATTTATGTATGTTGAATCGATTTGAAGTTGTGCGCATCCTAAGCATGCAATGCTAATATAAGAAAAGAGTAATTGTGCATATGGAGAGATAGATCTAACTAATTCGTTAAGCCCGATCGAGGTATGAAACTCAGAAAGACTACGGCCTGTACATGCATAAAAAGAAAAGGAAGAAAACTCATCAAACACCCAAGCTAGTTAGTCTTGACTGTCGATTTAAAAAGGAAAAGTAGAACCATAATAAACCAATAAATAACCCCAAATAATATATATATATATATATATATATATATCTAGGAAAACAAGGAAAAAGCTAGAAAGCCATCCAATGGTCAGGCAGCAGAACAGCTTTTATCTGTGAGTTTTCTGCTTTCTTTATGTGTACCCCCCCTTCTCTTCCTCTTCTTCTCCTTTCGCAATAATGATGATTCCGTAGCCCTCCTCCTCCTTCCTTCTCAGACTACAAACATCAACCGCCCCTCCCTCTCTTCTTCTTCTTCCTGTTCTTCTTCTTGTTCTTCTTCTCTCTCTCTCCCTCCTGCTGCTGTGGCATATTCTCTCTCTCTCTCTCTCTTCCCTTGTGGAAGCGAAATCTGTGCAGAGCGCAGAGGGTGCTGCAGAAAGTCTTGCATCTCTGATCCCAATATCGTCTCTGCCTCTCTCTCTCTCTCTCTCTCTCTCTCCTTCCCTCATGCGCACCCTTAACGAGAAAACTGTCTTCTTCTTCTTCTTTTCATCAACGTAATATTCACTGTCCATTCTCAATATACTTCCCCAACCCTCTCTCTCTCTCTCTCTCTCTCTCTCTCTCTCTCGCTGGTCCTCTCTCTTTCTTCAAAACCCTCGTCACTCCTCTTCCTTGCCACAAATAAAAAGTACTGACTTTCTTCGCAATACCCTTTAAGGCTTTCAATTCCCCCTATCTTTCTTTCCACTGGTGGCTATATATCCTCCTAATACTTCGACTAAATTCTCTTGTACTCAAGCATACACAACAAGTACCATAGCCCACCAAATGCAAGAGCCCAACTTGGCCATGATGGGGGGCGGCGGCAGCAGCAGCGGGGGCGGGATCGGCTCCGGGCTGAGCGGTGAGGCATCGTTCTTGGGCGATCAGCAGCAGCGCCAGCTCAAGGCGGAGATCGCCAACCACCCGATGTACGAGCAGCTGCTGGCGGCCCACGTGGCATGCCTCCGCGTCGCGACCCCGATTGACCAACTGCCGCTGATCGACGCGCAGCTCACGCAGTCGCACCACCTCCTGCGCTCCTACGCCGCCTCCTCGGTGCAGCACGGCCGCAACAGCCTCACTCCTCACGACAGGCAAGAGCTTGACAATTTCTTGGTACGTTCTTTTCCCTCCCCCAAGAACAAACCCTTGTAGTTTTTCTCTCTTTCACTTGCAGAAATGAACTCGTAGTAGCCACTAAAATTAGCTTCTCTTGGTTTTGCTTTTGAATCTCTACTTCTTTGAGAGCTTATGGTTGGATCAGGGTTATATGACATCTATGATAATCAAGAAAGTGTTCCACAGAAAATCCAATATGGAAATATACTACATGTATTATCCCTTCATTAGCGTTTCTATTGCATGTGCTCCAGTTTAGTACCTTTTACTAAAGAAAAAAATGGGTATCCAATTTGAATTTCCTTGAACAAAATTGGACATTTTTGTGGTAGGCACAATATCTGGTGGTACTGTGTAGCTTCAAAGAGCAGCTTCAACAACACGTTAGAGTCCACGCGGTTGAAGCCGTCATGGCCTGTCGTGACATCGAAAACACCCTCCAAGCTCTCACTGGTATCTCTCTCTCTCTCTCTCTCTCTCTCTCTCTATAGATGATAATTTTCTTTTTCTTTCTTCTTGATTTTGTTCTAGGGTATAATTAAGATGATATTTTTAGAGATGCTGCTTAGATGTACACACCTATCAAGTCGCTTTCAACGGTTGTCTAAAGCACCACGTCATTGGAATTATCGCAAGAGAAGGGCTGGATCGGGCGTTGATGCATGCGCTTTTCAGACAAAACTTTGATGGGTGAATATGAGGCCACGCCTCTCTCATCAAATCAGCTTCGTAAACTAATCTAAAGTAGAATCACCCATCAGCCCATTAATAATAATAATGATATATAAACCAATCTTTAGTCGTGACTTGTGCTGGTGTTCCTCACGAAGGGGGCATTACTTAACGCTTGGTTAATTTAAACAAGATTCTAATCACAAGAAGGTGTGTGTGTGTGTGTGTGTGTGTTCTGGTTCTTTCATTGGTTGATTGATTTGTTTGTGGATTTTTTTTTTTTGTTATTTTGATACGTTTGTTCGGTAGGCGGAGGGTTTGAGTGAGCAAGTTGATTATGCAGATATGGTGGTTTTCTTGTGAGTTTGGGGAATTGTTATTAAGAGGAGGTGGGTGTTGTAGGACCGACCTTAAATATCTTTTTTTTTAGTGTATAGCTTTGAATTAGATGGGAGTTTAAGGAGTTGGTTCATGGAGAGTTCGGTGGAGGGTGTACCCCAATCCCCATCACCACCATGCACCAACAACCGATGAGGTTGCACTGGAATAATGTTTGGTCACTACATTGTCAATCAATTTTCATGGTGATGCTAACTCCCTTTTGAACTCATACGAGATCATGCGTGGTATATCATCGTATTTCATCGGTGGTTGAGAAAGTATTCGCTAAACTCATTTGCTAGATCAAGCAAACTATACATAAAGAAATGACGATATACACACTGGGAACAACATAAAATACGCGTTTCGACGTATTTGCCGCATCATATCCGCTGCGATATGTTGGGAAGTATGCTTGATATATATCATTGGTATGTGGTCTTAGATTGATCTCCAGGTTGTGTTTAGATCTCAAGTTTTCCAACTGAAACTCTCAGCTGGTTGAGTGCTTGTACGGATTATACCAAAGCCATCCTGGTCTCACATAGGCAATTTGTAGAGATTACACGACCTCAAGCACTTAATATCTAATGATCGAATAGGCAGTTTAATTGCCGTATTTAATTATTTGTTATAGGCAATGCTTGGCGTAGTCGGTAATGAAATAGTAGTCATGATCTTATAAGGAAGCAAATGCATTTTAAATTGCATACACGTTAATTAGAGTTTTAGGACAACATGGGATAATGTGAATGTCAAATGCGAGCTATTGGGAAGAAGAAACGACTTTCAAAATAGAGCATATGTGCTGTGTTTACGAATTGAACACCCATATTTTACATTGATTGTCGTGGTTTTCATGCCACACCTAGTGCTCAATGGAGTGGACTCACTCAACAAGGCATCTTTCTGTAAATTGGAATTATTTCAGGAATGAGTTTGGGCGAAGGGACCGGCACGACGATGTCGGATGATGAGGATGAGTTGCAAATGGATTTCTCGTTGGATCAATCCAGTGCTGATGCTCATGACCTGATGGGATTCGGTCCTCTCCTTCCAACTGAATCAGAAAGGTCTTTGATGGAGAGAGTTCGCCACGAATTGAAGATCGAACTCAAGCAGGTATACAATAGTACTCTTTCAATATGGAACCGGCTCCACTTATTTCCCTATCTTTGTTTGCTTAGTTCCGATTCCAACAAAGGACATCAGTTTGTTTTCTCTTTTTTATAGTGCACAAACATACTTTGAAATCCAAATCCAGCTTTTTTTACCAATAGGAACATCATAAACAGTGAAATTGGTGTTGATTGGTCTTTGCAGGGTTTCAGGTCAAGAATTGAGGATGTTAGGGAGGAGATACTGCGGAAAAGGAGAGCCGGAAAATTACCTGGCGACACTACTTCTGTGTTGAAAACTTGGTGGCAACAACACTCAAAGTGGCCATACCCAACTGTAAGCAAATGATTTTTTTTCCTTTTATTTATCCCTCGAGTTCGAACATGTTATGTTGTTACGCTGTCACGGAACGTTAAGGTTTTAGGACAAATGGTCATCATACATCTTACCACATGTCGGAAACTCAAATGTCAACGTTTCTTCTTAGAATCATCTTGCCAGTTTCTCCTGCTATCGTGTGTTCATGCCTCTCAACCTTGTGTTCGATGCAACTAATCAACGTCATGTCTTTATTTGAAAGGCCCAATTTTAATTGTGAGGCGGTGAATTAACAATTAACATGCTTGATATATATGTTTCTTTCCAGGAAGATGACAAGGCGAAACTCGTGGAGGAGACAGGGTTGCAGCTGAAGCAAATAAACAACTGGTTCATCAACCAACGGAAGCGAAACTGGCACAACAATTCCCAATCTGTCACCTCCTTGAAGTCCAAGCGCAAGAGGTAGGCGCAACGGACCAACATGCTCGTCTTTGTGCCACTAACTGAAACACGAAACTTATAAATCGGTATTGACTCTGATATAACCTTCTGATCGACTGGGGGTATACGTTATAACTAGAGCTGAGCACTTGTGGTGGTGGATCAAGCAGTGATGGTAATTAGATGATTCATTATGGGGTTAGTGCCTGTAACAAATTATGCAAATTCCTGTAGATTACATACACAAAACCCAGAAAATTGATGTCTTTTTGTTTGGTTAGAAGTGCTTCTGTTGCCTATTCTCTCTTGTATTTAGGCCCAAAACAAACAAGATGTTAATTTGCTTTTCGTTTTGTAAAATTTTGGTTTTTTTGGCGGTGATTCAAGCTGCAATTCTTTTCCTTCTTTTTTTTGCCAAAGCATTATCTCTACTGATGCAATGAAACAAACTGGAATGACGGACGACCATTCAACACCTCAGAAGCAACTAGCTTTCTTGAACAAGGTTTCCAAACAAAGTAATCCTTAGCCTTCTGTTCTTCTTTTTAGCTAAATAAAAACACAAGCAAGAACTAGAGGCTTACAAAGCTCTGACTACATCCCGTAATTCCTGGACTCGACCTTATGATTGTGAACACAAAGAATTCATAATAAAGATAGAAAACATCCCTCATGAGTAACCGCCCTTTCGCGATCCTAATATGGATTTTGGAATACTGCACGGTCTAACACTGAATTCGACATGTAAGGTATATGGATTTCATTGATTTTCTCGATTACCCGTGAGCAAGAGTGCAACAAAATTCGCGGAATGAGATTAGAAAGCTTGGGTGCATGTGAATGTGTTCCTGAAAGTAGCAACAGAATGTTTGGGAAAAAATGCGAGCTTTCAGATCAAGACGTAGAGGTAGAAATGGCATTTACAGATTCTCTCATGGTTCAGTTATTGATTTATAGGTCTGCATCATTACAAGGATATGGTGGATCTTAATCCTGCGAAGATACCTAATAATTAATTTAAATTAAATCTCGATTATCGGTTTCTTGACGAAGCTTATTGTGCTTAATTCTAATCTCATCTTTTCCCTGAACAAAAACTTAATATACACGACATGGTGCGAATCTTCCGTCCCTCAACCAAGTGAGAAAAGGGATTTACCTGTCTTGCAACTGAGCCCAAAAACGTAAAGCGAGAGACAAGACAAGACCGACAGGATACCACGATTGAAAAGCCACTTGTTATTCCAGCAGGAATGTGCTAAAAACTCTGTCCACCGCTTAGCGCAAGTACACACGTCGAGTATCAAGTTTTTTAATGATTAGCCCAAACTTTTAGAATGAGTTGAAAAATAACTGCGGAGATGAGACGCTTGAATTGTGTTTTGGCGACAACCCCTTTTGATGCATCAGAGATATAATCTTGTGAAATATTATTAATGCAGGTAACGATCCTGGCTAATCCAATCATTAATGTTAAACCCTTTTCTCACCGGTTCACTTCGATGCAGATGCAATCAGAAGATGATCAATCACCTTCACATTTTTTAGCTGATTATGAGTAGGTCTTTCGTGCGATATGAACCATTTACAATGTTAAACTAGTCGGAACTGCTATGATTTCCCAGCGACGTCCACAAATGGACACTGAAGCAGGCGATTTTTGGAAACTCACATTCTGAATTATTAACAGAATGCACTTGGAAATTGTAGTTATTCAAATTCGGGTCCTTTGCCATCGTTGAATGATCTAATCTTCACCAGTTCAACCCCTTCAGTACTAATTCTACCGCTATGTTAAACTACTGGGTATCTAGACAAAGACTCGCTATTAACTTATCCTTCGATAATCAGTACTAAGCACATTTTGGACCCTACACTTATATAGCAGTTGATATTCAGAGAAAATGTTGGAAAAATAAGGCGTTTCATAGCGTAAATGAAGGGGCATGCCGAGGCGATTGATTGAGTTGTCAGAGATATGTAGTTTTACGCTTTAACGACACAACTTAAAGAAACATTAAATTAAAATAATAATAATAATGCCAATGACAAAGACAGATCACTTCCAAGTTCCAAACAACTTATTAATGATCAAATCAATACAAATTAAGAACATACAGATACAAACCAAGAGCCGAGGCTAATTAATCTTGGATTCCCGGCAGCAAGAGGAGCTTGGATGATGGACGCACGCTATAATGCGGAAAAAACCCGAGTAAAATTAATATTGACGCAATGCCCCAAAGGTAACTTAAGACACAAGCATCAAGCTCCACCCGTTTTCTGATTCGGCTTGAAAACATACTTAATGAGGGCCTCTTTGATGGGCAACAGCTCAGGGAACTCCCGCTTCAGCTTAGTCGTGTCGAGCTCGTTGTTGCTTCTGGGAGCAACGATTACCTTCGCTTGCTCCTCGAGAGTGAAGTTCTTCCAGGTGAAACTCGGGTCGATGTACTCGCGGTACATCTCGAGTATCTCGTTGTGGCTGACCACTCCGGGGTTCGTGAAGTTCCAGATTCCAGTGAGGTTTCTCTTCGCCATCTCGATGGAGATGGGGAGGAGCTCGTCCAAGATGGTCATCGAGTTGGGGATGTTGACCACTTTCTCGTAGCGGGTGATCTTCGTGATGAAGTTGCGGGGGTTGGACAGGTCGGACGAGATTGGCATCCGGACACGCAGGGTGCAAACATTCTCGTAGTTCTTGAGCAACTCCTCAACCTGATGTTTCACAGAGGATAAAAAAAACATAATAAGAATTTGCTATGACAACCTATCGCCTTTATCATGCAACTAAACATGCAAAATGCAAGGGCGTCAGGGACATGGCAATAGCAAAAAGGAGCTCTCACACGCAACATGACGCACGCATTATTCATGAACTGCAAACTCAAACAAGACTATACGAGGTACGATATGAATGGAGATCAGAGGAAGACCACATCAGAGCATCATTCAGTCACTCATCTAGTATTGAGAGGGGAAAAAGCTTCATATGAAAAGCATCAAAGAACCGACTCTCCTCTCTTGGGAGCCAACAACAAACAAAATGATCTGCAATTTTGAAACAGAACACAGAATCATTTAGGCGATGTACAAACATAATGTAGTTGAATGGACTATATTTGGTAGCATCTGAACAGATATGATGTAAAGCATCCTTATGTTATGACGCAAGTATCAGAATGGGTTTATAATTTAGACAAAACTTACTTACAGATGCATTCATCAGATACCGCACTTCACATAACTTAGAGAGAGCATGATTAACTAGGGGGAAAAAATCACCAAATACCTTAACTTATGCCACCTATGATACATTTACCCCGAACTTTTTTTTATGACACTAAAAATCCCAAATTATGCTATTTGTGACACATTTACCCCATTGTACTTTAATCCGTGGATATTTTCGTCTTTTTGCTTTTTCTTTTTTTTTTCCATTCTAGCGAGGGCGGCCCTCACCGGCGTCAGGCAAGGCTCGCCTCACCTGAGCGAGTGAGGACGACCTCGCCCGACTCAGGTGAGAGCTGCCGTCGCCGGAAAGAAAAAAAAAAAAGCCAAAAAAGACGAAAATACCCATGGACTAAAGTACAATAGGGTAAATGTATAACAAATAGCATAGTTTGGGATTTTTGGTGCCACAAAAAAAATTAGGGGTAAATATGTGACAGGTAGCATAATTTAGGATTTTTGGTGATTTTTTCCCTTAACTAGGCGGAAACTTTAACATTACTTATCATAGTTGAGCAGGCATTTGTTTCGTACATCAAGAAGCAAGCGAGGAGATCCAAACAGAGGACATTCAATGCCACGCAACATGGCCCGTACTAGCATTAGCTCGTCTCATCTGAAAGCTCGAGAGAGCAAACTGAAGCATAGATCAATTGTCTGAGCGGTTGTTGATCGAAACAAGCACTTCAACAATCGCATTTCCCATCAATGCACCGTATCGGGTTGTAAGTTTCTATCATAAAGCAACAGAACGCTCGAAATTAATTGCAAAATGAACAAGTGTTCGTGATTTACGATTGAAGGAACAGACAAAAAGAGCATGCTTCTTGAACACCCCACAAAAAAAATTAGACAAGCCCCTAAATGCAGATCAAGGAACACCAAAGCCAGATCTGAAACAACAATTACGCTCCAAAAGATATGCAATTTATAACTCACACGTAACCAACATAATCACCAAATCACAGACTGAACAACAACAATAACAAGAACAACAAGAAGAAGAGAGCACACACACTCACCATTGCCTTGGTCTTGGAATAGAAGGACCCCACGAAGTTGGGGGTATCCTCCTCCTTGAACCCGACGCCGGACCCGAGGGGGTGGCCGGCGTCGTACTCGAAAATGCAGCCGGTGGCGTAGTTGACGACGATCAGGCCCCGCTCGCGGCACACGTCGGCGAGGGTGAGGGTGCCGACGACGTTGGTCCGGACGGTCTCCACCTTGTGGGACTCGCACCAGTCGACGTTGGGGCGGCCGGTGACGCCGGCGGCGTTGAAGACGTGGGTGGGGGCGGCGGCGGCGATGTCGGCCTCGAGGGAGGCGCGGTCCTGGAGGCGGCCGGAGCCGTAGGCGTAGGCGATGGACTGGGACTCGCAGAGGCGGCCCAGGAGGCCACCGATCCAGCCGGTGCGCCCGTAGATCAGGAACTTGAGGGGCTCGCCGCCCACCGGACCGCCGTTCGCCGGGAAACCCATGTTCTCCTTCCCCCCGCCCTTACCGTCCCGCCGGAGCGTGGGATTCGAGATGGGATCTCGAAGCAGAGGAGCGTGGGATTTGGCGTGTAGGAAACAGAGAGAGAGAGAGATTTAAGGTGGGAGGGTGAAAATGGCGTTCGTGTAATAATGAGTTGTGGAGGGTTTTTCCTTCTTTTCGTTTTTATTTTTTTATTTTTTTTTTGTTTTTCTCTGTTTTTTTTTTTTTTGGGTTCGGTTTTTTTGGGGTGGGATTCGGACAGGGACAGGTGGGTGATGCGTCGTCTTATGTTTCGCACTCCGTGCGGTGAACGGAAGGGAGGGGGGGGTCGCGATGGAGGGCGAGCGGCCTCACGTCTGCCTGCGGTGTGGCTCGTATAAGTGCACGAGTGATACTTAGAGGGAAAATGACGTATACTGGCTCCGAACTTTACTTTGACGCGTAATATCTTTCCGGAAATTTTAATTTATTTAATATAATTTTTAAAATTTAACTCAATTTATTAGTTTTTAATTTACTCAATGTGATTTTCGCACTTTTGATAAATGTTCAATTCAGTCTCTAAATTATATAAAAATATCTAATGTTATTCTTCCATTAGTTTAAGTTTAGAGATAATATTAAAGATGTACTTCATGGAGTAAATTAAACATATACCAAAAGTTTAGATACCATATTGAATAAATAAAAAATTCAAGGACAACACTGCATATTGAGTTAAAGTTGATAGACCATATTGAACAAATCAAAAGTTCATCGGGGGCAACCTTACATTTAGAGAAAATTCGGTTATTATTTCCATCATAGGTAGGGACAAACTATCGTAATTATAATCCTTTCTGGGGCGTTGTCATAACGCTCACACATCAGTCATGGAATGTTCAATTTGAGTGAACTATAATTGCTCCGCTCTACTCGTGGCCAAAAGATTCGAGGTCGGCAAACCTATTAGCGCAATAGGTTGAAATTTTCTCCCCACGGCTAATGCCGCAACTATACGATACAACGTGACATGATCAGAGATTTCCTCACGAGGTGAATCGAACTTATGGTCTCGTGAAAAACGGGAAATACTTTGGACACTAGACCATTATGAACTGAAATTTTCTTGTCTACCATTAATGACACGACTAATGATGATTAAGAGACTGCCTTTTCGTCGCTAGTCAGTGTTCGCGCCCAGGGGACCAAGCTTTACTTGGACTTTTTAGTCCGAATATGAATGATGTGAAGACGTGGAATATCATTTACACCTTTCTTTGGCGGCTTATTTAGGATTAGCACTTGGCACAAGAAAGCGGCATCTAAAGATTCATTCACTAACACTATAATAAATTAACCAACGTTAGACAAAATCGATACGGTTGACCATCTTCGATGAAATCTTACGAGCGCAGCTAGTAAAATACCAACCTTATACGGAATTTATCGATCTCCAATAAGATAGTATACTACGAATTTCTTTTAATTTACCAATGCGCCAAGAATTGATAAATCACCAACTTTTCTAAATTTCATAAGCATAGTTAGCAACTTGCTAATATTGTAATGGACAATTTCGATTTTTGCTTTTTAAGTCTTAATAATTTATTATATTCTTAAAATTCGAACCTCTGCAAGCCCCTTGGGGATCCAATGTTTCAAGCCCGATATTCAATCCGACATTATCAAGGGCCCGTTTGTTTGTGTTTTTCAAAACACAAAAACCAACTTTTTACTATCCCACCAAAATTTAAATATTATTCAAATTTGAAAAAATTAAAATAAATTTATATGAATCTACATGTCCACATGTATGCATTATAAAATTTTCGAGTTTGAGGGCTAAAAATTAAAGTTCAAAATGCTCCGTGGTAAGATTTACATATATTCAAACACGTTCTGAGAAAATTAGGCGAGCCTGAGGCAATTCCAACCCCAAAATAGGTCCCAACTAGCTGGACCAATTCGCATTTTCCAATAGAGATAGGAAAAAAAAAATCGGTCAGCCAACGTGCAAGATTCATTTATATTTTGTTAGATTAAAATAATCTAGCGAGTAAATATAAATTTGAAATTCGACATTATCACACTTCTTCTGCATGTCTACATGTATATATATATATATATATATATATTTTATCTTTTGCATTATTAAGTCAAAACATTGTTTATCTCCCTTCTTATTCTTTCTGAAAAACCTAATAAATAGACCATCCCCTTTAGTAAAGCTAACTGACAATCGATCTCCATACATTATCAATTATCTATGTTCATACAATAACTACACATTTTCTTCCTTGAGGTAACGCTATACAAGTCTATTCACCTTCGCCTTTTGATTTATTGCACAGGTGGTGTTCATACCAACTTTCACACACCTCGACTAGTTCACCTCCCTAAGCAATATGTCGGGAGCACTCCCCCACATTGATCCGGTACATTTAGGATTTTACTCTCGAAGTGCTCTCAACAATACTTGAATCAAGATCACACGGAGCAAAGTAAACTCTCTTACCATCTGAGCCGGCATCTTGTTGGTAATGTCTATTCAATTTGGCACACATGCACGATGCGCTAAATACCGATATACATTATCACACTTTGTAGGGATGGCATTCTAAAATTTTCAAAAAAGTTGGTAACTTCCTAGTTTTTTGGGATGTTGATAAATTTCTCCTGGAGTGCTGGTAGTACATTAATCACACTTGTGAAATGTGAAATAAGTAGGTAACCTGCTAATTTATTTGGGAATTCGTAAATTTTTTTTATGAGGATGGTATTCACTAACCATACTTGTAAAAATTTTAAAGAAGTTAATAATATTCTAATTTATTAATATATGGGATATCGGTAAATTCATTATAAGCAACACTTGTGAAATTTAAAAGAGTTGGTTACTTAATGGCTTATTGGGATGTTGGTGAGTTCTTTATAGAGTCGTTTAGCTGGAATTCGGTGCCGCAACAAAATATTTTTCTCCGAAAATTGTTCTTTAATTTTATTAGAAGAGACAGGTTCTGTTATAACTTCAGATAAAGAAATATCGTAGATAGACAAGAGAATCGATTATTTCACTTGAAACGGAATTGTACGTATACAAATTGTGCTGGAATTTAATTGATAAGAAAACCTAAGAACATAATCACTTTAAACGGAACCAAAACATACACAAACTATGCCAGAATTTAATCAATGACAAAACCTAAGAACGTAAAAAGGCAACTTCGAAATTTAATCGACAACGAGGTACCCAGGATATAGATCAACGATGCGAATCTAGAAACTGCGGCAAAGAAACACGCTAGAATTTAATCGATGGCACTAGTATTAAAACGATAACTATTGTGGAGGAACTGAAGATAACATATTTGTTTATTTGTGCGCGGGGATTGTACCATGTGGCTATTAAAAGCCTACGATTGACGGCTATCAACGGAGGTTATAGATGTTGCAAACAGAAGTTACGAAGGGAGGTTACAAAAAAATGTTACAAACAGTTATGCATCAACGGTTACATTGACTACTAGTTTCTTCGACTCTACTATCTCGATGGTTTCTTTAACTCCATTGCGTTGATGGTTACTTCTTTGATGGTTGCATCAAAGATTTTGACTCTACTTTTTGTTGATTTACCAAGTTGTTGATAATTATATGGGAAAATACCATCCAAAATTCCAAACTATGTCACTTGTGACAGATTTATCTTGAACTTTATTGTAATGTAGAGAAATTTTTGATAATGTTGGCAATTGAATTTACTTACATTTATAAAATTTCTGGGGAGCTAATTATTGACTAATTCATTTTTAAAGTCGCTAAATCCCTGATGATGTTGATATTTCATGCACCGACAATAAATAACGAGAAATATCTATATAGTCTAATTTACTAGATAAGGCCGATCGCATTTTCAGAAAATAAATTTCAAATCCGAGAAAAAGGTTGTATTCTTCGACTTAATTTAATTTTCAAATGCTTAATGCATAGAGAAAATTGCTGGACACTGCTATTTCGGGCAATAACTTTGGCAATATGTACATTAATATTCTCAAGAGTCCTGTCCCCCGTCCTAGACTCTCTCGGGAGTGGTTGGAATGTTCAACCTCAAAATGAGCAGAAAATTTGCAGGTTGCGCAGGTCTTTTGCAAATCCATGAAGGTATGATACACGAAAAGCAGGAACAGAATCAGAGAGCCCCTTTCGATCCCCTTGGATTTTATATGCACAAAAGAATGACGACTGATCATAGCATATATGATAGTGGTGACATGCGAACGAGTGTAAGGCGAGGCGATCATAGGCGCCGCTATATTGTAAGGTTTTCTTGAATGGCAATAAATGAACCCAGTATGTTCCCGCCGACGTCCGGGAATGTCTCGCAACCAGGAAGCGACTTCACCTTTCCCATACTATCAATCTGGAGCGGATACTTCAGGAGGTGGGCTTTCATTTCAGTTACCTCGTCAGCTACGTACTGTCTCCAGTTAGCCTCGCTCAGCGATCGTACCCTTCTCACGCAATCGAGACTCTCCGGGCACTTGAAGCATTCTTCGAGGCTTCCAAGATGCTCTGCCCACAGGGACATTCTGTATCCGTGTATCTGCAATCAAATATCGGTGGATAGGAATGAGTTCCCAAAATGCCGAACTGAAAGGATCTCGGTGGCTATTATTTCAGTTGTGTCATTTAGGATGATTGACGATCAGGACTTGGATGCTCCAAAATGTCTCCATTTTCTCAAAAAACATAGATTTCTTGGGCATGTATTCAGATAAAGCCTATGATTTCGTCCAATATATAAAAACAAAGCGCAACTGTATTACAAACGAAACTACTGCAAGAATCATCAAATGGACCGACAGTCACATGCCTGGACAACTGAAAAAGAGGCTTCAGAGCCAGCAAATGGAGCTCATACTTCTTTTTACCTTATATGAACAACCAAAAAAAGTTTGAGATGATTATCTGGAGAAAAAAGTACGTAATTTACCTGCCCTCGTGGAGCTGACTGTTTCTGAGTCCAGGTGTGCCGAGGCTGATATGCACCCATAGCTATTTCAGTGTCTCTAGTGCCCTCCAGGGATCGCTGATTAATATTTGCAGATCCCAGTATCACATACTCGTCATCCACTATAATTCCTTTAGAATGGACGTAAATCATAAACCTCCGGTTCTTTCGAGCAAGTTCCTAAGTGAGTTGCACAGCACATTCAACCAAACCGAAGCAACATGATTTGAAATAATCACGGGGGACAATAAAAACCAAGGCATAGTCAAAATACATATTGGAGATTGGGCCAAGGCATACCTGAGCCGTCTTTGCTCCATTTGCACTTCCCGACTTTAAACTGTCTTCTCCATCTAACACTTCACGGTTGCCAAGGCAGAAGAAATTCAAATAGTCTTGAGGTTCATATTTATTGTCAAGCCCAACCTCTTTTAGAGCCTTGTAGATTGTATCATACATCATTTCCATTGTCTTGCGCTGCAGCAACAACAAATGCATAGCGTAAAATGATTTCTGTTAATGTCCAGGCGTAAAATGGGAATAGAAGAAAATTTTCCAACATAAGGAACTGCAACTGACCTATTATTATCTGAAAGTCAGGAGTAAATTTGTTATATGTAAATCGAATGAGAACGTGAGTGATCTAATTGATCAGTAAATTTTCACATTGACCAAGATAAGTTTATGAATATGCAAAGTTCCTGACCAGTTTGTGGTATTCTTACACTAAAAAACAAGAAAACAATTCAAACATGGCTAGTAAAGGTGTTCATGTTCTTTTTGGATCACTTTTGGAGCACAATTTCAGATCACCCAGAAGATATCAGCAGGTTGAGATCCAAAGTAGAACCAAACCAAATCAAAATGGTGAACCAAATTTTTTTTTTTTTTTGGTAAGAAAAATGGTGAACCAAATTTCACACAGTCCAAAAGTAAAAGACTTTATGTGGACCATGTGTAGAACTTTTTAACAGAGGAAATGACAATATTACAACGGATAGAAATACTGCCGCTTATTGGTATAATTTTCCAATGGAAAAAAGTGGCAAACAAATCAACTTGATTTTCCTTTTTACCTTTAACTAAGTTTGAACCAGACCAATAAGCAGACAGATTTTTCTGATTTTATTTTGTTGTTTGAATTTGCTTTCGCCTTAACAAAGTCAGAACCAAACTAAGAGTTGAACTTAAGTTTTCGGTTTAGTTTTGTTCTTTTCTTTCGCCTTGTGTAACTGAATCCTACCTGCCAAAACAGTATTCTTTGAAGGGGGGGGCTTGTAGGAACACCTTCTGGCCACATTGGGATAACAATATACACAGAAAACCTCTCGTTTGCTCTTATTTTGCTAGCAATCTTAAGAGCTATCTCCATTGGTATTAAATTGTTGGCACCTGCAAAATAAGCCCATAAGTTATCGAATAATGTCCTATTATGGAGTTCAGAACTCATTTTATAAATATGTTTTCAAAATTACTACTCTCGCTGAGTTAGTGCAGCTATGTTTTAGAATAAGGGGGAAAGTAGTTTATGTCTATTATCTGGCTGGAAAGATCTTGAGTGAGTAAAGCCTATTAATTACCTTTTTTGTTTGAAGAAAGGAACAATGTTAACAACAAAACAATTATATCAGGGATGAGCTCATGATGCAACAATTTTTTTTCCAAAATGATGCACCTTTATTTACCATGGTGATTCTACTTCCTTACCTATATCTTTGTAAGAATCCCAGTTATATGATGAACCAAGGAAGTACTGATTCTCAATGTAAATGAAATGTTGCGCTGCACGGATTGCCTTGACATATGCTGTGTGTATGCTCATGTCTATCAACACATTCTTTCCACATACCAGGTTCTGTTACGAAGGAGAAAGCATATCAATTACTCAACTTTTTATGGGATTTCTATGTACCTGGATCAATCATAAAGGAACATGAAATGATAAAGGTCTGGCTTGTTTCTCTAATACTCACTCTGCTTGGAGAATCTTTAGGGTCATCAGGGAAGCCTTTGACTGAATTGGAATCAATCGAGCGGAAAATCTTCACTTTGAAAAGTTAAGTCAGCTCCGCAGAGAAAACTTGACAAGCACAGAGAAGAAAATAATCAATTTTTAACAGCAATGATTACCTGAACGTGCCAATTCTCTAGATCATCTTCAATTGGACAAGAAACCTCTGAAATCCCCAAGATGTCGGGAATTCTTTCTAGTCTCAGAAGTTGATCATCATATGATGTCTTTAACTTCTGTAAACCATGTGGTTCTGAAACTTTTAACCAACGCTCCTCAAAGTTGGTGAGGATATCATATACTGCTGGTCCATCTATGCGGCTATGCAAATCATGCCATGGCTGCCTTGGGCAACCAGCAGAAGGATCCTGTTAAGGTTTTGGGTACAAGTGAAACGAGAAAACTCCTCATGCTTCAATTTTTCTCTTTTAGGTAAAGCATAATAAGGGCAGATATCAAGTTGCATGCCACATTTCCTACTGAAGAAAACCTTACATACCACATTGTCTTACTAAAGAAAACCTTACGTATGGTAAATTGTATAAAATGATTGGTTAAATATTGACACGTATACAGCTTAAATTCACTTGACATCCTGTCGAGAAGATAAATTCCCATAATAAACACATGCCCGAATGTAGCCCACTATGGTTGAAAGTACGTTCTCTATATAGCATGTAATGTGGATGTAGATATCTTGTCTGGGATTGTGCGTGGACAAATGAAGCAGAACAGTGATACCCCAAACAACTGTGGGCAAGTCCATGTGCAATGAGTACAATTATTCATTACCGTGAAAGTAGAGTTGTGATAGTCGTCTTTGTGCTCCGTCTGCAATGTCCGCATGGTTGGATGACTGGGAGTATCATAACGACCCAAGCATAAATCTAGACCTCCAACAAATGCTACAAGCTTTCTTCTGTAATCCCCAGCATCAGCATCCACAATCACTGTCTTCTGATGATGAGTGTAAATGGTTCCCACTTCCTAAGGAATAAAGCCAAAAGGAATAAAAGATCAGGAGGTCCAACGTAATTGCTGAAGCAAAAAAAAAAATCTTAAAGAATATCCACGTCGATGCATCCATGGAAAACCAAATTAATGCAGGTCAATATGAAACACTATTAGGAGACACGATGCAGTGGCCAATTTGAATGTGGAAAAATTCCAGACAAATCACTATTTTCTGATCAGGTAGAAGAAAAAATTGGCAAGAATATCATCACATATAGAGATCATAATTCTGAGTAAAAGTACACTTCGAGTCTTTGACACTAGTTTCGGATTTAGAAAGATACGGAGGCAATAGTTTCAATATAAACCCAGATGGATCTTATTGAGGGTTATGTTTATGAACATATTAAAATGTTTAACATACTTCAAATGATATTGACAGATACAGCATTACCCAAAAACATCTAAAATTTACTAACTTCTTGGAGAAAGGACTCCATTCTGTCAGTGCCAACACTTCTTTAAACCATTTTTGGTTGCATGGTATCTGCAATGTCTGATTCTTTAGACGAATAAATCTCCAGATTTATAATACAACAGCAAAGAAGTGGTAACATGTTTTTAGCGTCATTTTGATGTTCTGCTTCTACATGATCAAGGGTTTTAACGTGCTTCCTGCTTTTGAAAAGCTACAAAGTCGAAGTTCTACTGAATTCTTAATTATAATTCCACAACCAGACATTCGGTTTTCAGGAACAAAACTTTAAAACTCCTTTCTTTTGCAATGAATCTGCAGTATATGGTAGTTGAAGTTGAATGAAAACTTTGCTAAGAGAATGAACATCCATAGATGGTTTTAGACAGAAACTTGAGGAGGGGTATACAGGCATAAATGGTGTTTTTGTCTCTAACCTGCTTTTTGACCCAGCTATGTCCTTTTCCAGCTGATCGAGGACAAAGTAGCACTTGCACTGATGAGTTCCTGAAGAAACGACGAGTCACCTCATCATTGGTATGCATGATCCCTTCCTATTTTGACGCAAGTCAATGAACAGATGAACCATAAGAAGTCACAACATTAAGCCCTTGAAGTTTGGCATAGCTATAAATCAATGTCATTAAATGTCAATTGAACATAAAACCAATCAACAAGTCATAAATTCCTTTATGCTTCTTACATACTTGTGCTTACGGAAGTTCTTATTAAACAAAAAAACAAGCAGTTTCTTGCTTTCTACATGAGTTGTAGATTCTAGATCTCTCAGAAGCTAACATTCAAATGAAACCCAATCGATGCCAGTGGCATCGCTGATGAGAGAGAGAACCGGGTTACTGAAAACACCGACAGGTCCAAATTTGCTGGCTTGAACAGTCGACTGATCTAACTTGTGTTTTAAGAAGTTAATATCAAATATCATGTCACATAAACTTCAAGACACCAAGGATATCAAGAATTCAGGAAGAGAATAATCTCTGACAGACATTTATATTCATAGCATATTGCAGCGTAATGGTGCAGCACAGCATAAATACCAAGACAGCATGCGAGTACCATAGTATGTTCTTGCTTGCGGCAAACTGACTTAGAATCGGATGGCATGACATCAAACGTTTTGTAGTTCCTTACCGTTTTGTACCCCAGAATGCTGCGAGAAGTAGGATCATCCCACACCAGAAGTAGCACTCTGACACCTTCCTGTGACTTGGTTTTGAGTAGATCACCTAATGTAACTGTTGCCTCATTGCCATCCCTGACCAGCCTAACCATGTGGAACACAGACCATCCAGCAATATAGACTAAACGTCGGGCCTGACTAATTGCATTAAAGATATCTTGCCAACAACTCCTGTGGTTGTACTGCAAGTCATCATCGAGCTCTAAATTAGGAAGGGAACTGTCATGGACATGAGCGTCTTGATAAAGAGTAACCTTACCACCCTTCCTGAGAGGAAAGTATGTATTTGGTACTCCCTGGTAATTAGGACCATGACTGGCTCCCTCACTATAAACGTCCACTTTATCTACCGGAGTGTACTGGATCGATAAGCTCAAGACAGCTCTGGTCTTGATGGGCTTCCCGTTATCGTTCAAGATAGGGAAAGTCCCTTCAATTTTTGTTCCCGATGACAACTGTTCCACAGGAATCCCCACTGCGCCTATTGTCTGGGAGCCGACTACATCATTGTCCTTAACCACAAAATACACTTCCGCAGCATAATGTGCCACAGGCACATAAAAGTGCTGCTTCCATTCGGGGTTCTCGCTGTTACTGATCACGAACGTCCTACCGATGACAGCACCAGAAATGGAAACCGTAACATAAGGATCGCTGGTTATCTTAGACATTTGCCCCTCGATTTTGCCTTTAACCTTGACGGGAATTTTCCCGAGCACGTCCCCCAATCTTTTGTGAAACAAATCCAAATTGGGGAGTTTTTTGGCATCCTTCACCCAAATGTCTAAGTTTCCATGTAAGAGCTGCAACTTCAGAGATTGCTTGCTGTTCTTAATAGGAGCATTCTGTTGACCCTGGACATGGGATGATCCTCCGAAGGACAAGGTTTCAGCGAAAAATGATCGAGCCATGGAAAAGCTGCTCGCTCCCGATGGAACTGAAGCACTTGCAATACTAGACTGTGTACAACCTAACAACACAATAACTCCACCACTCTTTGACAACAACCCGAATAAATTATCAAGCTATTGAAGCCCCTGAACGACAAGCTACTCCGAACGACGAACCCACGCAAACCCGTCTTACTGAAGCAATACGTCGAGTTACCGGCGGCCAGAAAATTGGGTAACTCGAGGAAGAATGAAAGGAGGTACCTCAACTGAATAACTGCGCTCGGGAGCACAACAGACTAAGGAGAAAGATGCTCCGATGAGCTCACATCGGACGCGCCGAAAGGAGCCGAGCAGAGTTATTGCATCCGAGCTAAAGATGCGCCAGCACACGCGAGATGGTGCCCGGACAAGATGAGCAAAGCCGCGTTGACCGGGTAAAAGGAGGAGGGAGTCCAAGAACGAAAAGGGTCGGGCTCCAAGCCTTGAAGAATCGCTCAAGGGAACTCGCGCACGCATGATTAGCCGTTTTAACAACGCTGTCCAAAGCAAGGGAAGGATCGATGAAAGACGGAGATGAGACGAACAGTGAACTCGGCAAGCCTTTCTTGACCTCGCCTTTGAATGTTCAAAGGGCAAATTTGGCATGGAGACCGTGGACGTCCACTCTAGAGGGAGACAGAGACAGGATAGGTCGGAAGGTTCCAAAGCCTCCGTCTCTGTTTCGGCGTCTCAGTGTCAACGGAGAGTCGAGAAGACTTCCTTTGTTTTTTTTTACCGCAATATTTGAATGACCGTTGGCCAGGACAGGAGAATCCTATCTCCTTGGCAGTTTTCTAGTATCAAAACACCAACAAACTTGACCATTCCTTCTTTAGCCTTTTTCCATGACCCAACCACAACCCAGGTCTACAGGACTCTTTTGTTGATTCTAGAGATGGGTTTTATATTTTAATTTTTCAATGATTCATTAATAAGGCCTGTAGAGTTAAATTTGTTTAGACCATTTTTGCTAAATATATTTAGTAATTTGCAGCTATGCAGGCATATCGCTATGGTTTATCCAAGCAAGCCACATTAAAACGGATTCACGAAATTGATTTTAATTGAGTGATACGACGGGCTCTCATTCAATGCTTGAATATGGTCTATACTTTCAAGCAAATATCTGCTTGTGATCCGTGTCAATGTCACGTGGTCCAATAAAGGGATGATGTAATGATTTAGATCTTTTGCGCATTTTGAATTTAAAGGCAAAGCTTTCTACGAGCAAATCCTGGAGGCCAAAGAAGGATATGACTCCAAGTTCTGCGTGGGAGAAGGAGCACACGGCATTATTTATAAAGCTAAACTTCCGGCAGGTCAAATGGCTGCTGTTGAGAAAATTTCTTCGTCCCTAGAGGGGGGCTCCTCGACTTCATATCATTCGAGAGGGAGATTCAAGCCTTATCAAATATCCACCGTTGTCACATCCTCAAATTTTATGGGTTTTGCTCTCACGCGGAACGTTCTTTTATGATGCATAAGTTCATTAAAAGAGGAAGCTTTAGAACTATTTTGAATAATGACGCGAAAAAGCATCAGAATTTGCCAGAGACAAAAGGGTAAACATGGTTCGAGGAGTGGTGAATGCATTGTTGTTCTATATGCATGACGATTGTTTCCTCCGTGAATACATTGAGACTTGACTAGTAACAATGTTTGTTGGACGCCAATTATGAGGCTCAAGTTTTAGATTTTGGTACCGCAAGACTATTGAGGCTAGATTCATCATACTGGACCACCTTAGCCGGCTCTATCGGTTACATTGTTCCAGGTACTTATATTCTTTACTATTTTTTTTTCCGATGACAATTAGGATCATGAAAGGGAAAATTACTAAAAAAAATTCCTAAACCTATTGCAATTGTGTCAATTCAATCCATCCGACCAACTTTGATCAGAAATTGTTGATGTGGCACAACTAACATTAATGTGGACATTTTTTATTTTTTAAGAAATTTTATGAAATTTTTATTTTATTTTATTTTCTCTTTTTTTTCATTCTTTCCCTTTTTTCATTGCGGCTGGCAACCCTTGCTGTCGTTGAGCGAGCTCGGCCTCACTAGGGCTAGGCTGGTCAAGCTTGACATTGCCGTTGCTAGGCAAGGTCGACCTCGCCAGCAGCTGGGCTGGTGAGTGTTGAGCCTTGCCGGCTATGGGCAAGGGCTATCAAGGGTTGGACAAGGCACAACCTTAACCAACAACGACGAGGTCCAGCCTCGGCCGGCCAATGAACTTGCCGGCCACAACAAAAAAAAAATAGAAAAAATAAAATAAAATAAAATACTAATAAAAAATATTCATGTCAATGCCGGTGGCATCCCATCAACAGTTTTCAACCAAAATTGGCCGAATCAATAGAATTGGCACAAAATTTTAGGACCCAATTGACAAAAAAAAATTATCCAAAAAAAATTTGGCAAAAAAAAGGTTTATCGCTAAAATTACACAATTGTAATAGATTTAAGATTTTTTTGGTAATTTTCCCATTCATAGTGTCTATAGTGTCACTCTTTTTATCACACAAATTTTATCATTTGTTCGAAATTGAAAATTCAAGGTTATGGCTAGGGGTGTCAATGGGACGGGTCGGGTTGGGTCTGGTTTTCATGATACCAGACCCAACCCAACCCGAAACAATGAGTATATGTGCTTGGCCCGACCCGAAACAAGACCCGAATATGATATAGCCACGTAATCGAGTCAGTTCGGGTCATGTTTGGGTCGGGTCGGGTTCGTGCTTTGGAAAGAGGAAACTCTGTTGACGAGCTTTCTAATGCCAGAAAAGTGGAATCCCCCAATCTTTTGTCCAAGGGAGAATGCCTAGCAGGCTAGTGCTACCATATTATAACTTGCAGAAAAAGATTATTATAGGTTGGCATCAATTTCACGTATTTCATGGATGGAAATGCAAAGTATACAGCGTGGCTCTAACCAATATGTGAAATATGCAATGGAATTCGGCAACACAAGTTCTTCCAAAGAAAGAATATATCGCCTTTTCACTACAATGGATGTAAAAATAGAAATTGGTCATATTCAAAGACCGGCAAAATGACCTCGTAATATGCAATCAAAAAACACAAAAATGCACTCTTTATCACTTACAAAAGTTCTAGAATGGAAGACTTCTTTCAATTACTTCCAACAAAACCTGCTAAGCCTTCATAAAATCTTAACGATGGGATCCCAATAATACGCATCATAATCCTAAAAGCATCCCACCTTATTTCAATATTCCAATATAGAAAGGGACTTAACAAAACATCAAATAATCAATAGAAAACAAACATATAAAGAAGAAACACCCATCTAAAGCATATATTCCATTCTTCCCTTCTTTGAATAAGCTCGATAACCTAGAGGAGCTCAAGCAACTTACTCAAGCATCAACACTAGAAGATAGCAACACCATCCATGAAACACAGCCAACAAAAAAGAACAGAAGCACCAAAACCCAACTTTCAATCAAAGCACGAAAGCAAATCAAATCTCAACACAGAGAGAGATCCAGAAGATCGAAACCCCCAAACAAAGTGCTCGGTTTCACCCACACCCAAAATGAACAAACAAGAAAAATGAAAAGCGGAATACCGCATCACATTACAACACAACAACCCTCGAACTCCCAACAATTCAGCCCTCCACCAATCCCTCAGCCCTCCACCAATCTCGTGCTCCCTCCGGCGCCCGCCGGCTTCAAATCGATCAGAGAAATCAAATCTAAGATCATGAAGGCAGGAGGTACCGCATCACTTTAGACGACGAGGAGAGGCGGTATAGCTCGTCCATCATGACGGTGAGGTCGTCATCGATGCAGCGGGAGATGAGGGTGTCGAGAAGCTGGTACTTGAGGGTGAAGGGGGGCGTGACAGCAAGGGTGGGGGAGATGGGGGAGGTGAGCACGGAGGCTCGGTCAATAGTGACGATGCGGGTCTCGCCACTGTGGTAGAAAAGGGACTTGGAGCGAGGGCATGGGGCCACGCCTACACTGTAGCTACACATGAGGCGGAGCTTCGAGGAGGCGAAGGGTCGCAGTGGCGGTGGCTCGGTCACGGCGGCGGCAGCTCCATCGCGGCAGAGAGAGACGTGGAAGAGAGATTGTAAAAGAGATCGCAGAAGAGATGAGAGAGGAAGAGAGATGTGGAAGAGAGAGGGTTTCTTATTTGGGTTTTCTTGTTTGGGTTGGGTTTGGGTATCCAAGCCCAATAATTCAAAACAATACCTAAATATTTCTATTGTTACCCAAACAAGTTAAGACACAACTTGACCCAATACGAAAATTTCTTGTTCGGATCTGTTCAAGTCGGGTCGGGTCGTATTTGGGCAGGTTCTTTTGACATCCCTAGTTATGGCATGTTATGCTAACTCGTCCATCAAGCGTATATAACAGAAAATGCGATTAAATGGGGACCCCAACCGTTAGCCAAAGAAAAAGAAAGGAAAATCACAGAAATCACGGCATCGCCGTCCATGTCTTGTCCTAACTTTGGCCCAATGATGCAAGCTTCGCAATTGATTATAACCATCACACTACATAATTAATTAAGCACGACTAACCATATCAAATGTCACTCCATGAGACCCCCAATCGCCCGCCAAAAGAAAAGAAAGGACAATCACAGAAAACGCAAAATTGCAATTCAGACCAAGCAATTAATACGATGCATTGGGGACAACTCTTTGTAGCCGTCCCTAATATTAGGGGTGTGTAAAAGAACCGGGACCCGGCCCGGACCGCCCGAGACCGCCCAGAACCGGACTGGAACTGATGGTTTCCAAGGGAACCGGTCCAGTTCCCAGTTCCAATTTTTTGGAACCGGTGGGTACCGGTCCGGTTCCCGGTGTGGACCCGCTCATCCGAACCAGACCGGTAATATAATAATATATTTTATTTTTTAAATTTTTAACTAAAAAAATCTGACCAAAAAAATTTTTAAAAAGAAGAAAATTTGTTATCATGTTTAAAGGTCTTGTGTAATTGAGATAACATTGGTCATTTTTTCCAATAATTGATAGGTACCCACTTGATTTATGGATGATGTGGTTAATATAACCAGTCATAATGCATAAATTGTATGGAAAGTTATGTTATTTTCTTTTTGTTCTGTTGATCTGATATTGATCCACAGATTTTTTTTATTTGTCCAGGAAAACTTATTGGGACCGGTTCTATAAACCCACCCAGGAACCGAACCGGGTCAGTGATCCGGTTCTCGAGTGATCCATAGAACCGACGGGTGGGTCTCGATTCCAACTTTTGGAACCAGTCCAATAGCGAGCGGTCCACGGTTCTAGGGCAGGAACCGCCCATCCGGACCATGTACACCCCTACCTAATATGATATAGGGACACCATTTAAAAGGAGTGCAATCTAGTTGAAGGGTCCTATACCTCTAGCTCTTAATATATATTGCATATTCAAATCCATTAACTGCGCGATCATACACATTTAACTGAGACCTGCCCTATATATGTAATTGATGAATAAGGTTGAGTTCACTTTGATCGCTAAACTATTGTCAATTATGCAATTAGGTTGTCATGTATTTTTTTTTTTACGGTTGTGATTAAAGTCTCTTTATTTACTTGATTTGTTCGATTAAGACCTCTAACTTGTTCGATTTGTGCAATTGGTTCTTCCATGCCGACCATGAACAATTCCATCAGTTTTGCTAACATGGGATAATTCAAGTGACGATAAATTGTCGCGCGACGCCAAGAAAAGTGTCCGCCGAAGTTAGGTAAGAAAAAAGATTAGAGAGAGAGAGAGAGGTTAGCCTTACATGAGTATCAGAGGAGCTTGAGTGTTCATATTCTTGTGATTATGTCTTTGTTCCGATTCCGGTTGTCCGACGTGATTATACCCTTAACTCGTCTTCCATATGTAAAGGATCGGCTGACATGTGAGAGAGAATGTCAAGTGATATATTGTACATGCATTGTCGGCCCATTTCCTTATTATGTTTAGAATGCTAGAACTTCCGGTCGTTGCGATCATGTGTCGCATTCTCTGACTTGATGCAATTGATGATCTAGCTTTAAGTTGCGACTCCTAAAACTAAATATACTACTTGTGAAAACAGAGATACATAAATTTCACCGTGTTGCGTAATCATCTTCTTATTACGCTTTTGTGAATATTTCGCTTGTCAATAAAATTTTGCGAGTGCCGTAAGAAATGCGCACATTCAAGCTCTTTAGAACGCGATACGGGAACCTCTCTCGTAAGGTTATGACAGTCTCTCTAGCCTTCAAAAACCAAATGTATAAATCTCGATTTCAAGTTACCGCAAATTTGAGAAAACTGGATTTGATCGAAACGTATCCGTGATCTGGACCGGATTTTGCAATTCGCAGAAATATTGAGCAAGCGTTTGAGATTGGGCCTGATCCAAGCCTAAATGGGCTTCACCTCCTTTTCTGTACCATCCAGACAATGCAATATAAAAGCCCACAAAAGAAGCCCAAGAAGATGAACCAAATTATTTTTTCTTGTTCCCAAAAAATGCGTTTCAAGAACGGTTCGTTCGTACGCTATCTGTTTCATGAACTTGGAATCAATGAGTTCCTCTTGTAGGATTGAGATGCATCCAATGACATCTAAAGTAAGGTAGACCAATCGCTACAACCGCACACAAACAGTTATATCTATCCGCATCTCTAGATGACTCTTGGAAAATAAGGCGCGGCCCAAAGTCACCGAAGGGAAAGGCGCTACCGTTCGAACACATGATTTGCTTAATACTTCGGCCTAGTACTTGTCGTCACGCATCGTGAAGATAGGACCTCTAATGGGTCGAAGAAGGCCGGAAAGAGGATTTTCGATCTATAGCCAAGCGAAAGATACTCGATCCGATGCCCCTCTGCCATCAGTTCCGCGCGAGCTGGCGATAAGCCCACAGAGTCAAAGATCCCGCTCGGCCTGTAAGGATCTACCGGTCTGGACTTCGAAGGTCAACCCGAACGATTAACTCTGCCTCCCCCTGGACGACCTCGGCATCATCAAGGAAGACAAGACACGCGAAGAGACGCTAATTCCAACCGGCGGCCCGGGGCGTCGCCGTCGCGAAAGGGAATCTTTCCCCACCGCACCGCGACGTCGTCTCGACGCGAAACGAAAAGACACCCGCGGGCCCGTTTATCCGAAACAGAGGAAGAGAGAGAGAGAGAGACAGAGAGAGAGAAGGAAGAAATTGGAGGGGTGGGGGGCGGGGGGGACCAGGCTGGACGCCCGTACGCCGTCCATCTCTGAGAGATGCGCGGCCAGAGAGAGGGACGGGGTGGGGGCCCACACGTGTGTTTTTCCTCCACCCCCCTCTAATGATCCTCGCATTCAGACCGAAATATAAATAAAATAAAAATGAAAATGAAAATGGAAATACAATACTCGCACGTGTGGTCCCGCCACAGCACTCTTCCATATCCCTCCTCTACCCTTTTGGGACCACAGGCTTCCCCCGCACCGGACCCCCCGCCCCTACCCCTACCGTCCCCTACACGGATCACAGTACTTTAATCTCCCGCGGGAGTGGGGGGGGCCCCACCACCACCCCGACCCGACCCGACCCTGCCAGGCTTTTCTCCTTTCCTTTGTCACGGATCGCGCACGCGCCGGGAATCTTTCCCGTCCCCCGGGGGGGTGGGGGGGGTGTGCCGCACGCGAGCCCGGCGGAGAGTGGCGATGGGGGCTCGCGCCTTTTGTGTGGGTCCCACGTCCTTTCCTCCCGCCCCCCCAACCGAGGGCCCCCACCACTAGGACGAGGGGGAAGGGTCGGGCGTTTGACCCCACCCCACCCACCCACCAATTCGAGGGGGATCGGTGGGCCCCGCAGCACGGGGCCGAGCGAGAACCCCGCTCAACAAATTTCCGCCTACCTTGGGAGAGGAGAGAGAGAGATGGAGGGAGGGAGAGTCGCGTGCGAGCGAGACCCGGTCACGACCCACGTGCGAAGTTCAAAAGTGGGATTTCACCCCCCGAAATTTTATTAAAATTCAATTTCTTTGGATTTTTCTTGTTTTGCCGTAGCGATGGCGTGCGGGTGGAAAAAGTTGGCTTTCTTCTTCTTCTTCCTTCTCCTTCTTCTTTGTTGGGTTAATGATGGGGCCCCTTTCTACGTCTCCTCTAACAAAACCCAAAAGCTCGTCAAAGTAAAATCCACACTATACGCCTTTTGACTGATCAGGTTCGTGCACGCCAACTTTGCGTTTGACAGCCTGCGTTCGTGTCGTGTCTCGATAGGGTAGGATCTTTTGGTATAGCTTAATCCCATCAGGACACGATGGGTTACATTGTGTGTCGACCCACTCGACGCCACTGCGGGTCGAGAAAACGATAAGCTGACCCCGGCGCGTCCCGTGTAATAGGGGCGAGCATGATTTTTCAGGTAGAATTGGAAACTAGACCGGTTCTAGATTTCAGGTGTTGTTGGGCGAGTTTCAAATTCCAAGTTAGGGAACATGTAGGTTTTAAGTTATAGGTTTCGGACTTAAAACTTGAAACCTAGAACAAGTCTTTGTATTTTTGTTGTTCTATGTCTTCACGCAATCCTGTAATATTTAATGGTGTCCTATAACGAGTGTGTAATATGGAACCACTAGTCTTGATTTTCATTTCCGGCGATATCAATGATATAGACTTTTACATTGTTAACGTTTTATATTCTTCATGTGTCTAAATATGAGTTGGGGTCGGTTGATTGTAATTGCAAATGGTGGTCATTAGAAGTAATGATTCACTACATTCATTCAATTATAAATATGGGCGGAATCCAAGTAAACCTTAGAACCTGTGACAAGGTAGATTTCGGGGTATGCAGGGTAGATTCTAGGTTCCACAAAATGAGGAACATGTTTTGACAGGTAGATTCCAAGTTTCCAGTGGAACCTGGAATTTCTCACCCCTATCGTGTAATGTAGTTGAAGTAACGGCTGGACAGGTCACCGCGAATGCATGATACGCTATGGTGTGAAATCGATCCACCAATATGAAATCGATCCCCCAACATTAACCCGGCTCGAAATATCCTTAATTTTCATAAAAACCAATTTACAGATTTTAAAAATGCATTAACAAAATCAAAATCATCAATTTGAAATCTTAATAGTGAATGACATTGAAAGATGGTCTTTAAACTGATTGGGTGTCTAAACAGGTCACATGCAAATGGTGTCCATATTTATTTAAACAGATTATACGGATTGATTTCGTGTCTAGCAAGTTGAACATGAACAAGATACAACAGTTAACCACATCTCGCAGATTGATATGAAATTGACATTGACAAGATTAACCTCAATCCAGACTAGCTGACGGCGATCACGTCGGCATCGAATCATGTTATGGCATCAAGTCAGAGATTGTCACCCCTTACACCAAGCGAGCAGCTAAGATTCACACAATCACGAAATAAAATAGGTTGTGCAAAAGGTTTATGAGTTCGATTCGTATCAGAGTTCCCCGTTCATTTAGTTTAAAGCATGATCCAAGCGGAAGGTTCACTTAAAATTTAGCTTCTGCCAAGGAAACAAGAATCGGGAACACCGCACGTGCCAAGAGGTATCGCTGAGAGCTACTCTCGCGGATATGACTATGAGTTTTGTTCTTAGTATTTTCATAGGTTAAAAAAGATATATTTCACGAGATGGCAATATTTACACATGGAATTTTCATGGTTATGTTAGCCCATTATACTTCCCAAGAAAGAATAAAAGAAACGTGTGAGATGTATTAATTACATGATTTTATTGGCCAGTCACAGGCTTTTTATGAGCGGTATGACGAGCTAATGCAAAGCCACAATCATATGAAATTCATGGTCCGGCACGAAATATTCCCCCCAATCAAAATCAACGCTGCATCCTATTGTGCATTGTGCATCGAGTGTTTAGCTTCAAATCATATCACAAGAGCTGTAGAGCTCGCGTCTTGCAAAAGAAGCCAAAAAAAATGTGATAATCGTGCGAAATTATCAGGAAAAAATGGAATGTTTCGAGAGCGTATGGATTAAGCGACCCGTTACTAACTAAAATAGCCTGTGAGAGGACATGAGTTACAATTTCATCCACAGCTCGTCAATTCGAAGTACAGAGTCAAGATAAAAATTAGAAAAAAAAAGGAAAAAGAAGAGAAAACCTTGATCACCTAAAATTCTAAAAACCAAACATTTTTTTTTTCCTAATTCGGCTGCTCTCATAATTTTTTTTTTCTGAAAAAAGAAGCTCTTATTTTTGTTTCTGTCAGTCACAATTTTAGAACTCTTTCCTCAAGGCTTGGAGGCTTGGGGTTGCGCACGAGCATGAGCGCTGCTTCCAGACGCCATGAACTGCAGCTCCTGCTTGTCGTATATCTCCAACGAGAAGTCCCTCAACATCTGCGCCTTCCCCCTGCCGCCGCCGCCGCCGCCGCCGCCCGCGGAGCTCAGGCTCGGTGCCATCGTCGACTTCTTCGCCGCCTTAGCCCCGACCATGCTGTTGCTCGCTGCCGAGTTCGTCAATCCGCCGCATATTCCCGGCGATGGCCCCCTTATCTCGATCCCCGAAGGAATATTCCCTCCTGCCGCGACGAGCGACGACACCGGCCGCGCAGTCGTGGCCGCCACGTTGAACACCGGGGTCACCGCCGGCGAAAGCGCCCATATCTGCGCCTGCTGAGCCACCGAAGGCCCGGCGGCCACCGCCGCTGCAGCCTGCGGTGGCTGGATCATCCAGAAGGCGTTCGTGGGGACCATCAAGCCGGCGTTCCCAACCGTCCACACCGGCACCAGCCCCTGGGGCTGTGGAGCCGCGGCGGCGAGGCCCGACGACTGCGTGATCACGGTATCGCCCGCGTCGCAGAACTCGCTGTTTGACGGACGCTTACGCTTGGGGGCAGTGGTCGTTGTGTTGCTGTCGCTGTTATTGCTCGGAGTGGAGGGTATTTTGAGGGTCCCTCCGACGGACACCGCGATGGCAGGGACAGTCCCGGTCCCCGTGGCTTCGATGATGGCGTGCTCGGCGTGCTCGAGGAGCCACCGCACGGTCTCGCCGTCGGACTTGTGGCCGAGCTCCCGGGTCAGCTGGAAGATCCTGGCGGCGCAGGTGGCGGGTATCCGGATCCTCCGGCCGCGGCCCTCCACCTTGGTGTGGCGGTCCTTGGTGGAGGAGGAGGAGGAGGAGCGCCGGGCGGCTACGGCGCTGGACAGGGGCAAGGGCATGGGCATTGGCTGGACCTGCATCGCCACGGGGACCAGCCCGTGCGGGGCGGGACGGGCCGGAGGGGCAGCTTGCTCCGGGTCGGACTCCACCGGCTCGTCCTTGAGCGGGATGGCCTGGAACGGGGTCGCCAGGTCGCGGGCCGGCGAGGCGTCGGCGTCGGGGTCGGCGTAGGGGCCGTCTTCGGGGTCGCCGGCGCTGGTGCTGAGATCGGACGCGCCCACGTGGTCGTCCGGGTCCGGCTCCTGCTGCTGCTGAGACGACGCCATTTCGGGCCGAACAAAAAGAACGCAAGAACTAACGCCGAAAGGGTGGCGTGTTTTCTCTTCTTCTCGTCTTTAACGTCGTAAAAGATGTCGGGAGAAGCGGAGAGACACGTTAAGGCGAGTAACTTCTGGGGAAAAAGCCCGGGGAGGTTCAAGGAAGAAGCACAATGGAACAGAAGGAGGAAGGAGGAAAGACGGAATAAATATTATAAAAAAAAAAAGAAGAGGAGGTCGTTTTAACAAAATGGAAGCCCTAGCAGTAGAGTAGAGAGAGGGAGAGAAGGAGGAGAGAATTTTGCCGAGGGAAATATCGTTACTAACTCCCTCCCCCAACCACATTCCGCACGCGCACCGTTGCTTAATGTGGGGAGGGGTTGCGATCGAGTGCGTTGATGATGATCTTGTTTTTGCGGGGGGACGGTGGGGATCCGATAGGGGATGACGCGCGGTGGGGGCCCCTACCTTCAATTTTTTTTCTCTATTGGGGGTGGGGGTGGGCCTTGATCACGGGTCCCAATCACAAGTGGACCACCGAGGGGGGGAGGGGACAGGTGGTCTCCTAGTCTCGGCCAATAGGAGGAGAGTAGAGTGGTGGTGGGGGCCGAGATCCGGGGAGGGAAAAAAATATTTAATCTTTTTGTGGGCCCCAAGTAAAGTGGGGTTTGTATTGGTTGAGACCACCTCGCCATTTTGTGGTCCCGGCACCATCTGGAGGACCAGCGAGAATTAGAAAAAAAATATTATTAAGTGGAAAAAACAAATTTAGGACCGTCGCATATTCCGGAGCGAGTTTTTTTTTCATTATTTATTTTTATTTATTTTATTGTGGGGGTCGATAATCAAATTAAATAATTGGATCGAGCCATCTCGCGCTTTGCTCTCTTTCCTTGAGAGGTCGGGGTTTTGGTTTGGGTTGGGTGGAGTGATTGATTGGTCTTCTTATTGGTCAATAGTCCATGGAGTTCGTGGGTCAAATTGGCATGTTTTTTAACTCATAAATTTGGATCGGGAATCGCAATTATCATGCGGGTATCAACTTGCAGCTTCGATTAGATAATCTGATTGCATAATTAGAGTGAAACTCGCGCGAGTCCTGCAATCTAATGTAAGTGGGTTTGGTTCTTGGACGGTAGAGAGCGTGGGGCTCTCACTTGGGACCACGAGGACGCGCCTAAGTCTCTGATTAACTGCGGCAGCCCTTGTAGCCCCTCATTCAATTTGTTGATTGTTGTCATCTTGCTGTTTAAGTCACGGTCCTTTAGATGGTACGCCGGTTGAGTTGCGCGTTAGCCGTGCTCATTGCATAGGGAGGTGAGGTCTCGCGTATGCAAGAATTCACTACCCTCCAATGTAGCAACAGCATCGGCCAGCTCGCGTGTGTTCTCTGGTTCCCCCGAATTTTACAACCCCCCTGTTCACTTAGTCGTACCAAACGGCCAGAGCTACCTCGTCGAAGGAACCGACTTGAATTTGCAAAACATATCAACCAATCCGTTGTGCGCGACTTGTTGGTTGTTCTTGGCGATGCTTCTAATTGCCAGATGATCCTTGTAGCAACAAAGCGTAAAGGAAAGAGCAAGGGGGACTTCAATAGGTACTTTTATTAAAGGCTAATCATTAGGTAAAGAAAGAGAAGACTTGATCTTGATCAAACTATTTGTGCTTTGGTACAAACTTATGAACGCACAGTAATTCTTCTTAGTGCCATTTCCAACAATCATCTAAAATCACACGAGCCAACGACACGTGCGGATGCCACTGATGTACTGGTGTTCGCTTCAGTGACCATTGGCGACTGCACCATTCTCGCAGTGGCTGTCCTTGGCCTTCTTGGCGTAGAACCTCCGGTACATGGAGTCGACTTCGGTGAGGTAGTATGTACCTGGGGCCAATACGCTACAGTCCTTGCTCGTCACAAAGTCCTTGGCGCCGTATCTGTGCTCCATAAGCTTCATCGTTTCGACAAATTTCTCTGGTGGGAACTGCAAGAAACGCAAGTTGTGTTCAAATGTGGTCGTCAACGGGGTACATATAGTAAGCAACTTTCCTTCCTAGACGAGGGTTATTTTAACAGCAAAGATTATACTGGATCTTTTGTCAATGCATGTTCCCAATTCAGCTGGTAATACAAGAAGAAGATACTGGTTTATGATACACATGAGAAGGTCGAAGCAATCTCTTCTTAAGGAAAAAATTGTGCATTGGTTTCGATGGCAATTAGGCACATCACGTGCACATTCAAACACGCAAGAAGAGATGTTCTTTAGTGTATCTAGCAGCTAGTAGAGCTGGTGCTCGTGTTGTTAAATGATGCAAATGCTACTCGATGTAGTTAAAGGACAGCAGCCTAAGGAGTATAATTGATAGTCATAATAAAAGGCACATGACGATACTCAATGCATACAGAAACGAGTATGAGAAAGCACTAAAATTACCTCATGCCTGGACTTCAGCTTCTTGTCAACATTCATAACAGCAGCAATGTTTGACAAGCTGAATGGATGCTTCCCATCATTAAATTTCAATGAGAACATCGTGGCGCTCAAACCACTTCCATAGGAGAACATTATCACCCGGTTGCCACCCTGCCGAAATTTGTTTGTCTTCAGAACAGTCACATGACCTATATTACGAAATTAAGAATAGAAATATGACAGAAAATTACCAGTGAGCTGTGCTTATTGTGAATCAGAGAAGCAAATGCTGCATACAGAGATGCAGTGTACATGTTTCCAACTTGCTTTGGTATCAAAGTGGTTGGTTGCACCATCGCATCGTACAAGGGCTTGGCAACTTGTTGGGATGCCTGCATATTAATGGCATCATAAAGTTATCATCCATCAACAAGTTCTACACTCTAGCTTCAAACAACAAGGTAGTTTCCTAATATACCTTCTCTAGATCTCGGCTTTGGTAGCTTTCATCGCCAGATAAGCTTGAAAATGGCGCCAACTTTTCCTTGGCAGCCTCATCCACGGAGCTGCAAATAAGAGCCTAAATCAATCACAGAGTCCAACAGTGTCATTTTACTGAACTGCAGAAGTAGTGCAGGATGTGAAGAATAAAACCTGGCATTTCTCAAGAAGTCATTGAACATTAAACGGGCAAAACTTTTCTGCACAAGCTGCAATATTGAAAGTAAAAGTCAAGTAAAAGCAATAAAAGATAAATCATTATCTGTACAGGTCATAATAGTAGCGGACCTTGTTGTATGGGGAGTGAAACACAATGTAGTCAGCATCAGATAGAGAAAACTGTTTCCCCTCAAATTTCTCGTATCTGTGAGAGCAAACAGCAGGATAAGGGAAAGTTAAGCAATAACTCAAATTCCAAAGATGATTGACACGTTCATATACTCGTATTTACGAATTTCAACTCACTTGTGACAGAAATGCTTGTAGCAGGAATCAAGAGCCATCAAATAACATGTTTGTGATAGCTTCCCATCAACAACCTGCAAAGGGATTTCAAGCAATGAATGCAAGCAAACATCAGTCGCTTTCCATGAAATCCTCCTCTAATTTGAGAATAAAGACCTTAACCGAAAGAGAAAGTAAGAAATTTCTTGGTACGTACGGAATATATAGCAAACATTTCTATTTAGAAAAATAAAACTTTTCGTCCTTGCACTTTCACGTTTTCTCCAACCAAGTCTATGTAGCTTCAATTTTTCTAAACAAGTCCTTCCACTAGCACAAATTGTCTAATCTAGAAGTATAGGGACTTAATTAGAAGAAGCATGACAGCACAGGACGAAATGTGGAATTTTTCCGTGTATCTATACACAGCAGTATTACAAAGTATAAGAGCTATGATCAGTTGAAAACTCTTTCTTTTACAAACTTTCAGAAAGTGGAGAATGTATTGAGCTCAGCAGAACAAAGCATCTTAGCTTTCTTAAGAATGTTCGCTATCTTCTTTGACAGATGTATGCGGTGTAATTCTGGAACCCTATGGCAGTGAAGTAGTCAGATGCTACAATCAAAAGGCATCCAGTTGTAAAAGTGGAAGATGGGTACATAATTTAGGAACTGTGACAAGTGGGAACTTCTTTCCGTGATATGTTCTGAAACTATGTCTATTATGCTCGATCTACCAAGTGCACTGATATGAGGGAACTGGACATCAATGTCTAGAACTCTAGATCAGAAAATTGTCAAACATCATGAAGAGGACATTTAGGAAGACTTACGGGATATTCACTAGCAAGATTGGGCTTGTAAAAGTCATAGACATGAGACATGTGACTCCCCCGGAATTTGCTTTCAAAAACAATAGGAGCATCAGGCCCAACAAGTAGAGCAATAGCAGCTGCTCCTCCAGTAGGGCGTGCTGGTCCTTCCGCATAAACCTGAGAAAGAGAAGCAACAGTTAGAAAAGAGAATAAAACAGAACTTATAGTAAACAATATATTCCTTCTAAGTGGTAGTATTACAATAAGAATAGTAGTGTAGAAAGTTTCCAATTTTTCACTGCAGTTATCTTATGGATATTTAATATCAAGTCTTCAGAGATAAGGAATTAAAGAACACCAAATTTCTAAATTAAAAGCATCAGCTACTCCATTCAAGAGGATATCCTGGAAGAATTCCATTCTCCATTTTAGGCAGTCACAGCAGCAAATATAAAAAAATTGGAAGACGTTAGGAAAAGATTAACGTACCGCACTGTCTGTGCATACAACAAGACCATAGCGACCATCCCACGAAGCACTCTCCACCCAGTTCACACAGTTTAATAAAGCTGCTGTCCCTCCATAGCAAGCATTAGTTGAATCGACACCTTCAATGTCAGTATTACCGCAAGCCTGCTTATTTACCAGCAACGCTAAACATGAGCATCTTAAGCCATAAAATGGGACTTATTGAGCAACTCAAATGCGAGAGCAGAAAAGTGACAAAAGAAACAGTTCTAAAATATTAAGAGCAACGTGGTGTTCTACAATCAGATTTCTTTACTATTACTTTCAAAGCTGATGGGACCATGTGCCTCCACAAGAACATACAGTTAGGGAACTAAAAATAAACACGGAAATATACCTCAAAAATTTGCATGAGGAAAGTCTTGATGGATTTGCTCTTGTCAATGACAGTCTCGCTGCCTACTTCTAGACGACCAATTTGTTTGGCATCAATCCCATACTTCTCAAGGAGGGATGAAACAACTGTCAAACTGGAAGTAGAGGATTTAGTTAGAAAAAAATCCAAATAAATATAAAGGAGAAACCACTATAGACCTTCTAATAGCCGGTAATGGCCTTACGATACGTGAATATCATATTTCAGAGGCATAATTGCACCCTTTCGACAATTATCATAAAAAAGCAAAATAACATATACAAGGAGAGCTTAAGAGCACGATAGAAAGCCATGATACTCTCGAAGACTGATATCCTGATAATAGAAGGTGTACAGGGGAACAAAAGAACGACATATTAGTGAACGGATTATAGAAATTTAACCTCATTGAGATGACATCTTCGACTTCGGTACAAAATCCCATACAATCTTGTCCAAGTCCAATAGTATATTTTCCCTTGCTTGCACCATCATGTGCTTCCATTGCTTCCTACAAATGCCAAAAAAAAATGAGAGACAGAATTTCAGATTCTGCTGTATCAACCTTGTACTAGGAAACTAATAGTGTTAATAACGTGAGAATTAGGCGATACATAAACAAAGCAGCAGCAGCCACAAAAGCAAATGTACATGAGGATTCACTTCACAGTTCACAGTCTATATAGTCGCTTAAAATTGAGTTTGCTCCTCGCCTTTTCGCCTCGATTGCACACAACAAGTCCAAGATCAAGCCAGTAAATCCTATATCCACTTTAATCACAAAAAAAAAAAAATGGTGCAGTAGTAAATGTGAAACAATTTTTCTTAGAACGGAACTAGTTTAAGACCTGTCAGCTTCTTCGTGAAATCTACTATCGGAAGCATCCGTTCCATTTTTCTTCGTTTCACCATAATCACCCCCACAGTTTCCGCACAGAAATTTGAGAAATCAATTCAAACGCGTCACACAGATACACAGCAGAATATGAAACTCGAGCCAGAGCCTAATCTACGTACATGCACAACCTCACTTGTACGCAGATCCAGAACCCGAAATGATCCACGCAATAGCAAACTTAAAAATCATCTAATTCGGCGACGCATACACAGGCTTGACAGTACCTTGAGCTGGCACTCCAAAGACCAATGAAGCAACTATTACCGGAAAATAACACGGATCAAGCACAAGACAGCCACAATCATTGCACGCATCTCGCGTCACGGAACCGAAACATAACCATCCGAATCCGCCAAAAACCAGAAAAACAAAAACTCCACAATCAAATCTTCCGGGAGAAAAAGAGAGATATTAATGATCAGACAAGGAATCTTTCCGTTTCGCGCTCGCAAACATCCAAAAACAGGGAATCGTTCGCCAAGGACAGCCTAGGCTCCAAACCAATCGACAATCCTCTCGAGCTCGGACGCTCGAAACCCCTCGGCCTCCTCCTCCCCATTCCGACACGGCCAAAATTCCGAACCGCGACACAAGCAAGCTCGCTCGCACGCACAGAGAGAGAGAGACAGACAGACAGACAGAGAGACAGAAAGAGAGGGAGACCTGTTGGACGCAGGTAGGGGGGAAGTAGATGTCGATGGCGAGGATTCCGACGTTCTTTGCCATCTCTCCGAGCTTTGATCGAGACGAAGCCGCGACGACGGACGACGACGACGACGACGACGCTACCTCTCTTCGACCGCGAGCTCTTCTACCTCCTCCTCAGAGAGCGCGAACTAGAGAGAGAGAGAGAGAGAGAATGGTGGTGGGTGATGGCTCCCGTGCAGGAGTGGAGGGACGGTATATATAGATATTAGCGACGCCCCCCCCCGCGGGCATCCGCGAACGGGACGAAGATGCGACTTCTTGACTCATGCTCCGAGCGCCAGATGTTCGGGCGGGCGAGCGATTCCCCTCTTTGCCCTCCGCTTCAACCGGCGAATTACGGGAACTGCCATCACGTGATGTGTGCGGGGGAAGGGTAGAGGGGCATGTGACGATGCGTGTTTCATCCGAGAAATGATTTTTTAAAATAATTTTGGACAGAGCAAAATCGCATTATAAAATTCCAAAAAATAAAAAATAAAAAAAATCGGACAGACGAGGCATGTGCAAATCTGATTCCTACTTGGAGAAAGCATTTGATTTTGATATGTCCGGACAAGTTAATGCGATTTTTAACCCGATGACTTACGAGAATGCACTAAATTGTAAGTACCCAAAATAAGGAGGACATGTAAAACTACATATTCCAATTGCGTGAGTATAGGTTTTTATTATAGCAATTATAAATATTTGTAGGAACATGTTGATAGAACTTGTATGACTTTCAGATTCTTTTGAAATTTCGATTGGTGTGGCAAGTTTTAATATAGAATTTTATTAAGTACCGGATGAACTTATACATAAATGTGAAAGCACTGAAGCTCATTAAAACGGATGGTATTTATTAAACGAGATAGCCATCACAAAGAGAGAAGAATCCTAAATTTTAAGGAAACTACTCATTGTGAGGAGAATAATTAACATCTCGCGAATTAGAAGTGTAAGCGGCACTTGTTGAGGATGCTAATAGGGAAAATTCTATCGTAACATATTTATATAGATACCTAGGATGGTTCTTTAACACACCTTTTTCCTGTTAATATTCCAAAGAGAATCATTAAAGACATCGTCCTTATAAATATCTGTAGAAATCAATCACGAATATGAAAAGAACACGCGACGACATCCCCAATTTTAAAGATTATAAACATCTTGAAAAATTTCGGAGCAACCGGCTATATTTATGATTATAGTTTCATCTCGAATGTCCGTGCGATTCGGCCCGTCTCAGAAACTAGATAATACTTTGATCTTCAATTGAAATTAATATGTTTTTGTTTTGATTTAGGTTGGTCATGAGGCCATGGCTCATATGAGCTCCTGCAAGTTAAAGAGCAATATTTCAGAAAATAAAAGGGGAGAGTAAAAACCATGGGCAAGAATGAATGTGTCGGTGTCAGATCAAACGACAGACAGGCGGGCCGTTCTTAAAAATCACGGAATTGGAAAACATGGTTGCTGGGAGTCTCGGACAGCGAAGCGAAAGACCCTTTTGCCCGCGGGCCCCACCCCGCGTGATCTGCTGACGTGGACGGGCAACTCTTTGTTTTTTTTTTTTCTCTTTCCCTATTGGCCGTTGCTTTTGAATTTTGCTTTTGAAAACCCACTGCCGTCTGATTATTAACCCGAGAGATGCGCTCTCTTGTCAATGGAGTGCGTTTTTGTGTATAATTAGCGCGCGACTCGGAAAATTCACGGGAAAACAGTTCCATCGAGGTATCGGATCAATAGCAACCAATGGATATTTGATGAAAACATGTGAGTCCATTGCAGCATAATTTTGTGTCGAAAGTGACATTGATGAAACTCTTGTTTGTTCCATCGAGATTGGTGCCACGATACATCATAGCCCGTCGTCGAAACTATTGTGACAATGACGACACGAGATCCGCGTTGGGATTGTGATTCAATCAATTTGTTTTCTCTTAACACGTGTCAGCAAACGATTGAACTCGATTGAAAGAGAGAGTCGAGTAAGTACATCACTTGTAAATGCATATTTGTCCATCTCTCGTCTCTCAAGATGACGTGCCTCGATTCAAAATGCCTAAGCTGAGATGAGCACCTGGAGAGAACCTTAACAAACAACCCGAACCATGTCGTCAGATCCAACTTAGGAAGCTCGCCTGATTATACCGGCCGTTTATGCACAGGCTCGAGGGGGGGGGTCTCTTACAAGGCGTCGCGGGGACCGACTCCCTCGAGCATTTCTGCGGTGGACCTAGTTAAAGACCGCACGTATGGGGCAGCGAATGCGACTGAGGCAAATTCGAGTTAAGTTCGATTCGCGAGCACTGGCAGACACGTCGCCGGTCAGTCGGGCTCAGGAAACGGAAAGACCTTTAGGCTGCGTTTGGTCGACCGGATAAAAGCCAGGATAGGATATATTTTATCCTATCCTGCGTTTGGTTGTGGTTCAGGATAGGATAAGGTCGGATATAGACCGGATATAACCCGGATAAAAAAATCCGGTGGGGGGGTGAGATAGACCCGGATAGGATTTCTAATGCCTATATTTCCAAAAATACTACACTCCACTTGTCGACATCTTCATCCCCACACCTTGCGCGCTTCCACCAAAAAAATTTCTCCGCTTTTTTTCCTTCACTAACTCCTCCGGACTCATGAATAGCAAAAATAAAAAAATAAAAATTATCCTATCCGATTTTAAATCCGTAGTCCACCAAACAATGGACAGGATATGAAGAAATCCCAGGATTTCTTATCCTATCCTATCCAGTCCTATCCCGTTTAGAAATCCGGACGACCAAACGCAGCCTTACTGATTTCGACACGAGAAGAGGGGGAAAGGAAAATATCTTCATCCCACGCGCGATGTGAGCATTAGATAGCCGTTGGCGTTGGTCCGCCATTAACGATCGTTACTTGTCCCTCCGTCGGGGCAACCAAATTTGACCGCATCATTTATGGGCCTCACCAGTTCGGTCCGGGTCCCGGTTTTGTGCGTGGGCCCCACCAGCCCCCCACCCCCAATCGGCGGATCTCGGCCGTCCATCTCCAAGGGACGGGATCGGTCAACATAATGCACCCGCGATGCAGTTGAGTAAAGGCCCCGCCCCACTGCGCTCAAAAAGTCAGACAAAGCCTACTCATTAATTCTTATTAATTAATTGTATTTGCTCTTTTGGCCTCATTGGTTGGGCAATGTGCTGCTCATTTCATCGAGGTTTGGGAGCACATGCAGAAAATTGCATTAACTGTTTTTCTTCTGATGATTAAAGAAGAAAAACACACACACACATACAAACTAAAGTCACGCAAGTAATACTTGACTAAAGACCTTTGAATGGGCTTCTTTATTTGCATCGTCAGCACAATTTGAATACGGGTTTGATACCACCAAAAACGCAAAATTGGTATACCCGCGCTATATCTGCTCAATTAAATATCGTGTTACAAAAACTCATAAATCGATATATTCGTACCGCGTTTACCCCGAGCTGATAAACCTGCATATGAAATTGTGGTAAATATGAAATTTTTTTTAGAATAAATGTCGCACGGATACATTAGTCTGGGATAAATGCGACATGAGTGTATTGATTAATTTAGTTTGAGGTATTTATGGCACGAATTATGGGTGAATGGTTTCGGATTCTGTACAGATTCAACCTGGAATCTGAAATCTATCCATACGAACAAGTTCTTCATTTTTTGAAACTTGGAACCTACTTTATATATCTTGGAACCTAGAACCTATCCATTCACAGGTGCCAGGGTCGATTCCAAAATCTATCCAGGTTTCACATGCATTGTTAATTAAACAATTATAGTGAATCATCGCCTTTAATGATCATCACTTGCTGTTTTGATTTATTGATCACGACTTATACTTAGACACACGAAAAATACGAAACATCAGCAAGTCATAAAATGAAAGCTTAGATTAGTAGTTTCCAGATTTTACATTCATCATTTAACGCAATGGAACATCGTATGATCATACGAAGATATAGACGAAAAAAAATACAAAAAAATATGTTTATGATTTAGGTCCTATCCTGAAATTATGTTCACCTCTAGCACGAGTGCATCGATTTGGAGTAATAGTGTCACACCGTAGAATTTTGTTAAGATGATCAACATGATGACGGGAGATAAATGTATCGTACTATATACTATAATATAAGTATTATATTCGACTTTTTTATTTCTTAAATATCTTGGTAGCTAACGGACAGAAAGGACCTCATTAATACAAGTTGAGCTCAGGAGACACTCCTGAGGAGTTAGGTAAGACGTCAAACGAAAGCCCAAATTGACAAGCATCACTTGATGTGCTTCGGCGTGGAAAAAACGGACTCCTTTCTCAGTTCTCACTATTAAATTTAGAGGCATAAAATCCAACGAAAGAATTTTTAAAAAAAGAAAATCGAGAGAAAATCCGCTAACTTGTGTTTTTCCTATGGCGAAATATATGGACTAATGAGTATCTATCAATCAACATAGTAGCTTTGCCTTATGGGTCATAATGATTCTTTCATATCTCAATTTATTTATTTTTTGTTTTCATTTGTCGAAATTTCTTTTCTTTTTCTCTAGAATATTTTCCATCCTTCGGTACGATGGCTTAATATGAATTTAAAGTTATATTATCATATTGATCTGAAAAAAAGAAGAAGAAAGAACAAGAAGAAGCAACAAAACTTGATCGTCAAACCCACAAGCCATGCATGTAACAGTTTCGTAGGAGAAATTCACTGACCAAACACCTAGCAAAATCCAATGGCACACAAAGCAACTAACAAATAGCTGGTAACTAGGCCTATCAAAGTTGGATCATAAACCCAATTATTAACCTAAATCCAATGGCCTTGCTCTTACTTAATTTTGCGCTTGCTTTCACCTCAGTTTAGGTATGAATTTCCCTAAATTAGATAAAATATTATAGTGCTTTAGTAATATGAGTCGGGACGGATATGTGTTACTAGATTTATATTGCATAAAAACATGTCAACTTAAGACGGATCATTTTTTATTTGACCCGACACACTTGTTTGACGGGTCTGTTGGTAACATGAGCCGCTTAGTAATTAAGCCCGATCATTGCATAACGAAAAAGACACGCATTAGAATCATAGGAATCATGCGAACATATGGTTTTGTTTGGACATAAATTTGGAGTTGCAAAGCCTCGAATTTGACCCCCATGCGCACGACGGTTCTACCTGTGCGACAAAAGCTTCTTAATCCTCTGAAAAAGGACGAAAAGGAGAATACGGTCGATGCAATCAATTTGGAATATCGATTATGCTCTGCCAAATTCCCATTCCATCTCTTCCCACCACCCGCAAAGCCACAAGGTCAAACTTGCACTGCTAAATTCAAATTGGGAAAAATGGGCCTTTAACTAACAAAAGTCAACACTGTTCGGCTCACTCGAGGATGGATCTTGTCGCGATTTGGTAGTCAACCATCGAATTTTGATAATTGAGGGAGGGGGGGCATGCCAAAGTTGAATGCCACGAAATTGACTTCTTTAAATTGGAGCAAACAAAGAAGGGTGTGAACTTTGCGCAGTCCAATTTCGATTGCAAACCGTCTCTCGCCCCCGTACGTTACTCAGCGACGCCGACTTTGACCATCCATGGAGTCGGCCGACTAGGTCGGTAAATAATGTTAAATTTCTTGGCCTTTTATAATGGAGTTCGAACTTGTAGGCACCGCTGCTGACGTGGCGGACCCAAGCGTAATTAGGGAAGTAATATGAAGAAGAAAAAAAAAGAGGGACTTTCTACCTTCGCGTATATCGAGTGTAGTTTGGTCCTTTTAGGAATTTTTTTTTATGAAAGTTGGCGTTGTAAGGGAAAATTACCAAAAAAATCCTAAACCTTTTGTAATTGTGCAAATTTAGTCCTAAACTTTTTTTTTTATCAATTCAGTCCTAAACATTTTGCAATTGTGTTAATTCAATCCATCTGGCCACTTCTAGCCGGCCGATGTTGACGTGGACGTCGGCCGGCTGACGTGGTAAGTTTTAATAAATTTATTTTTTTTTTCAAATTTTTTTAATTATTTTTTTTCTCTTTCTTTATTTTTTTCCCTATCTTTTTCTCCGGTCGCCGGTCTGGTGACCGGCGAGAGGCTGAGGCCGTCGAGGTTGAGGCTGTCGAGGTCCACCTCGCCTAGCGATGGCGAGGTCTCTCCAGATCTAGGCGAGGCCTCACCGTCGCCAGGCAAGCTCGACCTCGCTTGGCCATGGCGAGGTACACCTCGCTGGGTAACGACGAGATCCACCTCGCTAGATCTGGGTGAGGCCGCCCAGATCTAGCAAGACCTCGCCGACACCATGGCCTGCCGAGCTTGACCTCGCTTGACAATAGCGAAGCTACCCAGATCTGGCGAGACCTTACCAACACCATGGCCTGGCGAGCTTGACCTCGCCCAGCCATGGCAAAGGATAGGTCTCGCCAGATCTGGGAGGCCTTGCCATCGCTGGGCGAGCTCGCCCAGATCTGGCGACGTTGACCTCGCTTGACGATGGCGAGGCTGGCCCTCGCCCATGGGCGGCGAGGTGGTCCTCGCCGGCCTCAGCCTCTCGCCAGACCAACGATCGGGGAAGAAGATAGGGGAAAAAAAAGAGAAAAAAAATAAAAAGATCAAAAAATTATTTAAAAAAATTATTAAAAATTGTCACGTCAACCAGCTCGCGTCCATGTCAGAGCCGGCCGATCAAAAGTGGCCGGGTGGACTGAATTGACATAATTACAAAAGGTTTATGACTGAATCGATAAAAAAAAGGTTTAGGATTGAATTGATACAATTGTAAAAGATTTAGGATTTTTTTGATAATTTTTCCGGCATTGCAGTCGAAAGAAAATCGTGCGGCGGACTTGATGGCTTGTCAATGTGACAATCTACATCGTCCGTTGGGTCCCTTACTTACTGATGCGGCGGCCTACATAAGAGAAAATAGTACGCGGGCCAGCGTTGCTCTTAATGAAAGGACCACGTCGAGTTGGATTTGGGAATTTTGGATATTACATTGAACGAAAAAAAGAACAGCTCGGAGATGACATGAAATGCCGAGCAAAAGCTCACTGCCCATGAAATTACTTTTAGGTGCTAGTTATATGCTTTTGATTAATCTCACCTGCCCTCTCCCTTCCCACTTTTAGGGTCACCAAGGAGGGACGTTAGCCACGTCCGATCTGAATAATTGATTGATTAAGTAGAACCTCCGTACATCGGATTCACGTGCAGTACATGTTTTTCGCGAGTTGCATCCAGCTTTTAAAGATGCACCTACTAAAACGCCTCCCTTCAAGAAGTTAATTCTCTATTTCGCATATGATACCCTTTTTTTTTTTGTGTGTGCGTGAATATTTAAGGTTTACATTGTGCATGGAGCAATGTTTTCAGGGCAACCAATAACTTTTTTAAAAATCGTAGAGCTTAATCATGATGGCAACATTGATAGGCTCTTGTAATTGACAAGTAATGTTTGGGTTGGGAAAAATTACAGGGAAGAGAAAATATTACCCTCGGCTTCTTCAACTTGTTTGAATCGAGAAAAAGGTTGAACACCATATTAGGATGGCTCCGGAGTCTATTCTGTCACTAATGAGTTAATTGTGATATCCTGTCACTAAATTAAAGAGGATTTTTGTTTACTAGAGCAATATAATTCATCAGATGCACAACATCGACCGCACAATCGATATATAGAATACTTTCTTCGAGCAACAATATTGGCCAATCTCAATTCCCGATATCGGAAGGAATGGATTTCCAAATATTTTAATGCCACGTATCTTTTTTTCTTATGTGCAAATACTATATTTATATCAAAGAGAGAATTAATTGCGCTTGCTTGAGGGAAAGAAACACCTGCTTTCTTGTTATGTTGCAAATTAAGTATTTTTAAGGTGGGTTTGTCACCTTCTCAAGTCTCCATAACTAAGAACCGATTCAAGATCTCCAAAAATCATAATTTTAGCATGGACTCGTCTCGCATAACATGGCCCCAAGAGATCTCCTTTTGTTTATGATGTGGTAGGTGAAAAGGTACACACGATAGCAACCACCTAAAATTTCTTTTAGCAATGTAGACAGACAAGATTGCTTACTAAATTGATTTAACATAAGCCCTACGATGAAATAGGTGGAGGAAGATCAATCCCGTGATAAAGTGATGCAAGACAATCTTTCAATACCTGTCTCATGTGCAAGCTGTATGGAAGAACGAGAGAATTATAAAAATAGTCCTACAACCTATTGCAATTGCCTCAATTCAATCATAAACTGTTTGTTTTTTGCCATTTAAGTCTTAAATCTTTTGCATTTATGCCAATTTAGTCCATCCGATCAATTTTGATAGGAAATTACTGACATGAACGCCGACCATCCTACGTGGAGCTGCCGGTGCTGCTAACGTAGACAATTTTAAATATTATTTTAAATTTTTTATTATTTCTTTATTATTTTCTTTTTCCTTTTTTTTCTTTTCTTTATCTTTCCTTTTTTTTTTCCTTCCCTTCTTCCTTTGGCCTGCGAGGGCGAGCCTTGTCCCCGTTGCTGGTTGAGCCTCGCCGGCTAGTGGAAGAGGGGAATAAAAAAAAGAAAGAGAAAGAAAAGAAAAGAAAATTAAAAAAATTATTAAAAAAAGTTTACGTCAAAGCTAGCAATGCTACCCCACCCATCGGTGGCCGCGTTGGTTTGCGATCAATTCTTTTCACGAGAGGTCCTGAGTTCAAATTCGCTCATCGATGATTTAAGTGGGGGATCGTGGCGGTGGGATGCTGCGCTAGCCCTCCTCGAGGACTAGTCGGGCATCATCGTTGGTTTGAGCCCTAGCTCGCTGGCCGCGCGAACACCTCGGTTATCAAAAAAAAAAAAAGCTAGCAATGCTAATATTGCCAACATCCACGTTAGCGATTTTCGGCCAAAATTGATATAAAAAAACGAGTTTGTGATTAAATTGACGCAATTGCAAATAGATTTAAAACTTTTTTGTTAGTTTTTATCACAGAAAAGTCAAATATAAAGAGCATGTAGAATCCATCGTCAAGCGATGCGCTATAATATTTCGACGGAAGGAATTATCGAAATCAAAACATACACGTTTTGTCAAAAGATGCGCCAAACTTATATAGCCTCTATTGAGAAACCTGCCACGTGGCCGGAGGGACAGAGAGTTTTTTTAATGAAAGCTCCTTTCGGTTCGATTTACGCCGAACGTGTCCGGGTGCACGAGGGCTTGGATCCCCCCAAACTACTTTTCCTGGAAGACCGGATTGCAAATGATGTACGGGAATGGAGTGCCACGTGTCCTTTCTTCTCCTCATGATGAATCGAGCGTGGATTATATGGTCCGTGATACACGATATGTATGATTTCGCCATTTTAATCTCAGTGAAATTAGGGACGGTGTGCGTTTATTTCACGGAAAACGTAACGTCTTTCGAAAAATATTTTTCGAAAGATTATTTTTCAGGAAAATGGATAGTTTTTTTTTTGTTTGGTAATATGCGAGCGAAATTTCTTTTTTCTGGTGTTTGGATCTCATTTGGAAAATAATTTCAAAATGTGTTTGTTTCACCAACCCGCGCTTGTGGCCTGTCGCTGAGGCTGGCTACTAGCGGAGGGAGGAAAAAGAAAAAAAAAAGAAAAAGGAAAAGAAAAAAAAGAAAGTCAAGAAAAAAGAAAAGAAAAGAAAAGAAAAGAAAAGAAAATGATAACAACTTCAAGATGAGTAATTCCGGAAAGCGTTTAGAGAATTTATTTTACTAATTTTATACATGAATATTTTCTTTAAATGGAAAGTGTTTTCGATTGATTTATCATTTTTGTAAACCAAACGGGTGAAAAATGAATGATTTTGAAAATATTTTCCTAAAAATAATATCTCTAGTGCTCAAGATAATCATTTAATGAAAAATATTTTCATTACCTGCGATAATTTATGTTTAAGTATTTTTACACATGATGAAAATGTTTTTCGCTCGTTCGTTCGTTCATTCTTGTGAGCGATATAAGAGATTATTTTTTAAAAAGATATTTTATGAATCATTTATTTTGCACGAAATATACAGAGCTAAAGAGTCACCTCGTCGAGCTCGCGATCATGTTGATCTTTGTCCGTTGCGGCTTTAATTAGTTGGTAGGTAAGACGATATTAATGGCCATAGGGATGATACAGGACATGCCAAAGTAGCAAGGGACTTACGACCGACGTCGGCGCCCCCAGGGTGAGCACGGTTGATTGGAATCGAGGCCATTGGCTCGAACCTGCAAATTGGGCGTAAATTTATTTGGGTCAGGGCTACTACACGGCCTAAATGATCAGACTAATTCGACGCACGTGGCCTATAAGATATTTCATGAGCCTCCGAACGACCGAGTCTTTATGTTCGTGCTTGTGATCATAATTTTCACCGTAACGATTGTCCCAGTATAAATTTTATTTTATTTTGTGAAAACATTGGAAAATCGACATATCTGTCGGATAGTAAAGAGGTGGTACATCAAAAAGAGACGGTACATTGATGGCCGCCTCATCAATCATCATGCCTCAAGAACGTCTTCATCTTGCATGTCAAACGTTTGCATCGTTCAGCTACGAGACAGTTTTTCCTTTTCATTGTAGACAGCAACGTGTCGTCTCCTACACACGTGAAACGCCCTGAGGAATATTAATTCGATTGCAGAGCCGTGGACGTCGACCGGTCTCTCTTGGATCAAGCGTTCGGGTTCTGCACATCACCAGGAAACTCTTCGTTCTTCTTGTTGAGTTTTGGGCCCGTTTGTTCGACATGGGCCGATCATGGCCATGGTCATATCGCACAGTTTCATCTTTCTTTTCTTCTGTTTTTTGCTGATCAGCTGAATTGCTTCTGAAGTCTTGTCTGGTAATCTTTTGTAGCTAATATACCCGATGGACAGTTTATTGATAACACAAATGCATGCGGAAAATCTCGTTGATTCGACGCTCTTTCCGTAGGGTTTCTCATGGACTCGAACAGAGTAGTGAAGTATGATTGTGCATGATGTGAGTTTAAGACCATGCGGTTCGCATGGCTCATTGAGCCGAGAGGGGATTGCAACATAGTTTCTGAGTCTTAGTCCTGATTCAGTTCCGCAAGTTTACAGTTATATGCTCGCAGTCGAGAACATACACGCGTGGTTTTATTAGATGTCTTGGCAATCATGATGCTAGCTGCACAGTCGCAGGGCCATATCCATGCACGGCGATGTGTTTTTTCCTTCCTTACTGATCTTGTACTTGGTTTATACACTTAAAAGCTTAACTTCAATCTGCTTTTTCAAGTTCTGCAGCCGCTTCATATAAGTTGTGCTCGAATCACGTATCCACGATGCAATTCAATCAAATGGATGAAAATGTGCCGACTTTTCTATGTTCAGTTTGACACGTAAAAACTCAAGTATTTATGTTATTCACACATCAAATGGCAAGCTTCTGTCCCTCTCTTATCACACTATGCAGACACTAGACAAGAAAGTTACGAAAAAACAAAACGAGCCTTTAATAGAGATTATATGCGGACGTGGATATGCATGAGCATCGGAACAGCTAGTATGGGTCTGTGTGTTGAACATACACGCGGCAAGCAAGCATAAAATTTAGACATCCCAGTTGTGCATAAAATGACAGAATGTGCTGATATTGTTAGGCATAAGCTGCTTCAGTGCTTATGTCTTTGAGCAATAAGCAACTACTAATGGACCACCGGATCCAGTTAAAAGAAGCTTCATTGTCAGTTCTGATGAAAGACGATCAAACTGCAGAAAGAGCAAGTAAATGTATTACCCAGTTAGTCAGTTTGAATTTGCACCGAGTCTCATCTTGCGCAGAGGGAAAGAAAACCCTAGAACTTCTTCCATTTCTTTTACTTTTGCACCTATTAAGCATGGAATGAAAATGGAATTGTCTAACGTTGTCTACAATGATGAGCAAACAGAAAGAAATTACAATGAGATCATGGATTGCTCTACTAGAACTTGAATATGCAATGATGATGAATTAGAAGCAATCGGTGGGGTATAGAGTTACGCTACAACGAGTCTTTTTCTTCTGATTCCTCCAAATAATTTTAAGACATCAACCTGTATGTATGCGTAGTTTCTGCTGCCAAAAAAGCCTTCAGAATACTCAGCTATAAACTTATATAATAATCACTCCTTATAATGGGAAAGCTAGCGGTACAATCCGTCGCTCTAAGTTAATATCGATTGTGGTTCTTTCCTTTTTACGGCATCAAAACTATCTTCACTCCTTTACCAAAAAAAAAAAAAAAAACTATCTTCACTCGAACACTGTGAATTATGAGTTTTGAACCCTAAATTCTAAATTGCTACAAAAATCAAGATCAATGGAATTAACCAGTGGTTCAACATCAAGGAAAAATCGATCATCAGGAATCCTCTAGCAGTAATTCTATTACGACTATCCAATCTGACAAAATCAACATAAGATGCCAATGGCTCACAACCACTTCGCAATCTCAATAAGGAATATCCGTAAACAGACAACACAGAAATTAAGCAAGGAAATAATAGCACGCCCTTAACAAGTTGACACTTGAATCATACCTTAGCTTACGCATGAAATGCAAGCTTTCTTTGGCAATGATAGAGCTGAAGCAGTTGGAGGGCAACTCTCCTTTGGCGGGTCATTCTTGATTATTCTTCCTATTAGTTTTTTTCAATAGATTGCCTGCCAAAGGAGAGAAGCCATACAACCAGTTCGCTCACCTATGTGAAGAGGCATTTTATGAACCTTATATGATGTATTTTGACACTTCTAACAATAAGTACTGTGTCAAAGACCATTGGAGAGACTTATATATAGGGCTAAAGAAGTTCTTCTATATCTTGGGGTTCTTTTTTTCCGGATAGAAGATATGAGAGGGTGCTTGAAGACAAGGCATATGCTATAGGATATACTGTTGTGATGTGTATAAGGAGCGCCCCTGCTTTCTACACATTATATTCCATGCAGAAGTCCTTTCCCTCTTTTTTCTGATGGCAAAAGCTTCTTGCACAAATCTGTTTTTGTGATTCTACAAACCATGATGTAGACATCTCTCCCTCTCTCCGCCTCCTGGTGCGGAGGTTGAAAGTAGAGGCAGATGCCTCTTTTTACTCATCGGAAGGTGGCTGCAAGATCCGGCTGTGTGAGGTATATGCTTTGGCATATTCTTCCCAGGTCAATTTATCGCCATCTTTGTTTTGAGGGAGGAAAGCAGTGAGCCAACCGGTTAAGGTAGAGAGAGTCAATCACGATCCTAAAAACGTGCATAATCTAGTGCAAGCTTATCCTTTCTTAAATTGCAATTAGTTTGTCCTTTTTCTAAATCGAAGAACTTTTTTAGCAACTAATGATTTAATCTAATTCCAACATTTTTCCCGGATTGAAAAAATGGCAACAGATTATAAAAGATAGGTATGGGAAGAGAGAGTTTCAGCAAGAGCTTGCACTGAAGTTGACTCGATCACGGTTGTTTTTTAGGTGCGTTTGATATTCAAGAATTGCACATACTAAAAGAGCATTGTAAGCAATGATATTTAGCTTGAGAGTCTATGCTTATGTATCTTCATAATACATCTTTCACTTCTTGTGATGCTACAATATTCTAGTGAAAAGAACCCTCCATGCGACCACCATTGCGCTGTCTCTCACACCCAAAATCATCGGACAAATGAATTACATGCACGCAATAAAATGAAATCGAATCAAAGGTTTACAGACTTGTCATGAATCTAAAATCCGAATTCAAGAGGTAAGAAGTTCAAATCTTTGGTAATGCGAGTATTAATTAGTCATTTCTCTTAACTGATTTCAAGAGTTCAATCGATGGAGAATTGAGTACACAGCTAGCTCACTTATGCATGCAAATAAAGGACAGGTTTGTGGTGACTCTATATAGGAAATATCACAAGTGAATAAAAAAATCAAAGACTTCACTTTGAATAGAAACTGTGCAAATACAAATCATACCGGAATTCAATCGACAACAAAGTTTGGAAAATATAGCCACTACAACAGAACCGAACGTAAACAAATAGTGTCGGAATTTAATCGACGACAAAGCTTGAGAACACGAAGATACTACGTCCGAATTTAATCGACGACGTAACACCCATGATAGAGATATATGTCGGAATTTAATTGATGGTGCAAAATTGAAAATTACAGTCAAGAAACACGCTAAAATTTAATCGACGACATAAGTCTAGAAACAAAAAGTATAATGTAGGAAAGTAAAAGTAATTGAAAGACTGTCTTTTTGTTTGTTTGTGCAGGGGTTTCTCTAGTAGATGATTGATTGTATTTATAGTGGTTGGTCATCACCGTTCCCGAGCGATTTTCCAGCGGTTGTATCCGTGTCCGTCCATCTCCGAAAGTTCTGTGCCCATATTCTCACGATGTCATGATCTTGTCTCCAAACAGTTTGCTCCTTTAAAAAACGTGGGCTTGTTGCTCCACTACTTCAGTCACTTTATTCTCCGGTGACTTCAAACTTGCAATTGCATCTTAATACTCTTTTATGGGTTCAACTTTCTCCTGGCGCCTTGATAGTTTACCAATCTCATTAATTAATCACCAACGTGCACCAATATGGATGTTGATCCTTGTTGTTCCTTTAGTCACGTCTCTATCCATATCGACAACCTAGTCAGTTTTTGGTGCATATAGTAGTATTTCCATACATGAAGCAATTCCAAAGACCAAATACTATTTATAATATAATCCCTAGTTCTGGACTAAACCTTATTGACATCGATGGTTCAAAACTTATTGCAATCTAATACGGAAGGTAAGCCCAAAAGACTCTCAATTATAGAATTCTAAATGTCCAAGAATAAAAAATAAATCGAAGGAGAAAAAAGATGAGGAGAAATATAGGTGAAAAAAATGAAGAAAGCGTAAAAACATATATGGAGGAGTCTAGTAGAGAGAATTGTAGGTGCAGAGTGTGGCGATGAGGGATGAGATACATATGATGAGCGAAGGAAGCAGAGTGACATTTAGGAGTTAGATGTCGCCCAAGTTCCCAGCCAGAGTAATGGTGCTATCTACTACAACACGAGCGATGGTACCAGCTTTTGTCGAAAGCAAGCCGCCATTATACATTCCTCTCGAAAGCCGAGAAGACATAATGCGAGATAGTAGCGACAAGTTGACACCTGAACAGATGAGTATGAGGTAAACGTTACAGAATCTAATACATGATATCAAGAGCAAGCCTCTTTGGAGGCGATGCTCAACCAGACTCAAGTTTAGTTTGGATCGTGTTTGCCATTCATGTTAGGTACCTATGAGTGTAAATATCTGCATTAAAAGCAAAAGGTCAATATTGACAAATGCATGCCTAAAAGATAAGGAACCTAAAGGTAAAGGACAGTTTCTCCAGTATTGTGAAGTGAAGTAGTACTAAGGGTGCGAATGGTAACTATTCTGCTCCAGAAATCAAATTCTTGCTAGAAATTGATTTCTGGAATTCTTGCCAGAAATTGATTTTTGGAGGAGAAATCTGTTTGGTAAAACATAACTAATTCTGCTCTAGAAATTGATTTCTGGATCAGAAATCTATTTTTATTTGTTGATTTTTTTTGCACCTAAAAAAATTTAAATTTTACTTAAAGTGGGTGGCCATAGGTATTATAAGCCATTATGTAAAGTTTTGAAACTTTTGATTATTTTAATTTTTTTTGGGTACCTAAAAAAATTTAAATTTCACTCAAAATGAGTGACCATAGGTATTCTAAGCCATTTTGTGAAGTTTTGAATTTTTTTTATTTTTTTGGGCAACTCAAAAAATTTAAATTTTACTCAAAGTGGGTGGCTACATGTGTTCTAAGCCATTCTGTAAAGTTTTGAAATTTATTTTTATTTTTTATTTTTTTTGGGAACCTCAAAATATTTAAATTTCACTCAAAGTGGGTGGCCACAGGTATTTTAAGCCAATTTGTGAAGTTTTGAAATCTTTGATTTTTTTGGGCACCTCAAAAAATTTAAATTTCACTAAAAGTGGGTGGCCACATGTGTTTTAAGCTATTTTGTGAAGTTTTGAAATTTTTGATTTTTTTATTTTTTTTTAAAAATTACCAAATTTCATATTTTCTCGAAATCTGACTCTTTTTAAGCCATTTTCTAGAAATTTTTATGAATTTTTCTAGAATTTTTCAATTTTTATGCATTTTCTAAAAAAATTGTGAGAAAATAGGGATAATGCATTCCGGAATCAAGAAGTTACAAAAAGTAGCTTCTCTTTTTCTTGCCAAAGACTCATTCTGGAATCAAGAATGCATTTTGAAATCAAGTACTTTTAACAAACATATTTTTATTCTAGAATGTAAAAATCTCTCCAGAAAGCATTTTGGAACAGAATTTTTATTCCAGAATGCATTCCATGCACACCCTATGTTGCCAAATAACAGAGAAATATACAAACGGGTGGATTAGGTCGGGTAAAAAATTATCTAATCCAAATTGACTAATTTCTATGCAATATAAATCCAATGACCCATATTCGATGCAGAGATATCTGATTTGACCCATATTGCTAAAATCCTTCCCGAAAAACATATAGACAAATTGAGATGAGAGTACAGAGCGAGTGAGCGCGAAATCAAGTAAAGACGAGAAAGAGTTATAGAGGTAGATTGGGTCTAAATAAGTCGTGAACTTATTTACTACCCATATTATTTTTGGTTTTACCGTTCCAAACTTATTTGTAGCTCATTTACTAAATATAGTTAACTAATATAATAACCCATCCTATCAAATATAGGTTAAGAAATGGGTCTATGACCCATTTTGACAAATCTAATTAAAATCAACATAAATGTGACCAGTATCCTAATGGTTTGGTTCTACTACCTGGAACAACATATTCCCCTTATCACTTGTATAGTTCTTTAAATACAACACGCCATGCTATTTGATGAGACGTTCACACTAGAGGTGCGGTGAAGGGTGACTGCATACCATGCGGAACCAGTATGGTCAAATAATTTCTAAGGTGACTATTAGAACTCACAAGATAAGTTCTAAATTCCAAAATTTCGGAATTAGGGAGTTTAGGGTCGATTATAAGATTTGGGGTCATACCATCCTGCATTCTATCTTGTGCTTGTGCAGGTACCCTATACATGGTACCACCCTAGATAATCTTTCTCAATTAAATATAGATTTATTAATTTATTTATGAATTTATTTTTTCTTTATGAAATTTTGACATTTAAATGTGGCCAAACCCCAATCCCACTAGAAAAAAACAAATCTCTAACTCCATTTATCCCTCCCTCTCTTTGTGACGAACTTGGCTATGTTAATGCTCTCACTAGAGTAGGATAGACTTCCGATGTTATTACCCTTTTAGGAATATATTACTATTAGACATCAACATGCATTTTATCAAGTAATTCAAATGTTTTGTGTTGAATGTTCAATGACAACTTTTTATCCAATAACACTTTCCTAAAAAATGCGGGGTAGAATAAGGTACCCTGCAACCCATGGAACTGACAAGTTCCAAGTTCTAGGATAGTTCCAAAAGCCAATAGAGTAGGTTTCGCGCCAAGGCAATATCCTACCCGTCCTGGAACTTGCAAACCCGTAGGCGCAGTGCATGTCCAAATTAGAAAAATCTGTAAGCTCTCTATTTTCACTTTCCCTTTTCTTGAAGGAAATAAATATTTTTGGTCGAAAGGGAAGTAAGTTCTTAGAGTGCAGCATTATAATATAATTAGCACTGCCTAAGAAATTATAAACTGATCAACTTGAACAAAATCTTACCTTCAAGCACTTCGGCCGAAACGAACATGATGAGTTCCGAAACAACATACTGTGGAACGGAGTAGCGAATGAATATGTGGAAGCTTATTGGGAATATGCCAATGCAAACCACAATTTCAGATGCCAATAAAATTTTCCTACAGTCAAATCAACGAGAACGATTACAATTTTTTTTCTTTGGTCAGAGAGAATGATTACAACGAGCATATCCAAAATCGGCAAAATATGATGAGTAAAAGGCGAGGCTAAACTTTCCGTTTTTACCTGTCTTCAAACATGTTACAAATGTAGTTTCCGACTACAATGTTTACGGGGAGAACCGTCAGGCCAAGGCACGCCAGGAATATGGCAACACTACTTGTGGACCAACTGAAGTAATATGTGGTAATGACACTGGATTCTGAAAGTAGTATCTCCATTGCATACTTTAGCATGAAATAAATCAATAACTGTACCTATTAGATAAAAAAATCTTTGATTAAAGGACATTCTGAACAGAGTGCTTTGGCTCCAGAAGAAATTACCTAAAACCTGAAAACATTTTAGGTGAAGAATAAGGATCGAGAATCAAGAGACTTCCCTCCACCAGCAGCTGGTGAAGACATATAAAGATGCAGGAAAGTAGGAATTAAAGATATCCACGTCTGATGGAACATTCAAAGATGCAGCCCAAGTTTAAGCTCTTGGTATGATCACAATATGAATGGAAGCCTTTCCACTTTCTTTTTCAAGGTGGCCTAGTACTTCAGATGTGACAACTCAAGATCAAGTGAAGTACCTATCCACAAAAACTAGAAGGGGCCGAAAACTCCAAAGTCAGAAGCCTATCATTTGAGGGTCTGCTAAGATGCATTACTCTAACGATCACCCTGGATAAGCCCCTCCCATAGAGAACGACAAAAACTCCAAGCTCAGTCTGCAACCTTTCGGTCAATGTAGTGAGAATGTCCATATTCATGTTCAAATCCTAGGACTATGGCAAATTCTCACACTGCGATCAGATGATATCATTAGCTGCCGGAGTAAAATGGACATACTTAACAGCTGGTGTACACACTTTATGTATTTAAGCTTTTCAAGATCACATTATGATGAATACAAAAGACAATTTATGTGTCAAACTTCTAGAGCTGTAGGAAGGAATGGCAAACCTTAACAGAAGGTGTCAATAACCTATACGCTGATTGAAGTGAAGTTGCTGCTTGGGGAGATTCTTCAGGAGTTTCGTTGCGTCCTTCACATTCGTCATCACCATCTTCATCTTGCTCCTTTCTTCCTGAGCTGATAAGCAATGGTTTTTTTATGCCATTCTCCAGCGCATCGCCCTCTTCTGGTTCTGCAATAAGCGAGTCCCAGCATTCTGAACTAATCTTTTATTCTTATAACACTCTCGGGGAGAAATGGAAGAGTTACAGTTACTTGGCAATTATTTTAGGTTGAAAGAAGATTCACAGAGAACAAACACAACGATAATAACACAATAAATCGTCCCAGTCACAGATAATATCCCATCATCTAACACGACATTGTTATCTAGACTATGGTGATTGTCCTTCAGGAAACCTGTTCCAATTTAGTCCTCTGGCAGACATCTTGTGCAGTGAAGTAGAATGACAGGCAAAAGCCATGTGGCTAGATGCATTACTGCAATCCCGCTTAGAAAAATCAAAATGTCAAGTAAATGTAACTTTTTGGGGGTTGGGTTCAGACAACAGAAGAAAGGGTTTTGTAAAATGAAATAAAAGAGGCTTGTGACAGAGATATTTGCACTTTGCCTGATATCACACAGAGTCAATTACCGAGATCCTGTAGATAAGGTCACAGCTTCGAGTTTATCTCTCAAATATTTGTCTTGATAAAACAAGCAAATTAAGCACAACCTTAGCTCCCTTGATGCCAACAAAGCCACCACCCAGCTGATCTAGATCTTCTTGGTTTCCATTGAATAAGGTGCTAGCATTACCATAACCTAAGAATCTCAAATGCTGAAATGGCACATGTCCATCCTTGCCAAACGGAAAGACGTTTGCTCCGATTTTCACAAAAGAAGATCTAAAGGAGCAACTTTCACAAATTAAGATCTAAAGGAGCAACGGATACTCCTATGCCATTTACTTGACAGGATGTCCTTGTATCAACATTATCAAGTCTAAAAGGATTAGATTAAATGCAAGTGCTTCAACAAGACATCTTAGCCAAGGATATGACCAGCAAATACAGAATAAAAGAAAAATGTGAAGACACCATATACCAGCATCTGATTCCTGAGGTGTTTCATTTGCCTCCACCTCAAGAGAAGATTCCTTAAACGAGATCCACAACCATATTAAGTATATAAGCCAAACCACAGCCATTACCCATCCAGGCAAAGTGTCTTGATTAAATGTCAACTTGTACATCTTAAAATTGTATTGAAGTAGTCCAGCAAGAGCAGGACCACAGGCCATCCCAAGAGCACTTGCACTGACAAAACCCACAGAGGCTTGCATGCGGATCTTCAATGGCACACAGTCACTGGTGTAACGCCGGTTAACAGCTCCCTAACCTGAAATTGAAGAGATGCAAGTTTGTTATTCTTTTACTTTTCCATCACAGATGAACTAGCGTGAAGTCCTTCATTATGAAATACAAAAGCAGATGCAAAACCTGCCGCTATTAGATACTTTGTGGTTTCTTCAAGTCAGTAGCCTCTTTTTCTATCATTTCAATGCACTGAAGGCAGTGAGAACAAAAGCTATGGCCAAATTAGAGGAGGACAAAGAGCACGCTCCACCAGCGGCGGACTGAATGAACCTCAACGTATTCTAGATGCTCTATGTTAGAATGGTGTCAAATGATGAAGTTTTTTTTTCCTCGTACTTGTTTTTCACTTCTTGCTTTTTATCCAGCGTTCTATAAAAAATTTGGATTTGGCCAATACAAGAACCAGAAGTGCATAAGATAGGCAACTGGTCCTATTCTCTCTGAAGATAATTGGTTCTGGTCAGAAATCTGGAGCCCAACTAATCTGTTAAGATGCAGAAAATATTCTGGACCTAACTTTCAAAACTTGTAGTTGTGCATGCGGTGTAGCATGGTATCAGAGGAAACGACTTTCAGTATAATCCATTGATTTGGATGCTAAAAGCTAACTGGATCATCAATGGAACCTTGTGTACCACTGTTACAAAGTTGTAAACAACTCATAATAACTAGCCAACTAATTCCACAGCTGATGTACAGTCGACAGCCTCCTTGCATAAGAAATCAGAAAAATGGGCTACTATGGATAATAGAATTAAATTCAAGAAAATCGACATTCTTAGTGCACAACTGCAGATTCAAAGAGAGCAGACTCTCTATTGCCTTCAGAAACACAAAAGATGTCCTCTGCTCTATGCGTTAGAAGACCAACGACAACTGCTTTAAACATAAAAAGGTAATCCATATAGCTAATTCGACCTCTGTTTCCTATGGCTTTGGATTTATATGCAAGGACTTCTGCCTTAATACGGAGTACAAATAGAGTCATGAGCTTGAGTAATCCTGATAAGTGACAGTTTAAATTGGTCAAATGAACGAAAAAAGCATTTATTGTTCATATCACACCATGGACTCATGAGAAAAGACAAGAAAAGGACTTTTTACTTACCCACAAAAAAGCCGACCCACAAGAAGTATCACTATGGAATCAAGATCATATGCCAACGTGGACATGACATTGCCTACAAAGAGAACGATACTGCTGAATAGAAGAGGCCTGAAGTATGATTTATTTGACCAAGCACTGAAATACACCGAGGAGAATATCTGTGCCATTGCCATTGCTCCAATCACAATACCACAAACTGTTGCTGCAGCTCCAAGACTCAGGGCATAGTCATCTGCTGTGGGGACTATGATGTATGTATTGACCATATAAAGGAACGTGTTGGCCAAGCTCAACATAAGTGACATAAAATGATATCTTTGATCTTTAACATGTTCATCAACAGGAGCAGGTAGCTCTTCTTGCAAAATCAGTGCATGTTGTGCCAGAAAGTTAAGGAAATTAGTTGAATGCGTTAATCTGTCCACAGCAGCTTTCATTGAGTCAATGACAGAATCCTGCAAACACGTGGCATAATGAAACAAAATCCAAGACTGGATCCCTACATGAGAGAAATCAACTTTTGGCTGCAGGGAAGTACTAAGCTGGCAACATGATGTACTTGAGCAAGTTGAACAGAGAACTAAATCTAAGGGAAACCTAGAGAGGAAGAGGTGGCTGGTCATATTTTGATAGGTCGCTTCCCTGGCGGTCCTGAAGTTCCCCTAGGTTACGCGAAATTGCACCATCTACAGCCCCTATTCCCTGCAATACACATGGAAATATCTTAAACAATCAAAGTTTTCGTGTAAACTGTCCATTTAGCAGTAGAGGACATGCAATGCAGTACATTTAATTTGACAATCACAATCCTCTAGAAGAATTTCGATAAGCGACAAGAGTAAAAGAAGATGTGACCATTTCAGCATATTACCAAATTCTTGAGCAATTGCTGCAGCTGGGAGTAAGGGTGATTTGCACGAGTCTTGATATAGTGGTCCGTGGATTGACAACCAAAACGCTTATCAAACTTCTTCAGTATCTTACGCAAACCTATTGCATTTATTTCGATGAAATAAAGAAACTTCAGAAGATCACTTCCCACAATTCTATAGGCTTCTCTTTCTTCAGTTATTTGAGATATATCAGGTTGCTCCTGAAGAGCTTCTTGCTGCTCGCCGAGCTAAGCTATCCTGCTCGCAAGTAGGCCTTGTTGTTCCAACAGGAAAAGGACGATTTTTTCAATCTGGAATCATACGAAGAATGAAGCAGTTGAAACCTATTTCGTAGACTCAAGTAAAGGGAGAAAAGCATTAGACATTGCATTGTCGATTTTTCCATAAAAGAATTACCTGCACGCACATGCTCTCACACAAACACGACACCCCACCTGCACCACCACTTACTTCTTAAGCACTGCATGCACGCCATCATGTCCATCCACAACCCATGAGATACTAAAAAAATGGATTTTTTAACCTGTGCAACCGTGTAATTAGTGCACTTGCTAAGTAACCAAACAAGGAATTTTCCAGTTTTCAAAGTACTCGCTTTTCTTGTGGTACATATGGTCGGTGCTTTGAATAGCAACTCATTTCCTATTATGCATACTTAACAATACCCTTTGAGCACTCACTAACATGACCTAAGAAACTAATTGCACCTTCCTTTGAAGCGGCCATACGCTCCTGCAAGCTAAGAGAGAGAGACATAGAAGCCGCAAGTACTCGTGTAGTACGTGCCCATATATACTGCAGGTTGAGCACTCTGGCTCTTAACCTGTTGATATTCAATAAACAAAGCTACTTTATCCCTAGCATAGACAAACAAATGACTTTCTTCATCTTCGAAATAAATACAGCTTTTTTTGTTATATAGGAAAAAGACAAGCAGGCACAGGATTGTCGTTTTGTCAACCTGCTAAATCAATTACATAAAACACTTCGTGACTAGTTCAAAATTTACCAGCCGTTCACAAAAAAGCAAAGCTGAATGGGTCGCATAAAAAATGACTCCAGAGACATACAATAATAAAATAGCCAACCAATATCGCATCCTATTCAGTGACCGTGTTTGAAGCATGAATTTCACATTTTCTTTGCTACCATAACACCAACTCTCATGAACAAGTATATACTTCAAGGGATGTGAATGATACACACCATTTATTTTTGATTGACTAAAATAACCGTACCTGCTAGGAAACAACATCAATCACCCATTCGCCCTAGTTTTATCTTTCCCATCGCTATTCTTCACCTTCTATTTTTATCTCTAACTAACTAAAATATCCTTCTACTTTGCACAGTGATGAATCATTAATTAAGCATATTTTTTCTCCCTCATGTTTTGTTTCCCATTACCGCCACTTCTTCTCCCATCTTCTTTTTAAATTATGACCTATTAAATTTTGCAATATTCTAAGTTTGTAACTTTAGTCCATAAAATCTAACTTTGCTTTTACCTACCTCATCTTGCTCCACTTGTTGCCTTACCAGATGCTCGGCAGGGCATTCTTTACGGAGAAAATTTTCCCCATCCGGGATAGGGCCTCGTGTTGTCCCATTGTCCTATAAATGAATAGAAATGTTACATAAAAGAATCAACATCAAAGCAAAGTAGTATTTTACATATGGCCTGAAGAATAGGAATAAGGTGACTTTGCCCCAATTTGATGAATTGGGGTTAAAGTTCTTCGAGAACACACTGAAATTTTGCCCAATTTCTTTAATTTGGGGCAAAAAAATCTGTAATGACATCATATAGAGACTTGTTTGTTGACTTCATCTTGCTGGGTTGAATGTTACATAATAAATTAATGTCACGTCAGAAATTTAGCAAGACAAATCGTCGATGGCACTCAAGTAAATAATTTTTAACAAATTTAGCACTTGAGTGATCGCTTGAAAAGTTTTGGCATTGAAGTAAGTGCTGCTGTATAAAAGTAATGGCATTTGTGGAATTTTTACCTGTCAATTTTTCTGTAGATAATTTAATATTTAGATGAGGACATGTTCGAATCGCCACACCATTAAGAGTAGTTAATTTAATATTTGGATCAATCACTCATATTGTCGCTTCCATATTATCCAATTATTGAGATTAATAAGTACGGCATTTCATCGGCTGAAGATTAACCTAGCTGGCTAATGTGAGCTTCTTCGTCATTGAAATTTTTTATCGCTTCTATGTACTTCATCATACATGACAATCATTAGTGGATAGTTTAAGTTGTCTGAAATACAAATTCATCGCATATATCATATGGTTTCTAACACTTTCTTCGCGTGTTGGTTGGCCTAGCACATGAACTGCAGGATGCAAATGTCACTGCATCGAACGATTAAGTGGAGGCAAGAATACTAATACCCAAACAGATATAGAATGACAATAAAGGACTTGTCCCGTGTTTCATTGTTATATTCGTACTACAAATTTAAATATTCTGGAAAATAGATCCATAACATAGATACAAATCTCTCAATAAACTGAAATTGCCTCTTAATTAGTGGAAGCAATGAATGGAAAAAACAAGAAGAAAATTAATTTGACATACAAATTTCAATTTGCTCATGTGACGTGCTCATTGGTTGTCACCTCAGCGTAAACTCTTCTTTCAAAAGTAAAGACCCCATGAAGATGACTCGTTCTCTTTTCTGATAATGCTACATGTACTGCGTGTTGCTCAAGAACATGATATTACGTATGAATGTCGTCTGATGAAAAGTTGATTTTCGTGTTCTATATATTGGACCCTCGGAGCGATATGGTTGAAATGCCAACCTACTTTTATGTAAATAGCATTTTTCTTCTACAAGGCTCCGTTTGTTTAGCAAATAATGTTTTGTATATCTGAAAAAGATTTTAAAAAAGTCATTTTTCAAAAAAATGACAATTTTTCGGTATTTTCAGTGTTTGGATAAGAACAGTAAGGGTGCACAAGAACGAGAGTTGAAGGTGAGCCATCTGATTATTGCATTTAGTTTCTATTGCGGAAGTCGGATAAAAGGGAGGTTAGTAAAGACGAAGAGGTGTCAATTTCAAGTGCACCCAAGCATGTTACATTTGAGGAGTTCCCCGGTAGCTTGAGAAGAGCACTTGGGTTGGACCATAAACAAAAACTTGAATGCGAACATGAGTAGATAGAGAGAAATTAATCGGTGGATCCACGAACTCTCAAGCAAATACAAGCCAATGAAAATGCAATCAAGAAAACCCGCCTACCAAACCGAAAAAGAGAAAATCTTTTCAAACATCAAACCCTGTCCGACCGACGTCGTCGCCCTAAGTGACTGTCCTGGTAATGGCTCAGCGTGGAGTAGTCCCACGACGGCTCCCGATGTGACGATTGTGCCACCAGCAGCGGAGTACTCTGCGACGGGAGAAAATATTCAGTGCTAACTTAGCACCACGTCATCGTCCTACGTGGCATGCATGTTCCATTTAGAGTCCGACACGTGTCGGCTTAGCTGGAAAATGAAAAATTGAAAAGCCGTCTTTTCACTCTTTTCGCGCGCGGGAGAAAGGACGGAGCAACAGTAAAAGCCAAAAATTAAAAGCACGCTCCAATTATCTCCCTCTCCCTCCTCTTTTCAATTTTCGGCTTTACCTTCTCAACGAAGAGACTCTCTCTCTTTCTCCAGCACTTTGACCCCGAGCCCCCTCCCCCTCCGCCTCCACCTCCGTCGTCGTCTCCGGAGCCCGGCTCTCTCTCTCTCTCTCTCTCTCTCTCGCACTCCCCCCACCGCCTCCGCCTCTCCCAAAAGCCCCACGGGTCGCTCCAGGCTCAGATCTACCTCTGGCATGTCGCCCCCCCCCAAAAGTCCTGCCGGTCGTAGCTCTCGTCGACTCTCGGCTTCCTCGGACGGCATCGCCTTGTGCCTTTTGCGGACAACATCACCACCGTGCTTGGTTGTTGTTCTGTGTTCTTTCACAACACCGTCGTAGCTGCTGTGTTATCGCCGTGCCGAACCAGCCCCGCGTTGCGCCAGCCGCTGCCATCACCGTTTGACACCACGCCAAGCCCGCTAATCGCAGATCCGCTCTCGTCCGTGCCGCCGTGTTGCCGTCCTGACGCTGACCCGAGCTTGCCCCGGGCCACCCACGTCCTAGCCACCACTGGCCAACGGGACCCGAGCCCCCTCCGCCTCCGCGTCAACCATGAGGGAAGCTTTTTGCTTTCCATTTCGGGTCAACCAGCTTGGTTTATTGCTCTGGCGAATATGTTTGTGGTTGTCCATGTTGATTGGAAGCTATCAGGTAGATATTGCGTCTTTTCATGTTCTTCCCCTAATCCTCCCGCGATTTTTGGGGAGGTTGGACCGGTTTTACCAGATGTCATATACGATTTCTCCTGGCAGATTTATGCAATGCCGGTGTTTGACATGATAGAAACTGTACTGGTGAAGAAATTGCACTTTAACAGCACTCAAACACTTCGGTTTGTAACGTGCAATATATTTGTTGGTAAGTGGATATAGACTCCATTCCATAATTTCTCCTTTCAAATTAGATGGCCTTTTCACTTTTATTGAGAGATAATTGAACTCTGGAATTGATTTGGCATTACTTTCCCCTTCTTCGGTGGTCCTTTTTCCTTCTTCAGAGGATTCGCTTTTGCCCCTACCACATACTTTGTAAGTGTACCCATATAAGCAAGACATGTATTTTGAATCTCTTACCAAATTGCCAATGTGCATGATCACTTAGTCTTACTCTTCTGGCTTCTACCATTTCTGTTTTTAGTTTCCCTGCATAATATGGCTTGCAATTTATGAGCCGAGGAGGTTCAGCTTGTCTTGGTGGACAAACTGGGTATGCTTTCTTTAATTTGATTTTTGTTCGTTGTTCTTCCTTTAAGGTTTATAAGTGAGCCGGTCTGACTTGGGTTCGTTTATCATGTCAGATATGCATTGTGATTGGAGTTCTCTTGATGGTCTTAGTGCCTATTGAAGGATTGAGGCAGATCACACTCCAGGCCAAGACATACCAATTCTAATCTTAGTTCTACACTTATGTACCAGCTTACAAGGTGAAAGTGGGGTTGCTCCAACAATGTAGATTCATGCAAATTATGGGTGGAGATAAACACAGCGGCGAATTGGTACAAATTGTTGTCACTTGAACAGAACTTTTGCCTTGTTTCCACGGGACCCCAACAGCACCTTTCTAGTGTAAACATTTGTTAGTGAAGAAAATTTAAGTTAATGGACTTGAAATCAACTTAAAGGGAAGTGTATTATTCTTAGTTTTTGAGTCTATATGTCAAAACTTTTCTTGTCTCAGGCTCGTCTGTTTTCAGTGCTAATAGAGAGGGAAAAACATGTATGTGGCTTTGATTCTTTCCAGTTTTGAAGTGTGTTATTCACCCAAAAACAAAAGGTTCATTCTTGATTGAAGGGCACCATCAACAGCAGAAACAACTCCAATAAGCTTTCGACATATTCATCTTTGCAAAGTGAAATGCCTATGATGCAGAGTCACGTTATGAAAGATAATTTTGTGACTGTCATGCACCTACAGTGCCTCGCTTGAACTCATTTTCAAGCTAACGACTTTATGTACAAAGCATAGAAACCCACAAAATGCTGACTATTAAAATATTTAAATATTAAATTACACTTTCATGTAACAGCTTAAATTTTTAAAACATTTGATAATGGTTCCACAAAATTATACATGGTATCATGACAGGAGATACTAAGTACGAATTTTTCCAAGCCTATACTTACCTCCCCAATCATCTACAGCCGTATAGCAAGTCCATGGAGAGTGCTTTTCTTGGTTTATCAGAATATAAAGAAATTGCTAAAGTTGATCGAACATTGTAATATTGGAGCTCATGTGACTTCTTTAGCCCCATCATCCTTTCATCCTCCTAGGACATCAAAACCACCATTGAAGCAACTAACTGTAGAGGAAGTCCTTCTATAGCACCTGTTGTGACGCAGAGTTTGCATACTGCACCCTTTCTTGAGACACAACTTCCACAAAACCGCCTTTTACACAGTAACAATGCAATTACCAAACACAAATTTTAGTTAGCACAAAAAACTCCTGCTTTTTCACTTTCCACAAAGCACACATTACAATTAATATGCATGGCATTGGCAAGATTAATTCATTGCCACAGCTAGAATTTGACATCAGTTTCTTCAGAAACATCTCATCTTTCCAGATTCCCAAATGTATATCACCACATACGAGACTTGACGAAATAGATATATTTTGCCACCATTTTCGTGTTTCTATAGGTACATAAAGCCACAGAATTGTTTTTGAGGCTATAAGCTTTAGACCGAGTTCCCTCCAATCTCCAAGCTTCAGACTCTACATTGTTCCGTGTTTGACCGATCTTTTTCAGCTTCAATCTCTGTCGAACACATACCTCACTTCATTGCAGATCACCTACAAAGTCTGGCCATGCATATGCAGGTATAGATACTTAATGAATAAGTTGAATAAGATAGACCCACATAGATAGACAGAGAGAATCACAAGAAAAGCACCGAATTAGACCAACCGATTCAGTACATAAACTTATCTCACATATGATGGGAGATCATTTGTATGACCAAGCAGACTGATCACTATTTAATAAGCACTCGAATGTTACCAAAAAACACTAGTTTCGACTGCAAATAGATGATCATGACTATGAAAACATCACGCCTTAGGAAAACATCGTCCTCGAACAATGACCGCCGAACCGATTTAACTTGACATCCATCTAATAACACGCTTCGCAACAGCTTCAAAAGTGCCAAAAATGAAACCTAAGCTTCCATAGACTCAAACAAACAACTAATTTCGACCAAATTTATAAACGAAAAGCTGTACCTTTCGAGCTCTTCTTTAATTTCCGAGCAAAGCAAAGAAACAAAATCCTCGCCTGAAGCTGAGAGCAGATTCGTCACTGTAAAGGGGAAAAAAACCCTTCAAAATAAATCCTCAAAACTACAAAAGAAGTTGCACACTACTTGAAGGAGAGAGCATATTACAAGGGGAAAACGTGTAGGTACCGGTTCAGTTTGCTTATGGAATGCCTGAAGTCGAGATTTGAGAATAGCTGCAGTATCATCCTTGCGCTGAATCAAAGGTTCTCCGGTAACCTTCAACAGAATAAACAAGTAATGAGACATGGCCGGAGTTAAAAACAGATCAACTTTAATAAACAGTTTAATAATCGCAGGAGGATTAGGGGAAGAACATGAAAAGACGCAATATCTACCTGATAGCTTCCAATCAACATGGACAACCACAAACATATTCGCCAGAGCAATAGGCCAAGCTGGTTGACCCGAAATGGAAAGCAAAAAGCTTCCCTCATGGTTGACGCGGAGGCGGAGGGGGCTCGGGTTCCGGTGGCCAGTGGTGGCTAGGACGTGGGTGGCTCGGGGCAAGCTCGGGTCAGCGTCGGGACGGCAACACGGCGGCACAGACGAGAGCGGATCTGCGATTAGCGGGCTTGGCGTGGTGTCAAACAGTGATGGCAACGGCTGGCGCAACGCGGGGCTGGTTCGACACGGCAACAGCACAACAGCTACGACGGTGTTGTGAAAGAACATAGAACAACAACCAAGCGCGGTGGTGATGTTGTCCGCGAAAGGCACAAGGCGATGCCGTCCGAGGAAGCCGAGAGTCAACGAGAGCTGCGACCGGCGGGACTTTTGGGGGGGGGCGACGTGCCAGAGGCAGATCTGAGCTTGGAGCAACCCGTGGGGCTTTTGGGAGAGGCGGAGGCGGTGGGGGGAGTGCAAGAGAGAGAGAGAGCCGAGCTCCGGAGGCGGAGGCGGAGGGGGAGGGGGCTCGGGGTCGAAGTACTGGAGAAAGAGAGAGAGAGTCTCTTGTTGAGAAGGTAAAGCTGAAAATTGAAAAGAGGAGGGAGAGAGAGATAATTGGAGTGTGCTTTTAATTTTTGGCTTTTACTGTTGCTCCGTCCTTTCTCCCGCGCGCGAATAGAGTGAAAAGACGGCTTTTTCAATTTTTTATTTTCCAGCTAAGCCGACACGTGTCGGACTCTGAATGGAACATGCATACCACATAGGACGATGACGTGGTGCTAAGTTAGCACTGAATATTTTCTCCTGCGACGGTCTTTGCTGCGTCGATAATTGTGCCAGCATCGGAGTACTCTGTGCGGGTCTCCGCTGAGTTGACAATTGCGCCAGTCTCTGCTACGTCGACAATTGTGCCGGCAGAGTGCTCTGCGTCGGCGCCCGCGTGACGACTGTGGCAGCGGAGTATTCGACGCCGGCGCTCGATGTGACAATCGTGCCCGGGAGTACTCCGTAACTGCCCTGGTAGTGGCTCTTGCACAGTCACTTGTGCCGGCCGACTACTACACACGCGCGCCTCATGTGACTGTCGTACTTGGCGATTACCACCGGCGCCGGATGTGACTGTTGCAAAATACTACTTGACAGTGATAGCCGACTCCTCCTTGACGGTTGTGCTAGTGGATTGTCACCTATGTAGTACTGATACGTTCAAAAGGCCGATGTGTCTGTGTCGGACGCGTCCGACATGCTCGGACACGCTCCGACACGTGATCAACAGGCGTCGGATATCCGATACGTGATCAACACGCCGGATAAGCCGGCGATACGCGAGTCCCTTTGTCACCGAGAGAGATGAGCGTGGCGATGAAGAAGAAGGTGTAGGGGAAGTTCAAGATGAGAGGCTACACGTCGTCATCTCCTTCGCCTCACGCTTCTCCGGCGACAGTCATCTCCTTCGCGTCCCGCTTCTCTGGCGCCGAGGACGACGCCCTCGATGCCGTCATCACCTTCGCGTCCCGCTGGAGCGCTTCTCCGGCGCCAACTACGACGCCCTCCACGCCATCATCTCCTTCGCGTCCCGCTTCTCCGGCATGAGAACGATGCCCTTTTGAATCCCTACTCTCTCGCTGCTCCTTTTTATGCTTTGGTTTTCTCTTGGTGTAGAGAAATTAGGGTTGGATGAGAGGAGAATAGGGATGAGCTGAAGTGATGGTCATGGGAAAGGCACGATATTAATGGTGATTTGATTTTCACCATTTTTCCCCCTCTTTTCTCTTTTTTCAAGGTTGAAATAGGCTGCTCTGGTATGGGAAAATGGAACATCCAGAACAGCTACTTTAATGCTGCTCTATTTTATCCCTAGGGGGACTACTTCCTCTCCACCTCCTTCGAGCTCGAATTCCCAGTCTTATTTATTTGTGACAAGCTTCATAAATAAATTGGCTTTTTCTTATAATAAATTGGATGTATTAAGGAAAGTTCCTAATGTCAAGTGGCTCGTTTGGTTAATCGTTAATATTTTTAGTGTAAATTCATTCCATGGTTTTTTTTAATTTATTTATTTATGAGGTTGAATCAGATTTAAAAATAATAATTTATCGTGTATATATAAAAACATACATTTAATTTACAATGTGCCTCAATATATTGAAATTCTTTATTTTTTGAGAAAGGGCATGTCACGTGTCGTGTCATGTGTTTGTGTTGGTGCTGACGTAACATAAATTGTTACTATCCTATTTCGTACCGTTCGAATCTCACCTCACGGGAGTATCGTAATTGTAATTGTAAATAGTCACTTTTCTTTTCGAGTGTGACACCGTCCAATCTAAATCTACCATTCTCGCGAAATTTTTAAAATTCAGTCGAGCAAGGTCACTCACCTGACAGTGCAAGAAATGTCGTTCATAAGCATCCTCGAAATCATCCAGATCACTTGGCAACCACGGGAAAGCTTCATCCATCCTTTGCTTTCGCGATCTCCTCTCTTCCTGCTCTTGTTTGGAACTCATGTCACGCTTCCTTCCTGGCTTATGTAGGCATGGTAATCTACCAGTAATCCAAGATACATGGAGAGCGCAGGAAAAGTCAGGATAAAAAAAAAAAATAGAAGCTCCAAATTTTCGCTGATCTAAAGCTGTCTCACCTGGTAAAAACTTTGCTGATAATCCTCCAAAAGGGACACCGGAGCAAGAGTTTAATTGAACATCAGTGCACGCAGAGTAGGAATGGCTGCGAGAGAGAAGCCCAAGTCCAGGGAAATGGTGAAGTGAATTAATGCCTTTTATAGGCAGAGTATAGGAAGATGGCCAAAGTGGGGTCAACATTGACGGCTTTTTTTTCGCCCAAAATAATGGCTTTACAAGATGATTATTTAAGGCACAAATTTTCATAATAAATAAATTAGGACCAATCAAGGATAGCATATGCACAATCAGATTCAAGTCTTCGGGAACGATTTCTTCAGGACACCTTCCCGGAACATTAGCTTAGCTAGTTTAAGCAAATTGTCAGCTTTGCCTTTTATTTTTATTTTCCATGACCTCTGTCTACTTGAGCTCCGACAATGAAATTGCATAGCATATACAGGTGTCGTTTCAGAGAACTTTATCTGTTAAGAAAGTTGGAGTCCACTGATACCGTGTTCGAGCCAACTTAAATCAAATCTGGTTTCATCTTTTGTCAAGGAGTCATTGCACTCTTATAATCCTTCACCACTGGATTGAGATGTGACGAGTCTCAGCTGTTCAACATATATCGCCCTAGACGGTTGTGATTTTTTTGTTTTTTGATCCAATAGTGAGAAGTCCAAAATCACAACCGTCTAGGCCAATATATGTTGAACAGTTGGTATTTGTTCCATCTCAATCCAAAAAAATAAAAAATCATAAGAATACGATACCACTAAGGGACCATAGATTCACCTTATAGACAAGGCGATACCAAAAAATGACTAAACTTATCAATTGCCCTATGAAATCACTGGAGTTTGCCCCGATTGCCACCCTTCCTACTTGAAAAGGGAGAGGTAGGGAGTTGGATTCTTCACCTTCTCAGGAGGGTTAGAGATGAAGATATGTAGTTTCAGATATGTATTTCAACTCTAACACCCTGTAAGAGGTAAGACAAAAGTCTGAGAATGAATTGAAAGTTAGAGTATGACGAATTAAAAATAAAAAATAAAAAATAAATTGCCCTACGAGTAAAAGTATTATTGCTTAATTATGCTTAGGGTCTGTTTAGTAACGTTTTTGTTTCTTTGTTTTTCTGTGTTTTTGTGTCCCGGAACAGAAAAAGAACAAAAATTCGTTTAGTAAAAAAAATCTATTTTTTTTTGTTTCTGGAACAAAAAAAGTGCTCCAGAAATAGATTTGGAACAGAAACAAGAAGCAAAAAAAATCTGCTTCTTGTTTCTGGAACAAGAAAAAAGAAATAATTTTTTTTCTAGAATTCTCCAAAAATAAGAAACAATCCATCGGCCGCAACCCGCCCACCACCGCCTCTCATATGATATTTTCATTAATAATTTCCTTCCTTTATTTAATGATTTAAATATTTTATAACAAAATGATTTTTCTTTATTTTGTAAATGTCAATTTCTTGTACACAGCCAAACCGTTTGCACATTTGCTAATATTTATAAAGGGAAGAGATATGATGCTCATTCATCTCAAAAAGTTAGAAAAAAATTCTCCAAAACAAGGGAAAGACGATGATCGACAATTCTGTTTTATTCTCTTCGGTCAGATAGCTCAAGTAGATGATGAAATTCAAAAATATTTAAATTTATGGTTTTTATTCTTTTTCTTCACATCAATCAGGGTTTTTCTGTTTATCCACTAATTTACTTCCCAAATTCCCAATTTCCATAGTTGGAATTTCGTCAAGATATTTCATATCAGGATATCTTCTTTTGGGTTTTTTTTATTGTCATACATATTTTTTTGTGATACCGTCAAGTTTGGATGAACAGATCAATCCATCAAAAGAAAATACAAAAACTAAATGGTAATTAGAGGTTTACTTTACTCAAAATCCCGACTTCACTTTTATTTAAGTATTCGGGCGATAATATAGTTACATTGATATAAGTATGAATGACATATGCTTTAATATAAGTATTCAGTCAATAATATAGTCACTGTTTTGCTGGTTTTATCCCGTTGAAAATCTTTCACCGAACGTTGGGTTTCAGATTTTACTAGAGGAGACTTGGGTCTTGAATCAAGTTTGGACAGAGAATGTCAAATGTGTTTATTAAGCCCAACTTATATCTTACAATTTGACTTGGTAATACACCAGACTCGACAATACTAATAAGGAAATGACAACTCGCAAATACCGAGATTAAGCTATGTCGGAATCTAATCAACGACACAACTAATATGCAACATTACCATTCAAAGTATGCCAGAATTTAATCAATGACGTAACTTGAGAGAATATGGCTGGAATCTAATCAATAGCTATACTCCAAACATAACGCCGGAATTTAATCGACGACGCTGAACTGGTGGCATAACATTGGAATTTAATCGACAATGCTGAACTTGATAAAGACCCTCATCGAAATTGAATCTACGACACAGAATCTGAAGGTTGCAATTAAAACTACTCCTAATGCACTAAGAATAAAAGCTAGATAAAAGATGTGTTGTGTTGTTTTTTCCGAGGAGTCCTCTCTACGTTGGAAATCCTTGAGTATTTATAGAGCAAGTTGATAATTGTTGACTGAATACTTCCCCTTGAAAGTCGTTTTTCACTTCCTTACGTTTCGCGCTTTAATCGTTTTCTGACTTGTCGACATTGCTTATGCTCCTTGGGCATCACGAAATAGCTAATTTTCTTTCACGTGTCTTTTTATTTCTTGTCATTCTTTAACTTCCTTGATCTCACGCCCATGGTCATATCTTTACCTTTTGACACGTGTAAATGAATTTTTCGCCACGTATCACCATGATTTCAGACCACGTGCAAAACTCGTGATTTTAGACTTTGTCGATGTCACGTGCGAAGCTCGTGATCTTGGATTAGTCGACATCATGTGCAAAGTTCGTGATCTTGGATTTGTCAACATCATGTGAAAAGTTCGTGATCTTGAATTCGTCGATGTCACGTGCAAAGCTTGTGATTTTGGACTTATCGGCACTTACTTATCGACATTTCTATGATATGTCCTATCGATAATTACCTTAAGTTTTCTTAATGCCTTTGAGCCTGACTTGCGGCCTTTTTCGAATTTTCGCCATATGGACCGTACTTTATATCCTTTGTAGCTTGTAACCGGCCTGCTCCCATCAGGGGTAATTTTTGGTGTCAACATATGCCCTCTTTTAAAAGGAATAAATTTGAATTTATTTCTTTTAAAGGTGTACCTTGTCTGTGTACGAATCCCTAGGCGATAATCATGCTTTTCTGTCCCTTGACGTCCTTTTGAGCAGTCCATACGAATTCTTCATCCAATATCTTTTGAACACATCACCTCGTATCTTCTTTGAATAGTCGTGACTTTTCAAATCGTCCTTTTCATCCTTCATTCTTGTAAAAGCCTCGTTTCACCGCCGCGTCTTCTTCTTTAACCCTAAAAATCCTTTCTTGAACCCTTTTTCCGATCTTGATCCATCATTTCTTATGGCGTCCAAAAGTTTGAATATTCAACCAGCGATTACATTGCAGCTTTTGATAAGTTTAAAGAAGATCCGCACGCTGGTAATTGCTTTTTTCATTTACTGAAAGCTGTCGAGGATGAATACAACTGTTTCTCTCTGGGCCCCAGTTTCATGGACCATCTCAATATACCTGTGAATCTCCAATTCCATTTTCCGTATAAGCACAGTGAGACTTTGGCACTGCAACATTCTTCTATTACGGATGTGTGGTCCACCGGGTCTTCTCGATTTCAAAGTTTCCCTTCTTACGAAGAGGATTTTTACAAATGGTTTATTCGGTTGAAGGCTGACCAAGAAACTCAACTTTTATGGACAGCTGCCGGAATTGACATCGCTCTCGAGGTAAGTATGTCATCTTATGACCTGGAACGTGGGTTATTAGGCTCCGCCATCACTTTCCGGTCCTCTTTTAGAAACTGTTTCTTTTTTCCTTGAGGACACATGTCCATCACTATGCTCAATGTGTTTGCCATAGCGGGTTTTGAATTGGTTGGTCATGCCGTCGAGAATTTGCCTGTACTGTCCACTCCTTTTATCTCTGAAGATGCTGTGGCACATAGCAATTTCTTGTCTCGATTTCACAGAGCTTCGAGTCCTGTTACCCATGATGAGCATTTTGGCTATCAAAATACGTGTTTTTTAGTCCTGCCCTTAAAGTTTGTAAAGACTATTTGCAAATTGCCGTAGCCTTAGCCACGGGAAAATGCCTCGCATTGGCCCCTCTTGTTTTTGCAGTTTTATATAGAGGCTTTACCCATGCCTCTCGGGCAATGAAGTTCGGGGATTCTGGAACCATCTCGGGCGCTTTTTGGATACTTCAAGCATGGATAGCTTTGTATTTCCCTTTCCTTTTTAGTAAAGGTGATCGTCATCTTCCCCATCTATCTCTACAACGGTATAGAAGACATGTACCTTTATCTTTGGGCTGTCGATTGCTCAACTGTCCCCCTCGACATATTGCTTTTCAAGCGCGTCCTTTTATCTTTTATCTTCGAGCTTTTCTTGAACTGAATCGTGACTAAGTCATTTTCGTTAAATATGGCCATGGAGGGTTTGATTATTTGTTCGATCCAACTCGATTCAACCTCTATAGGCCTTTCTGGACTTGTGCCTTATCTGCAGTAGATCTTCCCATATGGACTTTATTAAAGGGTCGATTCTATCCTAAGTTTGAGGTATATTCTCTGCAATATTGTGCTAGGCAATTTGGACTCTAGCAAGCAATTCCCATGCCAATTCCTTATTCGATGGGCTTCTCAGAAGGAACCAAGAAGAAGGAATACTCTCTCAAAAATCGAAGCCCATTTCTCTGTTGTATTGAAATTGCTAACATGATGCGCACCCATTACAGTGCAAACCTCCCTAACGGTTTCAAAGCCCGTCCAGGACACCTTGCTGAATCGCAAACTTGGTGGTATTCCTTTGCATTTAAAAGTGCATACGAAGAGGCCCTCTGGTCCGCAATTGGTCGTGTGAAGCGGAATGGTTCTAAGAAATCGATTACCCAAGGTATAAACACCACCACTCTACGTTCGTGTTCTGTTCTAATCTGGTGCATCTTCTAACTTTTCATTTCTTAACTTAGAAATAGAAGAAGATTCTAACGTAGAGAGTGTCGATACTGTAGAAAATCCTACTGATGGTAAATCTCTGTCTTTTTTCCTCTGTGTCGGCTCACTTTATCCTTTCTTTTATATTAGTTTATTACTTATAAGGTCTTTCTCCCTTTTGAATTGTCTTTGGAATAAACGAAGAGGAAACATTGGAAGAGATTGTATCATTGCTGAAAAGGAAAAGGAAAATATCTTCTCGTCCTTCTCCAAGAAAGTCCAGCACTTTATCTGTTGAACTATCTGTTGAGCCAATTGCACGTGATGTGGTTTCTTCAAAACCTGTTGCTTCTTTGGATAAAGGTCCAAGAGATAGTATCTCTGTTCCCACAATTCAAAATCCTGTTACCACCTTGGCATCTATTGGTTTTCTTCTGTCAAGCGAGTTAGCAACATCTCAATTCCATTGATTGACATTTCTAGCACCACACCGGCCATAACCGCCTTGATATCTTCTAGTGCCTCTGTTACCAATTTGATGGCATCCCGAGTACATCTCTTCATTCAGCCTAGTTCATCCACTATTGTGGCCTCTGGTAAACTTTTTGTTTTTGTCTAGCGTATTCTGCTCGTCTTGTTTATTGGATTTATTTATTCTTCTTTTCTTTCCAGTTATACTAGCAATTGTTCCTACTTCTTCACTTGTCGGAACTGCTCCAATTCTTGATTCCATTGTAGGAACCATTGTTGCTCTTAATATGGTTGGACATGAGACAGCTATGCCTGAGACAGGTACACGTCTTTCAATTATTACGTTATTTTCAATTCTTATCTAATCCTAATATTGAGATATCATTCCGATTTTACAGCATGTGGTCTACAGACAATTATCATTGTTCAACGGACCATTATTCTAGCCAATATGGTCAATCCTTCCACAGTCTCACCGTCGATGTCCACTCCAATGTTCGTAGCTTCAGCTCTCATGACTAACTCTGCTGAGGCCTTATCATCGACGCCTGTCTCATCAACTCCTGACCATTAGTCGACTACCACTTATATGGGCAAGGCAATGCATGCTATAAACGAAGCTGAATTTATTTTGGCATTTAATCTATATGACTTGTTGCCTCATTCTGGTTAATCAAAATTGGCCATTATCAAGAAGAAGATGGAATTGATGCGCTTTTTAGACTTCTCTATAGGAGGATTTGCGAGGATGTCGTATGATACCGCGACCTTAGAGCAATTGAAACTCCTCATTGAGCATCTTGGGAATGACAATGCCGAAGTTGGATCTATTCTTCCTTCGGCAATCAAGGAACGACTCAAGATTTTCTCCCAAGAGTTTCAAACTATGTTCGATAAGTACCAATAACTCTTGGGTCATGCATGAGAGGTGCCATTCCTACATAAATACATGAATAGCCAGCTGACAATGTGAAGGAGGCTAGTGAGACAGTAAACACTAGTCGCGAGTCCTTTCGGGCTATTACGGACGAAGTAAGTATCCTTATCAAGAAGGAAAGGCGTCTTACGGTGGTCCTCGAAGAGACTCATCGATAGCGAGAGATGAAGCTTCGTCAACAGGCAGAAATTGAGCAAGAACTACGTCATCATGTCAGTGTTCTGAAGAGCTTGAAGCAACAGGAGCTCATGCAACTCCGCAATGGAACATCGTCAAAATAAAAGCACATGTATTTCAAAGATGAGTAGACTAGAATCTCAATTATTTTTGCTCCAGCGAAGGGTTCACGACTTGCTGTCGGATAAACCTTCTTTTCCTCAATAAAATACCCTTATTTTCATTGAGTGTCCTATGTGCGCCACGATTATTCATAACCAATTTTGATAATGGATCCTGAGCCTTGCGCCTTCGTTCATGTGCACGTCACCAGTTAGTGGGCCTAACTCATCGGCCAAATAGACTAGTATAAATACCTAATAGCCGTTACCAAACTTCATCACTTTGCTTATCATAATGGCTAACTTTTCTTTTTCCCCAACCAATGCTTAAACTCTCCTTCACTTGAATTATTTTGAGAACCTTCGGAGTTTTGAACGACAAGGGCGCCTTTTCCTATCCTTAATGGATTACGATGTAAAAGCTCGTCACGTGATCCTAGGCCCGTATCTCAAATCAACACCTCCGCCATCCATCTTTACCGAGCATTTTCCACATCATTACAAGGAGGTTCTTCCCATTAGTCGATCCTGACTTAGCATCTCCACTTGGGCATCACCAAATTCTCGTTTCAACTCGTATCCGTGCTATGATGAACAATTCTCTCGGTGGTACTAAAGGATGAAACCAGAGATGTCCAACATTTGGAAAGCGGCAAAGATAGAAGAGGCGTTATCACTAAGCTGTCTTTCCATAGATCCTGAGGAATATGGGCTTATCGGAGCTCTTTGCTGTCTTTGGTCACCATCGACTAATTGCTTTTTCCTGCCTCCTGGTCAGGTAACTATCACTTTGCTCGATATGTGGTAATTGATTGGCTTATCACCTTTTGTGGAATTTTATAATTAGAAGTCGTGGTCATGTCCAGATTTTTATGGTATCTCTTTTGTTGATCTCTCATTTCACGATTTTATCAAGGAGTTTAGCAAGCTAGACGGACCCATAACTCCTTAAGAACATGTTGCATTCTTACTTTATTGGCTCTGTTGATATATCTTTTATACTACTTCCATATCATATGGATTTATGGACATCGCATACGCCTTTACTCAAGGTGTTGATGTGGGGTTAGGTCGAATGGCCTTATCTGCCGTGTATAAAGGCTTGACTGATGCACAATCTTTATTGTTTAATGCGCACCCTGACCCTTTCATCGGTCCGCTCTGGATATTGCATGATTGAGTTCGATCATATTTCCCTCATCTGTTCACGTCTTATGGTTCTATACATGTCGATTGGTATGATGCACATAAGCAACCCATAGAGACTGCTTTTGGCCCCGAAAGTTTTGTAACATTTTTCTCTAGCCAATTAGAGGGCTTTCGGTCTTGGAATACTTCATGGGTATTTTGCTTACCTTGAAGGACTTTACTTTTCATAGGTTTGGTGTAAACTTCGTGTGTGACCTATCGACTATACAACATGACATCTTAATATTTTAGGCAAGCATCCTTGTTCCCACCGATCTTCCACTGGAATTCACTTTTGGAGGAAGGTTTTCTATCGGCTTCAAGGCATACAACCCCCATTACTGTGCCCGTCAATTTGGATTGGTGCAACGTATTCCTATGCCAATTATCTACTCGATGAACTTCTCTTATCCTTTGTCTCCATGGAATGATGCTCTATCATGCTACAATGAGGTTGCCAAATATATCCTGGGACAGTTTAAACTTGTTGATAATTTCAACACTCTATATGGTTCAATGTCATTTAATCAATGGTGGGATGAATATAAGGTCTTGATTTTTTCTGAAGACCTGAATTTTGCCTTGTCGAGGATAACTTTGCTCCCAATGGGATTGTTACATCCTTTCAGGAGGTTTCCTATGTCTAATATGCCCTTATCTTCGAGCACGCCATCATTATCTTTTTCCGATATGGATGAATTTTTAAGTGAATTGATGGACAAAGTGAGCTCTACTATGGATCATCCTTCCCTTAAAACTCCTTAGGTTAACAACATTCGAGTTATTGGGGGTAAACGTCCTTCGATAAGCAACTTTTTTCCTCCTACTAATCATGATGAAATTCGCTCGAAAGGAGCTCAACTTTGTGAGCTTTTAAAGGAAGGGTACGACATCATTTGTGACGTCCCAGAGATCGAAAGCAAAGTTAGATCCTTGCTTGACTATCTGACTAATTTACCTTACCCTTTACCTTGTCGAGCTCTAGACTTTGCTCTCCATGAATTCTTTGATTCATTCGATGTAACTATGAAGGCTTTTAAGGCAGGGCTTGAATATGTTAATAACATCGAGGGCAAAGAGAACACCTTGAGTCTTAAAGAAGAAGAGCTAGATGGGGCCCGTAAGGTCTTTGAGGCATTCCGTATCAATGAAAGCATTTTTCTATCGACGCTCTTCGATTAAAGCAAGGCTATATTAAACCTCGAAGAGACCATGACGCAACTGAGTACCAAGGTGGAGGACAGCCAAGCCAGAAAGGACAAAATCCTAGAATTAAACTGTGATCGAGAAGTCCAACTTTACAGCTTCATCCTGGGCCTTGAACAACATTTCGTTTAGTTTATAGCTAGTACCATCTTTTCCTTTCTTTTCCATGTCATTAATGCCGAGAATAGCACTGATGTAAATATCTTTATTGCTCGGCTTTTCCTTTTATCTGAATAATCATAGTATGCGCCTGCTTTAATGACCTATATGGCATTATTGATCGAACTACCCTTTCTTATGCTCTCAAAAAGATGTCTGTGTACAACCTTCTGCACTTGCATTTAATGAATTAGTACGATGCGTAATCAATTTAAATCGGTGTAATTTACTTCTGCCGTCGTATGGACATCCGCCTGAGTAGTAGTTGAATCCTACCGGTACACGTGTAAATCATCGAACGGCTAGGAGTAATCATCGGCACGTTTTTCCTCGAATTTTGCTTCGTGACCTTCAAGGAATAAATACCCATTACTCATAACATTCCAATCCCTGTATCTTGGGCTGACCAATCGGATACAAACGTGCCCACCGAGATATTCGTCATGTCAGTTGATCTTTTCGTACCGATTCGTGACGATTTGGGACTCCAGTTGCAGGCTATAAATAGTGGGCCTATTGCGATCAAGACTTTACCACTCGACTTTGAATTTTAACTCCTCATTCTCTAGAGAAATCTTCTTTCTTTTATTGTGCCGATCGACGATGGAATCCAGTGCCTCGTCACCAACCTTGAGTGCTCGCAAGTTTAAGGCCTTATGGAAGGAGATTATCTCCTATCTGGGCCCGACCTACGCTGTTCTGGTCCTCAAGCCCCAGGTGGTAGCCAAGGTCGAGAAGCTGATTCGCAAAGAGAGACCCGATGACCCGCCTTCCGATCATCCTTTCCTTGCTGACTATGAGGAATTCGTGACCATCTTCGAGCATGGGGTGTCCTAGTTCCAGGAAAATGGGAAGGCCATCCATGCATACTTCGTTACGGAACGCTTGTCCGAGAGTCTCAAGGAGGAGATCGAACATGTTGACGTGATGTACAACACACTCTCTGACGTGCAGAGCCAACTCCACTCCTCCCGAGAGCATCTTGACAAATATCGGGAGTCGATTGTTGAGCGGATCCGAGGGGCGGAGAAAAGACTAAGGCGAGGAGTTCCTTGCCTCGAAAAGGATGAAATCGAGATTGACCTCTCGATGGATTCCCGTTATGAAATCTTTGTCAACTCCGCTTACACATCCTTGGGCAAAATGACCGAGAAGTCGGATGAACTAGTGGAGTCCCACCTTGAGCTTATCCAAGGGCTTAACAAATGGTTGTCTAACCTAAAGGAGATGCTCACCAAACTCGAGGAGGCCAAGAAGCAGGATGAAGTGGCGAATCAGCGTCTAGAGGACCGAATGCAGCACTTCGTGACCCCCTTCAGAGAACATGTCGGTCTTGGCTTGGGGAAGTGAAAGCGGCTGGCGGGTCTAGGTTTGGAAGGAAGGAAGGAAGGAAGGAAGGAAGGAAGGGAGGAAGAAGAAGAAGGAAAAGAAGAAGAAGAGGAGAGGGAAAGAAGAAAACCAAAAACAATATCTCTTTTTTTTATCTGTCTTTTACTTGTGAATGAAACTGGACTTATTCAGAATTTTCAATCTCTTCTTCCTCTATTTCTCGCATCTCCCACATAGTAGGATAATACTTCTTCAAATATTTGCCATTGATAGTACGGGGAAATTCCTTTCCGTCGATGTCCATTGATCGATAAGCATTTATGACAAATGCTTCAGCTACCATGAATGGTCCTTCCCAAGTTGGTGACCATTTACCAAATTTTTCACTGTCCATACTTGTTGGCAAAATGGTCTTCCGGGCTAGGTCTCCAATTTTGAATTGTTTATCTTTACATGTTTATTATATGCTTTGGCGACTTTATCTTTCTAGAGGATTAGCTTTTCCAGGGCAACCGCTCTGTTCTCTCCCAATTCATCAACGTTGGCGAACATTAACTCGTCATATTTCTCTTTGGCCAAGTTATTTTGAAGTCTGACTCATAGGGATTGAATTGTAAATTCAACAGGGAGAACTTCCTTTTGTCCATAAGTGAGTATATATGGGCTAGTTCTGGTAGCAGTCTTTTTTGACGTTCTATAAGCCCATAATACAGTCGACAACAACACATCCCACTCTTTGGGATTATCCTTCAGGTGTCGTTTAATTAGTGCGATGATAGCTTTATTAGAGGCTTCAGCTTGGCCATTGGCTTGGGCATAATAAGGAGTTGAATGAATCATTTTGATGCCTTTAGCTTTGGCGAAACTAATCACCTCTTGTCTAGTAAAAACCGTGCCTTGGTCCGTAGTTATAGATTCTGGAATGCCAAATCGATGGATAATACGCTCCTCGATGAACTCTTTCACTGTCTTTTGTGTTATATTCTTATACAAGGCCGCTTCAATCCACTTGGTAAAATAGTCAGTAGAAACCAAAATGAAGCTATGTTATCTTGGCAAAGAGGGGTAGATTTTTCCTATTATATCGATCGCCCAGCCCCTAAATGGTCAAGGTTTGATGATAGGTTTCATTACGGCTATAGGAACATGTTGAATGGGTCCGTACCTTTAACAAGCTTCACATCCCTTAACATAGCTTATGCAGTCTCGGGTAATAGTTGGCCAAAAGTAATCATGTCAACGGAGCAACCACTTCATTTCTATCCCTGATTGATGAGCCCCACATATGCCATCATAAACCTCGGCCATTGCTATCACAGATTCTTGCCGTCCCAAACATTTGAGTAATAGCCCGTCTACAATCTTACGATATAACTCGTCTCCAATCATCAAATAATTAAAGGCTTTCCTTTTGAAATTTTTATCAGTAGAGACTGGGTTGTTGAGATACTTTATAGATGGAGTTCTCCAACCTTGGGTTTCTACTTCGTCGACAGTCGTGTTGTTGACAAGAGTTTCTACCGACTGTGTAAACATAACTCTATTGTTTATTGATGGTAGAACCTTGGTCTGGGTAATCATGTGGTCAACAAGCTCTTTTGATATTTTATAACCAGAAGCCATTTGTGCCAAATCATTAGACTCTGTGTTATGCTCTCTTTTAATATAGATCAACTCAAAGTCGTCAAAGTGATCTAGGAGCTCTTTGGCCAATGATTAATAAGATATAATATTCTCATTAAGACATTGGTACTCTCTAGATAATTACTTTATCACCGATTGAGAATCCCTTATAACTTTGACGAAATGTATTTTCATGTCGGCCAAAATGTTTAAGCCAACAATTAAGGCCTCATATTTGGCTTGATTATTAGAACATTCAAAGTTTATTTTGAACATAAGTTTCGTTTTCTGTCCATGAGGGGATATTATCATGATCCCAGCCTCAGCAGACCCAGGGGTACTGGATTCATCTCGTGCTCCAGGATATTTCGTAATGAAATCTGCTATGGCTTGTCTTTTTATTGCCTTAAGTGGTACATAGACTAAATTTATTTCGGTCAAAGCAAATGCCCACTTGGCAATTTGGCTTTTATCAATAGGCCGAGTCAACATGTACTTAATCACGTTTGTTTTACATATCACATGTACCGTAGTCGGCAACATATAATGACGTAATTTTGTACATGCATAAAATAATGACAAGCATAGCTTCTTAATCACAGTGCATTTTGTTTTAGGATCATTCAACATCAAACTTAAATAATACACCGCTTGCTCCTCGTCTTCACCATTTTCCTGTTCCAGCATACATTCGATGGTAGTATTGGTAGCGGCCAGGTATAATTTCAATGGCTGACCCGCTCTTGGCGGCATCAACATTGGCGAATTGACTAAGTACCACTTGACTTGGTCAAAAGCATGTTGATGTTTGTCTTCCCATACAAACTCTTCTTGACTTTTCAACTTTAACAAATGGGGAAAACACCTCAATTTTTCCTAATAGGTTAGCGATAAATTGATGCAAAAAATTTATCTTCCCTAAAATCATCTGAAGTTGTTTTTTGCTTGTGGGAGGCGGCAATTCTAAGATGGCCTTAGCTTTATTCTTATCGATTTCAATTCCTCATTAATTAACTAGGAACCCTAAGAAGTTATCAGCCCTTACTTCAAAAGCACATTTCAATAGATTCATTTTCAGGTCAAATTTCTGCATCCTAATAAAAGCTTGTTCTAAATAATTTAAATAACATACTTGGTCTGATTTGACAATAATATCATCAATGTAGACTTCCATAAATTCTCCATTCATGCCATAAAAACAAAATTCATGGTTCTTTGGTAAGTTGCCCCTGCATTCTGTAATCCAAATGGCATGACGAGCCATTCAAAAGTACCAATGGCCACAGGACACCTAAATGCAGTTTTATGGACATCCTCTTTAGCGATGAATATTTGATTATAGCCTAAATGACCATCCATTAATGACATAATTTCATTTCCAAAAGCCGAGTCAACTAACATAGCCGCCATTGGCATCTGGTACTCATCCTTGGGCGTGGCTACGTTTAAATCTTGGAAATCAATGTGGACACGTAACTTCCCATTCTTTTTCTTTACCGGGACTATGTTAGACAATCACTCGACGTACTATGCCGTTCTAATAAACCGTGTTATTGGCAACCGCTCGACTTCTTCTTTTACTTTAAGGATAACCTCCGGGGCGAATCATCTGGGTGGTTGTTTATGAGGCATGAATCCCTTTTTTATGGATAGTCGGTGTTCGATAACATCTCTACTTAATCCTGGCATTTCTTTATAGTCCCAGACAAAATAATCCCTATACTTCTTCAAGAGTCTTATCACCTGAGTTTTGAAGTCATCATAAGTCAACGAACTTATGTAAATAGGACGATGTTCGTTACTTAGCCCAAGGTTGACCTCTTGTAATGGGTCTTGAGTTTCAATTGATTTTTTAATTTCTTTTATGAGTGACTCTTCAAATTCAAGGATTCCATCGACAGCTTCTGCGAATTGTTTTGCGAGCTCGGCCCGATAGGCCGAGTACCTCTGAATCATTTAATTATGTTGCCAGTTGACTCTTTGGGACCCACTTAATGATCCCTTTGTCGAAACGGAAGAATGCAATACTATTGGAATCAACGAGAGGTGGCTTATTGATGGATATAATGTCTTCCGGTACCAATTAACAAGTTGGAGATGCATGTGTATAGGTTGTCTGTGATTTGGTGTTTGCTTTGACGTATTCTACCTTATCTACATTCCAAAATGCTAGCATTTGATGGAGAGTTGATGGTACGTATTGATTACCATGGATCCAATATCGGCCCAACAGTAAATTGTAAGACCTATCTGCATCCACCACACAAAAGGATGTCCTGGAAGTTTTGGTACCCGCGGTTAAGTCGGCAATAAAAATTCCTTTAACTTCAAAGATTTCTCCAATAAAGTCGGACAATTGAATGTTCGATGGAATAATCTCCTAATCATGTCTTCCCAGTTTCTTGTAGAAACGATATGGGATGAGATTCAGTGTAGATCCCCCGTCCACCAACACTCAAGACACGGGTCAGCCATTAACTTTTGCCTTGATATTCAGAGCCCTTAAATGGTTTGAACCCTTGGGTGGAGGTTTTTCAAATTCAACTACCTCTTCTATGTCAAAGTGAAATTCTGCTTTTTCTTTCTCTTCCATTGTAACTTCTGTCGGATGATCTGGCTCCACTGTTATAACCCGAAGGTTCGATGGAAGACATACTTGAACCATGTAAGAACTCAATGACGAGATTGATCTTGACAATTGTTGTGGTTTATACCGCGCAAGCGCAATGTCTTGCTTTGGTGAAAATTACTGAGGTCGACCAGATGTCGACGCTTGAATTCCTGATTTTCTTTTCCAGACTAAGTTCCCATGCTTAGGATACTTCGGCTTGACCTTTTGTTCTGCAATCAAGGTTGGTTTAACCTGCTTGATGTGAACTTGATTTACTTGTTGTTGGAGCTGATATTCTTTTCTTTTCCTTTGTATTCTCCTTTTTTGAGTTCGCATCAAGTTTGAGCTGCGATTATGAGTTCGGCGGGCCTCATACCATTAACCTACAAGTGGGTCTCTTGGTAATTTCAGAGTTTGCCGACGTGGTAGATGAGGATCTGTGTAAAGATTCTCTCGATCAGGTAAGTTAGAACCCCATCCACTTGGCTCAATCTTCCCATTATATGAAGGTGGTTGAGCATAACCAACATAGTAATCAAATTTACCAGTAGGCTCTCCCAAAGTATCGATAATCGGATCACCTTCTTCGTACCTTTGCTTGAATGACTTAATAGCCTTATTACAGCTTCGACGGCCTCTATGATGATTAACACTGCTAAAAGGAGTTTGTTCATCATATGAATCAGTGAGGACTAAGTCATGGAATCTGTTGACAACTTCACTGGGTGGACATCTTCGACTGTTGGAGTAATGTTTCTCTTATTCCAACAGTTGTTTACACTTCTCGCAAAAACAATACGGCTAATGCCTTCTGGTCTTTAATGACACCATCCCTGTTATTACAGGAAAAGGATCGACATGAACTTCCATTGGGGACTTACCTTTGTCCTCAGAAAATTTTATCTTCCCTTGCTTAATAGCTTCCTGGACGTTTCTTTTGAATACAAGACAATCATTGGTGGCATGGCTCCATGAATGATGTCATTTACAATACTTCTTTTTCGCTAATTCTTCTTTGGTGGGTAAAACCTGACCCTTCATCATTCTAATTTGTCCGTTGGCTAATAATAAGTCAAATATTTCCTCTGTCTTATTGATATTGAAAGAATAAAAAATGGGTTTCTTAGCCTTGGACATGAGGTTGGATTTTTCTCTAACTCTTGCTGGCTTTAGAGCCTTGTAGATGTATGGCTTATCAATCACCATTTTAGTGAGAGTCACATCTGCTATATTTATTGATTTGGTTTCATCCTTGCTCTTGTCGGCATCAGCCCAACGAACTTCATCCCGTCGACCATACCTTTTGTCTTTTTCCTAAGGAGACTTTCATGCTTCGTAGCTATGGTTGACAACTGGAACAAATCTGAATATGGTTATCTAACCATTCTTTCTCAGATCTCAAACTTTAGTCCATTAAAAGCGAGGTTTGCAAAAGTCTTTTCCGGTAAAGGGACTAAGCACTTATTCCTTACCCTTTTAAACTTGAAAACGAACTGATCGACAGACTCATTAGCTAACTGTCTCATGGTCGAGAGATCAGCTACCGACAAATCCGGCACAGCCCTTTGAAAGTGGCAATGAAATAACCTTTCCATTTGTTTCCATGATGTAATTGAATTTGCAGGTAAAGCAGTATACTGTGTAAAAGCGATTTTTGACAAAGATAAGGGAAATAACCTCAACTTCCAATAATCAGCATGAGCCACATCACTCCATTGAGTCAGAAAACGATTAATATGTTCAAAAGTGGACTAATCTTCCTCTCTAGTGAATAATGTAAATTCTGGCATTTTAAAATCCCTTGGATATGGTATAGTATCCATCCAATCGGGATATAGTTTTTAATAAACGTTTGGGAGGTATCCCGTATCATGGCCATATTCCCTCATCACAGAGTCCACTACTAACTAATTTCGTACTTGACCTACCACGGGCGCAGGAGCTATAACATAATTAGGTGGCAATAGCTAGTTCATGTTTTAATTAGGCAATTGGTAGAACGGCTGCTATGGTAACTGTGGCTGCTGTTGAGGTGGTGGCTACATTAGCTATGGTACGTTGTGAGCAATCATATGTGGGTTGACTAGTGGGTTTAACTGTGTTAGCAATGGTTGCTCGACTTGAACATTTGGACCCATAGGGGGTGAAAAATGCTGATTTATGTTAGGCACTGTAGGCTGGGGTGCGTGACGTTGTGGTTGGATGTTTATATATTGGATCTGTTCTTGCCTCCTAGGGAAGGGTGTTGCAAGATTCTGAGCATCTAGGACTACATGTGGAGGATTTACCTGGATCACAGGGGGCCCTTGCACCTGAGTAACCTGATGTACTCTTTGGAGGTTTCAGCGATCACCGATTGTTGAGCAATTTCTCCATTTGGGTTCGCACTAGCGTGCGGTAATCCTTCGCTGGGTGCTATTGGCAAGGTTTCGCCCCATGGTGATATTCAAATGGGTGTGATCGTAGACGTAGTTTGCATTATTGTTCCAAACTGTATTGCATGACCTCCCCAATTTTGATGGAGACCCTGTTCTTAGTTGGGTCGGTGCGATGGACCCTCCATGTTGACTTTGCGTGCATTCATGATAAGTGTTAACGATCAAAGACCTAAACACATCAGTCATACGCCTTACCACATAATTAGCGAACTCGTTCTGAGTTTCTTCAATAGTCCGCCTCATGGTAGAAAGTGCAACTGGTGTGAGCTCAGTTTGCCTTCTATCTTCAACACGCTGCCTCTACATATCTGTGGCCTCCTCTTGAGATTGGTTAGCAACCTCGGTATGAAAAGTTGAGTAGATGATGTTTCAGCACTGGTATTATTTTCCGCCATCGATGCAGCGTGTTCGTCAGTAGTATTATCTGAGTTGGTTCTACTCCGGGTGCGTGGCATAGCCCTCTCTCTACTTAACTTAATAAGGGTCCCATTGGACATGCCAAAAAGATGTTTCGTCGATTTTATCCCGTCGAAAATCTTTCACCGAACGTTGGGTTTTGGATTTTATTAGAGGAGACTTGGGTCTTGAATCAAGCTTGGATAGAGAATGTCAAATACGTTTATTAAGCCCAACTTATATCTTACAACTTGGCTTGGTAATACACCAGACTCGACAATACTAATAAGGGGATGACAACTCGCAAATACCGAGACCAAGCTATGTCGGAATCTAATCAATGAAATAACTAATATGCGACATTACCATTCAAAGTATGCTAAAATTTAATCAATGACGTAACTTGAAAGAATATGGTTGGACTCTAATCAACAGCTATGCTCTAAACACAATGCCGAAATTTAATCGATGACACTGAACTGGTGGCACAACATTGAAATTTAATCAACAATGCTGAATCTGATAAAGACCCTTGTTGGAATTGAATCTACGACACAGAATCTGAAGGTTGCAATTAAAACGACACTTAATGCACTAAGAATAAAGGCTAGATAAAAGATGTGTTGTGTTGTTTTTTCCGAAGAGTCCTCTCTACTTTAGAAATCCTAGAGTATTTATAGAGCAGCTTGATAACTGTTGACCAAACACTTCTTCTTGAAAATCGTTTTTCACTTCCTTACGTTTCGCGCTTTAACCGTTTTCTGACTTATCGACGTTACTTACGCTCATTGGGCATCACGTAATAGCTAATTTTTTTTCTACGTGTCTCTTTATTTCTTGTCATTCTTTAACTTCCTTGATCTTCACGTCCACGGTCATATCTTTACCTTTTGACACGTGCAAATGAATTTTTCGTCACGTATCACCATGATTTCAGACCACGTGCAAAACTCGTGATTTTGGACTTTGTTGAGGTCACGTGCAAAGCTCGTGATCTTGGATTTGTCGACATCATGTGCAAAGCTCGTGATCTTGGATTCGTCGACGTCGTGTGCAAAGCTCGTGATCTTGGATTCGTCGACGTGGCGTGCAAAGCTCGTGATCTTGGATTCGTCGACGTCGCGTGCAAAGCTCGTGATCTTGGATTTGTCGACGTCACGTGAAAAACTCGTGATCTTGAACTCGTCGATGTCATGTGCAAAGCTCGTGATTTTGGACTTGTCGACACTTGTATGACGTGTCTTGTCGATAATTACCTTAGTTCTTCTTAATTCCTTTGGGCTTGACTTGCGGCCTTTTTCGGATTTTCGCCATGTGGGCCGTACATTATATCCTTTGTAACTTGTAATCGACCCGCTCCCACCAGGGGTAATTTTGGGTGTCAATAGTCACACTATCATTTTCCTGTTTCACTCATTTCCAATCCGTAGCTCAATGTCCCATATTTTGACTCTAATGGAAATTGGGTTCTTGTAGAACCTCTATGAAACAAAAAAGATTCCCATAACCATAATTAGGACCATGAAGGTTATCGCCAAAAGGGCCCCCCACTCTAGTATACCGAGGAGGCTGCCAACTAGGACTCGCCTTCCACCCATGTTAAACGTTGCAAAAGGGACCAAGGAGTTGTTCGGTGCCGACGCCGCGGCAACAGCGATTGTGGCCGAGGCGATGGTGATGGCGGGGGAGGTGGTGACGACGGCAGTGACAGTAGCAGCGGAGGGGACGGTAGCGGTGGCGATGACGGCGGTGGGGGCGGCGACAGCAGCGACGGTGGCGGTGGTGGAAGAGGCAGTAGAAGCGAAGAGGACGGTGGCAATGGTGGAAGTCGTGGCGGTGGCGGTGGTTGAAGCGGAGGCAGTGGTGATGGCAGCGGAGGGGGCAGCAATGCCGATGGTGGCGGTGGTGAAAGCGGCAGCGGTGGTGGAGGGGACGGTGAAGGCAGCGACCGTGGGGGAATGGACGGCGACGGTGATGATGAAGGCGGGGGAGGGGGCGGCAACGGTGACGGCGACGGTGGAAGCTGTGGCGATAGCGAAGGGGACGGTGGCGGCGATGAGAGCGACGATAGCAATGGTAGAAGCGGAGGTGGTGGTGATGGCGACAGTGGCGGTGGAGGCGAAAGGGACAATGGCGGCGGCGATGGCGGGGGAGGGAGGCGGCGGCTGCGAGAGAAACGGTGATGAAAACTAAGAAAGCATCTATTTTATGTTTTTGCTTATCTTTCTTCTCTAGGATAATAATATTTATAGGGGAGAGGGAGATGGGGGCCAGCCAGTGAGTGTTCACACGAAAGTGTCAAATTACGCTGTCAACACCAAATCTTACCGCTACAACATTCGAAAAGGAATTTACAAAGTTTTGCATTTGATCCATTTTTGGTTAACGAAAAATGTTCCTTCGTATATCACGGAAATGCGGACGACATCATTTTATTCCTTCACGCTACGGAAGAGTAACAACTAAATATGACTACTCATGCACCACCAAATAGCTTTATTGTCATGATGAAATTGACTACATAAGGATGTTATAAATTCAATATGAGAGCTTATTGAATATATATTAGATATACTGGCTTTTTCTCCTAAAGAGTCCATACTGAGCTAGTCGGTCTTATATTCAATGATAAGCTGCTTGAGTTTATTTTTAATGTTTAGTTTAACAGTTATTATTTGCTTTTCTACTTTTATATGCATTATTCAGGCTGAACGAAAACATGTACGCTCAAGCCATAATTCTTAATACACAAGTATTGGACTATTGTGGTCTTTAGAAGGGAAAAATTTGTTTCCGTCTTTGAATTTTCAATTCTATGGATTTAGGTGGGGATAGCCATACTGTAGTTAGTTGTGGTACCTTTTATGTTATGTATGGCGTCAATTTGTTCTATTAATAGCATGAAAAATCTTAAGGTCGGTAGGTTGTTAAGGAATGCTGTCTGTGTCAGAAACTTGTCATCACGTTTGGATTGCGTCAAAAAACATAACATGGTGTTGCCTGTTTTGATTATGATTCCATCTGATGAAATCGCTGTCCTACATAACTGGTGTTATCTGTTGAGATCTCTGACTCTTGCTGGCTTTAGAGCCTTGCAGACGTATGGCTTATCAATCACCACTTTTACGAGAGCCATATCTGCTATATCTATATATTTGGTGTCATCCTCGCTCTTGTTGGCATCAGCACAACGAACTTCACCCCGTCGACCATACCTTTTGTCTTTTTCCTGAGGAAACTTTCATGCTTAGTAGCTATAGTTGACAACTGGAACAGATCTGAATATGATTGTCCAACTATTCTTTGTTGTATCTCAAACTTTAGTCCATTAAAAGTGAGGTCTGCAAAAGTCTTTTCAGGTAAAGGGACTAAACACTTATTCCTTACCCTTTTAAACTTGAAAACGATCTGATCGACATACTCATCATTAGCTAACTGTCTCATGGTCGAGAGATTAGTTACTGACAAATCCGGCACAACCTTTTGAAATTGGCAATGAAATAACCTTTTCATTTGTTGCCATGATATAACCGAATTTACAGGTAAAGTAGTATACCATGTGAAAGCAGTTTTTGATAAGGATAAGGGAAATAACCTCAACTTCCAATAATTAGCATGAGTCGCATCACCACATTGAGTCAGAAAACGATCAACATGTTCAAAAGTGGACTGATCTTTCTCTCCAGCGAACAATGTAAATTCTGACGTTTTAAAACCCCTTTGATATGGTATAGTATCCATCCAATCGGGATATAGTTTTCTATAAACGTTTAGGGAGGTATCCCATATCATGGCCATATCCCCTCATCACAGGGTTCACTACTAATTGATTTCGTACTTGACCCACCATGGACATAGGAGCTACAACATAATTAGGTGGCAATGGCTGGTTCAGATTTTGATGAGGTAATTGGTAGAACGGCTGCTGTGGTAACTATAGCTACTGTTGAGGTGGTGGTTACATTAGCTGTGGTACGCTGTGAGCAATCATATGTGGGTTGACTAGTCAGTTTAACTATGTTGGCAATGGTTCTTGGACTTGAACATATGGACCCATAGGGGGTGAAAAATGCTGATTTACATTAGGCACTGTAGGCTGGGGTGCGTGACGTTGTGGTTGGATGTTTATATGTTGGATCTGTTTTTGCCCCCAAGGGAAGGGTGTTGCAAGATTCTAAGCATCTAGGACTAAAGGTGGAGGATTTACTTGGATCACAGGAGGCCCTTGCACCTGAGTAACCTCATGTCCTCTTTGGAGGTTTTCAGCAATCACCGATTGTCGAGCAATTTCTCCATTTGGGTCCGCGCTAGCGTGCGGTAATCCTTCACTGGGTGCTATTGGCAAGGTTTCGCCCCTTGGTAATATTCGAATGGGTGGGATCGTAGATGTAGTTTGCATCATTGTTCCAAACTATATTGCATGACCCCTAAATAATGATGGAGACCCTGTTCTCAGTTGGGTCGGTGTGATGGACCCTCCATGTTGACCTTACGTGTATTCATGATAAGTGTTAACGATCAAAGACCTAACTACTTCAGTCATATGCCTTACCACATAATTAGCAAACTCGTTCTGAGTTTCTTCAATAGTCCGCCTCATGGTAGAAAGTGTAACTGATGTGAGCTCAGTTTGCCTTCTATTTTCAACACGTTGCCTCGACATATCTGTGACCTCCTCTCGAGATTGGTTAGCAACCTCGGTATGAAGAAGTTGAGTGGATGATGTCTCAGTGCGGGTATTATTTTCCGCCATCGATGCAGCTTGTTTGTTAGTAGTATTATCCGAGCTGGTTCTACTTCGGGTGCGTGGTATAGCACTCTCTCTACTTAACTCAATAAGGGTCCCACTGGATGTGTCAAAAAGATGTTTCATCGGTTTTATTTCGTCGAAAATCTTTCACCGAGCGTTGGGTTTCGGATTTTATTAGAGGAGACTTGGGTCTTGAATCAAGCTTGGACAGAGAATGTCAAATGCGTTTATTAAGCCGAACTTATATCTTACAATTTGGTTTGGTAATACACCAGACTCGACAATACTAATAAGGGGATGACAACTCGCAAATACCGAGACCAAGCTATGTCGAAATCTAATCAACGACATAACTAATATGCGACATTACCATTCAAAGTACGCCGGAATTTAATTAATATCGTAACTTGAAAGAATATGGCTGGAATCTAATCAATAGCTATACTCCAAACACAACGCCGGAATTTAATTGACGACGCTGAACTGGCGGCACAAAATTGGAATTTAATCAATAATGCTGAACCTGATAAAGATCCTCGTTGAAGTTGAATCTACGACACAGAATTTGAAGGTTGCAGTTAAAACTACTCTTAATGCACTAAGAATAAAGGCTAGATAAAAGATGTGTTGTGTTGTTTTTTTTCGAGGAATCCTCTCTACGCTAGAAATCCTTGCGTATTTATAGAGCAGCTTGATAATTGTTGACCGAACACTTCTTCTTGAAAATCATTTTTCACTTCCTTACGTTTCGCGCTTTGACCGTTTCTTGACTTATCGATGTTATTTACGCTCCATGTGCATCATGTAATAGCTAATTTTTTTCCCAGTGTCTCTTTATTTCTTGTCATTCTTTAACTTCCTTGATCTTCATGCCCACAGTCATATCTTTACCTTTTGACACGTGCAAATGAATTTTTCGCCACGTATAACCATGATTTCAGACCAGTGCAAAACTCGTGATTTTGGACTTTGCCGAGGTCACGTGCAAAGCTCGTGATCTTTGGATTCGTCAACATCACGTGCAAAGCTCGTGATCTTGGATTTATCGACGTCACGTGAAAAACTCATGATCATGAACTCGTCGATGTCACGTGCAAGGCTCGTGATTTTGGATTTGTCGACATTTGTATGAAACAAAAAGGATTCCCATAACCATAAATAGGACCATGAAGGTTACTGCCAAAAGGGCCCCCCACTTCGGTATACTGAGGAGGCTGCCAATTAGGACTTGCCTTCCACCCATGTTAAACGTTGCGAAAGGGACCGAGGAGCTGTTCGGTGCCAATCTCGCGGTAGCAGCGACTATGGCCGAGGCGGTGGTGATGGCGACGGAGGGGGTGGCAACGGCGATGGCAGTAGTGGCGGAAGTGGCAGTAGCAGCGGAGAGGACGGTGGTGGTGGCGATGGTAGTGGAGGGTGCGGCGCCAGCGACAGTGGCGATGGTGGAAGAGGCAGTAGTAGCGGAGGGGACGATGGCAGTGGTAGAAGCGGAGGCAACGGCAATGGTGGCGGAGTGGGCAGCAATGCCGATGGTTGCGATGGTGACAGCGGCAGCGGTGGTGGAGGGGACGGTGAAGGCAACGATCGTGGGGAAACGGGCGGCGACGGTGATGATGACGGCGGGGGAAGGGGCGGCAATGGTGACGGCGACGGTGGCGGCAATGACAGCAGCGACAACAATGGTAGAAACGGAGGTGGTGGCAATGGGGACGGAGGGGGCGGTGACGGTGACAGTGGCGGTGGAGGCCGACGGGACGGTGGTGACAGCGACGGTGGGGGAGGGAGCGGCGGCGGCGAGAGAAACGATGATTAAAACTAAGAAAGAAGCCATTTTATATTTTTGCTTATCTCTCTTCCCCAGGATAATAATATTTATAGGGGAGAGGGAGATGGCAGCCAGCCAATGAGTGTTCACACGAAAGTGTCAAATTACGCTGTCAACACCAAATCGTACCACTACAGCGTTCGAAAAGGAATTTACAAAGTTTTACATTTGATCCATTTTTGGTTAATGAAAATGTTCCTTCGTACATCACGGAAGTGCGGACGACATCATTTTATTCCTTCACGCTACGGAAGAGTAACAACTAAATATGACCACTCATGCACCACCAAATAGCTTTATCATCATGATGAAATTGACTACATACGGATGTTATAAATTCAATATGAGAGCTTATTGAATATATATTAGACATCTTAGCTTTTTCTCCTGAAGAGTCAATACTGAGCTAGTCGGTCTTATATTCAATGATAAGCTGCTTGAATTTATTTTCAATGTTTACTTGAGCAGTTATTATTTGCTTTTTTACTTTTATATGCATTATTCATGCTGAACGAAAACATGTACGCTCAAGCCATAATTCTTAATACACAAGTATTGGACTATTATGGTCTTAAGAAGGGAAAAATTTGTTTCCTTCTTTGAATTTTCAATTCTATGGATTTAGGTGGGGATAGCCATACTGTAGTTAGTTGAGGTACCTTTTATGTTGTGTATGGCGTCAATTTAATCTATTAATAGCCTGAAAAAGCTTAAGGTCAGTAGGTTGTCAAGGACTGCTATGTGTGTCAGAAACTTGTCATCACGTTCGGATTGCGTCAAAAAACATGTCGTGGTGTTGCCTGTTTTGATTATGATTTCATCTGATGAAATCGCAGTCCTACGTAACTGGTGTTGCCTGTTCAGATCTCTAATTCTTGTTGGCTTTAGAGCCTTGCAGACGTATGGCTTATCAATCACCACTTTTACGAGAGCCATATCTGCTATATCTATATATTTGGTGTCATCCTCGCTCTTGTTGGCATCAGCCATATCTTGTTGGCTGCATTAGCTATGGTACGTTGTGAGCAATCATATGTGGGTTGACTAGTCGGTTTAACTATGTTGGCAATGGTTCCTTGACTTGAACATTTGGCCCCATAGGGGGTAAAAAATGCTGATTTACGTTAGGCACTGCAGGCTGGGGTGTGTGACGTTGTGGTTAGATGTTTATATGTTGGATATATTCTTGCCCCCAAAGGAAGGGTGTTGCAAGATTCTAAGCATCTAGGACTACAGGTGAAGGATTTACCTAGATCACAAGAGGCCCTTGCACCCGAGTAACCTGATGTCCTCTTTGGAGGTTTTCGGCGATCATCGATTGTCGAGCAATTTCTCCATTTGGATCCGCGCTAGCGTACGGTAATCCTTCGCTGGGTGCTATTGGCAAGGTTTCGCCCTTTGGTGATATTCAAATGGGTGTGATCGTAGACGTAGTTTGCATTATTGTTCCAAACTGTATTGCATGACCTCCCCAATTTTGATGGAGACCCTGTTCTTAGTTGGGTTGGTGCGATGGACCCTCCATGTTGACCTTGCGTGCATTCATGATAAGTGTTAACGATCAAAGACCTAAACACATCAGTCATACGCCTTACCACATAATTAGCGAACTCGTTCTGAGTTTCTTCAATAGTCCGCCTCATGGTAGAAAGTGCAACTGGTGTGAGCTCAGTTTTCCTTCTATCTTCAACACGTTGCCTCGACATATTTGTGACCTCCCCTCGAGATTGGTTAGCAACCTCGGTATGAAGAAGTTGAACGGATGATGTCTCAGCACGGGTATTATTTTTCGCCATCGATGCAGCTTGTTTGTCAGTAGTATTGTCTGAGCTGGTTCTACTCCGGGTGCGTGGCATAGCACTCTCTCTACGTAACTCAATAAGGGTCCCACTGGACGTGCCAAAAAGATGTTTCGTCGGTTTTATCCCGTCGAAAATCTTTCACCGAACGTTGGGTTTCGGATTTTATTAGAGAAGACTTGGGTCTTGAATCAAGCTTGGACAGAGAATGTCAAATGCGTTTATTAAGCCCAACTTATATCTTACAACTTGGTTTGGTAATACACCAAACTCGACAATACTAATAAGGGGATGACAACTCGCAAATACCGAGACCAAGCTATGTCAAAATCTAATCAACGACATAACTAATATGCAACATTACCATTCAAAGTATGCCAGAATTTAATCAATAACGTAACTTGAAAGAATATAGTTTGAATCTAATCAATAGCTATACTCCAAACACAACCCCGGAATTTAATCGACGATGCTGAACTGACGGCACAACATTGGAATTTAATCAATGATGCTAAACCTGATAAAGATCCTCGTTGGAATTGAATCTACGACACAGAATCTGCAGGTTTCAATTAAAACTACTTTTAATGCACTAAGAATAAAGGCTAGATAAAAGATGTGTTATGTTGTTTTTTCTGAGGAGTCCTCTACTTTAGAAATACTCACGTATTTATAGAGCAGCTTGATAATTGTTGATCGAACACTTCTCCTTGAAAATTGTTTTTCATTTCCTTACGTTTCGTGCTTTAACCGTTTCCTGACTTATCAACGTTACTTACGCTCCTTGGTATCACGTAATAGCTAATTTTTTTCCACGTGTCTCTTTATTTCTTGTCATTCTTTAACTTCCTTGATCTTCACGCCCACGGTCATATCTTTACCTTTTGACAGGTGTAAATGAATTTTTCGCCACGTATCACCATGATTTCATATCACGTGCAAAACTCGTGGTTTTGGACTTTGTCGACGTCGCGTGCAAAACTCGTGATCTTGGATTCATTGATGTCACGTGCAAAGCTCATGATCTTGGATTTGTCGACGTCATGTGAAAAACTCATGATCTTGAACTCGTCGATGGCACGTGCAAAGCTCGTGATTTTGGACTTGTCGACACTTGCATGACGTGTCTTGTCGATAATTACCTTAGTTCTTCTTAATGCTTCTAGGCTTGACTTGCGGCCTTTTTCGGAATTTCGCCATGTGGGCCGTACTTTACATCCTTTGTAATTTGTAACGGGCCCGCTCCCACAAGGGGTAATTTTGGGTGTCAACAGTCACACTATCATTTTCCTATTTCGCTCATTTCCAATCTGCACCTCAATGTCCACTATTTCGACTCTCATGGAAATTGGGCTCTTGCATAACGTGTATGAAACAAAAAAGATTTCCATAACCATAATTAGGACCATGAAGGTTACCGCCAAAAAGGCCCCCCACTCCGGTATGCTAAGGAGGCTACCAACTAGGACTCGCCTTCCACCCATGTTAAACGTTGCGAAAGGAACCGAGGAGCTGCTCGGCGCCAATGCCACGGTAGCAGCGACTGTGGCCGAGGCGGTGGTGATGGCGGTGGAGGGGGTGGCGACGGCGGCAGCGGCAGTAGCAGCAGAGGGGACGGTGGCGGTGGCGATGGCGGCGGAGGGGACGGTGGCGGTGGTAGAAGAGGAGGCAATGGCGATGGCTGCGGAGTGCGCGGCAATGTCGATGGTGGCGATGGTGAAAGCTGCAGCGGTGGTAGAGGGGACAGTGAAGGCAGCGGCCGTGGGGGAACGGGTGGCAACGGTGATGATGACGGCGGGGGAGGGGGCGGTAACAGCGACGGCGACGGTGGAAGCTGCGGCGGTGGCGAAGGGGACGGTGGCGGCGATGACAGCGGCGAGGGCAGCGGTAGAAGCGGAGGTGGTGGTGATGGCGATGGAGGGGGCGGTGACGGCGACAGTGGCGGTGGAGGCCGATAGGACGGTGGTGGCGGCAATGGTGGGGGAGGGGGCGGCGTCGACGAGAGAAACGGTGATTAAAACTAAGAAAGTAGCCATTTTATGTTTTTGCTTATCTCTCTTCTCGAGGACAATAATATTTCTAGGGGAGTGAGAGATGGGGGCCAGCCAGCGAGCGTTCACACGAAAGTGTCAAATTACGCTGTCAACACCAAGTCGTACCACTACAGCATTCGAAAAGGAATTTACAAAGTTTTGCATTTTATCCATTTTTGGTTAACGAAAATGTTCCTTCTTATATCACGGAAATGCGGACGACATCATTTTATTCCTTCACGCTACGGAAGTGTAACAACTAAATATGACTACTCATGCACCACCAAGCAGCTTTATCGTCACGATGAAATTGACTATATAAGGATGTTATAAATTCAATACGAGAGCTTATTGAATATATATTAGACATCCTAGCTCTTGTCGGCATCGGCCCAACGAACTTCAACCCGTCAACCATACCTTTTGTCTTTTTCATGATGAGACTTTCATGCTTAGTAGATATGGTTAACAACTGCAATAGATCTGAATTTCATGCTTATTAGCTATGGTTGACAACTGGAACAGATCTAAATATGGTTGTCCAACCATTCTTTCTCAGATCTCAAACTTTTGTCCATTAAAAGTGAGGTCTGCAAAAATCTTTTCAGGTAAAGGGACTAAACACTTATTCCTTGAGTATTTATAGAGCAACTTGATAACTGTTTACCGAACACTTCTCCTTAAAAATCGTTTTTCACTTCCTTACGTTTCGCACTTTAACCGTTTCCTGACTTATCGACGTTACTTACGCTCCTTGGGCATCACGTAATAGCTAATTTTTTTTCCACGTGTCTCTTTATTTCTTGTCATTCTTTAACTTCCTTGATCTTCATGCCCACGGTCATATCTTTACCTTTTGACACGTGTAAATGAATTTTTCACCACGTATCACTATGTTTTCAGACCACGTGCAAAACTCGTGCTTTTAGACTTTGTCGACGTCGCGTGCAAAGCTCGTGATCTTGGATTCGTCGTTGTCACGTGCAAAGCTCGTGATCTTGGATTTGTCGGCGTCATGTGAAAAACTCATGATCTTGAACTCATCGATGGCACGTGCAAAATCCCGACTTCACTTTTATTTAAGTATTCAGGCGATAATATAGTTACATCGATATAAGTATGACTGACGTATGCATTAATATAAGTATTCAGTCGATAATATAGTCACACTATCTTTCACTGATTTCCAATCTGCAGCTCAATGCACGCTGTTTTGATTCTCATGGGGAAAGGATACCTGCAGAACCTGTACAAAACAAAAAGTAATCCCATAACCAAGATTAAGATCACGAAGGCTACCGCCAAAAGGCCCCCCAGCTCCGTCAGACTGAGGTTGTTGCCAATTGGCCTTCCACCCATGTCAAAGTTCGGCGCGCACGCCACGGCAGCACCGACCATGGCCGAGGCGGTGGCGATGGCGGCGACGACGGCTGCAGCGGAAGCGGCAGCAGTAGCGGCGGCGGCGGCGGCGACGGCAGGGGAGGGGGAAGCGCTGGCGACAGCGGCAGCGGTAGAAGCAGAGGCGGCGGTTATTAGGATGGAGGGGGCGGCAATGGCGACGGCAATGGTGGAGGCTGAAGGGACGGTGCCGGTGGCGACGACAGGGGAGGGGGCGGCGGCGAGAGAAACCGTAATCAAAAGTAAGAAAGGAGACATTTTTTATGTTTTCGGTCATCTCTCTGCTCCAATATTCATAGGGCAGAGGGAGATGGGGGAGTCCGTGAGCGCTCACACGAAACATTCGAAAAGGGAAAGTTTTGTTTCCTCTGAAATCTACGGATTTAGGTGGGGATAGTCGGTATGGTGTTGCCCTGTTTTGATCATACTGCGGTCCTGGCAGAAGTCCGCGAGCGTTCACACGAAACATTCGAAAAGGGGAAGTGTCGTTTCCTCTTAATTCTACGGAATTAGGTGGGGATAGTCGGTACGGTGTTGCCCTGTTTTGATCATTCCTACGTAATACTATTCTCAAAAAACATAAACAAGGTGAGACGGGTCGAGTAATCTCAAAAAACATAAACAAGGTGAGCCGGGTTGAGTTAAAAAAAAAAAAGGAGCCGAAGGGTAAAATTGGGCTCGTCGCGAGGCCTACGCTTCGGTGTTGCAATCGTGTACATAGGACGTGCGCTAGCACCCAAGTCTTAGGCATCGAATTTACACCCCTACTACGCCTGCACGCGAGGCATAGTATTTGTACCATGATAATTACCGTTTCAAATGAGTGTATATGTATATAAAGTACTCCATAACTTTCTTTCTTTTTTAATATGGGACTAGTGTTTTTCCACTTCCTATTTCCAACTCAAGGATATTCTTTGAGCATCAATTTTTCATTCATTCACCCATCAATTTATCTCATATTTCCAACATGTGGCACCAAAGACTCGCCCATTGAACATTACCTATCGCAAGATGATGCAGTACGTAGTCCAATTTTCTCCTGAGTTCCATTGGAGCTGTTAGTATTCGTATAAAAAGTATGAGAGACCAAATGTTAGAAACTTTTTACCTAACGATAGGTGAAAATAGAAATTGTTCCTTCCACGACTTTTGCCATCCCTCGGTCAATATGGAACCCGCTGAAACATTATTGTGTTCCTGCATGTTTGAAATTGGTATCTGTGGTAACCGTAGGAATGTTGCATTTGCCTTTCAGCTTACGAGGACGGGTCGATCTGATGGAACTTCCGTGCGGTCATCATTTTCAGTGTACCTGTGTAGATAAATGGCCATATGTAAATGCTACCTGCCCACTATGCAAGCATAACAACTTGAAGAGTACCAACAACAGAACGGAGGAAGTATAGAAGGCCCAAGTGCCTGGCACAAACTACATATTCCTGAACTTCTAGTTCAAGAGAATTCGAGTTTCAGAGCATGTTGAAGGACAAGCTGTGGGCTGTAGTTGTAATAGCAACGTCATATGTGTTCTGTCTGTCCTAGTATGTACGTTTTCAACCTCTCCTTCTTTGTACATGTTCATGTCTGGATTTTACCGAGTCTGATGATTCAAGAGACCACCTGAAACGTGAAGAACGAGGTGTTGGTTACCTTCTTTGTCAGGCCAACAACGTGATTTAATATGTTATGATAGTGACAACAACATAAGATTGCTTTCCACCTAGTTATGTGTGTGCGTATGCATTTTTTGAGTGTGTACCCTGAGAAGTGCAACTCTTTGAGGAAAAAAATCCTTCTTTATCGTTTTCATTTGATTTTAAGTTGGTGTTTTACAACTGTTTCTGGGCATGATAATATGCCTAACACAACCTGGAGAAGATCAGGACATAGTGGCCAATTTGTGATGAAACTAAAGAGATGTCGGGTCAGAATGATGTTATTGCAGTCGAGCGAGAGGCAAAAGCAACAACTAAAAGTGGCCATTGGCATTCAAAAAGCTCTCAAACAGCTCTCCATGCACTATTTTGAATCCTTTCGCTGATCCGTAAACTCGGTTTGTATCTCAGGATTACTTAGCGAGTTCCAGCCTTTCGGTGTTAGAACTCGGAAGTGGATTAAGCCAAATTGGCCGCCGAGCTACCGTATTTGCTCACGTATTCACTCTATTTCTTAGAACTCTTTTTTTCTCTCTTATTTCTATATCTAAGTCCATTTCACTTACTAGATACCTACGGAATCTAAACTGTAGATGTTCAATTGTTTTCATATGAAATATTACTAACCGCGATATGGGGATCAAACCTAGGCCACAATGCTTTGAGCACTATGTCAGAGCCTCAGAGGTTGTTGACATGACATGTTTTCCTAAATCAATTATAATGTCGCTCGAAATTTGTTTGAAGTTGCAAGTGGGCGAAGCTGGTTCTTGGGTCCAAAAACCAGTCGGTTTGGTTTTAGACCGGTTCAATTCCCAATTTCAGGTACCGGAAAGCAACGCTCATATAATACTTTACAGATTCTTATTCTAAAACCTAACTGCTCCGGAAACGACCACCTCTATTTTAAAATTTTCCCCCTTTTGGCACGTGAACTTACTAATTTTTTTTATCAACGGCATGCACTGGACTCTTTGAATTCCCGAATATTGTACAAACTGTGGTGTTTTGCCGTCACAAACACCGAATAATTACCGGAGACAAACAGCGTTACCTTTTACATGCATGTATAAAATATTTAGACTATACAAATACTTTTTAAAAGTACAAACAAATTATTAGTTTAAAATATGGTTCTTGAGGCCGTGAGCCGCTATGACTGTGACCTCGACGGAAATTGGGCGAGTCTGAATCTTGTTGCTTGTTATGTGGAGGCAGATCTCGATTCAAAGCTAGACTTTTGAGGGTGTTTCAAGGGGAACTGGGGAGTGAAGTGGGTGGAGAAGAGATTGACCTTGGAGGAGCGAGGACGAAGTTGAAGGATGATGATTCTTGAAAGTTAGATCAGATGGTGGATGGGCTTGGAGGGGTTTTGGAGTGGTATCTGACGGTGATTTGACGCGAAACTTGGGCAACGCACGCCCGACGAAAATAAATAATAGAATCTCCACTTGGCGTGAGGTGGGTGGTGTTGTTATCCATCCACGGCAATCTCCATGCTTGTTACCGTTAGGTCGTGCCACGCATTCGATTTGGGCATTTCCAATTTAAAATTTAGAAGAAATTTACGAAAAACTTGCTCAATGTGTCCTAATTACGTAATTTTGGAAGCGCTTAAATTTTTCGGAGGATGCGATGACCCCAACCCCCTACATTTAGTCCAAGCATTTAATTTCGGTCTCAATTCTTGAAAATCTATCTCTTCACTAATATGCGTTTATTGCATTATAAAGTCCTACATGGAAAGGATATTAACTACAAAAAGGATACCCATTTTTGTATTTGCTCGCGTGAACTGTCTTTGTTTGTTTTTGCCATACTTGATTTCCGGGCTAATCTCTCTTCTCTTCTTGCATACATTTCACTTTATTTCAAATAAGGGCATTTGTTAATATCTAAATTTTAGAGGTATCAATGGGTCGGGTTTTCATGATACCCGACCCGATCCGAAATATTGAACATTTATGCTTGGTCCGACCCGAGCCAAGACCTAAACAAGATATAGCCACACGATTAGGTAGGATTAGGTCAGGCCGGCTATCGTGTTTCAAATTTTTATTTTAAAGTAAGATTAAGTTACAAATGTTTTTCAATAATCGCTTAGGAGTCCCACATCTCCAAAGACTGCGAAGATTCATAATGCGACATACCTCAAATGTTTTCTAATTTTGGTGATTTAATTTATGCCGTCTTGCCAATTGTCATTCATTTTCTTTTCCTTTTTCATACCTAAATCAAAAAGAATTTATACTTCTGGTTGATGGAAGAACAGTTGAGACAGAACCAAATCATTCCAAAGAACACATGCTAGTGGCATCCGGCATTGAAGAAAGGGAAGAGCTAAATATCAACAAAGGCATAGGCACTTCATGAGGAAACTTGCGCTGGACGCTTTTTAGTCAAACAGACTAGTAAACTCAGTCCAAGCAAATCCCAGACTCGCATATGTGAGGTGGGTCAACGAAAGCTCAAGCATCAGAAAAATTGCAGAATTAGAGTCAAGTGACATGCACATGTCATGATGTTATAGTCGCCTTGCTGCCCCTAGCAACATACTCCTAGCAATGGTACGCCCTGATTTCACCGAGGCCGCTGCACGATATATGCAGAAAAACAGATGCAAAACTCAAAAACATGATATAATCTCAAGCACAAGAGCGCAATGTAAACAACACAAATTTGGGACCATCCTAAGTGACTCGCGCATAAACTTTCCACTCGTGAGGAGTGTAACCCTCGGGGTTTCTTCGCTCAAATTTTAACACCACCTGGAAAGGGGTGCAGTAAACATTTAAGCGACAAAGCATATATTAACTCTCATTCTAACAAAAGTGAACAGTATAATAAGAGCACCAAGGCCATACCAGTTTGGACCCCTTTGAAGTCGAAGGACCAACAGGTCAAACGGCATGAACTTGTCCAAAACTTCCCCTCCCTGGTCGTCCTTCTATTCGGTAAATTGGAGAATCACCAATCTGAACTCGAGAAAAAGAAATTTTTCAGTGCTTAACATTCACGGTGTAGATGAAACTTGCACGTCGAGATCGTTGAACCGAGCGCATTCGGACAGAAAGCATCGAAACTTGTCGGTACTACATTCTTGACAGAAAAATGCCGTTGATTCGGCTGATGCTGAATGCTTAACAGAAAAATAAGTGATTTAACGGCTATTTCAAGAACATATATATATATATATATAATAGTCCCACCAGCGATTTAATTTTTTTTTATCAGGCTTAGTTTAGTGGTTTTCTTTTACAATTATTACCCTTTTATTTGGATTTTGATTTGAGAATTTGACTCTACGTTGCATTAGCATTTTGTCTCACGTAGATAAGAAAATAAAGAATTGACAATCATCATTCTTAATTTTGACATGATAACATTTTGCACTCTCTTTACATAGAATTACCGATTTTACATCTTTGGAGAAAGGCTTACAAGTAAAAAGACTTGATTGCCCTTCTTTCCGACCTTTGCATCGAATTCCATAGCATGGTTCCTCAAAATCTCGCCACCGTGAGTAGACATTGCGGATGACCTTGAGCTAAGCTCTTCTATGGTTGTGCGGAGAGAGAGAAAGAGAGAGAGAGAGAGAGAGGTGAGCACCACCGGAGATAGAGATATGATCGGCAGCCCCACTGACAGGCGGCGGCGGCAGCAATTGCCGGCAGCCAGAGTTAAAGCTAGGGTTATTTTGGGGATTTCCTGTGGGTAAGTAATTTGGAATAAGTGATGGGGGCATTTTGGGGAGGTAAAAATGGCAATTTCTAAGTAAAACCATGCAAATTGGTAGCCATAACTTAGGATAAACCGGTCATTTTAGTGAGGACGCCCCCGTGTATTTTCCCATTTAATTATCATAAGCGTTGAGACGTCAACCGAAATAACAGCATTTTGCCCATCTTCGCTTTCAACAGTTCGTTCATCCCCCCATAACCAACAGACTCTTCATGCACTGCCCACTCGTTCTCTTCAAGTACCCAAATCATTTTTTCCTGAAAAAAAAGAAACAAGAACAGAAAGGAATAACTCTTCTTGATCCGTCCCTTTCTCTTCGAAAGAAGATCTCCTCCATATCAACTCAGGCCGACATGGGAGGAGACAGCGCAGTTCAGAACCGTCTCAAGATCGGATTAAAGCCGGGAGGGTGGATATGGATCAGTCTAGAAGTCGACATCGCAGAAGCAAGACTCCTCGACAGGTACTTGCAATGTTCTTGGAAATGGGTGGTTTGGTAAAGGAAGTATAAAAATGCAAGTCAAACACCATGTTCAATAGTTTTTGGGCTGTTCTTGCTTTTAGGTTTGAGAAATTCAATTCCGAGGGAACCACCAGTGGAGACGATGCAGTTCAGAACCGTCAAGATTGGATTAAAGCTGGGAGGTTAGATATGGATCAGTCTGGAAGTCAACGTCGTAAAAGCAAGACTCCTCGACAGGTACTTACATTGTTCTTTGAAATGGTTGGTTTAGCAGAGGAAGTATACAAGTGCAAGTCCAACTCCATGTTCAATAGTTTTTGGGCCGTTCTTGCTTTTAGGTTTGAGAAATTCAATTCCAAGGGAACAATCAGTTTCGTTCTCGTTTTTGTGCTGTTTCAGCAAAGATTAAACAGAGCCAAAGGGTCAAGCATGAAAAAGAATTTGGTGGGTCATTTTCTACTATTTTATTGGCTGACGAGAAAAAGTGGAAGTTTTCATCCATTACATGTTTATAGCTAAAATCCCCACTCAAGTTCCGTGAATTGAGTTTCTGTCATCATCTACTTTTACTCCATTTGAGAACTCCATGCATCACAATATCAGATTATATGTTCCCGACAGTTGTAAAGCTTTTTGGTACAATGCAATCGGTTCAATATTCATCATGCACGTTCCAAATATGTATTGAAAATTTGATTGTCTCAGGTTCAGATCGATGATTCTCCAGTGTATAGGATAGGAAGAAAACTGGGAAAGGGAGCTTTCCAGCAAGTTTATGTCGCTCGAGCCATCAGTGCTTCAACTTCAAGTGATCAAAAAGGTGTGGAAGCAACAGAGGTATGGCCTCAAGCCCTGAATCTACCATTTTCAGATAATTTATTACATTGGTGCCTTTACTTAACATGATACAATGCGGCACTATCTAGGTGGCCATAAAATTCGAGCATAAAGACTGCAAAGGACGTGAAGGTGGCATCCTTAATGAGTGGAAAGTTTATGAGTGAGTCCTTTAGTATTATTGCATGTACATTTTGCTTTATCGTGCTCTAGCATGTGACATTTGATTAGGGAAGAAATTTCGCATATGCCTTCTGCATATCGCACTGATTTGGGTGAAAGTCAAGGCATACTACTGCTCCAAGTACATTACAAAGGGGCAACAAAGTGACTATTACGTCAAGGTATGTGTATTCCCTTCGACTCGTAATTTGTAGTCTTAGAATGCAGAGTTTTCGATGATCTTCTTCGTATATGCAGGTCATGGATTTGCTTGGACCTAGTTTATAAGCCCCTTCGGTCAACAACTTTCAAAAGTATATTTCCCCGTGAAATTAACAATGTTGCGAACTTATGCGGAAGAGCAAAACACAGAACACAGAGATTTACGTGGTTCGATCACAACATGATCTACGTTCACGGGCGAGGCAAGACAAGATTCCACTATAATCAAAAGAGAGTACAGTTTTCAGAAGTTGAAATAACGACAAAAGCTTACGGCTCACAAAATTCTCTGAAAACAAAATTCTCTCTGTGTACATCAATGAGAAAACCTAGCCGCAGTATAAATAGGGCACCCAACCCTCCGCGTCGCGAACCAAATCTCAATTTTCGGGTCGCACAAAAAATATATCGGGTCGGGTCATGAACCGGACCAAGTACATAAAATTCAAGACATATTTAACAAACAACTTTTACGGTGTCTGCTCTACAGGTTCTCTTAAACAATCTCTAATTCTCTTTCAGCTTCTGACGTTAGCTCCTTCCCTACTCCAGCCTGCCATTGGAAGCAATTGCATGTATTGCCGTTGAAGCAATTTCTATACTTGAGAAGCTGCACTCTGGAGGGTAATAGCTGACTAGCTTTCAATCGCATGGTTGTTAGCATTTTCTTTTTCAAATCAAAGTTACGGTAGACCAGACTATCATAAATATATACCAGGTTCAACTTTTGTGATGTTTCTCATGTATGCTTCTTATCTGGGCAGGTACATCCATGGTGACATAAAACCAGATAACTTTTGGCTTGGTCCTCCGGGAACTCCTGATGAGAAAAGATTATTTCTAACTGACATTGGATTACGTATCTGCCAATTGCATGAATACTTTAATTCCCTATAAATTAGTGATTGCGAAGGAGAAATGCACATGTCTCAACCACTACAAAAAAACACCGGATTTGCGACGGCATTTGCGACGGAAATTTCGCAAAAATCCGTCGCAAATCGAATTTGCGACGGAAAAATTTCCGTCGCAACTAGCGCGTCGCAAATTTTTGCGACGGAAAATTGAAAAATTCGTCGCAAATTTGCGACGGAAAAAAATTCGTCGCAAAATCCGTCGCAAAATTCGTCGCAAATTTGCGACGGAAACAATCCGTCGCAAAATTCGTCGCAAATAGTCCGTCGCAAATTTGCGACGAACTCCATCCGTCGCAAAATTCGTCGCAAAATCCGTCGCAAAATTCGTCGCAAATTTCGTCGCAAATTAGCCACGAATACAATCCGTCGCAAATTTGCGACAAACTCAATCCGTCGCAAAATTCGTCGCAAAATCCATCGCAAATTTCGTCGCAAATTTCGTCGCAAATTTGCAACGAACTAATTCCGTCGCAAAATTCGTCGCAAAAATCCACTACAAAAAAATAAAGGATTAGCGACGAATTTTGCGACGAAAAATTTGGCAAAATCCGTCGCAAATCGAATTTGCGACGAAATTAGCGACGGAAAAAATTCCGTCGCTAATAGGTCTTTGCAAAATTTTGCGACGGAAAAAATTCGTCGCTAATTATTCGTGGCAAAATTCGTCGCAAATTGGGTCGAAATTGTTTTTTGGTCTCGAAATTATTTTTTTTTGCGTCGAAATTACTCGTGGCAAAATTCATTGCTAATTATTCGTGGCAATATTCATCTCAAAATGCGTCGCTAATGTGCCACGAAAATTTTTTTTGGTCTCTAAATTGCAACGAAATGTTTTTTTTTGTGTAAAAATTGTTGCGAAATGTATTCGTGGCAAAATTCGTCGCTAATGTTTGATGAATTTTTTTTTTTTTGGTCATTAATTTGCGACCAACTGATCCAGCGTCTGCCCCTCAACATTGACCGAGTACTCCTTCAAAACATATGCAAAGTTCAAAGGCTCCGTCATTTGGGCCACAAAGTTCTTCAGAAGAGTATATTGCCCAGTAGAAACAGAGAATATGGCATTGGACGCTTTATACAAATTGTACGAAGAGGGATAAAAGTACAACCGGACGAACTTAGAACCGATGTCCGGTCCGAGGTCCACACCCGGCCATCGGTATCGGTGGTCTGTGGATCCGCCCCGCAATTCAGCAGGACCTTATCGGTGGGCACATAGTTCGCCCCCAAAACCGCCACCGCCACCAACGACTCGGACAAGCATAGAAACACCAGGGCCGGCCCGGCGCCGGTCATCGCGGTATTCCTCATCCAGGACAAATGAGCTCTTCAAATCGTCATCGTCTTCGCATACAATCTCCAAAGAATCAACATCCTATAAAAAAATCAACAAAGGAAGAGAATAAGAAAGTGTGGACTACATAGAAATAATGACAAACTGGCGTGCATTTTTGTGAATGTCGAGAGAACGAAGCGGAATCTCACAGCTCACGTTCCTCTTCTACATCTCCTTTGTCAATCATCAAGTTTTCCTCCTCTTTCTCTTCATCAGCACCCGATGCATCCAACGCCAAAACGAATGGGTTCTCAAAATCCTACGCACGGCTCAGAGGTACCCAGTGCAGTCTGTACACTCTGCTCGACCCGCCAACACGCAACGTATCGCCCTCGCTCAGCTCCACAACAACTCCAGGCTCGATCTTCTTCCCGGAAACCCAAGTCCCATGCACTAAACCCGAAAAGACCATCAGAATGAACAATTCGACATCCGAGTTCGCATTTGCGCTCTGCGCACTCAACCGACGGTTTGCCCTAACAGCCGAAACTCGCCGCTATCTCCCGCGGAACAAAACCTCTACATACAGCAACCTACCTCTGGGGCCAAAAACGAAAAGAGAAAGCAATCGATGAAAATACCTGAAGACAAGTCGACGACGGAGAGCGCCCGCCGCGACGGATCCGAATGAATCTGGAGGTGAAACCTGCTGACGCTGGGGTGAGTCAACATGACGTGGCAGTCGGGGTGCCGACTGACGATCAGCACCTCGTCTCGGCCCTCCCGGCCCGCGACCTCCGCATCCGCGCGGTGCCCGGCCGGTTCCGGACCGGCGAGGCCCTCCTCCGGCGGCAGCGGCGGCGGAGGGGGAGGGGGCTTGTTGACGACGAAGATGTTCTTGAGGACGGCGCCGTTCTTGAGGACAGTGAACACCGGGATCCGGGGCTCGTCGCTGCCGACGATCCTCGGGTGTTCGCCGCGAGTGGCCATCGTCTCAAATTTTCGACGATTTGAGGAGAGATCGCCAGGCTGCAGAGATCAAGAAAGAGAGAGAGAGAAGAAGAGGAAGAGGAAGAGGAAGAAGAGGGAGAAGCAGCTGAGAAAGTCGGAGCAGAGGACGTTCGCGCGAGGAGGAAGAAGAGAAGAAGAAGAGGAGGAGGAAGAAGACAAAAAAAAGAAAAAGGAAGAGGGAGAAGAGGGCAAAAGGACAGGCGGGAAATTTTCTTTTCTTTAAGTCAAATGGGCGGGATTTTTTTGGTTAAATCTGCGACGGAAAAGTAGTCCGTCGCAAATTTGCGACGGACTAATTTATATTTCCGTCGCAAATTTGCGACGGACTAGTTTTTCCGTCGCAAATTTGCGACGGACTAGTTTTTCCGTCGCAAATTTTCAATAGGGTTATTTTTCCTTTGAAAATTTGCGACGGACTTATTTTTCCGTCGCAAATTTGCGACGGACTATCTTTTCCGTCGCAAATTTGCGACGGACTAATTTATATTTCCGTCGCAAATTTGCGACGGACTAATTTTTCCGTCGCAAATTTTCAACAGAGTTATTTTTCCTTTGAAAATTTGCGACGGACTAGTTTTTCCGTCGCAAATTTGCGACGGACTAGTTTTTCCGTCGCAAATTTGCGACGGACTAATTTGTCCGTCGCAAATTTTCAACAGAGTTATTTTTCCTTTGAAAATTTGCGACGGACTAGTTTTTCCGTCGCAAATTTGCGACGGACTAGTTTTTCCGTCGCAAATTTGCGACGGACTATCTTTTCCGTCGCAAATTTGCGACGGACTAATTTATATTTCCGTCGCAAATTTGCGACGGACATATTTTTCCGTCGCAAATTTGCGACGGACTAATTTTTCCGTCGCAAATTTTCAACAGAGTTAATTTTCCTTTGAAAATTTGCGACGGACTAATTTTTCCGTCGCAAATTTGCGACGGGCTAATTTTTCCGTCGCAAATTTGCGACGGGCTAATTTTCCGTCGCAAATTTGCGACGGACTAATTTATATATCCGTCGCAAATTTGCGACGGACTAATTTTTCCGTCGCAAATTTTCAACAGAGTTATTTTTCCTTTGAAAATTTGCGACGGACTAATTTTTCCGTCGCAAATTTGCGACGGGCTAATTTTCCGTCGCAAATTTGCGACGGACTAATTTATATATCCGTCGCAAATTTGCGACGGACTAATTTTTCCGTCGCAAATTTTCAACAGAGTTATTTTTCCTTTGAAAATTTGCGACGGACTTATTTTTCCGTCGCAAATTTGCGACGGACTTATTTTTCCGTCGCAAATTTGCGACGGACTTATTTTTCCGTCGCAAATTTGCGACGGGCTAATTTTTCCGTCGCAAATTTGCGACGGGCTAATTTTTCCGTCGCAAATTTGCGACGGGCTAATTTTCCGTCGCAAAATTCGTCGCAAATTTGCGACGGAAATTTTTCGTCGCTAATTTGCGACGGAATTAGAAATCCGTCGCAAAGTTTGTCGCAAATTAGCGACGAAAAATTTCCGTCGCAAATTTTCGTCGCAAAATTCATATTTTTTTGTAGTGAACGTTTATTCATGACCTTGCAGCTATGAGATGGCAAGATCCCTCCACTAGTTCGCACGTTAAGTACAACCAAACTCCAGATGGTTTCAGGTTCAGTCAAAATGATGTTAACATCTTCAATATGCACATACCACATGACCTACTTGTGTAATTACTGTTCCATGCACCACAAAAAAATTTGTTGCAGAGGAACAATTCCATCTGCAAGTGTGCACACTCAACTTGGTAGAACAAGTAGCAGAAGAAACGACCTAGAGTCTCTGGCTTACATGCTCGTTTATCTTATCCGCAGTCATTTGCCTTGGCAAAGACGTAAGGTTTCATTCTCTATACCAAGAGAAGATTTCTTGAACCACACACCTGTATCTGTCTTTTGATCACCGCAGTTTTTTCAGGGAGGAGATAGAGCTTTCCCTGTCTGCAAGCAAAAGATGGCCACGCCTCCATACACCGTGTGATACTTGTCCTAAGCCTTACCAGCAGTTCACCACGTTTGTGCTCAATGTGAAATTCGATGTAGATACATTTTTCTCTTCGATGGGATCATTCGTGAAAATCCATACGTTTGGCCCGTGCACACCGATGTCGCTCAGGAGGTAGTATACTATTCAAGTACAAAGCAATAGATATTAATGAAATTTCTCGTTTGAGCTCGTCCTCTAATTGAGCCATGTCTTTCTCTTTCATGCGATGCACGCACGTATCGGGTACCACGTAAGGGATAGCGGTTAAATGACAACGACGAGCCATTAAGGAAAATACGAATGGGATCGAAACTAACACAATGAATAAGCATTGACGATATGCATCCACCCATGAGGCAAAGGTGAGGATTTGCATTTCAGATTTATTTAGTTTTTCTGGGGTCCCTCTTCCTCTTACTTGCAGATACTTCTCTAATTTGGATTATGTCGACCTCATCTTACCCATTGAGAAGGGACATGCGGAGGGAATGTACATCACCAGTGTGGCCTACAGTTTTCGCTCTAAGTCATGGGGCTCAATAACGGGTGATAGCGCTGGCTACACTGCTCAGATATATGCTTTTTCATGCGTCTCTCTTCCCGAGGTTCTGATTGAGCAGCTTTACTTTGGACTTTCATCTTGTTAGAAATTGGTCATCCATTTTCAACAAAAATCTAGAAACACATTTTCTTAATCAAGAAGTAGCCGAACAAGAGGAGCAAGTTTACACCAGCTGATGAAGCAAGTCAAAGAAGAACATGCTGGAAACTATGAACGTGAAAAGCAAAGTTGAACAAGCAAACATCAAGTTGGAGCATTAAAATGACTACTTTCTTTATAGCTGTTGACTCATAAATTTTAACGAGTCATTTAGGAACAATTGTATAGAAAACTAGGATTTAATTTTTTAACCACTAAACAGAAAATATAATTAGATAGCACAACATATAGTTTTAGGAGCATTTATCATATAACTTAATTGCATTTTGCATGTTAATTTGACCGGCGTCAAATGGATCTAATTGGGTGGATAGAATATTGTGAGCTTATTGAACTGGTGTGGGTGGGGTTTTGAGCCCAATTAATTTGTTTGGGTCTATGAAATAGAATTAATTGAATCAAGCCCATGGGCAAAAAATATATTGTGCTCAATTTAGAAATTAATGTTACCAAAATTTTGGTCAATTAGCAGAATATTTCGAAATGGGCATGATCTTTCGAATTCTTGAGGCGGCGATCCTCTTGGTTAAGGGGAAGGAAAGAAATAAAAAGAAAAGGGAGGAGGATCAGTAGATTTGGTTTCTTTTGTATCTCCGTGCAAAGGGGAAACAATATAAAGAATACAAAAGAGGAAAGTGGAATTTGGTCAATATAGGGGCATGTATTCTTGGTAATATAAATTGATCAATACCAAGGAGGTCTTCATGTGTCCATTGGCGTGAACAGAAAGAAAAGGCCACAATAATGGAAGGAGCTGGAATGTAATATATTCTAAAACACTCGTAAGAGGAAAATAGATTTACTCTCTTTCCTGATGGCTGCTCCTCTGCTCATCGTTGCGTCACCTAAGTAAGTTGGTGGTAGTCCGTGAAGAAGTTGTTGCTGTTGTGCCCACCTTCGACAACAATGACGACAAGGAGCCGCTACGACCTCTAGTCCTCGACGTCTCTGCTGTTTGTGCTGAGCCAACGAGTACCGCTATGACCTGCTTCCTGTCCTGGCTCCGGTGACTTTGCTCCTATTTTGTTCCAACGAGGACTCGCCGTCCATGAGCTATTTTGCCCTCACTTGATGTTTTCCTTTCCGCGAGCCCAAACGAGACTGAACTACTACGTTTGGCTTGGTCTTCTCTGGTTTTGCAGGTTCACCCCAAGGCTGGCCTATTGTTGACGGAGTCAAGATACTAAGTCCAAGCGAAGTCCAATTTGCTAATGCCCTTGCCAAATTACTCATCATCGTTGCCGTTTGCCTCTTCACCATGAGCCCCTTTGTTGCTGGCCACTTGCTTTGTCACGACTACAATCCACGAACCACCATCCACCAGTCCAAACTTGGAAAACAAATATTCGAATTAGGTAAAAATCTCATCTAATTTGCTTTTCAAGTGTAATGTTTCCTTGTTTGAAATATTGTAACCTTGTGTGAATCTTTGAATGATATTATTATATCCATTAAGTTCCCGAATAGCTTTTAAATTAGGAATTATTTTCTAATTTCATATTGTGCATATGATTGCCAGTTCGATTTCATGCCCAAAATACAACTCACGATCGCACAAAAAATTGGTTGTTAATATGATCTCATGCCTGAGCTATGATTCGTGATTGCATGGGAAACTGGCCAATCCGATCCTCATGCCTGAGATATGATTTGTCAATTTATTTTCCAAATCAAAACGGATATGGAGGCTGTCTTTGATTTTGCTTTGATTTGATTTGATTCTCTATTAAAAAAATTTCAAAAAGATTAGATATGATCAAGGTAAATTTTTCTAGACAGATTGCATGCTAGGACATGGTTTATCTAGTTAGGATAATATTCCAATTTAAATTAGGATTTGGCCTAGTTTAATTCCTAAAATGAATTGGATAATAGCTTGTGCTTTATAATAAATTTTCATTATTTTCTAATTTCCAATTTCAATGAAAAATAAAAAAAGTATCATGTGCATGTCATATAGATTAATTGCATCATGCTTGCATGTCATGTTGCTATGTCATCATAACTTGCCATGTCATTAATAATTTACCATGTCATCATTCATCACTTGCACGTCATTTAGTGATATGTTAGGTTCATGAAATTGTGTGTCATGCTAGAATAGTTGCATATTAATTTTGTTTGTCATTAGAAATCTCACGTCTAGGTTCATTGTGTGCCATATTAGAGATAGTCCATTTAATCGTCATTAAAATTAGGACATTTAGGTAAATCGTATGTTGCATGTCACGTTAGACTAGTAGCATGCACTATGTATGATTTAATTTTCACTAAATAAGAGAAAACTCCAAAAAAATACATTGAGTGAAATTGCGTATTAATTAGACATCATATTGGGTTTGTCAATGTAATTTTCTTGCTAACATTGTAGATGCTTTCATTGTTTTGAGGTAAGTCCCTATCTTGTAATTTATTTATTGCTTTGCATTATTAAGTGTTATATTTTTGGTCACGCAACCGCATAATCATCTTACATGTTGGTGGAAAAGGTATTAAAAGGGTGTTAGAGTAATCTAGCATAATGAAGTCCCCGAATCCGTAATCTTTGGTTCGTAAAAATAAACTAAGTCTCTCAATACTTTACTTAGATTTCTAATCTACCCACCAAAAGCAGATTAGTGGCGAACCCAAAATAAAAGATCTTGCATGTTAAATAACTTGAATCTAAGTTGCAAATTGGTATGGGCTTGGGGGAGCCTAAGTTTAGTCCATGCTTAATAATCCATTAGTCGAATCCCTAGATGGTGCACCCGTGGGAGGTTTAGGTCACAACAATAGCTCAAGATTTATGGGACATCGTGGAAAAAGGATACAAAGCTATGCAAGAAGCTGCCAGTGTTTCGAATGATCAACTGTAGAAGTATGCAAGGGCACTATGTGTTATTCAGCAAGCACTCTCAGAAACAGTATTTCTGAGTATAATTGGAGCAAAGACGGCGAATAAGGCTTGGGAGACAAGAAGAGTTCCAAGGATCAGAAAAGGTATGCACCATTCAGCTTCAAACTTTGAGAAGAGAATTTGAAAACTCTAAAATGAGAGTAAATGAAACTGTCCAAGAATATTGTTGAAAATTAAAGGAACTAGTTAATCAAATGAGAGCCTATGGAGATGAAATCATAGATCAAAGGGTTGTAGAAAAAATACTTGTGTCACTTACTAGAAAGTATAATCCTATTGTGACAACTATAGAAGTAACTAGAGATTTAACGATCCTATCAGTAAGTGAATTAATTGGCTATCTAAAAGCACATGAGAAAAGATTGATGGCACAAGATGAAGATTCAGTTGAAAGTTCCTTTCAGTCTAAAATAAACATACAGTCTCATCAATCTAAAAATAGAGGAAGGAGCTAATGGAAAACTAGAAGAGGAGAAACTACTCAAAAGGAAAAATATCCACCTTATGGTATTTGTAAGAACACTAATCATCAAGAGAAAGATTGCTGGTTTAGAAATAAACCACAATGCCACTTTTGTAAAAGATATGGCCATGTAGAAAAATATTGTCGCTCGAAAACAAATAATTGAGTCAACTATGTTGAAGAAAAAGAAAGTGAAGACAACATATTCTATGCAGGCCAAGTAGCAAAGGATAACAAAAACGATACTTGGTACATTGATAGTCAGTGTAGCAATCATATGATGGGGGATGAATCTATATTCACCGATATTGATACGTCGGTGAAATCCCAAGTGAAATTGGGCAACTATGCATTGGTTGAAGTGAAAGGAAAAGGTACCATTGCTGTTGAAACAAATAAAGGCCCAAAATATATTCATAATGTATATGTAGTCCCAAGTCTTGCACAAAATCTACTCAACGTGGGCCAAATGATTCAAAGCGGGTCTTCTGTATACTTTAGAGGGGATGTCTATATTATTAATGATAAATACAAAAATATTATTATTGAGGAAAACCCTTAATAGATTTTAAAGTTGACAAAACTCTCTATGCGTAACTTGTGAATCTAACATGCATTTCTTTCCAGGATAATATACTCTGGAAGGTCAGAAGGAAATATCAGATTTTACAAATTTTTCCAAAACGAAAAGTTCACACTCAGAATAAGAAGTTCAGAACGAGAAATTCAAACTCAGAACAAGAAGTTCAGAACGAAAAGTTCATACTCTAATATTCAAACTTTACTGAAGACATACGCTGACTCAAATTCTGAATCAGAAATTCTTCAAATGTAGAAGTTATGTAGACGCAGACGTTGAAATTTTTCAGATGCAGAAGTTATGCAGATGCAGACGCAGACGCTGAAATTTTTCTGACACAAAAGCAGAACTCATCACAGCTAGTGATCTGGCATGAATTTCACAAAAGGAAGGTTTTGATTGACTCAATTTCAATCAAATTGATTGATAATCAAAATATTATGACAAGTATGCATTACAACAGATTAAGCTCTACTTATGGAAATCAAGATTCTGATTGTATGGGCGATCAAAATTAGCGGAATTCAGAATCTGTCATCCAATGGCTACTCAATCCTTTCTATACAAATATGTCCAAAGTGAAGATTGGAAGATGATCCTCTGAAGACTGTCTAATGGCTAGTTTGGAAGTGGAGGAGTATTTGAGGAGATCAACGAGCAGCAGAAAGAAGTACAGAATCAAGAATCAATTAGTCCAAAGCCTAAGCATACTCTGATTCTCTCTTTTGTCTTTCTTGAGTCAAAACTTTAAGATCTTGAGGGACACTTTGTAAGAATGGTTGTGTGAGATAGAAAGTCCTATCATACGCAATAGTGCTATCACTCTAAGTTTGTAATTCCACTTGATTATATAGTGAAAATTCAACCAGTAGGCTGTCAGCGTGGGAGAGTGGACGTAGGCTTACTATAAGCCAAACCACTATAAACTTATGTGCAGTTTTTCTATCCCTCATCTTTTGCTTTACACACTACACATCAGGAGCACTGTCTTTATAGAATCTGAATATTATTCAGACTCAACTGTGATCTTTCATTTTCGCTTAAATTTATAAAAATTATTTAAGATCACCTATTCACCCCCTATAGGTGATCCTTGCTAGCCACATCAATTATTGCCTTTGTTAAAATGGAGAATAGGAACTTTCCTATTCGATGGAAATATATTGGAGATATAGCCATGAAGGCTCAACTTGATGATTCATGGCAATGGCATCGAAGATTTGGCCACTTCAACTTCACTAGGCTAAAAATTATCCATCAAAAAAATATGATGAGAGGCTTTCTAGCCATTACAGAAATTTCAGATGTTTGTGAAGGCTGTCTTCTTGGAAAACAACAAAGGCAATATGTGACATTCGAAAAATTTCCCTGTGTTTATCAATAGGTAAGAATTTAGATGTGATAATTATTGCATGTGGAAATCCAAGTCAAACGATTAATGTGGCGCTAACGTAATGTCGAACTAAATTGTCATGCCCATAATTTCGATGAATGGACCTACTATCAATTAATTATTGAATAATTGCTTATCGATTGATTTTCTAGAGTGACGATGATATGCGTATCACCGTGTTAGTTGTCAACGAAGATTGTTATACTCCGAGAATTCTTTTACCGCTTGAATGTTGAGTTGGTAATGTACTGAATTGGGTATTTTCTTATGCTTGGAAAATTTTGCTAAAAGTTTGGACGGAATCAAAATATTCTTTTGAATCATCAATGTTTTAAAACAGACACCGGCTCTCTTGTTTTCTTGCCGATTCAACTAGTGGTTGACAATTATTAAACATTTACTTTGGAAACCATGTGATTGAGCCATTTGTCTATCTTTGAACTATACCACATGCCCTTGATGAAATCATGTGCACCTCAACTAATTTAACCTTAGCCCACAAATGCCATTAGTGAATCACTCCCCACTTAAACGATCAAGATGAATTCTCTCCAAATATCTCCTCTTGCTTGTGCCTAGCTATTTACTTAGGATCATATGAAGCATTCTTATTGTGATAATTTACGTCACTACCTATAGGTTTAAGGGTTAATACCACGAAAAATCTCAAGTTGGTACACCCATAACAAATTTACCAAAAACTATTTTTTATCACAAAAAACCCTCAAACTGATATACCCGTGACAATTTTACTCCGAATTAATTTTTTGACCACAAAAAATCCAAATTGGTACACTTGTAACAAACTTATCATATGTTAATTTTCGTTAAATTTTATCATCAAATTGCTAAGTTTAATGAAACGTGATAGTTGATGAATTTACCAATTTGGGGTTTTACCCCACTGTTTGTCACAAGTTTACTAATTTGTGATTTTTCGTGATATTAATCCAATTTAACAGACACTAATGGAGGGTAAATTTGCCACAAATATACCAGTTTAGGGTTTTTTAGTGGTCAAAAAATTAGTTTGGGGTAAAACTATCACATGTGTACCAATTTAAAATTTTTGGTTGTCAAAAAACTAATTCAGGATAAAATTGTCATAGGTATATCAATTTGGGGTTTTTCGTGATATTAACTCTAAGTTTAATGATTTGACCTTATGAGCATATATTTACTTTAACCATGATTGAGTTAGCTCATTCCTTTACTCTTTGTTGAGAAAGAGCTTTCAAGCAAAGTTCCAACCCCAATTATTTCACCAATCAACTTCTCACTTCCTCTCAATTCTCGCTTTCAATTCCCAATAGTAAAAGTGAAGGTCCCACGTTCATATTATTATAGTTTGGTTCCAATCTTTCAAGTTGGTTAAGGGATTTAAGCTTGATCTTTACTCAAGCCATTCTTAAGATAAGTGAAAGCTCTAGGGATTAAGTTAGGTTATTCTACTTAGTACTCTTGATTTGATTGTATGATAGTTGAGATTTTAGTTTGAATTCGAATGCTATGTGCAAGAAGTTCTCGTGATTGAGTATTGAAAGATTATGTTTGTTTGACTAGATTTTATAAGTTCTTACATGTTTTTTTTAAGCATCCTAGTGTATTACATAAGAATTGATAGCATATTTGATGGCAAAAGTGTGAAAATGGATAAGTTGTTCAATTGAAAATGTTGAAAACAATTTAGAGGAACTTTCTGAAAGTATCGAGTCATAGTAATGAAATTATTGATTTCTATGGAAAGTTGCTGAATACAGCAAGAAGTATAGTTATCAAGCCAACGATCTTACCAATAGTCGACAAGCTGACGATCTTACCGATATTATCAATATTGTCGTGCCAAAGACCATTCGAATTGGGCCATTAATTTGGTCCTTGAAACTAGTAAACCAGGGAGACCCACAACCGATTAAAGTTAATTCTCATATATTCAAGGTCTACTAAGTGTTGTCAATTAGTCATGTGGTCGGTCTTTGAGTTGTCAATGTTCATCTTTCCAATTAATTGAGTTAAGGATGTTCAAGTTACCAATTCTCTAAAAATGTAATCATGACTTGCATGAAAATGAAAAGAGGTAAGTGTGTTATCATTACTTATATAAGTGATCCATGGAAAAGACGTGACAATTGTATTTCGGTAATAATTTGCATAAGATGATGTTGTATACCGAATGTTGGTTGTGAGAATGACTATGCATGAAAGGATGTTATTTGTTGGATGTTAATTGTGGAAATGACGTGAGTATCTCATGTTGATTATTGAACATAAGCATGTGTATGAGAAATGTAAATGATGATGTGATAGTGATTCGTCATCTACGAGATCGTAGCAATGATGCCTTGCGAATCGGGATGCCTCGTTGGATGTACAGGATGTCTCACGAATCAAGATGCCCTGTGAATCAGGATACGATGAAATAATGAATATGAAGTGTCGCGATCTACACTTTCTCAGGCCAATGGATTATCAAGACTAAACCTAACTCGAGCCCTCTCAAGCCCTACCAATTCGCAACTTAGGATTTAAGCTTTTAACATGTAAAAGTTTTCATGCTTAGAGTCGCCACTAATCTATTTGTGGTAGGTCGATTAGAAACCTAAATAAAATATAAGGAGATATATTTTATTCCTACAAACAAGAGATTCTAAGCTTGGGGACTTGGTTACACTAGATCTAGTCTAATGCCCTTTCGGTACTTTTTTTTTTCAAAAAATATTTTGGCAGACAGTTTGGATTCATTTTAACTTAGTCACTAGCAAGTGAGGTGATTATACGGGTGCACAAACCACCAAAGTAACACCCAATAATCAAAACATTAAATAAATTACAAGATTAGGAGAATTACTTACCTCGAAGCAACATAGGCATCTGCATTGTTGGCTAGAAAATCACATCAACAACCTAATATGATTTCTAATTTACAAGCAATTCACTCAATATTTTTTTCGATTTTCACTTATTTAAATGAAAGCTAACCTATGTAATGACGTGCAAAAATGAACATGCGATTAATGCAGCCTAACATGCAAACTATATGCCATGCGACGACGTAACATAATTCTAATGACAGATAAATGATTTATTTTTGGTGATTTCAAATGAAATTCGGAATTAAAAATTACTCAAATTAACATGTAATCTATCCTAGAGAAAATGATTTGATCTATCCTAAAGTGATTCCTTTTTTGGGATTTTTATTAAAATTCGAAATTTTTAAATATCCTAAATAATCCACTAAGATTAAAACAATCTTTAATTTAAACTAGGAAATATGCTACCCTAAATCCCAATTTAAATCAAATAATTATCTTATTTTTTTGGATATATTTAAGATTTCCTAAGCATGCAAAATTTCTAATTTATATCCTAACTAACATATTTTTTTATTTTCTTTATTTAAAAGGAAAACAATTAAACAAAGATAACAACCACGTTCAAACAATCCATGCAATCCATAAGATTCTTCTTATCAAATTCAAATTAGGCAAATAAATCAAACTAACGGTCATATCTATAGGGTTATAAATATCGACGGAAAGTTGATTATTCGAATTTGGAAAGCGAATAAAATCTATTATCGTATCCAAGTGATTATGGATAATATAATGATTTTCCGTATCGCCGCGTATCATACCTTAGGGATAAGGTCGGATAGTCGTCCAGATACGTTACCAAATTAGGAAAAATTCTTAATTTTGAGTATTTTCAAATATTACGGATATAGCACACATCATCCTAAGGTATCTAGCAATCCACGCACTATTCACGAAATATTCAAACACCTGAAAGATTAGGAAATTGAATATTCTATGACTTTATATGAGAATTTTACCTAATTGGTGGATATTTCCAATTCGAACTTGGATTGGACTCGGCCTTGTGGATCGGGACGGTGACCGATGGATCGACGGTGGCAGCGATGGCGACGGCGATGGCGATGGCGACGATGACGGCGATGGCGACGGTGAAGGCAATGGTGGTGCGCACGGTGGTGGCGGCGTCAGCGGCAGAGACTCGTAATTCTTGACCTTGGCTAGCTTGTGACAGTTCGAAGTGTGGAAGTTCTCGGCCACTCAGTCTTGCCACCCTTTGGTTGTGACTTGCGGCAAAGACAAGATGCAGATATCCTCTGAGTGTGTCACTCTTTTGTTTCAAGCTCTCACCATACATCATGAGCATATCTCGGGACAATCACATTTAGAACAACAGCGAAAACAAGACAAACAACATCATGAGCAAACCTTATATTTACAATGCATGCAAACATATTAAATACAAGCCCCTCGGGCCATGGCAAACATCACATAGTTTCATAGCCGACTATGAATAGCAAATTTGGCTTGGGTTGTCCTATGCCCCCCTACGGCTTCTCGCTCCTGGCTTCTTCATCTCTACCCCGGTCCCATCCGCCTGGCCATCTCACATCCCACCCATGGCTTTATCCCGGAGCCGGCCTGCTCGCATTGCCAAAGCACCGTTGAACCCATATAAGGATCCAACTCATTCTCCGTCCGCATAGTAATACCACGCCACGTACGGATGAGGCACCAAGTCCGTTAGGCCCTCATCGAACATCACTAGCGTCATGATTTGGTGATAGGCGCGGTCTTCTCTGACACTTATCACAGTGAGCATTTCAGCTCTCTGCTCCACGAGATTGCCAACGCGGGCCGGGGGAGATGCCATCCTACGGACCTGAAAAAAAAAGAGAAATAATGGAGGATGAGTCAGGGAGACTCAATAAGTAAACCTACTAATATCAAGTGAGGACGAGGGGATCACCATTGGCACAAGTCGGCCCTTACCGTACCCGCATCGATGGCAGATCAATAGCAAAGTTCATATAAGAGAACATCAAGCATGGCTATAACATGTGCACCTTGCCAATCAAGTCTTTGTTTTATCTCCAAAACAAACGTCAAACACGAAACATGATTAAATCGAGAAATGATCGAGAAATGAACCAACTACAACCAACCAAATGATCGAGAAATGGTCCAAGCAAACCGTGTCACGACGTATCACAACTTCCTTTCTCGATATTAGGAAATTTACTTACTCAACAACTAACAACACTAGAGAACGGGTTAGAAATGGGCGAGCTCGGGAAATTTCGGGCTTCCTCCTTGCTTCCTTCTTGAGTGGCCAAGCAAACCTAGGCCTACAAGGACCAAACCGTGGGCTCTTGGGTAGGAACGGGAAGAGACATGGGCCGGTTCGGGATTTATTTGGGCATGAGTTTCTTGGCCAAAACGTGAGAAAACTAGAAACAAAAGGAGAGGAAGATGGTGGATGGCGTGAAGGAGGAGAGGAAGGTGTGAGAAGAGAGAGAGAGAAGCGTGAGAGAGAGAGAGGGAGGGCTTCACTTGAGGCTTCTTGATATCCATCATGATAGGGCTTCCAAAGTCTAAGCCAATTGTGGCTTGTCATGACGAAGAGGCCTCTAAAGTCTAAATCCATTTAATGCTAGTCATGATGAAAGGGGTCCTTAAAGTCTTATGGTCATTAATTAGGCTTCTTGAACAAGCTTCATTTTTTGCCATTCATTTTCAACTTGGGCTTCAAGTTTTGACTTCTCTAGAATCATCCAATTCTAAGCTTGATTCTCTCTCTCAGTTTCCCCCTGAGCCGACCTCCAATCAAAGCATAACATATCTCATTTGAAAGATCATAAAGTCTAATTTAAATCACCAGAAGACATCAAATCCAAATTCCGATGTTCTCGTATAGAAAATGCTAAATCTTTGAAATCTAACAAAACCGGACAGCTTTGTACTGTTCACGAAATCAGACTTGAAAATATAATAAATGGACTCCGAAAATTCTCAAATTTGAATATGTCATAAAAAGGCCTTAACAAAAATTTCTTGTGAAGAACACAAAATCTGAATCTCTATGTAAACACCATTTTTAGTAGCTCAAAGACAGACTAAAAACAGTTCATTGAAACAGAATTCTTGTTTCTCAAATTAAGCTCTGTCCAGAATCCGAATCATCTCGAAAAATTCCCAAATTTATATAAGTTATAGAAAATGATGTTCTCAACAACTTTTGTGAAGGAAACATTTCCAAAATCATCCTAGAAAAGCTTGTAGAAAATAAATAAAGTGTGAACATCACCGAAATACCCATTCTGGGCAGTTTTACACGGTCTGAAAATCAGGCCATCGTACCACTCATATCAACTCCAAAAATTCTAAAATTAAAGTATGTAAAACTTCAAGATGTTTGGAGAAACTTTCAAGAAGAAAGTGTTTGGAAATTTGGATTACAAAAGTCTCCCCAAAAATAAAAAAACGAAGGGGTACAAGGGATCCGAACTGGGTTTTCCAAAACAAAAGTAAAAATTTTAGTTCCGATTGGAAAACCACCAAACTTAAACCATAGCCATTTCTCAGGAACTGAAATTGAGGATGTTACAGTGATAGCGTTGCTCACGTGTTGGAAGCTATAGATGATGTTGGACTGAGGGTTAGAGATTTCACCTAGACTGTCGCTGGGACCCCGATTGTGCAGCTGTGCTGGTCGTTGGGAAAGAGATCAACTGCGACGGTGTATTATGGAGCATCAACAACGATGGTCGACAAATAACAGCAGTGTCATCGTGGGGGTCAAATTCGGTAGCTTCGTCGTCACGTCAGAGGATTCCAGTCTCAGGAGCAGCAGGTCGTGCGAAGCTTCGCATGCAGCGGCATTAGGCGCAGCGATGGTATGGCTGCATTGCGAAATAGCAGCAACAACTGTCTATGCGATGCGGTCGCGAGGTGGCATGACTATGAGGCGAGCACATGCGCGACCGACTCTCTCTTTCTCACTCTTGCTTTCGCTCATGTGTGTCTCTCGTGCTCTCAGGAATTTTTTTTTTTTATTTCTGGAAATTATCCGAGCCCCATTTGATTATGACGCATAACGGCATATTTATATCGCAATCCTAGGTTAATTAATCGGGCTTCCTAGTCCTAATGGGCTTAGACTTAGGCTTTATCATTTAATTTTATTTTAATTCCAAATGGGCTAAATTAATTCAAGCTGATTTAAGCTTAAATTAAAACAACCAAAGCCTTTTAGACTTGTGAATTTTGGCCCCCAATCCCTTGAGTGAACCGAGTTCTCAAGCTCGGTTTACGCAATGAATTTTTAACTTTCTCGCCACCGTCGATCCGATACGGAATGCAACTCATCTATATGAACTTAAAATATATGCTATGCAATTTTAATATTTTTTTAGAGGCTAAAATTTAATCCCTAATTTCCTATGCAAATTATTATTAAATGATCGGGCAAAATTTAGGTGTCAACATGATGCATGCTCATGTTTATATGCACATTCATAATGATAAGACACTAGGTGATACTAGTGCATTATGATATGATATGTCTTCCACCTGCAATCGAGTGAACATATTATGTACTAGTGGATGACACAATGATAATAATGCATGTGCTCATGCATGTAAGTATTGTTTGATTGCTTGTGCATGTTAACATCAAGTTGAGTGCAAATGTGAATTCCTACTTTAGACTTAGAGATTTCATTTGTGGGGCCTCGACTCACTTCTTTATTTTCAAACGTGCAGAATGGCCTTGCCATTGCCACTGCTTTTTTGAGCCCCAACCCACACTAAGTATATGTATGAGGATGTTGTGTTACCCAATTTGATTTGTATGTATACTAAATGTACTACCATGATATGGGTCAACGAAGGACTTGCCGAGTGGGTTCCCCATCTATATGTAGCTTGGTACGCGATCTTTGATGGTATCTAGGTAGGACTGTTGCGAGGGTTTGATGGCCCTCCTAGTTATGCCGCCAATGAGCCAATGTTGGTGAGGTTATCGATCCTTAAATGTTGGATCAATGTTGTACAAGCAAGCTTTTGAGAGCGGGGCTATGGTAGTGGAGATAGGAGTTATTGAACCCTTCCTAGGTGTTTGTATTGTGATGTTTTAATGTAAGTGATGCATATGTACATTATTCAATAGATGAAATAGTGTTATGACATGTTTAATTATTTTTTTATGCTTCCGCTTGCGAATAAATTAATAAGAAAGAAGTTAGATACGATGCATGCGGCACTTGACGTACAAGGGGCGTCACACAGTCCTTCCCATTCGGAAATGCATGGAGAGAAAAAAGACCGTTGGAGCTAGTTCATACAGATGGGTGCGGTCCAATGAGGACCCCGACACCCAGTCAAAATAAGTATTTCATTCTCTTCATTGATGACTATACTAGAATTACGTGGATTTTCTCTCTTCGAGAAAGATCGGAGGTTTTCTCTATTGTCAAGAAATTCAAGAACCACGTTGAGAATCAAAGTAGCTGGAGAATCAAAGTCCTAAGGAGCAACAGAGGCACAAAATACAACTCAAGGAAGTTCAATAAGTTTTGTGAAGATGAAGGACTTCATCATCAACTAACCGTTGGCTATGCCCTAGAGCAAAATAGAGTAGCAGAAAGGAAGAATAGAACCGTCATGGAGATGGCAAGCTCTATGTTAAAGGAGAAAGGCCTTCCCAACTAGTTCTAGGTAGAAGCAGTCTACACTGTTGTATACATCTTAAAGAGGTGTCCAACTAGAGCAATTCAAAATAAAATTCCAATCGGAGCATGGAGTAGACGGAAGCCTTCAGCGAAGCATCTCAAAGTGTTCGACTGCATATGCTACGTCTGCATTCCTACTAAAAAATAGGAGCAAGCTCGATGAGAAAACGGAAAAAGGAATCTTCCTCAGCTACAGCGACCAATCAAAAGGCTATCGGGTCTACAACATAAGAACTAAGAAATTCATGATTAGTCGAGACGTTGAGTTCAATGAGAATGCCGCCTAGAACTAGGAAGAAGAGAAGATCGAGAAGAGGTATGTCACCTTACCAGACATACCACCAACATGTGAGGAGTGACATCACAAGAAGAAGGTGAAGTGCCGGATATCACCGCTCACGGCGTGACACTACCATCCTCTCCAAGAGTAACGTCGGAAGAATCTACTCTAGAGCCTCCTATTCTACGGGTAAAATCTCTTAGAAAAGTTTACAAAACATGCAACTTTGCAGCTTTAGAACCAGAGAACTATGAAGAGGCTGCTAAAGAAGAAGTTTGGATTAAAGCCATGGAAGAAGAAATCAAGATGACAGAGAAGAATGAAACATGGGAGCTGGTCGATTGCCCTGACGATAAAGAAATCATTAAATTTGTGTGGAAGTATGGTGTTTGATACTGATGATACTTTGTGATGTGTGCAAGTGTATGCGTATATGGTATAGTTGATGTAGAGGAATGGACAAGGGGTAGGTATATGGGATAAGGATAGTTTCACTAGTTTATAGAAATTGTTTTACAACAGTTGGAGGTCGTATTTTGGTGGAGGAGGATCATGATATGGAGTTTTTGCTCGTCTCCCCACACTCCCTTGCATGAATGATACAAACCTATTAATAGGCATCATCTGCCGACTTGGTTCAGCAACAATTATGAAGTCCACGGCCTTCAATGTTCTGGACTTCTCTTGACAGCTCATCTAACCTTTGACCGGCTTTCCTTGTTCGCACTTCCAGCATGTTGTTTGATACTTCTTCACGTGAGAGCCTTCTTTGACTTGGATTTGTTTCTTCTCTTGCACCGACTTGGACAGACCTTCAATTGCTAGCTGTACGCGTGCGTGTCTTCTAGTTGTAGTCCACGTTCTTGACTCTTCTTCCTTCATGATTAAGCTAGCCTTAGTTTATCATTTTATTGCTTCCAACATGGTGCTTGTTCTTTTAAATTAAGAGACGAAGTTCTCGTGTTTGGTTAAAATGATATATAACTTAAGAGGTTACAAAATGTCCGTGAAGTTAGGCATGTTTGCCATTTCGTTTCTATTGAGAATGCATTTTTGCCATTTGTCGAGCATGCCATAATTATATCCGCGTTGTCTTAACAAAAGCCTCTCTTCGACAAAACAATTATATCAAATACGTCATCAATTAATTCTTCTAAATTAAAGATATGCAGTTCTCATTTGACTTGGGAGAGTGCAAATAGTCCATGAAATAATGCATGTTTGCCATTTTATTCTTAATGAATATGCACGCTTGCCATTTGTCGAGCTTCTTTTTTCCGATGAAATAATTTCTTGCGTTGAACCCCATTGTCAGGTGTGTGGGGCTTCACTAAAGTACAAAGAGCGGCCACGGAAAAAAAAAACGTTGTTTATAAATAGAAATGACCTAAACACTATGCAACATCATTTGGAAACTTCAAAAATCATTATAAAAGTGAAAATGAAACTTGCATTGCTGTTCCTTATTTTCTTAAGTGTTTCGACGTATGAGACGGCAAGCATCTCCGAAGACGATGATCGAGATTTGGAAAGACAAGTTCAGATGATGACCAAGTCACCCATGAAGACATTTGTGGTAATTAATCTTTCAAAATTGCCAGTCATTTTCTTCTTTCGGATTTTATGTTATATTCTATAATCTATCTTGTTCAGAAGCGGTGTTTGTTTGAAAAATGACTGATTATATTTGGTATTCTAATGAAGACCAAGGAAGGAGACACCATCGATTGTGTTGAAATTAACAAGCAACCGGCACTTGATCATCCACTGTTGAAAAACCACAAAATTCAGGTAATAATTTCCTTTTTTCCCCTTTATTCTATCAAGGAATAAAATCAGGTTTAGTCAAACAATTATCGCTCTTGCATCAACTTGCTCTGCTTGATGCTACTATGACCGTCATTTTTGCAGACTGAGCCAAATATAAGCTTCGTTCAATTTCATATTCCTTCAAAGGTTAAATTTGTACAATTCGGTTTGAGACAACCTTGCCCTACCGGCACGGTACCAATTCTTCGAGTTAGAAAGGAAGACTTGATAAGGGCAAAATCCGTACCCAAGATGCCATCCTCTATGAGTGAGAATACTCCTTCTCAACATGTATAGTGCTCTCTCTCTCTCTCTCTCTCTCTCAACATTCATTGTGCTCTAGCGCACCCAGACACGCACGTTTACATAGTTCGACGTTTATGAGATTTTGTTTTATGGAAAGCCTGTAGATAACCTATGAAAAGATTAACGTTCATAGTTTTCATAGGTTGTATACAATGCCTGACCTATATTCTTGTCACAGCCGCCTCTTATATGCCCCAAACTTCTTGACATAAGAAAATACAGGTCCGCCCTTAAACAAAAATAAAAATACAATTGAAAAAATTGTATTATTACCCTTCAGAAACTAAATTCTTGATCCAAATTCCATTTGTGATTTTGAAGCATAATCACCGCTAATCCACCATAGTAGAACGAGTCATAAGCAAACGGAAGTTTATTTTTCTTCTTTTACCCCTTCTACAACTTGATGCAGGTAGTTTCTTTGAGAGACGACATGACAGAAAATATCAAATATGGAGGTTATGGGAGAACTAATATCTACAATCTAACCATAGCTCATGATCAAACCAGCTCACATAACATGTGGATTGAAACGGGTCCTCCCGATCATATAAGTATGATTGCCGCAGGCTGGCAGGTACTTCAATTTGTAGGTATTTATGGAGAAGGTATTGAAATAAAAAAATATAATATCTTTTGCTTTGACTAGGTTTCTCCACAACTATATGGTGATTCTCGGCCTCGGTTTTTTACATATTGGACGGTTAGTCGGAAGCTTGTTGATTTATTCTCCCAACGGATTTTGAATTTCCAACAATGAAGTTGGAACCTTGGCTTATTTTGTGGACTAAAGCATCATTCTTATAGGGTAACGGCTACCGTAATGGATGTTACAACATGCTCTGTCCAGGTTTTGTCCAGATCCACAGGTCATTAACTCCAGGTCATATATTCGATGACGCTTCCGTTTATGGCGGAAGTCAATTTGAGTTTTTTGTCCAAATCTTCCAGGTGAGCTTGATTTTAAAAGATTAACCGACTTCAACTTCGGTGAATAATTTTGAACTACACACATGTTGGCTGATTAACACTCTTCGTGACACATGATAAATATTTAAACAATTACAAGTTCCAATCAGTCTTTTCAATCAAAATTGATCGGGGTAGCTAAAAATTCTGTGGATATGTCCATTTACTTTCGAGACATAATAACATGAACTATTAGATCTAATTTTTCACCAGCAATCAATTTTCGGATAGATGTGTGAGAGGACATATGCAGGAAGAAAGTTTTTGGGGCACATAAGTTGGGGAAAATTCTGATAAAAAAAAAGTTAGGGAAAAAAGTTAGGGAAACACACATGCACACAAAAAAGCGCTTTTGATATGTAAGTTTTTTTCATCCACTTCTTTAAATTTTACTTGTCCTTTTTACAATATATAAGCAATTTCTATAGTTGTATATATATGTATATATGTTATCTCAAACTTTTGAACAAGTTATGAAAACTGTTACAAAATTAATGGAACAGTTTAAATTGTTTCATAGTCCATTACCGAATATTTGAAGCTACCTGTATGAAAATTGTAGTTCTTCTGCAACTTAGTAATTCTTAAATTATGAAAATGCTTCCATAACATATAATAATCATACCTCAAACTTAAATAGTTGTGAAAAACTTATCAGTTCCTAAAATTGTTCTCACCTTCTCTATTGGAGCAATATTCTTTAAGAAAAAAGAGGTATGTGTGTGATAAGCCATAAGATTCATCACAACGTTGGCCCTGCGGCAACGGCTGGTTTAGTTTAAGTTTGATCGAAAAGCTAATATGTATGTTTAATCGAGACTTTAAATGTCTAACAGATATAGCAATTTAAATATAGTCGCGAATTAGCAACTAGTCTTAAAGTAGAGCAAAGTGATACATTCTTGGACCTCGAAGCCAAAGTATGCTTACAACAGAGATTTCGGAGACACTCGAGTAGCGAGATTTCCCGATCCAACGTTGCAGAATCTATCTTTTTAACTTTTTAGAATTAATGAAATTAATCTCAAATGTGTGTAAGAACTTATGGACATTTTTGCTTGTACGCAGGATCCAAGTAAAAAGAATTGGTGGCTGACTGTTGGTGATGACGGCGTTACAATTGGTTATTGGCCGAGTGAATTGTTCTTATATTTACTTACGCGATGGTGCACTTCATACGGCTTGGGGAGGAGTGGGTTTGGCTGGGAGAGACGGAGTTTGTCCTCCTATGGGAAGTGGTCATAAGCCTGATGGTAGTTACAACCACGCCGAGTACTTTCGACAACTTAGTTGGATCGACGCAAGGGGCAATTTTAACCCTCCTTCAACAAAAACAACCGAATGGGTGGATAAATCCAAAGTCTATGATTTGAAGAACTATCGCCATGTTAAACTACCCAAATTCGACTATTGGATTAGTTTTGGTGGTCCGGGAGGATATTGTGAGGAAGGGAGGGCTGGTTAGTAACGAGGAGCTATCTTGAGCAATTCAATAACTGAGGCTTTCGACTTTGAAACTAAACGTTTTAGTTTTTAATAAGTGTTGATCTTTTTTTTTTTTTGGTCAGAAATAAGTGTTGATATTTATCTTCCTTTTTGTAGAGGTTGCGGTTGGAATGTGAGGGGTGAATTTTCATAAGCAAAGGTACGCCAGTCAAATGGGTAAGCCTGATCGGGTTTGGGTTGGCTAAAAAATTGCCTGACCTGAATTGACCCATTCAATCCGTTTAACCCATTTCCATATAATGTAAATATAGTGACACATACCTTACCCGATTCATAATGGACATAACTCATATTACCAAAACACTTCCATATTTAACCCAATATAGGAAAACTCATACCCAAACTGAGGTGAGAGCACGGAGTGAGCGAACACAAGATCGAGCGAGAGTGAGAGAGAGTGAAGAAAGATTCATAAAGGTGGGTTGGGTTTAATTAAGTTATGAACTCATTTAATATCTATATTCATTTGTGTTTTACCATTTTAAACTCATATAAGTCCCTTATACTATATAAAATTATATCGATCCTCCTTATGGGATCGAGGAATGACAGGTTCAGAGGTAATGCCCAAAAGGCGGGCCGACAGCCCTCGATTAGGCATGGGCTCTCCCAAGTCCCTTCCTCGCGCAATGTTGGAATTCATTTCAAGTTCCAAAGACTTTATGTGAATTGGGAGTCATCATTAGCCTATTAGGCTGATTGAGAAGCCAAGCGAGGTACGAGAGTAAATTCACTACCTACGGAACTAGAGATTCAAGTACAAAGACTTGGTTATACTAGTTATTGAACTAAAGCCCTTTCGGTACCTAAACTCAAGTATTTGTCAACTAAGTGATCCATGCAGTCTTTTCATTTTACATTCCACTTACGTGTTCATATGCAATCGAGCTCAACATAGCTAATCATAAACACATATATCCACACTTAAACAATTAAAATGAAAGCACAAAAGATCCAAGTATGAAGATATTGAAATAAGTAAAGTGCGATAGGTAAAACCCGATACGAGTCGGGCAAAAAATATACGTGGCCTTGTTAAACAATTAAAATGAAAGCACAGAAGATCCAAGTATGACGATATCGAAATAAGTAAAGTGCGGCAGGTAAAACCGGATATAAGTCGGGCAAAAAATATACATGGCCTTGTTATAGAGCCCCAGGACAGGGTCCCTCCAAAGCTAAATAAAAACTTAAATATGCATGAAATTACTCTAATTGTGTGAACTACATTAGATAATTCAAATATATTACTCTATTTACCAAAAATGATTATTCATAAAATGCCAAAAATACGCTAAATCAGGAGAATGACTTTAGAAAAATGAGGAAAGTTCCAAAAATGTCATTTCTTCCCTAATTTAACACTAGCCTGCAATTTTTTTTTTTTGAAAAATTTACAAATTTTCTTTTTTAAAAAAATAATTTTAAATCAATAAACCGAACTATGTTTGATAACTCAGGACATGGATATCACATTAATCAAGCTCGAATCAACATTTTCAAGATTAAAAATCAGTTTGGGCATTTCATCGAACACGTGGTGCGCATTAGACTACCCCGATCAGTCATGTTCATGGCCTTTAATCTTGATCCATAAGCAACCTTAACCTCAAATAAGGCATCAGGGTTATACTAAAACATTTAGGGAGCAATATTAACTAGAAATAAGTGTGGCGACCTTCCCTCGAGAGAACCACCTCGGGGATGACTAACGTGGGATTACTAAGTTCAAAAACTTAGTTCGGACTCTCCCAAGCTCATACTAATTCACAACTTTCGGATTAATTAATATGCAAAATCAATTTTTTTAGGAATCGCCACTAATCAGTCATTGGTGGGTCAATTAGATACCCAAATAAAGTATGGGATAATATGATAGGGATAAGGGCTAAACATATAGTATAAGAAAATTACTCCTAATTAATGGCCATGAGTTATAACCTACTTATATTATGAAACAAGTTCCCTTGCCTATGCTTCGAATGGATTTTTTTCGAAGTCAATCATATTATGGATGATATATATGATAACAACTTTAAATAATGTGATTGAATGTAGGTATGAACTTTAAAAAAGAAAAAGAATCTTAGATCCACTATATCAAAACTTCATTCGGTTTTGGCTAACGATAATACCGCAAAAGCAGACTGAAAACGATTAATGATTCAAATTATCTTGGTTCACATGATCTTGTTGGGAGCGTGTAGTAGAAGTCCAATACCTTTAGCCAGGGAGATTGCCAAGAGAGAGTTTAAATTCGAGTTCGTCAACGTATTCAGCTAAATCCATCTTTACTCAAAAGCTTAAGACAATGAATTATAGACCAACTAGGATATATTAACTGCTCTACATCACTTCAATTCTCCAATGTGAAATTTCTCTAATACAATTCACACGTGCATCTGAACAATCTTAATTTCACGTGTGTGCTTAATGTTAGGCGGCCTGCTCTCCCTTAGTCTAGGTATCCTTTTGCATCAAAATATGAAGTCTACCATCGAGCTTGCATTGTTATGCGACAACGATCATCACTTAGAAATCATGCCCAACTTCATTGACCATCGGCTCACTGTGGAGTGTGATAGTCTCCATTTTCACACATACGAGTAATTCCTAAAAAATCACTTGTCTATTTTCTAGGGACAGCTCGAAGAGAATTCGTGAGCGTGGGGTTGCCACTAAGTTAGTACTCATTTATCTTTCAGGTTTTAGGGGGAAAATTATTAAACATGCAAAATAATCCTATTTCAAGACGACTAAGGATATTTTAGATGAAAATGCAACTATTTAGACTACCTATTTTTTTAAAATTGTTGTTATCATGATCTATATTTTGGGGTACAGGTAAATCTACCCAAATGTATCTCCTTATTAAAATAGTCGACAATCAACAATCAATGGAGCATATTGAGATTCAGTCATATCCCAAAAGAATATTCTGAGTTCACCAAAAAAATGTGAAAAATCATACACATTTTCTATCTCTTCTCCCTCTACCTCTCTGCCCACCTGATCCATCACGGCGGTTGTCATTAAAGCCATCATGGGCCACAGAGATGACCACTGCCGCAGTCACCATGTGGCTCAGCCCTTGCCCCGCAATCACCGTGTGGTTCGTCACCGGGGGGTTGGGTGGTGAGGCGGCGTGGCTGTGGGCGGCGTCACTACGGTGGTTAGAACTGGGGACAATGGTGGTCTTAGCTTAATGTTGTAGTGGGTGGAGGGAAAAGATGAGAAAGAAAAAGGAACAAGAAATAACGAACAATTACTTAATTATAGCTTAAAGTCACGAAAACGTTATGTGTCGATTATGTAAAAAGGAGTAAATTTACTCTAATCTTGTTAAAGTCAAGAAGACACCCATTTTATTAGAATGAGTCTAAAAATAATTTTGTATTTGCAATGAATTTTTGGCCTTCCCTCTTATTTTGTCACTGACTAGCCATATTTTCAAGAGATTGGCGCTTTTAGAGAGCAATAGGGAGTTTGTAGTGTGTACACTTCAGTAATAGTACACTTGGGAGTTAAGACTCAATTTCATGCGTACAGGTTAGTTCAAAATAAGGCTTCATGAGAACCCAAGTAAACTAAAAGGAAAAGTAGTTAAATTATTCATCTTTTGTAGATTCCAACCGCAGAATAGTCTTATGAGCATCAACTGCACGTCAAGGCTTCTCATGTCACACCAGTCGCTGGCTTCCAACTAAGAAAATTTCCACGCTCAGACCCTCCATACTCTCACTTGCCATTACCTAGTGACTATGTAACCCCATACAAGGTTATTTGTCAATATATAAATCCAGCTCCATCTTAGAGAAAGCTATTGAGATAAAATGTGATGGCTCAAAAATAACCCATATATAAGCATTTACGACTCAGTCAAAAGAAGATAACTTAGAAAAATGGCAACTTTTCATTGCTATGATGTGCCATGTGTGGGTGATGCTTATGGAAAAGTTATCCAAAAAATCTCTAACTTATTACAATTTTCCCAGTTCAGTCATAAACATTTTGATTTTAATAATTGAATCTTAAATCTTTTTAGGTTTTGTTAATTAAGTCATCCGGCCAATTTTGGCCGAACGTCGATGCCGACTATCCTACGTGGTATGACCAACGTTGACGTGGATAATTTTTAATAATTTTTAATATTTTATTTTTATTTTTGCCTTTTTTTTCTTTTCTTCTCTTTTTCTTCTTCTTTTTTCTTTTTCTTTTTTTTCTTCTCTTTCCCTTCGCCAGCCTTAGGCAAGGGCTGCCCTCACTGGATAAGGCAAGGGTTGCCCCCACCTGGGCAGGCAAGAGAGGCCCTAACCTGAGGTCAGCAGAGGGAAAAAGAAGAAAAGAAGAAAAAAGAAAAAAGGAAAAGAAAAAATTCAAAAAATAAAAAAATTTATAATATTATTAAAAATTATTCACGTTAGCACCGATTGTACCACGTAGGATGGTTAGCATTCATGTCAGCGATTTCCAGTCAAAATTTGATGGATGGATGGATTCAACTGGCCTAATGCGAAAAGGTTTATGACTCAGTTAGAAAAATTAAAAGGTTTAAGACTGAATTGGAAAAAATAAAACATATTTAGGACTTTTTGGACAAAAAGTATTAGAGGAATTGTCAATTTAGTGTTATATATGTGATCAAAGTTCTTGTCTTACAAAATCTTGTATGGGTGCATAGGTTCAATCGAATTAATCTTAAGCTCTGTTTATTTCGTGGAAAATGTTATGTTTCTAGAAAATATTTTCCAACAAGCCATTTTCTTGGAAAATGGCACAAGTTTCCGGTGTTCGGCTGAAATTTGAAAAGGTCTCAAAAAATATTTTTCATTGTTTGATATGGAAAATATTTTCATCCTTGCACTACTTTTAATAATTTTTTTATTTTTATTTTTTAAAAATATTTTTTATTTTTTTATTTTTCTTTTATTTTCCTTCTTCTTCTTCCTTGGCCGGTCGCCCGCCCAAGCAGCGGTCAGCAGATTTGGATAAGGTCAAGCCTCGCCGACATGTAGAAAGGCTCGCTCTTGCCTAATCCGACGAGTTGGACGAGGCTCGAGCCTCACCCAGCTCGTCGGCCTCGGGCAAGCTCGACCTTGCCAGAGCCTTGCCACAGGCCGTCAAGCTCGCCCATACGGCCAGAGAAAAAGATAGAAAAGAGAAAAAAAATAAAATAACAAAATTAAGATAATTTAAAAATAGTAAAAATTTTGAATTTGAAAAAAAAAATTATAATGAATGATGGAAGAAGAAGGGGAGAAATTGTTTCCTCTTTTCAAAATGTGGAAAACATTTTCTTCACTTTTGAAGGTGTTTTGTCCATTGAGGAAAAATGTTTTCCATGGCTAGTTTATTTTTCGTGAAACAAACACTGCAAAGTCTGAAAAAAATTTTCCTATAAGTTATTTTTCGTGAAACGAACGAAGCCTTATTATCATGATAAGCTTTTGCTTATGGGAAGGAAGACTCTGTGCATGTAGAAAGTGAAAGAGAATTGGTCTCAATCATCAGCATCGAGAGAATCTCATTTTGTAGGTTCTATTCCCTAAAATCTAGAATTTAATTTCAGACCTTCGAGACAATTAAAAAATCAAGTTTGGCTTACCCTGCATATGGTTTTTAACTTCTTTCCCCATAAATGCGTATTATTTGTGCTCCATGATCTTATGAACTGTTTGGTAACGTCTCTGTTTTTCTATTTTTCTATTTGTTTTTCACCAGAATAGAAAATGAACAAAAATCCGTTTGATAACGTCAATTAATTTTTCTATTCCATGAAATAGAAAAGTGACTAAAGAATTGATTTGGATTAGAAATAAGAAATAAAAAAATTATACTTTTTTGTTCCTGAGAAGAAAAAGAGAAACAATAAAGAAAAAACATAAGCTCTCCCTCTCTCTTTCACAAGATATTTCCATTCTAAACCCCAAACCCTAAAACCTTAACTCTCAAACCCAAAATCCCAAAACTCTAAATCTCAATACCCAAACCCGACAACCCTAAACACTAAAACCCGAAACCTTAAATCCCAAAACCCTAAACCCCAAAACCCTAACCATAAGTCACAAAACCCAAACCCTAAAATCCGGAACACTAAACCCTAAACCCCAAAATCCCAAACTCGAAACCCTCAAAACCTAAACCGCAAAACCCTAAACCCTAAATCATAAATCCCAAACCATGAAACTCGAAACCCTAAACCCAAAAACGCTAAACCTATACCCCAAAACCCAAAACTCGAATTCCTAAAAGTTATATCCTAAAATTTGGTGTAATGAGTTATGTTATTGTGTCTTAAACATGCGTAGTGGATACTCGATTTGCTTAGAAGAGATACGCATTACTTATTGAGGTATGGTTTCTCACCCCTTTCCTTTCCAATCTTTTCAGGTTCTTGGTCACTGGCCAATAGAGTGAGAAGGATATCATGGAGCCTTTTGGGAATTGGATTTTTGGGCATGATTTGAGGTTACGTTCTTTGAGTAGAAGGATAGTCGTGTCACTCTCCCATTCTGATAGGAATTAGAGTGTGACACAAAGAATCAGTTAGCCTATGCCTCTTTAACACATTTTCCCCAACTAAGCAAACTTAATGTCAAACAAACTTAACTTTTTCCATGCAATTCACTCTCATACAGCTGGATCTGAAAGGATAATTCAATCTGCTTTTCAAATAGCCGATTTAGGCACAGACAAGAAAGATAACCGAGAACCGGTTCCTACACTCCCTATATCATTCAAACACCGGTTCCATTGATTGAAATTTAACGATACATGCTAAAACGTGATCACAACTGAATAAAGTGACAATCAAAGTAAAAAGCAACACTCGTGTTGACACCTAAATTTTACCGACAATCATTTAGTGTAATTTGCATAGAAAATTAGGGATTAAATTTCTAACCCATAAACCAAAATATCTAAATTGCATAACATATAGTTTAGGTTCATTTAGATTTAATTGCATTTGCATCGGATTGGCAATGACGAATGAGCTTAAAATTCATCGAACAAAACTCGGTTGGCTCGGGAATGCAAGGGCTGGGAATTTTGAATCAAACGGGCTCAGTTGTTTTAATTTGGGCTTGATTTAGCATGTTGAGTTTAATTAATTAAAGCCTAGGTTAATTCGGCCCATTTAAATGTTAATTAGAACTAAGCCCAAACCTAAGCCTATTAGGATTACCAAGCCCATTTAATTTGACCTAGATTAGACTATATCAACATGTTATTAGGTCAATTTAGGGGGGAGACAGATCATAATTCCTGATCAGAAAATTTGAGAGCTTAAGTGTGAGAAAGAGAGAAAGAGGGAGAGGCCGGAAGCCACGTCGCCGCTGCCGTGGCCCTCGCCGCACGCCGGTCTTCTCCCGCGCCAGCCACCGCACGCCGGCGTCCACGCCCTCGCCGCCACGCCTCAGCCCCTCTCGCCAAGGTGCAGCACCGCCGGACGTTGTTGTTGCTGCTCGCCGTCCTTTCCCGAAGTCACCGCCGCTCATCACCGGAACAGCCACAGACACCGCCTCTGCCCGTCGCTGCTGCTGCCTCCCGCCACTGTCTCGCCGGAGCCACGCTTGGACGATAACGCCGCCGCCGCCACTCCGCCTCCTTTGCAGTTGCCGCAACGCCGCCCAGAAGCCCTCTACTGGCCGCCCCCAATCAAACGCCAGCTGTCACCGCCGTGTACCGGAGCTTGTTGTGGCTTCGCCGTGAACCACCCTCCACCGCCACAGCTCTGCCGGAGCCTCTCTCCATCTCAGCACGCAACAGCCACCAGTGAAGCAACCGACTAGTCCCGCCGGTGTCACCCCGTCGCCGGTGCTGTCCCGAAGTTGCTCGGTCACCACCTCAGCCACCGTTGCTGTCTTTTCCACCGTCTCGCTTGTCCCCGGAACAGCACTTTCGCCGGACTGCCGCAAACCACCATTGCACAGCCACTGCCGGAGCTACCCACAGTAGCTGCACAGCCACTGTTCTCGCCGAAATTTCTCAAGCCGCCGTGTCACCGCCGCTGTTTGTCACCCCGCCGGTGAGCCATAATCCGCCGTGCATCGCCGTTGTCGTTGTCGGTTATCTCGATCCGATCCGCAAGCCCGAGCCCGATCCCGAGACGTTCAAATTTGGAAGTTATCCAAATTAGGTAAGATTATCCGATTTGTTTTTGAATATGTAATTTCCTAGTTTGAATTATTTGGAATATTACATGATTATCGTGAGGATATTTAGATATCTTAGGATAATGTTTGATTTATCCGCAATATTTTCAAATATTCAAATTAGGAAAATTTCCTAATTTAGCAACGTATCTAGACGACTATCTGACCTTAACCCTAAGGTACGATATGCGGCGATACGGAATTTCATTATCTTATCCATAACTATTTGGATACAATGATGGAATTTATCTGCTTTCCAAATTTGAATGATCAATTATCCGTTAATATCTATAACCCTATAGATATGATCGATAGTTCGATTTTTGTGCCTAATCCGAGTTTGAAACGAATTTGGTGGATTGCGTGGTTGAATTGAATCAGTTACTATCCTTGTTTGTTTTAAATTGCTTTCCTTTTCAAATAAAACAGAAAATTCAAAAAAATATTAGTTAGAGTTTGAATTAGGATTTTGCATGTTTAGGAATTTTGAATATATCCTGAAGGGTGAGATAAGTATCTAATTTAGATTAGGACTTAACGTGGCATGTTTCCTAGTTTAAATTAGGTATTATTTTAATCCTAACGGATTATTCACGTTATTTCTTTAATTCCTAATTTTCAAAAAAACCCAAAAAGAAATCATGATAGGGTAGATTAGGTCATCATAGGCTGCATGTTATTTTAGGTATTTTTATTATTTCGAATTTTAATAGAAAATACCAAAAATAGAAGTCATTAGGTTGCATGTTAATTTAGGCATATTATTATTCCGAATTTTAACAAAAATACCAAAAATATATCATTGCATCCGTCATTAGAATTAAGTCACGTCGTCGCACGTCATATGGTTTGCATGCTAGGTTGCATTAAATGCATGTCATTGTTGCACGTCATTACATATAGATTAGTTTCATTTAAATAAATGAAAATAAAAAAAAAAATTAAATGAGTTGATTTGTTAACTAGAAATCATATTAGGTTGATTGATGTGATTTTTCACTAACAATGCAGATGCTTGCGTTGGTTCGAGGTAAGTAATTCTTCCGACTTGCAATTTATTTAGCGCTTTCTTAGGTGTTAAATTGGTGGTTCGCGCACCCGCATAAACACCTCACATGTTAGTAATTAAATTAAAATGGATCCAAACTGCCTGCCAAAATATTTTTGAAATGAAAAGGTATCGAAAAGGCGTTAGACTAGATCTAGCGTAATCAAGTCTCCGGGTTTAGAATCTCTGGTTCGTAGGAATAAAACATATCTCCCTATGTTTTATTTAGGTTTCTAATCGACCTACCATAAATTGATTAGTGGCGACTCCAAGCATGAAAACATTTGCATGTTGAGAACTTAAACCCTAAGTTGCGATTTGGTAGGACTTGGGAGGGTCCGAATTAAGTTCAATCTTAATAATCCAGTAGCCCGAAAAATGTAATAAATTTTTTAGGGTCGCGACAACTCATTCACCAACACACAAAGAAGTCACAATAGAGAGCTGCATCTCTGTATATTTGATGCAAACAAAGAAAGTCATATGAAATAAAACTAGAACAGAGAAGCTGAATCAAACATCAACCACATGGAATTCAACAGTCTCACGGGACGAGCAGCGACGCAGGCAATGAAGACAACACACGAAAAAAAGAAGCAAAAGAACACCAACCCGTTCGCTCCAGAGTCGAACTTCTAAGCATCAAAAGAGGAACGCCCAAGAGAGGGAAAATAAAAACACAGGCGTGCACGTATAGGATTTGCATGCCGCATGTTAAAATCTTTAAATAATAAATCATGCCTACATCTAATAATGGAAAAATGACACAAATAGTTCATAAACTTTGACTCAATGTGCAATTTGGTTCTTGAACTTTTAATTTATTCAATATAGTCCTTGAACTTTAACCCAATGTTCAATATAGTCCCTGAATTTTCAATTTATTCAATGTGGTCTCTGAACTTTCGGTACATATTCAGTATAGTCCCTGAACTTTATAAAAATGTTCAATATAATCCTTCCATTAATTCAAATTCAGGGACTATATTGTACATTTTCATTTAGTTCAGGGACTAAATTGAACATGTACCAAAAGTTCAGGGACCATATTAAACAAATTAAAATTTCAAAGACCATATTAAACATTGAGTTAAAGTTTAAGGACTACATTGAACAAATTAGAATTTCAAGAACCAAATTGTATATTGAATCGAAGTTCAAGAACTGTTTGTATTATTATCCCTTTAATAGTTTAAGCTTTTAGAACAGTCAGTCTCACACCTCAATGTTTCTGAATTTTGCATCTCTCGACCAAACAGAGCACTGAACTTCGCGCACAATGTAAAAAGCTGATTCGGAGAGCTGGAGAACAAAATTTACCAGCGCGAAATCAGCAGACCTTCCGATGAACCACTCACAAACAGAGCTTAGATGACCATCAGCCAACGAACCTGACTCAGAAACAGAGACAAAAAAGTGGTGGCATCACGCATTTTTTTTCATGCTTTGGCGGACAACAATGAAGACAAAAAACACAAACCAGCGAAAACCCAAAAAGGAAAGTGCAATGGCTTTCCGAATCCTGAAACGCGTACGAAGATGTAGCAGATAAGCACAAAAAAAGAGAGAACGAGAAGCCGAGACAGATACCTTAAAACAGAATCGAGAGCGGAGAGGAGTTTGCTCAAATGAAGCGGGATGGCAATCGCTTTCGCAACGCTTCCACTGAGGAGTTCATGCGAGATTGAAGAGAGACGTCGTGAAGCTGAGACGGAAAGTGAAGCGACGAAATCTCGTAGATGATGAGCATGCCCCGTGTGAGAGGGTTCCTCACCTCAGAATCAACTCCTCGACGATTGCTTTTGTGATCATCATGTGCTTTTTGTTTCGCGAAATGGCGGGAGCAGCTATGGAATTTCTGTTGATTCTGATGTGTGGTCCTTTTTCCCATTTCCTCATGATGTGGTCATTTCCAGTACAAATGGGCCACACATTTCCAAATCGGCAGGACTTCAATATTGCCAGAGAATTCAAACTTACTACAAGACTACGCTTGTTTCATGAAAAATAATTTTTATAGAAAGATTTTTTGAATTTTTCTACGTTTGGTTCACAGAAAATAAATAAGTAAAAGAAAACATGTTCCATCAATTGAAAAAAATACCTTCAAAAATGGGGAAAATGATTTCTTCTTCAAAAAGAGGTTATCATTTCCTTCCTCTATCTTTCACCCAGACCAAGCAAGTTCTCCTCCGTGCATTCCTTTCAATAATTTTTTTTTCTATTTTATTTTTTTAAAGTCGACATTTTAATTTTTTTAAAATTTTTAATTTTCTTTCTTTTTCTTTTTCCTTATTTTTCGGCCAAAGCAATGATCAATCACTAGCCACAAGCGAGAGATGAACTCGCCCACGGCCAGCAAGGCTCAAGCTTGTCAATTTGGCAAGGCTCGAGCCTTGCTGCCCTGTGGCGAGGCTTGAGCTCGCCTATGGCTGACAACTGGCCAAAGAAGAAGGAAAAAGAAAAAAAAATTAAAATTTTGATTTAAAAAAAATAAAAAAGAAAAAAATATTAAAAGGAGTGCATGGAGAAAAAAAATCAAACTTCTCATACCAAACAACAGAAAATATTGTTATATTCAAGAAAATGACATCAAAAAAATGTTTTTAAAAAATATCACATTTTTCGCGAAACAAACGGAACCTAAGTCAAAATCATGAACATCCGCACAAATCCGGTCGACATCCTCCGCAAGTGTGACCAGTTTCTTGCTTTAATCTTTGGTGAATGCTCCTGCCTGGTCACCCGGCTAACCTCTTCGATTCGGAATACTCGCGCTATACGAATTAGAGCACTCCCCGTAACAACACACTTTACCCTCGATTGATCGGTGTAGGATCAAGGGTTGTTGCTGTTTGAATTGAGATTTACCTCAATGTCTCGAAAGGCCGAGGCTTAAGACAAAATTCTCTATTTTGGAGCAATTTCATTGCGATCGATGCTTGTGTGGAGCATTGTTATTTCCTTGTCGTTATAACGGATAGGGACTACATCGCATGCCCATTCAATCCAAGCTAGGCAATTTATAATTGGAAATCAGAATTTCTGAGATATTTTTTAGACCGCGCAAAGGCACATAAATATGTCTTGCCGGATTACAGCGGTTCAAAAGAATCTCGAGTATTATGTGCCCGATCGATGTAATAATCCCCCACGTTTAGAAGCATTCGAGAGACATGCTGATTGGCCCAGGTAGCACGCGAAGCAGCTGCTCGACTAACCCCGCGGATTCCCGCAAATCATCCGCCCCACAGGCATGACCGGCGGTCTGGCTCCCAAGGATATTCTAAGTGAGAGATGAGGTTGCAATTTAAAGGCATCATTCAAACCAGAATGATTTAACCAGTCGGTTGACTCCTTTTTTTTCAAGTGTCGAAATATAGGAAAATTGTCCAAAAAATCCTAAACCCATTTGACGGTGGCCAATTCAATCCTAAATCTTTTGATTATGTCGATCTAATCCTAAACATTTTGACAATTTGTCAATATAGTTTTAAGACATTTTGAAGATTTGTCAATTTAGATCGGATAATCATTGACATGGTGGTCTAGTTACTGCCCGTGCATACGCTAACAGTTTCCAATCAAAATTGATCGGAATAACTAAAATGACAAATCGTAAAAGAGTGCAGAACTTGATTGGCAAATCGTCAAAAATTTTACGATTAAATTGACCCAATTAAAAGGTTTATAACAAAATTGGCAAATCATCGAAAAATTTATGACTAAATTGGCCGTCGTACGATAATTTCAGGACTTTTTGCACAATGATCCCATCGAAACATTACTCCTATGTTTGGAAAGGATCCGAAAACATTTGCATGGGCGCTCGATCGGGTCATTGTCTAATTAGTTGGCCGTCTGACTCTGGCCATGGAGAATCACATGAACGTGCGTGTCACTAAACACGAAGAGATTCGACATACTCTTCTTTTTTTGCAGACGTATATGCAAATCAAGCAGCAATTTCACCGAAGAGATCCAACATACTTTTTCGAGAATCATGAGGTCCATTATTTCCCAGTCGGACCGGAGAAAAAACGTGAAAAGGCCATAGTATGTGGGCCTCCATAAATTGGTCTTCCTTTTGTTTTTGGCCCTTGTAAAACCTCCTAGAATTGGGAAAAATTATCAAAATAGTCATAAACCTATTATAACTATATCAATTCAGTCCTAAATCTTTTACATTTATGCCAATTCAATCTATCTAACTAATTTTAGCCGGCCGATGTTAACGTGGACAGCGGCTAGCGCCAGCCGTTCGGCCAACGCTGACGTGACAAAAAAAATTTCGAATTTTTTTAATTAATTTTTTTCTTTTTTTTCTTCCTTCATCTTCTTCAACCTTTAGCCGGTCGCCGATATGGCAACCGGCTAGAGGCTAGGGCCGACAAGGTCTTGTCCTCATTGGTTGCTTCAAGTGAGACCAACCTCGCCCAACAACAGTGAGATCGAGCAAGGCCAACCTCGTCAGTTGCTGGCGAGGACGTCACAATTGGGCGAGGCCGACCTTGCCAGTGGCAAGCAAGGTCTTGTCCTCGCCAGTCGCTTTGAGCGAGGCCGACCTTGCCAACGACGGTGAGGACAACCTCGCCCGACTTGGCCAGCGACGACAAGGACAAGACCTCACCTAATTGCGACGTTGTTGGGCAAGGACGAGCCTCGCCAATGATGAAGAGGGCTCATCCTCGCTTGTGACTGGCGAAGTCGGTCCCACTCGAAGCGACCGGCGAGGACAAGACCTCGTCAGCCCTAGCCTCTAGCCGATTACCAGTCCGGCGACCGGCTACAGGTTGAAGAAGATGGAGAAAAAAAAAGAAAAAAACTAATAAAAAAATTCGAAAAAATATATATAATTTTTTTGCCACATCAACATCGGCTAGAAGGCCAGTGTCCACGTCGGTACTGACCGGCTAAAATTGGCCGGATAGACTGAATTAGCATAAATACGAAAGGTTTATGACTAAATTGGCACAATTACAATAGGTTTAGGACAATTTTGATAATTTTCCCCACATAATTGTCAATAAGGCTAGGAATGTTGTGGTAACAACAATTACATACTCAAGACATAGTCAGCAGTCATTGGTGAACAACTGAACAAGTTTAACTGAGTTCGGAGGTTGCGTTAAGCGATAATCCTGTGTTAATGAGAGTCTTTGAACTAGAGGAGAGAACTACATCATTTAAATAGAGAGAAAGAACTATGGCTAAGTATGGTTGCATCTGTGAAATAAAGAGTTTTCGTATGTTTATACTCTAGATGTAACATAAGATTTGTGTATACTGATATTGGCTAATAGTATAAACTAGAGTAGGGGTGAATAAGTGATTCTAAGAAACTTAATAAAATATTGCAGAATTCAAAGTGTTAAGTTTAATATAAGCATGACCAGATAAAATAGAGTGTTGATATAAGCACATGGTTATATCAAGCAGTGCACTTCAATCAAGTACATGAATATGAGTAGAGAGATAGAGAACAATGCACACAAAGTTTATAGTGGTTTGGCTTTGTGTAAGCCCATGTTCACTCTTCCATACTAAGAGCCTACTGGCTTGTTCTACTATAAATTTTCTTGAAGTTACAGTAAAATGTGCTGCTTATACTCAAGCACTTTTCCTCAAAGCTAGTGCTATTTTTACTCAATCTGATAGGACTCACTATTTCACACCTAAGTACAAACTATAACACTGCCAACACTTCTCGAAAGATTGCAATTTATACGCTCTCACAAAGAAAATGTAAAGTGTAAGGCTCTCTCTAAATTTGGATTTATGAAAGCTTGATCAATCACTCTCTTCGACGTCGTTATCTCCTTTTATACTCCTCAGCATCCAAACTTTCCGTTGGACAATGTTCAAAAGGATCAATCTTCTATTAAACCATTGGACAATTGTTGAGAAGATCAATTAGCCATTGAATCGATCAATTATAATTCATGTAGATTTGGTCGCCCATACAATCAAATATTGGCTTCTAAAGATAGAGTAGTTTTAGCTATGGAAATTATCTTACCTCTGGAATGTTTGTTGATCAATCAAGATATCTCGCTATTGACAATTCAAAATATACTTTGTCTAAGAAACTTTCCCATTTCGGAAAATACAAAAATAAATTAATTGCATGTTAGAGTGGATTATTTTTCTAATTTAGAATTGCGTATTTAGGAAATATGTAGTAATTTAGGAAAGTTTCAAATTTAGAATGAGATCTAATCTAAATTATTTCCTAATTTAAATTAGGTAATCTCATATTTCGTATTTTGATCTTAGAAGAAAATCACTAAAAAATAACATGAGCATAACATATAGGATAAGGTGCATCGCATGCCAAGTCATCATGCTTGCCATGACATTGCCTTGTCATTGCCATGTCATCATTATTGCCATGTCATCACCATATCATTTAGGGACTGCATGTTTAGGGTCATATAAATTAGATTGCATGTCATGTTAGGTTAGCGTAGTATTTTTGTCCGTCATTGAAATTAGGTCATGTCATGTGTTATCAATTAAATTAGAATTTATGTAGACATAACTTGGATTAGAATTGTATCTCATGCATTGCATATAGTTTAATTTTCATTAAAAATAAAAACTCAAAAAGAATTAATTAGAATTGCATAATTATCTAGAAATTGTGTTTAGGCTAGGCATAACATTTTTAATAAATACTTTGAAGATATTTGGAAATTAATTGGTATGGTCATGCTTTGCTTGCTTGGGGCATTTAAATTCTCACTCCATTCTGGCAATTTATTTAATACTTTGATTATTGGTTGTTAAATTCTTGATTGTGCACCCCCATGAACACCCATTGCATGTTAGTGATTTATGCTTAGAATTAATCAAGATTTTTTGCATAATATTTTTGAAAATGAAGAGAAAATGTACCGAAATGGACATTAGCTTAATCTAGCGCATTCCCAAATCCATTGAATCTTGGGTTCGCATAAGTAAAGTATTCTACCATACTTTACTTGGCTTACTAATTGAGCCATAATAGATTAAAGGCGACTCCTAATTGAATTTAATGGCATGTTACATTGATTAAATTAAAATTGATCAGAAATTAAGTTGCAATTGGTAAGGTTGGGCTTAGTGATCCATTAGTTTTTCCTTGGTTGGTTCACCTCTGAGGAAGGTCTCGACAAGTAAAGAGACAGTACATTATATAGAAACGGTACACTGATGACCGCCTCATCATGCCTTGAAAACGTCTTCATCTTGCATGTTAACCGTTTGCATCGTTTGGCTATGAGCCAGTTTTTCCTTTTCATTATAGATAGCAACGTGTCGTCTCCTACACACGCGGAACAATCTGAGGATATGAATTCGATTGCCGTGCTGTGGACGTCGACCAATCTCTTTTGGATCTAGCGTTCAGGTTCTGCATATTACCAGAAAACTCTTCGTTCTTCTTGTTGACTTTAAGGCCCGTTTGTTCCACATGGGCCGATCATGGCCATGGTCATATTACACTGTTTCATCTTTCTTTTCGTCTGTTTTTTGCTGATCAGTTGAATTGCTTCTGAAGAGTCTTGTCTGGTAATCTTTTTTAGCTGATTCATCCAATAGACAGTTCATTTACAGCACAAATGCATGCGGAGATCACGTTGATTTGACGCTCTTTTTGTAGGGTCTCTCATGGACTCAACAAGAGTTAGTGAAGTGTGATTGCCATGATGGTGATTTTAAGACCATGCAGTTCGCTCAGCTCACTGAGCCAAGAGGGGATTGCAACATAGTTTTGAGTCTTAGTTCGGGTTCAGTTCGGAAAGTTTATAGTCATACGACAGACGCATGGTTTTATTAGATGTCTTAGCAATCATGATGGTAGCTGCTTAGTCTCGTACTTGGTTACACACTTAGAGCCTAATCCGCTTTTTCAAGTTCTGCAGCCGCTTCATATAAGTTGTGCTCAAATCATGTATTCACGATGCGATTCGATCAAACGGAGGAAAAAGTACCGACTTTTTCTAAGTTCAGTTCGACATGTAAAAACTCGAGAGTTCACGATGCGATTCGATTGCGGTGTATGTTCTACTCACAGACCTATACGAGCCATTAATCGAGATTATATGCACACGCAGACATGCATGAGCCTTGGAACAGCTAGTATGGGTCTGTGAGTAGAACATACACCGCAAGCAAGCATATAATTTAAACATCCCATTTGTGCATAAAATGATAGAATGTGCAGATATTGTTAAGCATTAACTGCTTCAGTGCTTATGTTTTAGAGCAATAAGCAACTACTAATGGACCACCGGATCCAATTAAAAGAAGCTTTATTGTCAATTCTGATGAAAGACAATCAAATTACAGAAAGAGCAGGTAAATGTATTATCCAGTTAGTCAGTTTGAATTTGCATCGAGTCTCATTTTGCACAGAAGGTAAGAAAACCCTGGAACTTCTTCCATTTCTATCACTTTTGCGCCCATTAAGCATCGAATGAGGACGGAATTGTCTTATGCTGGATACAATGATGAGCAAACAGAAAGAAATCGCGATGAGATTATGGCTACTACAACTAGTTTACTAATAATGATGAATTAGAAGCAATAGGTGGGGTCTAGCGTTACACTTCCATCAGTCTATTATTTCTGATTCCTCCAAATAAATTTAAAACATCAACTTGTATGCACGCTTAGTTTTTGTTGCCAAAAAGCCATCAAAATCTCAGCTATGAACTTTTATGATAATTACTCCTTGTAATGGGAAAGCCAGCGGGACAATCTATCGCTCTAAGTTAATCTCGACTGTTGTTCTTTCCTTCTTACATCATCAAAACTATCTTCTCTCCAAAAGTACGAATTATGAGTTATGAACCCTAAGCTCTGAATTGCTGCAAAAGCAAGATCAATGGAATTAATCAGTGCGATCGACCGTCAGAACCCTCTAGCAGTAATTCTATTACAACTATCTAATCTGATAATATCAACATAAGATGCCAAAGGCTCACAACCGATTCACAATCTTAACAAGGAATATCCAAAAACAGAGAACACAGAAACTAAGCAAAGAAATGATAGCATGCACTCGACAAGTTGACACTTGAATCATACCTTAGCTTACGCATGAAATGCAAGCTTTTCTTTGGCAATAAAAGAGCTGAAGCAGTTGGAGGGCAACTCTCCTTTGGCGGATCATTCTTGATTATTCTTCCTGTTAGTTTTTTTCAATAGATTGCCTGCCAAAGGAGAGAAGCCCTACAACCACTTCGCTCACCTAAGTGAAGAGACATCATACGAAATGATATATTTAGACACTACAAGTACTGTGTCAAACACCCTTGGAGAGATTTATATGTAGGGCTAAAGAAGATCTTCTATTTCTAAGATTGAAGAAATGAGAGGGTAGTTGAAGGCAAGGCATATGCCATAGGATATACTGTTTTAATGTGTATAAGGAGTGATCTGCTTTCTACTCATTCTATTCCATGCAAAAGTCCTTCCCGTCCTTTTCTCTGACGGCAAAAGCTACACAAATCTGTCCTTGAGATTCTACAAGCAATGATTTAGATATCCCTCTCGCCCCTCCCCCGCTCCCTCTCCTTGTATGGAGGTTGAGAGAGAGAGTGAGAAAAGTAGAGGGAAATGCCTCTTTTTTTCTCATGGGAAGGTGGCTGCAAGATCCGGTTGTGTGAAGGTATATGCTTTGTCATATTCTTCTCACGTCAATTTGAGGCCTTCTTTGTTTTGAGGGAAAAAATACCGTGTAAACTGGTTAAGATAGAAAGACTCAATCACGATCCAACAAACGTGTAAGATCTAGTTTAAGCTCATCCTTCCTTAAATTGTAATTAGTTTGTCCTTTTTCTAAATCAAAAAAAAAAAAGGTTTAGCAACTAATGACTTAATCTAATTCCAACATTTCTCCCAGATTGAAAAACTGGCGTCAAATTATAAGAGATAGGTACGGAGTAGATAGTTTCGGCAAGAGCTTGCACTGAAGTTGACTTGACCAAGGTTATTTTTTAGGTGTGTTTGATATTCAATTTAATGCCATCTTTGTTTTGAGGAAAGAAAGTAGTGAGCAAACCGGTTAATAAGGGAGAGAGAGTCAATCGCGATCCTGAAAACGTGTATAATCTGGTGCAAGTTCATCCTTCCTTAAAGTGTAATTCGTTTGTCCTTTTTCTAGATCGAAAAACTTCTTTAGCAACTAATGATTTAATCTAAGTCCAACATTTTTACCGGATTGAAGAACTGGAAACAGAGTATAAAAGATAGGTATGGGAAGAGAGAGTTTTGGCAAGAGCTTGCACTGCAGTTCAAGAATTGCACATACTAAGAGAGCATTATAAGTAATGATATTTAGGTTGAGAGTCTATACTTATGTATCACTCGTGTGATCCTACAATATTATAGTGAAAAGAACCGTCCATGCGGCCACCATTGTACTGTCTCTCGCACCAGAATCATCGGACAAACGAATTATACACATGCACTAAAATGAAATCGAATCCATTGTTTACCGACTTGTCATGATTCTAAAATCCAAAATTCGAGAGGTAAGCAGTTCAAATCTTTAGTAATGCGAGTACATCAAACATATAAATATATACTTTACTTGCGTCAATGAAATTTTTGACCTGTTATTTTGTTACTTCCATTCGGCAGAGGGGGAAAATGTTCAATAATACACTACCGAGTATTAATTAGCCATTGCTCCTAACTCGTTTCAAGAGGCCAGTCGATTGAGAATTTTGAGTGCATAGCTAGCTCACTGATGCACGCAAATAAGCCAAGTACCTCAAACTTCTGGCTCTTCAAGTGCAACAATATCACGTAATTACATGAAAAAATTGTATTTGTTCGAACGCGTTCTCTTTTGAGTCACGTGGAAGGAAAAGAAAGAGATGCAATAACAGGAAGGATGTGACTTTTTCTTATGTAAGAGGAAAATCTATTCAAGACATACTGTGGCAAATGAAGATATATATTAGGTCAGTCTAAATCTTCAGAAGCTAGTACATAAGAAGAGTTGTTCAGACGACCCAAATTTTCTGTGAGCAATCAATCGCATATGGCATGGTTTCGTCAAAAAAAAAAATTAATACCCGTAATGAATGTAGCTATCCAAGAAAAAGCAGTATTTCCAGAGTTCTGTATCTCTTTCACACTAAGCACTTCCAAAGACCAAATACTAGAGAAATGATCCATATTCTGATCCCCAAACCGTTCCGCACTTAATGTTATTGACAATAATAATGGTTCAAAACTTATTGCAATCCAATATGGAAGAAAAGCCCATAAGACTCTCATTTATAGAATTCTACACGTCAAAGAATAAAAATAAATAGAAGGAGAAAAAGGATGAGGAGAAATATAGGTGAAAAAAATGAAGAAAATGTAAAAACACATCCAGATATATTTACACGAGAGGAGTCTAGTAGAGAGAATTGTAGGTGCAGAGGGTGGCGATGATGGATGAGATGCATATGATGAGCGAAGGAAGCAGAGTGACATTCAGGAGTTTGCTGTCGCCCAAGTACCCAGCTAGAGTTATGGTGCTATCTGCTACAACACGAGCGATGGTACCAGCTTCTGTCGAAAGCAAGCCGCCGTTATACGTTCCTCTCGAGAGCCGAGAAGACATGACACGAGATAGTAGCGACAAGTTGACACCTGAAACGAAGAGGAGTATGAGTTCAACATTACACAATCTAATACATAATATCAAGAGCAAGCCTCTTTGGAGGTGATGCTCAAGCAGACTAAGGTGTATTTTGGATATCGCATTTGCAATTCCTGTTAGGTATCTATGAGTGTAAATATTTGCATTCAAAGAAAGAAGTCAATATGACAAATGCATGCTTAAAAAAATAAGGAACCTAAGGGTAAAGGACAGTTTCTCCAGTACTGTACAGTGAAGGAGCACTAAGTCGCCAAATAACAGAGAAATATACATGAGAGTCAACATAAATGTGACAAGCATCCTAATGGTTTGGTTCTACTACCTGGAACAATATATTCCCCTTTTCACTTATATATTTCATTAAATAGACCACGCCGTGATATCTGATGAGGTATTCACACTAGAGGTGCAGAGAGGGGTGTGCAAGAGAACCTTTGGAATCTGCAAACCGTGCAGAACCAGCATGGTCAAATAGGTTCTAAGGTGGGCATTAGAGCTCACGGGATAAGTTCTAGGTTCCAAAATCTCAAAACTAGGGAGTAAATGATAGACTCCAAAAGTTGGGGTAATACCACCTTACATTCTACCCCGTGTAGAGCTGTACATGGTACCGCCCTGGATAATCTTTCTCGATTAAATATAGATTTACTAAACCATTCGTCAATTTCTCTTTTCCTTTATGAAATTTCGACATTTAAATGTGTGGAAACCCTAATTATTCAGCAACTCCAATCCCATTAGACAAAATAAATCTCCAACTCGATTTATTCCTCCCTCTCTCTCTCTAACGAACTCGGCTATGTTCATGCTCTCACTTGAGTAGGACAGACTTCCAAAGTTATTACCCTTTTAAGAATATGTCACTATTAGACATGAACATGCATTTTATCAGGTAATCCAAATGTTGTGTTTAGAGGTGGCCACGGGCCGGTTTTGGCCCGGAACCGGCCCGGTCAAACCCGGGCCCGGCCTGTTGACCGGGCCGGCGGTTCGGAACCGGAACCGGCCTGTGGCCTACGGGCCCGGTTCCGGTTCCAGAAAAATGTGAACCGGCCCGGAACCGGTGGTTTCGGGCAAGTTCTGCGAAAAAAAAAAATTTAAAAAAAAAACTGCAGCACAGCCTGCAGCAACCATTGAGGCCCTTTAATTCTTTTTTTAAAGAGGGCAAAAAAAAAATTTATAATTATTTATTTTTTATTTTATAATTTATTTTTAAAATTTTTAAATTACGAACCGGAACCCCTAGGAGCGGTTCCGGTTCCAGTTCACATGTGGCCACGAACCGGAGCCGCCGGTTCCTAACCGGAACCGCCGGTTCCGAACCGTGGCCACCTCTAGTTGTGTTGAAATGTTCAACGTGTCCATAACTAGAATCGAGACAACTTTTTATCCAAAAGACACCGTCCTGAAAAAGTGCAGGGTAGTACAGGGTACCCTGCAACCTATGCAACTGACAAGTTCCAAGTCCCACGATGGTCCCAAAAGCCAATAAAGAAGGTTTTAGGCTACGGAAAATATCCTACCCACCCGAGAACCTGCAAACCCTTAGGTGCAGTGCATGTCCAAATTAGAAAAACCTGTAAGCTCTCTATTTTCACTAGCCTGCAATATTAGCCCCGTCTTTCCTTCCCTTTCCCGCTTCTTATAGTAGTAAGTTCTGTGAGTGCAGCACTATGGTATATTTAGCACTGCCTAAAAATTATAAACTGATCAGCTAGAACAAAATCTTACCTTCAAGCACTTCAGCCGAAACGAACATGATGAGTCCCGAAATGACATACTGTGGAACGGAGTAGGGAATGAATACATGGAAGCTTAGGAGTATGCCAATGCAAACCACAATTTCAGATGCCAATAAAATTTGCCTGCAGTCAAATCACCAACAACGATTACAATTTTTTTTTTTTGGTCGGAGAGAATGATTACAATGAACGTGTCCAAAATCAGCAAAATATAATGAGTAAAAAGCGGGGCAAAACTTTCGGTTTTACCTGTCTTCAAACATGTTGCAAATGTAGCTTCCAACAACAATGTTTACCGGGAGAACTGTCAAGCCAAGGCACGCCAAGAATATGGCAACACTGCTTGTGGACCAGCTGAAGTAATATGTGGTAATGACACTCGATTCTGAAAGTAGTATCTCCATTGCATACTTTAGCATGAAATAAATCAATAACTGTACCTATTAGACAAAAAAAATCTTTGATTAAAGGATACTGTGAACGAAGTGTTTGGGCTCCAGACAGAAATTACCTAAAACCTGAAAACATTTAGGTGAAGAATAAGGATCAAGAATCAAGAGACTTCCCTTCACCAGCGGCTGGTAAAGACAAATAAATATGCAGGAAAGTAGGAAATGATAGGCCTGGTAAAAATTTGACTAGCTGAACATTAAAGAAATAAAGATATCCATGACTGATGGAACATATAAAGATGCAGCCCAATTTAAGGCTCTTGGTATGATCACAATATGAACTCAAGCCTTTCCAGCTTCTTTTTCAAGGTGGCCTAGTATGTCAGATGCGCAACTCAAGATCAAGTGAAATACTGATCCATAAAAACTAAAAGCTGATGAAAACTCCAGAGTCAGAAGTCTACCATTTGAGGGTCTGCTGAGACGCATAACTATAATGATCACCCCGCATAAGCCCCTCCAATAGAGGACTACAAACATTCCAAACTCAGTGAGCAAGCTTTAGGTCAATTTATTGAGAATGTCCATATTCATGTTCAAATCCTAGGACTATGGAAAATCCTCACGCTGTGATCAGATGATATTATTAGCTGCCTGAGTAACATGGACATACTTAACAGCTGGTTTGAACAGACTTTATGTATTTAAGCTTTTCAACATCAGATTACGATGTATAAGAAAGACAATTCATGTGTCAACCTTCTAAAGCTGTAGGAAGGAATGGCAAACCTTAACAGAAGGTGTCAATAACCTATACGCTGATCGAAGTGAAGTTGCTGCTTGCCGGGATTCTTCAGGAGCTTCGTCGCTTCCTTCACATTCATCGTCACCATCTTCATCTTCCTCCTTTCTTTCTGAGCTGATAAGCAATGGTTTTTTTATGCCAATCTCTAGTGCATCACCCACTGCTGGTTCTGCAATAAGCAAGTTCCAGCATTCTGAACTACTCTTGTATTATTATAACACTCTCGGGGAGAAACTGAAGAGCTACAGTCACTTGAGCAATTATTTTAGGTCGAAAGAAGATTCACAGAGAACACACTTAACAATAATAACACAATAAATATTTTTTGTCCCAGTCACAGATAAATTATCTAACACGACATGATTATCCAGACTATGATGATTGACCTTCAGGAAACCTGTTACAATTTAGTCCTCTGGCAGACATTTTGTGCAGTCCAGTAGAATGACGGGCAAAAGTCAAATTGTTGGAAACACTGCCGCCATCCCCCTTAGAAAAATCAAAATTTCAAGTAAATGTAACTTTTCAGGGGGTGGGTTCAGACGACAGAAGAAAGGGTTTTATGAAATGAAGTAAAAAAAGGATTGTGACAGATATTTGCACTTTGCCTGATATCACACGCATAGAGTCAATTACCGAGATCCCATAGATAAGGTCACAGCTTCCGGTTTATCTCACAATTACTTTTCATGATAAAACAAGCAAATAAAGCACAACCTTAGCTCCCTTGATGCCAACAGAGCCACTAATCAGCTGATCTAGATCTTCTTGGCTTTCATTGAACAAGTTGCTAGCATTACCATAACCTAAGGATCTCAAATGCTGAAATGGCACATGTCCATCCTTGCCAAACGGAAAGAGGTTTGCTCTGATTTTCACAAATTAAGATTTAAAGGAGCAACCGATACTTCTATCAACATACTTGTATCAACATTATCAAGTCTAAAAGGATTAGATTAAATGAAAGTGCTTCCACAATACATCTTAGCCAAGGATATGACCAGCAAATACAGAATAAAAGAAAATTTGTGATAAAACCATGTACCTGCATTTGATTCCTGAGGTGTTTCATTTGCCTCCACCTCAAGAGAAGGTTCCTTAAACGAGATCCAACACCAAATTAAGTATATAAGCCAAGCCACAGCCATTAACCATCCAGGTAAAGTGTCTTGATTAAATGTCAACTTGTAAATCTTAAAATCGTATTGAAGTAGTCCTGCAAGAGCAGGACCACAAGCCATCCCGAGAGCACTTGCACTGACAAAACCTGCGGAGGCCTGCATGCGGATCTTCAATGGCACACAGTCGCTGATGTAACGCCGGTTAACAGCTCTAGCAGAACCTAACCTGACATTGAAGAGATGCAAGCTTGTTAACCTTTTACTTTCCCATCACAGATGAACTAGAATGAAGTTCTTCATTTGTGAAGTACAAAAGCAGATGCAAAACCTGCCACTATTAGATACTTTGGGGTTTCTTCAAGCAGTAGCCTCTTTTTCTATCGTTTCAATGCAATGAAGGCAGTGAGAACAAAAGCTATGGCCAAATTAGAGGAGGACAAACAGCACAATCCACCAGAGGCGGACTGAATGGACCTCAACCTACGCTAGATGCTCTATGTTAGAATGGTGTCAAATGGTGAAGTCTTTTTTCTCTCCTCGTACTTGTTTTTCGCTTCTTGCTTTTTATCTAGCGCTTTATCAAAATTTGGATTTGGCCAATACAAGAAAGAAAGAGCATAAAATAGAAAACCGGTCCTATTTTATCTGAAGATAATTGGTTCTGGTCAGAAATCTCAGAAGCCCAACTAATCTGCTAAGATACAAAGAATGTTCTGCACCTTTCACTGACTTAGACATTTCAAACTCGCAGTTGTGCATGCATTGTAGCATAGTATCCGAGCAAACGACTTAAGCCATTGAGAAAAATGGTTATGCAGTATAATCCATTGATTTGGATGCCAAAAGCTAACTGGATCATTAATGGAACCTTGTGTACCACTGTTACAAAGTTGAAAACAACTCATACTAATAGAAACAACAAGCCAACTAATTCCACAGCAGATATTTTAGTCGACAGCCTCCTCATTTTGTTTCAGAAATCAGAAAAATAGGCAACTACGGATAATGGAAATAAATTCAAGAAAATTGACTTTCTTAGAGCACAACGGCAGGATTCAAAGAGACTTTACCAAAAAAAAAAACGGCAGGATTCAAAGAGAGCAAACTCCCTATTGCCTTCAGAAACACAAAAGATGTCCTTCTGCTCTATGTATTAGTAGACCAACGACAGCTGATTTAAACATAAAAACGTAATCCAAATAGCTAGTTTTGCCTATGTTTCCTATGGCTTTGGCTTTATTTACAAGGACTTCCATCTTGATACGGAGTACAAATAGAGTCGTGAGCTTGAGGAATCATGATAAATGACAGTTTACATTGGTCAAATGAACTAGAAAGGCATTTATTATTCATCTCAAAGCACAGACTAATGAGAAAAGACGAGAAAAGGACATTTTACTTACCCACAAAAAAGCCGGCCCACTAAAAGGACCACTACAGAATCAAGATCATATGCCAATGCGTACATGACATTGCCCACGAAGAGAACAATACTGCTGAATACGAGAGGCCTGAAGTATGATTTATTTGACCACGCACTGAAATACACCGAGGAGAATATCTGTGCCATTGCCATCGCTCCAATCACAATACCACAAACTGTCGCTGCAGCTCCAAGACTCAGGGCATAGTCATCTGCTGTGGGGACAATGATGTATGTATTGACCATATAAAGGAATGTGTTGGCCAAGTTCAACATAAGTGACATAAAATGATATCTTTGATCTTCAACATGTTCATCAACAGGATCCGGTAGCTCTTCTTGCAAAATGAGTGCATGTTGTGCCAGAAAGTTCAGGGAGTTAGTTGAATATGTTAATCTGTCCACAGCAGCTTTCATTGAGTCAATGACAGAATCCTGCAGACACGTGTCATAATGAAACAAAATCCAAGACTGGATCCCTACATGAGAAAAATCAACTTTTGGCTGCAGGGAAGTATTAGGCTAGTAGCATGAGCTGCTTGAGCAAGTTGAACAGAGAATGAAATCTAAGGAAAACCTGGAGAGGAAGAGGTGGCTGGTCATATATTGATAAGTAGCTTCCTTGGCGATCCTGAAGTTCCCCTAGGTTACGCGAAATTGCACCAACTACAGCCCCTATTCCCTGCAATACACATGAAAGATCTTAAACAATCAAAGTCTACGAGTAGACTGTCCATTTAGCAGTAGAGGACGTGCAATGCAGTACATTTAATTCGGAAATCACAATCCTCTAGAAGAATTTCGATAAGTGACAAGAGTAAAAGAAGATGCATCCATTTCAGCATATTACCACATGCTTGAACACTTGCTGCAGCTGGGAATAAGGGTGATTTGCACGAGTCTTGATATAGTAGTCCGTGAATTGATAACCAAGACGCTTGTCAAACTTCTTCAGTATCTTGCGCAAACCTATTGCGTTTATTTCGACGAAGTAAAGAAGCTTCAGAAGATCACGTCCCACAGTTTTATAGGCCTCTCTTAATTCAGATATTTGAGATATAACAGGTTGCTCCTGAAGAGCTTCTTGCTGCTCGCCAAGCTTAGCTATCCTGCTCGCAAGTAGGCCTTGTTGTTCCAACAGGAAAAGGACGATTTTTTCAATCTGGAATGATACGAAGAATGAAGCAGTTGAAACCTATTTCGTAGACTCAAGTAAAGGGAGAAAAGCATGAGACATTGTGTTGTCGATTCTTCCATAAAAGTATTACATGCACGCACATGCTCTCACACAAAACACAACACACCACCTGCACCACCACTTACTTCTTTAAATTTACTTCACATGATACGGTGTTCAAACAAGAGTAGTAAGCATAGAATGAATGCCATCATGTCCATCCACTACCCATGAGATACTAAAAAATCGGATTTTTTTATGGGTGCATTCAGTGCACTTTCCAAGTAACAAAACAAGGAATTTTCCAGTTTTCAAAGTACTCACTTTGCTTGTGGTACATATGTCGGTGCTTTGAATAGCAACTCATTTCCTATTATGCATACTTAACAATATACCCTTTGAGCACTCACTAACATGACCTTAAAAGAAAATTGCACCTTCCTTTGAAGTGGCCATATGCACCTGCAAGCTAAGAGAGAGAGATGTAGAAGCCACAAGTACTCATGTAGTACATGCACATATACTGCAGCTTGAGCGCTATGGCTCTTGACCAGCTGATATTCAATAAACAGAGCTACTTCTTCCCTAGCATAGACACTAAACAGATCACTTTCTTCATCTTCAAAATGCAAATACAGCTTTTTCCGTTCAATAGGAAAAAGACAAGCAGGTACAGGATAGTCGTTTTGTCAACCTGCTAAATCAATTACATAAAACACTTCATGACTAGTTCAAAATTTACCAGCCGTTCACAGAAAAGCAAAGCTGAATGAATTGCATAAAAAATGACTCCAGAGACATACAATAAAAAAAAAAAAGCCAACCACTATTGCATCCTATTCAGTGACCCTGAATTTGAAGGATGAAGTTTACATTTTCTTTGCTACCATAACACTAGCTCCATGAGCAAGTATATACTTCAAGGGATTTGATACCTGGTTATCTAGCATTCTGGAAAAATCCTTCATGACATACCGCCGATTTTGTGTTCCAATCTCAATTTGCTGAGCATATTGTCTCACCTTTTTCTTCATCATCTTATAATTAATGTAGTATCTGCAAAAAGAATCAGATTACACCGAACTCTGAGAAAATTTCTCAACGTACAAATATGTGAAAGTAACAAAAAGGAAAACAAAGAACAATGTTTAGACAATTAGTGTGGCATTTCTACCTCCCCTGCCCTTTTTCTGCTATACATGAATTTGAGCTTGTGTAATGACATGGCTGGTTTGACGAGACAAATTTAAGTTGCGATCATGCAGGAATATATAAAGTACTAGGTAAATGATGCAATAGATTCATTTTGAAATCTGCAGATGTACAAAAAAGAAAAATTGAAGGTCTGTTAGGATCACAAATGCGTCATGATGATCTTGAGTGATTTTAGATTAACATGAAAACTGATAATGACAGTTCAGAAAAATTTTAAACATTTGACATCTCAAGTAGGGGAAGGGAACTGCAGACTAAGCAACAGTAATAAACGGCAGACAGGTGATGTAACACCATCTAGAAACAAATTGCATTGCTTTCAATCTCAACATGGGATGGTTATCAGATCACCACCAATGCCTGTCCCGATTAGTCTCCCTCGGACTTGAGCAAAAAAAAGGGCAATGGAACCACATTTTAATGTATCAGACATACCCCTGCCATTCTGCAATCTGCCTTTCCTTCAACTTTTTGCCAAAGGCAACCATCTTTCTCTGCAAACAAAGTACAAGAGATAAGAGAACACAGAATAAATCAAAAAGACGCTAAATATCGCGATTTTGCAATCTTCATAAAATCATGAGTCATGAGTTGGTCATCAATAAGAAGGACAGTGAGGAAAGAATATAATGCAAAGTCACAAGGCCAGTAAGTTCCTAGATTTGATTAAATATAGAAGTGTTTTAGCAATATGGGTAGGGTCGGGTATGGTTCGGATTGGGGATTTGTCGGTAGATTTGTATTGCATGGAAATGGGTTTCAATTTGGGTGGGACCATTTTCGACCCAACCCTACCCACCCGTTTCGCAGGTCTAGGTTGAGTATGCTAAACCAATGAAAACCCCCCAGCACTAGTCATAAGTATTAGATAGAACGGTACATGATTACCCGCTTTTGTTTTCGATCCAATTTAGTTCATATTCCTGCATAATATGAGTTTACGAACAAACCAAAGATACTTTAGGTCACGCAAGCGGTAACCAACGGCACCTAAGAGTATTAAAGCACCATCAGTCTGTTCAATTGAGGAATCAGCTCTTACTTCAGCCACAAGAGAGTGTTATTTGAAACAACAAATAAGTAGAGAAGGCACCAGGTTGGCTTGATAATCACGTCAAACTTTTTGCATATTTTTCTTCTTCAGATGCATGACAAAGCATCAGTCATCCTATGCCTCTATAACACATTTCTCCCCCCAACTAAGCAGACACCATGTCAAACAAACTTAACTAATTCCCATGCCACCTACTCCGCTAACTCGCACAGCAAGATCTGAAAGGATAATTCTATGTGCTTTTCAAACAGCTGACTTAGCCACAGACAAGAAAGATAATCAGGCACCGATTCCTGCAGTCCATATATCATTCAAATGCCGGTTGCATCGGTTGAAATTCAATGATGCACGCTAAAACGCGATCACAACCGACAAAAGCGAAAATCAGAGTAAAAAAGCAACACTCTTTCACCAACACACAAAGAGGTAGTAACAATAGAGACCTGTACCTCTGTGAATTAGTCGATCCAAACAAAGAAAGTCGCGTGAAAATAAATAAATAAATAAATAAACTAGAACAAAGAAGCTGAATCAAAACACCAGCCACGTGGAATTCAACAGTCCAAAACAGGACGAGCAAGCTCCGCAGCTCAACGAAGACTACGTACGGAAAAGAGAAGCAAAAAAGAACACCAGCTCGCTCGCTCCGGAGTCGAACTTCCAAGCATCAAAAGAAGAACGCCAAACAGAAAGAGAGAGAGAGAGACAGAGAGAGAGAGAGAGAGAGAAACGCGCGCGCGCGCTGCACCTCAATTGCTCCGAAAGAAAGTCGCGTCTCTCGACCAAAACAGAGCACCGAGCTTCGCGAGCGACGTTAAAAAAAAAATCCGTGATTCGGAGAGCGGGAGGAGAACGAAACTTACCGGGGCGGCGGGATACAGCGGACCTCCTTCCGACAATCCAAACTCGCGGGCGGCGGGAGCTTTAGATGAACATCAACGAACGGATGGCCTGAATCGGGGAAAAACGGGACACAAAAAAACAAGCGGCGCGTCGCGCATCAGCTCCTTCTCCTTGGCGGCCAGCGATGAAGACAAAAAAAAAAAAAAGGATCACGACACGACGCACGAAATGCAGCGGACGAGCACGAAAAGGAGAGAGAGAGAGAGAGAGGGAAGGGAGGGGTCGGTCACCTCTCGAAGCAGGACGGGAATCGAGAGCGGCGGAGGAGAGGATTCCGCCGGCGGCGATCGCTCGCGAAGCTGCGACGGAGAGAGTTACGAGGGGTGGGGGAGGGGGAGGGAGCTCAGGATCAGCTCGACGATGATTTGCGTTCGTGATCGGTCACATGTGCTCTTTCGAGAGAGAGAGAGAGAGAGAGAGAGTTTTGTTTCGCGAAATGGCGGGGGGGGGCGGCTGTGAAAATTCGGTTATTCGGAGGGGCTTGGGGTCAATTTGAAGAAAAAAAAAAAGAAAAGCGGCCAAAATTTATGTTAAGCGAGAGAGAAAATATATGTTCATATTTTATTGACTATCTTTTTGTTTAATAAACATGAATATTTCCTGAAAATCGCAAATATTCAACAATTGCCTTATGAGAGCCTTTGATAAAACTAATGGAAACATTAAGTACTTCGGAAATTTTAATTTGCATAAAAAAAATTTTAACCTAATGAAAACGCTGGCTAATTTTTTGTTTTTTTCCCCGGAAGGACGCAACTGATTTCGCGAACTGAGGGTCAAATCGAAGCTCGAAGTTTTTTATGCTCTATCGTGTTGAAGTAGGCGGGCTAAGACTAAAATATTTGATGATGGATTACACAGCACAAATCACGAGTACATAAAAAAAATGAATCGTGTCGTTTTTCTAACATATTATACTTTTGAAAACGGGCAAGATCGGATGCGCGAGATTCTGAAAAAGAGTAAGTTCGTAAATCACGTTAATCATTAAGGTTTGATTTTAGTGATGACTTGAGCCGATCATATGAAATGATTTCTTCTTGACTTTGCTTGTGGTCCATATAAATGCCAGAGAATGCGACCTTACTATCGAAGTCGATATCACGAAGATCCATATAAATCTGGTCGACATTTCCTTTTCTAGGCCTTGATTTCTTTTGTTTTTTTTTTCCCTCTCCCGATCTAATTCGTGAGTCCTTTTTCGCCTCGTTTGGTATCTTCTTTCTCTCGTTGTCGTTGCTTTCCTTTGGACATCGTGGTAAATAAATCTGCATGGAGTTGAAAATTTTGTGAAAACGTCGTCACCAATCCAACCAGAAGGATGCCGGGGACATGGCTCTATGACTTCTCCATCCCCTCTCCAGATTTAGGCGTAAATCTAAATATGGAAACTTTTATCTCACAATCTAAATCTAGATCCGAAAGTTTTTTAAAATGGGAGCCTGGCTCCCAAGGGTTTTCTGAGCGAGAGATGAGGTTGCGATTTTTAAAGGCATCATTCAAACCAAAACGATTTAACCGGCCAGCTAACTCCTTTTTTTTTCAAGTGTCGAAACACGGAAAAATTATTCCAAAAAATCCTAAACCCATCTTTCAGCGGCCAATTCAATCCTAACCGTTTCAATCGTGCCAATTTAATGTCAAACATTTTGACGATTCGCCAATTTTAGTTGGTCGGAAAATAGCTGACGCGGCTTCTTGGTCGGCGCCGGCGTCCATATCGGCAATTTCCGATCAAAATTAGCTGGAATAACTAAATTAACAAATCATCAAAACGTTTAGGATTGAATTAGCCTGTCGTACAATAATGAATTAAGGATTTTTTTGATAATCACCTCGTCGAAACAGTGCTCCCAATGTTTGGGAAGGACCTAAATAATAAAATTGGTCCCCACGCGCGACCGGGTCACTGTTCAATTGGCAGTGACTCTTGGCCATGGAGAATCACGTCATGAACGTGCATGTAGCTAAGGGCGCGAATGATAACCATTCTGCTTCAAAAATCAAATTCTTGCTAGAAATTGATTTCCGGAATTCTTGCCAGAAATTGATTTTTGGAGGAGAAATCTATTTGATAAAGTATGACTAATTCTGCTCCAGAAATTAATTTATGTAACAGAAATCTTTTTTTATTTTTTTATTTTTTGGGCACCTCAAAAAATAATAAATTTCACTCAAAGTGGGTGCCCAAAGGTATTCTTCGTCATTTTGTTAAGTTTTGAAATTTTTTATTTTTTGATTTTTTGGGCACCTCAAAAAAATTAAATTTCACTCAAAGTGGGTGCCCAAAGGTATTCTAAGTCATTTTGTGAAGTTTTGAAATTTTTTATTTTTTGATTTTTTTAGGCACATCAAAAAAATTAAATTTTACTCAAAGTGGGTGCCCAAAGGTATTCTAAATCATTCTGTAAAGTTTTGAAATTTTTTATTTATTTATTTATTTTGAAAAAAATTTACCAAATTTCCTATTTTCCCGAATCTGACTTTTTTTATTTTCTGAAAATTCTTATGAATTTTTCTGGAATTTTTCAATTTTTATGTATTTTCTGAAAAAAAAAAATTAGTGAGAAAAAGAGAGAAAATACGGCTTACCCAAAACTTATTCTGGAATCAAAAATGCATTATGGAATCAAGTATTTTTAACAAACGCATTTTTATTTCAGAATGCAAAAATTGCTTCAGAATACATTCCGGAAATTTTTTAACAAATGCATTTCTGTTCCGGAATTTATTCGGGAGCGAAATTTCTATTCCAGAATAGATTTCATGCGCGCTCTAGACGCCAAGACCATTCCGTGCCACCATTCGCGTGATGCTTCCAAAGTTCAAAAGTTACATAAATACTGCCAAAACGCCCCCCGAGTTTTTCTTCAGTTTCTGCCAAATCGCTGTTAAACCCCCCCCCCCCCCCCCCCCCCCCCCTTATTACACCCCCCCCGCCCCAACGAATCCCGAGTTAATTCTTTAATCCGAAATTCGAGAAATAAAAAAATGCGAAGGTGGCAGATCTCTGTCAGTTTGCAACGTGGTGCCGTGCTCCTTTCGCAATCAGGATTAATATATCGAGGGAAATCTTATCCTCTCAGAAAGAGCGAGTGAGAATGCATCGATGTACCTTCCGTAAGTATAGCGATTGGTTCGGTTTTGAGTCGAACGAAGCAAAGTAGTGTAGACCCTCTACACACCAAACCGGAATCTTAACATATCTACACATCGTCATCATTAATCGGTTTTGCCCTGTTCTTCAGCTAACATCATCGCAAATCAAGCAATAATTCCCTACCCCACGAAGAGATCCGACATAACTTTTCGAGAATCATGAGGCCCATCATTTTCCGGTCGGACCGGAGCAAAAGGTGAGAAGGGCGGCGCGACACGAACTTTTGTCCTGTGTTTTTAGCTGAAAAGGACTCCTGACATATTCCATCCCCGTAACAGTGGTAGCGCGTGGGCCTCCGTGAATTCGTCTTCGTTTTCATTTCGGTCCCTTACGAAACCCCCACGCAGGAATGTCGATAAGGGTGGGCTCGCCGTCTTGATCTCATGGCCACACGGGTCAGGCATCGAGATGTCACGTCCAGATTAGAAGCTCGAACCCCCCAAGTTGCATTTCGAGGTAAAAATGCGAGACTTAGTCGGTCGCATGGTCGAGATGAATCTCCGCATCGAGATTGTTTGTGTCCGTCGTGGCGGTAAAGTGACGGCCTGAATCTGGGCGATGATATCGGAGCACGCGACGGTTCGAACTTCCGGCTCTTTCCTCCATTTGCACAAGTCTAGATTGTTAGAAGAGAGAAAACGTAAGTTGGATCTGCTGGGCAATATGATATGCACCAGATAGGAATGTTGTTGTGATAATAATACATAGTCAAGACATAATCAGTAGTCGTCGAGAACAACAGAACAAGCATAACTGAGTTTGGCGGTCGCAGCGATAATCCCATGTTAATGGAAGTCCTTGAACTAGCGGAGAGAATTGCATCTTCTAAATAGAGAAAAGACCCATAGCTAGGTATGGTTGCCTTTATAACATATAGAGTTCTCGCATGTAAAAAGCTCTAAATACACCCCAACATCTTGTTGAATTGATAAATGAGTGCATTACTACCCCGAGGTTTCAGTAAATTTTAATGGCGAACAGGTAGGATATTTCAGTAGCACTAAGGGCCCGTTTGGTAACGTGTCAAACAGTAAAAATTTCTGTTCTTTTGTTCCCAGAAATAGTTTGGGAACAGAAATGCGTTTGGTAAATTTTTTGTGCCCGGGCACATTTTTGCAAATATTTGTGCCGAGAAACAGTTTTGGAAGAGAAACAAGAAGTAAAAAAAAGTAGCTTCTTGTTTCTCGGCACAATTTTGAGAATCAGTTTTTTTTCTTTTTTTTCTTTTTTTTGTTTTCTTCTTTTTGTGTTTTTGTTCTTGGGTTGTGGCCGGTCGCCGGTGACCGACGGCCGGCGGCAGGCGACCGGCCACAGCCCAGGGCCGGCGAGGGCGTCACGGCCCTCGCCAGCCGTCGGCGGAGGCGAGGGTCCCCCTCGCCGGCGAGGGCGAGGGCTGGACCCTCGCCGCCTGGACCTGGCGAGGTCGGCCTCGCCCAGATCCGGCGAGGCTCGGCCTCGCCGTGGGTCGCGACGGCGTCCTCGCCGTGGGTCGCGACGGCGAGGCTCGACCGTCGCGACCAGATCTGGCGAGGCTCGAGCCTCGCCGGATCTGGGCGAGGCCGACCTCGCCAGGTCCAGGCGGCGAGGCGCCTCGCCCAGGCGGCGAGGGTCCAGCCCTCGCCCTCGCCGGCAAGGGGGACCCTCGCCTCCGCCGACGGCCGGCGAGGGCCGTGACGCCCTCGCCGGCCCTGGGCTGTGGCCGGTCGCCGGCCGCCGGTGACCGGCCATGGCCAAGGGATAAAATAAGTTAAAAAAAAAACATTAAACAATTCAAAATATTATTAAAATATTATTAATAAAAAGAAATTTTGTGTAGTTACCAAACGCATTTCTATTCCAGGAATAAAAATTTTGGACAGTTACCAAACGCCTTAAAATACTCAGAAATTGTTTCCGGGCACAGAATCAAAAAAAATCATTTCTGTTCAGAAATGGTTCCCAGGCATAGAAACGTTCTCATGCGCACCCTAATAGGCTGAGACAAGGTGATTCTCTTTCTCCATATTTATTTGCTCTAGTTATGGAAATTTTCAATAGAATTGTAAGAGCAAAAGTTGATGGTTCTTCCTTCAAATACCATTGGCGCTGCAAAACGCAAAAGATTACACACCTTTGCTTCGCTGATGACTTGTTCTTATTTGTCCATGGAGATGTAGACTCTGCTCTATGCCTGGTAGAAGCTCTTGAAGAATTCGCCACTCTCACTGGACTGCGGTTTAACCCTGACAAATGCCAAATATTTTTCTCTTGGTTAAATGAGGAGGAAAAGCTTCTTATATTGGACCATACGCCTTTTCCCGCAGGTACTCTCCTTATCAAGTACTTGGGTGTTCATCTTATTACTAAAAGACTCACCCACTCAGATTGCAAAAGCCTTACTGATAATATATTCAAGAAAATTGAGAGTTGAGAAATGAAGCATATGAGTTATGCGGGTCAGTTACAACTAACCAAATCAGTCCTTATATCTATCTACACGTACTGGATGCAAATGTTTCTTCTTCCGAAGCAAACTATCTATGAGATTGAGAAGAAGATTCGCCACTTCCTATGGGTTGGGTCTTCAACAAACCGTGGATCGCACAAAGTTGCATGGCGTGTAGTATGCTCACCCAAAAAGGAAGGAGGGTTAGGATTGCCTGATTTGAACCTATGGAACAAAGTGTTATTAGGGCGCACAATGTGGAATCTTATCAATTATCCATCTTCTTCACTTTGGAGCTCCTAGGTCCACAGTATAAAATGCAGAGGAACCCCATTTTTGCAAATGGATATGAAGAGTAGTATGGCCTGGAGTTGGCAATGTCTCCTCAAACTACGTCATGTCCTAACCCCAGTCATGTCTAATCCAAGATATTGCTGTCATGATGTCTTGGATGAACTTAGACACGAGAGTCCGGTTGTGGAGTGATATAACTTAATATGAAGTAGCGGCGTTAGTAAACATAATTTTATTGGTTGGCTAGTATGTAGGGATAGGCTTCCGACAGCAGAGATCATATCACGGTGGATGACCTCAATCGATGTTCAATGTACCTTCTGTATGGCAAGTATAGAGAACACGACTCACATTTTCTTCCAATGCAAATGGACAGGTAGTATCTGGCGCAATATTCTTGCACAACATGGGATCAGGCGTAATGTATGGGGATGGAATGAGGAGCTTCAATGAATGGTTAGAGTAACAAGAGGCAAAGATTTGGCAGCAAAACTCCTCAAAGTATCTTTCCTAGCGACTGTATATTGCACTTGGATGAAACACAACCATAGGCGATTTCAAAACAATCTAACTGACATTCAGATTATTTTGGCGAAGGTGCGGAAAAATGTAAGAGGTAGAGCTTCGCTATACCAAAAAATCAAACCTTCGCAAGCTAACTTTGTTTTAGCTACTTTATGGAGACTTCCTACCTCCATATTCTCGAATTATTAGTACTAGTTATAATGTCGGGGAATGCCCCTAAGCTGCTGTACATCATCTGTTATATACTACTTACATTTTACACCAAAAAAAAAAAAGAGTTCTCGCATGTATATACTTAAATCGATGTAACATAAGATTTGTGCAAACCATTGTCATCATGATCCCGGGATGACACCAACTTTCTATGGAATCAATTATAATAGAGTGCGAGCATGTTAGTCTCTATCTGGCGGCAGCAAATCTGATAATTTGGTGGACTTAATCAAGTGCGCGACTGAATATAATCTCCCTTTCACTTCTCTATACGTGTTTGGCATACTGTCAACGAACACTTTGAAGACTTGCGCAGTACGTACATTGCCTTATAAGATGTAATCTCCAGTTAATTTATATCTTTCGAGTAATGAGCAAATTCAAACACAACTTTGCTCATCTTGATTCGATCATCAATTTGATCTTGGGACTAACAGGCGTCGACTGGTTTGACAATAAAGACACCATCAAGAAGAGAAATTTAACTTGCAAAAGAATGCACGCACGGGATACAAGAATGTGAACCAGAATGTGCACATATTTGGGGTTCGTGGACGATGAAAACAAATCAGATGCACTAAAAGAATCAAACTTGACATGATAGAACTCCAGAAATCGGCCGCCTTTCGCCTAACCGAAAATGATGGGAAACGCCTATTGTAGACTAAGAAGACGTACACGACAGGAAAATTGATGGGAGGAAATGGAAAGTAATGCTGAACATGTGGATGTGCATACTAGTCAATAGTCCAAATTAGCAGCATGGAGAAAGATAAAAAGATCAAAATCAGCACGCTCAAAATCCATTTGCAGAAGAAACAGAAAAATAGTACCGCTTTTACTAAATATTATAGTACTTTGATGCCTACAAGAAAATGAAATGAATCAAGAGAACGTGTAGGAAATCCTCATTGTACCTCGTTCAATAGGAATGTCATGTTCTACGCATGTGGGTGAGTATCGAAATAAAGGGTTCGTATACCGGAATTAAATCGTGCCTTTTGTAATTGAATGAGGCAACGAAGACTCGAATCAAAACCGAATCAAGACAGAGGAACCATGAGGGACAATAGTTACTTGACAAGTTCACAAATTCAGAACTTACTCGATATACTTCTATCGACTTACTTCTATTGACGAAAGAAGAGCTTACCTGCCGTCACAACAAAAGGTTACCGTCCATTAGAGGTCTATCTCACTCGCAAAGGACAGAAAGCGGGAGCACAAATCACCAAAAGGCGATCGACCAGGTACAACAACTAAGCTTACATGGAAAACAAGTGCGACATTTTTCCGATACATTACTAGAAAACAGGAAAGATGGATGCGCTTTAAGAGCTTCTCGTTGCTGCTTCCACTACATCTCTTCTGCCAATCAAATAAGTAGGCAAACGAAATGCAGTAAAAGGAGCAAAAAGAAGCGTGGAAAAGGACAACCATTTATTTAATCAATTGGCCAAAAAAGATAAAAAGAGAACGCTGATTACAGGTACTTGGCTGTACATGCTGTTCCGTCTCTCCACAGAAGCGTAGCATTCTATACCAGCTCCGCCTCGTGTTTCAACCATTTCAATTGGTAGGTTTTTGCCCTTTCGGGAGCAATTATCTCGAGGGCGCCAAGAACACACTTGTGATAAGAGAAGTCTTCCGCCGTCCCATCAGCTCTGACCAGCATGAAGCAGCGAGAATCTTGGTGCTTGGGGTGATGTCCAACCTGAGAGATGACGGTAAAGACAAAAAACCAGCAGTCAGCCTATGCCAGGGCAAAAGTTTCTCCAAACCAAACTCCCAGATAAAAGAACAATATGAAGCTAGTTTTGGCATTCTGACCAAAAAAAAGCAAGTTTTAGCATGAGTTCCCCACGGTCAACATTTGAATCACATTGTGGTTTGCTTGTGCAGAATTTCCTGTGTTATACATATGCCAGGGATCAGAGGAAAATCTTTATCTTTTGTTTTGAAAAGCAGCTGTGTTTTTGTATTTATAAACTCGTTCTTGCAAAATAAGCTGCAAATATCATAACCTCAATAATTTGTGGAACTCCCTTCGATAGAGCCTCATATCAGCTCAAGGCCACATTATTCTCCAAGGAAGTAATACTAACAAGGAATTGATCTCATTAATGCTCTACTCCGCTCGAGAAACCCAAGTAGGATTAGTTGGAACAGATAGTACATGCACGAGTAATGTTCCTCGCAGGGAGAATTCAGCCGGTATTAACAAGAACAATGTAAGGTATGCTAAGAACAGTTTACAAAATTAGTTCACAAGGCCCACTCCCACTCGCAATCTGTGAAACCAATTTTATAAGTCAATCTCAGTACACCTACAGTTCCTCTTTTAACAATCACGGCAAGTTTATCCATTTCAATTCAAGAAACAGATGAAGTATTAGGGGAAAAGTCCTGTGCCAAAAGTGACTACAAATTTCTTTTCGACAAAGCACTCAATTTGAAAGACCACCACCTTCGTAAACTGACCTACACTCATCATTGACCACTGCATGGCAGACAAGAATATCAGCATACCTTTTAATTTTCTTCACGATAATGCTAGAAGATGCCAAAGATACAGTAGCATTGGGCATATTATTTACACCTGTTAGCTATATATTCAATATATTGGTAAATGTATGTGTATATATCTCATTACCTTTACATCTCGAGCTCCAGTTCCAATCTTTTCCTTTCCACGAGGATGAAACTTCAGAGCCATCATCACGATCGACTTTTCTTGTTCACCTAAATGGTGATTGATCGGGTACCTACATTAATAACACATATCATCAAGGAGATGATAATTGATACCATCAAAATCATCATTCAGGCAACAAAAGCCTGAAAGGAGGTTCATAGAAACTTCTCAATTTAATTGAAATTGCAACTTGAGGTTCATGCAAGTCTTAAAAATTTCGCGAGGCACACTTTTAGCATGAATTGAGATGCAGGTAACTGTTTGGTCTAGCACTCCAGTTCCTGATGCAGAATCCTTCCAGTGAACACAAAGCTAAAGTGCAGCATGTGCCCAGATTCAATTTCAAACTAAAATTTTCTTTCATTACAACCATTGACTTGAAAAGAAAAGGATTTTCAGGACTTGGGCCAAAGAGCCACTCTCAACTCCAGCAAATGTCAGAAAACCCGGTCCTTGTGTGGGGTAGAAAACTATCCTGATCCAGAATTACTAATTTTTCAAGTCTCTCTCAGTACCTAATGTGTAGACCACCCTAGTCCACTTTGCTTCACAGAGAAAAATCTACAAAGCCAAATTTAAAATAGCAAAGTAGCATAAGTAGCAAGGACATGAATTCTATGTATCTTGAGTCATGCAATTTGGGAATCCGGTATGTGCATAGAATGTAGAAGTGCATGCTTGGGGATCAAAAGAATTGAATATCTACAGAAAACGCGAGAAAGGCAATTCCAAAGATTGGTTTTACCCGAGACAAATAATGCATCAAACTCTTCATATAATGGACAAGTCTAAAAACGATTAAGTCGTCGATAACTTACTTGTATAATATTTTTTTCAGCTCCAGCGACAGCTTCTGGATGTCATTAAATGTGATAAATTTCCTTAGTAATGACTTATTGATTTCCAGTTTCTTGAGTACTTTAGAAACACTACCAGCCTGCACAAACTCCGCCCCACCTCTGTCTGACATATGGTGGCCAGCATAAGGCACTTCTAGCTTTACATTCTGCCGTGTGGAACTAACTTGGTTACCCAACAGATTGTAGACACTTTCAGGCTTTGCAAGCTCATGCCCCTGATCAATACAAACAGAAGTTCATAACGTTCTGAAAAAAAGGTCGTCCTGAAAGACAAACACAGGTGATCCTTTTTTCAACAGAAACTAATGATGATCAATTAAATAAAAAACCACTAATCTAGGTACTGGTTAAAGATGCCTCTGCAGATACGTAGCACAAACACTTTTTATACGCGAAGATAGATGATGATCCATCAGAATCACTAAGGATGTGGCAGGGGCATTTAAAAGACAATCATTTCTGTGGAACCAACCATATACTCGGACTCACAAACTAAATCAAAAGAAGTTTGAAGCCTCTTCATTCCATAAAATTGTAATCTCTGTTAACCAACAACATTCAAACATTCCAATGCGTTAACAAAGAATAAAACTGATAAATTTCATCTCAGAACCGTACAATGTATAAATAGCAGTTAATTGCTTATGAGTCATCCTGAAAGGAATTGACATTCCTATACACTTGGTAAGGCAAATTCTCAGAACATCTCCTATGATTCGCAATCTCAAGCTAAAAGCATGAACGACCACTTTGTCCATGGAGCTTGCATCAGTATTAACATGCTCGCCAGAGAGTCGGTTCACCAGAAGCAATATTCCAGGCTTACTATATGTTAACACACCTTCCCAAACTTAGAAACCACATGTGCAATGCAAAAGGTAAGTGTTGAGTAAGTCCCCAACAAAATAAAGTAGGCATTCCCATTCCTTTCTTAAGGGTCTTATGTGCAGCACCTCTAACTTGAAGCATTGAAATAAAAAAAGATGCCTAAACTCCACCACCAAGTGTTTAGAAAAACAAAAGCCTGAGCTAATTTGGGTTGTTTGGTCTGGGTTTGATTTGGCTTATTTCATCGAGTTAGCAGTTCAATTTCACTTTAACTGCTTTCCAAACCAAGTAGACAACTCTTTTTCTTCGATTCACTGATGACAAATTCAAAGTGAAATGTAATGTTTATAAACAATTAAAAAAAATTAAAATTCCTATAGGCAGAATGGTTTTTTTTACTCTCATTGTTAAGACACCAAAATTATGTTTCTGATAATTTATAATCAAACGCTCACTTTAATTTGGTATTATTTGCAATTTTTTAAAATACCTTAAGATGAATAATTTCTATCTTGACTACATGCTTCTTTTAAATGTTTCCCCAATGGCATTAGGGTGAGTTTTTTAATGGTTACTGTTACATTATTGTCCCACATCGCTTGACAATGGGTCCTAAATGTTCTTTATATTCATATGGTCTCCCTCCACCTATTAACTTAAGCTTTTAGGTTGGACTTTCTAACATGATATCAGGGCCAGTGCTATCCCTTTCGCAAATGTACGTAATTTCCACGTGAATGTGTGTAGTCAATGTTCAACGTGCCCTCTTGTAATTCGACTTACATGAGGGGTGGTGTACAAGTATTGCCCCACATCACTTGACAACGGGTCTTAAACGTTCTTTATATTGATATGGTCTCTTTCCACCTATTAGCTTAAGCTTTTGGGTTAGACTTTCTAATAGTTACTCATTTGATGTTGCAGTTATAGGACTTGAGTTAATATTGAACTTGTTATTATAGGTAGACAAACTGTTGATGGTTTGAACTAAAGAAAAAATGAAGTTATTGTTTTTTGGTTTAAAAACTTAACAAATTGAAGATATTGGTTTTGATAGGAACCCTAAACACACCTAATAATATACAGAACATCAGTATACTTGACTGGAATGTTTCACAGATTAACCACACAACCTTGACCCATTTAAGTACCTATTTCTCCAAGTCAGATTTCAAATCAAGTAGCTGCAATCGCAATCTCATTCAAAAACAAGTGGCAGTATCATGGTGGCTACACTCGTTGCTAGTGTGACAGGAGTCTAACTATTGGAGCCGGGATAAAATGCTATCAAGCCAACAAGGAATCAAAAATAGTTCAAAATTTCAAACATCGAAGAGCCCTAGTGTTTGCTATCCAATGGTTCGAGCTGTTTCCAGGTGAACCATGCTTGCAATGTACTAGCTTCTCATATAAAAGTAGCAGTTTGAGTAACCTTACTAGTCCATTTGTCACCTTAAATTGATATTCTCAATATCGAGAGGAAAACGACAAAATCCTTACCTTTCCAGAGTATATTATTTCAAATAATCCACCCGTCCCCAGTGAAGGAACTTTACCCCATGCCAGTGCATCCAAGCTCCCTTGTAGATTATCCACCGTTCCTGCCTTGGCAGCTTTAATGAAACCAGGACCAGGATTCTGCAACATTTCACCCAGACCATGTTATAAAACATATCGAAAAAGATCTCTCATGGAAAAGGCTGAAGTAAACCATGTTGCGGGCCCAGAACCAACCGAAAAGCACGCTTGAACAAAAGGTGATGAGACAGATGATGTTTCCCTTTGTCGTGACATCCCTTTAGGATTTAAGCCAACAAACTCCCCACTTGTCGATAGACAATTGGCAACAAGAACTAAATGTTCAGTGAGAACAGTCTTGCCCGTATCAGATACAGCAGAACCCAGACTCTGTATTGAGAGTTACACAACAATTATCACGTTAGCAACTGGCTCATACTGTAACAAGCAGCAAATAGAGATTTAGTGGAGAACCGCACATTAAGAAAGTACTTCCATCCAGCGTCTATCCCGCATGCTAATGAGAATTCACGAATGTTATCAGGATGACTGCGAGACCAATCAATAGCATCCATAATAGGAACACAATTATACATAAGTGCACTCCAGAGCTTCATTTTCTCGGAGTGTCCAGACATGGATACTCTCAAGTAGAGTTCACCAGTTGACATAGGATTAGATTTGCTTAGCTTGCTGCTTTCACTCCATAAGATATCTACCTTCTTAACCTCCACAAATCCTGAAGAACAAGTGAGCCATTCAGCTTGACATCGATACAAAAAAGTTGCAAATCAAGTTAACTCGACTAATAATTATTGAAACCACATGCAAGCAGTGAATTTCTAGGTGAATGTATTATAGTGCCCATGTACATTTGCACTGAGACAATGTGCAAGGTGCATTGAGTATGATAGCATGGTGGTACCTAGCAATGATTACTGGAGCAACTTCATAACGTTTCCCATGTTACAGATCATGTATGTTTCCGTTTCCTTTATATACCAGTGAACTATCATTAAGTACTGAAACTTCAGAAATTGCAGAATGACTACATAGAGAATGAGCTAACAGTTTTAAGACTGGAGTATTATTTAAAAATTCTAACACTCACCCTTAGGCATTGACTAGGGTTTAGCCTGATACTAAAGTATGGATACCATATCTATATCTATATAAAGTTTTGCAGTGCTCTCAAGAGTTGAGTAACAATGGATTGGTTGCGTTTCTATTTTTCGTTTACTCTGACTCTATCCTTCCTTTTACTCCTGCTAAACATCAATTAACAAGTCAGTTTTCTTTCATCATAATTATGGCAACAATGCGACAATTTAGATCCATGCCATTTTTTATTGGTATTGACAAATAAAGTACATCGCATTCTTATATCGTGTTACACACTAGTCACTTTGCAGGGAGTCTATTTCCCATTTAGCATATACGAAATCAGTAACACTTACGTGTACTATTCATGTTTTCTTTCCCAGTTTCTATTTGATGTTGCCCATGGCATTACCTTAACTATATTGATGTTCTGATTATAACAGAAAAAAATAAGTTTTGAACAAGTCTCTATGGTGGCCTATACATGGAGAAAATATTTGAAGTGACGGATATGCTATGTGGCAATGACATGTGGTTTAACTGACCAATCAAAAGTGAGACGCATAAGCACATGGCACCAGGTAGGATGAGATTCATAGCACGCAAGCAATGTAATTTGGTCAATTATACCACGTCATGATTGCCACGTGGTGTATCCGTCACAGAAACTACTTTCTCCTATACAAGTAAGATATGTATTACTGCATCCAGACTCAACAAAGTTAATGATCATACCCCAATGCACTTTTTCTTTCAGCAAAGTTATTTCCAGCATGTGTAAGAGCCACATCAAAACAAAGATAAAGTTCCTAGATAACCTTTAATTACTGTTCCCAGAAGGCAAGGTATCACGAGTTCTTGGAGTTTTTTCAAAAGTGTGGGCTGTGTGGCAACTTTCTTTGATTCTTCGACCATGCTAATTGTGATGCAAGAGATATTAGCTGCATCTTCCCTTTCTTCGCCAGCTAATGAACAATCACTGCACCAGCAAATACGTTACCAACCAAGTCACAGGAAATTGTGCTTACTGGATAGTCAAATCTCACGGTGGAAACACAATCTACTGATAAATCCAAAAACAATAATCTACTTATTGTGAATATATAAGAGGCCAAACAGTTAAGTCCAGGCATACTGGATTAATTGGATTTAACCAGAATCATAGAAGGATACCGATCAGTAGGATGTATGTGGGAACTCGGAAGTACATCAAAGTAGAACTCATTCCACATCTCCTTACAGGAGCTTTAACAACACTAGGTAGTAACACAAAGCAGCTTACATGCTGCAGCTTTCATAAATAGTGTGACAGCCATCGCATCATGGGCATTTGACCCATTAGACACTCTCTGAGCAGCTAAGAACATAAAATTGTGACTGATGCCATTCTAGAGCTTACAGAATCCATGCAAATCAAAAGGGCACCATGTGTAGAATCAAATGCAACATAGGATCTAATTGGCCGAACATTAATTAAAGTTAAGAAAGCAACGTGGAAATGGAAAATATAGCACCTGGTGCTCCACATGATGTCATTTAACAATGAGAAACTAAATTTTTACTTTAAATTTTTCTTACTCGCTGGGTACCATATGTGAGCAGGTTCACACAAAAAGCAGAAAAAGGGAGAAGGTAGCCAATGACTGATGAGAAAGTATCACTGCGCGTACTTTATGTAGGCAGCGAATTTCTTACACGTGAAGACCAACGCCCAACCAACCCAGTAAGTAGTAGTATAATCTCCAGGAAGGCTTACTCGGTAGTTATCTGCAGCAGGGGAAGGTCAACTCTCGATTCCTTCAAGAAAGTATGACATCTCCTCTGAAGAGAACCAATGATAGAATCAAGTCTCAATCCTCTCCTTGTTATCATGTCCTACAGTGGGTGCATAATTATGTAAGAGAGTGGAGCCTGATGTAAACTGGAAAAGAAAGGATTTCCTTAACTAGTTACCTTTCTTATATGGAAATGGCACACCCATGGACCCAAATTCTGGTTATAATTCTCTGGGGAGAAACTAATAACCAATGCACATCAGTTTCTATCGTAAAGAAGGTTATGACGATGCTCAAAGTCACCAAAGAATAATGGGAATGATACAAAAAATACTTGGGCTATATATGCTCACATAATCATTGTGGTTGACACGATGTCTGAAAAGAACAGTCTCTCCAGATAATCTTTAACTGTCAGGGCTCCATATTCTAAACCATGCCTATGTTTTGCAAGCTGCTTAGAGAGAAATATCGACATCGTTTGACACGAGTTGCTTTTCTTGGTACCAGACTCCAGCACATTCTGCATGGTGTACCAATAAAAGAATTTGTTAGGCATTTCTTATAGACGATCAAGTGAAAATATCTGATCACACAAATCTCATGTACAACTGTCAGCATATAATTTTCAGTGATATGTAAGCAAGACAGACAACACATTGTTCAATCCCTAGCAGCATCTCAAAAAATTTACCTGTATCTGTGAGACTGGGAAAAATGTTCAAGTTCTTCTATTGTGAAATTCAGACCGTAATTCCCACCCATTTTAAGAAGCTTAGGTTGGGACTACCATACAAATCACACATAATGCATTACAATAAGTAATGAATATAAATTGCATAGTCCTTTCCTCAAAATCTTACAAGTAATGCAGCTATATTTTGCAGGGATTTTATAAGTAAAAGTAATCTACTGTAGAGCACCAAGACAAAGCATTTGTATATAAATCACAGCATTTACAACTCTATACCAAAAGTGTATTGTTTTTGGCCAATCTTCAATAAATACAAAAGCTGACTCCTCCCTTCAGAACGAGATAAACACAACACAAGACATATACTAACAGAAAAAATAATAGAAGCAAGAGACAAGACACCAAGAAAGTTCAAAAGGTTAAAGACGCAATTCCGGAAATACAAGTGACCCTTTGGCCATCGTAACTCCTAGGTCACAAAACCGTATCAGATGAAAGTTAGAGGAGTGTGGATATCTCCAGCATTTGAAATGGTAAGAACACAGCATGTCTAAAGTGCAGTATGTTAGAGTTAAGCTTCACCAAATCTCTTCATTGGAAAAAAGACATTGTCTTTTTAGTTGAAAACAGGTACGATTGAAAAGAACATGTGGAACTAAAGGCATACACTGTGTCATTCACACAAGCTTCTTCGACATAATCGGTAAGTTATCTGCTGATTTTATCTATATGATTCAGATAAGGACTAGTTCTTAGGACCAGTTTACAAGCTACAGTTAAAAACTTTTCTTTAATTATGTACTGCTAATCAAAAAATGACAGCATATACAATATGCCAAGTAAAATTAGATTTCTGATTTTAATTATAGGATTCTACATCGCTAGTGTACCACAAAAAGGAACATGCATTCCCACTGCCAATTTTGGGGCAAACAGAGTCTTTGCAATCCATGATCTATGGAAGAGAATATAAAGAGAGAATCTGATTCTTTCAACGATAATGAACCACTGCCTCAGTAATAATATGCAACATTTACATAACCAAAATGTGAAACAATTGAATTGCAAACAGGAAATAGAAGCAACTTCCGGCAATAAAGTAATAGACGTCACTGCATGGGTCTGTGAATGCATGGGTGGGGGGTAGAGATTACCTTCAAATTTAACAAGGGTGATGTTTCAAGGAGACTGATTGGCTGATCTAGAGCACTATATGCAGCTTCAGAAATGGCACAGGCAGACATTGAACCGACAGGTTGGCCTCCCATCCCTTCCCCAGATCTTGTATTCTCGCAGGAGAGACTATCTTTGCGGCTGCAGGGAATAGATGATTGCTCCTCAATGCCATAAGAAAAGTCTATGAGCTGATTCCCATAAGCACTTCTAACTGTGCCATCATAGGAAACATACAAATCGCGCATGAAAAACATAAGCTTCCGGTGCAAGGTTCCTGGAACTTCAGCATTCTCACTAAAGGAACTAGCTCGATTTGTCACAGAATGTACGAAACACTCTAATGGATTCAAACCAGAAAGAAAAGAGCTCTTGACCACTGCAAATGGGATGAAAGACTTAGGACACGGAGAATCATGCAGATGATCTATATTCTTTTCCTTATGGTTATTATAAGAAGCACTAGAAAGTTCATGGGGTATATCAAAGGACAATGGAACCAGTGAATGTTGCAGGCCAACACACATACTGTGTTGAGCAATCTTTAACAGATTACCCTTACTTCCAGCTTTGAACATTGAGATCATGGAGTTGTCTTTGCTAGCATACTTGTAGGCCAAACTTTGTATATCTCGAAAAACTCTCTTAAAAGCGTCAACAGATGCCTGACTAAGGGCAGCGGATTTCTGCTTCTCATAGCACAAGCGTTGTGAATCAAAGGCCAAAGCACTAATTTCTTCACCATTTCCAGCCAGGAAATCCCGTGAAGAATCCACCATAAACTGTCTAATATTGCATGTTTCATCTGCTTCTTGCAAACCACAACTGATTTCCTCAATCAAATTTTCCCGTGAGAATGAATCAGATGCAAGATACAAATCCGACAATGAAACACTAAAACCCCTCATGGACAACCACTCGCAAAGAACTTCTTGAGCAGCATGCAGAACGTTAAGAACCCTACTCTGACCAAAAGTGATAAGCCTCTGAAAGAGATTGTCATCAGCATCTCGAAGCCAAGCAGATCCTTCAGAAAAGACAATTTCCCCATTGCTGATGCCAATGCCATTTGACAACGAAAACCACTCAAATCCTGGAGGCAAAAGCATCTGGAATAATTGCTTCCCAGTCCAGATTCCACCTTCTACTGAAGGTAACTTCACAATTGCCGGAGGAAGCAACTCATTAGGGCACAACATTCTAAGTTGTTGGATATTGAAGCGGTTTAAGCAAACACCATCCTCCAATATCAAATGAGCAGCAATCAGACTATCCTGACCAAGAGAAAGAAGGTTCCTGCCACTTTGCCCATTATACAACTGCCTATCCACACCAACCAGCTCATTTAGCTCTACTCTCGCATCCACTGATTGTGGAATATATCCATGTATACAGTCACCGTCAAAATCTCCACGAAGAGGGGAACAGCAGAGCGGATTTATAGAAAGAGCTGAGGCTATGGGTAGAACCTTGGCAGATAATGCGAGGTGAGAGTGCTGATGTATAGATGGAGGCCTATTTATCAAAACCATGTCTCCATCACTTAATGGCCTGTATATGGTGTCTCCAAAAAGAAGATCTTTCATGTGACTGACACGCACAAGACGCCCTTTTCTACGCACAAGCATTCCACCCTTTTCAAGCAGCAGTAAACTGCAGACAGCATTTAACTTTTCACAGTTCCACTTATTCAAAGTCTCAGAAATTTGCAATCTCTCTGCAATATGACACGGTACACCAATTTCACTGAGCTTGATGTTTGGATTACCCGTCACAACCATCCGGAAACAGTAATCACTTCGCTTCCCGAGAACAACATCTTTCATCCATCTCAAACCAGAAGAAGTGAAATCCAAGTCCCTGCTCTTTCTGTTCTGGGCAAAAGCAGATTCGGTACTCGATAACTTGTCTGGGTTCAGCTGTTTGAAAATAAACCAGTAAGCATAGAGCTTAACCATTCTCGAAAGTCTTAACAGAAGATTGCAGAGCTTGCCTTAGAAACTTTAAGACACTCAAGGACGCGAGAGCCCAACTCATTGGCTGTCCCTCTAAAATCAACGAGTTTCTTGTACACCCTCGTTCGGTCATCCTGAAAGAAATTTACAGCAAAGAGAATAATACATCCAAACTTAGCCGGCTAACCAGCCATATAAAATCCAATTAAGAAAGAAAGCAGCAATAACAAGACTACTCCCTAAGTGGTTAAGCAACTAAGTATTCATTGTGAGATTTGTATTCAATCTTGCTTCTTTTTCTTTTGACTAAGACAGAAAAGGACTTACAAGGACCAGCCGCTGTCCATGAGAAAATGCATGAGTAACTTCAGTAACACGGTGACCATTTGGTGTTACTGGGAAACAGTTGAGAAAAAGAGAATCTTTTCTTGAGATAAACTTTCCAATGAAAGTAGGATCGACGTCCTTCAATAAGTGATAAACCTGAAAGCAAAGAAGTGTATCAAGAGTACATCAAGCTAACTACAGAGACAATAATCAATTATGACTGTGCATGTTTGAAAAGAGAGCAGTACATTACAAATCGATGGAAAGAGATTCACCAAGCGTAATTAAGTAAGAGGATAAGGAGACAGGGCATGAGACAGAAAAATTTTGTCAGCCGATAGTAGTATCATGGTGTTCCATTCCTATTAAACGCAGTACAAACCATAATATATCTCTCGCTCATTTCCCTTCGCTCAGAAAGATTTAAAATAGCATCCTCTGAAAAGAACCTGTAGTTACTGCTGATTGAAACCGATCAATTTCATATCCAAAGTAACTTGAATAGTGTCAAAAATATAACTTTGGAGTTCTTGCGCATACAATGCTTGATAATGTCTATCGTATATATTTTCAACCGAATGTCTCAACTCTCAGTTCCATACAAGTAATAACAACAAATTGAGACAATCTATCGAGAATGAGCTACCTGAGCATGCGATAATACCCTTTTGTTTGGTTTCAGTGAACTTTCTTCTTGTTCTGGATCTTTTGGGATAAAGTCCCAGTAATCAGTGGGAGAAATCCTCCTGTTCAGCTTCTTTTGTATATTCTTTCGAAAACTTTCATCTATTTCTATAATGATGGCAGTTCTTCTGAAAAGATCCTTAGATGACACTTTGAACTTCATAGGCGGATACCAATCTACTTGAGTAGGCTGCTCAATGCACAAATAGTTACCACCAAATTATGAAGGCCAAATTCGGAAGGAGAATCTTACAGAAATATAAATTAACTTACAAGACAGTATTTGCAACCCCTAGTCCCATGATGTACCTGATTCAGACTACTCTTCTGGTAAATTAAAGTACAAAGTAAAACAGGTGAAGCATTAGCAGAGAGAAAAGGCATAAAGCTCAAAAGATAAAACGTTAACAAGAGAGAGTGTAACGTTTTTCATGATAAGTGAGAGGAAGCAAGTCAAAAAGACATTTGGGTTTAAATAAAAACACCAAAAAAAAAATGGCATGATTACAATGCACTTCACATTGTCCAAGCTACAGTAAACAAAGTAGAGTAAGAATGTCCCAGAGAAATTTCTAATCATACACCCAGAGTAAAGAAAACAAATCAAGGGAAGAACCACAAGATAACCGCATTGGGTTTCACGGTGTATGGTACATAGGAAGTACTCCCACTGGCAAGCTCCACAATCCACAACTAGATAAACATACATGCAACAATTTACGAATCCTGACCACTAGTTTTGGACAGAAAAGGGGGTATAATGCACCATTCAAATTCTAATGCACAAAGGGGTTTCTTAACCTCCTCAAATTCTTTCCAAGAAGAAACACAGTCCTGCAGATTTGCAATCCAATATTTAAGCCTTGAAACACGCCAATGTCTAAACCAGTGTAGACCGTTCACATGATCATTAAAAACTACATTTATCATATTCATCCCGCAATCATTTCGACTGTTAAAACCAAGGAAGGGTGGACCTACTCAACCTGCTGACGACAAAGTAAATCGAGTAGAACAAAGATGTAGGTGCTTATCCAAAAACATACTTGAGACAGTAGATCAGACCAATCCAAAATCTTACGTGGGTCTTTGAGTTTAGTTAATTGTTATTGAGTCCACAGACAGTTCTTCATCTAGTAGATTTTTCAGTAAGAAATTTTCATTCCTTAAGTTGCTCCAATGCTGAGCAAACAGGACAAGAAAAAGGAAATGCAGGCAACAACAGTAAAAAATTTTAATTACATAAAGATATAGCTCTACCAAATATATCTGAATGGACAGCAGCAAGATGAGGTACCTGACCTTAACCCGTAGATCTTGCCGCACAGATTTACAACCTGGGCATATCTTATTCAGCAGCTTAGCAACTTCAGACAGAAAATACGGGTGAAGTATTGTACATGGCAACTTGATAGATCCGAAATGACCTGATGATTAATCATGATTAACTACTCAACAGGAAAAAAAAGGATATCGAGAGGAAAGTTAAAGTGGCACTAAACTTAGAAAGTTTCAATGATTTGTATGCACCATTACCTTCACATTGTTTGTAGTCTTTGGCGCCACAAGTGGAGCATTGACCAGAGGAGTTTGGGAGTCCCAATCTAGAGTCACTGACCTCACCAACAGACTCGATTGTTATTGAAGATATCTTCTCCTGTCACAATATCAGTGTATAAGTTGTTTGAGAAGGCAAAGTTGCCAAAAATCTGAATGTCAACCTAGAACATATCATATCCAGCACCAACACTAGATTAACTGCATAAGGCATGCCTGATGTCCAACATTTGTGCGTTGTCTGCTAATGGCAGATCATAGGCGCAGAAAGGATTGGCAAAACAAGTAATTGAAGAACGACGACGACAGCAAAAAGCCTTATCCCATTGAGTGGGTTTGGCTAACAAGTAAATGAAAATATAAGGAAATGAAAAACAAAGGGGCTCAAATTAAAGACAGAAATTTCACTACTAACATAAAGGCTAAAAGAACACTCATTAAAATAGCAACAGAAGAGTTGTGATATAGTAAGCAACTTCCCCCAAGACAGAAGTGAACGAGGCAGGAAAGAATGACACGGATGCAATCATATCATGCAGAACGAAGGACTAAACAGGGCATGCCTGAAGCTATTACTGATTGGCAGACAAGAACCATGCAGAAAGATCAAATGCATACAGAGGCTTGTCTTGGCTTATTTTGCGACCAACATAAAAATCCATACCAAGTTTTCTTTATTGAAAGCCGGACAAAATGTCACTCATCTTTTCTTTGTTTTGTCACTATTTTTAAATGTTGATGTTTTATGGTTATTGGAGTTTCAACGAAAATTAGCCATATTGGAAAGAGATAATATTACCGCAGGTTCTTTACTATAGAGCCATAAATATACTTTGGTGACAAACAAGTCACTAGCAAGTCATGAGATCCTTGCCATCACAAGGATACTTCTCAAGAATAGAAGAGATCTAACACCGATAAAAATGTCGATTCTTTCCACAAAAGACATTACTCTTGCTCTGTGTCAGTTAGAAAGTCCAATCCAAAAACTTAAGTTGATAGGTGGAGGAGACCACATGAATATAAAGAGCATTTAGGACCCGTTATCAATCGGCCCCCACTCATGTGTAAGCCAGATTATGAGCACCACGTGAATTTTGATTATGCACATTTACATGGAATTTTGACCATGCACATTTGCGAAAGGAATAGCACTTGCTTTGATACCATATTAGAACATCCAACCCAAAAGCTTAAGATGATAAGTGGAGGAGACCGCATGAATATAAAGAGCATTTAGGACCCGCTATCAATCGATATGGGATAATACTTCAACAGTGTCTATGACAAACCTGTTATAAAAAACAACTGATATTAGATATTTTTGGAATTGGTGTCGTTTTTAGTGTTCTCTCTCTTTATTTCATTCACTCTATCTAATTCCAGTTTTCAACAATTTTTCCTACCAATGCTTCCATGCCATAAATTTGTGATCACAAATTTGTGGAGATCTTTCGATGGCTGTTGCCAAAATTTAGTTAGCCACGCAAGTTTCTAACCTATCAACTCAGGCAGTCTCAAGGTTTCATACTTTTAAGTTCAACTTTTACTTCAACTGGCAAGCAGGTCAAGAATATGTGCTGCACACCCACTAAATCTGTCTAATCTCAAAGTTAGTAGGAAGGCTAGTCATTATCGTATACACATAGAAATTTTCAAAGTAGCTAAATCACGCAGCATTAATTACTCGATGCTGTCCAAAGTTTGTTTAATGCATTCCAGCTTCAATATAAAAGACTTGATACACAGTTGAAGGGTTGCAAATGAAGGAATATTCGGACAAGATGAGGACTTACCACTTCTATGCTAGTTAGAACATTGAAGGCTACTCCTGTCAAAACAGCAGAAGGAACTTTCTGCTCCTCGGAGAAATCATTGTCCATTGGAATTCACACCTACAATAAGCTACATCGACTATATAACATTCTTAAGAGGAAAAGTTTCGCATGACGAGTTATTAGATCACTTGTAATACACTAGCGTGAGCGTCAGTGCATGATTGCTTTTGTGTCATTTAATTAAGAGAATTAGATTGAAGAAGAGTATATACATGAGTAACGGACTTTACAAATGTGAAAAATCACACAATTTATCATGTACAAGAGAGCAGAAAGTTGAATTTGAGATTGGGTCGAGTATGGAACTGATAACCAAATCACTATGTACAGAACAATGATGATCACATGTGCCCAAAACCATCAATTAAAGTAATGGTCACACGATAAGACGGCTAAAATTAACCTGGCGAGAACATGGACTAGATTGATGCGCAAAAACCTTAAAGACCACACTAATACCAAAAGGATAAGTACGAAAGCAACGACTCTAAATGGACTCAAATTGACTTTTGAACATATTTGTCTCTAACCATAGTCAATCAAGCTGCAATTACCAGGAAATAAATTGTCATTTGTGCAATAAAAGCTCTTTCACTAATCGGAAAGAGAAAGAACCACACCTGCAGTTAGTTTACATGAAACCGAGAGTAAGCGCAGTAAATGCACGCACTTAATTGCAAAAAGGAATTTTACTTTCGAGTTTAGGGTAGTTTCGAGACTGAAAAAACACACATGAAGATTGATCAGACAAAACGAACAAAACCAAGTGGAAAATTCGTGTAATTTGAGGCTCGTTATTGTAACTCGACATTTCATTAATTGAGCAGTCGTCATCTGCTGAATAAATGAGTGCAGTAACTTCAGCCCAAAATTGTGGCTCTGGCAAGGTAGATATTTTGTCTATTCAATTGTAAAACCTCGTACTTTAGAAAGTGAAATCTACAAGAAGACAAGTAACAAAAATGAAGAGATGCATCGTGATCTGTTGAATAGAAGGCTGAACTGCCTTCATCACGAAATTTTGGCTCTTCCAAAGTAGACTGTTGGGTCTGGCCAAAAGATGTCAAAAGTAGATTGCTGGGCTCTAAATTGTACAACCTCATTGTTTAGGAAGTGAAATTCTCAGGGAGAGAACAATGAAAAACCTGAAAGATGCATCGTAATATGCTGAACAAAAATGTGGAGTGACTTCATCATACACTTGCAAAGTAGATCTTTTTGTCTATTAATTGGACAGCCTTGTAGTTAAGATAGTCAAAATATTCAAGAGTAGAGTTAATAGAAGTAAGACAGACACACTGTTCCCCGACAGGATTTGATAGTGGATGAAAGAGGTTAAACGACCTAGCATACGTCAAAAATTCCAGAAACAAAGACAGTTCTGACAGACAATTAAAGTTGTAAACTTGCAGTTCAGAGTACAATTTTATCTAAACCTGAGAGCATCTTGATAAAAATATCACTTGTCCAATTAGTTTACAATTCTGACAGACAGTTAAACTTACCGGCTTACAATTCAAAGCACGATTTATCCAAATCCGAGATCTCCTTGAAACAAAATCGCCTGTCCAATTAGTTGGTTAAGCCCTCATTCTATTAAAAGCAAGCCTGCTCCTCAGTTTCTACTGGATCTCCGCTAACTACCTGCCAAAGTGAGCAAAATAGGTTTGAGAAGGAAAAAGGACAGATCAGATAAGCCACCACAAGGAAACTCTCCATTCATGCAAAAGATTCCACAATAACCCAACCATTTCATTCACCATATGAAGACCGAAATGACACAAAAACAGAAAATAGATTGGGCTGCAATTTAAGTAAAATCTAGCCATTCTGCCATATATATTCCCACGAATCACCTGTAGAGTCTTAGGGTAAATTCAACGATAACATATTGAGAACCATTACTTAGACCAATCCGACCTAGAGGACAGCTTCCTAAATCTTCAAAAGACTTGTTATTTCCAAAGATATGACAGCATTTAAATATGAGAAAAATGACAAAATTTAGGTGCATCTCCAAAAGGGTCTCATCATATGCCTTTGATATACGAAGGATGTGATGAATTGCCACCAACCAAGAGACTTAAGACCAGCTCCATGAGAAGTGCAAACGCATCAACGGGAGTGTTTTGCGCAATTTTCTATGCAGATCATGAAATTTCCCACCCTAGATCCTTTAGTTTGTTGTCTTTGGGATGCATGATATCGATCAAGCCGCCGAGTACTGGAAACACATCTAATGAGAAATATCGGCAGCTCAATATCCATATACAGTTGATCATTAAAGAATATTTATTTACCTTTCAAATGTAACTTATCAGGGGAAGAAAAAAAGTAAATCCTGCGAATAATAATTTCAAGAGTAAAAGTCAAATTAGTCAATCGCTTGAAGGAGAAGAGCAACTCTTTCTCATAAAAAAGGAAAGAGAAAAACAACAACCCCGCATTTTGTTGTCCAGCATATGACTCATTGAGCAACAATCGTATATTTAACTTTAACTATAAAGGAAAGAAAACAAAATCTTCCACAAGTGGATAACTAGAAAAACAAGGATACTGGCATTGAAAGGGAGACAATCTAACATTCTGAATTTCCTTCAGGAACGACCTCAAGCTATCAAAGATTCTCAATTTTCACACTGCTGATATAATAGCTGAGTATCCAGTATAAATAAATATGAAAAATCCGTAAAAGCTCTCTGAAAGGAAATCAAGTACATGTCTCTCATCAGAACTCTTAAGAGTGAAAAGCACTCCAGTGAGGGCAAGATTGGAACACGCGTCAAGTCAGAAAGACAGCTCCATCCAATATACATCATCTCCATAAGTTGTCTAGACCATGTAATCAATGCAACTAAAGCTGTAATCTTAAAAGCAAAGACAATGGGACAGAACCCACTGTGGACAGGTTTTCATGGATAACAGTTCTTGTATTTACCATCACATTGCTCAGATCACTAACTCATGTATTCATGAATTGCCGACTCTTAAAAATCAGAAAATTGCCCACAAACAACCATCTTCTATTGATTAAGTAACTACAAGCATCAAAATCACCTATATTGGTCCCTGCACAAAGTTCAAGCACCCCTTTCAAAGAATTTTCAATCTCCAGGACCAATCATTTATAACAATTAGCAAACAGCAAAGCGACATTGCGGCTTATCGATGGATCAATCAAGCGTGCCCGAAAAGCAAACCCCAGTCGCCTCGCGGGCCATTGATTTCCCACGACAGGATGCGAGGAACACCCGACAAACTCCTCGCGAACGCGGGAAATCCCCCACACGCAAACCACCGACATTATCCGCGTAACGCCCCCACGCCGGCCCGACATGCAAAGCGGCGAACCGCCCGAGTCTCCCATGCACAAGCTCCAATTGCCCAATCCAGCAACCGCCACAAAAAGTCCCCCGCACTAGGGGAAAAAACCTCACACGATCCTCGTGATCACGCCAAAAGCGCGAAGCCCACCGAGCCAGAAAGAGCAAACCCAAACAAGACCTCATAAAAAAAAAAAAGAAGCAAACTTGCGATCATCCCACGTAACGGAAGCAGAACGAGGATCACGGCCCCAAAAAATACCAACCGAACTCCGATATCACTATCAACAGCGGCTAAGGAAAGGACAGGCGAAGCAAACGCGAAGCCGCGAGAGAAATGCGGGGGGGGGAGTTCGAATTGCTCACTCACTCGCTCCGCTGGGCCAATGCAGCTTCCGGTAGCGACGGTGCATTGGCGGTCCCCGCGAAGCAGAGCGCAGGGAGGGAGGGAGAGGCAGGCAGAGGGACGAGCGAACGGGAGGAGGAGGAGGACGAGCTGCTGCCTGCCGAACTGCGCGACTGTTGCCGCTATAAAGGCCGGGTCTTGGCGAGGCCAAAACCGCAAATAACGGGCGAAATCGAGGTCCAAAGCGGAGGAGAGCGATTGGGGGGTTTTGGGTTTTGCGCACAGGAGACGAGACAGACACGAGAGAGAGAGAGAGAGAGAGTGTGCGTGCGTGTGCGCAAGTTTAGAGAGAGAGAGTCGCGGCGAGAGGGAGAGGGAGAGAGAGAGACATACCAACGCCGCCGGTTCGTTCGCCGGTCCGAGGACGAGACAAACCACCCCGGTTCGGCGAGTCGCCGAGGCAGAAGATGGCTTTTTTTTTTTGCCCCCTTTTTTTTCTCCGGTTTTTCTCTTTTTTTTATAAATCCTCGGGGAAGTTGTCCCCGTGTCGGATAAACTATGTATGGCCCTCGTGTTGGCAGCAATTTACGAGACTGCCCCCGGCTTGACCACCGCTTCCGAGTGGTGGAGCTTTGACATAAATAGCCTCTAAATTTTTGCTCGACGTGCAATTTAATCCTTTAACTTTTAATTTATTCAATAGAGTCATTAAAATTTAACTTAATATTTAATATAGTCCTTAAACTTTTAATTTGTTTAACGTGATTTCTGAAATTTTAGTACACGTTCATGTAATTCATATTCATATAGTTCAAAGATTACATTAAATATATACTAAAAATTTAGAGATGACATTAAACAAATAAAAAGTTCAAGAACCACATTACAAATTGAGTTAAATTTTAGAGATTATATCGAACAAATTTAAAGATCACATAATATATTGGACTAAGATTTGTGGACTAGTAGTATCATTTTGTCTCTTTTTTTCCTCCTTTTTCTTCTCTTTCTTTTATTTCTTATTTTCCGGTTCTTGTTTAGGAGTTGGAAAGACTCGAACAAGTGGGACTTTGCTAAGTTGGAAGGCTGCCGTACCTGCCACGCGCGAGATTGATTGATTTGGGTTTTGACGGCATTCCCCAGATCTCCCAAAAGCGCCCTTTGCTCGGAAGGGGAAAACATAATCTTGGAATTAATTTAATTAATTTTCTCTCCACCCTTTTTCTACATACATATTTGGAGAAAAATAGATTCAGTTGAAGTTTACACCGATGATTACTCAATTTTGAGCTCGATTGATATATTCGTCCTTAGATTTGGACTACAAGTTGGAGATTTTTTAATCTAAAATACGAAGCCTGAGTTAGTTATGCGCAAAATAAAATAAACGGTAACGACCGTGTGAACAGAATGTCATATGTACATGAAATAAATGAGAAAATTTTCTCCCATTGAACCTAAGCACCAATGACCATCCATCCTACAAGGTGCAGGGTCGCGTCAACAATTTCTAACACAAACTAGCCAAAATGACTCCATTGAAATTTTGGGTAAAGGTTTAAGATTGTGTTGGCAAAACTGAAAAGCCTTATTATTGAATCGGCATCTATACAATAGGTTCATGATTGATTGAACAATTTCCTTGAAATAAATGTGTGCAATAGAAGATGGTAGAGTTTGATATTGGATTGTGCAAATAAAGTAAAAACAAAAAACAAGAAGAAATGAGGGGGAGAAGTTAATAGGAAACCCTTCCAAATTATTTTCTTCCTTTGGTTATTTAAAAAAAAGGTAAGGAATTAATATGACTAAATGACTTTTCGTAAAAGAATTCCTCCTTGTTGAGAATTGGTGATTACGTGGATTTCTTCCACTTTAGAACGGATAGGTTAATCCTCTATATCCATACATTGTTGATTGTAGTGTTTCTCAATCGCATACAAGCATCTTTGTTATTCTTCTCCTACGTGGATGTCGAACCATCGTTATAGATTTTATTAAAATATCATTTAAACAGTTCGATAATTGATTATTTCTATATTTCAGTATTCTATTTTCTGTACATATTTATGTGTTTATTTCGCGTAAAAGTACCAGCGAATGGCAAGCAAACAATCAAGAAAACAATACCTACGGATCAATTTTTAGTTGTTTTAAATCAATTTAATATCGATTGGTTTAAAAGTTTGAAATTGTCGTAAGATTTAAAGGAAAAAAAAAAACAAAGAAATTTACGACGCGAGGCTGATGATGTGGCGGTTCAAACACCAAATTTGGGAAAAGGGCACAACGGAAGGGAAACACTTCCGACCAAAACGGGCCCGACCAAAGAACACGAGTGAAGGACAGAAATGTAAAAGCGCAGGGACTTTGGGTTTGGTGAAGACAGCGAAGTTTGTGAATGGTATTGACAGTCATTGGGCGGAGGACGAAACCGTAATTTGACCGATGCGGATTAAAATTTTGCGTCATTTTTTTTTTGTAGTAAAAGATATTTTCCATGGTTCTCTTTATTTATGCTTGCCGAAAATAAAAATAAAAGAGAAAAAAAAGTTGCTTTTGTTGCGTAGAATGCACACCCACACGCTATTATGATCGCCTTGACTCATAAGTGCCCCAAAAAAAACAATATTTTATTTTAAAAAGATGTTGCCAGTTGCCACGGCAAGAATCAAAATGAAATAGACCCAAATTCCTTCACTGTCTAGATCATAAGAACGAGGGGGACACCGTTCTTCATTTAATTTAAACCGACAAAAAGGGGAAAAAATCGAAATAAACATCGAATTGTTGAGAAAGACATGAAGTTTAAAACACTCGATCAATTATGGAAAGAATAATTTAAATCGTCACAAGACAAGAAGAAATTTAATTTTAGCTTAAAAAAGCGTCAAAGATTTAAAATATCACGTTCTTCTTTTGACAATGATCAAATTATGATTTTATCCGTACCATTAGTATTGTGTGATTATGGTCCAACTTATAAATCTGTACGTGCATTCGTACAGCTTAAAATCAATAAAAGTTCAAGGATTCAGCCTCCTTTCGAATTATCTTTGTAAGATAGCAAGATCCAAAGATAACCTTTCATGCATATCATCCTCTCGAACTTTCTTATTTCTCGAAAGATTGTTTTTCTCGAATCCTTTTCCTGAAAAATGCATCATATCTTGGGTGTGAAAAAGACCACCCAAGCTAATCATTTTCTAATGTTTAGCTATTGTTGCACAAAGCAAAGGGCATTGCATCGGTCTATTTTCACTTTTTTATTGTGGGGTGGGACCATGTTTTTCTTCTATAAATTGGCAAACCAAGCACAGTTCAAAGCTCAAAAACATATGCAATTTTGGGGGCAGTCAAAATGCCCTTGATTTTCTCGATATTCTTTTGTACTTTGCATAAACTTTTTGTCATAAAGTGGTCCATTAGAAAGCTGCAGCCCGCGGATGATAAAAGTTTTGCCAAAAAATTTAACTTAATGATAACATCGAGAGCTGCAATCCATGAGAATCTGCAGCCACGATCTCGTAGGAAGGCGCAGAGCCCGAAATCCTCCTCTTTTCGTGCCTACGCTGCATGTTCTGCCATTGGCTTTCGCCACTCAATATTTACTCCCATATTAAATTTTCAACGAGGACTGTAAATTCAAAATACTTTTAAAAGAAATTTAATAAATTATTTAATTATTATTGCCCTTAAACAAAATCCCACTTTTGAATTTGCATGCTTTACGTTTGGCTGCAAATTTATGCCAGTCAGCTTCGTTTTAAAGGATAAGCAACGTTCGAGATCATTTATTTCAGTGCAATTACCACGGTTAACTATCATTTAATCCTTTGCTGAAGTTTTTTTCTTCTTCTCCTTCGCGAAAATTGGCGATCTGAGTTGCATTCCCAAAGCCAATGTGCACACTCGTTTTTTTTTTTTAATCTTGAGAATCGAATTATAATTTGTAGTAAACACATCCCATTTGATAGGGCAAAAAAGACGCAGATCCTATTTTCCGATGGCAATATGTCATGATCTCACGGTCAAAATTGGATCGGGTACTTAAGAGGGTCCTGATCTTTCTTGGCTAAGTTCTCAAAACCATCTCATCGAGAAGTAACATTTCTTGGAATAATAGGGGGATTAGTGAAAGCGCACATTTAAAAAAAAACAAAAAAAAGAGGGAACCGAAAGCCTGGCCCAGCATAGAAAGAAATTCACAATCCCGAATAGGTTGATTCGATTTTCGTGCCTATTTTAATTAGGGATAATGATACAAATGATCATTGAACTTTGACCTAATGTGACATGTGGTCTCCGAATTTTTAAGTTCTCTAATATGATCTCTGAACTTTGACTCATTATACAATGAAGTCTTTAAATTTTTAATTTATTTAATGTAATTCATGACCTTTTGATATATATTCAAATTAATCCCTAAATTATAAAAAGATGTTCAACGTTGTTCCTAAATTTAAATTAACGGAATGACAATATTGAACGCTTTTATATAATCTAAGGATTAGTTTGATCATGTACCAAAAGTTCAAAGAACACGTTGAATAAATTGAAAGTTCATATATTGCATTATACATTGACCTAAAATTACGAGATCACATTACATATTAAACTAAAATTCTTCCGTCATTTGCGTAATTTTCCCTTTCAATCATATGGCTCGGCCGCATTGTGCCCAGCCCCAATGGCCCGTCCAGGCCTGAAAAGTAGCTCTTTTAATTTTTAATATTTTAAATAATCCAAATCCAATAAATATGAAGAATAATATATTCGTAAAATAAGGGGAACAAGTTCTGCATCACGACAGAGATTTGGGGGACAATTTCTGCGCTTCGTTCAAGGATGATTAACACCTCTTATTTTTCCAAATCTTTCCGATGCATCACTATGGTCATCTCTCTTTAATTCATATGGTTTATCGAGCAATGAAAATTTAGGGTACTTCGGACCGAGGTGGGACTATTCTTCAATAAAAAATTTCGTTTTTCTCTTCATTTTTTTTGAGGAGAAGTCTTGCTAAATACACGAGTTCTTGGGGGCAAAAAAAAACTTTGCTAAATCTTGCCGTACCAACACTAAAGTAAAGACCCGCCTTAAAGGTTCACCACTCAGAAATTTCTTATAAAGACTTTGACCCGCGCAAACCGAGCTATGTTGAGATACAGATGGTATCACGACATTGTCGCCAATCTCTTCAACGTGCGATTACAAAAATATATCAGCCCGCTTATTGAAAACTTTCGAAATCGTTATTTAACATGTATTTTTTATCGGAATTACAATAAAATACATTTAGGTATGATGTATTCCGATAAAAAAAAGAGTAGGTCTAGAAATAATATTTTCTTTTCCGGGCAAATAAATACGAAAGAGAAATATCCGATTTAAAATTTTCTTGGCTTGTAGCTATTTTGGAAGTATACACAATAAATGCAATTTCAGCCTGCCAAGAGTTCATTTATGAATCTCAACTAAGTCTGCCACAGGACTACTGAAGAATCCTATCTAGTATCTATCTAGTGACATTTCATATCAGGTGATGATACAGTAGTACCACAGATTCATAACTAAGTAAAGTAAACATCGTTTCCAGTTAGTACCTTATGACCGACTGCTGTCACGAGCTATTTACTTATGTTCTAAAATGATTGGGTAACGTTTTTCTTTTTTCTTTTAAATCCCGACGGCATTTATTTCTAATGATTTCGTCAGCAGCCGATCATATCTAAACAGGAATTTGGGATTACACGTATAATACAAGTTCGATCTCCACGCTATCAATTGAAACAATGCTATGTTTAGATTGTGTTACATAGTTTTTTAGCTCGGTTTTTATCAGATCCATCGTATTAGTGAAGTATTTCGTGAGTTTGGGATACAGGCCATGGATGGATACCTTTTCTTCGTTCGTTTTTTCTTTCTTGTCAAATAATGGACAAATTGCGCCCTAAAAATTACGCATTATTCGCATAATGAAGGATTTGCGGGTCATATCCCATCAAAAATTTCGTGCAAAAAAGACGAGAGTCCACATAGTTTGCATGTCGTGCAAATTTTTATTTAGTCTAAGTTTACAATGCTCCAAACTCAATTTACTATTCCGGGTTGTCCAATTAAGATAAATTATACTAATTGGCGTTTTAATAAAATCTTGACCATATATATTTTTGAAAGTGCCGTGTGTCCAAATTTCAATCAAGTGGCCCAAAACTTGAAAGTCCATGTAGGCTGTCATTTTGTGTTGCAAATGGTGCGTCGAAGTTGAAAACCGAGTAAATTGGCAATTTCAAGGAAGCTCATAAAATATAGCTTTGCACACTTTAAGGTTTCGAAGCAAGATTAGTCTAAAAGCACGGGATTTGTCGTCTCTCTCCTTGTAAGCGTAGCTTTTTCCATCACTTTGGCAAAAAAGTTGCGCCCCTTTTTTCGATTCCAACGGTCCCACCCCAGGACCCAAACCAAGAATAATAGAGAGAGATAGATACTTCGTTACTTAATCTAAGGAAAATGTACCGACAAAAAAAAATCTAAGAATAATTGCACAAATAGTTTCTGAATTTTGATCCAATGTGCAATATTGGTCATAAACTTTTAATTTGTTTAGGACTTTTGGTGTGTGTTCAATGTAGTCATTAAACTGTATATAAATGTTCGGTGTTGTTATTCCGTTAACTCAATTTCAAGAACAATATTGAACATTTTGATATATTCTAATGACTAAATTGAACAAATATTAAAAGCCCATGGATCATATCGAACAAATTAAAAATTCATGGACCATTCGTGTCATTTCCTCTTCAATCTATGTCACGAGTTTATTTGGCATGAATCAAACAATCAAATTCCGACAAAAACATCAAATGATTGGAAAAACCATCATAACATCTTGAAACATTTAGAGAAAACAACTGGAAGCGAAAATTATTATTATTGTTATTATTTTACACATAATATTAATAAAAATCAGTACATCAAAAAATTGCAAAAAAAAAAGTTATATCTAATTACCTTTTAAGAATCGTGTCATAAAAGTATGGCCGACCATACTTGAAAATGGATACTTGTTAAATAATCAATTAACGATATAGCGATTTCTAATGCATTAATCATTTCCGTAGAGTGTGTAATTACTAATTGGTGTTGAAAAAATGTACACGTTTATATAAACTCACAGTTACTCTTTAACAAGAATATTTATATATTTCTAGCAAAAAAAAAGAATATTTTTATTTATTTATTTATTTATTAGGCAACTGTTATGAGTGAGAGTGGAGTGGAGACTAGTAGCACACTAGCACGTGAAAGAAAGCTTCGGGGTCTTAACTTTTTAGCTCCTGAATTTGAGGCCGCCCAGCCCCACCCGCCGCTGGACGGCGGTGGTTGGGACAGCGCAGGTGGCGGAGAAATCAAATAGAAGAATCTCGTCAAAACCAACAAAAAAATAAAAAGTAAAAATAAAAATCGATAATAATTATTTTATTCACGGCCTGGCCTTTCCGCGATGCAATGATAAGATTTGAATGAACGAGATGGGGATTGATTGCAAAGTTAAATGTTGATGGCGACCGTTGCATGCATTACTTTTTCTTTTTTTTTGGGAGATTGTTAAAATTTCTCCGCTCTTTTTTAGGACTATACTACCTTTCTTTTTCTTTTCTTTTGATCGAAAACTATTACCTTTTCATTGGCAAAATTTCGTTATAATTGGGCCCAATTAACCATCTCTCACTTCACGCGTTTCTTCCTAAAACCTCCAATAAATGTAGTTGACCCTCGATCTTTTGTTTCAATATAGGATTAATATCACAAGATATCCTAACCCGATAAATTCATGACACATCTATTTTAAATTAATTGTCATGTCACAAAAAGTGCTAAATTGGTGGACTTATGTCACATTTATTTCGAATAAATTTTTTTTTGGTGACAAATTTACCGAGCCTTAGGGAAATTTTGGGGCAAAAAAAGGGAATTTTAGCATATTTTCCGAAATGTGAGGGATTTCTTGGGCGTAAAATTAGCATATTTCAATAGATTTCTCGATCGTACTTCATTTCCTTTACTAGAAAATCGTAAATTTCAACATGGGATCCACGTCACACGTCAATCATCCGAGCTGTCTGCTATGCATATTTCTTCATCTAGTCTTTATCCTAAAAAATGTTCATAGTGCATGGTGGATTAATGTATGACATAGAACGCATCATTTTAGTTGTCGATCGATAAATTTCGGGCATATGAAATATCTCGATAATCTCGTGAACAAAGCTATATGCCCAGAGACCATGTTGCAAAGGTTCGATTGCAACACGAGACTATTGATTGGCCCAGATCATCGGCATCTTCTTTTCTTTTGGTGGATCAGGTTATACGTCCACTTTCACCCAACATCATGTCCACAAGACGTCTTAAAAGGCAAATCTTTATGGAAAGGTATATCCTGAGGAAGCAAATGGAGGGGAAAGTGCTTGAAGATCACAGAAAGGCCGGCCATGGGGAAGATCTGCACCTATAAATTCTGCCTCTTCCCTTTTGCTTTTTCGTATCAACAGCACCGTGAATTCATCACTACTCATGTTATGTCACCTTTTCTCCCTCACAAAAAACTAGTTTAAGCTTATGTAAAAACAAGTTTCGATTTCTTCGCAAGTGAGAGCATGAGATAAACCCTCTCCCGTCTTATATACCAAGGATCCATACGGATGACGGCGTTACCTCGAGACGGGAGGAAGTACATGATGTTTATTGCAAGACCGACATGTAATAATTAATCTCATGGCTCGAGCAACATGCCATCCTTTCTAACTTTGCGGCTTAAGTTTGAAAATTCTTGCGGACGATGGGTCGCTTCTCCAAACGTCACAATCAGGCGACGCACATCGAATGCGCAAAAACGCCTACTTTACCACCCCATGCTGCTGCTGCAGAGTGTGAAAGAAGCTTTCCTAAATAACGAGTCTATGTTTTCCTCTTGGAAACAGGGCGCATAGCAGCATCCTGTCGGTAAGTGAAATACTCTCCGCACACACTGCTTTCGTATGAAAGCTGGTGTCGGTGTCGGGTTCCATTCCTTTCCGCGAGGTTTGTTCTCAAGCTATCGCACAATCTCTTTTTCCACGATTTCTTCTACGCTTGGTTACGAAGAACAGTCGTAAATGTTGCACCGGTAGGCCGAGTGTGCCGGACAAGAGCACATGCAAGCCTTGCCGCCGTAGATTTGCCCCCATTTTCAAATCCTCCGTCCACGTCAATGCTCGTTAATTCCACGGCCATTTTTAGCAGGCCAGCATAGAGCGAGTGGCACAGTGAATTGGCAAGCCGAGCCCATGAAAGTGATTTCTCTCCACATCGCACGTTGTTGTCTCGTTTCGCTCGGACATCGCATCTTATGTTGTCTGCCGGAAACAAGAGGCCGTGTGAGACATTTTATATGAGCGAAGGATAGCGTGGAGGGCGAGCGAATGGGCTCGGAGCACAGGAAGCTTCGGCCCATTGGGCTTTTGATGTTTCAGCCCAATGATGTGATCGTGCATTGTGAAAGATAGAAGAAGAAAACGAAAAAGAGGCTCACACAACTCGTCTTCCAAAGCATGATGATATTGTATGATCACTATTCGATTCGATGTGCACGGAAGTTTTATTACGTCAACATCAACAGCGACTTCAATAATCGATGCAAAATGGAAAGTGACGATCGGTGTCAATAACTCCTTAAATTTTCCGTGGCATGTGCGGTTTTAGTCATAGTTGTTCCTTATAAGGATTGAGCCCATCACGGCAAATCCTGCATTTCATGTGATGCAAGCACATGCGAAGTCGGAGGTTCACCTTAACTAAAGTTTGCTCATAGGCTCGGCAGTCCATGAGCCCGCCCGTGCCACGTATGCCCGAATGGTACTTTTGGATGCACTCAGGAAAATCCGTATATTCATTAAGACCAGCCCGATTCAGCCCGGCCCGAAAAATTTGTACAAAATTTATTCTTTTTTATTTTTTCGGGTAATGGGCGGATTCAGGAACTCCATTTTTTTTGGGGGGGGACTCGAATTTGCTTCTCCAACTGAATGAAGAGTTGAGTTTCATACCGTTTGGTCGATCAATCACATTTTTTTTTCTTTTCCAAGAAAAATGACCCTACCGACACAGGATCTAATATAAGACCGGTTCTAACAATGGCTAATGTCTAATTTTTTTTAATCCTAATCCTCACTTCTATGCAAATGGGTGGGCGGTACTCACGAGAATCGAACGCCAGATCCGGCCGGTACTCTTCGACTCCACTCCCTTCAGCCCTTGCGTCTAATCTAATGTAGTCATTTTTGTTCTTTCGAAGCATGATGATTGTGTACTCTTACAGGGAACGGGCATTGGGCAGTGTCCACGGACGTGTACAGCTCAACACTTCGCCAATCACAGCTGGAATCTCTGCCCTTTAGCCCCACGTTCCCCTCCTCTTTCCTCGGACTCATAAATTAATTATAAGGCACACGGATTTCGTTCCCCCCACAATCAATTTGAAAATTCCTTAAAATGATCCCGATCCATCTGAGTCCAATACATACACACATACGATCCTTTGACATTATTGAATTTCATATGGAGTCCCACGCGATTTAATAGTTCGGAAACAGATTCATCCGGATCCGGTGCATCCAAAATTGTGTCCCACCATACGGAGTGCGACATTACAAACAAAAAAAAAAGAAAAAAAGAGTTGACCCTCCATGGGTGTCCACTCAAACAAGTCCACGTGGCGCAAACCCAGTTCTCCTGGGGCTTGCACTGCCACTGTCGCCTAATCGGATGTCGTGGTGACACAATCATGCCGCCTGCCGCTCTAAAGCTCGTCTTTCGCGTCCCACCAATAAATTTATACATAATTGGGCCTCACGCGTCTATATCCCACGACGTGCCACGTCGATCATACCAATTGAGTTTCATTAAAATTAGAAAATTTTCAATTCCTTGTAGACAAATTCGATTATGGCCGTGAGGCCGCGATATCGAATCAACGCGTCACGAGCAACATTCTGTTTCCTCCTTTGGACCCGCTACCCCAATTGCTCTGCTTATCTATGCTGTGTTGTGTCCACATCCACCAACATATGTTCTTCCCAAACAAAAAAGATCATATAAAATATTCCACAAAAAGAATTCTAATTGCGTGTTCTCTCTCACGATTGTATGAAAGCTCATTATGTCCTCATACGCTCGTGTCACATTGTCATTTGGGGTGGGATGGGGGGCCTCCCCCGCAATTATGCAGCCACTAATCTCCGGAATTGTCGGTAGGCACGGGGCTCTATTAGTAAATGAAATTGGTGGTGGGGCTGAAGAGTATCGGGTTCAAGATTCGATCTCTGTGATCATCGCGCACACATATGCGTAGAAGAGGGGCGAGACAAAAAAAAAAGCTTAGAAATTTCTTGATGGATCGAATCGAGTTGAGCCTAATGAATTGGAGTCATTGATATTATAAATTCCACGCGAGCAGCCACCTACACATCTTATGAGATCAATGGTCGTGATTCGCTCGGTCAATCAAGCACGAGTCAAGACAAAGAAATTCTTCGGGGGTTTAGAAACTTATTTCTTAATTCATATATCAGTAAATAGGTTATAAATGCGTATAAATGTAACATGGATGTTAAACGGGTGATAAATGGATCCTAAATGAGTTACGGATGGGTTTACAACTTACTTAAACTCAACTCATTTATGTCGTCCTAACTCAATCTCATGCTCAACTCACGTTGTGCTTTCATCTCAATTTGAATATGAATTTTATTATATTAAGTTATGCATGGAAGTGCTTTAGTAACATGTGTCGAGTCAGATATGAGTCGGATCAGGTACGAGTCGTTAGATTTGTATTGCATGAAAAATGGATCAAAACGGATTAAATGGATCTATTTGGGTCGGATTTTTCGGAGGGCGGTCGCTGCCGTGGATGCACACGTGTCAGTCCGCTGCCCTCGGTCATTCTACGGCTGCGCCGTCAACTTTTCCCGACTCCTCCGTCACTTGAGGTGCCGATAACCAACCCGGCGCTCCGGTTACCGGTCGCCAGGAGTAGGAGGATGAGCAGCTCGCACGAGGAGAGGAGAAAACTGGTGTGGCACAGAGAGAGAGAGAGGCCCACCGTTGGGCGCTGTTCCGTCGACGTCTTCCTTTGAGGAGCAAAGGTCGGTCTCCGGATTTCTCGCACCACCCGTGTTGAATGTGGACGATGTGGTCGTGCGTCTGAGTGCTCCATATGCTTCGTCTTCGGGCCGTGCGCCGCTTCGCGCCTCGTCTGCTTCATCCCCGCCATCTGTCGCGCTGCCGCACAGCGCGTTGGTTCTTGTAGTCCTCAGTTGATCGATTTGTTCTTTGCTTTCGGCGTGCGGGAATCGCGGTTTCGGGTCCGTTCGGGCGGTTTGATTGCGTCAAAGTCGAAGTCGGAAGTCGATTCTCGAGACTTCGATGCGCGTCTGAATATCGGGTTGCGTCTGTTTTGTTCGGCTCCTCCAAGTCACTGGAGTTGAAGATAGGAAGACACGATTTCTGCGGGTTCGTTCCCATTTTCATGATTCCAGACCAAGGATTTCAGCATGTTGTGTGAATTAGGCGGGCGTTGTTCGTGGCCAAGTTAATTCTGGCTTTGAAGCTCTTGAATCAGCTCGGCCGTTGTTGATCTTGCCCGAGCATGATCGTTGCGACCTGCGAGAGCTCGATTTTTGTTGTGTGAGACGCTTCTTTGGTTTGAAGTACGGATTTTTTTTTTGTTCGCTGGAATATTTGTGCGTTGACCTTAGAATTGAGCCGATCTTTATGCCGTATGGAAATAGCCGATAGCGATGGCACCGGCTTTGGTAATTCTTTGGTCCAACTCAGCAAATGTCACAAAGTCGGTTGCCTTGCCGAAACGATTTTGGAATCGAGCGAAGTGGCTTGTTTAAAAGACCGGTATGTTCTCGAAGAACAGTTGGGGTGGGGGCAATTCGGTGTTATCTGGGCATGTTCTGATAAGTTGACTGGTGAGGTTCTGGCTTGCAAGTCCATCGCTAAAGAGAGATTGGTCACGCCGGATGACTTGCGCAGCGTGAAACTGGAGATTGAGATAATGAGCAGGTTGTCTGGGCACCCGAATGTTGTGAATCTCAAGGCGGTTTATGAGGAGGAAGACTCTGTGCATTTACTGATGGAATTATGTGTAGGAGGGGAGCTTTTCCATCGGCTCGAGAAGCATGGGAGCTTCTCTGAGACGGAGGCTCGTGTTCTTTTTAAGCAGTTGATGCGAGTGGTTAAGTACTGTCATGATAATGGCATTGTCCATAGAGATCTGAAGCCGGAAAACATCCTATTGGTTTCATCATCCTCGACTTCTCCTATTAAATTGGCAGATTTTGGCCTTGCAACCTATATTCGGCCTGGTAAGAACTTTCAACTTCCATGGATTTCGTCCTTGGTCTCATCTTTTTGTTGCTTCTTTTCCCCCTTTATTGATAATTCTTGATCTTATGTTTTAGCAGGACAGAGATTGCATGGCACTGTTGGTAGTCCATTTTACATAGCTCCAGAGGTGCTTGTGGGAGGTTATAGTCAGGCTGCTGATGTGTGGAGCGCTGGTGTTATCTTGTACATATTACTTAGTGGTGTGCCCCCGTTCTGGGGAAAGACTAAGTCAAAAATATTCGAGGCTGTGAGAGCAGCGAATTTGCGGTTTCCTGCCAGTCATTGGGAAGGCATATCTTCATTGGCGAAGGATTTGATTGCCGGAATGCTTCAATTAGATCCGACCAAGAGACTTTCAGCAGCAGAGGTTATAGGTACGATGGCTATATATCTGTTCTCTTACAGTAGGGCCAGCCTGCTGCGATATTTGTTTGTTTTTTGCATTCTTATAAAGTACAAACGTAGACATTTTGAAATACTCAGCATAATTTCCGGCCGATTGAGTTGGAACTTGTCATGACATTCCTTGAATATGACATCAGCCGCTATTTGAAAGGAAATATATGTTTGTCCATTGTATGACAGTAATGTAGAAAAGTTGAAATTACACGGCATCTTATGAAGAAATTCAAAAACTTATTATTCCAATTGGGTTGACGAAGTTTTAAAGATCTTTGAACGATACCGTGTGAATAAATATCAGGATACATGCTGAGACTTGCAGAAATTTTTGCCTTGTCAAAGAGGAAGTTTGCTTTCCAATTTTGATCTTTTCCATGCAAACTTTCTATTGCCAATGCCCAAAGATGAGTTCTTCTATTTTCATGCTTTCATATTGTGGTATAAACGAGTTCATAGTGAAGCTTATGAAAAGGGCTCGTTTCCTTTATTCTTCAATATTGTCATGCGATGACAGAACTTAACATATCCATACATTTTTATCAATTTATTAGAGTCTATTAGTTTAATGTCTATACATTCTTCTCACACTCAGAGTAGAGGTAATTCTTTCCTTGACTGTGGTATATAACAGACCATCCCTGGATGGAACTCTGTGAACAAGGCATTCAAGAACCTAGCACACGAGACAATCTGGGTCAGGAAATGCTTGAAGTGGGTGGAAGTTCTTTTTCGACACCATTTATTGCTAGAGTTCAGGATTATAGCTTCAGCTACGAATCACATGTCGTTGGTGCAAATTCCATGGAGCAATCGCCAGCATTCACGTGCAAGTCATCTTTTTCTTCTTACCTAGCCTGTGATGAATGTTCCACATCTTCAATTGGGGGGTTTTCTTTTACTAGTGCCTCTAAATCAAGTCCTTTAGGCCCAAGGTTCCCTTCAAGTGTTCTATCAATGCCAAGTTTTACTTTCTTCAGTCTTGATCCTGCTGCTGAACAACGGAATGATCTATTGGAATATCAAACCAATATGTCAATTACTACTGTGAGCAATGGAGGTATGGGCACTTTTTCCTCTTTACACTCGTGGAAATTTTGCCTTCCTTAATATTCACAGAACCTTAATATTCCCCGTTGTTTGTGAATGCAGAAGCAGGCTTCGCTAAACCATTGGTACTGCCAGATTCTTCCGTTTTTGGTAAGCATGTAGTAGAAGCGGAGCAGAGGTCAGAAACTCGGAGAGCTGGGACTGGTGGATCCAGGGTAGTAGGAAAACACAGTAAAAGGAATCATACGATAGGATTTGGCGAGCATGATCAAATTGATATTGTAGTAGCTGAATCAGTCATTCGTTGGGCATCATGCACGCACATTCCAACTTCTCCGTCTCTTAGATTATCGCTCGTTTGCTAGGATAACCGAACTGTGCTGTAATGGCGACATGCAAGAGTGCAGTCCTGTGTGCTGACATTTGCCGACACAAAAATGAGACACTGTCGAGCTTGACGGCAACGTCACTACAACCTGAGGAGTCACAAATTTTTTTCAATGGAGCAGGGAAGTTTGGATGAAGCATGTTTGGGTGGATTGTGCTTATGCCTATTTGACATTTGAGTAATGGTTGGAGTTCACTTGGATGATATGTAGATTGTAGTTACTAATGAAGAAGTTTGAGTGGGTTACGCGGACTCTTGAAGTGCTTATATAAGTTTTGTATAAATGCGTCAGATGGCTTTCTCTAACTGTACCTAGGTGATGAATTGAAGAGCCCTTTTGAATTCTTTCTTGTTCCGAGCTTGATCTTTTTTGGAATGAATGGTTGCGACTTTGACCAAGCCGGATATCTCTGATTCTCTGTTCACTTAAAGCACGGTGGCTCAGATATGTTAGAAGATTAAGGTGAGTGATAGGACAACTTACCACTAATCCATTACCTCCGTAGCCCAAAAAAAACGAAGAAAAAAGCCATCGAGAGGTAATTATTACACTTTTCGAAGAATAGAAGATTACGTCAGTAATGAAAAGTGCATTTAAGAAAAATTACGATGAGTAAATAAAATAGTGCGTCCGCCGGGAGTCGAACCCGGGTCTATTGCTTGGAAGGCAATTATCCTAACCGTTGGACTACGGACGCAATTGTTGATGAAATGACCGATTTAATATATATAATATTTTAATTCGCTCTATTTTTTATATTAGAGTATTATTACAGCATTTTTCTTCAAATTTAGTATGATTCACAATTTGAGATTGTATTATTCAGAATCAAGGATGCCTCATCTCAATAAACAAAGTTTAAGCAACATTGGCCATAATATTGATTTGTAAATCAAGCCCGATGAGAAGTTACAACCCGCGAGGTTTGAGCGATATGCGGAAAAAAATCATCCATTTGAGGAAAAGTTGCAATTGAAAATTTCTTTGTCATCGGTTGTAACTCTCACTATTTTCTAATTACAAGCAATTATTCTCAATGCACAAGCATGAGATTTCGAGAAGAATCTCAAATTTTGACAACATGGGCCTAATAACCTAAAAAACCTTTAATTTTAGCATTTGTCCCAATTTTACCTTTTGTCTCATAAAAATCTCTAACTTTAGGTCATGTCTCAATTCTACCATAAATTTATTTTTATCCCATAAAAAAACCTTTAACTTTAGGTCCTATCTCAATTATATCCTAAAAATTTTTTTGTCCCATGAAAAATCCCAAAATTTAGGTCTTATCCCAATTTTATTGTCCGGTCCAAATTTCAACCTAAGTTTTTTTGTGGTTTTATAAAAATACACAAAATTTTACTTGAGTTATAAATTTGTCCCCAATAACCCATTTGTCAAAATTTCTCGTGGAAAACTCCTAAGCATAAGTTGTTCGAGCATCCCAAGCACAATATTTACAACTGCGAGAGATCAAAGATTCAGCACAAGATCACCGAGAACGATTTTGACAGAGGATTAATGGAAATCAGATTTAGGACTCAAGTAAAAGTTGATAATATTTTATGATAAAAAAAATTGAGTGATATTGAACTGGACCTAAAGCTGAGATTTTTTCATAAGATAAAAAAAAACAGTTAAGGATAGAATTGGTTCTAAACCTAAAGTTGACAAATTTTTTTACGAGAAATAAAGTTTAGGGTAATATGAGGACTAAACATAAAGTTGAGGGTTTTTTATGGGACAAAAAAAAATAGAATTGGAACATGACACAAAATTAGAGGTTTTTTATGAGACAAAAGGTAAATTAAAACACGAATTAAAGTTGGAGGTTTTTAAGGGTAATATACTGTCAAGCATGTGATTGAAAAAACAATTTTCTTGACCTACATAACATGGCATTTATATATTGGAAATACTACAAAAAATCCTAAACTGGTACACCTGTGATAATTTTACCTTGAACTTATTTTTTTACCATAAAAAACTCCAAACTGGCACATTTATGACAATTTTATTCCGAACTAATTTTTTGAACACTAAATTTACCTTGTGATAAATTTATCCTTCGTTAATTTCCGTTAAATTTTACTGTCAAATTGCTAAGTTTGATGACACGTGCTAGTTGACGGTTGTACTAATTTGGGGTTCTAGCCCTCTGTTTGTCATAAGTTTACCAATTTATGATTTTTCGTGATATTAATCCAATTTAACAGACACTAACGGAGAGTAAATTTATCATAAATGTATCAGTTTGGAATTTTTAGTGATAAAAAAATTAATTTAGGATAAAATTGTTACAAGTACACCAGTTTGAGATTTTTGGTAGTTAAAAAATTAGTTCATGATAAATTTTCACAGGTGTACCAATGTGTAAATTTTGGTGGTAAAAACAAATTCAAGATAAAATTATTACAGATGTATTAATTTGGGATTTCTCGTGTTATTAACCCTTATATATTTGCTCAAACAAGTGCTATTTTCAGGGGACTAAAGACGGAAGGAAATGACAAAGAAAACACCTACAATTTCAAAAGTTCCTCCCCTTGTCACGAGAAACTTTAGTTCGAAATTTTTCACTCAAATTTTCATTCTTCCCGCTTTCCCAAATATAGCAAAGTTAAAGCCAAATAAAATCCACTTGATCAAGAAAAGCAACTCTCTTCTCATAAGGAGCGGGACAATGCTAACAAATATAGAAAGGAAGCATCCCTTACTGCATACATTGCGACTCAAGTTGATAATTTCGCGATAAAATATTTGGCTCTACTTGGTATTTGATGCTAAAAGAGTCGACGGCACAGTCTCAATGTGCAATAATTGCAAGTTTCAGGGGGTCAAAATGAAAGGAGCTGAGAATTAGGGTGGAACATTATGCAACTTTTCCGAATAAATCAAAATATATAATGGTACATGCAGTAAACTGTCAAGAAGTAGGGGCGTATTCTTGGATTGCCGTCGCCAATTTATTGCGGTCCTCTTGTGTCTTGGTTTTGATCAAGAAGGTGCGTGCCACAACTTTTTCGTTGCTGCCTCCATCATCCTACAAGCACAAATGGCGAACTGATATTACCTACGCCAGTCGATGTTTATTCAAAGCAGCAGCAGCACCACACTGAAACAATGATTATCATAAATTGGCTGGAATCACCGGAATGTGAAGGCTCATTTCTGTAACTACCACTTCCATCAATGTGCTGGATGACAAGAAAATTCTAGGAGCAAGATTGTTCTTCACAATCAACTATCCAAGATAGCAGTGCAAAAATGACTAAATCAAGGGTTGTCATATAACCAAGAATGATGAAGAACTCAAGACTGTTCATGTATGCAACAGCAAAATGAATTACCGCAGTATGGAATATTGCGACAATAGAATTCTTCTGCGAGTTTGTCTTGATGCCTGGATATATCAAAGCATTAAGCAACACCTTTCCCACCTGTTGTAAACAAGAAAAGATTAAAAAAACCCACGACAAGTACAGGAGATTATGATGCATATGGTCAAGCAATACTTGGCATGGGCATTCCACAATATCATTTCAGACAGCTTAGAAAACAAAACACGTGAGAAGTAAGGACACCTACATCATTGCGAACCAAGATTGTTGGTTTGGATTCTTTTGTTCCCTTGCTTACACCCTCTTTGCATCTGATGGAAAGCTGCCCCGCACCTTTATCTTTCCATGCATCCTTATCAGCAGGATCGGTGGACTAGACATGTCAAGAGTGAGCAATATTAATATTTATGAGAACACATCCCAAGTTCTAGGCATGCACTGATATCATGAAATCAGCTATTCTCATCAAATCTGGCAACGTAATCCATTATGCATAAATTTGGTTAGATATGCCAAGACTTGAGGAACATATATCATGATGACCGGTGCCATAGTTTCAGCATTTACTGGTGTAATACATTATTGGCAACTCCAATTTGCATTCATAGATAGCGCTGCTACTCAACTTGAAAGTACCTAGTGAAAGTGTATAAAAGTGATGAACTTGTATAAAATTCCCAAGTAGTCATCATAAAAAATTACAGTTGGAGAATGACAGTGCCAATGAAATTGGTCCCATCAAATTCTACTGCTGCAGGTGTAAAGTGATCAGGGGACAAAACCAACAATCCAAGCTGACATTGCTTGTCAGTGCTCGGCAATATGCAGAGCAGATAGTTTGGGTATTGATACATCCGTCTTATCACTTACATGTCACCCATATCAGTGATTGCAACACTTGAATGAGATAATTTCCTGGTGGTAAAATCATGAGTCACATTTCATCAGCCGATTACTTAACTGAACATTTTAGCACAAACCAGCACCACTAAGCAAGTTTACCTATCCATCTAAAGTCTAGTTATGTGTTCTCATCCAGAGCCTTTTTTTTATTGCACAACATGAACTTAGCCAAATGCTCTTATTCATTCTGGCCATATTTTTCTTCTTGCGTAAAGTGACTTGGCCAAACTTAAAAGACATTCATAAAAGAAAATGCGCAGGAGAATTCCAACAGCAAAACTACAGAGTTGTTCTTAGCAAGAAAGTAGTGAAGTCTAACCAAAGAAGGATGAACTTTGTCAGTGTTTTTAATCAATCACAAAGTCATAGAGGGAACAAGCCAAGACCAATTCAAGTAATAATTGATCACACTGATCTCAATAGACACTTGTCATAAATGGCTACGGCCATCCCAAGAGAAGGCCTAAAGCCAAAAAGACATGAACAAATGAGCAATCAATAAGCACCATGAACAGAAGGTGATACAGAATGAGGTGGTTCCATGAAATGAATCAATATCAAATCGCTTGAAGCAGACACTCACCTTTACATAAAGCTTGCACTTAACTTCATGGACAACCACGATTCCCTTTTCCTCGGATTTTTTCACAGATGGGCTGCTAGGCTGCTCCAACTCATCTTCTATTGACAAGAAGAAATAACAACATCAATCGCATTTAATTTTTGTGCACATGTATGATGGAGATTGTCTAGTTTCTACTTCATATGGGTATGCTTCTGACTCTATGGGCCCAATCAGACTAATCAAGCATACTCAAAATATCTGCTTTATCATCAAAGATGAACATAAAACTCATATACATAAACCGATATTACCATTCACAATACTAACAATTCTACGAAATTTTGACTAAGAGTTATTTCTGTGTGAACTAAGCCATCTCAAACGAAGTGCGGCATCAAAACCCTTGTTACCATGCTCTGGGACAATTTGGCACATTTCTGTATATTCTATGAGAATTTGCAAATAAAGTTCAGATTTTTCTTACCACCATCTTTATCATCAGAAGCACCAGCATTTGCAGAAGCAGAACTTTGGAATCCTGACACAAATAAAAACCAAGGATGAATATAACAATGTGCTTACAAGAGATAAATAAGGATGTACAGTTGGGTTAAATCCTAGAGTTTGTTTCTATCATACATCTAAAATTTCTTTAGCGCCATACTAGCAGGTTAGTCCCAACAATAGCCTTCCTCAGAAGTTGGGGGAAGCAATGCACCTTGCATTCAAAGGATCAAATCAGATGTAGTACATTGCCAAGTATTGTGGGAGAAACCATCAAATGTAGAAAATCATTGTAACATCAATTTCTCTTAGTCATCAAATTCTAGAAGACAGAAAATTGCGTACATAATCCCCAATATAACTGCCAAATGCAAGTCCTATTAAAAGTGAGCGTATTAACATGTCCTTAAACAACTGTACATACCAGAAAAGGCTGGCGTCTGGCTGCTAGAGAACACCCCTGAGCTCCATGGGCTCACAAAACTAGTATCATTACTGGATGGAGTAAAGACAGGCTTCTCCTGAGATGGCTTTATCACACTATCTTTAATTTCTGGTACTTGCTTCACTTCAGAGTTGAACAATCCAGTACTGGTTTGACTACTAGAAGATGCTCCAAAGCTCCACGGACTAGAAAAGCTCAAAGTTGTACTCGTTGGATTGGAATTCACCTTGTCCAAAGATGAATTTGCCATTTTAAATTTATCTTCAGATATCAGTTTCTTTTCGGCAGTTTGAGGTCCTGCAGTAGACGAATTCTCCCCTTTTAAACTATTTGCTTTGAGCCAGTTGACAACATCACTGAATTTCTCCTACAACAACAGTATAGACCAACAAGTATCACGGCATGGTAAGGATTCATTTCATGGCCAGAACACATCATCAGCAATTCTGCATCAAGATGAGTAACAAACTGCATTTTAACTAGAGAAAACAACTTAAACAAGGTTGACGGATCTGTTGGTTGTCTTCACACGGTACATACTAGGATTCATTCACCAGCCACAGAAACAACCAAGATGAACCAGATTTCACAGAACCTGCACCTATGAGCATGTGTGATGCATGCACAGAGAGAGATGTTCACATCACGCAGCAAATAAACATGTAAAGGAAATTATGTTCAGAATACTTCAAGGGAAGAAATCTCCCTTCTGATCATCCTTTTTCTCACGTGGTGATTAGTTTACAAAAGCAAGTACGGGACCAAAATGCAGCTAGTCGGCATGAGTGAAAAAAAGCCAAAAGAAGACTATGATCCTTCCTTCGTCATTATTCCAAGTAAATATTCAACATGAAAAATCCACATTGGCTGTGTTCCAGTGAAATTTCTAAAGGAACTTACTTATGGATAGCAATATCATGTTCATTGAAATGACCAAGGTAGATCCAAGCATGTTGACACAGCTTGCTCTACGGAAATCTCAGAATGTAATTAGATAATAAACGTACTATTCTACTCTCTCCAATTCGGGCCCATAACCAAAATCCCAAAAGCAGCCGGCTTTAAAGATAAAACATATCACTTCTAGGGTAAGCAAGCATGCTGAAAAGTCATTCCTTTGCAAAGGGATTATAAGGAACACCATCTTGGATAAACTGATGATCGGCATTTGACCTACCCAATAAAACATGAATAAAGTACTGGAATAGCAACTTTCAATTATTTCAATACACCATTCTCACAGTGGAGGTGCCTAGATACTGCAGAAAAGCGTTGTAATTCATGCCAACAAATTCTCCAAAAGATCTAAATTTACAAAGGGACTTCCATAGAACTATTCAAGGATAAAAAACACCAGTGATATACAGATATTTGCTGATTTACTATAAATAATGGCCAGGTCAAATGCTTCAAGGCTCAAGCACACCAACATGCAGTAGCACTTCATAATTATGGCTTCCCACAAAACATGCCGATCTATGACCGTACAATAAAGTGAAGTGGGGAAATAGTACCATTATGCTTGAAGCATGACTTAAATAGTCACGGAGCCCATCATCCCATAGCTCATCGGGATGATTCTTCAACTGTGTTTGTACCCAACTGTTCAGACCAAAAGGCACAATTACAAAGTAAAGATAAGACGCACCAAAGTCCGAAAATAAGAGGGGAAAACAACGTTATTCAGCAAAATAAAAACATTAGAGAGCCTCCACAGGGCATCTACCATCCGGTCATTTGAAGAATAAGTCAAACTCATGTCCATGGAGAAATTGGAAATAATTAACACGAACCTTGCAAATTGGGTATTGAGAGCTCTCACGTGCTGTCGAGACGACTCAGCCCGGTGCATATCAAGCGGTGGTGTCGCCATGAACTGCTGTTGAGATGGCTCAGCCCTATGCACATCGAAAGTCGATCCGGCCATTACTCTCCTATTCCAGAACTGCATCAAATCAAAGAAAAAAAAAACGAATAGTAAGCAACAACCGCCACGTTCAAATGCATATCCCACCTTATACTCCACCGCACTTCCTAAACTCCCTAGCATAACGATAACTCCACAACTCGCAACAGCACACTGCTTCCGTTTCCGAACTTACAAAGAGCAGATAAAGCAAACAAATTCTTCCAGCAGTTCCCATAAAACACTCAATTCCCAAATAAACTATCGTTCCATGTGAGCAGGGACAAAAAAGAGAGGCATTCAGAAAGGCCTACGAACTAAATCAGCTTTCATCCACAACTCGTCACTAATGCTCCCAAATGCACAACGACTTAGCATCGGCCAGCTCAAACTCAACTCCGGACGAAACCACCCGAGCACCGACGCAACACCCGACTCCCACACTACACCATAAGAGCTCAAAACAACCTCCTCTACGAGCTCCCAAAGTAAACGACAACCCAAACGCGTCCAAGGCGGAACAGTAGAGGGCAGCGAGACTTCTTCCCCCCCCCCCCCCCCTACCCCACCCAGCCCACCCCACCCAACAGGCGCAGCCAATGCAAATGCTCGACCGGCCGGCACCGCCGGCGAGCGTGGCAGCCGAAACGACGAGGAAAGGCGCGGGGATTGGAGAGGTCGGAGCCGGGATCGGAGCAAAAGCTAGGGTTTTTTTTTCCCTTTTGTTGGGAGCGGAGAGGGGGGGTGGGGGGACTCACCGCGGCGTCGGCGGCGTCGGGGTTGGAGGCCGACGGGGCGAGGCGTTTCGTGCTCATGATTCCGCCGGTGCCGGGAGGAGATTACCGAGCGCCAAGAAAGAAGGGGGGGGAGGGAGCGACGGGAGGGGGATCAAATTAGGGTTCCGTTCGTCGAGAATTTGCAGCAAATCTTCCGATTCGTTTTGCTCTATTCACACCGGAACTGAAACGAAGCAGCCCCAGAGAGAGAGAGAGAGAGAGAGAGAGAGAGAGAGAGAGAATTTGAGGGGCTGATCGTGGCCGTCGGATGAGGTGGTGGAGTGGAATTCAACTGGGGCCGTGCGATCGGCTCGTCGTCGGCAGGAGGAAGGGGCAAAGCTCCCACCTGGGCCACGTGGGTGGCTCGTCTGGTCTGAAGTGTGGTGGCCCATCTCCGTGGGACCCACCATCTCCGCCGCTTGTGGCGTCGTAACAGCCGCCCTTATGGACCATTCACTGTACGTATATACGAGCAAGAGATGACGGTGGGTCTAGCCCGTTGCCCCTCGACGGGTGACGTGCCGGACCGACCCCGCCCGTTGTCGGGTCCAGGATAGGCTTGGTCGATGTATTGTCGACTCGACGATCGGGAAAAGAAATCATAGGACCGTATCGCGATATTCGATGCCCTTCATAAATTTCTTAAACTCATCTACGAATGAACGAGAAGTCTACATTCATCATTATACAAGGTGGAAGCTTACATAATGCATATGAGCCGAGCATCCGTAAGGAATTACTCGAGCCGAAAGGTTCGGATACTACCGGCAAAACACAGTCTAATAGATAAAAGTTCGATTACGAACCAACCCCCGAGCATGAGCTCATGTATTAGGGTTGGCCTTCGGCTTAACCGGAATCGGCTAGGCAGCACCCGAAAGTGGTGAGTCTTCTTGCCCATACCTCGCCAGGAAGGCTGGTTCGTACCGATATGTCGATGCCGATGGTCGAATTTTGGGAGACACCCCATATTTAGAGTCCAAACGGAACCTCTCCAAGGGACCACATGGGAGTTGAAGCAGCATTAATACGATAGCTTTCGGATACAGATGACTTCGAAAGACCAGTAGTGAACCAAGTAAAGCTTTTTCCGACATTCGGACGGAGAAAGGACAGTTCTTCGTGCTTGTTATATATGTTGGAGAAGCTTGGGTCCGAGGAGCTCAAGGAACAGACTAGAAAGCCACTATAGTTTTTTTTTTTTTTGGTAAGGAAAAGCCACTATAGTTTTGAAATTCGTAATCACCCAAATCAAATAACCCAAGGTCCCAAATGAGTGTGATCGACCTAGTGAAGATGACAGAGGTGAGCTAATTGATTCTTTGGCTTGTCACGATCAGAAAAATTGTTAAAAAAGTCATAAACATGTTTTGCATCGGCCAATTCGACTTTAAACCTTTTGTGTTAATTTAGCTCTAAATCTTTTGATGATTTGTCAATTTAGTTTTAAAATTTTCAATTGTGTTAATTTAATTATAAAGCTTTTCATGATTTCCCAATTTAGTGTTAAACCTATTATTTGGATAATTGATCGGAAGGACTACATTGACAAATCAATAAAGGTTTAGGACTAAATTAGGAAATCATCAAAATATTTAGGATCAAATTGATGAAATTAAAAGATTTAAGACTTAATTAGTAATTTGTCGAAACATTTAGGACTAAATTGATACAATTGAAATGGTTATGATTGACTTGATTGTCGTATAATAAGTTTAGGACTTTTTGGACAATATTCCCCATCAAAATGCAACCTACCAGGACCAGGTGAAACTCTAAGCGTCAAAATCCCACGAGAATGCTCAATCGATGCTTTGAAAAACTGAATATTTGCTTATCGAATAGATTTCCCAAGTGCCCCGGGATAATCGAGAACAAGAACCTCAAAATAACTACAGAGACAGTATATATGCAAATAACACAACTAGAAAGAATTGCTGTGATCTCGTCGAGAGTAAAATAACAAGTGAACTCATTGAATTGATTTAAAAGTAAAGCACAATCTGATATACCACGTTCCTGAATTATGTACATCATCAACAATGACACTGCCAGGAGAGAAAAATGAATGGACCCTTTTCATTCACAACTAGGAACATCTCTCAAAAGAGACAGCATCCAAGTGACAAAACACTGATATCCAAGTGCCCCCCTCGCTTTCTACTACTAGCCATTGCCTTTTCCCGGTAAGATGCTTTAAAGATTTCTCCGCTTGACGGATGCATCATCACCAAGAAGCCGTTGAACTACAAACTTATCGACAATGAATTTGTCTAGGCAGTACACTCTCTCGCTCTATCAGGCATATCTTTTTCTTTGTTTAGCTGTGACATGTGATCTTGCAAGCTAGGAAAATAGAGTGAAAAGTTTACGAAAAGAATATAAAACAAGGGGAAGAGGAAAAGGAAACGGGCCACCTTCAATCATACTAAAGGCCTTCCTTCTTCCTTATCTTCCCCATTGTCAACAAGGTTGCTGTCTCCTCGGAGTGGAGATTTCTCATGCTTAGAACCACCATTTGCCATTGTACCCCTGGGAGGTGGTTTGTTTTCTGGCAACATCTTCAATATGATCCCCATGGCTATGAGCAGAAGCCCCGTTCCGTGTTGCTCCGTCAATGGCTTTGTAAATATCAAGTATGACAACAAAAGAGTGACAGCCTTCCTGGCAGTTGTTACCTGCATTTAGATTAACCAGAAGCATTAGCTGATCATTGAGATAAATGCACACTGCCATTTATGATCTTGTTTTAGTTTTCAGGAAACCCGTCTCTGTGGCGAACTCCAGAAATTCCAATGATCCTCGTCTTGTAACCAAGTAAAGTTGCATGGCTGTGGAAGTGGTAATTACAAAAGTACAAACTAATCCTTCTAACCCCACCCAAAAAAACAAAAAAGATCAACTGTAAGAAGTCCAAACTTTCTGAAATGAATGCAGTACGAGTATTTACCATTGCAGTAGTTGCAGCCCCGAAGATGGCTATGAGGGATAATACAGAGACTTGCCCAACAAATGTGGCCATGGCTTCAAAAATTAACACCCCATAAACGTATGGGTGCTGCCATTGGTTACGGACAACAAAGAGTGAGTCAAAATGAATAAGATGCAAATAATGTGCAAAGTAAATATTTAGGTGCAGTCAACATAGACAACATGTTAAAGCCTAGAAGATAGCCAATCAAATTTACACTTTATTTTTTTTCCAATATTATTTCTTCACTTTCTATGGGAAAGCTGTGGATTTTCTGTCCCCTTTATCTACACTTGATAACTTGAGCTAGTTCGCTTGTCCCTTTTGAAAATATTTATTGATGCGGTGGATCTCAAATAATTTAATACCACTCTTAGAGCCCAACCTTTGTTTACCAAATAGCCTTACTGTACCAAGTCTGGGGAATGTATGATCAGCATTAGTATAATATAGAGTAGAATAGAATAGTCAACGCCCAGATCATTGAGTGTCCCAGGAAATTGCTTTAGCTGGTAGTTGGGCGTAGTGGGCACGTTATGTCTGAGTTCAGCGACTTAACAATACATGAGCAAAATGCAAAAAGAAATGTTCTAAAGATGAATAGATGCTGGATAAGGCATCTACTTTGTATAAGGTGTAACAGAAAGAAAGAATTTTCCCCTCACCTGAGAACACGAATTCCAAGCCTTAAACAACTCCCCTGTAAGGATCATTGGTGGAACAAGGAAAGGCAGGCCGACTACTGTCGAACAGAATAACATCTCCATCTGCAAAAGAAGTAATACAACTTACGAAGAGGAAACTAAACAATCTATTACCTCATAACCAAGAATCATCAAAAGGAAACTGAGAATGTAACTCAGTACCTGCGTTGTATCAGGGTTCAAGGTAAATATGGCTTCTTGCAAATTTCCGAGAAATGAATCAAAGATTAAAGCTCCAGTAATCATCAAAACACCAATCATGCTAAAATTCGGAGAAGTCTGAGCATCTGCTAAGGTGAACAGAATCAGACCAGCTACTAGAAGCAGAGCTGATAAATACTCGTGAGCAGGGTACTTTCTTCTCAAGCCAGGAATAAATGCTCCCATCACCATGACTGGCAAAACCTATTCTTTCACAATGATAAGGGAAACAAGAATAAATCACTTAGATTTCCTACATTTTCACGATAGAAGCAGGGATATACTGACTAAAAGAACAATCCTTCGATAGAAGCCAAGTATTAGTCAAGCTCAAGACCGAACCAAGGAAAGATGGAGATGGTAATTTACCTTTGTGGATTTGAACATGATTTGGGCAGGATAATTGAGAAAAGCCAAAGATCCCTTGGTCAATCCATGAGAACCCATGAGCACAGCAGAGAGCTTCACATACGTTTTCCATGGGTTCACCATCTGCTTGGTGGTGAAACCCTGAAAGTATATGAGCATCAGGTACACGAATCCTTGGATGAAGGTGAAATACCAACCGTAGCTGAAAAGCCCAAAAAATTTAAGTCAATAACCCATAAGGCAAAGAGCTCAAAGCCAGACTTGCAGAGCATATGTAACAGAGCACGCACCTGAATTGGAGCCGATTATACACGTATTCCTGCAAATAGAAGGAGAATTGTGGACGGTATTAAAGCATATCCATGAAGACATCGATTCTTCGGCATTTTCAAACTAAAAACTATCATCAAAGCCGTCCCCGATCGAGTTAAACATGGCAAAAGAGATCAATAGAACAGTGATGTAAAAGTGAATCCCAAAGAACGTCCACGAGAAACACGAACACCGCGCTTTTCCCGTACTTTGATGGGCTCCACCTCGCTCAACGAGCCTACGAAACATGCTTTTCGCGATCCACACACAAAATTCAGAAAACTCATCAAACCACAAAACAAGACTCGGACATCATTTCCATGTTCGAAAGAGCCCCACCAGCCAAACACCCAACAATTTCCGCCAAAAAAAAAGCTAGTCGAACAACCGAAATGAAGAAAAAAGTCTAGGTGACGAAGAACCAAGGGAACGGACCTCGCAGACGCCGTTGACGAGGTAGCCGAAGAAGAACCCGGAAGAGCAGATGAGGAATTGGTGCCACTTCGGGCGATCGGAGAGAGAAATCCCGAACAGGGACCTCGCTTGATCCTCGCTCTTCATCCTTCCTGCCCCCTCCCCTCCCCTCCCCTCCCCTCCTCGATCCCCAGAATCACGAGCACGACCCGACGATCAGTGGATCACCCCCGAACGCTCCAAGAACCAAGAACCGATGCGCGAACAACCAAAGAATCGGGGCTTGCCTGCTCGACCTCGCGTGACCCTTTGGGGGCACGGGCGCTCCTCCCCACCCAGCGAGATTAGCAAGAAACCGGAGGAGGAGCAGCAGCGGAGGGCCGGTTCTTGACCCCAAGAAAAGACGCGAGCGGTCGCTACATGAGCAAGAAAAGTATACGAACCAAGGACAAAAGCCGCGTAAAGCGCGAGTCCCCCTCCCCCTCCCTCCTTCAGTAGTCTCACTCCGCCATCGGAGACTTTTCAAGTGACTCTTGCTTTTGCCGTTACGAACTTAGCGCGAGGAAGAAGGACGCGGAAGATTCAAAGTCAAGAAACACCAAGAAATAGAGAGAGAAAGAGTAGAGAGAGGGAGGACTGGCGCTCAGCACACCCAGCTTGGCAGTGGCTTTAATCTGAATTTGAAGGGGGGGTAGTCAGGAAAGTTTAGGAAACTTCCCCGGGAAAATCGCGGTAATTTTCTCGGGAAAATCCGCGATTTGGTAAGTTTGGCAATGGGGGGGGACCGTGCTGCTACTTCTTAAGCTAGCAATCAGCAGGAAACGGCACGCCATTTTGTCCAGCGATTCCGTAAATTGACAGAAAAAAAAAGAACAAAAAAGAGTCAGATGCTGCTTCTCGTTCGAGAAAATTCAAATAGATAAAACAAACCGATCCCAAATCGAAATGTATAACCTGATTTTGCTTTGATCCGAATACTTCCCGAACTGAGATGTTTTGCTTGACTTACTAACTCCTTCAAAACTAGATTAAATTTGGGTGCTTGATTTTATACGGAGATAAAGGGGTTTCGGGAACGAATGTTTTGATTGCGCATCTTTCGGATTCAAGTAATAAATGCCTCAGAAATTAAATAAATTCTTAATTAACAATTTTACTATCTGATGTAACATTGGCGTGCCCAATTTTGGTGGGAAGAGGTCAAATTTGTAGCTAAACCTCGTGCAAGTTCTCATGTCTCATTGGAGAGACAGCCAAGATGGATCGTTCTTTCGAGCTTAACCCACTCGAAGGGGCAATAATTGGTGCAAATTAAATGATTGATGCGGAATCTACAAAGGCCAATTCGTTGTCTACGGCCAATTCAATGCAAGTTGATTTTCGGAGGCAAGTGCCTAATTCTTTATATCATAACAGTTGACCAAGGCATTTAGGGAAAAATTTATCCAATTGATCCTAAACTTATCGTGCGGACGCCAGTCCAGTTATAAACTTTTCAATTTTATTAATTTAATTTTAAATATTTATGCGAAATTTTAATGTAGTTATTGATATGGCAATGCACATCGACGATGACTGGACCGTCATGTCAGCGATTTCCGACGAAAGTTGGCCAAATGGACTATATATTAGAATTTTGCGCAAATATTTAGAATTAAATTGATAAAATTAAAAGTTTAGAATATAATCGTCATCCATACAATATAATACTAAAACTGATTGGATGATTTTCTCATGACGATTTTGGCCTTGTTGGACTTTGATGTCATTCTGCTGTGTTTTTCCTCTTCTTTATTTTTTTTTTTTCATTTTTAAGGTGAATAATTTACTATATTGTTGAATAATGTGCTCGATCCTGCATGTTATGCCTCCTTGGCAAACCAACTGAAGTCAACCAGCCAATGCCATGTCTTTCGTTTCCTTAATCTGAGGTTTTATCATTAGAATTTTCCTTTCGTCAACTTTCCAAACATTTTATTCTCTAAAACAGAAGTTGGTGGCTAGGGCTGCCGGCTTATTGTATGTTATGGTTAAGGTTGTGTGACACTTGACAAAGACCCAAGTGTCTACACATGTTTGGGGGCGGGAATATCGAATGCGTAATGCTTTTTCTACAAGTCATGTACATTGCTCATGCACGCTATTGATAATTATATGCGGTCGTTTCTTTTTTTTGTATGGTTAGCAAAGATGATTAAGAAGACTAACTCAATGAAGATTCTGGCGGATTGATCAAGCCTATGCTCGAATATATTAATTGGATTGGACATAACATACCTTCTCCACTTCATTCATGCTTTCTCTAGGAAAAATTTATATAGGGAAAAAATGAGGGGGGAAAAGGTTGGCCAAGTATTGGTGAAGCCCGCTAATTTCCAACGTCGATTCGTAATCAAAAGTCGACAGAAGAAGCATGTTTACATCGGTATCATGGTGATATTGATAAGCCTGGTTGCATTATCAAATTAGACATTAGAAAAGCAGTACATGATCACCGATATCGAATTGATGATATAAAATCTATACAAGAAAATCGAGTCAATTCATAATCGCGACAGAATTGCAACTGTACATCAATTGGGATTCTCCTTGTGAAAAGTCATTTAGCATCGGTTTTTTTTGCAGCAGTTTCAATGGTTAAAAATGGTGCTTTTTTTTTTTCACTTCGAGAGCTTTTAGCTTTGTTTCAAGCCTGTCCGTGCAAACTTCCAGCCCGGTTGGCTTAAGCATATTGCAGGAAAGACCGTTACATTCTGATGACTATCAACTTGTTAGCTCGTTGCGCGCTTGGCATCATTATCGCAACGACGCCGATCTTTATAAAACCTGTTAAAAAAAATGGCGTCATTTCTTGACCCAAATTTTGATTGGCTGATTATTACATGAGTTAGCTAAGTTTAGTAAATGAGTTATAAATGGATTTAGAATGGTAAAATCCCAAAAAAATATTAGCATTAAGGTTTCGTTGGTTTGGCGGAAAGTGTGAGATTTCTAGAAAATGTTTTATGGGAAGTCATTTTCCTGGAAAATGACATAATTTTTCGGTATTCCGCTAAAATTTGAAAAAGTGTCGGAAAATATTTTCCGTTGTTCGTATGGAAAAGATTTTCCTCTTTGCAATACTTTTAATATTTTTTTAAAGATATTGTTATTTTTATTTTTCTTCTTTTTCCTTCTTCATCTTCTCTGGCAAGTTGCCGGTCGCGGCCGCAGCCGGGGACCGGCCACAAGGGAGCTCGAGCCTCGCCTAATTCGCCAGATCTGGTGAGGCCCAAGCTCGCTGGCCTTTGGCGAGGCTCGAGTTTGCCTATGGCCAATTGCCGGCTGCCGCTGTGGCAAGCGACTGGCCGGAGAAGAAGATAGAAAAGAGAAAGAAGAAGAAAAATGAAAAAAAGATAATGAATGAAGCAAGAAGGTGGGGGAAAATGTTTTCCTTAAATTTGTTCATATTTTCACTCGTTTAGGGCAAATATTTTCCGCGGATAGTTTATTTTCCGCCCCCCGGACACCAAAAACCAGAAAAATGTTTTCCTGAAAAATTTTTTTCGCGAAACAAACAGAGCCTAAATGCATTCACATTTTATCCAAACCCAACCTAGCTCTCTTCACCCTCTACGAGAAAATAATGGACATCTCGAATTTAGAGAAGTTTTAGTGCGCTCGCAAGATGGGCTCGACTTCACCTTTATTAAAAATATCAAGATGGTCTTTTTCTTCCTCATTATTTTTATTTTTATTAATCTTGTAAATTTCGTCCGTTAGTTATTGAAGCATATCTTTTCTTGGTTGCATTTGACATTGTTGTTTTAATGTAATATTCTAATCTTAGTTCTTATCATTGCAATCCATGGTCAGTATAAATCATATTTTTCAATATCTTACATTCCATTTAATTAAAATTTCAATTCCTCCATATTATTTGTTACTGTAATTTTACAAATTCACTACCAAGTACTGACTTTCTCTTTTCCTTCATTGTGAATCAATGCAAAAATTGAAAATTCTATGCAATGTCAAAAGTCAATTCTTTAGCATCTTAGATTTGAAATAGTGAATTTATCCAAATAAAATATACATATGAAGAGCTTAAAGTATGTTAACTAGGTATATACTGATTTTCATATATTGGACTAAATATGAAAGTATTTTAATAAATGCGTTGGGTTGTGTATGGGCCGAGAATAGATCACAAATTTGTGTTACATAAAGAATGGTCATTTATGTCGGACCATTTTTGACCAACTCAAACCTGATCTGACCCCCACTTATTTGATGGCCCTAATCCTAACTCATCGCCCATAGCTCACTCTAATGCCATGTTTGGGAGAGAGAGATGGGGAACAAATGGGGACGGGCAAAGAAAATTTTCAAATTTCCCCTTCAATCTCTTCTTACGCAAAAATTCAAATTTTCTTAAATTGCTTGCTCCCATATCTTATTTCCTCCATTCCTTTCTCTCTCAAATAAGGCATAAGGATATTAAAAGTATCAAAAGTTTCGTACGGCGCCTATTTTAGTGTCAAATTTTTTTTTATTTCAAATCGTTTAAGTGCTATTTAAAAAAAAACGATCACTTAAGTACCAAATTCTATTTGGGCCGTCGGAAATTTGACGTGACAATTGTTTTTTGTCAATTTTTCCGGCCCACGTGACTCACCGGCGTGCCCAATCAGCATTAATAGTCCCAAACGACGTCGTTTATGTGTTTCCCCCAAATATAAACCCTAATTTGGCTATTGCGACTTGAGCTCGTTTGCCCTTCTTTTTTTTTTTTCCCTAAATTGACAAATTGGGGCTAAATTAAGGCATAGAAGCAAACCCTAATCCTACCCATTGAAATTACTTGTAAAATTGCAGATGATCAAATGCAAGAGAGAGTGAGCGAGAGCCTCAACAAAGTAGATTTGAGGTCATTAAAGAATTGAATGATTGATGTTATAGTTCAACGTGGTTCTTGAAGCAGAGCAAGCGGAGAGGCATCATGTGAAGCTTCTCGTGGTTGTTGATGATGGGGTTGCTGGGCGTGTGTATCGTCACGTCCGCCATGTCACGGTCTTCAAAGATCTCCTCGAGGTCCCGCCAAGATGTAGAGTCAACCGATTTGTCTCGCCGGCCATGTCTTCATTTTCACTATAAAGCCATGTCTTCAATCCTCCCACTCACGGTCTCATCTTCACTACTAAGGCCTCCTCTTCCTCCTCCAAGCTTGAAGAACGGGCCACTTTTTCGCCCATGCCTCCGATTTTGTCATCCCGATCTTTGGCGAACGAGGATTGGAGCATCATGGAGGTGACAGCTTTTCAACTCCACAAAGAGAGGGAGAGAGAGAGAGAGAGCTTTCCCCTCAAAAAAGCAACGCCGTTTTGTTCACTTTGCCAGGTTGAACAAAAAACTTTCCTCGTAAGACTTCAATTTCTTTGAAAGAAGTCACATGCGACCCAAAAAATAATTTAAAATGCCACGCGTGACTCTTAGTCGAAATTCATCGCCAAAGGAATTTAAAGTGGCCGTTTTTTGCTCCAATTTTGACACTCAAATTGATTCGACGAAGACATTTGATATCAGAGTAAAGTATCGTACAAAATTTTTGGCACTTATGATATTTTATCACCAAAACAAAGCACTGTTAGAAGGAAAAATAGAGGGGTACGCATTGCAAGGGAACTTCAATTTACGAGGAGGGGGGGAGCCTCTGGGATCGTGACTTGCACGGTGCGTTCGTGGGTGCGTGTCCGAGGTCAAACGGGCTTCTCATCAATTTTGGCACCCTCTCTTCTTCTGGCAGTGCATTTGTTACAGCGCCCGCCCCATGTTCACGAGCTTTTGGCAAGTTGACACTCCACGTGCTCTCCTCAATTGCCCCGAACGTGCATGGTGGCCCAATTCCCCCAAAAAACATGCGCAAGATTATTCCGATTTTTGTACTCGGGTAAATACGTTACGCCACCTAACGCGAGTTGGCGAGCTGGAGAGAGTTGGAGCGAAGGCACAAGGATCCCTACACACGGCACACAGGCCGAACTCACGCAATGGACGAATCAGGATTTCTTGGAATCGAGGAGCGGCCGGGGATTCACACTCGGGACTGAGGGGGTTTCAAAACCACTCGAGAATAAGTCTCGACCCACCTCGGCCAATCGCCGTCTCGCCTAATCATGTTATATATATATATTGTGTGTATGTGTATTGATTACTAATGATGTCCAAAATGCTTTATGGCCCCGACTGTGGATTGCCCCAAAAGGAGCTAATCCGATCACAAGCGTTGTCACCTCATTGATGCATGCCCAAATGAGGAAACCAGATAGCTTTCGTGAATGATTGATCGGCCGCTTTTGCCTTCGTTTCCATCTCTAAGAATACAACGGTCCATTGCCCGTTAAGACAACAAGGGATTCAAATGAGAAGCCTTTTTTAATCAAATCATTGCTACATTTACTGATTAGGAGTCGATCAATTCTATCTATTATTAGTTCGAGTGTCTAATTTGCAATAACTTTATCATGTTTGTGTACAACCATGTCGGGAAAACTAAATTTAATTAATTACCCCACCAGACTTAATCTCATGATATGACTCGGTTAGTGATGCATTTTGATTCGCAATTTTTCTCGTTTCATGACCATTTATAGCCTTGGTCATTGGAATATTATGTTACATTCATCGAGATAGATTAGTGGAATGTTATTTAATTTGTTCTTGAGACGTGTGAATTCATGTCGTTAAAAAAGTTTAAGCATATCATTTGTTCGACCCAAAATTTTCGGTTCATGTGATACTTTTGTACTTGAATTATTCAGAAAGTTTAAACAATTAAAGACACGCTAAATATAGCGACATAACCTACCATGGATTGAAGATGTAGAAGTAAACAACTCGCTGTACCATGCATGCATGCCGACTGTTTATGCACAAAAAGAGCTAATCCGACAGCAAGCATTGTCCCCTCATTGATGTTCAAATTCCATCTCTAACAAAATCACGGTTCACTTGTCAGTTAGGGCAAAAACAATTGAATGAAACACCTAACCATTCTATATTCCAATTCCATCATATGTATAATCAAATCGATGCTAAAGTCTTGCCGATTCGACGTGAGCCAATCGATCCTATCTACCATTATCGAATTACTTGTTCCATTGATTATTGCATTTTATTCATCACGGCAGACTAGATGATCATTCGAAACGTGCGAATTCTTTGCATATTTTACTCCAATTGATCGAATGGGAACGTGATATTCTAGTTGCATTGCATGCATGCAACGACTTGCCGAGTAAGACTAGTACAAAAATCACGAGAGCAGCACGAGATTAGTGTCCTATATAAATTGACCACTTAGTGTCGTACGAACTCCAAATGTAGAACCACCCCCCCCTTCCGGAGACAAGATCTGAATGTGCCTTCGACGGCCGTGCGACCGGTCGGTATTGATTTGGTTAAGGATTAACATTAAGAAATATAATCACATTTTGGTCTTGGTTAGCACATAGGTCGAAGCAACATGGGGATTTGCGATGAAGGTATAGATGGAAGAGGACGTAGTGCCAAAACTATTGTAGGAGATTAAAGATTAGGAAAATTTAGAAGAAGATTACCCTTTGTTGCTAACTTCACACGAAAGCTTAGTTTCTTATTTGTCGAGCACTAATTTCGAGATTAATCGTCCTAATCTCTCCTCAAACGAAATCTATACGGCAATAGTAGCATGAAGATCGGCGTGGTCTTTTCTAAAGGAAAAAAAAAGCTACGTTTGCTCATAAGTTCAACCTCAATATGAACATAGATTTTACTTGACAGGATAATTGGTGGGATTCTAGAGAAATATTATCGGCAAATCATGCTTACTTTTGGTGCTCCAGATAAGCAAATCTTAATTGAATCCTATTCTTTAAGCGATCGATAGAAAGATGATGTTGCCTTTGGTTATCATTCGTAAGGGCCAATCCCAACGCTCTGTTGAAATTCTCGATTTGAATGCATCGGGATTTGTGTTCAAATCACAGCGTCTCCCACTCAGAGTAAATTTAAAAACAATATCGACATGTGCCTCGTGATTGACATTGGTCTTATCCGGTACAATGGGGCGGGATTGGTCCATCCGTGAAAAGGTGCAGATACATAATGGCAATGATTATGAATGTAGGCCAACTCTGCATAGTCTCGAGAGAGAGAGAGAGAGAGAGAGAGAGAGAGAGAGAGAGAGAGAGAGAGAGAGAGAGAGAGAGAGAGAGAGAGAGAGAGAGAGAGAGGATACAAAAGGTGCGTTGTCAAGGTTCACTTTGTTGCAAATTGTGATGTAGTCGTGGGCAAGTTGAATTGTCGGGGCCCCTTTGCTTTCAAGACTCGTCCTATTGTCCGAAAGAAGAAAGGACAACTGGAGATAAACGACACTAGCGCGATACGTCGTTGGAATGGTGCTATCAAAAGAGCACTTCGCAAAACATTGACCCTTCACTTTGAGTGACGGATGAAAAGAGAAGGCACGGGAAACTCTATTCCGCTAGAGTTGATCAATGGGCGGAATCGGATCGGGTCGAGCCGAGCCTTTGAGTCGAGACTAATTTGTTATGCAACCTTGGCCATTACCAAAATAAAAGAATGCATAAATAAAATTAAGGGAAGGCATTTTCAGCCTGAGCCCGATAAGGTCGAGCCCGATTTTGTGACTACATATCCTTGCTGAGCCCATCCACACTTCGGGCTTATGTAAATGGGGAGGTAGATTCAATTTTGAAAAGTGAGGTATTCGTGAAATTAATTGGCAACAATTCAATTAATTTTTGTGGACGATTAATTGTTTCGCGGATTTTCATTATCGACGGCAATTCAATTATAATCACTTTTTGTAGACGATTAACGTTTTTTTGTTCATTCATTTTTATAGACAATACGAGCGGTCATTTTTTGAAAAATATATATAAAAAAATTATCGACTAATTATTTCAAGAAATATAAGCGATTATCCACAAAAAAAATATTTTTTTTCCATATCATATATTTTTCGCGAAACAAATTGTGCTTTAGCTAGAATATAGATTTTACTTGAAAGGATAATTGGTGTGATTTTTAGAAAAAAATTTATCGGCATCGCACGCATACCATTCTATTCTTTAAGTGACCGATAGAAAGATGATGTTGCTTTGTTCATTAATTGTAAGGACTAATCCCAAAACTTGGTTGAAAGATTGAACCCTCGATTTAAATGTAACACGATATATGTTTAAATCGCAGCATCTCCCACTCAAAGTAACCTTGAAGGCAGCGCGGGCACGCGCTTCATGATCGAGAGCGGTCTTGTCCGGTACGTTTGGGCGTGGCAGAATTGCTCCGTCCGTGAGCCGAAATCAGATCAAAAAGGTGCGCATACGAAATAGCGATGATCACGAATTTTATAAAAAAAGGCACTGAAAATGTGATCGACAGAGGGGTTGAGAAGGGAGAGGGTACCACGCAGGTCTCTTCGCGATGATGCCAACGCGAGACCTCGCGCCAATGGAAAGGGCCGCTCTAGATATCAAAGAGCGTCGTCAGAATTCACCTTGAGCGAGAAACGAAAAGAAAAGGCAGGGGAAACTCTACTTATCTAGGGCTGATGAATCGATGGAATCGGATCGGGTCGAGTCCTTGGGTCGAGTCTAATTTGTTATACGGCCTTAGCCATTACCATTAAACAAAATGAAATTCGGATCAAGACTAATTTGCTATACGGCCTTGGCCATTACCATTAAGTAAAATGAAATAAATAGTCATCACAAATAAGATGAGAAAGCCGGTGCATCGAAAACGAACAACAAACCCATGCCGAGAGAGATCAAGGTTTAAAGGTGCAAATTAATTTAGGAAAGATTGTTAGCGAGCACGACATACGAGGGAGTCGGATTCAATCTCGAAAAGTGAGGTATTCGCGAAATCGATCGACCAATCCTCTCGACTATTTAAATTCACGGCTCTATCCATTATGTCGTACCCTATTTCTCTAACGCATCTCAACGAAAAAACACGAACATTCCATGTAACTTTTCTAACCAAATTGTGATATCGAAATTCTCTTAGAATCGAATCCCCCTTTTCATACATGAAACATGCTCCGAACAAAAGAAGGAAACAAAGGGGAAGGAAAAGCATTGGAGTTAACAAGCTCTAGGGCCTCTGAGAACAAGATGAGGACCATAAGGCCTTAACAGCTACAAAAGCTGGTAAAGTACCTGTAAAGCCCAACCCAAAATCAATGGTGCGTGCTTAATGATCACATAGGACATATGAGATTGGGAAAACATATAGTAAAATGTACTTAATGATTTTCTCGATCGATAAGCAAAGGATAATTATTTAGACAAGCATCATAATTCTAACACGACATCATTATCTCGATAAGACGCGGGCTTAACTTTAACTGGCGGTTCAACAAGATCGACCCCGTTTCATTACACACGGAAAATGAATCCGCACCGTGCGCGTGGTAAAGAATATTAGGTGAAAATTCGTTCGCTTTAATTTCACTTGATACAAATCTAATGACGTGACAACAAAATATTTTTGCCACGTCTGCCATTTCTCTCACACACCAAATCATGCCCAGCTATTTCACAATTCTCGCTATTACAATCCCCTTAATCTAATTCAAAACCGAAATTCAAGAAAGCCACACTATCTTCTTGACTACCCTCTCCTACTTAAAAGGAGTAGCTCCACAAGCGCATTTCCGCAGGATCGTTTTCCACATCTTCCCAGCTCGGGTGAAACCTCTCCGCGGCGGGGGGTGGCGGCGGCGGCGATAGCAGTGGCCCTTCCATCCACCGTTCCGAATAGTCGAAATCCGAGCCGACCACTGCCTCCTCGTCCATAAAAAAGGGGTTCTCCGGCGAGCTCAAGCTGTTCATGACCGCGTCGCCACCGCCGTCTTCCGCAGCATCCTTCGCGTCGCCGCCAGCCGCCCGCTCGGCCTCCTCCTCCTCCTCCCCCTCCGCCGCCTCCTCCCCGCCGCCGAACGCCCTCGCCGCCTCCGCCGCCGCACTCCGTATCTCGGCCGCATCCGTCGAGTCCGGCACGCGGAGCCGCCACGCCGAGTCGGCGAAGTTGAGGCACGCGCCCCGCCCGCGGAGAGCCAGAGCGGCCACGTCGTGGGCCCGCGCGGCCATCTCCGGGGTCGGGTACGTCCCGAGCCATATCCGGGACTTCTTGTTCGGCTCCCGGAGCTCGCAGACCCACTTGCCGTTGTTCCGGCGCCGGACCCCGCGGTACACGGGGTGGCGGGTCTCCTTGAACACCACCCGCCCGGCCCGCTTCTTCGGGTGGCTGGACGCGAGCACGACCTCCTCGTCCGAGTTGGAGCGCCGGGACGAGCCGGAGAAGGAGGGCGACGGATCGGCCACGGAGGGATCCAAGAGCCGCCCCAGAAAGTCCATCAGAAGGGATGGGTGAGCAGAGAACGAGGGAGAGATGAGACGAGCCTGAACAGTTCGGAGCTTTGGGTTTTGGTTTCTTTTGGCCGTCGTCGTCGTCGGCGTCGGCGTCGATGATGTTGAGCAGCCAAAGAGGATGGGGAAGCGAGAGCGCATTTTATAGGTTTGCGTGGCGTGAGGATTCGACACGTGTGGACGAACCGCGCACGCGGAGCGGGGAGCGGGATTAAGCAAATGCCAGGCTGGAGCCCACGGTTCTTCCAGCTGATTAGCTACGATTACGATTGTCCCTTTTGTTCAGTTAAGCATTTTGGCGCTTAAGTGGGGGGAGGAGGAAAAAACACGATAAAAATATAGCGAAGGTTTTTACCACGTGCGCGGGGTGCCGGGGCGGGGTGACGTGGGACGGGGGCAAACACGTGTGGGTTCCGCAGAGGTTTGCGCGTGTGCCGCTTGCCAGCTGGGATCCTCATGGGGTTGCTGCCGCTGCTGCCGAGAGGGGTTTGGGTCGTACGCTGGAGAAAGGGCGAAAGTGACCCACTGGCTGGGGCTGTCTCCTGCTTGCGCTGGACCAATCGAACGACAGCGGAATATCTTGTTGATGTTCTCCCGCCCAAACTGTCACGTGGCTATTTGTTCCTTTTTTTGTTGTTTTTTTTCGATCAATAAATTTCATTGTGATTACTGAATTCTAGTGAACTCCGTAATCAGATTATTACGCTTCGATTTCAATTGCACAATACGCTGAAATTGAGGTTAGATATATGTATATATATTGAAATTAGTCGGTTAAATTGATTCGGTAATTAACGTGATGGACCAGAGCTATGACTCTAGACAAACGCCGATTTCCAACATTTGAACGGGCCCCGCTCGCTCCGTTCAGCAAATCGGTCCTGAAAAGGCAGCGTCGTTCGTACGCAAAACTTGTATTGTCCTCACCGTTTCGCGATCGGCGCGCTCGACCACCATCTACGCACTGGTGTCTGGAAAATCGGCCGCGTTATCGATTTGGAAAAATCGAAATCATAGGTAAAAAATACATCTCGATGGCTAGTTAGATTCTCTCGCCTCGCGATAACCGAATCGCATTTTCTCGGGATAAAAAAGGAAGCTGCCATCCTCTTTCCCCGCGCTCAAATGTTTCTTTTTCTTCGGATCAGAAGTAAGCAATAAGAATGATCTCGGCCGTGCAGATTCAGCTGGGTGGGCCCCACGTGCGTCCCGCATCATACGTCTGACCGTGTTAACTAGACCGCCGGATCCGCCGCGGGCTGAGCGCGCGGTGCGAGAATTCGGCTGGCCACGCCAGGCGGGGCGGGGATGGAAGGGAAGGAGTGACGTCACCTCCCGTGCCGTCGTACGTAAAACGTATTGTCTCTGTCGTAAGCCCAGGCACAGGCACGCTCGGTCAACCGGGTTGCTTACGAGCGTTGACTGCGTGTGCGCCATGAACTCCGTAAGGGAGTAAACTGCCGACGGAGTCCTACTTGCCCGTGGCGGCCCTTGAACGAGGCTTATCATCGATCTGGGACACGGTTTTGAAGTCTCACGTTTTGCCCCGTCCCGGGTTCCCACGATCGACCCAGCAGAAACGTTGCCAATAAGTCATTTTCTGAAATTCTTTACATGAAAATGACGAACCCCACTTCTGAAACGAAGTGTCGAGTACAGTCCTAGGTCACGAGTTCGACAGCCGGGGATCCGCGTTGAAGTGCCTTGCTCTGGGTATAGCCTTGGGGTACTAGGGGCTAGGGCACCGGGGACCTGGACCCGGTCATGGGGGACCCGAGCTTGGACGTTGGGGACTCGGGCCCATGCGGGAGGGGCTCCAGCACTGCTGCCGAAGACACAAACGCGAGCGTTGAGATCTTCGGCTCGGCCTCGAGGGACCCAAGCCGAGCCTAGGCGCCGAAAAAGACCCCGGCTCGAGTGTTGGGGACTACGCCCTAGACTGGGAAGACTCGAGTCCAATCATGGGGGCCAGGGTTTCTCGGGCCCAATTGCTGGGACCCTAGGCATGAGCGTTGAGGACTAGGGCTTGGCCTCCATGGACTCACGATTGAGCATCGGTGACCAGGATGGGGGAGTTGGGTGCCCAAGTAGGGTAACATGGAACTTGAGCATGGGCATTGGCGTCCCGGACCTAACCTCGAGAGACCCACACCTAGCTTCTGTGGAGTCAAGCCTGACCGCTAAGGACCAGTCATAGTCATCGGGGTCTTTGTGCCCAAGTGCCGAGGACTCAAGTCGAAGCATTGGGGTCTAATTGTATATGGGAAGATTTTGGATTTTCAACTTTTGAGGGAGACAAGTTTTTGTTTAAGAAAGGTTTAGAGGTTGCTTTTAGCGAAAAAAATTTTAAATTTAGATTCTGTTCATTTCACGGAAAATGAACTTTATTGGAAACTATTTTAGAAGGAGCTTATTGTCAAGGAATATGATTGGCCCATGTTTGGCTGCACTTTGCAATTAATATGTAAGTCATCTTGCTACATGAAAATTATGAACCGCATTTACGAAATAGTCTCAAGTAAAACCTACATCACCAGTTCAACAACCGAGGACCCGGGCTCAAGTGCTTAGGTTTTGCTCGGCCTTGGTACCGGGATAAGGCATCGGGGTCCCAGACCCAGGCACGAGGGACCTAAGCTCGACCGTTGGTGTCTCGGATCTATGCTCAAGGAACTTGGCGTTATTGTCGACAACTCGAACATGAGCGTTGAGGTCTTGGGCCCAGACTCGAGAGACCTAGGCCCGACTGCCTTGGGTCCAAGCTCGAGTGTCGAGAACCCCGGCTCGAGCATCAAGGACTACACTGGGGTTTGAGAGGACTCGGGCCCAACCACCTTGGTTCTCGAGCCTGGTGTTGAGAACCAAGGCTCGAGCTTTGGGGACCACACCCCAACCTGGGAGGACCTAGGCTAGATCGTGGGAGTGAGCGTTTCTTAGGCCATTGTTGGGAACCCGAGCATGGTCATTGGGGTCCTAGGCTCAGTCTTGGTGGACTCACGTTCGAGCATCGATGACTTGGACGTAGGAGTTGGGTGCCTAAGCAGCGCCACTTGGAACTTGGGCATAGGCATTGGCATCCTGAACCCAACCTCAAGAAATATGAGCCTAGCTTGTATGGACTCAGGCTAGATTGCCAAGGACCAATCATAGGCATCGGGGTCCCCGTGCCCAAGTGCTAGGGTATCAAGTTCAAGCATTTTGGCCTAACTGTATTTGAGAAAATGATTCCTGCTTTTGAAAGAATTTATTTTTTGAATTTAGACACAGGTATTTCGTTAATTATGAAACAATTTTCGATTGACATCATTTTCCAAAGTGATATAAAAAAACCAAAAAATGAGGAAAACGTTTTCCGATGGCATATATTTTATGAAACAAACGGACCGTTACATATTTCCTTTGTTTTATTCTTTCCAAAATCATGTGGAACACATGTAAATCCTATTTAAGATTTTCCGAGTCTATAATATGTTTACGTCTTGATTAGTATAGTCCTTAGGGTTTTAAAATGACAAGTTTTGGTCAAAATAGTTAGTAGCACATTTTAAGTTACACGTAGCCATGATAATTTGGTTCAAGACGCATAAAAAAGGACGACCAAAGCAACTATGTATGTTATGGGCGGCACAATACGGATCCAACGTCCTTTTCCTCAAATTATTAAGCAAATTCTACAATGACACGTTAAACATTAGCGCACATATTTTGTAATTTTTTGTTTCTTTTCGCCTGATTCGAAGATACTCAAAGATGTTAGCGCAACGAGATACAAACAATACTGATGCACCTAGGAGACCGGCGGACCCGTTATGCGACTGGACGAACCGGTGGGCTTGAAGTCAATGATGTCGGATTGAGCTCAAATTTGATCGTCTAAAGCGAAACGGTGTGCTAATCAATACACAAAACTTTTGGCTATGATTAACGATGGATTTTCGCGATTCGGGGTCGTTTACATGGTTTTTTTAATTATTTTAGTAATATTCGAATTAAGGGTATATTTGTAATTTTTGCGTTTTTTTTTGTCATTAGGGTTAACACCCTTTATAAATTTGTTTTTAGGGTTTTGAGAGGCAGTTTTTTGATAGATGTTTTGAAAACTTATCGATTATTAATTGATTGAGAGAACAGTTTGTTCCTCGTTATCGTTTCGATTCTTCTGTCTAGCCTAATTTCTATTGCGTTTCGGCATCAATTGATATCAGAGCACAGGTTGCTTGAATCAATGGCTGAACAGAATCGCGGTCGTGGACGGTGGGCTCGTGGTGGCCGGGGGCGTGGAGGCGTTCCTGAAGCAGACGACCAACCGCGTCTACGAGATCTGCGAGACATAGAAATTGAAGAACAGAGAAAACGAATCTAGGATTTGGAGCGACAACTTGCGAAGGCGAGATTGGGCGTTTAATCCGAAGAAGAAGCAGAATCTGAGGATCCATCCGATGATGAAAAGGAGGACGTAAACCCTTTCGAGGTTATGAACCAAGGGCGGAATCGAGGAGTACGACCTGGAAATCAACGCTCTTCTCAAAATTTCGGGATGACGATCGAGATTCCCAAATTTAATGGTAAGGCTTATCCTGATGAGTTTATTGATTGGATGCATATGGTAGAACGAATTTTTGATCTTAAAGACCTAACTGAGGGGCAAAAAGTGAAGTTAGTGGCTATTAGGCTGCGAAAACATGCTTCGATTTGGTGGGAACACGTGAAAAAGCAACGTGCTAGGGAGGGGAAGCTGAAGGTGGATCGCTGGGAGAAGATGAAAAAGTTATTGCAGAAAAATTTTTTGCCTACCCATTATAGGCAAGAGGTGTTTATTGAGTATCATAACGTTAAGCAAGGTGATAAAATGGTTGAGGAATTTACAGAAGAATTTGATTGCTTGCGGATGCATTGTGATGTGGCGGAGGAAGACGAGCAGACGATTGCACGATATCTAGCAGGGCTGCGATATGAGATCTTTGATGTTGTCCAGTTACAGCAATATTGGATGTATGAGGATGTGTGCAGACTAGCCCTAAAGGTGGAGGGGCAGTTTAAAAGAAAGAGCAGTAATTCTAAGTGGTTAGGCAGCAGTTCCAAGTGGTCAGATAAAGAATCTCACGGAAAAACGGGAAAATCAGTAGTAAATTCGACATCGATCACAGTTAAGGATGTGAGTTCTAAACCTGCATCTAACGAGGGGCAGAGTAATGTTGGAACTAGCAGGGGAGGAATTGCAGCCAAGCGGTGTTTCAAGTGTCAGGGATTTGGGCATTTTGCTGCTGATTGTCCGAACCGACAGAGTGTGACGCTTGTTGATATCCAGTCTTTGATGAAGGTCCAGTTTATGATGAATCTGAAGGCGAAGAAGAGGATGCGGATGTGGAATAGGAAGGGATTATCTATGCTGATTCTGATGAGTCTCTAGTCGTTAGAAGAATATTAAATGTTGCTGTAGCGGATGATGAATCATGGCTTAGACATAATATTTTTCATACTAAGTGCACTAGTAGAGGAAAAGTATGCAGCGTGATAATAGATGGTGGGAATTGTGAGAATGTGGTATCCACGACTATGGTGGAAAAGTTGGGATTGAAAACAGAAGATCATCCTTAACCATACAAGCTGTTGTGGCTTAAAAAAGGGAACGAGGTGAAGGTGAGCAAAAGGTATCTTGTACAATTTTCGATTGGAAAAAATTATATCGATGAGGTGTGGTGTGATATAGTCCCAATGGGTGCTTGCCATATTTTATTAGGGAGGCCGTGACAGTTTGACAGAAAGACACAACATGATGATTTCAGAAATACCTATACCTTTAAGAAGAATGGCTGAACCATTACCCTAGGTCCTTCAGATTTGAGAAAGGAAGTGAAGAATAATCTACTGTCCAGGTCAAAATTTCTAGAAGAGGCAGTAAACGCGCCTGAGCTTTTTGCCATTATGGTGATGGATTGGAATTCTAACAGTCCCGAAATTCCTACCCAAGTTTTACCCTTGCTTGAAGAGTTTACTGATGTCGTATCGGAAGAGTTGCCACCTGGGTTGTCGGATGAGCACAATGTTTCTGGAGCTTTTAATGTAGCAGATTTGTCACCTTACTACACTGAAGAGGAAAAAAACCCTGAAGAGATTGACGATAATAAAGACGAAGCAAATTCGAGGACGAATCTTTCTCTAGCAGGGGAGAATGATGCACCTAGGGGACCGGCAGACCCGTTATGCGACTGGACGAACCGGTGGGCTTGAAGTTAATGATGTTGGATTGAGCTCAAATTTGGTCGTCTGAAGCGAAATGGCGTGTTGATTAATACACATAGCCTTTGGCTATAATTAACGATGGATTTTCGCTATTCAGGGTTGTTTAGATGGTTTTTTTTAATTATTTTAGTAATTTTTGAATTAAGGGTATTTTTGTAATTTTTGCGTTTTTTTTTGTTATTAGGGTTAACACCTTTTATAAATTTGTTTTTAGGATTTTGAGAGGTAGTTTTTTTATGGATGTTTTGAAAACTTATCGATTGTTAATCGATTGAGAGAACAGTTTGTTCCTCGTTATCGTTTCGATTCTTTTGTTTAGCCTAATTTCTATTGCGCTTCGACATCAAATACCCTGCTCAAACTATCAGTTCTAACTTCAAAAATTAGATAGAGTCTGACACAAAACACTCCATTACATGCTATAAAGCATTCAAAGCAATGTCTAATTCCAAAGATATAATAATGGTAACTTCAAATGACTTTAGCAATGCAATCGACCATTGTTACGACAATAATAGTGAATTCAATTAGGATAATAATTACTCTCATCCTTGTCGAATTGAGCTCAATGGGGACAAGTTCCATACGCAAGATTGCACCATCATGCTCCTCCTTTTAAAAGATTCCCGATCTTTTGACTGAAGGTGGGGAAAATAAAGGAAGATTGCTTTCTCTAAATTCAGAATGATACTGCATGAGCCTCAATGATAATGGATTCAAATTGGTCTTGGCGCTCAATTGACCTTGGTAAAAGTGACTAAAAATTAGTCAAATCTTGCTGATCAGTCAATCTTACTCGGGGCTAATGCAGATGGGACTTACATATTGACATGATCAGATTCGGAAACTTCTTGATATTGGCTAAATAGAGTAAGCTTTTTACATCGTTCCCATAAAAAAGCGTATGGACATAAATTTGCTTTCTTTCGAAATGTACTTTTAAGCTATGATAATGCCCTCTCCCTCTCCCTCTCCCTTCCTCCCTCTCTCCCTCCTTTTGCCCTAATTAATCGTCTTTTTGTTTCTCGTAATTGGGGTAGTCCACGACACTTGTGCACATGAATGAATAATGTGAGCCATTTGACTAGGGAGCAAATAGAATTGAGATTGGTTGCTTTCTTTCTTTTTCCTTCAACTTGGAATTTCTCGAAAGTGCAGGACAATTTTCTGTATCACCATCATAACCACATACGCATCAATATCATGGCCAATAGAGTGTGCATAACTTTAGAATGTAGTCCACTTATTGTGTTGAATTTAGGCACTTAGGCTTTGTTCATTTTCCGTGAAATAAATGAAACCTTAATGTATTGGATTTAGACAGTTAAGGGTAGGGTAATGGCTTGCGCTACTCAGATTGGTCCAAGCTAGACATAAAGCTGTGAAAATAACTTATCTTATGAAACAAAGTTATATTAAAGATATTGACGCTTTAAAAGCGAGCAGCATGTTGGGAGTGTCGCAACGGAAACTCGATATCTTCACCTAAGAGAGATTATCCAGAGGAAGCCAAAGTCCGAACCGGTCAACATGTCCAATTGGACCCACCTTGACTTAAAATCTTAACCCCATGAATTATGACTAACTAAGATATACAAGCCGTTACAAATCATACTAATTTTCTAATGTGAGACTTTTTTCTAACATAACTTACATGTGTATCTTAACACAACATATCTTTCTAGAAGCAATTGTAAGGCACAACAATTGCAAGATCTCCTTGCCATGAACTTTAAAAAGAAAGCGAAAGCGCCTCTTTCAAAATAATTGTAATTGTGGTCTCAAATTTGAATAGTGCTAGCTGTAGAGATGCTAAGACCGATACACTAAATTGAGTTACAAAGTTTGTCACATTCTTTTGTAAACCGGCTTGGTATAGTTTTTGTATCACCTGCATTACTTGTCAGACGAAAACCATCGAAGCAAGCCGCTTAGCTTGAAATGTGCATGAAAATAGACTCTATCGAATAAGTGAACATTTGGTTTAAAGGTTATTTGTCTAGGAAGAAAGAATATATACATATAAACATACAATTATTATATATAATGCTCAATAATACTTGTACAATCATGATGAGCGACGGGGAAACCATATAAGTAATGATGATTTGGATAATTGGGGGGGCAGGGAGACAACTTTGGTGGTCCACTTGTATGGTTTTTTACTTTTGAAACCCTCCTCTCGTCTTGCACTTGAGGGGGGGCCTGTAAGACCAGAGATGAGAGGGCGTGTCTTTTCTTCTTGGGAAAAAGCCACCAAAAACCCCAAACTTTGCCACTTGTGACACATTTACCCCGAACTTTTTTTGTGTCATGAAAAACCCCAAACTATGCAATTTGTGACACATTTACCCCAATTCAATATAACCTAGGGCATTTTAGTCTTTTCCCCATTTTCTGTTTTTTTTCTGTTTTTTTTTCTTTTTTCTGGTCGCCGGCGAGGTCTCCGGCGACCTCGCCGGCGACGGCGAGGGCTGCCCTCGCCCCGCCCAGGCGAGGGCCGCCCTCGCCGGCGTCGGGCGAGGGCGGCCCTCGCCTGGGCGGGGCGAGGGTCCCTCGCCCGACGCCGGCGAGGCGAGGGCGGCCCTCGCCTCGCCGGCGTCGGGCGAGGGCCGCCCTCGCCTGGGCGGGGCGAGGGCCCCTGGCCCCGGCCCGACGCCGGCGAGGCGAGGGCCGCCCTCGCCTGGGCGGGGCGAGGGTCCCTCGCCCGACGCCGGCGAGGCGAGGGCGGCCCTCGCCTCGCCGGCGTCGGGCGAGGCGAGGCCCTCGCCCGCCCAGGCGAGGGCGGCCCTCGCCCGACGCCGGCGAGGCGAGGGCCGCCCTCGCCCCGCCCAGGCGAGGGCGGCCCTCGCCTCGCCGGCGTCGGGCCGGGGCCAGGGGCCCTCGCCCCGCCCAGGCGAGGGCGGCCCTCGCCCGACGCCGGCGAGGCGAGGGCCGCCCTCGCCTCGCCGGCGTCGGGCGAGGGACCCTCGCCCCGCCCAGGCGAGGGCCGCCCTCGCCCGACGCCGGCGAGGGCGGCCCTCGCCTGGGCGGGGCGGCCCTCGCCTGGGCGGGGCGAGGGCAGCCCTCGCCGTCGCCGGCGAGGTCGCCGGAGACCTCGCCGGCGACCAGAAAAAAGAAAAAAAAACAGAAAAAAAAACAGAAAATGGGGAAAAGACTAAAATGCCCTAGGTTATATTGAATTGGGGTAAATGTGTCACAAATTGCATAGTTTGGGGTTTTTCATGACACAAAAAAAGTTCGGGGTAAATGTGTCACAAGTGGCAAAGTTTGGGGTTTTTGGTGGCTTTTTCCCTTTCTTCTTTATAATTATCGTTCTTTATATTATTATTTACCTTTTGTATTTCTTTTTTCAGATAAAAATCACATCACTTTTGTATAACCCAAAAAGAGATTCGACAGCATGTGCCCCCATCAGCCGTAATGTATGCTCGCGTTCTCACATGTTATCGACCAAAAAAATTCACACTATCTTTTCCTCAGAGATTATCTTATTTACCTTATTGTTGGGCAATAGAATTTGTTATCTCTATGAATGTCAGTCGTATAAAAGACGAGAAATCTTAGTTCTTATCCTGTCAGGATTTTAACTTATGAAGGAAGAGAGCTTTTACTCCTACGAGAGTCTTTGCGGCTTGTTCCCATATTGTGGGGTGAGTTTTACAAATGCGTTCTTTATTTTAAAATGTCAGTGCCTGCACATCTCGCATCCTTCTTTATTTTCATCTTCCCTAAAGAGAGGAAATATCCTATGAAAATTTTACATATCAGTGATTTCGAGATCTGGATGAACATTGAGAGGAAATCTTTTAAAGACACGCTTAAGATTGAAAAACCCCAGTTCTTATCATGTCAGGAGTTTTGACTCATGAATGTGCGAGCTTAGTCGTGAGCAACTTAGGCTCCTCTCTTTGCTTGATGACATTTCTTACATGTCAATCCGGATTTTCATGTTGTAGATCCATGAAAAAGCTTCAACCCCATTTTCTTACTTTGTCAGTTTTGATAGGTTATGCTGGTCCACAACAATTACTATTGCCAGCAATAATATTGGTACTATGATGGTACACGTACTGTGATATTTGATGTTGACGATGCGGACGTAGCTACGGACATCAGTACACCGATTCAATTTGGTGTCTGCTAAAGTTCATTCTTTCTCGTATCCAGCAGATATTGCATGGTAAGTTAGATTAAACCCGAGACCCACCTTGCCCTAGTTTGAACATTGAGGTCCACAATGCATGTGCTCAAGAAAAGTCAGACAGATATTAATTAAGCGCTCGCTGCTTAATAACGAAGCAATATTCTCTCTGTCCCTCTCCAGGGTTTATGTATTCTATATATGTGGGTCAATGGTAGGTAAGGCCCGTAAGGGAGTATCTTCGATTACTCTAAATGTGGTATGTCTCAATTAATCAATTCGACAAATTGAGGGCAACGTGATCTTCCTTATCTCCTTTTGTGGAAAGTAGAATCTAATCGAAAGAAATAAACGACACATATGTACCAGCCTTTTGTACATCAAAAGCAGCGCTCGGCCCCGTTGCATAAATAAACCCTAAACATATGTATAATAGCACAATGAAAACCCCAGCAAGTTGGCTGCTCTTGAAAGAATATTAAAATACCAACAATTTTAGCCAACGATACAGATATCCTACTGACCATTTTATTCTTGTTATACAATGGTTGTTCGTTGTGAGAAAATAAAATTTATTTTACTCCGTAGCGGCTCCCTAGGCATTGTTTTCTTTCGCGCATGATCATGAAGCAAGTCATCTTTAAATATCCGAAAGATTATATAATCACACTTGTTCTATTATATATAGAGTGAGTTAATTATGCACAGATATGAAAAGCAATGACACTCACTCTTAACCATAAGACATGAATATCTTGCATAGTTTTTTTAATGTATAATTAGCCCAATGTGAATAAGCTTTAAAATACAATATGCACCTATGGAGTTCAAAATCTACCCATTCACTAGAAGCTTCTCTTGGATCATTGGTGTTCGGTGGAGAGATGACCTCACCGAAGAAAGGGAGCCGAAGCTCTAACGAGGGCTTCTGTGGCATATCCCTATCTTGTAGGGCGAGCTCCACAAATGCGTTCCATATTTTAATGTGCTGGTGTCTGTATTCCTCGTACCCTTAATTTTCCCTCTATCTTTTTTTCCCTAAAGAAAGGTAATGCTCTCTGGAAGTTTTACATATCGATGATTCTGAGGTTTGGATGAGTACCGGAGTGAAGCCTTTTGAGGACTTGATTAGGTTCAAAACTTTAAAAAACGGTACGCACCTATGAAGTTCAAAATCTCAAAATTCAAAGTATGAAGTCGAATTTTTCTTTTTATAATTTAAGTGTGCGAGCATAAAAGCCCGATCGTCTGAGGTTTATGGAACATTCTCTAAGACCATGACCTGTTTAAATCTAAGCTTTTGATCTCGACTCACAACAGTTTACGCGTTGTCGGTAATATTTGAATGCGTGACCTTTAGGAAAATCGCTCCGATATTGGAGGGGTTTTCGGCTGAACTTTGAAATTTCTGACTTCGACACTTAGATCAGGTTGATGCGCGGTCGTTTGTTTCAAAAGTTTTGAACTATTAGAGAACGGCGTCCATCATACAGTTGAGAGAGAGAGAGAGAGAGAGAGAGAGAGAGAGGGTGGCGATGTCGGCCAGGTTGGTGGTCTCTCCACGGTCAAACTTCACATGATGATTCGAAGCTCAAAATGAAGATTTTGGCTGCAACAAATGCATATATTATGCTCGTCAGACAAAAGAAGAAGTTGTCTTTTCGATTTCGTGAATAGTAGGATGTGGTTCTCACTCATTAGAAGACAAAGGCATATAAAGGTCCCCAGCGACTTTTTGTCAACCTTTGAAAGGCCCAATCACCACCAGTTCCATGGCCGACCTGCGACCGTCTTTTTTCCCTCCTTTCTTCAAATATCGGCTGAAACTGGACATGGACACAAACGGACAGGGACTATGAAAACCACTCGTCGAAATTCAAATTCTCTTTTTCTGCTGTTGTGCCCGATCCTTTTTCTTGAGATGGGGTTTAAAGGAGGTCAAGAACTGTTGAGTGTTCCACAGGTTTTGAGATCGGCACGACTCTAAATTTACAAACCAAGATGAGGAGCACAGGCAAGTCGGTCGAGTTACTCGCGAGTGACTCGAGCTCGACTCTTAGACATATTTCTTCATGATCGGAGGATAGAACTAGATTCTTTTCTTCTTGTAAATCCAATCAAATCGAGTCGAACAAAGCTCGGGAGCTAGTTAAGCACTTCATGCAGTGGATCTGGAGAAATCAAACTAAATCTTGTCTTGCATCCAGTATTTGACCCTTGAACCCTAGTGGGATTTTAGTAGTGCAATATATTGAGTCGGCACAACTCGTTTCCAGCCCATCAAGTCAATTTCATTACTTTTGGACCATAAGTATGAAATCATTCTTATATATTGACTTATTTTTCTAATTTTTTTCTATTCCTCGCGCGAGACAAGACTGTCTCAAACGGTTTTCTTCCGTTTGCACTCTGTGAGGAAGTAATCATAATTATTTTACATAGTGCCTGGCTTGTTTACAAGTTTTGATTTGGACTTGTTCTCGAACGCATATGTCGACCCTTTAACTTTTTTATCTCCAATCTTAATAAACACTTCACATTACGATAATATCGTGAATTATTAGACGTATATACTTTATACATGCATTCCATCTTAATAAATCTGATTATATTCAAATATAGGGCAGGTATCACCTTCATAGCATTATATATGTAATGTAGGGCGGCTCTCTTTGCTTTGAAATCAAGATAATCAGGCATATCTTAGGGCGGCTCTCTTTGCTTCAAGTTTTATCATTTATGAAGCTCACAACTTGAATCTTTCACCCAAGAACCTTTGACTTTGTAGCTTATTTGAGCAAGAGAGAAAAGAATATTTCTGGTCAACGGAACAGTTATTTGTCAACATGCTGATCCTTTCTTTTGGCCAAGAGGGGAACAAGCTGCTGATCCTTTCTTATTATTCGATTAGCTCTCTCTACGTGCGGAGTATACACGTATATGTGACCCTTTCTGATATTTGCGTATCTAGAGTTGAACAGGAGTCAATATTTCGACAGCCCTATTGTCTTTTTCTTTTGCCCAAAAGAAAATTATAGAACAATACCACAAACGGAGTGCTGTGCACATTTCCATGAGGGCCTACTAAAGCAAGAGAGGAAGATGTCTTTGTCTCCCTGAAAAGACAGTAGCAAAAAGAAAAAAAAAAGAACTTGCTTCATGTAGGTCCTCATTTGAATGTTTTCTCCAGTGACTCAGGATCATCATGTTCAACATCAGAAGTGTTCGTTTTTTTTTGGTCAGAATTCAACATTAGTAGTTGAATGTGTCAGAAATGAGTTGGGGTTTTTGAATCCCAAGAAAGGTATCGATGATCCTCTTCCATTTCTGTCTGAGCAGTACCAACATCGGAGAAAAAGAGGAAGAAGATTATGATGATTAATCTTCTGCATTTGCTTTGGGTCAACTGATATAAGTTTTTGATCGTAAAACTGTGACTATTTCAACGAAAAGTTAATAATTAATCTTGCAATAGCACAAGTTGGTCTAAAAGATGAGCTAACTGACCATCATTAGCAAGAGTCTTTGGGAAGAACCAGAGGAATTCTGGGGTGTGGAGGGTATAAAAGCTTCGTAATAACATACCCAAAGAGAGATGGAAAAGAAAGGTTGGAGAGAAACCCGCCAAGAAGTCTTCTTAGAAAAACGATGAAAAAAGTTCAATCATTGACGATCGGGACATATATGTATTGTTTATATCTCACTCCCTTGCATCCCTACAATGAATCTTTTAAGGAAAAGAGATGAACGTTTTTTCATGGTCTAATGGGACCATTCTCGAGAGTTTTGACTCATGATAGTTCCCAAATTCCGGATAGAATGCACATTTTCGTGATCACGTTCGTACAGAGAGAGAGAGAGAGCACCCAGAACCCAATTAGGCCACATTGTTTCTCTCTGTGTTAACTGGTGTTAATTGCTATTCTTAAATCGGTTCTTTCCTCCATCAAATACATCAAGTTCCTCACGTCTTCATTCAGACAAGATTCTAGTTTCCCACGAAGCTTCCACAGGCGTTCTCTTGGAACTCACATGGGTCGCACTCAGAAGGCAAACATACCATCATCATCACCAACAAGAAACATTTATGATTCCACATGAGGAAAGAAGAAAAGCTCAGCGAGTTAACCTGTTGGGAATATCATAGCCGCAATTGTAAAGGAAGACAAATAAAGAAAGAAAGAAAGACTACAAGGTAGCACAAGCTACCGCGAAAAAAAGAAATGTACAATGTACATAAAAGGCCAAACCCAAACCCTAGCTCTTTATCTTTCCTTTGAAAGCCTCCTCCTTCAACTGCTAGCATCAAAATTTATCACTGCATTGTGATTATGTCATGCATGCCCTGTAATTTTCCTCCTTTTTTGCCCCACCTCTTTTGCTCAATGTATTTTCCATGAATGATCAATCCTGTTCTGGCTATCTAGTATTGAATATCGATCACTTTCGTTTTAGTCCACACACACACACACACACAAGCCCTCTTAATCATCTGTCAAATGTCTCGTGTCATTGGAGATGTTTAATTTGATCGAGGAAGTTTATGGAGAATAAAGAAACAAGCAATTGGGGAAACAATCTTAAGGGTAGCTCCATAAGTTTTCCATGTCGGAGTTGTCAGGCGAGTCGTCCGAGGGCGGCGAGCTTATTCTCGGCGGCGACACCATCATTCCCTCTGCCATGTCCACCAACAAATTCGGCATATCGAACAGCGCCTCTTCGTCAATGAATTCAGCTTCCGGTGGTTTTGAGCTTTGTTCGGGATGGTGATCTTTCCCAGCCTTGCCCTCATTGCCTTCTTGACCTAACAATGCCGTATCATCTCCGCTGCTCGTTTCTGCCTTCCTTGACGCAGCTGCCGCCGCCGCCGCCCTCCGCACGTCGGCGGGCGCACTGGATGCCGGGACGGGGTACGACTTCACCAAGTGCGGGAAGTTGAGGACCGCGTCCCCGCCTTTGAGGGCGAGGGCAGCCACGTCGTAGGCGGCGGCGGCCATCTCCGGGGTGGGGTAGGTGCCCAGCCACACGCGGGTCGTCTTGCGCGGTTCCCGGATCTCTGACACCCACTTGCCGCTCCGGCACCGGATGCCGCGGTAGAACGGGTGCTTCCCGGCGGAGGTGGACGAGCCGGAGGGGTTGCTTCTCGGGGACGATCGCTGCAGGTGCCTCGGGGAGGGGGATTTGCCCTTAGGGGATGGGGCTTCGCCTGCGTAAGTAGGAAGAGAGTATGGGAATTGGTCCAGCGTGTGTAGTGCAAGAGGAGGGGGTGGCGGCGGCGGCGATGCCGACGGAAGCTGCTGCGGTGGAGGAGGGTCTAGCTCTGGTGGTGATTGGACCACGCGGGCCTCATCTTTAGGAGAACTAGGGTCTGACATATGGATTCAATTGAGGTATGAGGAGAGGGAGAGATAGAAAGCGAGAGAGAGAGAGAGAGAGAGAGAGAGAGGGAGAGAGGGAGAGGGGACAGAGATTAAGGGAGAGATGACACGGAGAGGGTAGGTCAAGTGAACCAAAGGGTGATATATATATATGTTGTCGTTGTTGTTGTTGTTAGTCAAAAAGGGTAATTAAAAAGCGTGGGGAATTCGCGGAACGACCCCCAAATCGTGACGCCCAGTAACTCAGAAATTTAGTCCAGTCCTCTGCCCCCAGGCCATTTTGCACATGTCTCATTAGAAATTTATGTCAATTCGAATTTTCTTTAAAGCCGATTTGATTGCGAGTGCTGGGTGTGTGTCTCTCTGTGTGTGGGTTCTTCGTGGGTAATTGGAGGGACGACGCCGAGATAGTGAGCCGCACGCGCATTAAGCACACCAGATCGGGGAGGGAGATCGGATTTGATGAGAGGGATTAGCTGTAATCTACCGGGCATCCATTTGGGGTTTCTTTCGATCGACTTCTTTGTATTATGATTGCAATATGCGATTATCTTATAGTATTAATTTCTCCTCTTATCTCGTACGAACCCACGGTTTTCTGGTGTGTTTGTACAGTGAGAACAAGATGTGGTTTTGTGAAATTCTTGGTGGGTGTTTGGTGACTAAAGCGTAATGGTGGTACCCCGCTGGGTCATCTTGGCAGCTTGGCTTCTTTCCATGTGGTGTCAAGAATTTGTCAATTCAATCAGTACCGAAGACAGGAAAAGGTAAAAGGGTAAATCCATCATCGTATAGGGAAGACTAATTCCTACTCTCTCTTTCTCTCTCGAAGTAAATTGTGGATTGAATTTACTGGCAAGCATAATTCAGTTGATGTTGTTGCTCTTATACGAGAGGGAGGGAGGGAGGAAGAGGCGTCATTGCTGATGATTGTCATCGGAGGAGTCGATGGGGGCCGCATCGAAGAGACGACTCAACATAAAAGAAATTAAGATATTCTAATCCTGGCTGAAAATCTCTATGTGAGTATGACTCGATTGGCATTTCACCCCTAGCCACGTCTCATCCGTTAATTTTTTAACGTTGGCCGGTTGTGTCCTTTTACATGGAAGTCAAAGGATATGGGCCTGATTCCTTGACATGAATTGATGAGTATTTGATCTCAAGTACACAAATTAGTAGGTACTAGAGGATTAATGTCGGATCCTCAAAGGAGCAATTGATTGATTTACCCATCCAAAGCAATTCTCCCGAATGACCATCTTTAACAGATTACATCATTTCTTGCTACGAATCCTGCAAAGGAGTCGTGGATTCATGGTGGCCATTTAAAAGGCATTCATAATCGCGCACAACATTCATAACTACAACATGTCATGACATAATCACACTACTTCTGCAATTATGATTGTGAATTACCATAATAAAGTACGCTTATTACTTATCTTAGAACATGGACATGATTCATTGGTCACTTCATAAATTGTGAAGACAGGCAATCATTGATTGAGTACCACTTGCGAAAGAAAACGAGTATCCCATTAGTGGCGAATGAATGAAAACCACAAAATTCTTTAATGGCCGGATCATCTTGATCATGTTTATATAATCCCATGATCGACGATCCCTCTCTCACCTCATGCTTATTGGTTCATTTCAAGGGTTTTTTTTTCTCTGTTCCTAGGGCAAACTCGGGCTAGGCTTCAAAGAACTAGGCCGGTTAAGTGTTGGCAACCAAACAATCGAGTTTGGGGGCTATCTTTCTTGCGTAAATTGATCTTAAGCACATGCATCAGCACAGAAATGTCAAGACAAGCTTGAACAGTGTCCCTTCCTTGCCCTTCATGTGAAGATCCAATGCAATGATGAGTGGGAATCGAGGTGCACCCACGATATTAAACTCCATCCAGGTCAAGATATTCCCCGAACGAGCATGGCTTGGTCATCAAGGGACCGGAAGAACTGGGAAAGAAAATCATATTCTGGGGAATATAGTCTCTCCAAACGTGCCCCAATGTGCTAAACATAGAGCCTGGTCAATGCATCACATGATTGAGCTCGAGACTAAACGCGTGTACATTGATGGTTGGGCGTTTTGATAGCAAGAAGTAGGTTAGGGCCCGAGCAAAACCCATGAACTATTTTTTTTGACTAAGAGACTATGATGTGGCACTCAATCACCACATGGTGTTGCTTACAAGAACTAGCTTAGTCCAAACTCCTAACTATAGCAACTGCTTTTGGATCCACTCTCTTGCGCCCGTCGAATCACCTACTCAACCCAAAAACCCGCATCTTGACTTCTGCCTTTTGTTTCGATCCTTGAGGAGAGAAGGGTAAACGAGAAAGGGAAAGAGTAGTTGAGATAGCCTGAGTATAACTTGCCCTTTTACCTTGACTATATATTTGAATCGAGCCAAATTTACCCCATTTTAAAGAATAATGTTCATGAAGCGAAATCCTTTAATTGTTTGTGGAGGGGTAAACTGAGCTTATGTCTCTTGATGCCCATCAATATCACAATGTATTACGCACGAACACATCTTGAATTGTTCATGTATTGTATTCACAACATTGAAGCATCAACACCGAGTCGCACTGGAGGAATCTTAATGCAAGACGTTAGTGAAATAAAAATTTAGGAACATGCATGCTACAAGACAGATTTAAGCTTAAAATAGATGTTAACTAATTAGCTAAAGAGCTAATTAGCTCATATAGGGTATTGGTCCGGGCCTCTAGTTTGGAGCAAAGTGCGGCCCAACTCACCCTAAACACATCCCCGAGTGTGTAGTTAGGGGGACTTAGAGTCCACCTTTTGTCGAGTCTTGGGAGGTTAACCACATCATAACTCAATATAAATATAATATGGCGGCTTCGGCAGTCTTATAGTCTTATGCTATAGCTAGCTAGATGCTTGATGATGGTCCTACTACGAGCCTTTCTAGGGTTAGAAAACCCATGGCGACGCAACGATCGAATTAGAATATGGTCTATTGAAATCTTTGTCGATTAGGTACACGTATCTCATATTTATGATATAGATTTATTTAATGTGCCTAATCATCTAAGATGAACCCAGAAGTGACCTTTGCCACTATACAGTTTTGATTATTTTGGCGGTCCATGCAGGGCATAGTGTTGATATGCTTTGACTTCTTAAGGGAGACTACAAGCCACAGCAATGTAGCCCAGCCCCATTATTATGTAGCCTTCCTTTTTTCAAGTCTTGTAATTGGGTCAAACCTTTGACTTTGAGCGAAGCAATGAGAGAGGCCTCTAGTCTCAATCATGAAGAGGGGTTTGTCTCTTGAAGTACTTGACTGGGTCAATTGACACAATGGGCTTCCATAGTATTTCTTAGATGCTGGGCTAATGTTTTAGGCCTTGTAAGATTGCCCCTCGTCCTACTAATTAGGCCTAATCATGGCTTGGTGGCCCGTTTTGGCCCGGCATAGGCGTAAACCCGATCCAACCGGCTTAATAAGTAGCACGCGGGGTAATCTTGGTCTGGTTCGGGTAACAAAGTTATGTCGAACCGCATGATTAGCTCAGTACGGTCTGGTCTAGTTGGGTCCGGTCCGGTTTGGTGATCCATAATCAACTAAAAACGAGGGGAGAAAAGTTAAACACCATCCATCTATATATCTTCTAGGATATGTTGCATAAAAGTCCTTACAAATTTGATTAGCGCTTGATATATGAAAGAGCCCATGTGATGCCTTTGTGAGTGGTAGCCGCACCAAAAGCTAGATAATCCAACTCTCGATCAAAAGTTCATGTATTATTATCAACGAGAAACGGTATCGAGGTGTATCACCTGGCTAATATGCGCTGTACTCCACGGTACGCTCTGCATGATCAAATATGTTTGTCAATCTAGTGGCAACATGTGTATGCCGCCGTTTGTTTTGAAGGGGATAATGATGTTTCAAGGCATATAAACTAGCCTTTCATATGTTCAACCAAACCGATGGACCTATCGCGATTAAATTTCATTATTCTCCGCAAACAAAAAGGAAGGACGAGTACACCAAAACTCACAGACATTCTCAACTTGTTTAGCATATCCTGTCGATATTAGATTAGACATATAGTTTAGTGCATCCCCTTAGTGCTGTCAAAGGGGCGAATCGTGCGACCGGCGTTTCTTCTGTCCATGCAATAATTCCGAACGAAAATAGTTAGATGATAACTCTCGTATCGTGCACATGATTTTACTACTAAAAAATTAGTATTATATAGCATGCCACTGTCTTGCACCTTTTGTTTCGCTTTCTGCTATTCCGTTCCTCTAGCGTGAGACCACTATAACTAGGGTTCACCGAATGATGTTGTCTTCACTATTTAATTATATTTACGGAAAAAGGGCAATAAAATAAAGTATATTTCTTTGCGGTGGAGTCATGGCACGTTTAGTTTGGTATTGAAATGACGTGCAATTTGAATACTATTGCAAATTCATGTTTTTTTTTTTTCATTTTCGTAAAATAAAGATCGATTCACTTCTACACTAAATATATAGAAAGAGATGGTATTAAATTATGCCGGAGGTGAAGGAGCAGCCACACTTAGTGGGCACTTTGGAAAAGAAATCATGCGGATTAGCTTAGGGAATAAGTGCTGAAAATATCTTTACTAGGAATCCCTATGAAGTAGAAGTAGCAACTTTCGAGAAATTATGAATCTGGCCATAATTTTGGGAGAGACTTTCATTTTGGCCCCTGAAATTATTCAATCGTTCTCAATTCTTTTGTTCCTAATTCAACGTATATCTAATTTTTTTCGCCCTACTCTTTTCTTTTATGTATATGTATGTATGGTGCTTGCGGGGATTGAACCCCGGACCCAAAGCTCTTCGGTTCCACCCCCGATCCCTTTACTAGTAGGTCACGTGCCTGTTGGCAACGGTTTTCTAATTTAGGAGTGCAACAAAATGAGTTTTTATTCTTTTGCAAGGTAATTGAAGATTGCAAGGATGTAGCTTTATTTTGTACTTTCTTAAAAAATCTAACAAACTCAAGAGTCGGCAAAGTGGTCGAACCCCAGTATCTACTACTATGAGTAAACTTGCGGACCGCGCTAGCTACCATATGAGCGGAACCTTTATTTAATGCATGTCGATAAGGCGATTTGCATGCATCATTGAGATTTACTCCAATAAAAAGGTTTGGACATCCCATGTTATCTATAACCAAAGAAGCCCACATTCAAGTCGCTATCGATATAAGTAAAGTAAGGTGCACAAGAAGAAAAAAACGCGTGTTGACACGTTCAAAGTCAATTATGATATTGTGCATACGCTTTTTCGTTTCTAGTAATTTGGAGAAAGGCAAGCGAACGGGTCAATATGGCATTTACATAATCAAACGAAAACGCGTTGCTAATTAATTCGAAACCCCCATCTTCTAGGACCATGATCCCGAATGCCACTGGACCGACATGGAGGAGTGCACCTTAAGTCGCCCGTAAGACAAGTCGAGATTCGTAAAAGTTGATAAAGACTTTTAATGGAAGCTTCATTTTGCATGCTTCTTCTTTTCACAAAAAGCGAAAACCTACCTACAACCATAATATGTGTTCTGATGATCACAAAACAGCCTTTTGACCGTCTAATTCCTTTTCAGAAATTCAGATATAAAGAGCGAGTTTATATACTAATACAGAAATTCAGAAAATGTTGCTCTCAAGTCTCAACTCAGGGAAAGCAGCACAACATGCTGCTCCTCCTAGCTAAGTAGCACCAATACCGACACCGACACACGGCACGCGATGCGACACGTCGACACATCATTTCTCAAATAATAAGAATTCCGACACATTAGGACACATTATATATTAAATATATATTTTTATACATTCATGATAAATTATTATTTTTATGATTATTGCAATCAAATTAATTTGATTTTAATCCGTAAAAAAAAAGTGTGTGATGAGTATCGGTGTCCGACATATCAAATACGTGTCCAACACGATACAAAGGCTCCCGGAGAGTGTTCGAACTTTCTAGCCTCCTGGTGGCAGTCCTCGTACGTTCGAAGACTTGCCTTGTCATCAATATCCCTCAAAAGATTTAAACGTCTTCGTCACAAAATTCGGTGACCACTTGTGAGTAAACTTTCCCATTCCGTTGAATTAAAAAACCAAAAATAATGGTTTCCAGAAACCTTAATAGCTTTTAGCCCTCTTCCCATTTTCTTGTCGTTACCTCAATGCTTTAACACCCCCACAAATTCTTTTTAAACCAATTTTTGACCTTGACACTAAGATGCAAGAAGGCGAACAAGAACAATGACAAAAAGTATCGACAGTGCGCACAAAAAACTAGTGAAAGGAATGACCCGCCAATCGCTCCGTCGCGACTACTCGAAGAGTGGACACCGGTCCGCACGGATCTGGTGCGGCTCATGTGATCAACGGCCATGATGTATCCAGTCATGGACCCGGATCTGGTGCGAGGACTTCCCGCAAAGATCGATACAGATGAGCTCGCGAAAGATAGCACTCGTGATTGGGACCGGGGGAGTTTGGTGGTTGCTAATTCATTGACCGGGTCTCCGGTTCGAGTCGGTCGTGGACTTAATAACGTCTTCGAAACTCATCCCCTAAAAGCCATAGTCGACTAAATTGACATAACCTTTTGAATTGTCTCAAACCGTGGAAGCTTCACCCAGATTTCTTTACGCGCTTTGTCTGTGTAGAAGGATCTTTTTTGTCTGGTCAAATCGCTTGTTTAGTTAGACCAAAAAAGAAAAATCGCTTGTTTAGGCCTTGAATCGGTCGACTGGAAGGCTCGATTGATATGATTGTTGGCATCATTCAATTTGAATTATCCTGGTACGGGTTTACAGCTATAGTCCTGTTTTTTTTTTTTTGCCTTTTTTATGTGTACACGAGAATTTTTATTAATTTATTTATTTTCGGGTGAGATCGTTGCGTGCCTTTTATCTTTATCTTTATCGTTTCCCCACTAATGCAGGTCAAATGATAAACACGGATCGCGACTCGTAACGCGCAGGAGGCACATGGAGAGACGACTCGCACACTTTTATCACTTTTCGTCCATGTACTTTTATCACTTTTCCATTTTCACAGATTCTCTAATTGAGCCTTTACGGTACTAAAACCGATCAGATTAAGCTATTTAGGAAAACAGAAGCTGCGCAAAAAATTGACTTTATCCATGCCATTCTGGAAAACGAATGTGCAAAGATTTTCCACTTCCTTATTAGTGGAAAGTCGTTGCAAGCACGTTCACGTTCTACCAACTTTGCTTTTGGACGTGAAGACTAATTCTCATATGGAGGAAGGATCTCATTGGTTCGGCATTTGAATACCATTTTAGGGCTCTAAAGTCTTTTGAGCAAATGTAAAATTGTTTGTCAAGCTTTGAGGAGATGAAATTGCATCTCCAAAACTGTCCAAGAGCCTTTGGTTGAATGGAGGAGCCTTGGGCAATTTGCATTTTTGGGATGCAACTTCACTGTTCATCAAGCAATTATTGTTTGTCTTCTTCAAGCTTTGGGTCTAGTGGTCGGGTAGCGCGACCTCGACGACTGCCACCTGGGATCGCTGGACCTCGGGCGTTGCCTGGATCATGAGACCTAGGCCAGTCGCGCGACCTAGGGCGTCGCTCTAGGTCTGGCGACCCCATGTGGCGGTCGCGCGACCCAAGCAACACTGCTTGAGGTCGTCGGACCTCAGGCCACCTTGCCTGAGGTCAGGTGGCGGTGGCTAGCGACCAGATCTGGCCGGCAGTGGTGATCGATGGGTGAGCTCCACCAAAATTGCTTTTTTTTTTTAAATATCAGCAAAAGTCTTTTACAAAATATAATTTTTACCAAATGGTATTTAAGCCAAACTTGCTTTCAAATGTGATTTTAAAATACATATCACCAAACATTACTTGCATTTTAGAAAATCCTTTTAGCTCAAAAGCCTTTACATTTTGCCTAAGGCATTCTCCCAAAGCCGAACCAAACGGGCCCTACGTGTGCAACTAATCGTTTGACCAAAAATGAATTTGCGATTTAATTATAAGTTCTATAAGGTTGTGTTTAACCTTCAGGCTTGGGGAAATTACTAAAAAAGCATTTAACCTTTCAATTATGCCAATTTAGTCATAAACCTTTCTACGTTTTGAGTCATTCCGATCAATTTTGACCGAAAATCGCTGATGTAGATGCCAGCTGTCCTATGTAACACGGTTGGTGCTGAAGTGGACATCCTAATAATTTTTGAATTTTTGTACCATTTTGATTTTTTTTTGGACTAAGGGTGACAAAGGTCACTAGTCACAAGCGAGGGCCAGTTCGCCTCATTGGGTCTAGGTGAGGGCCGCAATGATCTCGCTTGATCTAGGCGTCGCGGCCCAAAATATGGCAAGGGAGTTGTGGCCCTCCTTGAATTTGGGTGAGGGGGCGGCGTACCCTCGTTTTGGTTGGTGAGGGTGTCGTGGCCCTCGCCCAGTATCAGCGAGCGTCGGTCTCCAAAAAAATAAAAAAGTAAAAAATTATTCAAAATGTCCACAACAGTAACAACCATGCCACGTAGGATGATTGACGTTTTCGTCAGTGATTTTCGACCAATCGATCGAAATTGGCAAAATGTGAAAATGTTTAAAACTTAATCGGTACAATTAAAAAGTTCGGGATTGAATTGGCACAAGCATAGTAGGTTTAAAACTTTTTTGGCAATTGTTCCTATAGGCTTGCATCTCTCCTTATTGCAAGAAAAAAAAACGGGATAAAGACACTAGAAGTGCTAAAATTTTCAAAAGGCGCTCATTTTTAGTGTCAAAAGTTTTCGAATACTTAAGTACCACTTTAAATAAAATGAACACTTAAGTGCTAACTTCAATTTAAGTCGTTAGAAATCTAATGTGACCATTTTTTTATTAATTTCTCCATCCAACGTGGCACGCTGGTGTGCTCAAGCAGCGTATATAGCCCAAAATGATGATGTCTACATGTTTTGCCCCAAAATATAAATCCTAAATCCCAACTTACAAGGAAATTCCCAAATAGAAAACCCTAAATCGGCCATAACCTTGCCCCCAATGCAGATGGATAACTCGAAGGACCAATGCAAATTTCCAACTCGATGAACAACTCAATGAAACATATCCAAACATGAGCGATCCTGGTCTCAGCGAAGGAGATGACATCTCAGTCTCTTCCTTATCAGAACTGAGCGCGAAGTATTACCTCGTCAAAATGAGGCAAATCCTAGTCGTAGATCGAAGAAAGCGAGGGAGTAATGAACGAGCTGGGGGCATTTCACGGTCATTGGTTGAGAAGCAGGGCGGAACAGAGGACTTGCGTGCGGTGGTAAAGATGGCCTTGAAGGTGCAATTGTTGGTCATAAACGACGATCAAACAAGACAGTTGATGTCCTAGAGGCGTCGGTGATGGTGGTCGGCGGCGAAGAAGGATGGAGCAAATGCAAAGCACCTCGGTTCGCTCTGATGAGAAAAACATATCATAAAAGAGGTGCGGTCGGCGAGAGGTTCATAAAGTGATGGAGAATGATTGCCAATGATGAAACTTCTCAAGCTCCTCGAGAGAGGGTTTTTTTTCGTGAGATCAATGGTGCATATTCTGGGGCTCTCAATTGCGGTTCTATCAGTTGCGAATCTTGTAACTACAGTGACCGCTGACGGAAAGAAAGCAGCGGTGGGTGGTTGATTGTGAAATATTATGATCACCTTTTCTGGTCACCAGGGAAAATTTTTTTTGACACTAAAGTGATTCTAAAATTCGCGATCGAAAATGTCACCGTGGTTGAGGTCGATGCCAGTGCGGTGCGGACATTGGGGTCGTTGGGATGATGGTGAAGGAGGAGATGAAGATGTAAAAAGCACTTGGGAGCGAATGAAGTCTTTTCACACAGCCCAGCCATGTTGGATTGTGCAACGGGGTTTTATCTGTCCATGTGGACTGTTTTTTTTTTTTAAATAAAAATGGCAACTCAAATAAAACTTTTAATTATAAAAACCATGTAATTTTTTAACCGGAATTTATCGTCAGAGGTGCTTAAGTGATTATTTTTTTTTTCTGATTTGGCATTAAAGTAAGCCGATGAAAACTTTTGATACTAAAGTGAGTGCCGTACGAAACTTTTGCCACTTTTAGTATTTTTATGCCAATGAAAAAACTATTTGGGATGACTCCTACATTTTAATGTGTGGCTTTTCATAAGCTTTACATACACGCAAACTCCAACTTTTATTTAGCACGAAACAGTTGAAAAACGCTTAAAACTTGCAAATATTGGTAAGTTATGTCCAAAAGATATACACTACAAAAATAGAAATTCTTTTCAGCAATTTTCAAATTCTAGAAAGAATGTCATGAGGGAAACTAGAAGTAGCTGATAATCCCCATCAAAAAGGAAAGGAAGGAATATGTTGAGTCCACATACGTGACGAAGAGGACCTATTCATAAGAGGATAAATTACCAAAACAGTCCTAAACCTATTATAATTGTGCTAATTCAATCATAAACTTATTAAAACTATGCCAATTCAATTCTAAACCTTTTGTATTTGTGCCAATTCAATCCATCCGGTCAATTTTGACCAGTTAGCCTTGACATAGATACTGGCTGTCCAGCCGACGCTAACATGGCAATTTTTAAAATATTTTTTGCGATTTTCTTTTTTTTTTTCTTTCTTTTCCAGGCTAGGCCAGGGGTAGGGTCGGCGAGGCTCACCCTAGCCATGGCCAATCTCACCCACAGCCATGGTGAGGCTCGACCTTGCTTGCAACGGTAAGGGCGAGCCTCACCAGCGGCTGGCAAGGTGACCTTGCCAGCCCTAGCCTCCGGCTGATCCGGCGATCGACTAGGGGAGGAAGGAAAGGCAAAAAAGGAAAGAGAAAGGAAATTTTTATAAAAATATTTAAAAATTATTAGGTCAATGTCGGCCAGACAGCTAGCATTCACGTTAGTGTCGGCTGACCAAAATTGGTCGAATGACTGAATTGGCACAAATACAAAAGGTTTATGATTGAATTGACAAAAAAAATGTTTAGTATTGAATTGACATAATTACAATAGGTTTAATACTGTTTTGGTGATTTTTCCCCATAGCACAATTAAAATAAAGAGAGACTTGTTTTAATATAGTTTTAAATGCTTTGGTTATATTTTCAAAATTAGATTTCAATAAGTTGAGCTCTATGATCCCGAAATGCCACTTTAATAATATCCACATTGGAGATTTTTGTAAGCCGCGGACAGCATTAATGGCATAATATTCTTACCTGTGAAAAAACATGTTTCTATGAAGTTTATAAAGTGCATGCGACATCGCTTGATAGCCATGTACACTTATTTGATCCATTTATATTAAGCTTAGCACATTTGGTACGGTAATTAAATGCGGTTAAATGGTCAGCTTAGGTAGGTATTCTAATAGTGAAATAATTAGTTCCATAGCACACATCTTAACACAATGTGCAAACACTAGAGTAATCCCTAAAAGTTAGAAGGATCACAATGATCCCCTATTTAGCCCCAATAATATGCAGATTGGACCCATATGATTAAACCCTAACAAGCTGTCGAGCAACTTGTCTCGAGAGGTACGTCCTACAGTGGAGAGACGGATGTCTAGCTAGTTGTAGATTAGACCTCAACTTGGTGTGTCCCATATTATTCCCACTTTGGAGATGGTGGGCTTAAAATACTCACGGAAAATAGGACATCCCCGTAGCTTTAATGGTACAATGACTTGATGACAGAAAACATATGGCTGGTGCGGCTCCCAAATCGCACTCGAAATAGTAATTTAGGGACAAACTAAACCTAGGTAGACATGGAAAGACGAATGGTGAATTGCCCATGTTGCTGTCAATTATGTTAAGCCAAGGTCCTATAAAAATTACCAAAGCAAATAGGATATTAGAGAGTGAGGTCCCTTTGTCCTATGTAATCTTTTTAAAGATTGACCGGTGCAGAGAAAAAGTTACAACCGATTTGTGTACCAAAAATTTATCGGAAATAACCGAGTAATGTTATTGATACTTAGAATAATTTACTAATATCCTGCCTAACTATTAAGTGATGTGACAAGTCCTTACTCGTGGCCGAGCAATGTGAGCTCATTTATTCCGATGGCTTATAATCATCAGATACGCGAATGGCACGTCATTTAATCAAAAAATTCTAAGCAAAGGACGAATATATCGAGCGGTACTAATTATTCATACATGCTATAGCGCCATTTAATTCGACAGAGGCTCTTAGGTCAAGGAAAATGTTTTACCCTTTTAGGGATCGGGACACGAGATAGCACACTCGAAGTGAATTGAAGGGGTTCCTCCTTTCGCAAAATTTAGCTGCTTCTTGCGATTATTAGTAGCGAGATTACTTTATTTATCTCTCTTACACTTGCTATGTGCATGGTCTACATGTTTGCTCTCAACCCTCTTCATATGGTGTTTTTGAAGCAATGTATATCCATACGTTAATCGGGAAACTTTAAGCCTGATTAAGTATTTTTATCTTTTTTCGACCTAAATTTTTTTTTGACTAGGGACCATGACTTCCACCTCTTATAATCTTCGTAAACCACCCTCGTTCATGGTCGAGCGCCACCAAAACCAGCCCGACCGACCCTCAAACAGCTAAACCCTCGCTGCATGTTAATTAATTCCTCTCAATCCCGCCCCCACTCCTACTATAATCAAGCTAATTACATGCTAATCCTGGACACCATGTATAGAAACAAGTCGGGTCGATCACCATTACCATAATGCGAGAGAAAGGGAAGCGGAGCAGTACCTACGACTAAGATGACAGCATCCCTCCCGGGTACAATGAACTTACTTGATTAATCGAAAGATGTCTCGATCTTTTGTCTCGGGAAACATGAACCACACAACGTTGTTTTGGAACTGACTAGGAATGTTTACCTAAATCGAGGCATGTCGGCTATCCCATATAAAGCTAATCCTGCTCTTCTCAAATCCGGCAGCTACCGCTGTTTTGATCGGTGGGAGTGGAAGTATGGTGTACTTGGATTTGGAATCATGCTGATTTGGGCAAGCTCGGGTTTAAATGCGCTGAAATCTCCTTGATTACGCCTACGTTGCACGGTACAAACTTTATGTCAGTTCATTCGAGAATTTGTGGTTCGCAAGCAAAGCCCTTCTTTCAATTTTCTGTCCAACGATTCGCAGATCATGTCGAAGTGGGTTGTGGCTTTCGGAAACGTTCTTCATGCTTTCAATGGGCGGCATGAAAGTGGTCGAATGGAACGAGGAAGTCGACGTTACTTAAATAAAAAGAAGTCAAATCTCTTCCGTAATGGGTTTTTTTTTTCTCCAAGAAGACGAATCTGGTCGCCAGCGCGGTGGTGACGTGGCCGGTCAACCAGTCTGATAGGAATTGTTCAGTTCAGGACTAGGAGGAACTCTCGATCCTGTCAGCTCCCATCGATTTATTTTTCTCCTTTTCTTTTTTTTTTCCTTGGAGAATCCTCATTTTAATTTTAAAATTAGAAAATTCGTAATCAAGCCATTTAAGAATTTCCAAAAAATACAGATCTTCGACGATCCGCCAACATTTCCTCCCTCTTTAAATCTGGCCTCACTCATTCATCACCCTGAGACTCTGTGTCCTTCTCTCGCTCTGTTACAAACACCTACAAATCCTCCTCCTCCTTCACCCCCTGTCTTTCACCAGACAAACATTCCTCGCCCGACCAGATTAGATTAAGGCGAGCCCGACATGTGGGGGACCTTGGTCACCGAAGACCCGAGGAAGGATCCCAATGATCATGGCGCCGGGGACCCCGGCAAGGCCCGTCTTGCCCCCCTGCTCGAGGAGGGCCGGTCCGTGTCCGCGATAGCCGTCCCCATGGTCTTGGCCGGCCTCCTGATCTATGCCCGCTCGGCCATCTCGATGCTCTTCCTCGGCCGCCTCGGCGACCTCGCCCTTGCTGGCGGGTCCCTCGCCATCGGCTTCGCCAACATCACAGGATACTCCGTCCTCTCTGGCCTCGCCATGGGGATGGAGCCCATCTGTGGCCAGGCCTTCGGGGCCCGCCGGTACAAGCTCCTCGGACTCACCATGCAGAGGGCTATCCTTTTGCTCCTCCTGACTTCGATCCCCATCTCTTTCCTGTGGCTCAACATGAAGCGAATCCTCCTGTTTTTTGGGCAACAAGACGACATCTCGTCTCAGGCTCAGTTGTACATCCTCTACTCGCTCCCCGACCTTGCCGCGCAGTCGCTCTTGCACCCAGTGCGCATATACCTCCGCTCGCAATCCATTACAATGCCGCTCACGTACTGTGCTGCTCAGGCTATTATCCTCCACGTCCCTATCAATTACGTCCTCGTCAATGTGCTCGGTCTCGGGATCAAAGGTGTCGCGCTCGCTGCTGTCTGGACCAATATCAATCTTGTGTCATTGCTGATCGCTTATATACTAATCTCCGGCGTGTACAAGAAGACGTGGGGTGGGGTCTCGTCGGAATGCCTCAAGGGGTTCAAGTCCCTCGTGGACTTGGCGGTCCCGAGCTGCATCTCAGTCTGCCTTGAGTGGTGGTGGTACGAGATCATGATCTTGCTATGCGGGTATTTGCTGAATCCCCGAGCCACTGTTGCCTCGATGGGGGTTTTGATCCAGACAACGGCGCTGATATATATCTTCCCGTCATCACTGAGCTTCGGCGTGTCAACGAGGGTCGGGAACGAGCTCGGGGCTGGCCAACCTGACAAGGCAAGGCTGGCGATGATCGTGGGGCTGGCTTTTAGCTTTGTGTTGGGGCTCGCTGCCTTGGTGTTTACCACGATGGTGAGGCACACGTGGGCGAGGATGTTTACTCAGGATGCTGACATCGTGGCCTTGACCTCCATGGTCTTGCCAATAATAGGGCTGTGCGAGCTTGGGAACTGCCCACAGACGACGGGTTGCGGCGTTCTCAGAGGGACTGCGAGGCCGAAGATGGGGGCGAACATCAACTTGGGTTGCTTCTACCTGGTCGGCATGCCGATTGCCGTGTGGCTGAGTTTCTTTGCGGGGTTGGACTTCAAGGGGTTGTGGCTTGGGCTATTGGTGGCGCAGGGCACTTGCGTCGTGACCATGTTGCTTGTCCTGGTCCGGACCGACTGGGAAGGCGAGGCATGGAAAGCCCAAGAGCTCACTAGAGAAAATGTGACCGCCGGCGATGGCGATCGTGATCAGCATGATGGTGCAAGTCAATCTTGGATGTCTCATGACGATGGCGAAGAAGCTGAGAATTCAATGCTATTACCATAAAGCGAAAGGAATTTAGTAGGTAGATTATCGACTAACCACCTGATTTTAGGTACAAAATCAGGGCTCTAATTATAAGAAATCGCGTAATTTGCACAGTCGAGGGCATGTGAGAGAGCAATGGGTGGGCATTGTTTAATTGGGAGCGAGTCCAAATTTGCACAGTCGAGGAGAAATTTAAATTCAAGTCCAAGTTTACCTCCTATGTTAGGTAGACATGTTAAGTCTGTTTTTGCTGTGTAGATAGTTGCTTCTTCTTCTGGCTCGTCACATGGATGCAATAGTAAAACATGCACTTAGCCGCTTTTGGAAAAGACAGACTGCTGTTGAGGCAAATGTCCTTGTTTCCTGTTCTGTTTTCTTGCTTTCAGTTATCTGAATTTGGGTGGGGCCTGGTAATATTATATATAAGACTGATATTATTAAATTTGGGTGGAGAATAAATTTGGTTCCATCTGTGTGGGCTTAGTGTGAAAAGAAATCACAAAGTGTACATTCAAGGCGGGTCCTCTCTCATTGGTCCGCTGGTTATTTTAATGCTTAATGCACCTCATTTAGTATACAGGCATATGGCCTGATTTTAAACACTTGATGGTACTCATTGATATTGTTAGGCCTAGTCACGCTATGTTGAAGGGGCTTTCTCATTCCATATGTGCCGTTGGTGACACTTCTAGGGATATAGTCAAATCGAACCCATATAGTGTTGAACTCGAGCTTGACCTGTATAATCGGAGCTTGAAACTTTACTTGAGCTCAATCAAGTCTTGAAATTTTTACTTGGATAAGAAATCGATATGCTTGAGCTTCATTTAACTCAACTCGATTACAACCAATCTTGAGTTTACTTTTTATGACTGTTAATGTTGTTTGAAAGAAAACAATAACATTAGGAATTCTATTAGACTCGTGAGCCTGTCGATTTTGAGTATTCACGAGCTCAAGGAAGAACCTGAATATAAACTAGTTGGGGGAGGGGGGGGGGGGTGGGCCGGGGGCTCTCAACCCCACTCAGATTTTTTAAAACGTTAAAATAGCTAAGGTTTTTGAATTATGGTACTCTTTTTTGACCTGAAAAATAGCTTTTGCCACCATTAAATTGCTTACAGAATACATTACTAAATCTATAGTGAATGTATTCATTTTCATTTTCCCCCACAAATTGATACATTTTAATAAAAATTTTGAATAATGAAAACGTGGTTGTTAAAGATAAACAAACCATACATTATGTCCAAACTCATCATAGTTTTGAAGTGTAATAGTCATTTATTTGTCTCCAAACAATCATTGACCAAATTTTGCCCTTTCCGGAAATTTTTTTATAGATTTATCCTTGGGCGAGTTCGAGCTCGACTCAATAAGATACTCGAGTAGCTTGCGCTCAACTTGAAATCAGGAGAGTCGACCTTGAATAATCATCGGCCTAAGTCGCGGGCTACTCACTAGTAGCTTGACTCAGATTCACCCCTACATAACAAGCATGTATGATCAGTTATAGTAGTTGACTCTCTACACTAGTCATAGTGTATGGACGAGGAGCAAAATTCAAATAAATGCTATAGTTTTCAATCAGAGGAGCCAAATTCGAGAGCTTCTTACCCTTGTATACTTCTTTCTCACGTAATGTTGCCACGACCATGTCCAATTGTTATATCTTCACGTGGATACATATTGTGTATGGATGTACAACCAAGGCCTACCGACGCCTATTAACATTAGATCGTCATAAAATCTTTTGAATTTGGGATCTCCGCTCGGACAACATGTAACATTATTCTAGAAGTTCAAGTTGGTAGATGAAGACACAATTTAAACATTCAAATTGTTCAACAATTACGAAGTGTGTAAAGTTAAGAGAAACCTCCTATGCATCTATGTATGCGATTTTAATAGGATGTTTCATGTTATGAAAATAAGGCAGAAAATCATGCTATGGAAAGCTATATCCAAACTCTTTACACCTTCTGACCCTCAAAACTATTAACAATCAACTTTCTTATCATTCTAAGGGTGTGTTTGTTCTGCGAAAAATGAATAATTTGAAAAATATTTCCTGAAAATAATCATTTATATTGAGTACAAAACAAATGAAAGAAAAATATGTTCATCGTCCATGAAATGTTTAAACATAAATTATTATTAATAGTGAAAAGAAATATTTCATTGACTAATTATTTCAAACGATATAAATAATTTTTTTAATAATTTATTTTTCGTGAAATAAACGGAGCTTACTTTTCTTCGATATGATCACATCGTCAGTGGCCGGTGATTGGAGAGTACACGTGCGCAAGAAAGAGGAGCCAATCTTGACTCCCCTCGCATAATAAGGGGCCTAAAGGTTTAATTTTTTCTTAATTTCTTTGCCAATTTGTGTCAGCATATGTTGGACTTAGAAAATTATGATGACTGAGGTGAAGACGCAATTTTCGACCGTTGTCGTGATCATGCCCGTACAAATCCGAAACTTACTGCTCTATATTCAACTGATGAAGCCACGATATTTGCTTTCGTTCGGAAATATATTTCCTCACGCACAAATTAGACGGCTGTCGGGAAAAAATGCATATACACTTGGGAAAAGGAGATTAGACGAATGCTTTAACCATCACATCATTGATGAAAATGGGATCATAATGTAAGGAATGTATCGAACCAGGTTCAATGGCTTTTCTTGTGTTCACACACATCGTGTCAAGTCCACGGCCTATTCCCATGCAGGGCAAGCTCCACATATGCGTTTCTTATTTTAATGTGTTGGTATATGCATGCCTCACACTCCTCAATTCCCCATGTATATTTATCTTCACTAAAAAGAGAGAATATCCTCTAATTATTTTACATTCCATTGATCCCAAAATCCAAATTTAATTGAGGCGAAGTCTTTTAAGGACATGTTTAGGTCCTAATGGCTTTTCTTGTGTTCACACATACTTTGACTAAGTCCAACATGCCGTATTCTCACCATGACTGGTTTCACAAATTGCTTAAGAAATGGTTGGTGAAGTCACTTTCGAACAAGAGTGACAAACCGACCAAAAAAACCAATAGTGACAATCGGTAGAATTGTCCAGGAAATTGTTTCATTAGCTCTCAATCAATTGCATGTATGTCCGTTCGGTCCTCAATATTTCAATTCTACCGATTTAATCCAGAGCCTTTGTGCAAACTTCCAATGTGCTACTTCTAGCCAATTTTCGTCGAAAACCACCAGAGTGGTGGTGTGCCACATAGGAAGGCGATGACTAGATCGCCACATCGGCCTTTTTCGGAGAAATTTGATCGGAAAAACAACATTAAAAATGTTTAGGACTAAATCGATAAAATAGAAAAGTTTATGACTGAATTAATATTTATATAATAAGTTTACAATTGATTAGATAATTTTCTCCAAAGTTATTTCTTTATTTATTATATTTTATTTAGCGCATATGTTTCCTCTATTTAGTTCTACCGAGCTAAAGTCACACAACGGCAAAAATATGTAATTTAATCATGTGTGTACTCAAACTCAGCAAGAAAATAAAGGGTTTTTCATTTTTGTTATCCCTGACGAATTAGATCTTTTCACTTCTTTTGGTACTTCCTCAGTTAGTAATAGGGTGAATTCCCTAAAAAACCCCAAACTTTAGATCAAGTCCCAAATTTGCTCTGAACTTTTTTTTGTCCAAGAAAAAACCTTAAACTTTAGGTCCAATCCCAAATCTGCCCCAAACTTTTTTTTGTCTCGAAAAAAATCCCAAACTTTAGGTTCAGTCCCAAATCTGCTCCGAACTTTTTTTTGTCTCGGAAAAAATCCCAAACTTTAAATTTAGTCCCAAATCTACCCCGAATTTTGTTTTATATAGAAAAAATCAGCAAATTTCAATTTATTTTAAAAAATATACCCCCGTGATCCCGTCTCAATTCGATGTGACACTTCCATGTCATAACAAATCAACATTAGCAAAGTAATAGGGTGACAAGAACAGACCGACGTTGAGTTTTCACTTCGATAACAAATCAAACCAAATAAAAATTATTGAAATTCTCCGAAATAAAACCAAATAAAATCATTTATTATTGACATGAAAATGCCATGTCAAGTTAGAACTGAATTATCGGGGTATATTTTTGAAAATAAATTGAATTTTGGTGATTTTTTTTACATAAAATAAAATTTGGGGTAGATTTGGGACTGAACCTAAAGTTTGGGGTTTTTTTAAGACGAAAAAAAGTTTAGGGTAGATTTGGAATTTGACCTAAAGTTTGGGATTTTTTCTGAGACAAAAAAAAGTTCAGGGCAGATTTGGGACTTAACTTAAAGTTTGGGGTTTTTTCTGAGACAAAAAAAAGTTCGGGGTAGATTTGGGACTTAACCTAAAGTTGATGGTTTTTTAGGGAATTAGGCCGTTAGTAATATCGTTTTTCAGGCTAGTTAAAGGATAAAGAACAAGGCGATGCGGACTGGGTACGAAATTCAAATTAAGGTGCGGGAAGCGATAAAAGAAATTTTTCAGAATTATAAATTGAAAGAGAGGAGCAACTGCCTTTTTGGAGTGACTTATATTTCTTTTTATCTTTTGCGTCATTTGAGTACTACTTGATTCACGCAACCTTGATTTCTCCTTAAATTTGACACACTCGAAACATCGACACGATACAAATGTTGATGCATACGTTTATATATAATTTTTTTTATACAAACAGTTCTTTCTAGATAAATGTTACGTTTCAACGAAAACAATTCATGGACTGAAAGCCGCCACTCTAACATCACTCGGGTCAAGATCGGTTCTTTGTTGTTAGTTTTGAAACATCTTCGGTCGACCTGTTGTATTTTTCTTTGACAGTGACCTGCATAGTTCTTAATTATTACTTTTCTTTTCGATTAGACCTTTGATGTTTGTTTTAGAATTATTATAATCGTGGCAAGCACGTGAATAAATCTCTCAGCTGCCGGTTTCGCATGTGCAGACAACCCAAATTCAGTCCAATAAATTCTCATTCTCTCTCTTTTTTTTTATTATTTATTTCCAACTCCCTTTCGTTTGGCAGTAGTCGAAAGCTAACTTCTTAGAAACTGACAGATGTTGCAAAGCCGAAGTATATTTTATATGGTGGGACGAAGAATTCCCTCTTGAAATGGTCGAAGTTTGACATTCTCTTATGGGTTGCGTATATTCGGACAGATGCCTTGCTATTATTATTATTATTCATTTGTCTCTAATTGACTGAAAAAAAAAGCCCTTTTCCTTTTCTATTTATTAATCCATTCGCGAGGGAAAGCATAAGCAGACAGAGATGCACATAGCAACTTACTCAAGCCAAGCTCCCCAATATAAATGAATGAAGCTTGTGATATTTATTATGCAATAGAATAGAAGTTATGTAAAGAAAAGGTGGAAAATGGGTTTCATCGGTCATTGATTAGAGCTTACTTTAGAACAAACTAATGCACAAGTAGTCGATTGATATGTCTAATGACACGAGTTCAAAATTAGGTAAAATTAAATGCGGGTCCTCGAGTTGCCGTGAGCCACCTCGCTCAGCAATCACGGCTTGACCGTAGCCGAAATGTACGATCGATCTCGCGGCTTCACTTGCACTTTCAAGTTCAAACCCTTTGATTTTTAAAATCAGAGTTGCTATTTTTATTAGTGTATTTTGACGGAGATTGCTCGATCCAAGGACATTTTGCCAAAAAGGAAGAATAGAAAATTATTGCAGACAAAATTGGAATCCAACCATCAACATCAAACATGTGATGATGAAATATCTTCATATTCTGATAAAAGGCATTTTTTTTCCTCACATAGTTTATACGGTGGAAATCGGGAATTTTTCCTAAAATATCTATGGTGATTATTATATTTTCAAATGCATTTGATAAATCATCAGATTTGAATTTTCCGATCCATAGAATAATCAGAATGTCGGAACTTCAAAGATGGCTGTTTCCTTTCTTGAAGCCCATTTGACGATACTCTCCAAATTTGTCTTCGAATACATGCACGAAAATATGCCGACGGCTGTTTGACCATTAGATCTAGTGGCCCTAAGTTCTACCCACGTTTGAATGATGCGCATAAGAAAAAAATTTATGACTTCAAAGCTTAGGTCACATTTCTTTTACGAGGTCATAGGTTTGATTAATATCATGAGTGAATTTCTGAACGGCTTTTGCTGTTTTATCTAATTTGTGTCTATTGACACTCAAAATTACCCTTGGTGAGAGCGGGCTAATTGCAAGTCACAAAGGACAAAAAACGGCCCACATAGCATGAATCCGAAGAAAAGCCGTGAGTCAGGCCCAGAAGATTTGGAGCAGTTATTAATAGGACATGTCATAAAAGTGTCGACAAGTCCAAGATCAGGAGCCTTGCACGTGACGTCGACAACTTCAAAATCACAAGCTTTTTCATGTGATGTCGATGAATTAAGCACATGGTATTACATGGTAAAGAAATTCATTTCCATGTGTCGAAAGGTAAAAACATCACCGTGGGCGTGAAGATCAAGGAAGCTAAATAGTGAAATGTGGGAAACAACAGGAAATAGGGAGACACGTGAAAGAAAATTAGCTATAACGTGATGCCCAAGAGGCGTAAGCAACATCGACAAGTCAGAAAGCGATTAAAGTGTGAAATGTAAGAAAGTGGAAAACAACTTTTAAGGAGAAGTAATCGATCGATAGTTATCAGGCTGCTCTATAAATAGTCAAGGATTTTCGACATAGAGGGGACCCCTGCACAACACAACACGTCTTTTATTTATCTTTACATTTAGCACATTAGGAGTAGTTGTAGTTACAGCTTTCAGATTCCACGTCATGAATTTACTTCCGGCGAGAGTCTTTCTCAGGTCCAACATTGTTGATTAAATTCCAGTGTTGTGTCGCCAGTTCAACGTCATCAATTAAATTCCGGCGTTGTGCTTGGAATATAACTGTTGATTAGATTCCAGCCATATTCTCTCAAGTCACGTCATTGATTATATTCTGGCGTACCTTGAATTGTAATGTCATATATTAATTGTGTCGTTGATCAGATTCCGACATAGCTTGGTCTCAGCATTTGCAAGTTGTCATCTCATTGTTAGTATTGTCAAGTTTGGTGTATTATTGAGCTAAGTTGTAAGGCATAAGTTGGGCTTAATAAACGCATTTGACATTCTCTATTCGAGCTTGATTCAAGACCCTAGTCTCCTCTAATAAAATCCGAAATGCAGCGTTTGGTGAAAGATTTTCAACGAGATAAAACCGGTGAAACATCTTTTTGGCATGCCTGGTGGGACTCCTATTGAGTTAAGTGGAGAGAGTGCTATGCCACGCACCCAAAGTCGCACCAATTTGGATAATACTACTAACGAGCTAGCTGTATCGATGGCAGAAGATAATACCCGTGCTGAAACATCATTCGCTCAACTTCTTCATAGCAAGGTTGCTAATCAATCTCGAGAGGAGGTCATAGATATATCGAGGCAGCGCGTTGAAGATAGAAGGCAAACTGAGCTCACACTAGTTGCATTTTCTACTATGAGGTGAACTATTGAGGGAACTCAGAATGAGTTCCCTCATTATGTAGTGAGGCGTATGACTGAGGTGGTTAGGTCTTTGACCATTAACACTTATCATGAATGTACTAAAGGTCAATATGGAGGGTCCATTGCGTTGACCCAACCGAGAATAGGATCTCTATCGACATTGGGAGGTCCTATAATACAATTTGGGATGATGACCCAAGGCACATCGATGATCCCGCCCATTCGAATATTACCTAGGCGAGAACCTTGCCAGTAGCACCTGGTGAGAGGTTTACTCAAGCTAACGTGGGCCCAAATAAGAGCGGTTGCTCGACAGACGATGATCGATAAGAGCTTCCAAGGAGGACATCAAGTTACTTAGGCGTAAGGTCATCCTATGATCCAGGTAAATCCTCCACCTATAGTCTTGGATATTCAGAATCTTGTAACGCTTTTGCCTAGGGGGCAAGAATAGCTCCAACAAATAAATAATCAACTACAACATTAAGCACCTCAGCTTGTAGTCCCTAACGTAAATCAGCATTTTCCACCCCCTATGGGTCCGAATGTTCAAGTCTAGCTACCATTGCCAACACAGTTAAACCCACCAGTTAATCCCTCTATGATTGTTCATAATGTACCACAGATCATGCAGCCACAACCTCAACAACAGCCACAGTTACCACAACAACCATTTTACCAATTACCTAACCAAAATCTAAACCATCAATTACCACCTAATTATGTTGTAGCTCTTGCGTCCGTCGTGGGTCAAGTAAGAAATCAGTTGATAATGGATCTTGTAATGAGGGGTCAAGATATGGTACACTTCCCGAATGTCTATAGAAAATCATATCCTGACTAGATGAATACTATACCATATCTAAGGCGTTTTAAAATGTCAGAGTTTACATTATTCACTGGAGAGGAAGATTAGTCCACTTTTGAGCATGTTAATCATTTTCTGCGCAATGTAGTGATGTGGCTCATGCTGATTATTGGAAATTGGGGTTATTTCCCTTATCTTTGTTGAAACCGCGTTTACCTGGTATACTACTTTACCTGCGAATTCGGTTACATCATGGGAACATATGGAAATATTATTTCATTGTCAATTTCAAAGAGCTATGCCGGATTTGTCGGTAGTTGATCTCTCGACTATGAAATAGTTAGCCAATGAATCTGTCGATCAATTCATTTCCAAATTTAAAAGGGCAATGAATAAATGTCTAGTCCCTTTACCTGAGAAGACTTTTGCGGACCTCGCTTTTAACGGACTAAAGTTTGAAATATGAGAAACGATGGTTGGGCAACCTTATTCAGATCTGTTTCAGTTGTCAACCATAATTACCAAGCACGAAAGTCTCGTTCAAGAAAAAGACAAAAGATATGGTCAACGAAGTGAAGTTCGTTGGGCTGATGCTGTCGAGAGCGAAGATGAAACTGAATCAGCAGATATAGCAAATGTGGCTCTTGCTAAAATGGTGATTAATAAGCCATATATCTGCCAAGCATTAAAGCCGGCAAGAGTTAAAAAGAAATCCAACCTCATGACCAAGGCTAAGGAACCCACTTTTTTATTTTTTCAATATTAATAAGATGGAAGAAATATTTGACTTGTTGTTAGCTGATGGACAGATCAGGCTCACGGAGGGTCAAGTTTTACCCATCAAAGAGGAATTGGCAGGAAAAAAGTATTGTAAATGGCATAATTCATGGAGCCATGCCACCAACGACTGCTTGGTATTTAAAAGAAATGTCTAGGAAGCTATTAAGCAAGGGAAGATAAAATTCTTGGAGGACAAAGGTAAGTCCCCGATGGAAGTTGATGTCAATCATTTTCCTGTAATGACAGGGATGGTGTCATTAAAAACAAAGACCAAGGGGCATCAGTTGTATTGTTTTTGCAAAAAATGTAAACAATCATTGGAACAAGAAAAATATTATTCCAACAGTCGAAGACGTTTGTCCAGTGAAGTTGTTGATGAATTCTGTGATTTCACCCTCATTGATTCATATGGTGAATAGACTCCCCCTAAGGGTGTTAATCGTCATAAGGGCCGTCAAGGCCTAATAAAGCCATTAAATCATTCAAGCAAAGGTACGAAGAAGGTGATCAGACCATTGATACTTTGGGAGAGTGTAGTGGTAAATTTAATTATTATGTTAGTTATGCTCCACCACCTTCATACAATGGAAAGATTGAGCCAAGTGGATGGGGTTCTAACTTCTCTGATTGAGAAGATCTCCACACAGGCTCTTATTCACCACGTCGATAAACTCTCAAAATACTGAGAGACCCACTTGTAGGTCAATGGTATGAGGCTTGTAAAACTCAGAATCACAGCTCAAATCTGACGCAAACTCAAAAAAGGAGAATGCAGAGGAAAAGAAAAGAATATTAGCTTCAACAACAAGTGAGTCAAGTTCACATCAAGCTAGTTAAACCAACCCTGATCACAAAACAAGAGGTCAAGCCAAAGTACCCTAAGCGTGGGAACTTAGTTTGGAGAAGAAAACCAGCAATTCAAGCCTCGACATCCGGTTGACCTCCACAACTTTTACCAAAGTAAGACGTTGAACTTTCGCAGTGTGAACCACAACAATTGTCAAGATCAATCTCGTCATTGAGTTCTTGCATGGTTCAAGTATGCCTTCCATCAAATCCTTGGGTTATGATGGCGGAGCCAGATCATCTTGTAGAAGTCACAATGGACGAGGAAGAAAGAGCAGAATTCCGCTTTGATATCGAGGAAGTGGTTGAATTTGAAAAACCTCCACCCAAGGGTTCGAACCACTTAAGGGCTCTAAATATTAATGCAAAGATTAATGGCCAACCTGTGTCTCGAGTGCTAGTGGATGGCAGATCTACACTTAATCTCATCTAATATCGTTTCTATAAGAAACTGGGAAGGCGCGACGGGGATATTATCCCATTGAACATCCAATTATTTGATTTTACTAGAGAAGTCTCAGAGGTTAAAGGAATTTTCGTCGCTGACTTAACCATTGGTACTAAAATTTTCAGGACGTCCTTTTGTGTGGTTGATGCAGATAGATTTTACGATTTATTATTAGGCCAAGATTGGATCCGTGGTAATCAGTGCGTACCATCAACTCTCCATTAGATGCTAGCATTTTAGAATGGGAATAAGGTAGAATACGTCAAAGCAAACATCAAGTCACAAGCAACCTACACACATACATCTCCAACTCACCAATTGGTACTGGAAGACAATGTATCCATCAGTAGGCCACCTCTCGCTGACCTTAATAGTATTGCATTCTGCCGTTTCGACAAAGGAATCATTGAGTGGGTCCCGAAGAGTCAATTGGCAGTGCAATTAAATAATGTTGTCCATGGAGAACCTTACATTATCAAAAGACCTCATTAAGAGGTACTCGGCCTATCGGGCCGAGCTCGCAGAACAATCCACAGAAGCTGTCGATGGAATCCTGGAATTCGAAGACTCACCCATAAAAGAGATTGAAAAATCAATTGAAGCTCAAGACCCATTACAAGAGGTCAACCTTGGGTTAGGCAATAAACATCAACCTATTTACATAAGTTCATTGATCGATGATGACTTGAAAGCCCAGTTGGTAAGACTCTTAAGGAAGTATAGGGATTGTTTTGCCTGAGACTATAGAGAAATGTCAGGATTAAGCAAAGACATTATCAAGCATTGACTGCCCATAAAAAAGGGGATCAGGCCTCGTAAATAGTCGCCTAGAGAATTCGCCCCGGAGGTTATCCTTAAAGTAAACAAAGAAATGGAGCGATTGCTAGCAGCGAGATTTATTAGGATGACGTAGTACGTTGAGTGGTTATCTAACATAGTCTCGGTAAAAGAAAAAGAATGGGAAGTTACGTGTCTGCATCGATTTTCGAGACTTAAACACAGCAACACCCAAAGATGAGTACCAGATGCCAATGTCAGATATGTTAGTTGATTCGACTTCTGGGAAGGAAATTATGTCATTAATGGATAGTCATTCAGGCTACAATCAAATATTCATCGCTAAAGAGGATATCCATAAAACTGCATTCAGGTGCCCTGGGCCTATTGGCACCTTTAATTGGCTTGTCATGCCATTTGGATTAAAGAATGCATGAGCAACCTATCAGAGAGCCATGAACTTCATCTTTCATGATATGATTGAAGACTTTATGGAAGTCTACATCGATGATATTATTGTCAAATTAGACCAGGTATGTCATTTAAATTATTTGGAACAAGCTTTTATTAGGATGTAGAAATTTGACCTGAAAATAAATCGGTTGAAATGTGCTTTTAGAGTAAAGGCTGGTAACTTCTTAGGATTCCTGGTTAATTAAAGAGGAATTGAAATTGATAAGAATAAAGTTAAGGCCATTTTAGAATTGTTGTCCCCCACAACCAAAAAGCAACTTCAGATAATTTTAGGAAAGATAAATTTCTTGCGTTGATTCATCACTAACCTGTCAGGAAAGAATGAGTTGTTTTCCCTATTATTGTAGTTGAAGAGTCAAGAAGAGTTTGTATAGGAAGATAAATATCAACATGCTTTTGACCAGGTTAAGCGGTACTTGGTTAATCCACCAGTATTAATGTCGCTGAGAACGGGTCAACTATTTAAATTGTACCTGGCCTCTACCGATACTACCATCGGATGTATGTTAGTGCAGGAGAATAATGAAGGCAAAGAGTAAGCAATGTATTATTTGAGTTAGATGTTGAATGATCCTAAAATAAGATACACTGCAAATTGAGAAGTTATGCTTGTCATTATTTTATGTATGTACAAAATTACGTTATTATATGCTGCCGACTACGGTACATGTGATATGTAAAACATACGTGATTAAAATACATGTTGACTCGGCCTATTGTTAAAGGCCGAATTGCCAAGTGGGCATTTGCTTTGATCGAAATAAATTTGGTCTATGTCCCACTTAAAGTAATAAAAGGACAAGTCATAGCAAACTTCATTACGAAATATCCTGGAGCAAGAGATGAAAATAGCGAGGGATACGTTCGCGTGGTCCCATGGCAGCTTTACTTCAATGGATTCAGTACCCCTAGGTCTGCTGGGGCTGAGATCATGATAATATCCCCTCATGAACAGAAAACGAAACTTATGTTCAAGATGAATTTCGAGTGCTCCAATAATCAGGCCAAATATGAGGTCTTAATTGTTGGCCTAAACATCATGGCCAACATGAAAATACATTTCATCAAAGTCATAGGGGAATCTCAATTAGTGATAAAGCAATTATCTGGGGGGTACCAGTGTCATAATAAGAATATTATATCTTATTATCCACTAACCAAAGAGCTCCTAAATCACTTTAATGACTTTGAGTTGGTCCATATTAAAAGAGAGCATAAAGTGGAGGCCAATGACTTAGCACAAATGGCTTCCGGTTACAAAATATCAAAAGAGCTTACTGACAATATTATTATCCAGACCAAGGTTCTACCGTCTATATATAATAGAATTATGTTTACACAATCGATAGAAACTTTTGTCGACAACACAACTGTCGACGAAATAGCAACCCAAGATTAGAGAACTCCATTGATAGAGTATCTCAACAATCTAGTCTTTAGTGATAAAAATTTCAAAAGAAAAGCCTTTAACTATTTGATGATTGGAGACGGACTGTGGATGGGCTATTGCTTAAATGTTTGGGATAGCAAGAGTCCATGATAGCAATGGTCGAGGTTCATGAAAGCATATGCGGAGCTCATTAATCAGGGATAAAAATAAAGTGGTTGTTCTGTTGACATGGTTATTCCTGGCCAATTATCACTCGAGACTGTATAAGTTATGCTAAGGGATGCAAAGCTTGTTAAAGGCACGAGCCCATTCAGCATGTTCCTACGGCCGTAATGAAACCTATTATCAAACCTTGGCCATTTAGAGGCTAGGCGATGGATATAATAGGAAAAATTTACCACCCTTCGTCAAGGAAACATAACTTCATTTTGGTTGCCACCGACTATTTTACCAAGTGGGTTGAAGCGGTATCGTATAAGAATATAACACAAAAGACAGTAAAGGAGTTCATCGAGGAGCGTATTATCCATTAATTTGGTATCCTAGAATCTATAGCTACGGACCAAGGCATGGTCTTTACTGAAAGCCAAGGCTAGAGACATTGAGATGATTCATTCAACTCCTTATTATGCCCAAGCCAATGGTCAGACTGAAGCCTTCAATAAAGCCATCATCGCGCTGATTAAACGACACTTGGAGGATAATCCCAGAGAATGGGATGTGTTATTGTCGACTGTATTATGGGCTTATAAAACATCTAAAAAGACCGCTACAGGAACTAGCTCATATATGCTCACTTATAGATAAGAGGCAGTTCTCCCTGTTGAAGTTACGATTTAATCCCTACGAGTCAGACTCCAAAACAACTTGGCCAAGGAGGAACATGACAAGTTAATGTATGCCAACATTGATGAATTGGGAGAAAACAAAGCAATTGTCTTGGAAAAGTTGATTCTCTAGAAAGATAGAGTTACTAAAGCATATAATAAATATATAAAGCTTAAGCAGTTCGAAATTGACAACCTGGTCTGGAAGACCATTTTGCTGATGAGTTTAGACATTGAAAAGTTTGGTAAATGGTCACCAACGTGGGAAGGACCATTTATGGTCACGGAGGCATTCGTCGGGAATGCTTATTGATTAATGGATATCGAGGGAAAGGAGTTTCCCTGTGTTGTCAATGGCAAATATTTAAAGAGGTACTATCCTACTATGTGGGAGATGCGAGAAATGGAGGAAGAAGAGACTGAAGATTCCGAATAAGTCCGATTTCATTCACAAACAAAAGACAGATTACTAAAAAAAAAAATCTTTTTTGATTTTCTCTTCCTTCTTTCCTCTCTCTCTCTTCTTCTTCTTCTTCTTCTTCTTTTCCTTCCTTCCGAGCCCATACTTGCCAGCCGCCTCACCCCTTTAGGCCAAGACTAGTATGTTCCCTAAAGCGGGCTATGAAGTGTTGTATCTGGTCCTCCAAGCGTTGGTTCTCCATTTCAGCCTGTTCCTTAGCTTCTTCGAGGTCGGAGACGGTCTTTTCCAGGTTCGATATCCGCTTCTTGAGCCATTGGATGAGCTCAAGGTGGGATTGCACCAGTTCATCCGATTGCTCAGCCATGGTGCCCAAGGATATGGAAGCGGAGTTGATAAAAACTTCACAACGGGAGTCCATCGAGAGTCCAATCTCGACTTCATCCCGTTCAAGGTAGGAGACTCCTCACCTCAATTTTCTCTCCGCCCCTCGGATCCGCTCGGCAATCGGCTCCCGATACCTATCGAGATGCTCTTGGGAGGAGTGGAGTTGGCCCTACACGTCAAAGAGTGTGTTGTACACTATATTTGCATGCTCGACCTCTTCCTTGAAGCTCTTTAGCGTGCATTCCGCAACAAAGTGTGCAGAAATGGTTCTTTCATTGGCTCGGAATTGGGACACCCCATGTTCGAAGACGGTCATGAATTCCTCGTAGTGAGCAAAGAAAGGGTGATCAGAAGGCAGGTCCTTAGGTTTTCCTTCGCGAATCAGCTTCTTGACCTTAGCCACTGCTTGGGGCTTGGTGACCAGGACGGTGTAGGACAAGCTCAGGTAGGAGATAATCTCCTTTCACAAGGCCTTAAACTGGCGAATGCTCGGAAGCGGGGACGAGGCACTAGATTCCATTGTTGCTGGGTATGGTGAAAGAAGAAAACTTCTATGCAATATGGGATTTAAGTTGAGTGGTGAAGTCTTGATCGCAATAGACCCGCTATTTATAGCTAGTGACTAGAGTCCCAACTCTTCATGAATCGGTACGAGAAGATTAGCCGATGTCACGAATATCTCGAACGTCACGATCATATCCGCTTGATTAGTCCAAGATACAAGGATTGGAACATTGCGAGTAAATGGCCATTTATTCCTTGAAGGTCACGAAATAAGATTCAAGGAAAAACATGCCGATAGTTACTCCTAGCCGTTCTATGAGCTACATGTGTACTAATGAGATTCAACTACTACTCAGGCATATACTCATGCGACGGCAAAGTTGAATTGCATCGGTACAAATTGATTATGTTTCGTACTGATTCATTGAATGCAAGTACATGAGGTTGTACACAAACGTCTTTTTGAGAGCATAAAGAAAGGGTAGTTTGGTCAGTAACACTGAATAGGTCATCAAAGTAGATGCAGACTATGATTATTCGGATAATACTCAAGGAAAAGGAAAAGCTGAGTAACAAAAATATTTACAATGGTACCATCCTCGGCATTAATCACATGGAAAAAGAGAGAAGAGATGACGCTAGATGCAAATTAACTAAAATGTTGTTCAAGGCCTAAGATGAAACTGTGAAGTTGTATTTCTCGATTACAGTTTGATTTCAGAATTTTGTCCTTTTTGACCTAGCTGTCCCCCACCTCAGCGCTCAGTTGCTTTGCAATTGCTTCAGGTCTAATATGACCTTGCTTTGATCAAAGAGCGTCGACAGAGAAACGCTTTTGTTGATGCGAAATGCCTCGAAGACCTTACGGGCCTCACCAAGCTCTTCTTCTTTGAGGCTCAGGACCCTCTCTTTGTCCTTAATGGCATTGAAATATTCAAGCCTTGCCTTAAAAGCCTTCACAGTTACATCGAATAAATAAGAGAATTTATGAAGAGCAAAATCTAGAGCTCAACGAGGCAAGCGGTAAGGTAAACTGGTTAGATAGTCTAGCAAGAACCTGACTTTGCTTTCGAACTCTGGAACGTCACAAATAACATCGTGCCCTTCTTTTAAGAGCTTACAAAGTTGAGCTCCTTTGGTACGAATTTCATCATGATTAACAGAAGGAAAAAAAGCTACCTATCGAAGGACGTTTACCTCCAAAGGCTTCAATGTTGTTAACCTTAGGAGTTTTAAGAGAGGGATGATCCATGGTACAGCTCACTTCGCCCATTGATTCATCCGTATTGAAGAACGATAATGATGGCGTGCTTGGAGATGAGGGTACATTGGGCATAGGAAACCTACTGAAAGGATGTAATAATCCCATTGGGAGCAAAGTTATCCTCGACAAGGCTGAATCCAAGTCTTCGAGAAAAATCAAGACCTTATAGTCGTCCCACCATTGATTAAATAATATTGAACCATACGGGGTGCTGAAATTGTCGACAAGCTTGAACCGTCCCAGGATATATTTAGCAATCTCATTATAACACGATAGAGCATCATTCTTTAGAGATAAAGAAAGAGGGAAGTTCACTGAGTAGACAATTGGTATGGGAATGCCTTGGACCAACCCAAATTGACGGGCATAGTAATGAGGGTTGTATGCCTTGAAACCAATAGGAAACCTTCCTCCAAAAGTAAATTCCAGTGGAAGATCGGTGGGGATGAGGATGCTTTCCCAAAATATTGAGGTGCCATACTGAGTAGTTGATGGGTCGCACACGAAATTTACACCGAACCTATGAAAAGTGAAGTTCTTCAGGGTAAGAAGAACACTCGGGAGTACTCCAAGACCAGAAGTCCTCCGATTGGCCGGAGGAAAATACTACAAAATTTCCAGGGGCCAAAAGTAGTCTCTATAGGCTGCTTATGTGCATCATACCAGTCGACAGGTGTAGAACCATAAGACATGAACAATTAAGGGAAGTATGACCGAACCCAACCATGTAATATCCACAACAGGCTAATGAAAGGGTCAGGATGTGCACTAAACAATAAAGTTCGTGCATCGGTAAGGCCTTTATGCAAAGCAGACAAGGTCATTCGACCTAACCCCACATCAACATCTTAAGTAAGGGTATATGCGATGTCCACAGGCCCATAGAAATGGTCAGCTCTTGTACTTGGCTCAGGAGTTGTTGGTATTTATTGAACATAGGTTGGAATTCCTGAGAGAGTCTTGAGTTGCTCCCTGAGTGTTGGAGGAAGAATAGACCCAACTTCAACATAATCATTTCCAAGGCAATTGATGAGGAGTTTGAATTGCTCCAAGGCTGTAGCATTATACAACATCCTCGCAAGTCCTCCTATAGAAAAGTCTAAAAAGCGCGTTAGCTCCATTTTCTTCTTGATTATAGCCAGTTTTGATTGGCCAGTGTGAGGTGACAAATTGTATGGATTAAACGCTAAAATAAATTTAGCTTCGTCTATGGCGTGTATTGCCTTGTGCAGATATGCGGCAAATGAAGTGGCCGACTGATGGTCAGGCAAAAGAGTTGATAAGACAAGTGTTGATGATAAGGACTCAGCAGGATTAGTCGTGGAAGTCGAGGCTATGAGCATGGAGTGGACGTCGATGGTGAAGCTGTGGAAGGATTGACCACAGTGGCTAGAGTATTGGTTTGTTGGACCATGACACTTGTCGATGGACCACATGCTATAAAATCGGAATGATATTTTAGTATCAGGGTTAAATAAGAATTGAAGACAAAATAATGTTTGAAAGACATGTACTTGTCTCAGGCATAGCTGCCTCACGTCCAGCCAAATTAAGAGCAACAGTGATTTCTATAGTGGAGTCAAAGATTGGAACAGTTCGAACAAGTGAAGGACTAGGCACAATTACTAGTTCAACTTAAAAGAAAAGGAGAATAAATAAACCAAATAAACTAGACAAATAGTAAGCGCCAGTCAAAACAAAAGCTTACAAGGGGTTACAATAGTGGATGAACCGGGCCGGATGGTGACTTGTGCTGAAGATGCCATTGATTTGGTAACAGAGGGGTCGGAAGACACCAAGTCGGCTAGGGCTGGTATTGTGCTGGAAATGTCAATCAATGAAATTGAAATTTTGCTGACCCGCTTGACAGAGTGAAGACCAGTTAATGCTAAGACAGTGACAGGATCTCGAACTATGGAACAAAGATGTTATTTCCTTGATTTTTATCAAAAGAAATAAGGAGTTCTGAAGATGCCATATTATGTGTAGCCGGCTCAGTAGATGGCTTGACAGATAAAATTCTGGACTTCTTTCTTGAAGAAGGAGGAGAAAACTTCTTCCTTTTCTTTTTCAACAATGATACAATTTCTTCCAACGTATTTTCTTCATTCAGTCCATAGATGATGCGAAGGGAAGCAAGACCTTATAAGCAACAAACCAATATAAAGAAATGGATAAAGTAGGCTGACGACAGAGGAAGAAAGATAGAAGCTTATCATCAGTAAGATTTTTAGTAGCATTGATACCATCTGTGTCAGAATCCTCTTTTGTTTCTAAGTTAAAGAATGAGAAAGTTAGGAAATACACTAGACCGAAATAGAAAAGGAACGTAAAGTGATGATACCTATACCTTGGGTAATCGGCTTCTTAGAGCCATTCCGCTTCACACGATCAATCGCAGACTAAAGGGCCTCTTTGTATTAAAAGAATACTACCAAGTTTGCCACTCAGCAAGGTGTCCTGGATAGGCTTTGAAACCATTAGAAAGGTCTGCACTATAATGAGTGCACATTGTGTTGGCAATTTCAATACAACATAGCAGTGGATTTCGATTCTTGAGAGAGTATTCTTTCTTCTTGGTTCTTTTCGAGAAGCTCATTGAATAAGAAATTGGCATGTGAATTGCTTGCTAGAGTCCAAATTGCCTAGCATAATATTGTGAAGAATATAAATCAAATCCATGATAGAATCGACCCTTTAATAAAGTCCATGTGGGAAGATCTACTGCAGACAAGGCACAAATCCAGAAAGGCCTACAGAAATTGAATCGAGCTATGATGTGGACATCGAACCCTATCGAGGAGGAGGTGTTAGGGATCCGTTGTTTTATCCGCCAGGCCCGATCACTCGAGTAAGAGCGAAACAATTCAAACAAGCTATTGGTATCATGGTTCAAGATATTTGGAATGGAGACAATCTGGATTCGAAACTTGAAGATTCTGAAGCTTTTTGGCGCAACATGATTACTCTTGGTCCAGCGAATTCCGAAGGAGTTTAGAATTGATGAACTCTGAATTGGCTCAAATTTGGATGGATGCTTGGAAACGAGCCGCTGATCAATACTCACTACTTTAGTAGTGATTGATAACGTTTTTTTAGCGATTTAGAGTCGTTTAGATGAATTTTTAGGCATATTTCTATTTTTGGACAAATTTTTAGTAATTAAGGTTATTTTTGTAATTTTAATCCTAGTAGGATTAGGACTAGGGTTAACACCTTATATAAGATTGCTTATAGAATTTTAAGAGGAGGCAGAATTTTATATAGAAAAGTTTTCTTCTTGAGTTCTTTTGAGAACCAGATCTTATCAAGGTTTTCTTGTGGCGATCGAATTTAACTTATCGAGCAAGATCGCGAATTCTCTTATTCGTGGCGTTATAGCGTGGATTGGTTGACACAGGTTCGTCAACAGGTCGCGTTCATACCGAGATTACCAATCATAGGTTCGATTAGGGGTCGAGGTTAGCAATTCGTAACTCACAGATCTTCGTAGAACAATCATCTTCCACACAAATTCATATCATCTGGTATCAGAGCTCATTCTACAAGGTCTAGTTATCCTACTTTTACTGCTTTTCATTCATCAATCTAGGGTTTATAGAATGAGGGTTTCGTTATTAATTGAATTACAGTTTTGAATTTGTTCTTGCTATGATTTCAATTTTGATTTAGGGTTTTCGGTCCTAGTTGTTTTTTTATATTGTACTTGAGTTCGTAAAAAAAAAAGAGCAAAAAAAATTCGAAAAAAAAAGCAAAAAAAAAACATTCAAGAGGACGACTCGTTTTTTTTTTTTATTATCATTGATAGTTGGACCGAATAGAAACAAAATTCAGTAGCAGAAATTAAATCTGAATCCGAATTTAGCAAAAATTTGCTGAATTGCTGAGTTGAGCAGTATATTGCTGAATTTGATATTGCTTGGTGGTTTATCGATTGTTGTGAGGAGCTTGTGAGACTGGATTCAAGTCTGAAAAAAAAGGAGCTTGCTAGAAGGAAATGAGAGGTAAAAGGCAAGAGTGTGTAAAGCTAATTGAGGGAAGAAAAAGCCGAAATTGAGTTAAACACGAGATGAGTGATAAACACTTTGAGCGAAAAACGTGAGGGAGTGACTAATGAGATTTCTTTTATCTCTAACATTTTCTTGCAGGTTTTAAAAAAAATGTCAAACTCAGGCCAGGGAAGTGTGAATCAAAGGGAGGATCGCACTCATCCAAGGGATGATGCGATTCTAGCAGGCATCCAGCAATTGAGTTTACAAATTAAAGTACTTAGCAACCGAGTTGCAAGATGTGAGACGAGACTTGAAGATGACCGAGAGCCACCACGAGGGAGGCCACAAAATCAGCGAGAGGAGCCTAGGGCACAACCTAGATGGCAGCGGCAATTTGATGACGCATATGTGTCTGATACAGAAGATGATCGAGATGGCAGGTTTGAAAGGAGAAACGGACGCCGAGGATTTAGATGTCGAGAAGATAATGAGCTTGGCAACATTAAGATGAAGATTCCATCTTTTCAAGGAAAGAATGATCTTGATGCGTATCTAGAATGGGAGAAGCGGATGGAGATGATATTTGATTGCCAGTGATATTCAGAGCTCAAAAAGGTAAAAATTGCAGCTGTTGAATTCACTGATTATGCTATAATTTGGTGGGATCAACTTGTGACTAGCAGGAGACGCAATGGTGAAAGACCAATAGAAACGTGGGATGCGATGAAAGCAGTGATGAGGAGGCGCTTTATACCTAGTCATTACCACAAAGATTTGTTCTATAAACTGCAAAATCTCACACAAGGTAATAGGAGTGTAGAAGAATACCATAAAGAGATGGAGATTGCTATGATCAGTGCTAATGTGGTGGAAGACTGTGAGGCCACAATGTCACGATTTTTGTGTGGTTTGAGCCGAGATATAGCAAGGGTGGTGGAGCTGCAACACTACGTTGAATTGGAGGAATTAGTGGACAAAGCCATCAAAGTTGAGCGGCAATTGAAGTTGGATCGAAACTACAAGAGTGGTGGAGGTTCAAACTCGAATTGGAAGTCTAATTGGAAGAGAGACAAGAAGCCGAATTGGAAGGGAAACAATATCAAGACTGAAACTTTGAAGGAGAAGGATGGCAAAATTGTTTCAAATCCGGCTTTAGGTAAAACTGAAAACCTTAACACTAAGACTCGTGATACTAAATGTTTTAAGTGTTTGGGCAGGGGTCATATGGCAAATCAGTGCCCTAATAGGAGGGTGATGGTCATTACTGGACATAATGATGTTGAATCAAAAAGTGAGAGGGAGGAAGAGGATGATGGCATGTCACCATTGGAGGATTGTAGTGACGTTGAGATGCCAGTAAAGGGTGAATTGATGGTGGTTAGGCATTCTCTTAGTGTTCAAGTCAAAGAGGAGGAGCATCACCAGCAACGCGATAACTTGTTCTATACAAGATGCTTGGTGAATGGTAAGATTTGTAGCTTGATTGTTGATGAAGGTAGTTGTACAAATGTAGCAAGTTGTACTATGGTGGAGAAGTTGGGATTGAAGACTACAAAGCATCCAAGACCATATAGATTGTAGTGGTTGAATGATAGTGGTGAAGTAAAAGTATCGAAGCAAGTCCGAGTTCTATTTGAAATAGGGCGATATAAGGATGAGGTAATGTGTGATGTTATACCAATGCAAGCAGGGCATCTTTTGCTTGGTAGGCCATGGCAGTATGATCGAAAAGTACATCATGACGGGTACACTAACAGATATTCATTGGTGATGAATCAGAAGACATACACATTGGTGCCAATGACACCTACTAAGGTGTATGAAGATCAATTGAAACTACAACGTGAGGTTGAGAGAGAGAAAAAAAAAGTGATAAAACTGAGGGCCTACGTGGAAATTCTGAGACGCAAGTAAAAAGAGATGAAGATAAGAGTAAAGTGGTAAAAACCAAGAGAAAAGAAGAGAGAAAAGAAAAGAGAGAAAAGAATTTCTATGCAAAATCGAGCGAAATGAGGAGAGTTTTGATTCTGGACCGACCGATACTTGTACTTTTGTACAAGGAGGCACTGTTTACTACTAACGAACTTGATCCGAATTTGCCAAGCTCTGTCGTGTATTTGTTGCAGGAATTTGAAGATGTTTTTCTTGATGAACTTCCTGGAGGTTTACCACCGATTCGAGGCATAGAGCATCAAATCGATTTGATTCTTGGTGCACCATTGCCTAACCGACCCGCTTATCGAAGCAATCCTAAAGAGATAAAGGAACTTCAGCAGCAAGTTAGCGAATTACTAAAGCAAGGATATGTGAGAGTCTCTTAGCCCGTGTGCTGTTCCTGTTTTGTTGGTGCTAAAGAAGGATGGGTCTTGGCGAATGTGTGTTGATTGTCAAGCAATCAATAACATAACGGTAAAGTATCGACATCCTATTCCTAAGCTAGATGACATGTTGGATGAATTGCATAGAGCTTGCATATTTACTAAAATTGATCTGAAAAGTGGTCATCATCAAATTAAGATGAAAAAGGGGGATGAATGGAAAACTGCATTTAAGATTAAGTACGGGTTATATGAGTGGTTAGTTATGCTATTCGGTTTAACTAACGCACCTAGTACTTTTATGCGACTTATGAATCATGTTCTGTGTGCTTTTATTGGTCGATTTGTAGTTGTCTATTTTGATGATATCCTAATATATAGTCGAAACCTTGATGACCATATTGAGCATGTGCGAGCTGTTTTGCAGGTTTTAAGAGCTGAACAATTATATGCTAACCTAAAGAAGTGCTGTTTTGTAACTAACAAATTAGTATTTTTAGGTTTTGTTGTTGGTGCTAATAGAATACAGGTTGATGAAGAAAAGGTGAAAGCAATCCGTGAATGGCCAATACCTAAGACAGTAGGAGAGGTGTGCAGTTTTCATGGTTTAGCCAGTTTCTATCGTAGATTTGTAAAAGATTTCAGCACCATCGTCACACCTTTAACTGAGATTATCAAGAAGCACGTGGGTTTCACGTGGGGAGAAGAGCAAGAGAGAGCATTCAATCTGTTAAAGGATAAGTTAACTAACGCTCCTTTGTTATCTTTACCGAATTTCAGTACTACTTTTGAGATAGAATGCGATGCTTCTGGTACAGGAATTGAAACCGTTTTGATGCAAGGAGGATGTCCCATAGCGTATTTTAGCGAGAAATTAAGCGGAGTGATATTGAATTATCCGACTTACGATAAAGAGATGTATGCTTTGGTGCGAACTTTGGAGAATTGGCAACATTACTTGTGGCCAAAGGAGTTTGTGATCTACACCGATCACGAGACCTTAAAGTACTTGAGGGGGCAACAAAAGTTGAACAAAAGACATGCCAAATGGATGGAGTTCATTGAAACTTTTCCATACGTAATCAAGTACAAAAAAGGTAAGGAAAATGTAGTAGCCGATGCACTCTCTCGAAGGTACGCAATTCTAACCACTTTAGGAGCAAGGTGTCTAGGTTTCGAGCATATCAAAGGTTTATACGCTAGTGATGATGATTTTGGAAGAGTATTTGAAGCTTGTGAGCATGCTGCGTTTGAAAGATTTTATAGGCATGATGGATATCTCTTTCGTGAAAATAAGTTGTGTTTGCCTAGATGCTCTTTGCGCGAGTTGTTAGTGCGAGAGGCACATAGTGGTGGTTTAATGGGGCATTTTGGAATCAATAAGACTTATGAAGTGTTGCATGAACATTTTTTTTTGCCACACATGAAACGAAATGTCACACGAATTTGTGAGAGATGTATCGCATGTAAGCAGGCTAAGTCTACGATTAAACCACATGGTTTGTATACACTTTTGCCTATCCCGACGCATCCTTGGGTTGATATCTCTATGGATTTTGTGTTAGGATTGCCTAGGTCTAAGCATGGCAAGGATTCTATTTTTGTGGTTGTTGATCGATTTTCAAAGATGGCTCGTTTTATACTTTTGTCATAAATCTGATGATGCATTGAATGTTGCTGAATTATTCTTTCGAGAGGTTGTGCGTTTGCATGGCATGCCTTGGTCCATTATTTCTGATCGAGATACTAAATTTCTAAGCTATTTTTGGAAGACATTGTGGAAGAAGTTAGGTACACAACTTTTATTCTCTATTACTTGTCATCCACAAACTGATGGTCAAACTAAAGTAGTTAATAGGACTTTAGGGACATTGTTGCGTGCTATCATTAAAAAGAATATTAAGTCTTGGGAAGATTGTTTACTGCATGTTGAGTTTGCTTATAATAGGAGCGTGCATTCTGCTACTAAATTCACACCATTTGAGGTTGTCTATGGTTTTAATCCCTTAACTCCGTTAGATTTAACCCCTTTGCCTGTTGCTAAGCGTGTGAATTTAGATGGAGCTAAGAAAGCTGAATTTGTGAAGACTTTGTATGAGAAGGCGCGGTTGAATATTGAGCTTAAGACAGAGCAGTATGCAAAGCAAGCCAACAAAGGGCGCAAGAAAGTAGTGTTTGAGCCCGGCGATTGGGTTTGGGTTTATATGCGCACAAAGCGTTTTCCCAAACAACGACGCTCTAAATTGCTACCGCGAGGGGATGGACCATTTATGGTATTGGAAAGAGTTAACGATAATGCTTACAAGCTTGACCTTCCAGGTGAGTATAGTATTAGTGCTACTTTTAATGTTTTTTATTTGACTCTTTTTGATGCAGACGGTGATTTGAGGGCAAATCCTTTGCACAGGGGAGGGAATGATGTGGACATCGAACCCTATCGAGGAGGAGGTGCTAGGGACCCGTTGTTTTATCTGCCAAGCCCGATCACTCGAGCAAGAGCGAAAAAATTCAAACAAGCTGTCGGCATCATGGTTCAAGATATTTGGAATGGAAACAATCTGGATTCGAAACTTGAAGATTCTGAAGCTCCTTGGCGCAACATGATTACTCTTGGTCCAGCGAATTCCGAAGGAGCTTAGAATTGACGAACTCCGAATTGGCTCAAATTTGAATGGATGCTTGGAAACGAGCCGATGATCAATACTCACTACTTTAGTAGTGATTGATGACATTTTTTAGCGATTTGGAGTCGTTTAGATGAATTTTTAAGCCTATTTCTATTTTTGGACGAATTTTTAGTAATTAAGGTTATTTTTGTAATTTTAATCCTAGTAGGATTAGGACTAGGGTTAGCACCTTATATAAGGTTGCTTATAGAATTTTAAGAGGAGGCAATTACTCTTGGTCCAGCGAATTCCGAAGAAGCTTAGAATTGACGAACTCCGAATTGGCTCAAATTTGGATGGATGCTTGGAAACGAGCCGCTGATCAATACGCACTACTTTAGTAGTGATTGATAACGTTTTTTAACGATTTTGAGTCGTTTAGATGAACTTTTAGGCTTATTTCTATTTTTGGACGAATTTTTAGTAATTAAGGTTATTTTTGTAATTTTAATCCTAGTAGGATTAGGACTAGGGTTAGCACCTTATATAAGGTTGCTTATAGAATTTTAAGAGGAGGCAGAATTTTATATAGAAAAGTTTTCTTCTTGAGTTCTCTTGAGAACCAGATCTTATTAAGGTTTTCTTGTGGCGATCGAATTTAACTTATCGAGCAAGATCGCAAATTCTCTTGTTCGTGGCATTATAGCGTGGATTGGTTGACACAGGTTCGTCAACAGGTCGCGTTCATACTGAGATTACCAATCACAGGCTCGATTGGAGGTCGAGGTCAGCAATTCGTAACTCACAGATTTTTGTAGAACGATCATCTTCCGTACAGATTCATATCAAGCTGGATCGAATAAATACTCAAATTCTCCATAGCCATATTTAAAGAAAATGACTTGGTCATGGTTTAGTTCAAGAAAGGCTCGAAGATAGAAGATAAAAGGAGGCGCTTGAGAAGCAATATGTCGAGGGGCACGGCTCAGCAATTGATAGCCCAGAGGTAAAGGTAAAGGTCTTCTATACCCTTGCAGAGACAAATGGAGAAGATGACGATCACCTCTACTAAAAAGGGAAGGGAAATACAGAGCCATCCATGCCTGAAGTATCCAAAAAGTGCTCGAGATGGTTTCAGAATCCCCAAACTTCATTGCCCGAGAGGCGTGAGTAAAGCCTTTGTACAAAATTGCAAGAACAAGAGGGGCCAATGAAAGGCATTTTCCTGTGGCTAAGGCTGCGGCAATTTGCAGATGGTCTTTGCAAATTTAAGGGAAGTACTAAAGAACACATATTTTGATAGCCGAAAAAGCAGGAAAAGAAAACGCTTGTCTTGGGTAACAGGACCCAAAGTTTAGTAAAATCGAGATAAAAAATTACTGTATGCCAGAACATCCTTAGAAATGAAAGGAGTAGGCAATACATGCAAATCCTTGATAGCATGACTGACCAGTTCAAAACCTGTTATAGTAAATATATCAAGCATAGTGATGGACATATGTCCCCGGGGAAAAAAAGAAGCAATTGTTGGAAGAGAACCAAAAAGTGATGGCGGAGCCTAATAGACTGCATTCCAGGTCATAAGATGACATACTGACCTCAAGAGCGACGTCAATCCCATCAGCCATCCATGAAAGTTGAATTTCTTGATCGGCCTTCAAGCGAATAAACCATTTGTGAAAATCCTCTTCGTAAGAAGGGAAACCTCGAAATCGAGAAGACCCGGTGGACCATACATCCGTGATGGAAGAATGTTGCAATGTTAAAGTCTCACTGTGCTTATACAAGAAATGGAATTGGAGATTCATGGGAATATTAAGATGGTCCATGAAACTGGGGCCAGAGAGAAACAGTTGGCTTCATCCTCGACAACTTTCAATAAAAGGAAAGAGCAATTATCAACGCACGGGTCTTCTTTGAACTTGTCAAAAGCTGCGATGTATTCGCTAGCATAATATTCAAACATTTTGGATGCCATGAAAAATGATGGATCGAGATCAAAAATTGTTCAAGAAAGGATTTTTAGGGTTTTAAGAAGAAGACGCAATGGTAAAACAAAGCTCTTGTGGAAATACAAGATGAAGAAGATGATTCGAAAAGCCGCAACTGTTTGAAGAAAATACAAGGTAACGTGTCCAAAGAATATTGGATGAAAAATTCATATTGGTTGCTTGAAAGGACGTAGGGGGTAGAAATGCATGAGCATTGCTTGGAGATTCGTACACAAGCAACGTATATCTTTAAAAGAAATAAATTCAAATTTATTCCTTTTAAAAGGGGGCATATGTTGACATCCAAAATTACCCTTGGTGAGAGCGGGCTGATTGCAAGTCACAAAGCACAAAAAACGGCCCACATAGCATGAATCCGAAGAAAGGCCATGAGTCGGGCCTAAAAGATTTGGAGCAGTTATCGACAGGACATGTCATAGAAGTGTCAATAGATTGACAAGTCCAAGATCACGAGCCTTGCACATGACGTTGACAAGTTCAAAATCACGAGCTTTCCATATGATGTCGATGAATTAAGCACGTGGTGTTACATGGTAAAGAAATTCATTTCCACATGTCGAAAGGTAAAAACATCACCGTGGACGTGAAGATCAAGGAAGCTAAATAGTGAAATGTGGGAAACAGTAAGAAATTGGGAGACATGTGAAAGAAAATCAGCTATTACGTGATGCCCAAGGGGCATAAGCAACATCGACAAGTTAGGAAGCGGTTAAAGTGCGAAATGTAAGAAAGTAGGAAATAACTTTCAAGGAGAAGTAACCGATTAACAGTTATCAGGCTGTTCTATAAATACTCAAGGATTTTCAACTTAGACGGGACCCTCGCACAACACAACACATCTTTTATTTACCTTTACTTTTAAGCACATTAGGAGTAATCGTAGTTACAGCTTTCAGATTCCACGACGTAGATTCAATTCTGGCGAGAGTCTTTCTCGGGTCCAACATTATTGATTAAATTCCAATGTTATGTCACTAGTTCAGCGTCATCAATTAAATTCCAGCGTTGTGCTTGGAATATAATTGTTGATTAGATTCTAGCCATATTCTCTCAAGTCATGTCATTGATTAGATTCTGGCATACCTTGAATTGCAATGTCATATATTAATTGTGTCATTGATCAGATTTCAACATAGCTTGATCTCGACAATTGCAAGTTGTCATCTCATTATTAGTATTGTCAAGTTTGGTGTATTATTGAGCTAAGTTGTAAGGCACAAGTTTGGCTTAATAAATGCATTTGACATTCTCTATCCGAGCTTGATTCAAGACCCTAGTCTCCTCTAATAAAATCCGAAATGCAGCGTTCGATGAAAGATTTTCAACGGGATAAAACCGGTGAAACAGTATCTCAATCATATTTCGACATGGGTGAGCAGTGGTCCAAATTCAACTCGGATTGGGCCAGTTCATCATTGTTGTCCTAATCCAGATCAATACCGTTGCTCACCCATGTCGGCGATTGTCGGCGGGACTTGGACATAATAAGGTCGAGCATTGGATGGGCTGACGAAAGAGTTACTGGTATAAATAGGCCATGTCTAACATTGAACCAAAGCAATTTATTCATACCAGCCGAAGCCGTGAAAGATGTTTTTTGTGTTGGTTAAAAACCAAGAAAATACACAAATAGAGCAAAAACAGTGCTTGATTGGGCTAGGCTGAAATATGGAGCCACTTTCACTAACCAGCCCGAAATAGGGAGCCACTTCCACTAACCAGCCCCGAAAGGGGTTTAGATTAACATGATATCCAGTGCTTGTTGATTCTTCAGTGATAAGCATAAGTTTATAGTTTGTTTGTAGTGGATTGAAACCACCATCGAAGGAAACTGCCTTCAAACTTTTGCATATTACTACGAGGACCCGACAATCGAAAAGAGGTTGCTCTTTTTGTGATGGAGGTGAATTGTTTGTGTAAAATAGGCTGGAAGTTATGTGTGAGGTTGTGTCATTCATGTGGAAGGACGGTTGTGTTATACTTTTATCCTTGTAGGTTTTCGGACGTGACATCTTTTGGTATTATAATTTAGGTTATGATATTTAGATATAGATTTTATAAGACGTTGTGAGCTTATGTGTTAGTTTATAATGCATTAGTCTTTTGTTAGGTACCAGGATGTATGCTCTTTTATGGTCTAGATGACCATCGATTCCGATTCAGAGAAGTATGCTTCACCTTATAAGAAACAACAAAGGCAAACGAGTTGTTACCTTTGATACTAATGTATTTTAAGGTTCTCGAGGTGCGTTTGGATAAGGAGTTGCACAAGGCTAGGACTTTGGTAAGGATTTCGAATGCGGAGGAAATTAAATGAGGCAAGAGGATTTAAGTCCTGATTTGCAGGAAAGGAGCAAGACAAGGTGCTTAAGTTGATGGAGTTCATGAAGGTTTTGTTGCTAACTCTAAGGATGATCAACCAGAGCATATTCAGCAGGACAAGCTTCGTTTACGCAGAAGACAAGCCCCGATTGTTTTGCTAGTGAGAGTTGAGGGTGAATGACAAAGGGAACTTCATAATTTGTTTGATGGTTGAAGTAAGTGCAAATTTTGAGGATAAAATTTCTTTTATGGAGGAGAGAATGTAAAATATGGGATTTGACTAAGTCAAAACGGGAAAAGCAAGAAATAAAAAAGAAAAAGGAAAAGGAAAAGGAAAAGGAAAATGTGGGATGTTCAATTTATAAAGGGGAAAAGAAAAGCTATGGGGAGAGAGAAACGCACAAACGAGAAAGAAGAAAAGAGAGGAAAAGAAGAAACCAAAAAGGAGAAAGAAAGGGAAAGCAAAAAAAGGAATTTGGCGTACACGCCACGGAGGCTTTGTTAAGTCAAATCAACTACGTAGTGCAACACCCGGTAAGCGCTTGCGTCCTTTGTTCATCCAATCGGAGTAGTTATCGAAATTAGATTGTATATTTGAAATTTTGTGAATTTGAGCTGCGTAGTCTGATTTTTGAGTTGTTAAGTTATGGGATTTCATAGATATGGTAGATTTTGGCATTGTGGAGCCGTGGATTTGCGAGAAGTTGATTTGGAGCAATGGTTTGGTCAAAGTGAGAATTTAAGGTTTTGCGTGTGAGTTTTATGTTGTGTTTAGGTTTGAGTAATTGCTTGGAGTAAGCAATTTATTATCGCGTAGAAGTCGTTTTGTTAGCATTTGAGCTTAGTATAGTCATTTCGTAGTTGTTATAGTATTTTATTTGGTTTTGACGTCAATCTAATTGTTAGGATTATGATATCGTCGATTTGAACGAGTGTCGTTATTTAGTTTTTTGGGCATTTCTAGGTGAGTGATGTTATCTCTCTTTTGAGTTTGTGAACTCATATTTTGAAAATGACAAGTATGAAGACATTGTGTAAAGTATGATTTGGCTAAAAAGGCAAAGTGATGTTTATAGCGTATTTGATGTATAACTTTGGATCGAGCATGTACTACATTATTTGTTACTTGAAACGTTTAAGAAGTGTTTATGCAATGAATTGCAAAAGGTATCCGGTGGATGAGATGAGTTGTGAAAGATTGGAGAGAATAACAGCATTGGTGTCAAAACTTGTATACGGATGCCACTTTGGTACAAAAACTTCCATTTGGATCACTTAAGTGCCAAAAGTTGTGAAAAACGATCACTTAAGTGCCATTTCGCCGGAAATCTAACGTGGCGTTTTTTTATTAATTTTTAAGCTGATGTGGCTCGTCGGAGGCTGACGTGACATTTCTTTTCTTTTTTTTCTTTTTTTTTCTTTTCTTTCTTCTTATTTCCGATAGTCGGCGTCTGGCCATCGGCCATGGCCGGCTTCCCTGGGCGTCGCCTTCCTTCGAGCGAGGCCACTGTGGCCTTGGCGAGGGCCAGCCTCGTCGAATCTGGCGAGGCGAGCCCTCGCCAGGGCTCGCCCTACCTAGTCGACGATTGAGGTTGCCTGGGCAGGGTGAGCCTCGGCCAGGTGACGCCCAGCAAGGCCGCCGTGGCCTCAGCGAGGGCCGGCCTTACCGGATCTGGAGAGGCGAGCCCTTGCCGGGGCTCGCCCTGCCCAGGCGACGGTCGAGGTCACCTGGGCAGGGCGAGCCCCGGCGAGGGCTTGCCTCGCTAGATCCGGTGAGGTTAGCCCTCGCCGAGGCCACGGCGATCTCGCCGGGCCTCACCTGGAGGAAGGCGACGCCCGGCGAAGCCTACCATGGCCGGTGGCCGGTGGCCGGACACTGGCCACTGGAAATAAGAAGAAAGAAAAGAAAAAAAAAGAAAAGAAATATTAAAAAAATTAAATTATATACATGGAAATGCCATGTGTCATTAAAATTTAAATATAAATGCCACATATTAAATTTGATCGGAATTTCTCGCCGTTGGCACTTAAGTGATCGTTTTTCTCCAATTTAGCACTTAAGTGATCGCCGGAGTAAACTTTTAGCACTTAAGTGATCCAAATGGAAGTTTTTGCACCAAAGTGGCCTCCGTATATAAGTTTTGGCATCAATGTTGTTCTTCCTCCTGAAAGATTGTATATTTTATTTTGTAAATCGATTTGTGATATCGATTATGGATTTTGCTTTGAAACAATGTTATTGAGAGTTTGGGTTGGTACTCAATATTGATGTGAGCCCATTAGGAGGCTTATGGGTATGCATACGGTTAAGAGATTCTTGTGGGCCGTGCCACTAACTTATAATAGGTGGAGACCTTTTCAGAGGAAATTTTGGTCGCCTTATCACAAGGCGCTGTGTTGTGATCATGGTTTGAGATTGAGCAATAGATTGGTTAATGGATGGACTATTGACATGTGATTTGAGATTGGTCGTTGATATAGACCATTGGCGTGTGAATTTGATGATATTGATCAATGAACTTGATCATTGATGTTTAAATTAAGATAATAATTTAAATGAGTATTTCTTATTTATATATAACTTTGTTGAATGAAATAATATATATTTGGATTGTTCTAAACTTATATATACATATTTTTTGGTTGATTATAGAAACTCTAATCTTGTGACCAACTTATGGGTTTATCATATATATATTTTGATAACATGCTCGAAGTTGTGTGTGAGGTTGCATCCTTCGTGTAAAAGGATAGCCGTGTGATGCCCCTGTCCTCGTAGGATTCAAGATGTGATAGTTTGTGTGGTCTCTTCTTTGATATTGATCTTACTCTATGTCTAGTATTTGTCACAAAGATCTATAGAGAAATTATTTTTATTCTTCTCTAGTTGTAGTAGAAGAGTTCTTGTACAATAATATCAGCTGTGCGAGTTTGGGAATGATTCTTCAAAATTAATGTCCTTTAAATTTCTGTTCTTTGAATCAATGTGTATAATGCATACACTGCCTCAGTCAATTGGTTCACTTTCAAAATGACTGTCTCCTCCTTAATTATGCGACATGTTATCTTAGAGTGAAGATACTCAAGATAAGTATAGTTTCTTGCATGATCTTGCTTTTGCCAAAGTATGAACTTTTGAAACTGATAAATGTTGTTGCAATTAGTCAAAAGAGGACCATGACAGAATAGCAAAAGCGAGGGTTTATTTCGTAAGGTTTATGGTCCAAGTACAGAGTGAATGCATAGAGCCAAGGAGATAGTCATATAATTTTGTTATCCCGGTTGACCAGCATTACGGATCATAGAAATGTTTCATTTGTTAAACATGAAGCTAAGTGTGACAATATTGCACTTCTCTTAGGTAGCGTTCTACGTGTTTGATCACTTTGCTCCTTGCACCCAAAAAGGGGTAGCAACAACAACAATGCAAGAGATGAAATGAAATTGAGAATGGCTTAATTTACCTTCTATCCTTAATTTACCTCTACTCCCATTGCTTGAGGGCTGAGATGATGTTCCTGGATTGCCCAAAGTATTTTTCATAGTTTGTTGCAAAGGTTGTTACGGATTCTAAGTGGATGTGATGGAATGGCCACTAGATAGTTAAGTATTTGTGTTGAAATTCTAGCTTTATTATGGAAAAGCTTTATCTGGTGCTCTTAGCAAATATTTTTTCTTCATATATTCTTTCTTTGATCGGACTATACAAGTTTTGCAGTACTTATCATATCCTACCGTCACTTATATCTATTATTTACTTTGAGTTTGGTTACTGGTAAACATTTGCGTTCCAACGAGTAAATCTTTGGGATTGGCTTGTGCTGGGACAAATACCTTATAATGTTTTGAAGTTGACAAAATAATCAAATGCTACTAATGTATTTAATGTTGACTAGGTGAGAAATATACAAGCCGTTATGCAGATGATGTGCCAACATGATGTTTAGATTTTGAGTTCTTTATCAAATGCAAACAAGACATTGGGTGTAGAGGTGTCTACAAGCTGGTTGTACTTTAGTAGAATGTGAACAAGCCTAGAACATAGAGTTCGATAAAGTTTGGAAGTACCATGAATAGGAGATTAGTGAGGAAAAGCCACGATTTTCAATATACTTGGAAGGACTAGAAAATAGAAGCTAGAACGAAGTTTATATACTTTGCCTATATCAAAGGTATCCAAAATATGAAGCAAAAGACTAACGAAAATTGAATGGACCTTTATGGAGGTAAACAAGTCATGAGGAACGGGAAGTTTGTGGAGACTTGGAGGTACGAAACAAGATGAACAATCTACGGGAACTACATCACTATCGTAGTCAAAGTGTCTAAATTGGCTATAACCAAGAATTTTAATATAACCGAGCATGATAATATTGTGTAAGTTGGATATCTGCAAAGTATTGTGAGAATTGGATATAAACAAAATGCTGCTGAAATTGGATATAAGTAGAAACTTGGCGAGTGTATGATATTATCAGATAAGTGGAAAGCTAGATATAACGAGAATTGCCAATATAAGCAAAAACGCTTACACTACCTGTGACATGAATCTTGTCACGACTTTCAAGATTATTGTTTTGAGATATTTTATCCCATCCCTTGACAGCTTACGATCTGGTATGGATTCTTTAATTAGTAGATTTTGAATGACGATCAATCTAAAGTTTATCTATGCAAAATAAATCAAATTATGCGAGATATCTTGATTGATTCACAATCATTCATAAGGCAAGATACTTTCCATAATCGAACCTCGCCACTTTTGGAAACCAATAATTGATTATTTGGGCGACCAATTCTATGGAATTTTGATTGATCGACTTCAACGGCTAATTGATCTTCTCAATAATTTTCCTATGGTTTGATTGGAGATTGATCTTCTTGAAGATTGTCCAATGGAAAGATTAGGTAGGAGTAGGATAAAAGGAGATCAAGGCACCGAAGAAAGATAGAGATCAAGAGTTCAGAAATCCAAATTTAGAGAGAGTGTTAGATTTTACATTTGCCTTATGAGAGCATTCAATTTGTAGTCTTTTGAGAAGTGTAGGCAATGTTATAATTTGTGCTTAGATGTGAGATAACGAGACCTATCAACTTGAGTATAAACAGTACCATAAGCCCCACATTTACCGTAACTTCAAGAAGATTTTTTGTAGAATTCAGCTAGTGGGTTGCTAGTTTGGGAGAATAGACGTATGCTTACACAAAGCCAAGCCACTTCTATTTATTTGAGAGTGTTCATACTTGTTTTTCTTTTTGCATGTGCATCATGCGTGTGTGAAAACTAATTTCAATTTCAAGGAAAAGTTCTAGATTTTGAGGATACTTTGCCTTTCATTAGATATTTTTTAAACTTTAGTTACTTAGAGAAGAAGGACGGTTGCATGTGACATGTTCAAAGATAAAGTCGGTTGCAACAATAGTCTCTCGTCACTAGGCCTGTGAAAACGGGTGGGTTAGGTCGGGTATGAGTTTAGTCGAAAATGGTGTAACCCAAATATTCTATTTTCATATAAAACAATTCTAGTGATCACACCCAACTCGACCGGACTCGTACGCCAATCCTTATTAGTTTTCTCCGGAAATATGAAAATGGTATATAGAAGAAAAACGAATTAATTGCAAAACAAATTAGACATGATAATGTCAGCAAATAAGAAATTTATAATAAAATTTGACGAATCAAATTACTAGAGCACATATCTTAGCGCTATAAATTTAATCTAATTTCGTTTTGAAAAGAATGTTTTTTTTACTTATTTTATAAAATGGAAAACAAATCCTTGAATAAATTAAAAATTCATGGACCACGTTGCATATTGGACTAAAGTTTAGGTACTCTTTGTGTCAATATCCCATTAATTATTATAGCGAAGCAATCAGATTTTTCCAATGCTTAATATGGCTGGGTCGATATCTTCCTTCTCTTAAATGGACATTAAAAATTGAATGAGATATATTTGTCTGGATTGCATGCTTTTTTTACCAAGAGAGGTGACAGTTCATTGCTTGTAAACGAGAGATATTTGTCTGGATTCCATGATTTATTTACCAAGAGAGGTGACTTTTCACTGCCTATAAAGCAACTCGAAATGGGTAATTACCATCCTGCTATACTTCCTACATCTTCTCTCAAGAATAGAGAAATATGTCTGCTTGCCAAAAGCATCCTTACCCGACTTGTTACAGTTGTTGCTGCGATTCAGGTACACACCAATTCATTCCCTCTAAAACGAAACAATGGGTAGTTTAAGGGATCTCGTCTGCGTATCATTCTTTTGCTCTCCTGTAAGTGCCTTCTGCATTGTCTCCTCAAAGCATCGTGCTAACACGCATCTGAGAAAAGGGCCATCTGTTTCGTGTCGATCAACAGGATACAAATCCAGTTGGCCGGAGCTGGTGGGACAAAACATAGAGAAGGCAAAGGCGACGATCGAGCGGGACAATCAGCTGGTGACGGTGGTGATCTTATGACCGGGGTCCGAGAGGATCTTTGACCATTGTTGCAATCGGGTTTATGTTTGGGAGGATGACAATGGCAATGTGAAGCTTGCACCCGCCGTTGGATAAGTGGAGATAATGTGACACGGGATTGTTTGCCGTTTTCTCCTAATGATAATGGTCATGAAGCTATTTGATATGAGGCAAGATATCTTTGAAGAATACATGCTCCTCAGGCACTCGATACATGAAGTGCCCCGTAGCTGAGTGTGTTTGTTTGTTTGTTTGTTTTTTTAATAGATTTTCTTTAAAAAAATTATCTTTTGCCCAATCTGTCATAAGCTTTTTCCAGGTCAATTTGATAGCACAAAATCTCCTTTTGCCAAATGGTATCTTCATTATATACATATAACTTCTCTAATAGTGACAGCACTATTATGAGTTCTTGTCACGACCTTTCCGGAGTGAAACCATAGAGGGGACGTGACACGAATGGTATCTATTGCACGGCCGCCCTTGGGCTGAAGACAGGTTCTCCCAAACCCCAATGATCACAACTTGGTTTACACTCAATTTATTTTGTAATTTGGTTTTTCTTTAGGAGTGGTAACTAATCCACTATCGGCCAATTAGAGGCCGAGTAAGATGTAGGAGCCCATTTTACTTTCGCGAATCAGAAATTCATGGCACAATCTAGTACTTTTTCTTCGTGTGATCTTTCACATTTTTTTAAAATTTTTTTCTTAAGACATGCAAATCTATATGATCATGCAAAGGTACTCATATAGCAAAATTTAAACAAGACAATATTCAAGCAAGGTATAACGGTGACAAAGCAAGTAAAAGTACGTAAAGAAAACAACCAAGCTGTATCGGGCAAAATTATACATAAACGAAGAGTAAATATACAAATGTCATATGCCATGTAAATAATGTACTAAATGAAATACTTTCATAAAATGAGCCAATTAACATGGAGATAGAATATAACGTTATGCAACCGAAAATGCAAAGCAATCCAAAAAGAGCAAATCTTTTTTATAGTGTGAGTATGGCAATAAATCTATATTTCCCTAATATGCACCCCTAGACATAAGTTTATGATTTTTTAATGAAAATGCAATCTAAAATTATTAGCATACTAGATGTATATGAGCTAAAGAACTATACACCATATGAAATTAATTGAACATGAAAATGTGGGAAAAATTGTCCAAAAAGTCTTAAACTTATTGCTCTTTTTTTTTAATTCAGTCCTAAAATTTTTAATTTTATTAATTGAGTCCTCAACCTTTTCGCATTTTGCCAATAGAGTCTATTTAGCTAATTTTTATCGAAAATCACTAATGTGGATGCTAGCCGTGCTACATGACATGACCAACACTTACGTGAATAATTTTTAATAATACTTTAATAATTTTAAAATTATTTATTTATTTTCTTGTTTTTCCTCTTTTCTTCGTCCTCCAACCGGTTGCCAAGTCTAGGTGATGGCAGGACATCGGCCAAAGGCAACCATAGGCGAGGGTTGCTCTCGCCAACTACAGGCAAGGGCTTGCCCGAAGCTGGCGAGGCTACCCTCGTCATATCCCGATGAGGGTGATCTCGCTTGAGGTCAACGAGGGTTGCCAGCTCCTGGTCGAGGTCTAGCGACCCTTGCTGACCATTCCCCTACCCTATCACTGGGCGGAGCCCAATGACCCCCTGCCTGGTTCTAACTTCTTATTTTTAAAAATTTTAGTTTATTTTTTAATTTAATTTAAATCAAATTTGTATTAAAATCAAATTTGGATTAAAATGGTGTCGTTTTGGCAATGTCATCGCCACGAATGATAGCGAAAGTAATAGAAAATCCACATCATCATTTTTGTTAGTCAAGTTGGACGGAGTTAATGGAAGAACTCAATTGCATCAATTTGACAAATTTTAGGACTTAATTATACTTTTTGCAAGTTTTATTATTCAACTGCACTTTTGTGATAAGTTTTAGGATTTTCAGTGAACATATCTTATCGGATAATTAGGTGTAATTTGGTCAAAATTCTTCGCAAAGCATGTTTTTTTTTTTCCAATCATTGAATCAAATATGCCCAAGAGGCCTGCAAATACCAACACACATCCACGTTTAGCAGCCCTCCCATCGAAATGAAAAGTTCCAATAAAGGAGTTTGATGGATTGCCAAGCAAGCACAATCGGTCGCTCTCACAAAGTGGCGCTTGTGCTTGACTTGAGTTTTCCTAAACTCTACTAATCACAACTTAAATTCTTCGATTAATTATGAAAATTGGTCTTACTTTTGGAGCCACAACTAACCTATTAAAGGTTGGTTAGGAGTCAAGTAAAACGCGAGAGACTGATTTACGTTTGTGAACCAAAAATTTTGGTATGGGTATTTGATCATGCTAAAGATTTATCTAACACCCGAAATCAGTGCATTTTCACTTTTTGAAAATATTTGTTCATGCAATCTCGTTAATTTCTTAAAGTCTTAAGTGCATATGTCTACATGTCCATCGGCAATCAAACTCATATAACAAACTTCGAACAAATATTAACAATCAAATAAATAAGAGAGGCAATTCCTAAACTAAATGGTGAATATAAATATTAAACCAATTGAAATGAGATTGGATCAAAAGTATTCCTAAGATGCAATTACTGCCTAAACGCCATACCAATTTTTTTTTCTTTTCATCTTCTTCACTTATCCTATGATCCGGATCGGCATTGGAGCCACCATGATGAACTGGCCGGTTCTCAGGTTGAACTAGGATCATCGCTCACCCCTATTACCGGGGTCGATTGTGCTTGGACATATCGTGGTGGGCACAGGTTGGGGTGACAAAAGAGTTTCACAGGTATAAATAGGCCATGTTTGACATAGAACTAAAACAATCTGTCTACACCGGCCCCAAGCTGCAAAAGATGTTTTTTCGTTTGGGTTATGAAAACCAAGAAAATACACAGACGGTGCAAAAATAGTTCTTGGTTGGGCTAGGCCGGAAGATGGAGACACTTCCACTTGCCAGCCCAAAAGGGTTTTAAAAAACATGAAGTAGCCGTTTCATGTATCAGAGAAATAAACAACGGCCACTATGGAAGAAGTAGCCATTTTCTACTTTGTCTTGCCCATGTCTGTTCTCTCCAGATCTTGATCCTCAAACCCCCCCCCCCCTCTTGCCTTTCTACAAAGACAAGTTTTCCATTCATTTTGGTTGGAGGCTGCAGTCAGAATCTGTTGGTTTCTTTAAGCTAGATCACATGGACAATTGACTCTGTGAAATGCGGTCGATGTCCTTTTAAATTCGTACCTCATTATGCGAATGTGCATAAATTTTTGGTACTCTGGAAAAGGTCAACTGTGATAGTATCTACTCCGGATAGAATTCGTACTGATGCTCGAGATAGCTTCGCACATCGAATGGTCCAGCAATCATTCGGTGTCGCTTGGATCAATTTGGAGTTTGTTTTATCAGCTCATCACGTAATTCGAGTGGTTTTTCACAAAGCTGAACGGAACACTGCTTTCTGGTGGTCTGAGATCATTATGATCACCTATGTCCCTCCAAAAGTCAACCAATGTTGCCTTCATTGTCATCTTCTTGGCTTTAATTAAGTTCTGTAAGGACGTCCCCAATCAATCTTTTTCCTGCTGTAACCTCACAACAACCAAGGAAACAATATCCTAAAATCTAAAAAGCCTGTCTTATTCATTTGGTACCCATTACAGATGGCAAAAAATTGAATAGAAAAAGACATAATCAATTGATTATTCATACTGATTGAAGCACCGTACTAGACACAAACAGGCCCGACGAAGAAACACTTGGCTTGTCCCATTCAAGTTGGGACTGGCTAACTTACAGGCTTCTAAAGAATTTCATTTGGGTCAGCTCTTTTGTTCCCCATACCTGCCCCAGATAAAGTACAGAGAAATCAAACTAGGAAGCTAACTGTTCCATTCAGGTTTTTTCCAAGAAATTTTTTTGCAGCCAATGATCATCTCTTGATTTTGCCAAGTGCGATCGAATTATACAGAACTGATTGAACCCAAAGTTTTCGATCTTTATTAATTTCAGGTACATTAACGATTGAAGATGAACTACTTGATGAACTGACAGAGGAAGATGCACTGCATTATTGCTGAACCACTGTACTTGGCCTCAGATGAGTCATGAACTTCATGGGCCACAGAGAAAAGAGCTTCCAAATCTTCACATCATTCAAAAGTCTCCCACTTGGTGGTTACTACCACTGGATCCGAATTCCTTGGTGTTTGATGCGTCCCCGGTATCAGGCCTTCAAATTTCACCTTCTTCTTCTTGGCCTGCTTCGTTTTTGTAGGTTTGATAAATTGTCCAAGCGGACTTTTCAGTTTCAGCGCATCTAGCATTTCTATATGCTCCTGAATTTTGCTCACCTTCAATAGTTGAAGAGCAAATGAGCAGAAAATTAGTCCCTCGAAAAATCAACATATACTGTGTTCAAAATTGTGGGATGACTAGAGAGTTTTGGATGCGTGGCAGATACCATTGGCAAAAGGCAAATGACCATCATATGAAAAGAACTTAAGAAATGTACCTGCAATCTTTTCTGTAAATTCAGATTTCCCTGAACTACAAGCGAATCCAATTTTATGTACAGTTTCATCAAGGCATCGGTAAGCTTCTCGACATCCATGCTTTCGACTTTCCCACCTTCGGAAGCCACCTTTTTCAAAGCCAATACCTGTAAAATCTCTCCAAAAAAAAGACCAGATGATCAGTCTCTATATCTTCTAATAAGGACAATCCTTTGAATTGAATATTACCTTCTCACTCATATTGTCAAGTTCCGAGCTGATTTCTTCCAATGTCTTTGAAGCCTTCTCTATCCTCACCTTCTTCAGCATCTCAAGGCATCGTCTTTCACGGCCTAAAATGTCCTCGACCAGAACAATCTTTGATCCATCTCTCACTCCTACTACATCGAGATATTGTTTTGAGCCTCTCTCTTTCTTCTTGTATATCAATTTCTGGTCCTCACGATGCAACCCAGTTGGCTCTGCCAACTTTTTCTTCAATTCCCCTATATTAATCACCAAAAAAGGAAAAGAGCACTTATTTATACAAACAAAACCGAAACCTTTCCTTAGTTCAGAAAACGATGGCCTAGATTTTGCATCCAAAGGAAGGATTCCAGAGTGGGGAAATTTCACTTACCAAAGCTGGCTTGAGGGCTGATAAGAACCTCATGACATGCTGGGCCATGCTTGACTTTGACTCTGATGTTGGAGACCTGAGCTCGATTCTGGCGTTCCGTCTCAGAACTCGCCCTCATCTGCACCATCATGCCTCCTGGCCTGACCTCCCACACATCACCACCCTCTTGAGCTAGATTATCGTGTCTGCCATGGACCGAGCTTCTTCTTCTCTCGACCCGCGAAGACATTCTTGAAGTGTGCTCTACGTTAAGAGGGTGAATGTTCTTGAACATAGTTTGGTCAAAGGATGACTATGGGAGAAGAAAGAAGCCTCGGCAATGATGAGATACAATGGAATCAGGGAACCCCAGTTGTCAGAAGCTGGTTGAGAAGAACGTGGCGTGAGAATTTGCATAGTCCAATTGAAGGAGAGTAGAAGGGCCTAGCTTGAAAGCGAAAGGCAATCATATTATAATGCGTAAGTTAGGATCATTGGAAGATGAACGATGATAACTAAGCAGACTCTCGTCCATTTGTCAGTCAATCTTTCGATTGAGAGAGAGAATTGATAAATGCACAAGAAATACGTTTGGCAAAAAAGTCCAAGATGGAAAGTCAATTTTGGGAAGATGGGCACCCCGAACGTGGATTAGAGATAGTTTGATGCATTTAAAGTAATAAATCGAAGGATATTATTCAAGCCAAAAACAGCCACGGGATATAAACTGCAAGTTTTCAAGTGATGGATATTATTCCAAAATTGAATGCGTTCTGTAACATTTTGTTCGTAATATATAGAATTAAATAACACGGTTGCAGACTTTTAATGTGTTTTCGTGTTGTGTCGGAAACTCCTAAAAGAAAACTAGTTTTTTGTAAATTCTAAATAAATAAAAGGATGAAAAAATCACGTATAATCCCGCCGATCACATCTTGGGGGCTTACCCGGTGGCATTGGTCTTGTACTCCACCACCCCGAGGAATAGTCCATTGCACGTGGGATACCTCGGTTATAAAAAAAAAAATCACGTATAAATTATTTACACCAATTGCTAAATAGATTTTGCAGCAGAGTTTCAAAATCGTTGAAAAGGAAAAGTAGAGGGGAAAAGCTCGGGTGCCGTTTCTTGTCGCATTCGTTTAGGAGCAAGATCAAAAATAGGTCAGTTCAGTTTTGTCAGAATTCTTCTAGCCGAGTCTCATAAAATCCAAATTAACAAAAAAGCCCTTTCAAACCAACTTAACCAAGCACATAGAATGAGAAACCCTATTAATGTACAACAATATCTCCATTAGGGTAAAAGACAATAATTCTGGTGCAATTTTCTATTTTGAGAAACTTAATCCCTATGTTTAAAACTTTACTAATCTCTTTTTAGTGATACCATTTTCATACTCGTGATTATCATATTATAGTATATAATTTTCTTTGGATCGAATTTTTCCCTTGCGTTTTTTTTTAGTATTTAAGGACTTTGCTTAATAGGATTTGAGCAAATCCCAAGTGAGATTTTCTTTTCACTGAGTAAAAGAGTTGCTCAGTTTCGTTGAAAATTTTAGTGGTGGTGTGGCACCGGTTCTCTCGAAAGAGCAACATTGCCGTTAATTGACCGATTCTCTCTAAAAAAATATATCTTTAAAAAATGTTGATTGGCAATCATTACAAACGAAAAGTATACATTTTTTTTTATTTTCAATAGAGATGATTAGGCATAAATTGTTATTGATAACTAGAATATTTTCCATTGACTAATTTATCCAAAAGCAATACAAACAATTTTTTTTTTGAAAAATTATTTTTTTTTCAATAATTTATTTTCCTTAAAAGAAATGCATGGGCCAGCATGTTGAGCCAGTGAAAGTGGATGGAACAAAATTATTTTCTAAGATGGGAATAATCTTGCTAAGCTAAAGATTAACTTATAGCTCTGTCGAATTATTTAGACCATTGACTGCGTCAGTCTTCACTATGTTGTAGTTAAGAAAACTAATAATGAAAAACAAACAGCCATCAACCCACAACGTAGAGGCTTAATTCCCCCCAAAAAAGGTATCAATTTTACATTAAGTGACAATTCCGATCCGAGCTATCTTTTTGTCCAATGAAAAATCACTAGCTTTCACTTAAATCTCAAATCTGGCCCAAACAATTTGAAAATTTCATATCATAAGGGCTAGATTTGGAATTCGAGTAAAAACTAGTGCTAAAACGTTCGAGCCAGAATTGTCACCCAAGGTAAAGTTTGTGTTTTCTTTTATTGGAATTAGCCCCAAGACTATATATCTTAAGTAAAATCCAAAAGCCACTCCAACCTCAAACTTTTACCCAAAAAAGAAAAAAGAAATCCATTAAAATCCCATTCATATATGTAAGATAGATACCCCATGAAAATAAATGGGCCTAAATGGGCTCGGCCCATTGACAGCCCAATCAGGGCTCAAACTCTCTTTCCGTTCCTCTTCTTTCCTCTCCCTGGTCGCCGTCTTCCTCCTCCTCCAGACGCTTCGAGCTCTTTGATCCGCTCTACCGACTCGGCAATCTCGGCGGTCTTGGAGCTGATCGCGCCGTCCGGAGCACCGGGACGAGACGAGGGGCGCCGTCGCTCGTACCAGCTAAGCTTGTGCTCGAGGAGCTTACTCGTCTCTCTCTACGGTCGCCTTCAGCTTCGCCGCGCCGGAGCTCGAAGTTCCCAGGTTGGTGTTCTGTTTCAGCTCTTCCGCAGGCTCGTCGACGATGTGCTGCTACGAGGTCGTAAGCTAATGGGTAGTCTCTGGATTCATGTGAAGACGACTGGATATCTCTCGGTTAGTGCGGGGGGGGGGGGGGGATTTGTACTGGCCCCGTCTCGGGGATGTTGGTATTAGTCGCATTGGATTTGTTCTGAATTGTTTGTTCATCAAGAAGATGTAGCGAGCAATCATCAAGACGAAACGAGCCGATTTCAGCTGTGCGTGGCTGGTTTTCAGGGGCTTTGAGGAGTTCGTCATTCAGGAAAAAACTTCTGTCGATTGTGCTAGGAGCAAGATAAAAAGAAAATAGGAAGAACACAAAACGTTATGTCGAAGCACAAAGATTGTGCTTTAACAAATCTTTTCACTGAAAAAGAGACTTTTTTTTTATGCACCATGAACGTTGTGTAAAAATCGACCCGTATGTAGGGGCTTGTGCCTTTGCTTGAGTTCATCGTTCAATTTCGATTCAAAAAGTCATGGGTCAGTCATATGTTTGTTCTTTACCTAATACTGCAGTCGTATTTGCCACTTCGTTTCATTGATGACAGTGAACCATCAAGTTTGACATCGAATGATGATGACGCTAGTAGTTATGGAAAGACATTGAAACTACAAGGATTTACTCATTATGTTGGTCATATTTTTGGGTTCAGAAGATATTACCTTGTCTTAAGGCTTCGAGCCCATATGTAGATTTGTCCAAATTTTAGTGCAGCCTTCTGATCCTTTTAGAAATCATGTTGTTCTGCTCTTGTACTTCTGATCTTATTGTAATGGTTGGATGGCGATAGGGTAGGATGTCAAATTCATGAGCTATTGGCTAATCAACTTCAGATTATTAAAGCTTCATTTGTCACGACATAATCTTCATTGGGTTAATCTGTTTACTCTATGTCTAGTGCAGAAGCCTTAAATTAGTGCCTGTCGCTTGAATTATTGGGGAAAACCAGTGAAAAGACTTAAATGAGGAAGCCTAGCCCTAATGATGGAGCGGCAACTTCAAGCAAAAGAAAGTTTGATGATAGTGAAGAAAGTGAATTGTCTACCTCAGAAGATGTTAGTAAGCTGAAGTGACTGCCTATGCATTTGTGATAATACATATATGAAGTAACTGTTAATTCTAGGTCAAACTTCTAGTGCTAGGAAATAAATTGCTTTAAATTTTATCAGGAGGAGGAGATAGAGCGTGAGTTGGCAGATGTGACATTTGAGGAATTGCAAAAGGCTCGATCTGATGGTTCTCATTCGGTTTACAAAAAACCCAATGAAGAGAAAAAGCCTAAGAGGGCTAACAAAAATAGGTATTTCTTGTATTTGGGATGTTCTGTGGTATGTGCGTGTGCATCGAGTGTATTACAGATGTTGACTCGAGTTACCTTTTAAGGCCAATGGAAGCTAGTTGGAAGAAGCCTGTTGGGAGATTTAGAGAGGTCATCCAGGCTCCTAAGAAGGTCAGCTTTTGTTCTGCTGTCATCATTGAATATTGCAGTAAGCTATGTCCTTACTACGCATTGGTTGAGATACTTATAAATTGTATTAATGTATTAGCTCCTGCAGCCTTTGATACCAATCTTGATATAGTTGCTAATTTCTAATGGCTTGAGTTTGTCTCCTATATGTTTTCATTTTGGTTTTTGTGCTGTCTTCTTATTTACCTTATGCATTTGCTGTTGTTTCTGTCGTTGCTTCGTGATCTTTGCTTTATGGTCATGTAAATGAACATTTATCACCTATATAATTAGCTTGCATTACATGGAAGGGTAGACGGAACATTTTGAGCTTTTATAGCTTTAAGTTTATAGTCTTTCTTGCAATGCCGATGTATAGTTTGTTCACATGTATGTTAGTTTATTCATTTGTTCTTGCTATTTGACTAGGTTATATTATGTTATTTCCAGGTTGCATTGGATCCTCGTTTTGAATCTCTATGTGGTGTACTGAATGTGGAGGGGTAAACCTGCATTACTTCCTTTCCTCATTTGATGTGTTACATGAAACTTCTTCCTTGAATTAGAGGATTTTATTTTGCTTATCCAGAGATTTTGTGGAAAGGCATCTTACTGTTAGTAAGGTCATCGTAACAGAGTAATACATTCATCTACATCAATGACCATGGTTTGCCAGAAAAGGTTTTCATTTCAATAAGCAAGAATACTTGATAATTATTTGCTTATTTGACTGCTTTTGACCACCCAGTTGGTGTGGGTCATAACGCTGTTTCTTCACATTCAATATCAGTTGCTGTTTTGCACCATCCCTTACGAGTGATTTTCATTGGGCCTTTAGTTTATGTAGAATGTAATGAAACATAAAAGCAGAACTGATTGATTGCCTAATTGCAACATCGATTGAACTTGTAGATGGTTTACAATATTGTTATTAGACCTACCTTGGGAATGAAGGATTTTTGCAGGTAAAATTTGTCTTTGTGAGACAAATTATAGTTATAGATGCATTCTGAACAAGGTTGCTTGGTGTCTCATGATACGTATGCTTAGACTTTCTTCTGGGGCTGAATCATGTAGTGGATGCATTTCCAGAGTGCAAAGAAGTCGTATATGTGATCCTTAGTGAAAAAATACCAATACTTTTTTGCATAATTAACGAGAAATGAAAATTTTTTGCATAGATATAGCAGGATTGCTTTTTCCTTGTTTTAGTTTCTGTAAAAAACGTAAGAATTCGAAAAATTTGAATGATTCTCGGCTGCAACTCGAGTACATCTGGCATGTAAAATTTGAAATAGACTCTATACTCTGTCCCAACGTTCTTGTGATCATATTCATATGTCATGCTTTCATTAATTTTGACCATGTTACTATCTTCCTCAATACTTTATCTTGCTTTGAGCAATGCTATACAATATCTTCACAAGCATTTCTGCGTTATAGGTTCAAGAAGAGATATGGTTTTCTTTATGAGAATGAGCTTCCTGCAGAAAGAAAGGTAAATTTAACTGGCATTTGAGATGAAATTGTCAGTTGTGCAATGTCTTTATTTCATCTGATAAATGGGTCTTCTGGACATGCAGGAATTACAGAAGCAGTTAAAGAAATCAAATGACCCTAATGTCATTGATGAATTTAAAAGTCGAATTGCTTGGATTGTGAGTCCTTTGTTAAATGCGAACGTGTAATGTTGCAGTAATACCATTTTCTGGTGTATCCTGTTCATTCTTTTCCCTTCATATGCTGAGCCAACAGGACAAGCAATTGAAGTCAGAGACAGGAAAGCAAACAGAGGCTGCAATTCTCACTGAGCACAAAAAGAAAGAGAGAGAAGCTGCAAAGCAAGGGAAAAGACCATTTTACCTTAAGAAATGTACGTCTTCAGACTCTCTCATGGTCTGTGTGCACATGCACTTTTTCCGCCCTCTTATGATAGGGATTTTTGTGTCTGGATATGGGGAAGGCATGATATTATTGTTAATGTTGACTATCAAGCTGATTTAAGTTCAACACACCTTAAAATGAGTATACAAAGCTACTTCTTTGGCAAATTATCTTGCAGATTAACTGTCCCTCCATGTCCTTGGAAAGTTTAATCGGAGTGCATATTAATGTTGGTCAAAATTCCCATGGTGATGCTTTGAGATACATAACAGTGTTGTGAATTACTTCATCGATGATTGCATTGGAGGCAGAAGCACAATGGTGCCGGAAGGTGGCAGAATGGGTCCATATAATTGTGGGCGTGATGGAGGCTAGTGGTTTAGATTCACGATGGACATGGACACATGCATATAAAAAATAGTACCCTAATAGATATAGCATCATCTTTCTTATGTCCAAAAAGGCACATCGTTTTGTTTTCCTCCTTGTATGCAGTCATTCTCATGCTACACATGCTTCTAAAACTAGATTGTCAGTGTCTGTCTTTGGATCTTGCTATGAATGTGGTTAGTTCTAGTGGTTAGCTCTAGATCTGAACATATATCAGGATTCTGAGTTTTTTTCTGATTCTTGCAGCTGAGATTCGTAAAAGAAGGCTTATTGAGAAGTATAATAGTCTCAAGGTATTTATTTTTCCCCATCCTCGAAGAATATCTGTCGTGCTTTGAGAAGCGATAATTGGTACATTGACTCCGTGGCTAATAACTTATTTTGCTGATATGATCAGGCATCTGGAAAGGTGGAGGCCTTTATGGAGAAAAAGAGAAGGAAGAATGCTGCAAAAGAGCACAAATACGTGCCTTATCGCCGATCCAGCAACACCCCGCAAGAAAGCTAATGCTTGCAAGTTTGTCTGCCTACTTTATGTCATTGATTTAGTTACAAGTGGTTGCTGGCCCTACAGTTGTCTGGAGCATCATTTTTTTTTCTTTTCTTTTTCCTTTTACTCAGCCATTTCGTGCTCGGAGCATCATCTTGAAAGTTGTAGCGTGAGATGTAGAGGACATGTTTTTTATAAATTTGTTTCATTGATTCAGAAGTTTGCCCATGTACTGATTGAAAATGTGATGTAAGCAGTCCCCCCAGAACAGCAAACATCAAGAAGAAATAACAAAAATCCTCCATGCGCACGATGTGGTCCAAATGGGTGTAGGCTTTAACTCGACCGTTCCATTTGAGAACGTGACACATTAGGTAGGATAGCGAGTGTAGTTACAATTTGAGTATTATCTTACTGGAAAAAGGATACGTTACTCCGAAACGTTGTCCTATTTGTTGATGTTTGACGACAGATCAATGCGTTTGGAAAAATTGCGGTGTTTCTTGTCCAACTTTATTGAATCAAATAGAGTGCCTTAATAAAATAATGACATCAAAGGAAAAAGTAAGTGCATTTACCAAACTGTTAAGGAAGAAATGTATCAAAAGATTGAATTAGAGTAAATTGCTTTGAATCGTGCACATGCATTCAGATGTGCTATTGCATTGCAAAAAGACCAAATGAGAAGAGTTTTGTCCATACATATACATATACGTATATATGTATAAATTTTGTTCATTTAGAGCATTAGAATGGCATTATCCCTAAGCTTTTGGTATCTGCTCATTTCGCATCGCACGTTACTATTCTCGACAATCAGACACAAAAAATTGTGTGTTATTGCGTGTGTAACAACAAAACATGCACGCCTAGTTCAAAAACAAGAACATTGGATTGCTTCGATAGCACCAAGTCAGCACGCTGCATGATATTATCTTTACACCCACTCTCTCGCTCCCCCCCCCCCCCTCTCTCTGCGTGGGAATACTCTTCTTGTCCATGTGACTAAACTTGCAGAACAGATGTACATTTCAAGCTGAGTCGACTTGGGAAATTGCTCGGAAGGTTCCTGCAGATTCATTTTATTTGTCATATTCATTGTTTAAGCAGCCTGTCAATATGGATGTTACACCTAATATCATTATATTGAAGAATTTCTCCTCCTTCTTTGTCTGTTTTGGCCTACTAATTGCATCTCTCTCACTTCCAAACAAACATTGTGCCGCCCTTCTTCTTCACAAGCATTATCAATGCTTGATTCTCTATTTTCAGGAGATTTTAAAAATACTGGCAGAACAATGAAGCAAGTTTGGGGTATCCAAATTGAGTTATGATCATTAAACAATTGTTCTTTCAACATTGAGGTAGGCGTTTGAGAATAATATAATATCCCCAGAAGAGCAGCACGTTGCAGAAGCATTAGATTTAGCTTGTGCAATGCAAACAGGCACTTGACTGGTACAACTATTTAGTTGACGAGAGACCTAAGTCTGTTAAATTACTTGTTGCATTATTTATATAAAATTTGAGATCCCAGAAATCCATCTTTCAGCTCTTTTTCTTGGCCAATTTCATCTGTTCAATAGAGCAAATGAATCATGTGCCGTAAACTCGTGGCTCTTACCGACTTAACTGAAGGAATCAACAATCCTCTCCTTCCCTTCTATGTTTCTCTGATCATCCTCTTCTTCATCCATAACCAATTCAAGGCTCGACCGCTCATTAAGTCGCCGGCGCTGCCTCTTCCACCAGGACCCCGTCCATGGCCAATCCTAGGCAATATCATGCAGCTAGGGAAGATGCCTCATGTTGCTCTATCGGAATTCGCCAAAGTATATGGCCCTCTCATATCCTTGAAGCTCGGCACTCAGCTCGTGATCGTGGGGTCGTCACCAGCTGTAGCCAAGGAAATTCTCAAAGAGAAGGATCTTTTGTTGTCAGCTCGATATGTCCCTCATGTGATGCCAGTTGAGAGATCGAAGCTCAGTTACATATCACTCGGATGGTCTCCGAAATGCGGGATCGGGTGGAAGTATTTGCGAACAATATGCAAAACTGAGCTTTTCTCAAGGAGCGCCATAGAGTCTCAGACACGTGTTCGAGAGAAAAAGGTCATGGAGATGGTGGAACTGATCATTTCGAAAGAGGGTGACGTAGTGAATATTGGAGAAGTTGTTTTCGCGACTGTACTCAACATGCTGAGCAACATTCTTGTCTCTAAAGACTTCATAGAGTTTAAGAATGGGACGGTGGATGGAGAGATGAAAAATCTCGTCAGGCAGATGATGGAGGTGTCTGCTATGCCGAATATTTCGGATCTTTATCCGATCTTTAGTGGATTGGATCTCCAGGGTCTACAGAGGATATCGAAGGAGCTGACAATGAAGATGAACAAAATGTGGAGAGCCATTATTGAAGAACGGCGAAACCGGAAAGGAAAAGAGGGCGATGAAGCAGCACAATCAGACTTCTTGGACGTTCTCATTGAAAACGACTTCACCGATGAAGTAATCAACCAACTGTTCATGGTAAGAGCTTTATAAGGGCCTAAACAGCAAAAAAAAAGTACATATGAGCTGCAGTTTTCCACGTTCAGATATCTGACGCCTCTTATCCTGTTGTCTAGTTCAAATTTACATATGACAGTTGACAAGTACTGAATAGGAAAAACTTAGAACTCAAGGGCCATACTAAAAATTTGTTATCTTATGGAGTGTTTGATGTCATAACAAGAATAAGATTATACTTTATTACCCTTCATAAACATTCAACATTGTAATATACCTTTGAGCACTTCACATTACAATGTAGACAATTTTTCTACCGGTTCTTCTGCTTCAGTCGCCAATAGTCATATCATATATTACTTAAGGAGCTACCTGTATAATATCCCAAAAAGAGGCGGAGCTACTTGCAGTGAAACCGTACAATTAAGTCCTCAAGGATTAAAATAGGAGAATTAGCTATCAATATGGGAAACAAATTTCTAAATAACTAAAGAATCACAAATCAATTCCTGACATTATATATAACCGGAAAACTGATTATTGAAGGACTAGATGTGCATAGGCGTTGCTCCAAGCTTTGCTTATTTGTCAAATGAAATTGGGATTGTCTTTGGCATGCTTGTTTCATTGTCGGAATACCATGTTTCCAGTTTTAGAGTCTATTCGGCATGTACAATGGATTGAGTTGATTCTGCTCTATGTTGCAGGAGCTTTTCACTGCCGGAACAGACACTAGTAGCACAACAGTTGAATGGGCAATGGCAGAGCTTATAAGAAACCCAGAGTCCATGGATAAAGTTCGAGAAGAACTAGCAGAAGACATCAGCCAAGACAAACCAAAAGAATCCACCCTATCCAAATTTAAATATATGGAAGCTTGTGTCAAAGAGACACTGAGGCTACACCCACCAGCGCCATTGCTCCTGCTTCACCGTGCTCCTCGAGCATGCAGCATGATGAATTATTTCATCCCTAAGAACTCTCAAGTACTAGTCAACATATGGGCGACTGGGAGAGACCCTACGATTTGGAAAGATCCATTAGAGTTCAAACCAGAACGGTTCATGCAATCGTCCTTGGACTTCAAAGGCAAACACTACGAGTTTTTACCTTTTGGCGCTGGAAGAAGAATGTGCCCCGGACTGCCAATGGCTGCTAAGCAAGTTCCCCTAGTTATCGCTTCCCTGATTAAGTTCTTTGATTGGACACTTCCCCATGGAACCGAAATTAGCAAGTTAGATATGATGGAAAAATTAGGCATCACTTTGCAGAAAGCACAGCCTCTGTTACTCATTCCTAATGTTAGAAAATGAGGATCAGCATAATGTTGTTTTAATTACGTGTGATGCCAAATCTCCGCTTCCTAAGATTCTATCAGCCTGCCTTCATAGAAAAATGTGAAAGTAAAAAGGAGGCTGTCTTTGTCCTCCAATGTAAACATTAGAGGAATTTGTCTTCAAGACATTTTAATGTGCAACTATAACCTTGATCAGTGTAGTTTCGTCAGCAAACTCATCCCAAAATTGCAGCGGCAGGAGATCAAACATGATAATAAGTGTACAGATTGTATAAATATGGATGATAAGCACAAAAGAATAATTCCACTGCAAACAGTATTCTGAAAATTACAGACTCGTGACTCTTGACTAGAGCAAATTGATTGACACAATGTGAAAGATTTTCATCGTACATAAAGAATCAAAATACTCTGACACAAAATGACACCAAACAGCTAACAATGTAAACCCGGAAATTCTACAACGAATGAACCTTGATCAGTATTGAGCTACTCATATAATGCTCCTATCCCGAAGACAAATCTTATCTGCAGCAAAAGAATGAAAGAATGACAAGTCTTCCTCTACCTACAAAGAATTTCATAGTCATCTATGTGCGGAAAGAATGGAAGTTAATGGTTTGCATGGTGATAAGAAATGGAGATCAGCTCGGCTGAGAAAAGGAGGATGAGCTGCCTGCAACATCAGTAGGTGCCCATGCCGAGACTGTATAAAGAGGCTGATCCTGCCAACTCAGAGTAAGCGCGGCTCTCTCTTGCCCGCACTCGCTGACAATAAAATCCTCATCGGCGTCGTACATCTTCAACAGCATCTGGCTTTGAATTCTCTCTCTTTCGGTAGTTTCCAAGCAACGGAATGCTCCTTGCTCCATCAATTTCCTCCAGTCGTCGAAACTCTGGTGCCTTTCCAATCTGTCGCTTCCTTCACAAGCGACAATATTTCTGATTTCCCGGGCAAACATCTCCTCTATCTTAACCCTGGCCGCGCTCTCCAGGGGAAGGCTTGAATGAACTGAGTCAAACAATGCTGAATAGTATCTCAATGAATTGATGACTCTCACTTCCAAGCCGCCGGTATTATGATGGGCTTCTTGCTCTGCCATTAGGAGAACCACTGGGTTCGTGCTTCGTATCAATCTGAGAAAGTCCCTGAGTGCTCCTCCACTGCCATCATAAAGCGTCTTGTGCATTTGGCAAACACAGTTCACGGCGACACTCTCTCCCTCCTTTACGTGAAGCATCCACAGCCTCACGTCCTCCAGCCGATCCACAACCGGGTGAAACTCAAAAGGAAGGTTGAATGAACCAGCGAATATGGCCAGTCGGTCTCCTGTTTCAACTAGTTCCTGCTTAGACTCACCTATGCCGGTAATCCTTACATGGCTAGGAGGATTGGACCGAGAGGCTAAACTCTGAAACAAACTAGGCCACTGAAGTCCTTGCTTGATGTCGAAATCTATGATGTGAATCCTGTCTTTCCCTTCAAATGCTCTCAACAGTATCTCATTCGATGTGAAATGGATGAACTTGGGGATAGGGCTAACCTGGTTCAAAAGCCGCAACGCCGTTCCCAAGTCCTCATCCACCCGATCAACTTCCCGAGGGGTGGTGATGTGAAAAACATGAGGCCACAGCCTTGTGACTCGTAGCGCTAAAGCCTCAGTATAGTAAGCGATCACGCGACTTATAGTGGATCCCCTCGGAGAGGCAAGATCACCCAACTTAGCAATGAAGTGGTTAATCGCTGAAATATTCTTGGACCCAATAGCCTCTACGCATGACGTAAGTAGGCTAACGAGCTCAAATCCATGACGCTCTCCATGGTGATTCTCCTCGCTGGCTTCCAAACTAAAACCTTCATGTGGATATGGGTTCCCAGAACCATTCCCCGCTTCGTGCTCCGATATGGTTTCGTGTAGCCTAAGCGCCAACCTCTCACTGTCTGACGAAGTGCTTGATCCCGAATCTTCTTTCACCGGCCCGTGGCTGATCTCAACGTCCTTCTCGCCTAAGTCTGTGATCTTGGTCACGACGGATTGCACCCAAGGATTGTTCGACAGCGGCAAAGGGGGGGAGACAACCTCGCTGGGAACGAAACAAACTCTTTCCTCATCATCCTGGGAACATGTGATGGAGAAAGGGATTGGAGAGGCATTGAAACTTGGCTGGAACCAGAAACTGCCTCCGCTCAATTGGCCTAAGCTCAGGTTCTCACCCCCGTCACCAACAAAATCAGGTTTCTCATTCACATTGCCATGCCTTTTCCTCTTAGCCCTGCTGACACAGGACTCATCGACGGAACTGCGATCCGCGAACCTCTTCAAGCTCTTCCCTCTCTCCCAGAACTCTCCTTTGACCTCTCTCCTAGCTTCAATTGATCCCTGAGAAGTGGTTGCCAACGGAGGCAGCCTGATGTGCTGCTTGAGAGAACAAGTGGTGGTGGTTGCTTCAATGGATGATTTCTCCACAGAAAGAGATACTGGCCTGAGGGACTGAGGTCTTGAGTTCTCTTTCCTGGAGAAACTACATGGCAAGTCCAATCTCTGGGTGCTCATTGAAGGCAACTGGAAATGGCAAGCTTGGAACTGTGCGACTGCAGATGACTCACTCCTCAATCGATGCCTCGGTGACAACAAGGTAGAACTCGAGCACCCAGCCAACATCCTCTATCACCTTCCAATATTTCTGTGATCTTCAGCTTCAATCCACCCTCCCGTCTTCTTTTTACCCTTCCTACTCCTATCTCTCTGTGTTTCTAGCAAGATTCTGAACGTTGCTTCTTTCGTTTCTTTTTTTTTTTTTTTGGTCAGCTATGAATTTTCACATAAACTTTGCTGGTGTATTGGTCTGTGTGACTATGTGAATGTGTGTGAAACAGCACAAGAAATAGGAATCCGATGAGTGAACAAGGTGAAAGAAAATTGTGTATTCGAGTATTGAGTGCTCCTATACCAACACAAAGAATTTGCCACAACTCAAAAAGCCAATGCACACCCCAAAGAATTCACACCACCCCCCAAAAGGAATAAAAAGAATGAAAGAATTGTGAACTAACAAGAAAACCTACCAGAAAAATGTCATCGGATTCCGCAGATTTCAAGAAGAGCTCATTGGCAAAAGCAGTGATTCTCCCTCAAGATTCAATCCCCACACACGAACTGAGCTAAAGGCGAAAACTTTCTCGAACCCGAAGCCGAAAACCTCCATCAACGCTCGACCCATCTCAGCATTTGGACAAGAAACGACGTCCATGCCAGCAGCAGAGACAGGCACACCGAATCAAACGCGAAACCCAGAAGCCACCGAGGAACCAACAACGACTCCCGAAACACGCATGAACATGGCACATTCACAGCAGCAAGTGCACCTCCCTCAACACTCACACTACCCAAAAGAACCAGAAACCATGAGAGGCCTGTGCTTTTATATACTGGGAGGAGGAGACATATGATGGTGGGAGGGGGGGGCTGCTGTGGTGCCTGGAAGGTGGTGCTAGTGAGTTAATGCTGCTGCCGGGTGTGGGGGGTGTCTGTGATTATTGCGTTTTTTCACTCATGGGTTTGCGTTGATTTGATTTACCCAAGGCATTGAAAAAGTGGTTAATGATGGTGCTGGTGATGGCTGATGCAATGCTCTCTCTCTCTCTGCGGGGGTGGTGGGAGGGGGGGAAGAAAAGAGGGGCGCAGCAGAGCATGGCGTTCGAGAAAAGTCGCTTCGCCCCCGCACCTCCCGCAAAGTGGAGGGAACCCCGCCTTCTGGCCGTTGGATCCCCGATCCGACGGCGGAGGGCGAGAGTCCAAGTGACCGTTGGGGGTGGTCGGTGGAATGTTACCGTTGCGGCGGGGGGGGGGGGAGAGGAGTTGGTGTACGGAACCGGGGTCACGGGGGGCGCACGCGGGGGTCACGTGCCTGTCCCCCCGTGCCGAGGCAGAGCGACGCCACGTCACGTTTCACTCGACCGTTGAGCTCGTCATTTGTGCTATGGCCCCTATCTGCTTTTCTTCTTTTCTTTTTCTTTTTTCTTCCTTTCCCTTTTCTGGCTTTTTCGCCTTTTGTTCGGAAATTTCCATCACCCTAATTATTTATAATTTATTTATTTTTCCTCCCAAATCTCTTTTTCTCTTTTTTGCTTTTTAAGTGCATTATTGAAAATTAAGGGGGCACGTGGCCGCTTGTGAGCCGCCATTAGGGAAATCTTTGCTTTGACGACTTAAGGGGATTAGTGGGGCCCTTTTGACCGCGGAGTCCATGGATTAACTCTTCATCGGTCACAATTTTCTTTTCCCTTTTTTTGCTTCTACATTGGAGCATCTAATTTAGGGTTTAGAGTTATAGAAATGGGTGTCGAGGAGAATATAAATAAAGGATGGAACCATGTGAATCCAAAGTGAAGCCACACTTGACAATGCAAAAAAAAAAAAAATTAGTAAGAATGAGATTATGAGTTTAAGTTATGGTCATGGACAATAGATTTGTATTGTTATTATGAGATTATGAGATAAGTAAACCTTAGCCGAGAGGCACGGATAACATAAGATCTGTAGTAACACGTTATGCAAGGCACAAATAAAGATGAAGAAGACTAGGGTAGGTGAGACTTTAAATGAGTCTTATAATTTAACATCACTATCTCACAATCACAATGGAGTCAAATTAAAATCGCACGTGAATGGACGGATCCAAGGGACTTGGAGGAGGCATTGATCTCCCAATTTCATCAGTACAAATGAAATTGTCTGTTGGAACTCAAAGGAGGTAAATTTACCTTTCCTAACATTAACATTAATGTCGAATAATCTTTTAACTTTGGCCCTTACCGATGTTTCCTTACATTCAGTTTAGAGAAATACTTCCCTCGTTTGAATGGTCTAAGTTGGAAGCTAGTGAAGAGGAACTTCTTTTGTCGAAGGAAATGAGAGGCAACCTTTTTTGGGTTTTGCCTAATGAGCTCACACATATTCATTTCATCCTAATAACATGAGGGGGTGCTCAAGCGACAAACGCATTCATCCCTCTCGTTAAAATTACACATCGCTTGACAATGGAGTTTATATGTTCTTTATATACGTGCGATATCTCTTCACTTATCAGTTTAAGGTTTTGTATTTACATCTCATTCAAAACTTATGTTCAGATCTTTACATTTTTGCACTCTCTTGAGCCACACTTAGAAAAGACAATAGCGAGGATTAGTCGAGTGCTTAAAGAGATATAAATGAAAGTCATATTTCATCCTAATATTGGCAATAACTGGAAATAAATTCAAATTGCACAATTTCTCTTGATTTTGCATCGTCTACTTTCTTTCAATTAAAATAATAAGGGTCATTTTAATATGTTATTTCGTTACGATCGAAACCTATTATTGTTTTCTTTTTGCTTTCTTCACCTTTTTTTTTAACTTCTTGTTGTTTTCCCTAAAGATCACTCTAGAAGCTGGATCAGTCGAGGTGCATTATAGCAAATCTGGACCCCCACCCGCTACATAAGAAAATAAAACAAAGCTGAATATAGTGTGAAGTGTAAGAGCACCCACAAATTTTTCAAGGCCTTATCCAATTAACAGCTTTTTTTTCTATGGACCTGAGTTGTTGTCTCTGGGCTCGGCCCAAGTGTAAGTTTGCCACATGCATTGCCAAAAGGCATTTTTGCAAAGCTATGCAAACTGGGGCAGCCAATGGAAAATCTTAATTATCTGAAGACCTCGATTTCATGTATTTGACTTTTTATACATTCTCATTTGTATGTTAATGTGTCCAATCATATGAAAACATGGATAACATATCATCTCTTTTTACTCTATTGCATTTGAATCATTGAAGTTCGAGTTCGAGTGCAACTTGAGCTAATACAAGTTATACAACTATGGTTTTCGGATATACTTGACCAAAGTCGAGCATGTTAAGTTCTTTTATCGAGTTGAACATGGTAGATCAAGCTCGAGAGGATAATTTTATGTGTTGATTTCACTTTGAGTTAGCTAGATTTGTGAACAAATAACAAAAGCAAAACGTACCCCAAGTGTTTTCCATGTTAACAATCAAAATCCATCAAAGACAGATTAATATGAAACTCAATCCCTCAAATGTCAAAATCTCCATTTCTTTTACAATGACCGAAATCCAAAGCGATAAGATGGTCCATGCTAACCTAATTTAAAATGGGCACATACAGTCAGACTAGTAAGATCATCTTCAGACGTAGCATGCTTATTCAGTTAAATAAGAGAATTATTGTATATGCTAGAGCAGATAATTGAATAACATTTTGAAAGGATTAGGATCTTAAGCTAAGTTGTGTCATTCGGCCTTCCGCAATCTATCAATGTCGTTCTTTTTCTCTTATATTATTGCAGCTGACATGCAATCACATGAGGGATTTTCTGTTCTACACAGTGATTTTGCGAGCAAAAATCAACAACCACGGTAAAGGAAGAGGGAGAGATCGAGATATCTTCAATTGCTAGCTTTTTAGCAAAAAAAAGGAATACTTTAACGTGCCTTAACGAGAGCAATTAGGGCAATTACGAGAGCATAAAATCACTTTCTTAGGGTAATGAAATGCGATCCACATGAGCTCGCAGGCAAATCCATCAACCTGTTACAATATCTTGAGGCTAATCTTTATGATCAAGGGCTAGCTATAGCTTCCTTCTTTTTACTTTTTCTGCTTTATAGATCGTGTTTATGCGGAAAGTAATGCTAAGTGCACCGAAATTGATGTTGGAAATGGGTCAAGAAAAATGCTGTGACGTATATTCATTGGAAGTTGACATGACTCGCTTCTTTAGTTGTCTTACAAATCGCCCATTCGTCGATCTCTACATTAACTTACAAAACAGTCTTAGCATATTTATTATTTTTCTAAGATGCCAGTGCCATGCATGACGCGTTAAAGATGGTATAAAGAATTAGGCTGATTTCACCCGATTATTCGGGGCATACAGTACAACTAGGCTAATTCGGTCCAAATTAGCAGAAATTAGCTAGACCACTTAGGCTGCGAATGATAACCATTATATTTCTATTTTTCTGTTCCAGAAACAAGTTTGGAACATAAATTTGTTTACTAACGTAATTTCATTTTTCAATTTCTAGAATAAATTTTGATTTCAGAAATAAGTTTGGAACATAAATGAAAAGTAAAAATTTTCTACTTTTCTATTTTTGGAACAAAAATGAGAAATTCTTTTTATCGCTCGCCCTCACCACTAGCCGGTCGCCCATCTACTGTCCATCACCGCCCACTTGCTTGCCGCCGTCTCCCGCCATTCGTCGTCTCTTGCCGATGGCCGCTGTGGGCCGCTGTTCGCCGAACACCGTCTCCCATTGCTGGCCACCCTCCTCTTGCCGCCACCCACCTCCTGCCACTTGTTGTCGCCCCCCTCCTGCCCCCCTTTCACCTCCTGCCGTTTGCCATCTCCTGCTGACGACTGCCGTCCGCCAGCCACCGTCTCCTGCCGCCAGCCGTCCTCCTCCCACCGCCACCCGCCTCCTGTCGCCGGCCGTCACCCGCCTCTTGCCGCTGCCCAATGCCAGTCACCGTCCTCCGCGCTGGCCACGTTGCCGTCCACCACCGCCTCCCCTCACTGTCCGCTATTCGCCATTTGCTGCCATTATTTGCCCTCCTCTTGCCACCGCCCGCTACTGCCCAATGCCAGCCACCATTCTCCACACTGGTCGCATCGTCGTCCGCCGCCACATCCCCCCATCATCTGCCGCCCGCCGTTTGCTGCCACCATCCGTCGCCCACCGTCCGATGCCGCCATCTGCCTACCAGGGGGAGAAATTTTATGCCATTAGCAAACAAATTTTTGTTTCGGAAACATAAATTTTGTGTCGTTATCAAACATGTTTTTTTGCTTAAAAACTCGTCCAGAAGCAGAAATAGAAATATTTCTAGCTAGAAATTGATTTCTGAAACAGAATAATTGTCATTCGCAGCCTTAGATTTCAAGAAGAATCGGTTTGGCCCTAATTCAACCCGAGAATTGGCCAAACCGGTACGATTCTTTGAGCAAACCGGCTTTATAATCATGGACTCCAATATGAAAATCTAGGCAAAATGATACAAACAATACCTGAACTTTGGCCCAATGTGCAATTTGGTCCATGAACTTTTAACTTGTTCAATGTAATCCCCGAACTTTAACCTAATGTGTAATGTGGTTCCTAAACTTTTAGTTTGTTCAATGTCATCCCGGAACTTTTGGTACATGTTCAATTCAGTCTCTGAATTATATAAAAATGTTCAATGTAGTTCCTAAACTTGAATTAATGGAAATGACTATATTGAACATTTTCATATAGTTCAAGGACTGAATTGATCATGTATAAAAAATTCAGGAATGACATTGAACAAAATAAAAGTTTAGGGATCACATTGAACATTAGCCTAAAGTTCAGTGACTACAATGAACAAATTAAAAGTTCAGAGATCAAATTGCACATTAGGTCAAAGTTCAGGGGCTGTTTGTATCATTGTCCCGAAAATCTATCCATAAAGCTTTGAACATGGGAAAGTTCTTGTATTTAAAAGATTAGAACTGTATGCCTAATAAATCATTTTATTTTTACAAACAGAAAAGAAGAACATTTTCAAATTTCTAGATAGGTTTGGGAATATCTCGATTCATAAGACAGATCGATCAGGTCCTAAATTGGCCGGTTCCGTTTCCAATACTAGGTTGGTTATCGACCCGTTTAGGAACCGATCACCGCTGTTAAAGATCCATTTTCCCCCACAGGACAAGTGGGAAATTTTTTTTTTTTTGGTAAGGTAAGAATGAATATAACTTTTCAAAAACCAATACAAGCTAATGCACAAACCAGCAACTGAACCTGTAAAGACAGACGGGATGTCTTGACAGGGTCAGGAGAGGAACGGCAAACTAACACCAAGAAGCCGAAGGCTTACATAATGAAAGAAAAGGAAAACAGCCCAAGAAGAGGCACCAAACCAAAAGGGACGGGGGTACAAGAAGAAAGCAAAAGGGGCCGCCCTAGACAAGACTCGGCCGGATGCTACTAGCTATGCCTATTCCTCACAAAAATCAAAGAAGGGAGGTCCCAGTGTCTTTGCAGGAGACGATTCCTGTGGTTGTCTTGAATTCCCCCAATAGATATAGCTTTGTCTCTCACAACTTTGACAAGGTGTTTACGCAATCCCGGGATGTGGATAGTCTTGTTTCTGAATATAGCATTATTTCTTTCGGACCAGATGATGTGACATAAGGCACCGAAAGAAAACCTGGAAAGATGATGTGCGAAGGATGCACCACCAATGACGGTCATCGCCCACCTAATATGGTCATGCCAGCTCCTATTCCGCCAAGGAAGAGTACACTTGGTGGCCCACATAGAAGCCAAACTGGCCGTAGAAGGACACTCAAAAAATAGATAAATTCATGCACGGTCAATCCAAGAACTTATTGTATTGTCCTCAACTTAGGTCATCCATGACATATGTAGAGACCTTGCTTCGTTTAACGAGCTAAATTGTTTAGTCATAGTCAAAAGCGGTCAGATGGAAGTTATCTGATGGGAAGCTGTGTTAATCTTGGCACATGAGCTGAAACTGCTGAAAGTGCAAGTGCCGAGCGCTCATAATAATTGTACATTAGACAGGAAAAGGATGCTTCATTAAATCTACCCCTTGTTTTATCTTCTCGAGATGTTTATGATTCTATTTGTCGCATTTTCAACAACATATAGTGACTTTAGACTATATATATATATATAGACACACACACTCTATTAAGCCTATTAAGCTTAAAGGCTTCTCAATGATAAATTCGTTTTATTATGTGGTTGAAGTTGAAGAGGTGTGTCCATCTTCTTACGAACTTGTGGACTTGCCAATAGTCATCTTTTACGTTACCTAAAGATTCAACAATGAACCGAGATTTTGTCTAGATGAAACTCTTTGAAGATTCTATTGGAGCATATACATTAGTTGTGAATTTTATTATTTTAAAAACTGGTATAAAAGATAAGATATAATAGGATAAGATTGATACGATGCATATTAAGTCCATCTATAATCTCATAAAAACACTGGTGTGAGATAATTTTAACGTCTATTTAAGGTTTCGCGAGCAAATTAGGTGAAGAAGGTAATCACATACGCATACAATTTTGCTCTTCTACATTGGAGAAGGCTTAACTTGAAAGCTTGAGTTAGTAAATCAATCACATAGGCATTTCACTTTCAAAAACAAAAACCTTATTAATACATTGAAGCACATAACATTATTAGGCTCACGGAACCACAAGAATCATCTCCTTCGCATGAAAAGTATTAGAAATATTATGCTTTTTAAAAAAAAATAATTCAGGGGGCTCGAATACAAAGGTCCAATACTTTAAATTCCTTCAACACTCAAGCAACTGCGTCAGTAACAACGTGCAATAAACATGGACATTTTGAAGATGGAATTGCCACTATATTTTGGACAAGATTCGAAAAGTTGACTTCATGCATTGAATTTAGTAACAAATTTGCAATTTATTGAGCATTTAATTATGCACAAAAGATGTGTCCCTCGATCTTCCATGTATTGCATCTCAATGCGACAATCTGAAAGCTAAATAAAATATGGGCCACTTTTTTATTTATACGGTAGGAACACAAATGAGCAAGCTTCCACGGTACGAAGATATATTCAGCAATTCATCCTTAAACAAAATTCAAAGATTATAATAAAACGTTTCGAGTTTCAACCAAAAATTAGAAAAATGGGAAGTTATTAAAGAAGGGGACTACACACACCAATCGAGTTAAGCATGGCCACATGTAAGTTGTAGTGTGCACGTATGCTTAATAATGTAATGTTTTATCTCCAATCAAATGGGATTGTGAGCTCTCTTAGGGATGGGTGCAATTATTGTTATTTTTCTTTAAATTCCTTTGCATTACTTAACAAGCCTAAGGTAACTTTATGCTTGAGAAATTAGATAGATTTGGTCCAGAAACGTGCAATCACAGCAAGAGCCGGACATGGTTCCAACTATTATTTGTCAAAAATGACTTATGCCTTAAGTTTTCTACTAGTCTCGAGTGTGCTTGACCTTTGAGGTATATTTGGATTATTTATTATCACTTCATTAACTGTCTGAAAATTTTTTAAATCTAGTGTACTTCAATTTGCTCATAAATAAATAAATCTAGTGCTGTCAAACTCCTACTCTGCTTCTGGTATACTCGTGTCCTTTTCTCTTATGAAATGATCCTAGATCATGTGAGCTGCTTTTGCATGAGTACTTCTCGAGAGTTTTCATGCAAGATGCTGAAGATTACTTCTTTTGACAGTATCTTTGACTGTTAGCTAATCTTATAGTTGGAACTTAACTTTTGTCGGGACGGGTAACGCATGTACCGAACAAATCACTTCTTCACTTGTGAGATTACTATGTTAGTCCAACTCCCCCTTAATCTAGATCAAGTGTCCTTCTACAGCGACGATTCTCAACTTGCCTCCATCGACGGTCTCTTTCTCCGGACAGAATGCCAACGGCTATCCTTGTCAAAAAATGACCAAGAGATAATTGCACAAGCAACAAAACTAACTCATTATAGGAAAAACATAAGAGTGAGCCCTAGCTGTGTTGCCAAAGTCTCGACTAATTAGCCTACCTAATTAGATTTATTATCACTCGAAATGTTTTAAGAAAAAAGGGTTATGATTTAATCAGATCATGCTAACTCACTTTTTTCCGAAGTATCTAATAAAGATTCTATTTCACTTATAACATTCTCTCAAACGCGCCTAATAGGATCCCTACTCATCTCTGTTGTGCTCCGCATGGTCGAGGACCATTCGGGATCTATGTTGTGCATCTTTTCTTATTCAAGTTTTCTCACTCTCAATCTCACCGTACCCTAGACCAAATATTACTTTTTTTGTCTTACCGAGTGAAAGAGTGGAAATGAGCAATCAACGCAGCTAACCTCTGGATGTTACCATAAGAGTTTTGCACTAGTTTCGGACTACTCAATTTGAATTGTATTCCTACTCAATCTATTTGAAATTCGAAGGGTCCAAGGTTGACGAGTCCATAACTGTAGCATTAGGAGCGTGTCAAAACTCAAAAAGTCTCTTAATATGAGGTAGAGTAAAATGCCCAAAGCACAAATAGGCCAAAGGTTCACCCACAACATGGCTTGAAGTTACAACCTCATGGAAGACTACATCCATTTTACCACTTCAAACTATCATGCTTAGTGGTAAATCTAGAGGCGTTTATCTAACCAAATGTCCTCTAATATCCTTTCTCCGTGCTTAAAAAGTTTCAAACAAGTTAACACCAAGAATTAGGAGACATCTGTTGTGATTGTTCATAAGCATATATAATCATCAAACAAAGCTACTAAAGCACACTAATCTACGATTGAGAAAATCTAAGTATAATTAGTCACATGCTACCCGATCCACAACCATGGCCAACAACCATGCTTATAAAATTGAATTAGCCCTTAGCCACTTACGTAGCCATGAAAGCCAATTCATCTCGATATGTAGGTCAAAAAGGTCTTCAAAAAGAAGGAAAGCTTTTTGCCCCCAAAAACCTAGTTTCATGTCCTCCACAATAAGAGCAATTCCACGTGATAAAGGAAGGTTTGTGATTTTGCTAGCAAGTGATCACGAATCAATCGTGCTTTCCCTAGGAAAAAGCTCACGGTTCCCTTGGAGTGCAAACCAATTATTGCATGTAGCACTACATGAATTGTTTGCCATTAAGCAAACATAACATATGATATGATGATGGGTGCCCTAGATGCTCTCAGGATGAATTATATTTAGTCTTTATAGGTCAGTCACTTGCCCATTTTATTTAGGAGTATCGCAGATAACTTATATCATCTCTTGTTGTCGTTAAAATAGTACTCAAGTTCATCTCGAGAAAAAAGCCGATCGCTTCCAAAAAAAAAGTTAAAACCTACCAACTCGAGCCATGGTATCGCCGATCAATACGTATTTTCGAAACGTCCGATTCCGGGCGTTGTTCGAGCCATTGTATCACCAATCCTCTGTTGCACGTGTGTCGCACAATAATTGGGCGGTGTGCAACGAAGACATGTAGGACCCGAGACAGTAGCCCCCTTTCCCCATTCTTTTTTTTTTTTGGTCTAAGCCCCTTTTCCCCATTCAAACCATCATATTTTCAGGGTCTAGAGAAAAGCGAATTGACCACCTAGCAACCGTCGTCTTCATCCAAGCATTAGAAAGGCAAAGATATTAATAAAATATAACCAATATAAAATTTAAAAGATCCTAAAAAATATTATGTATGGAGCTGTGCATGCTATGAACCCACTCAAAAGGACTCAATTTCCTAGCCTTTGCCTAGCAGTTCAGCTATCCGTTTCATCACAGTTCACAAGAATCAAAGTTGTATCGTCCATGCATCTTCACTTTATTCAACAAAGAAAGATATCCAAAATTGGGAAAAAGATAATCACCGAAATTGCACTTTTGAGGGGTGTATGATGCACCGTCCACGAAAACCAGTGGCTGTGATGATCATATACGGCTGAACTAGTGAATATATTAATAGTGCAAATCAGGTTGTACGTAAAGCTGTTCATTACCTCATTGTTGTTACATTCGACAGCTATGACACAGAGTAAGAACTGCATCAGCAAAAGAACAAATTTATCTGGGCAATCAGAAAGATCGGACGGAAGAATATTCAATGAAGTAGAGGGACGGAGAGGACCGTCGCGATTCGATGAGATCAGTCGGGCTCTGAGAGGTCCGAACACGTGATATCGCGAAAAGGATGTGCTGACTATGGATCGAGACAGTTTCTTGAACTGCGCTTGATTCGCTTGCCTCCGTTGATTAAACTGAGCGTAGGTCTCGTGCACAGTAAAACTTGCATAGTGACAGTCAAAAGGACTGGTAAGACCCCCGTGATTTGGGACGAAGTTTTAGGAACCCCACGTTCGTGTTTTCTTCCTTTTAAGCATCGCAATCCTGAAAACTCTCTTTTTTTTGTGTTGGGGACTTCGCATGGTGAAACTTTTGTCCAATATTTACTACGAGAGATTTGTGCTGCGGAAAAAAACCATTTGCAGGTAACAATGGAGGAAATGGTGGGTCATGGAACACGGTGAGCCTACCTAGAGATTGGAGTGTACTCATTGCCATGTCTGGTCAAGTCCGTGGCTCAATGGGGGCTTGCAATGGAGCACTGCTCTATGCGTAAAATTGGGGTTTACACTGTTTTTTTGGAAACTCCCCTGTGCTTCAAAGAATCAAAGATGCCCACGCATCTTGCAGTACAGACAGCATTTTTCAAAAAAATTACAACCCTTTCGAAATTGCAATTGGAAGTGGAAGCTTGGCTACATGTGATGCGTCTGCATTGAACCCAATTCTGAATTTCGAAAATAGTTAGGATGACAATCTTGCGCTGTGAGTTGCAACGTTATGTTCGGGCCGATAGCAAAAAACAACTCAAAACTTAACCAGTGGTGTTATGAAATTATGGTTTTCGAAAAATTAGACGGAGACGAGAAGTATTATTGAAAGATTACTAGTCAATCATGCAATTATGTCACATTCGCATAATGTAGGGAGCGATGTCGGGTGGTTTTGGGACTTTCATTTCAAAAGCTAGTTCAAAGGGTAAGATTTATCCTCGTAATTATAAACTGACCATCAATTGCTTCCATGACCATTGTGACGGGGCTTTGACCCTCTCTGGGGCCCCCTCTTGGGTCAATCCGTCGATGGACCCTTACACTCATCAACTGACTACTAACCTTTTTCACTACTAACATGGGATAATGTCAACAATCTCTCCCTCACACATTGGGCCCTGGGTTGGAGCAGCAATGATCTGTATCTCCTGTGTGATTGTTGAATCCAGATTTGTCGGTAAATTGGCTACTAATATCAGTTTTGAGTAATCTTAAGCCTCACTCAACTCAAAAATTAGCTTAAAGATAAAGTTTTATCTCACACTTACAAACTAATCACGTGTTCCTTCCATAACCGACATGAGATAACCCAATAAGCGGTTACCTCCAAATTCTCTTTTCTTTTCAGATTGGGCATATACAATGATGCCAGGACTTAGCAAAGATACCTTGATTGGATTTGAGGGAGTTGGTAAAATCCAGTGAAGTTACTTCTTAGTGCTATAGAAGATAGATATCAGATCATCATAGATTCTTCATATTTATATATCCCATTTCAGGTGCTCCAATGCTTGATCCTCTCAAATCTAGCGAGACCCTGAGTCATGCCATCGTGCTTCTGCCCTTTTTGGCTTCACCGACTGTTTACCTTGAACCCACAAACTCAAAAAAGAAAAAAATAAATAAAGGAACTCCACGAGAGAGAGAGAGAGAGAGAGAGAGAGAGAGAGAGAGAGAGAGAGAGAGAGAGAGAGAGAGAGAGAAGCATCCCGAAAGCTTCCTCCATGCTAAGGTCCTTGAAGAATGAACAATATTATATAAACATATACCAGCCGTTGACGGATGATAATTAGGGGTCATTGAACAGAATCGTTACTACTGGTACAGCTTTATGTCATAAAAAATTAAGGTCTCAGTTTTAACAATGAGTTGCTTGCCAATAGTGGGTTCTGGCAATGCCTATATAAGAAGATCTCCTCATGGTTCATGACACATTTGCGCTTGTTCTTTTCTTGCAGACTGACCATTCCATTTTTCTGCTACACCAGCATCAGCATCGTACCTTCTAAGATTCTATTCAAGACCCTTCACGGGAATGTGGTTAGGCTGTATTGGAGTTTTGGTTGTCGTTGGCATCATGTACTGGATTTATCGGTGGAGGAATCCTAGATGCGACGGTAAACTTCCACCAGGCTCGATGGGTTTGCCACTCCTCGGCGAGACCTTCCAATTCTTCGCTCCAAACACTTCTCATGATATCTCTCCATTCGTTAAAGAGAGGATGAAGAAGTAAGGCTTCGATAACAAGCCATTTACTTATATTGAAAGTTGTCCAACCTTTGTCTACTCATTCTTCTCTAATGGTAAATGCTTGTGTCGATTTCTTTGTTGTTCTTCAGATATGGACCAATATTCCGGACAAGTTTGGTGGGACGGCCGGTCATAGTGTCGACAGATCCGGATCTCAATTACCTCATCTTCCAACAAGAGGGACACTTGTTCCAGAGCTGGTACCCGGACACCTTCACGGAGATTTTCGGCCGACAAAATGTGGGTTCGCTACACGGTTTCATGTACAAGTACCTCAAGAATATGGTGCTGAATCTCTTTGGCCCTGCGAGCCTTCAAAAGATGCTCCCAGAAGTGGAGAAGACTGCATACAGAAGATTACAGCAGTGGTCATGTCAGGACACGATTGAAGTAAAAGAAGAAACAGCAAGTGTAAATTTCAGAGCGACAGTTCTTTTTATTCAATCATCATTAGCTGCAAGATAATATCATGTGTAACTGATAAAATCGACGCCATTGCAGATGATATTCCATCTGACAGCAAAGAAGTTGATAAGTTACGATTCAGAGAGCTCTTCAGAAAATCTCAGGGAAAGCTTTGTCTCGTTCATACGAGGATTGATTTCCTTTCCGTTGGACATTCCTGGTACCGCCTATCACAACTGCTTACAGGTAAGTAAAACCAGCAGAAACCTACCTGTCAATTATAACAAGCCATTGTTCCGTTTGCACTCTAGCCCTCTTGGCAATAACAGAATTGCATTTCATAACGTGTTTTACCTAACTACATTTAACAAAAATTTTGGTCCAAAATTTTCCTAATTCTAAAGGGAAGGAAAAAGGCAATGAGGATGCTGAAGAACTTGCTACAAGAAAGAAGGACGATGCCCAAGAAACAACAAAATGATTTTTTTGATTACGTGCTTGAAGAACTTCGAAAAGAGGGAACAATTCTTACGGAGGCAATTGCATTGGATTTAATGTTCGTGTTACTATTTGCCAGCTTTGAGACTACTTCACTTGCTCTAACGTTAGCCATGAAGTTTCTTTTAGACAACCCTATGGCGCTGAAGAGACTGACGGTTAGTAAAATCAAACAATATTTTGAGTACTTCGAATCAATAACAAGCTTAACAATTTGTTTGGCTAGCGTCCCCTAAAGCCTCAAATATATCTCAGGAGGAACATGAGGCCATCATAAGAAAAAGGGAAAACGTCGATTCTGCACTCACCTGGAAGGAGTACAAATCAATGACATTTACATTTCAGGCGAGCAAGAACTTTTACTTACCTTCAAGTTCTACTGAGATGATACATGCATAAGACAGCTTTCTTACTTCTAACATCCACTTGCAGGTTATAAATGAAACAGTCAGGCTCGCAAATATAGTTCCAGGAATCTTCCGGAAAGCACTGAGACAAATTCAATTCAAAGGCATGTTGAAATGATACTCATCTGACACAACTTTTAGCTAGACAAGAAAGAACAATCTATCTTGACAAGTTCCATGATTTGGTGACAGGCTACACCATACCAGCAGGTTGGGCTGTTATGGTTTGTCCGCCAGCTGTACACTTAAATCCAGCAAAATATGAAGATCCACTGACGTTTAATCCATGGAGATGGGAGGTTGGTCTCATAATTCTTTGTTCTTCTTCACCTGCAAACAAATAATGAATCCCTACAAGCAAAACAAGAAAGAATAGCAGATAATGAATCTCCTAGAATCTTCATCATTTTCAATTTTTAACTAAAATTGAATACAAACAGGGGATGGAGGTACATGTTGCATCTAAACAATTTATGGCTTTTGGTGGGGGTATGAGATTCTGTGTTGGGACTGACTTCACGAAGGTTCAGATGGCGGTTTTTCTCCATTGCCTAGTGACAAGATACAGGTAACAGTTGCAAGTGTCAAATAGTGAAAAATGAGCCTTACCTATGGAGAGAGAATAACCATGTTGTTAATTAACTTTTTTTTAGGTGGCAAGCAATTAAAGGAGGCAATACTGTCCGAACTCCAGGTTTACAATTTCCAGATGGTTTTCATATTCAAATCTGGGAGAAACAGTCGAAAAAAGAGAAAATTCATGTACATCCAGATAGCCAAACCTGAACAACGCCAACCAAGTCAATGGTCTTGCTTCAGCCGCAGGTAAAAGTATCACAGCTTCATGCCCTGCAATCAGAATGGCTATTGACAAGCTAGAGAAGGGAACAATTGTCAACAATATACTTCAAGATGCATGAAGCCAATGGAAAACTCTCTCCAGAGGAAGCAACAATTTTGGCCAAGAACAAGTACAAAATTTTGCCTTTATATGTCTCAGCATGTCCGGTAAGGGTGACAACTTGAATGGAATTGAGAAGTTGAAGAGTTACAAAATGTAACCAACTTACAGCAACATTCACAAAAGAACAGTGCTTAAACAGTATATGTATACATTACATCTCTGTCGAAACTTCCGTGCCCATTCTACATCAAAGAATTCCTCAGAAGATTCTATTCCTCTGGTCTGTCTCATACAACATATATTCCGCAATACCAAGTGAATCAATCAAAACAGAACTATCTCTCTGAGTGAGCTTAAAAGACTCCAGAGTCAGTGCTCCATATTTGACACGTCACTCTCTTCTCTTGGGATGCGGGCTCAACCATGTCTGATCCTGTAGACCATGGCTATATCTATTGTGCTCATGTTTTCGGTTGTCAGCATGCTGTCTCAGTTCAGAGGATCCGCCAGAAGACCCTCTTTCTTTTCTACGCTTTCTGTGTCCAATTCTGTCTTCCTCTAAACTATCCAAAGCAATCTCTGGTTCAAAACCTGAATTCTTTCCATGACCATGCTTGAAATTATCCTTTTGTATATGGTGAAGATAGTAATAGTACTCAGGCTCCCTATCTGGATGCCTATGTTCATGATGGTGATGGACACTTCGTTTGTGGGAAGGATTATGCTTGTGGTGTGTCACCTCCTTGTTATGGTGTTTCCTATGGTGCATATGGGTACGTTTAGCATTAATTTGATGTCTTTGAGCAACTGGGAAGATCTGACTTTCATCTTGAAAATGATCTTCCCACCAATCATATAGGGCATCGAAGAGTCCTTTCTGATGCAGCAGCCAGAGCAACACAAGAACTGTAATAACATATATGGTTATTTAATTGCACTATTCTCTTGAATGGGTAATCAAACTTACCTATCAAGATTAAAAATGGAATCACCTGTTGGAATCGTCGCTAAAAGTAGACCAAACATCAAGACCCAACTCATGCATACATACTGTATGTGGCATCTGAAGTCGAAAAAACCTGTGCATTCCCTCCTGTTGACAAGACCATACATTAGTAGTACATAAATAACCATTCTAAAGCAGGCTTACATGCAAAGTAGAGTCCCAGTTGAAAGGTAGACTGCACGGTAGGTAGTAACACATGCGCACAGGTGAACATTAACAGCAGAATTCCACAAGATAAAAACATGCAATCGTGCACTTTGCCTCATACAATTTCTTATTATTATATTTAGCTACTTTTATCCTTCACATCTTTTTGCTTGCATGCTCTGTTCCCAAGGGCTTTGTTATTATGCCCCTTTCATGAAATTTCCTGAAACACAAGGATCTGGGAATTCAATTCCACACTTGTTACTATCACAAACATCTACCACAGTGGACGCATTAGATGTGTTATACACATGTTCCTCTATGCTAATTGTATACTCTGTCAAACCCTAATACCATCATTCTCTCCCATCCTTGTTCCAGCGACAGTTCTATTATCCTCCAGAAGCAAAATTGTGAGATTTCACACCAAATTGATGGTATGAGCATCTTGACACAACAAGCCATGCCAGAAGAGAGGACAGACATTTTCTTCAAGCCAAAAGAAATGTCAAATACATTCTTCATTGACTAACTGAAGATATGTGAGGAAAGTATGTGCAAACAATACAGATTTTATGCCTGAGAGATGCTACAACATTAAACTAACCTGCAACTTTTTCCAGTGATGAAATCGATTACACCTGCCCATAATTTGCTCCAAATGCCCTTGATAGAATCAAAAAACCCACTCATACCTGTCTTTGGTAATTGTAAAGGTGCAATCTGCAAAGAAGTCATTGATTCAAGACACACTAAATAGTAGAAGTGAATTTTACAGTTTGTATCATTAAACTTCCCCTATTAGCCAAACAGCAGAATTGCTGAGCCACTTGAAGGCTAACAATTATACCTGATCTCAACTCTTGAAAGCCTTTTGTGAATACTTTTGACATTTACTATTCAAATGGACACTTCTAGCAGAAATCAATCAATTCTGCATCTATCTCACAAGCTTTTTCCAATAACAAAACTTTTTATCGAAGACAATTCTTTCAAGTACACCATTCATCAGCAATTTAATGTGACTTATCGAGCATGACTTTGCACTAAACATCACACCTGCGATCCATTGTCAAGGACAGTAGCTGTAGTACTAAATTGGCATTCTGCTCGATCAACCTCACTGAAATCAGAATCCTTAAGAATAGCTGCAGTAAAAAACACACAGGAGGCTATAGAATCAAATCCTCCTTAGTGGCTCTGTCAGAATTTCCCCACTACGCATTGAGCGTGGTAACTGATACCTGCACATACATATTTTGCTGCCTGGTCTGTTGACGGATACAACTTAAATGACCTGTTCAAAATTTCACCTGGTTTCATGATGAAAAATTGTTCCTGCAACGTCAAAATAATGTCTTTTACATCATTGTCAAGCTGACTATTCAAAAGACATCAATTCAAAGAAAAGTACCTCTGTGAGGGTGACACCACTGTTGCAATCAAACTGCCAGATGAAGTAGTTTGTCAAAGAGGAGAATTAAGTAGTTTCCTACAACAGCCAAACGGATATGCAGTATGGATATTTAAACTAGGATGCACTATCCAAATTCTGTCTGAAAATCATAAGCTATACAAAGTTACTGAGTCATTGCATTCCATTCTATGAAAGTTTTTCTTTTTAGAATAATTTATTCGATAATTATGACTGAAAACTCCTTGACTTATACTCTCTAAACGGTGGAACTATAATTTGATAGATGAAGAATAAGGAATATCACTTTCTTCCACACTGCAGTGGTTCAGGATATAGACAAATTAAGGTGTCATACATCCTAGCACCGAAAAGTAACTCCGTTGCACAACTCCCAATTAGTTAATCATAATTAATCATATTCCTGTTTCCTGTATCTGGAAACAGGAATATTTAGTCTGGCAACCTCTATGCTAGAGCTACCAGGGAACCTACTAATATTAATAAGAGAACTACAATGCATCCAAGAATTGATGTTCATAACACATCAGGCCAAACCATAGCACCGATAAATGAGAATGCTTCAAATTCTGTAAAAACCACACCATGAGAATCCTTCCATGAGCAAAATGCTGGCTATTGCCACAAAAAAGCTTCATAACTCCAGTGTTATGTAACTCATTAAAATTGTAGGTACATGAATAAAATAATATGTGAATAGAACCAGTCCTGTGCCTGGCAGAACTTGAGGTATACACTCAAGTGTGATCACTAATGAAAAAATGATGTATATAAGCACTAAAATTCCTCTTTGAGGGTACCGTTAAGCTGTATGAGGCTTCAAGTTCACCAGTATTCTTTGTTGTGATTGTGGCCACTCCAAATTGAGTCAAGGCTTCAAATGTCGGAACAGTGACACTTAAAATTTTTCCAGGGCTCCTACAGACAGGAGAGGTACAAATCAACTATTCACGTAATAAAATACTATTTACTGAAATGTCAAAGAACAAAAATTTACTCCTTTACTTAAGTAAACCAAATGGCTGAAGATTGCTTGGCTTCACTTAATTTCACCCATATTGTCCCAAGCAGTAGATAGAAAGGTACACATTTTTTTATGATATTGGACAAACACGGCAAGAAATGTTCAAAAAAGACCAAGACAACAACCTTTCTGTAGTCTAACTATACTGGAAAATACCAACAGATGATCTACAAAAGTCAGTAATTGCAATCTCAATTTTTTATAAAAAACTAAAACTTGTATATCATGGCCATTGGGTCATATAAAGAAACTTTAAAAATGCCAAGCCAGATGGAACATATGAAGTTTTTTCAAAAACAATGAACCAACACACTAAGATACTAACTAACCCCATGCAAGTTACTGTCACCACAAAAGCAAGTGAAACAATATAAGAACAGAAATAGTATCGACCTCTGATATACATATTCAATGTCATCAGCTCTTAATTCTATTAAAAGGTTTGTGTTGAGAACTTCAGTGACTCCTATGGAGAAAGAATGACTCCCTGCATTCTGCATCCAAATGAAGACTGTCAACGACAGAAATTAAAGAACATGATCCTAATTCTTCAAACGCAAAACCTTACTGGATGCTGATTTATCCTTTCAAATCTTCCTTCTACGCCATACAGCGGCAACTGATTTCTCCCAACTCGATTCTTGTCAGCCTTTCATTAAAGGGAAAAAAGAGATCTTCAAATCAAGCCACAAGATAACACACCACTTACTATCTGTCAATGTCTTTGTGAGTGGTGATGTTCCGAGTAGTCAGTAGTAATTTTAATTAGACAGAAGATGCGAATAAATTGACAAGGCAGATATAGAGCGCAATTTGCAAGAGGGGAAAAACTGTTATGCTTTTGCAAATCTACCAAATTCACGTCCGATTATTGAAGATAGCACATTAATGTCTAGATATCCCTATAAGGTTGCAGTAATTCGAATGTCGCCAGCAATATAGTATCATGTGTCAAAAGCAGATCATATTCCCCAGACAGTAGCTGAAAGAGTAGAATTGACTAACATCCCAGAAATTCCACAGTTGATTATGCAAGCAACTTCCAAAAGGTGAGGCACAAAAATTTGGTTGTCCATTGAAAGCCTCATAATTGACACCGATCTTGTTGCATTCAATGCCATCCAAGGTAAATCTGACCCTCTCAAGCAGCATCCACATAGAAAAATTCGTCCCTAGATTCTGCGGTTGACCAGGTCCACTCTTTAAGACAACAAGAAAATGTCTCAGGATAAATAACAGGCTGATTAATGGGGCAATTTACAATTCGGCTACTGACTTACACTGCAGTACAGAAGTGCAGTTGCATGCTCTAAAAGAAAGATAGGTCGAGGCTAAAATGCTATCCAATGTTGATCTTGTTTTTTTTATTTGTTTCTTTTCCATTTGACCTATGAAGATCAGTGAGTATTCTGAACTTCCAATTTGAATCCTTTAAAAACCTTGGATATAAATATTGACCAACAAATTGCAGTTCATTCAAACATCATAAATGATTAATATTACCACCCATCTGTGTACTTATAGTAATTCCAATTCTATGCATGGTATGTCTCAGTCTATTTATAGACAAAGGCAGATCCATCTAATTTATGCACAACATTAACATGAGAAGCAAACATGTCAGGCCAAAAAAACAATCGACCAGATTACTGTACAAACAACAATGCGGGGTGGATACCCACCTTGCCTCTCCTAAAATCATCTAAATGGAGTTCCGATTAACATGCAAAAAGTAGTACTGATGAAAAGATTTATTAAAGCAATATGATGTATTATTTGGGAAATTAAAAAGTGACCAAAATAAACATCAATGACGACAAGAAACAGTGTGGTCCTTCTTAATGTGGTCCCCATCATGCATATCAGAGTGTACCAATCCATTGACAATCATACAAGAAGTCATTATGGTGCCAAAGTACATCAAGTGAGAAGGATAAAATATGCTGTACTTTTCTTTCTTTAAAATGCAGAAAAACTTCAAGTCTATCAATACTAGCATAAGAATCGAATAAATGTGAGACATGCCTGTCTTGGAATGACCAGGTAAAAGTCCTCAAATGACGGAATATTTGTGTACCCAACAAAATCTCCAATAAGGTTCACCCTTAAAAAGTTATCACCAGATATAGCAGTTCTGTTTTCGGGACCTACAACTACCTCCTGTAGGCCAGAGAAAGTAAACAGTGGGAAGAGTTGTCAGCAAATCCATCTTAAATGGACTCTAAAAGAGATTCAAACTTTGACAAACCAACAGAGGGTATTGATAATCAGAAGAGTTAAACTTATAAAGAAAATGGATATTATTGAGTGAAAGCAACAAATAGTTTAGCAGTGGATAAAAACAAGAAATTACAGGACTTCATTGCCCTAGCCAATTACTCCAAACAGTTCCGTGACATAAACATCTGACGCTACTAATCCCGTATTCTTGCATGAAATTAAGTAATTCTGCTAAAGAACAAAAAATATAAATTACAAATTGTTAAGGGAACAAGCAACAAAATACCGAAACAACCTTACCAAAAAAAAACCGAAACAAAAAGTTGAATAGTAAATTATTTTATAACAGCTAACATTTCCTTGAGACAAAAAGCTGATAACAATATGAAGCAAAATCATACCGAGATTCTTGTTCCTGTTTTCACTTCAATCCGGACACTGAATCCTAGTGATCGTTGTCCAATACCAAAAACATGGAACCTTCACCAGAGAACAGTTTCTAGTTAGGATGTGAGTAATGATAAACTGAATAAGAGTAGATGACAAAAAAATACACAGAAGTACAACTAGCATCTTGCTCGTATAATTGGAAGTTACAGAAGCAACTTCATCTGTCTATTTATGTTAATTTCAGTGAAATTTGGATAACCGCTGATCAACTCTATTGGCATATTGTATGTGTATTATAAAGCCTGCACTAAACACTACTTACATTAAATTGGAAAGATATGTACACAATTAGGTTATTTCTTTCACTATCGGTTCTTTTGTCCAAACAAAAGAGAATGCAGTTGTGATAGAAAAAAGGGAGGGAGTGTTCTAGACAATTCAAGAGCAGACGCCAATTTCAAATTTTTTCTTGGAAGACAGTATAGATATAGAAAATGATCACAATCACAAGCATTTTTCTGCATGATCCACTACAATGTGATTCTCAGAAGTTCAACAAAACAGAGTTCGTCAATTCAGCATTACACACACTAAAGAAGGATCCAGGAATCAATGTTTGGTTGTAAGGAGAGTGTGGGCTTGGATAGGAATGTTCAATAATGTTTCTCTTGGGGAAGGCACACGTGGCCGTACCAGTCACCGGGAAATCTGAGGCAATGAGCAGTATTAGCCTTTCCTTTAAGCATTTTGTCAACTGATATTTGAATCAATGAAAGAGAGAAACCAAGTGTTAGAAAATAAAGATGCATTAGAAAATTAACAGATATGTAACAGCACTCACAGATGTTTCCGCATGATGATGGAATGCGCCGCTGGGGCCCACAAGGGCAACAGATTGGCTGGGATAAACAACAATTGTAGAAGACACCAAAAGTTGAGAAGGAAGATGCACGATATAAATAAAGAGGGACGAGTCAATAACCATGATCCATTTTTTTTAACAGACATTTCACACAATATGATATTTATAACTGTCTCCGGAAAACTAACTAAAATATCACGATTATTAACACAAAATAGATTCCTGTGATGAGTGATTTCCAAAGTTCTGATACTAATATAAAATTGAACAAGTCGGAAGGAGTGAGATTGAGCATGGATAAATCCAACATCCACAAGCATTTGTGCTGTTCATGTTGGTCCTTCGAAACAAATTTCCACGTGTAAGTGCGCAATCTTAAGCAATCAATCTAAAACTGGAGGAGGATATGGGATTATCCAGAAAAAGATAAAAGGAAACCAGATACTGAAGAGAAAAAGGAAAGAATATTATGATGACTCAAAGAGATAAACGAAGAAAGATGGTGGAAAAAGACACCTGAGTATGCTCAATAATATGACCATCGGCATCCCGCAACCTGTAAGGCATAGACTATGACCCTGTTACATGATGGTCAACTGCCAATCTGCATTACTTTAATGCAACAATCCAATGAAGAAAAGTTCCTATTGAATGAATATACTGCGAACCATTGTACGCAACAAAGTTGTATTCGTATGTAAGGTACAAGATACGATATAGTGCAGGTTGGTAAATGTGGTGCTAGATCATGATGGCCTTAGATGCGCGCAAGCACGTGAAATTTCCTCAATGTTATAGGTAACAACAATTCAAAAATCATAAGTGTCGCTAAAATCTTGCAATTAATTTCCTACCACATTTGCTTTAACCAGGTTTTTTGTGGCCAATAAGAAAAAGGAAACACTATGAGAAGCAGCAGAGAAGGGAATCATTGACCTGGTCCAATGCAAACCAAAAACTTGAGAATGGTGTGGTAAGATGAAGAGTCAGAGAGAGAGAGAGAGAGAGAGAGAGAGAGAGGTCTTGCCTCTCACATATTTTGACGACTTTTGAATCGGCATCTGGCTCACATTTGCGTGTCTTCACAAAATTCTCTTGCGGTTTGTATGGAACATCCTGAAAAATGTCATATAAGTGCATAGTACATTTAGCGCATGAACATAACATTGAGTACAAATGAAAAGATGATATGAACATGAAGAAGCATGAAAATTTTATCTGTGTCAAGTCAAAAGGAAGTGCTATAAAGCAAAAGCACATATCCTGTAGCAACTTGTCTCACCAAGAATGTCATGCGAAAGGCATTAAAAGCATGTTTGCTCGTAAATGTCCTCTTAAGGACATAAAATGCACCTTGAAGGGTTTTACACTAAAAAAATTCTAACTTCTATGGAGCAGATGAGGGGATAATTGCAGAAGACAATACAGTGGGGACTCAAGAAGTAGAAACATATCTGCAAAGCAAAACTCTCGCTTTATACAGGCACCAGGATCAGAGAGGTTCCATACTCTTATGTATGTAAGCTCGTAGAGAGCATATGCAGCAGACTTGTTGACCGTCAGCACCGGGGGAATTCGCAAAGTTTGCATCTTGCTCGTTGAGTTCTCTTCGACCTCTACTACTTCTGCAACAAGCGAGGCGTCCCCTCCGCTCTGCAATCCCCCCAGAGTAGATTGAATAAGCAATGCGGCCAAATTTCAATTTTTGCACACATCAAAATGGTTTCATCAGTTCATATAGTCAACCTTCACCAAAAATTCCACGACCCATTCCCAATCAATTTCAGAATCTCTCCTTCAATCACGGGCTTTGATAGTATCAACAAAGCGAGAGCAACTGTTTCTATCAAGTGCAGTTGATGCAATTCATGCAACAAAATTAAGGAAGCAAATCATTTCGTGCAATCATTTCTCTTCGACTGTACTTATCCGCACTGCACAACTCAGCGATGATCACTTACGGAACCACTGGGAACGGCCAAGTCCAACACGATCTTCTTGGTGCAGTTGAGGTTGTCGTCGGAGGCGGAGGTCTTCTCGCACTTGTCGAGCTTCGATTTGGAGAGGATCTCGACCCCGGACACCGTCAGCCCGCTCAAGCAGCGGAGGAGGAGAAACGCGAGCAATGCCGCCGCCGCGTCGGCGAGCCTGATCGCCATATTCTGAACCGAAGGAGAGCGTGGAGGAGGTCTGGTTGATCGTGGTTGTGGAGTCGATGGGTTTGATGGCGTCGTCGGTGGATTTTTCCAGCGCGAGAATGAAATGAAACCGCTTGGTGGTGCGTAGTGTTGTTGAAGGCGGTTTCTTTTTTGGCGGGCATCAAAAGTTAGTTTGTTTTTTTTTTGGGCTTTTCGATGCAGCAAGAAAGAAAAAGAAAAAGCTAGAAAACTCGAAACGGGCTCGGTAAGCCGGGCCGTTAGCCCGCCTGTCGTGATACAACCGATCAGTGGACGGCCCGGAAGTAGGAGCAAGCACCGGGTCTGGCTCAACCGGAGAACCGAACTGAACTGCCCGGACCGATCGCTAAACTCACCATAGTAATGTTGTGACAGGATGTTCCTAGGAAACGACCAGGCCCAGGAGCCTTTAGAACTCATAACTTATCACCGGTCCGGCACAACCTGAGAACCGGAGCAAACCGCCCGGACCGATCACTAAACACGTCCCGGAATTGTTGTGATGAGGATGTGGCCAGGACACAATCAGGCCAGGGAGCCTTTAGACACTCCTAACTGATCTCACTGCTGCCTTGACTTCCTCTGCAGAATCATCAGCAGCCAAAAGCAATGTTTCATCTCTTCAGTGACAGAACCACCCTCATCCCAATCTCTACGACCACTGGAACAGAAGAGTTTTTGTGTTCTTGCCGCCATGCTTGAGCCAATTCATTCCAAGATCCAAGATGGTTGATGCCAATACATTCCTTCACGGTCTCCAACTAAAGCAAATCTGCTGTTTAAATTTTAGTTCAAGCTCCCTATCCAAATCACCTTTATGGTCTTCCTGCAATTGGGCCAGGTCAAGTTGTACCTGAGAGTCTCCACTTTGGGTGCGTTTAGTAACCATTCTGTTTTCGGAAATAATTTCTACTCAGAAATGATTTTTTTATTCCATTTTCAGAAATAATTTCTAAACATTTGAAAATGTTTGATAACTGCCCAAAATTTTTATTTCTAGAATAGAAAAAGAATAAAAGTGCATTCGGTAACTACACAAAATTTCTTTTTATTAATAATATTTTTAATATTTCTTTCTTTTTTTTCTTTTCTTTTTTTCTTCTTCTTCTTCCTTGGCCCATGGCCAGGTGGCCGACGCCAGTGACTGGTCGCTGGCACGGGGCCAGCGAGGGCATCGCAGCCCTTGCAGGCCACAAGCAAGGGCTGAACTCTCGTGGCCTGGACCCTCGCCGCCACCTTCATGGCCGAAGCAAGGGTCGCCCTCGCTAGATCCAGCGAGGGTGGCCCTCGTCCATACTACAAGCTACCCTCAACAGATCTGGCAAAGGTCCGGCAAGGGCAACCCTCGCCCAGGCCACGAGGGTCCAACCCTCGACGGCCCTGGCATGTGGCCGGTGGTCGGCCACATGCCAGGAAAAAAGAAGAAGATAAAAAAAAAGAAATTTCCATTTATGGTTCTTGTTCTTGGAATCAAGAATCAACTTCTTTTTTATTCTTGATTCTATTCCAAAACTAATTCTAGGAATAAATTTGTGCCTAAATGGATTTCTGTTCTTTTTTTGTTCTCAAAAACAAAAAAATAAAATCGAACACTGTTTGGCCGGTCACCAAATAGGCCCTTCCTTGCCACTGTGTGGGAAAGAAGTCTTGCTCCATTGAGCTAGAGCAAAGCATCTTGGTGCCACAAAAATTGGAATTTGTGTCTAAACATATTTGGGGACGATGAATACGTTATTTGTTCATTATTTTTGTAAGCAATGCAAGCGATCATTTTTAGGAAAAAAATTTTCAAATTATTTATTTTTCATGAAACAAACGGAGTCTTAATGTCAGTGGAGAGTGGTCAAATGCCACTGTAGATTCATGGAACAACCAAGTTCTCAAAAAAAAATCCTCCATTGGAAGCTAAAGCCCTGTCAAATCCTCATGAATTGTTTCTGATGTTAGATTAAGGCGCTTTTGCGATTATGACAAGATTGATTAATGTGAAAATAGGACTATGTCATCAGTTGATGTTTGTGGATGAACCTTGGACAATTCCCTCTCTCTCTCTCTCTCTCTCTCTCTCTCTCTCATCAGTTGATGTTTGTGGATGAACCTTGGACAATTCCCTCTCTCTCTCTCTCTCTCTCTCTCTCTCTCTCTCTCTCTCTCTCTCTCTCTCTCTCTCTCTCTCTCTCTTCCTGCAAGATATCTTTGCTGGCTCGACTCGAATCGTATATATGTTGCAATGATTTCAACACAGTGATATAGCTATTTCCACGGCAAAGAGCAAGCCCGAGGGACAGAGAAAGGAGAGGTTAACATCAAACCGTTGGTATATATTTCCTAGTTTTTCGAGAAACCTTATTGTGTACGCGAGTTCTGTATCTGAGCATTTACATGACAAAGTTTTGTATCCTAATCGAATTGAATCAACATATGACGAGTATGGGAAGAAGAAAAAGAAGATAAAAAACACGTGAGATCGATGACGAGGATTGGGAGTTTCATCTGCCGATTTCATCAGTTCCCGCAGTGCCATCTTGACGTTGGCAGGCAGCTCAGGTAATGGCACCAACTGCAATGATCATTCGCGGACTCTCCTTTAAACAGCATCACCAGCCCGACTATGAATCTGCAACGAAATTGCCAAAACCAGAAAAAGAAGTAAGTAATTTTCGTTTCCGAGGTCGCATGTAACACAAGGCATTCTTGTCCAAAGTTTGATAAAACACCACACTTTTAATATTAGTGTCAGACTTACCCGATGATCAATAGAACAAGGGCAAGAAGCCACAGCACGTATTGGTAAGCCTTGTGCTTCGACTTCTTGGCATGAGCCTCCCACCCAAACTGGGGACGAACGAGGAGGATGAAGCCGAGAAGGAAGCCCGTCAATAGCCCGCCGATGTGGGCAAAGTTGTCTACGTGTGGAAGGAGTCCGAGTCCTAAATTGAGTGCTATTATGATGATCAGGGTGAAAAAAGCAGCAGCCTGCAAAAACGAAACAGGAGGAGCATTGATATATTTTTTTTTTTTTGGTAAGGTAAGGAGCATTGATATTTAAAGGATTCATAATTCAATGATCAATTTCTGAATAAAAAGATTGGTAAGTTTATCGACCTTGTTGGCGTAGATGGTCCAGTTGGTGATGAGCTCAGAGACCATCGCTCCTACGAGGCCGAATAGAGCACCGGAAGCACCGACCGATATTTGGTTCTGAATGAAAAGCGAAGAGAGAATGCTTCCGCCGAATCCAGCCAATAGGTAGATAGTTGCCACTCGCACTGCCCAAATCATCATGGCATAGCCCAACAGGATGTCAGTAAAAAATTCGGCATGAGAAAATGAAGATGTATCATCCTTTTTCAATTCCTAATACAGGACTAAAAAGCCCGTGCAAGTCGAGAAATGTAAATTTCTTTTCATCTTACCGAAGCCGAATTGCTGCTCAAGGCGGATGCCGATGAATGCCAAGGACAACATGTTGGCAAGCAGATGAACGACACCGGCATGCAACCACATACAAGTGATCAGTCTCCAACCTTGTTTTTGGTGCACTATCTTGTTCCAGTCCAGAGCCCCCATCTGGTCCATTCTGTATACAAACAGCAACGAAGGTTTCTTCAGAATTCAACACCTAAGAAATTCACGCTTGTATCACAAATAATGAGCAACTAGTTATTCATAAAACGAACCATATCTTCTGCCAGAGCAAATTCTTGAATCACGAAAAGAAACTGGATCGACTTAGTCGATGATGGACTAAGTGGCGAATAGAGCCAATCACGTCGTAGAAATCGTTATGAAACTTGTGCTTTTGAGCGATATTCAAAGCGAGTTCCACTTCTAGACTAAGCCTTACACAATAACTTCCCTTGAATTACCTAATGCTCGTCCAGAAAAGTACACAGCTACTCATTCACGGTTTGCAGCGATCATCATATTCTTTTGCAGGTATAATTACAAAGAGTTCTTCCATCAGAAAACCTGAGATAATTAATGGATAATCTGATCCATCCTCTGAATTGAAAGTTTTGGAGCAGATAGTTGCGCTCCTGACTGAACAAACCTAATTAGGTACAATACATTAGACCCGTATCTCATCAAAGTTTGACATTGTTCTTTCTTATTGCAAGCTGGGGGAGTGATGTTCGGTTTGGTACGAAACTCCAAAAATTGCAATTAAATATGAACAGGTCAACGGTTATGAGTCATACGACCATTTCACTTCCTAGAACATCACCAAACGTCTTCATTACACGCACGCAGAAACCGCCATGGCAGTTTCAGAAATGCCAAGAGACCATCTCCAATCAACATTAAACCTCTTGGTCCTAACATTGTCTAAGAGAAAGTCGGAACAGTAAAAAGAAAGAAGAAACTCAAATATAGAAATAGCTTGGGTGCTTACGTAGAGGAAGAGGGACCGAAGAGAGGATTCTCCCTGAGGGGCTGGAACGACATGCTGCCAAGGAACTTGGCGACGCAGCTACCGTAGACGCGCGAGCTCTTCTCAGGGCAGTCGTTGATGTACATGACGGCGACAAAGACCACGACATTGGCGAAGATGAACGCGGGGATCAACCACGAGGTCCACTCGCCGTCCTCTTCCACGTACGCCGTTGTTGCCGTGGCATAGTAACGGACGTCGGCTTTCTGGGGTCCCTTCTTTTCGGTTCCTCGCTCAATATCTCGGCTCAAGTTCGACATCGCCGCTCTCTTTCGTTTCTCTCTCTCTAGGAGTGCTTGGAGAAACGCTTGGGTACAGAGGGAGAAGATTTCTTGTGAAAGTGTTGGCAGATTCAACTGTAGCAGAGGGATAGAGAGAATTTGGAACGAGTATGAGCCAAAGGCGGTTCATCGTGTTATATATAATAGTTGGATAAGCTTTAGAGTTTGACCTTGTTACGCGGTGTTTAAGCAAAGTGCACGAGCTCAAGACATTGGAAATTACTTATAAATCTCGCCCCTTCTTCGCTGTTTTAATATGATTCGCCGGTTGATTCCTTTTAATATTTTGAAATATGGATGCCGTGCAGATTGTTTAATTTACACCGCCGGATACATGACATACTGAACTCAAAATGTGTATACAAGTGATTGGGATGTATCACGAATAAATCAAGAAAAATATTGGATAGCTCCAACTCGTCGAGATATGGTATCCGACGCATATAACTACAACCTTACCATACCGTCCTCCGTCTGGGAAATCCGAATCCGACCCTCGAGACACTGCATATACAATTTCCGTCTACAGATAAAATTAAACGCAGAGGATCCAAATCCTGCTCTCGTTGGTGTTACAGTTTTCCCCGGAAAAAAGAAACAAATAATAGTATATCAAAGTATTCATCACAGACTTTGAAACCATCCAAAGGCATGGTGGATGGGTAGGACTGTTTCTACTGGCCTGATGTATTAATACTTTGAAATGATCTAATGACCATCGTCATGAAGAAAGCTTCTGCAATCACTCTTGCTTCTTGCAATTTTTTATGCTTTTGCTAGCTGAAGTGGGAGATGGAGGAACGACTCCTTCCTGCATGAATTTTTCTAACAGATAAAGAGTGTAGAGAGTCCATATCCAATTTATTTGTTTATAAACGAGAGAGTTGGCAGCATCAACCCAGCTAAATTTTCCTCAGTATATACATGCCAACGCATTAATATATGGGTTCACGACTTCACGTGTTGCTCCGCATACTCTTTGTAACTAGCTCAACTTATTCTACTTTCAAAACAGATAATGGCACCAACTGCAATGATCGCACTTGGACTCTCTTTTATACAGCATTACTAAGCCAACTATGAATTTGAAACAAAATTCCCCGAAAACGTGAAAAAGAACAAAAAAATCAAATTAGTAATTGCAACATCAACACCAAAGTGCAACCCATTCTTGATCAAGTTTGTGAAATCACTACAGCACGTTACTTTTCCATGTATTCATTAGATGTTTCAACTTACCCGATGATCGATAGAACTTGGCCAAGAAGCCATAGCACATATTGGTACATATTGGTACATGTTGTATTTAGGCTCGTTGGCATGAGCATTGTCGCTACAGTCTCGGCGATTCGCTCAGCCGTGCTGGGGAAGCCGGTCAATAGCCCTCCGATGTGGCCAAAATTATCTACGTGTGAAAAGAGTACTTCGAGTCCTAAACTAAGTGCCGGCAAGCCGATCAGCATAAAAACACAAGAACCCTGAAAAATAATAAATAATACAGAAGACCAAGCACTTCAAACTTAAATTACGCAGTACAAACTCCTAACATAAAAGCAAGTCAGAGTCTCGTGTTAGCACAAGAATAGAAATTTAGCGGAAGATGATATCAGGTTTGTCGACTTTGTTGGCATGGATGGCCGCGCCGATGACTCCCAGGATAGCACGAAATTAGGAGCTAAACAAGTTGCTCCGCCTTCGATCGTTCAAAAATGCCAAAGGCTTGCGCTCGATTCAAGAAAATCGTCCAGCCATGTAACCTTCACCCCGAGCCCGACTCGGCAGTTCTAAAGCGCAAATGAAGTTCTAGTAGAGTTGCCGAACCATATCCAGGAACAAACAGCATTCCTTAAAAACTCCAAACTTCGATAGTGGCCTTAATCTTTTAGAGAGATGATAAATTCACAGACCATATTTGAAGGGGGAAAAGGCACAAGAAATAAGGGTAGATAATCATCTCTTCCATCATAAAACAGCGAGGCCTTTTCCAACAAATACTTCTTTGGAGAAACTCCTATAAAATTTGAGAAAGGTATTCTGAAAGGTTTACTATTCACTTGTGACACCGATTAGCAAAGTGATGACACCGCTCATTCATCATCACGAAAAAAACCCGATTCACAAACAGGCAAAAGCAATTTTCTGCACAAAGACAGCTCTAGTTCTCAAAGGAAGTCGAGGAAAAACTTATGTAAAAGATTCCATGTAACCATCAGAACTGGAACCAAACTGCCTACTGCTTATAGGGTATGTGGAATAGTAAAAGCACAAACGTGATCAAAAAACTCCGAACTGATATGCATTAAACAAAATCAAACTGAATCTGACAAAGATCCTTGGTAAAATATGTGAGTTGATCCAAACAGAAATTGAAACAAACTATCTAAACTGTAGATGCCAGATGGAACCGGATTACAAGAAAGCAGGGCAAACGAATTTATCGTTTTCCACCGCCACCTCCGAGCTTGGGGCCCTTTGGCACAGCACCCTTAGGCATGTTCCCCTTGGATTGGGTCTTTTGCGACTTGGCCACCGTCTCAGCTTTCTTTGCCTTCTTCTCATCCTTTGTCTTCTTGATTCTTTCCTTGATTTCCCTGCAAACCAAGAAATGGTCATGCAAAGCAGGGTGAGAGCGAGCAGGGACAGCTAAAACCTCAACAGTGACTGTGACAGGACAAGAGCTTATACCTGAGAGCAGCCTCACGTGCAGCATCACGGACTTCTGGCTTCTCAGCCCTTTTCTTCTGAATAACTTCCAAGGTAGCACCAACAATAGACCTCGAGTAAGGCTTCCTAGTGGCACGGCGCTTCTTCTTCACAGCCTCCGCGGCGATATCCTGCAAACATGATTAATAGAAAGAGTCAAATTGTGACAACCCCAAGAACCATATACAGCACACACATCCAGGTTAAGCAAAACAGCTATGCTAAACAGCCTTCTGGCCGATTCTTCACCTTCTTGTGTTGCTTCCTGTACATGGCTGTCCATGTAAGCTTCGAAGGCTTCAGACGGTTGTGGAAGTACCTCTTGCATTTAGAATTGGCAAACAGGAAAACCTACACATGCAAAGCCGAGGAGACAATTCACGTAAGGTACGACGACACACAAGGCCATCACAGAGAACCATTCAAAACCTCACCTGGGAATCCGAGCGAATGAACCTGATTCCCTTGCCGGGGTAAATCTTGGCACCGCTAAAGCGGCAGAGTTCAGTCCTAGAATATCAAAATAAGGGGGAAAGAAACTGTATTAAGAACGGCGAATCTCGCAATCGCAAGCAAATACAGTAATATGCTATCAACATGTAGCAGCAGATATCAAGAGAGAGAACACATACTTCCGATTACACATACTAGGGGTCAATAAACCACAGATCAAACACTCAAGAATCATCACACAAGACTAACACCATTACTGCCAAAGTCACAGCTCATAGAGAGTGCTAACAGCAAGGAATGCAATATCCATCCATGCAATGAAGCAATGAAGCCACACAAGCATTGAACTGTCAACATTGTCCACATCTGTAGCTGAAGATCCAAAATCAATCAGGCCCAAAAATTTGTTCCAGCTCTGCCACTCGGCATTTCGATTACATCTTCACTTCAGCAAACTTTCCTTAACCCCACTGCGTTCTTACTTTCATTTGCAATAGCAAAACAGCCCGCAAACTTTTAAGCCTTGAGAGTTCGAACCTTTTGCAGATTCCGCAACTCCAGAGACCTTTCCAAACTCCCACGAACAAGACACCACAAATCCAAAACAAAAGAACAAGAAAACTTGCCACGCTAAAGACGCGAGCTTTACAATCTGGGCACAAACTCGGACCGAAACGAGACACGCTCCGACATCGAGGCAACAACGCCGACGAACAAATCACAACACGACACGCATTGCATCATCGAGAGAGAAAGAGGTGGGGGGCGTACTTGAGGACCATGGCAAGGCGAAGGAGGGTCGCTGGAGCTGCTTGGGGTCTCGGCGCGTCTGCTGATGATGGAGGAAACCCTAATTTCCGGTGCGCCTGCTTAAATGCATACCGAAGCAGGAGACTCGAGGCTTCGTTCTGCTGAAACGGCGCCGTCGCCTCATGGCCTTGCGAATTGGGCCCATTGGGCACCGTCCCGGAGATGTCGTTCGGCCCACTCTTGTCTTGAATTGAAGACTCGCGATTTTCAATCCCAACTTGAATTAGACATATTCTTCTTTTTTTGGGTCGATTAATTAGACTAATTCAGTTACTCGCATTTTTAAGATTTTAAGTGTAGGTGAAATTTCCGATAATAAAACAAAAGTAAGGTGAATTTAAGTTCAATATATGCAACATCGTCTTTTGAAATTAGCCGAAAGTGTCGATTTTGCTCTAGGTGGGAGTGGTGGAGATTTGATATGTTTCGTGAGCGAGGTAGGGAAACGTAAATTTTCTGGCCAACTTTATAGGATGTGCCACCACACTATATGCCTATAAATCACTTATAGGTAATGTAGTGTGGAAAAGAAACTGGAAATTAACAAAGAAATTGCAATTTATGCCAATCACTTATAGGTTCGATTCGAGTTCATCTTTTACCGGGTCATGGATTCAATTTCACTGTACTTTGGCAGATTAATTCGATAACCATAATATCAAAGTTAATCATATAGGATATAAATCATTCACCAATTGGACTATCCATTCGGTACCATGACATAGCAATTTACACTATGTTTGTTAGGAGGGAGGGAAGACGGGATTGTAAAGAGATATTTGTGTTTAGATGGAAAGAAAGAGACAACGAAAATGTTTTGGGGGATTAGGAGAGATCAGGAGGGGATTAGTCTGATCTATTTCATTTATGCTCCAAATCTCTCCGAATCAATCCAAGTTATGGAAGGATTCGGAGGAATTTGTGTATAAATAAGCAAATGCATTCTCCTTCCTCGCTTAGGCGCTTTTTTTTTGCATCTATTTATATGTACATGAAATGTTATTTATGCCATTATGCATTCTTTTCATTTCTTCTCCCTTCTAATCACTCTTGTCTCTGGCATGTGATGAGCCAGTTGCCAAAAAGCCGCAGGATGGGCTGCCCCTACCGTGATGGAAACTGGATTGCATGCTCTGCTCGAATTATCGAAACTACCAATGCTTTCGCGACCGAAATATGAGCTTTAAGAGACTGAATTCAATTAGCCATTGACAATGCGTCATGATAGAAATGCATGCCGTATCAGTTATTCATGCCCTGAACACTGAACAATGACATCAATCAGAACCTTTCCATAGAAGAAAGCTGAGAAAAAATTTCAGTACTCCGTCCGATCGAAGGACTGCAAATCAAGTCCAGTCCGCAATTGAGTTCATTCTACTGTATTAGAGGTTGCTCATGTATTCCCTTTGCACATATTTGGTGCTTCAACTTCAGTGCTGATTCTGCAATTTAGGAAGAAAATCCTCGTAGCTACAAGTCAAGTACTACTCAGTCAATAGAGACACCATCCCGTGATTCGACTGGGACAAAATGGTGCGAGGTGCGGACAATGAATTCAGTCTCCTTACAAGAAAATTCAGCTACGGAATCAAAACCCTAATTGCAAGAAAATTCAAATTGGGGAAAAACAAAGAGATGAGGCCATTTGTACAAGAACCATTGCACGAGTCTCCGAAAGAAAACCCTACTCCACGCTTTCAACTAAGTGGAAACCTTATGCATCACCAACAGATGCACTGGGTTTCAAAACTCATTAAGTCGGGGAGGTAAATTAACACCACTCTTTCAACTCCTCATTTGCATGCACCTAATAATGAAATCATACGCCTCCTTACATTCATGAAAGTCGCGAAAGACAAGCCCCGCTACAGAGATCCTCAAGCTGCTTTAGCGGTTTCACGGACCACAGCTAGCTTAGCCAAGAGACCGCATAACTGAAGATATGAGCCAACACCATCACAGATTCTCATATGCGCAAAGCCAGTTTCCTGCATCCGAAAGTGCATAGTATAAGAGATCAAGAATCTTCATATATACCTGGAACACTTAACTGCACAAGAGAGACCTTCATGAACTCCAACTTCAGATACTCGGCCATGTCATTATTCTTTATGATACGAAAAAGCGTAGTAATTATGTCCGTAGGGGAATAGCCCAGATCATAAAGTTGCTTCAGACCAGCACAAGCATCATCAAACTTCCCCTCTAGGACATTGCGAACCATATTCTTGACATGCAATGGGTGTGGCTGATCACAAACCTGAAGAACAAGTGGATGATGAATTATTTATGAATTCTTAATGGGGGCTGGTGTCACAAATGTGATAATTCTTGAGTTGTATTATAACCTTGAAAACATTTTCCTGATTGACAAACCGGAATCCACTGTATGTTGCTTGCACGTTGTTAAGCGCCTGCCTCATGTCACCATCGGCAGTGAAAATGATAGCCTCAAGGCCTTCGGGGATATAGGGTACCTTCATTTAGTACCATTGCAGTTAAATTATACATCCACCAAAATGGCAGCTAAAATATAAAAGATGATGGAATTATAACCACAACAAAGAAACCGCCGTTATGCAAGTAGAATCATGACAGGACCAACTTAACCATTCATGCAATCAGTCAGGTCCGTCCATTTGACAGACAAAAAATGTTGCCGTGACTTTCTTAGATATTTTTCAGACTAAGTGACACCGACTTGGCCTCCGCATCTGAAAAATACCCAAAAAAATCAAGAATAGAAAAGACACTAAAATACAAAAAATAAAAACTAAAGACCGACTACTGGGTTCTTCAAGAAGGGGGGTCTTCAATGGGGGTGGCACATTAGGGTGGGGGGGTGTGAAGGGCGGCACCCCCGCTTCGCCTATGCCAACAAGGGCCATCTCCTCTCAACAGGACTCGACAAGCACAGGGAACCTTTGCCCAACCACTGGCGAGTAGGGGTGAGCGGTTCCAGATTCCTTACAAGTTCCACCTGGAACCTACCCTCGAGTAGAGGTTCCTCATTTTTTAGAACCTAGAACCTACCACGTCACAGATTCTAAAGTCGGTTTTAGGGCCCAACAAGTTCTTTTTTTTTTTGGTTTCATTCTTAGTTAAAAATAACAAAGATGAACGTAACAAAACCGAATAAGCTTATTATTCACCAAAGAGAATACAAAAGAATAGTTTCCCCAGCATTACAGTTCAACTAAATATAATTAAAATGATGAGTCATTGCATGAATTGACACGCAATAGAATTCACAAATGATTAGCATGTCAATCAAGACAATATCCATATCAAGGACCACAAACAAAACGGAAAGCGGGAAAAAAGAAAGAAAGATGAACTTTTGGTCCTCAAACATCCATGAAAATTTGTTTTAAATTCTAACCACCTAAAATCAAAAGAAACAACAATCATAGTTGATAACTTAATAATAGTTTTAATTTAAAATTGAAGTATCACGCATCGAGTTTGTAACTACAGCTTTTTTCTTTTCGTCCATTATCGCCACGGTTCTAACTATCATCAAGCTTAAGATATTTCTTGAAAGAGTGAATGACGAAAACAATTGACCTCACTAAAGAACAAAAACTTGGCATAGATATATGACAATGAATACCCAAACAAAACAAATTAAACAGAGCAATGAGCATGCGAATGGTGGATACTCCAAAACCACAATATATCAAAGGTCTAAATAAACCTTAGGAAATGTTCTACATGACAAGTTAAGCAAAGTAATGAGCATGTGGATGGAGATAAGAATTTGAGAGCCGAGAAATGAGAAATGAGGAGTAGTAAGAAAATTAGAGATTTTAGATTTAGGGTTCCCGGTTCCCGCTTCCGGTTCCTATAGGAACCGGGAACCAAACCAGAACTAGCGGTTCGTAAAAAAATGGAACCAGGAACCGGAACCTCCCTCCCTAGAGCCGAGAATTGAACCGGACCCATCGGTCCGGTTGCCGATTCTACCCTGGACCCATGCTCACCCCCATTGGCGAGGGCGAGGGTGAGGTTCGCTGGTCCTCGCCACGCCTGCTTGCCCTTGCCCAAATCTAGGTGAGCACTAGAAGTCCCAGCGCGGTGGTGGGTGAGGATTCGCATGGTGGCTTATGCTCCTCGTCAAGGATGGTGCCACTACTCTTGTGCAGTAAATGTCTTCACTGAGAGGCACTATCTTGTGCTCGAGCTTCTTGATGTCGTAGTAGTTCTCACCGTTGTACTTGTACTTGTGAAAGATAATCCTCACTTGGTGGTGGCAAGTAGTCACTCCACCAACACACGTCACCCTTGCATGACATGAGGGTCGATGGGCCGACGGCCCTCGCTGGCGGAGGCGACAGCCCTTTAAACACCCCACCACCGCACACATCTCCCTCTTCAAGTTCTATTTTTCTTTGTTTTCTAGTTTTGGGCTCTTTTTATTTTTTCTTTTTTTTTCTGTTTACCATTTTTTACAGATGTGGCACCTATTTGACACCATATTAGCATCACGCATCGTTGAAAATATTTAAAACTGCAAAGTCAGCATTTTCCATCGCTTAAATTACATAGAGCTAACGAAATACCCGATTGCACTTTCTAGCAAATTTTAGGACTTGATTACATTATTTGAAAGTTTTACAACTTGATTGCACTTTCACAATAAGTTTTAAGACTTCTAATGCATCTATCCCTAATAAAAGCTTAGAAGGAAGCTGTTCAAGGACAATATGTTTCCAATTATTCTCAGTCCACATGCTTCTAACCACAAAGTAAGTGTAGTTGACTTTTCTCAAAGAGACTTCAAGCAACCTGTGATCACGGTGTCACTTCTAAACCTGAAGTAGGGAGAATTCACCTTTAATTCGAAATAGAAGCAGCTCTCAAAGATATTAGACTACATGCAATAAGTATCTCAATGTCCAAATTAAGCCATAGAAAGCCTACACTTCAACACTGTGACCAGCTTAAAAGGATAACATCTTAAAAGGGTGCCTTCAAGCTAGTAAACCTCAGTGTTTGGAAAGTCCAACCACAAAGACACATTGGTTTTTTTTTTGGTCAAAACAAAGATATATTAGTTTACCTGGCTTGGAAAGTAGATTTTCAGACTTAACCTTAAGTTTAAAACAAGCATTTGATGGTTTCAATTCTGTAGTCAAACAGAAGAACTACTTTGGCTAAACTATGGCAAGTCCAACAAAGTAGCGCCATCGCAAGAACTAAGCTAATAATATTGAACTTCCACTACAGTGATCAGTTTGACTTATCAATAGATGCAGGATTGAGACAAGTATCCATAACATATACATGTACCTTTTCTGCTTCAATCACCACCATGAGACGCGCAAGTATTTCTTGGTCAGATAACCGTGAAAAGCGAACAAGAGCACATCTGCTCTGAATAGGCTCAATGATCTTCGAAGATATATTGCATGCAAGAGCAAAGCGAGTGGTGTTTGAATATATTTCCATTGTCCGCCTCAAAGCCTGTTGTGCTCCAGAAGTCATGCTGATTTTGAGAAAAAATTGGCAAGGAAGCAAAAGTGTCCCCAATAACCAACCCGATAAAGAAAAATGTATAAGAATTGTACTTCAATAAGTGCAACAAGACGAAGAACCAACAAGTATGATAGGACAAAAGAAAAAGATTGTAAAAATGGAATAAAAGAAAAACTTCCATGGCCATCGAATAATCAGTCTAAAATTCCGCTGAATAAGGTCTGGCCATTAATCAAGCAGGAGGTCATACCTGTCAGCTTCATCCAATATCACCATTTTATGCCTCCCAGGAGGAAGAGTTACTTTCTTTTGGGAAAACATCTTGATTTTGTTCCTTACAACGTCTATTCCCCTGAAAAGGCAAGTGATAAGAAGATTACTCTAGGAAGAAACAGCAGATCGAATGTTAAAGACTTGAAAGTACAAATCCTTGCCTATCATCAGATGCATTCAGCTCTAACACTGCCTCCTTATAGTTTGGTCCCAGAAGTTCATGTGCGAGGGCCAGTATACTCGTAGTTTTACCAGTTCCAGGAGGACCCTGAAAGTACATAGAGATGTAGTCAGAATTATCACGAGCATTGTTCAACACGAGCAAGAAAAGCGTTACCCACATCGACTTCACAGCTAAAGAATGCGTGGCTTTCCATTTTGTTTCACAGGAGTATTGCAGGAAACAAAAAAGAGAGAAAAATGCAGCTTCTGCGAACCAACAATTCCAATCACATCGGAAAGCTTCCCACAGAAAATTGACACGCAACTGTTGTCTAACCTGAGCGGGCATGGAGAAAGCAGCTGTCTGAAAGAAGGACTTTATCAATAAACAACCTACTGCCAATTGCTAGGCGCAATTGCCAAATACCAGACCCAAGACTACGAGTCAGGAAAGGCGATTCTACAATGTGCGAAGAAGATTTGGAGGAGGTCAAAGCAAGAAGGCAGATTACATCGGGAATTTTCACAAGCACCTGGCGACACTGCATCTACCCATCTCACTCTTAGCACCATATTCTCGAAGGAATTAATTAGGGCCAAGCATATAGCAGGAACAATCCGAGCAAAAACAACCAATGCAAGCTCGAGCTAGAAGCAGAGGACAAGCGAACAGGACGTACGGACAAGATGAGATTGGGCATGTTGCCGTCGCGAGCGATGACCTGCAGCCTGGAGACGGCGTCCTCGTTGCCGACGATGTCCGCGACCTTGTTCGGCCGGTACTTTTCCACCCACGGCATGTCAAAGTGGCTCGCTCCGGCTCCGGCGCCGGACGAAGAAGAGGACGAAGCCATTTCCGCCGTCGTTCACCGCGCGCGAAACTCTGTCGAACCCTTCCTTTCTCTCGAGATTTGGAGGGAAAATGGTCAACCCGACGTGGTATAGTCGTAGAAGACCAGAAGGGCCTCCTTCCCTTTGTATTTATTTGCTGTTGCCCGTCCTCTTACTTCGGTTAAATTACGTTTTAACCCCCAACATGGGTTAAGCTCAAACCAGGGGCTGTGATTAAAAAAAAAAAATTGGAAATCGCCTAAAACCGGTCCTTAATGGGTAGTTCCCGTTTCGAACATTACTCATTTAGGGTGGACCGTTCCATCTCGAAACTAATGACCCCCGGCTCAAACAAAACCGAGCCAACCAAATTACTTTGTTCCGAATCGTGTCAACTCAAAATTCAATTTGGACTTAGAGTATTCAGCTAAAGATTAATAAGTGGAATTTCTTCACCAAATTTGATAAAACAACGGAAAATGACACGAACAGTTCATGAACCTTGATCAAATATGTAATGTTGTCCCTGAACTTTTAATTTGTTCAATGTAACCCATAAATTTTAACTCAATATACATGCGGTCCCTGAACTTCTAATTTATTTAATATCGTATCTGAACTTTTGGTACATGTTCAATTTAGTCCATAAATTATATGAAAATATTTAATGCAATGCTAGGACTAAATTAAACATGCACCAAAAGTCAAAAAATCATATTGAACAAATTAAAAGTTCAGGGATTACATTGAACATTACGTTAAAGTTCAGAGATCAAATTACACATTGAATAAAAGTTGAGAGATTGTTTGTGTGATTATCCCATAAAATAAAGATTGTCGCAAGATTTTCGAATACCATGATTTTTAATTAATGAGAATTTTAATTTTTACTTTTGAGCAGATTATACGCATTAAATTAATTATTATCGTGACCCGTAAAGAAGCAGCCCCTTTTTAAAAGAATTCACATGATTCGCATGTAACTTTATTCGAGGATTTGAATTTGTTCCCACCCGTGCGAATTGGGACAACGTGGAGGAAAAAACGGTACCAAGGACCGCGTGATCATGTCTTATTTACCACAAAAACTATATGGGTTAATACGACGAAAAATTCTGAATTGATACATATGTAAGAAATTTATTCAAAATTAATTTTTCGATCATCAAAATTTTAAATGAATACATCTATGATAAATTTATCCAAATAACCATAAAAAAATCTTAAATTGATATACTTATGATAAATTTACCCTCCATTGAATTGGATTAATATCATAAAAAATCGCAAACCGGTACACCTATTAACTATCACGTGTCACCTAATTGATAATTTAACGGTAAAAATTAATGAAAATTAATAAAGGATAAAATTATCGTAGATGTACCGATTTAAAATTTTTTATTGTCGAAAAATTAATTTAAGATAAATTTATTATAAATATATCAATTTAAAATTTTTCGTGGTATTAATCCAAATTATTTTGGCCAGGTTTTCCAAAATTATTTTTGATGCGACAAACAAAGAAGACCCCAGAGAGAAAGAAAGAAAAGGAAAGGGAACGAGCGCGACATATAGAAAGCGGTGGTTATTCTCGGGCCACTGAGCGTTCATGACAGTCCATGGTTAACCTCCACGCTGTCCCTTCCATCATCGTACACGACACACACATGCACCCCCGCACAGAGACAGACAGAGGGAAACGACCCAGACAACAATCCCCGTTTCTTGATCCAATCTCTCTATCTCTCGCTTCTTCTCCTTCTCCTTCGTCTTCATCGTCTTCTTACCCTCGAAAGATTCACCGCGAGTTCTCGGCCCCCACCAAATCCGCTCCTCCGCTCTGCTTCCCTCCCATGGCTTAGTGCGTGCCCGCCGGACCAAGAGAGACCCCCGATTCGATAGCTCGCCGAGGCAACCCGCGACGCGCGAGAACAAGAAAATGGCATCGACCGCCGGAACCACCAACGCCGCCACGGCCCAATCCCCGACCCGATCCTCCGACGACGTCACCGTCGACCTCACCCCGCTCCTGTCCCGCTCCAGCAGCTCCCGCGACGACCCCTCGAACTCGAGCCCCGCGCGCCGCCCGGGGGTGCGCCGCCCCGGCGGCGGCGCCGGCCAGGGCCTGCGCGAGGCGGCGCGGTTCCTGCGCCGCGCCAGCAGCCGGCGGATGATGCGGGAGCCGTCGATGATGGTCCGGGAGTCCGCGGCGGAGCAGCTCGAGGAGCGGCAGAGCGACTGGGCCTACTCGAAGCCCGTGGTGGTGCTCGACGTGCTCTGGAACTTCGCCTTCGTCGCCGCCGCCGTGGGGGTCATGGTCGTGAGCCGGGGCGAGAGCCCTTCGATGCCGCTGAGGGTGTGGATCGTCGGTTACGGGTTGCAGTGTATTTTGCACGTGGTTTGCGTGGTGGATGAGTACAGGAGGAGGCAGCGGCGTTGGCGGTTGCGCCAGCAGTCGCCGCGATCCAATAGCTCCCTCGAGGAGGAGAATTCGGGGGGATCTCGAGGGGAATCGCCGGGGGAGTATGTGTCGTTGGCTCAGTTTAGCGAGGAGGGAAGAAGGTAGTTTGTCGGGTTTTTTTGTCAATGTTCAATTGGGTTTTTGAGCTTGGTTTATGTGTTTTGATTTTCATTTTGAGAATCGTTGATGGTTTGATCTTTAGTAGCCCGTTAGTTTAATGTCAATGTATTCGCGGAAAGAGTGTACGTGAGATGAAGCGAATGATGGGCGGTGTAGACCAGTAAGGAGATAGATTTCCTTCTTGGATATTTTGAAGTTGGACTATCATCAAAATTTTAGCGGGTCCTTAGCAAAACTTCATATCTGCAATATTAGCACAACAAAGAAAAATTGAAGTTGAACTATAGGCAAAAATCATGCCCTTGCTACTGAAACATAGTTTTCTTATGCAGACCATGCGGCTATCTTCTAGCTCCGATTATGGTACTGCATTGCTGTGCAATGATATACTGACCAGTGGTTGATTTGCTCTCTTATGGAGAAAGTCTGAATGTATCAGTGAATGTGGATCATAGCTGGTTGCTTTCAGGGAGATAGTGCAAGATGTGCTGCTTGCTAAGTGCCCTTGGTTGACTAAGTGATCAACATTTTATTCTAGTCTGATATTGCAGGGCTCTGTTGACACTCGTTATCCTTTCATGTAATTTCAGTAGTGTAGCGAAGCATCTGGAATCAGCGAACACTATGTTTTCCTTCATTTGGTGGATCATTGGTTTCTACTGGGTTTCAGCTGGTGGCCAAACTTTAGCACATGATGCTCCTCAGCTATATTGGTTCGTCTTGACTCTTTTGTTGCTTTCTGATTCAAACTACAGCTCTAATGAGCAAATCTAACTTTCTTCTACCTTGTTATGCATGAAGGCTTTGCATCATCTTTTTAGGGTTCGACGTGTTCTTTGTAGTCTTCTGTGTTGCCCTGGCATGTGTCATTGGCATAGCTGTGTGTTGCTGCCTCCCTTGTATTATTGCACTTCTTTATGCTGTAACAGACCAGGTATGTCTCGATTCTCGCTGGGATAAGAATTTCATTTCTTGACCATTTGATTTTTCACTATGTCTTGTCTTGCTAGTTTATGTGCCCAACCTGGGCATTTTGTATTGGCAATAACATTGGAACCTTAACAGGAACTAGTATTGTTTGCCACTTACGAGCAATTAAAGTTTGTGATGCTGTGATAATCTACCTTCTTTTTAAAGGCCAAAAGGAAAAAAGGAACTGATTGCTGAATTGGTTAGTCGGTCGGCATAAATAGCTTACTTTCACAGTTGTTTCTATCCTCTTTTGAAAATCAGCCGCGAGGCGTGTAGCCAAATGCTGTCTACCTGAAACTAGATTTTGGAGGTGCAGAGGCCCTGCAGAGTGTCTTCTGTCTTTACATCTTGTGTTGCAAAGAGTTTGGCTTGCCTTCACTAATTAGTCTTTTCTGTTGGGTTGTAATTGAAGAATGCAATGTTAATTTTAGGATGTGATAATCAGCGACGTGGTAAATGTCTCTTTTACGAGGATTGGAAATTGTTCTTGTCATTTAATGGTGTCGATTTAGATGGAACCATGTCATGGAAGGTGCAATGATAATTAATAAATTCATGGAAAAACTTCGACAAACAACATAAGTTAGATGCTGATAATGAGGAGATAGTTTACAGGAAATAATTTATGCTTTTTCCCCTGAAGAATCAATGCTGAGCTAGTCGGTGAGATATTCAATGATAAGCTAGTAGAGGATATTTTTAATGTTGAGCTAGTTGAGCAGATATTATTTACTTTCCTACTTTTTATTTGCATATGCAGGCTGAACTTAAACATGTGCGCTCAAGCTATCATTCTTAATACACCAGTATTGGACTATCGTGGCCTTTAGAAGGGAAAATTTTGTTTCCTTATTTAAATTTTCGGTTCTGTGGATTTAGGTGGGGATAGTCATTCTGTAGTTAGTTGCAGTACCTTATGTGTCATGCGTGTTTAGGATGACGTCAATATGTTTTATTAATTCCTGAAAAAACTTATGGTAGGTTGTTGTTGAGGAGTGGTGAATGAGGAGACACGAGGTATTTGTGTGGATCATGTTACAGACTTATCATCGCATTTGGATTATGTTAAAAAATATGTCCCTTTAACACGATGTTCCCTGTTTTGATTATGATTCCTTTTACAGTGTCTGATGAAATCACGGTACTATGTCACTGGTTCATGTTGTGGTCGAGTCATTTTGGCGATATAAAAACTTACTTTTACCTAACATTTTTCTGAGGCTTGGACTTTGGTGGTTCTTTATTATTCAAACCTTGAAACGTACTCTTTTCTTGGATGAGTTCTACAGTTCCCTTTGTTGCCTATTAATAAATTATAATAGAGAAAAAGTTTACTCCGTATGAGAGCTATCAGGAACTCTGTACAAGCTGATATAAAAGCGCTATTATTTGCTAACAAAATAGATAATTTGTTCAGTAGCATAATCAGGTAGAAGCACAGAGAGATCGGTTTAGAGAAGCAGGATCTTACATTGTATATACTGGAATAAACTTGGACAAACCAGTATCCTCATGTTACTATCCTCCATTCTGGCTAACAATTAGTTATTTGACTTTCTTTGTCTAGCTAAGTGTGATGAGTGGCATTGAATCTTTGCTTGTATTCTTACTATGTGTTCTATTAATTGATGAATGCAATTCATGATGTTGCAACCATGCATATGAGGAACTGTGTCTATGATTTCATGTTTATGTTTTAGTACTTCAGAGATGTTTTGGGTTTTGGTTTTGGCTTTGGCAGGCAGTTTGGACTATGTTTTCACTGATATTACCACTTTACGTCAATACAGGAAGGAGCATCTAAAGAAGATATTGAGCAACTGCCCAAGTTCAAATTCCGGAAAGTTGGTGACGGCGAGAAACATATCTCTGATGTGGAGGGACCTCTTGGAGGCATAATGACCGAATATGGCACCAAAGACTCGCCCATTGAACATTACCTATCGCAAGATGATGCAGTACGTAGTTCAATTTTCTCCTGAGTTCCATTGGATCTCTTTTTTCCCTTTTATTTGATCAAAACTAACCAATGCAATTTCTGTTAGTATTCGTATAAAAGTGTGAGAGATTAAACGTTAGCAACTTTTTACCTGATAATTGGTGAAAATAGAAATTGCTCCTTCCATGACTTATGCCATCCGTCTGTCGATATAAAACCCGCTGAAACACCACTGTGTTCCTGCATGTTTGAAATTGGTATCTGTGCTTACTGTAGGAATGTTGCATTTGCCTTTCGGGATATGAGGACGGGGTCGATCTGAGGGAACTTCCGTGCCGTCATCATTTTCATTGTACCTGTGTAGATAAATGGCTATACATAAATGCTACCTGCCCACTCTGCAAGTATAACATCTTGAAGAGTACCGGCAATGGATTGGAGGAAGTGTAGAGGGCCTGAGTGCCTGGCACAAACTACATATTCCTGAACTTTTATGGTTCAAGAGAATTCGAGTTTCAGAGCATGTTGAAGGACAAGTTGTGGGCTGTCCTTTCCTATTGCCGTGGTAGTTGTACTAGCAACTGCCTGTCTGTCTGTCCTAGTATGTACGTTTCCAACCTCTCCTTCTCTGTACATGTTCATGTCTGGATTTTTACCTGAGTCTGATGATTCAAGAAGTCATTGGCTTTCGCCATTGTTGACGATGGGGTGGTTAAATATCAGATGCTTGTTGTAAATCCTTTTGGGAGGATGTGTGCTTTCAGTTGGACGAGTTTCCGAATTCAAACGTAAAAGTCACGAGACCACTTGAAACGTGAGAAGTAAGGCGTCAATATAACCTTTTCTTTGTCGGGCCAACAATACGCAATGTGTTGACTTAACATGTTATGACAGTGACAACGTCTGCTTGATGCATTCGATAGATTGATTTTCATCTACCTATGGGTGTGCATACAGATTTTTCAAGTGCCTACTCCGAGAAATTGCAACTCTCGAGGAAAAACGATCTCTTTTATCAATTTCATTTGATTTTAAGTTGGTGTTTTACGGCTGTTTTCGGGCACGAGAATATGCCTGAAACGGCCCAGAGAGGATCAGGACATTTTGGCCAATTTGCGATGAAGCAAGAGAGATGTCGGGTTGCAGGTCAACATCTCAGGATTACTTAGCGAGCTCGAGCCTTATTTTGGGTGTTAGAACTCGGCAAATGGAATGAGCTAAATACACAGCCGGGCTACCGTATTTGCTCACGCATTCACTCATTTTTTCGTATGGAATAATTAGATCACTCGAAATTTGTTTGGAGTCACAAAAATGGCAGAGCTGGTTCTCAGGTCCCAGAACCAGTCGGTTCAGTTTTAGGATTCGGTTCACTTCCCAATTTTAATTTACCAGGAAGCGGCTCTGGCGTGGTACCTTTCTAGATTCTTGTTCTGAAATCTATTCACCCTGAAACTGACCTATCTCTATTTTAATTTTTTTTCCTTTTTTGGCATGAGAAGTTAATAATTACATTCCTCTTAATCAATAGCAACGGACTTATTATACATTCAGACGACTGTTAACCGACGGACCGAATAATTACCGGAGACAAAGAGTGTTACCCTCTACAGGCATGCACAACATGTTTAGACCAATAAGAATATTTCCTAAAAGTACAAAACAAATTATTAGTTAAGAAGATGGATTTTTATCGAGTCCATATCAGGGCAAAGAATTTTTTGTAAGTTAGATGGGCTACGCGTCTGGATGAATTTGGGTCAGATGGGTCACGTGTGTGGATGAATTTGGTAACGCAAATATCTCTAAGTACACACGTCACTCATTTAAAGGTCAATGTGTTACGATACTCAAAGATGTAGAACTTTAAACGATTGATCATACTCTTGCGAGCAGGATTTTTCACACTCACTTGTTGTGAAGCAAATCTCTCAAAAAAATAAGAAGAAGAAGAAGATAAAACCGAAAAAGAATTACAAAAAGGAAGTCTCCATCACAAAGCAAAACCAAATGATTGTTCTTTTACAGGAAAAGTGAAAAAAAAAAAATCAAATCATTGAGCCCATCCTGACCGCTCCATCAGGTCGGGGGGACCCACTCACAGCTCCACGTCTCGTACTTGATCGGTGATCTACCCCCAGAAGGACGCCACCGGCAAGCCAATCACCGTCGGCCACGCGTCCGCACAGCTCGCCCAGCCGTCCTCGACCACGACCCTCACCGAGACGTCCACCGTGCCGTGGCCCCTCGTCCCGTCCCGGTCCCTCAGCCGGTAGCTCAGGAACCCGACGGATCCCGCCGGCGCCGCCGGCGAGAGGATGTCCGTGGCCGGGATCTGGCACCAGCCCAGCATGGCCTCGCCGCCGCCGAGCCGCCGCGCGCGGACGGCGAGGCAGACGGAGGAGCGGATGTCGGCGAAGAAGCCCGGGTCCACGGAGAGCGGGAACTTCTCGTTCCACGTCGGGCTCGTGCCCCCCCGGCGGTCGACGCTGGTGGAGTGGGCCTGGCCGGGGCTGCTCGGCCACTTGGAGGCGGCGAGGGTGGCGAAGGGCTTGAGGCGCCGCGAGAAGAGGGCGTTCAGGGTCGGGTTCTTGAGCCCGCGGGCCGATATGACGGTGATCTCGACGGAAATCGGGCCAGTCTCGGTCTTGTGGCTCGTCATGCGGAGGCAGATCTCGATCCAGAGCTGGAGTTTCGAGCGTGATTGGAGGAGGAATTGGCCAGCGAAGGGCGAGGACGAACATGTGGTCCGGTTTCTTGAAAGTTGGTTCAGCAGACGACAGACGATGTGGTTTGGTTTTGGTTTGGTTTTCAGAGTGGTGTCCGACGGTGATGTGACGTGGAATTTGGGACAGAGCACGCACAACGGACAGAAACAATAAAAAAGTGTTCCCACTTGCCGTGACGTGGGTGGCATCATTATCCACATCAACCCCCATGAAAATGACCCAGCTGAGAGACATTGTAGAAATTCACGAAGAACTTAGTCAGTACAGTATGTCCTGATTACATAAATTCGAAAGAGCTTAAAATAGTTTCGACTTTAACCTGCGTTCCGGTTCAGTTCAGTTCGGTTCAAGTCTAACTCTTCTTTATCCTATGAGAAAGCACCGACCTTAACTCAAGTCTCGATAATTTCATTGGAGATTTGACATGTTATTATATATGTGCTTGGCAGCCTTGCGACTGTCACACGTCGAAGTTACAACTAAAATCCGATTAGTTTCGAGCCAAGCAAGAGGAGGAAATGCGAGCATTCAAGGTTTGATTTTTTTGGGGTTTGGCTTGAAGAAATGGATTACTTGAGGCAAAATGAGGCACGAACGAGCAATTCACCTCATCCGAGCGTGCTATGAAATCAAGAGAAAATGGAACCTTGAATTTGCGATCGGCGATGTCCGAAAATAGGGGAGCTCCCCGATTGTACGCAATCTGTCCGCGTCCACACCGCCATAAGTGGCGGGAATGACACGTCACATCTTTAATGACGTCGTTGGACGGAAACTTAATAGGATTAAATACGAGTACTGATTGGAAAAAGTTTGGACCATAAATTGGAACCCAAGTTAAGGTAAGTGCCATTTTTTTAAGACAAAAAAAGTTAGCCCAAAATTGAGATCCAAACTAAAGTGGTTCTTTTTAAAAGAAATGGGTCCTTAATTTCTTAACCAATGTGAGGTTTTCATTAAATTTTGTTAGAGAATAAAAGTGGGCGACATCTTTTATACATATTTGAGTTTTTGTGGATCAATGATGTAGGAGATTTTGCACTGAGCGTTTGTCATTGAGATATTTTCTTAGAAAAGTAATTATTGGTATTATTAACAGATGATTATTATAAATTAATGGAGATATTTTAGTTAAATATTTTTCTTATATATTTAGATAAATTAGGATTTTCGCACATTGATGATGTTCACTTGACTATTATATAGTTATTATAAGATTATATATTCATGTAACTTGCTTTTCCATTAGTGCGTGTCAATAAGTACTTTCGTGAAATCCAATCTAAACTCATAGTATGGTTCCAATTATCAATCCTCTTCCCATGCATTAAATGAAGACGAGAAGCACTTATGGATTAATACCACAAAAAGTCGTAAACTATACTTACTATGAGTGTGACACAAATACCCAAATTTTTTTGTGTTATTAAAAATCATAAACTTGCTTATGGTGACACAAATACCCCAAACTTACCCTAAACTTATACTAATGCGCCATATATATCCGGATGGAACTAAAATAGAGCGTATATATTTCACACATGTATTAGTTTGGATTTTTTCGTGTTACAAAGAAAGTTGGAAGTAGTTAAGACACGGTGGCTAAATTTATGATTTTTTATGATACGAAAAAAAGTTTGAGGTATTTGTGTCATAATTGACATAGTTTGGTGCATTTGTTGTATTTGTGCAACTTATTTATGTTTAAGGTAAGGGAAATTGCCACTTTTTTTTTGGTCGAAAGGGAATTTGCCATTTATAGTCCCTAAACTTTGGCTCAATGTGTAATGTCATCCTTGAACATTTAATTAATTCAATATGATCATCAAATTATTCATAAGTATTCAATGTAGTTCATAAACTTTTAATTTATTCAATCAAATCTCTCAAACTTTTCATAATATAATTAAATCAACCGTTCGGTACTATTAACAAGTTTTCATGTTTGCACCATTGCCTAGATAATATAATATCTTTTCATTTAAATCCTTTTTCTAAATCAACACAAAAAATATGACATCTTCTTATTACCCTTTTATTTGTTTGGTCTTTGTAACAATTTTTTAATATTGTTCCATTTAAGTTAATTTTAACACGTGATTTTTATAATAGTAAAACTAGAAACTCGAGAGTTGTATCGGATTGTTATTCCCACTTTTTCAAGTATACACATTTTCACAAAGATATGCAAAAATTAATTCATCTACAAATACTGGCATTTATATTCATTCAAAAAGTGGTTTTTGTTATAAATGCATTGAATGATGTGGATGTATCATTTTTCCCCATTCAATGAATGGTCCTCTCTTTTAATGTACATGATCAGATCCTCATTAATTGTATACATGAACACACATATTCATGTTCATTGTATCATCTAGTCTATAAATAAAGACCTTTGTAAACTTTGTTGAGGATAATGATGAAGAATGAAGAAGACTTAACATTTGCTTCGTACTTCTCTCGTGTCTTTTTTTTCTCTCATATTGTACTTCAAGTTGGTCTCCGGATTGATTCCGAAGATGGCCGTTTATGTTGATTTCTAAGTTGATTCCAAATATCACCGTTTACTTTTAGAACAGTTTTTCGAGTTCAATGCCATTTATTTCTAGCTCCTTGACCTAAAAAGGACATTCTTTACAAAATACATGCCTTATCTTTCGATAATCAAATCTCGCTCCACCAGGAGCAGAACTCTTTTGAGGATGAAAAAGTCATTAAGGGTATTAGAACCAGGATACATCATTTACGAGGAGTTATTGGTATTAGAATAATTAAATATTAAACAATGATTTCATCTAACAGCTTAAATTTTTATAATAAAAATTCATAGATAGCATTAGAGCTGGAGGTCTTAAGTTTAAATCTTTCCAGATTTCATTTACCTCTCCAATTAAATATGGCCACGCTTTGTACTAGGTAAAAAGACCAGACAAAGCGTGAGAGGGAGAATGTTAGAATATTTAAATATTAAATCACGTTTTTATCTAACAGTTTAAGCTTTCATAACAGTTGATAGTAGTCTTACAACTTTCTAGCTAACTGACCTTTCCATACGGGGAATGGCCAAAGGCCGTGGAAACTCGGCCACATTGCTAATTATTTTAATTTTTTTCTTTGTCCTACTTCAACTTGCATTATTGATAATTTTTATGTATGCATTGGCATGCAGATGTGGATGTTTCAAGCAATACTCTGGAAGACGTCAACCCGGGTTCACAGGTGTTTTTGCACTGCATATGGCAGGGGAAACAAGCGGATGTCCTTTTCGCGAAAGAATCTTCGAGCCTTTCCATTTCGTCATTGAGGTTGCCCACCAATGGAGTGAATACAAAAACTTAAAAGACTAACTAATTCAAAAGATCACACCGACGACTGTATCATCTATATAATTGCTCAGAGTCTCAATCCCAACCACTAATTTCACGGAATAATAGTCCAAAAAATCTTAAACCTATTATACGTTGGCTAATTCAATTTTGAACATTTCAATTCAGCCAATTTAATTCCAAACCTTTAGCGATATGCCAATGTAGTCATTCCGATCAATTTTAGCTAAAAATCGTAGACGTGGACATCAGTCGTCCCACATCAGACGGTCGGTGTTACCTAAACCTGCATGTCAGTAATTTTCAATAAAAAATTGATCGAAAAGATTACATTAACAAGTAATTAAAATTTTTATGACTAAATTAGCTGAATTGACCAACGTGTGAACGGTTTCAGAGACTTTTTTTGGACAATTTTCCACAGGTTAAAACATCATTCCTATCTTCTTTTGCATTGAGGAACAAGGTTGATGGCATTGCGTGTAGAAAATGCTCCTGAGACACCGATGTCCAATGGTCTTGTCATCTTTTGGTTGGAAGAAGTGAGTGGCCCATCATTGAGAGGGAAAGTGGTAATTGGGTAATTGTGGTCTAGAGGGTCAATGTGCTGCTGAGTCAAAGTGATTTACTTTACCCGTCAACGTATTCTACATCGTTTGTATCCAGATAAAGATCGCGGCAACTTCCATGTGCAAATGAATAAGAAGATAACAGAAACGATGTACATACAAGTTGTGGCAATGTTTATCACTTACGGTCCTATGTAGGATATCTTTGTTTGAGTGAAAGAATTTCATACGAATTAATTTTCTAGACTTTTACGAGTTTAGTTTGCTGAAAGTGATCGGTCAGTAGAAAATCAATTACGGTAAAAAAAATGTGCATACTTAAAGTTAAGAAAATCAATTCCCTAATCCGAAAGGGAGAAGACCCCAAAAAAATATTTTCCTTTATCACGAAATTTTTCTCAAAATAAACATGCCCTTGTAATTGTTTCTCTTTTCTTTTTGAGATGAGATAGCCCATCTTAAGTTGGTGGACCATGGGCTGCTATAATATCCTACCAATCATCGTCGAGCACAGCTGCCACCACATTGGTTGATGCTTCTACGGTTGCCATCAATAGCCTATAGTAGTAGTGGGCCAACCCTCCAAAATTTGCGGCCAAAACTACCGTTGCCCACGCCATTCTAGATTTCGGATAATGTGTCTCTCATGAGAGCCCTACACAGTTCAAAGGATCACGGGCACTGGAACAGTGAGTATCACACAATAAAAGTACCAGTTCAGTATACTCTTCTCGGAGAAAGAAAAAGAGAGAGTGAAAGAAATTGTTCATGGACATGGCAAGGATAGACATTCATTTGCTACTCACTTTGAACAAGCAAACCCAGAGACTTAATCCCACCTACCCCGTTGTTTTCAAGCGACATGGTAAAGATGGAATAAAGGAACGCAGAATCCTAAGTTATTACACCTACCTGTTTTTTTTTAACTAATACCGCCACACCCTAACTCTATAAACACGAAGGCAATAACACGGACGTCCTCCTACTTAAAAAATGTCACCTACTTAAAAAATGCCACCTTCATACCCAAAAAACAAAAACGATGTCACCTCACACATGTTAACCAACATTAATTTATTATCATCTATATATAATGAAAAGAAACCTACATATCACAAAACTAATCATATAAATGATAGTTTTAAATAAGGGTGTACAAGATGAACCGCCCAAATTAGGAATCTCTTGTACTGGACCGGATTGACCGATTTGATCCAGTTTTGGGAGTGTTGGTCCGGTTACCGGTTCCTAAAAGTAGCTAGTATTCGGGTGGTCCAGTTCTCGATTCCAAAGGGGAACTGAATTGACCGGATCGGACCGACTTACTCTTCTTTTTTTTAAAAAAAATTAGTAAAATATGAACTAAACTCTAAGCAAATTTCATTGACATAAATTTATTGATAAAAATTAGTTAAATGTGAACTAAACTCTAAATAAACTTTATCGACATAAATTTATTGACAAAAATTAGTAAGATGTAAACTAAATCCTAAGTGACTGGCTTATGGTCCTAGATTCAACCGGTCTGATTCCCTGTTCTCAATTTTGGGAATTGGTGGCAGAATTAAAAACCGATCACCTTTAATTTTAATATTAGATTAATAAAAAGATTACAAGACGATGGAAGAGAGATGTGCGCAGCAGAGGGGTACAAATGCAGGGGAAAGGGATCCGATCCTACGAGCTGTAAATTCTACAATGTAAAAAGGTTCTGCCTCCTTCCAGCGAGGGGCGATGCAATTTATAATACAAGTAATATTATTGCAATGCAATCATGATTGTATTGATTCTTCCGTGTCAGGATGACTTGGTTGACTCTTCTGCTTCTTGATGGGTTGCTTCACCTTCTGCTTCGTGATGGGTCATGATCTGAACTTCTCGTTGAGTTTTATAAGCAGCGGCCACCATAGCAATATGATTTAAGGATGTTAATAATATTATTGTCAGCAACGCCGTCTATATCTCATTCCTAGATTGCATCAGGAGACTATTTATTTTGAATTCTAAGGCTTCGAGAGCTATAGCTGGAGGTGTGGCTCTAGAGTAATAAATTTTTGGGAAAATACCACCAAAAATCTTAAATTATATCATTTGTGATAAATTTATCTCGAATTTTTTTTTGTAACACGAAAAATCCCAAACTATATCACTTGTGATAAATTTATCCTGAATTTTTTTATGACACGAAAAATCTCAAATTATGTAACTTGTGACTCATTTACCCCATAATACTTTGGTCCATAAGTATTTTTCTTTTTTTTTTTCCTTTTTTTTCTTTTATTCTCTCTTCCCTCCGCTGGCCATGGCGGAGGGAAGCCAGTGAGGGCCACCCTCACCGACACTGGAGTTGGGCGAGGGTTGCCCTCGCTGGATTTGGCGAGGGCAACCTTAGCCCATCCAGGAAAGGGCGACTCTCGCCTGACGTCGGCGAGGGTCGCCCTCTCCAGATTCGGCGAGGGCAGGCCTCGCCCAACCCCAGTGTCAGCGAGGGCTGCCCTCGCTGGCTTCCCTCCGCCATGGCTGGTAGAGGGAAGAGAGAAGAAAAGAAAAAAAAAGAAAAAATTCAGAAAAAAGAAATAGACGAAAATGCCCATGAGCTAAAGCATTTTGGGATAAACGTGTTACAAGTTGCATGATTTGAGATTTTTTGTGTCACGAAAAAAGTTCAGGGTAAATTTATCACAAGTGACATAGTTTGGGATTTTTCATGTCACAAAAAAAAGTTCATGGCAAATTTGTCATAAAATGACATAGTTTGGGGTTTTTGATAATATTTTCCCTAAATTTTTTTATGAATGTTTCCACGTGATTTTATTTACTTCAGGAGCGGATTCATTATATGATTCAGTTGATGGCTTTATCAAGAACGTTGACTTGATCTTGAGCATCATTCATGACTAAACTTTTTAATCTGGGGTATCTAGTATTGAGTGATTTTCTTAAAGATTATTTTTTATTTTCTACGATTTTGGCAAATTCAGTGTTATATTTTTCAGGGAACTCAAATGTTTTGAAGATCGGTGACTATTCTGGTATTGATGCAATTTGAGAACATGAATGTTGAACATGTACAATTCTATTATATCTAATTGTTCCCCAATGGTACGAAGGTGTTGATTGTTAAATAACGTTGCTCTATTATTTTTATGTTGTGCAGGGAATCAGTTTCACTTGTAACTCTAAAAAGAAGTGGTTACTATGTCACTATTATATACAATTGATAACAAGCATTAATCTGTTATCAAATCTATACACAGACACACTTTAGGACTTCGATTCGGTGATTAACAGTGTACATGTGTGACTAACAAACTAATACAAAAATTCCACCACCAAAATCCTCGACTCAAACATATAGTACAACCATTTCAGCTCGTACCAAAATCCCACTGCAAAAAATCTATTACCGATAACTCCATTGCCCCATTCGTCGGCAGCCGTAGAACATGAAAAGGAAAAAATCGAGATGAATGACACAAGCATGGATAATACAAATTTTTTTTTTAAGCAAATCGGGCGTCCACTATGCACGTTGATAAGCAAAACCAAGAATACATTTATCCAAACTAACATATAGACATACACAAGACAAAAAATGAGTTAAAATCGCTATAGCTTTTGGAAATTTCTTTCCTGTTCTTTTTTTTGGGGGGGGGGGGTCTCTTAAGGCAATCGCAGTTCCAGGAGATTAGGTCCGACCGACGTTCAGGCCCAGCGTTTGCGCCCACCACTGCAAACACCTCCTGCCCTGCAAATGTCTTCCTCCACTGTAGCCTTGCACTGACGAAAGCGCACAGCACCCATTACAGGTTCGTTCCTAGCGCATGCGAATGCCCGTGCTGGAGTTCAATTCGTTCTGTGTTCCGTCTTCGTTTGCGTTTATCGCTCTCTGTCTCTGTCTCTCTCTCTCTTTTCATATTCATGAGATAGCATCCTTGAAGTTCGACCGAGGGAGCCGTTTCGTTTGGTTTCGTTTTCCGTTGGCGAGTTTGAATGCATGGGAAGTCGAAACATTGGCGGGGCTAATTGGTGTGATTCGCCTGTTGGGCGGGCTGACGTCTTGGGTTCGTCAACTGCCGTGTAACCGTCACGCCGTCATGGTGTTCGTGGAAATGTCTCTATTGAGGGAACTGATTCGTTTGGTTTCGTTTGTCGTTGGCGGAGTTGAATATAAGGGAAACCAAAGCATTGGCGCGGCTGGTTGTTTGATTCGCGAGTTGGGCGGGCTGACGTCTTGGGTTCGATAACTGCCGTGTAACTGTCACGCCCTCATGTTGTTCGAGGAAATGTCTATGAGACAACGAAGGAAGGTTTTTCTAAGGCGCGAGAAGTACAGAGTATCGTGCGCTTTTTACTGGCGGTGGGACATCCGTCTCTTAGAGTACGATGCTCAGGCGTGTCCTTTTGTACACGGGCATGCATCTTTTAGAGGTTGGATCAGCCACCATGTGTCCAATGATATACATGTTTTAGTTTTTTGTTTGGGCACGTTTGCATGTTGGTCGAGATCTGAATCATGGGGTCTATGATAATCTTTTTGTTGTAAAATTGTGAATCAAATCTACGGTAGGAGAGTCGCACTGTTCGCATGTTGACACTAATGCTAGCATCAGTTTGACCTCAATTGTCAGCAGACATTTTATACTTTTCTTTTTGTTTGATTGTAGTTCACTAAACATTCTTTCTGAAGACCCTAAAGGTTAGTTTTCCCTAGAAGATCGTCGACATTAACTGTCCCAAGGCCTCAAAGATATACTGGTTGTGTATCTCCTTTTTCGTCTTCAAAGAGTAAGGTGTTACCATGTCAGCCTCCAGTGGTCAAGGGAAGTTAAGCTGGGATTGAGTTTTACATGCTTCTTGAGGTTGGTTTTCCAAAGTTGATACAATTATCAGAGGCATGGTATTGTTGAAGATGCCGATGTTATCATCAACACGGTTGCTGCTCCTGTCCTCGCCCTGCCAAAAGCTATCCTCTCTTTCTAGGGCTGCTTGTTTTCATGGGAGTGGACAATTGCTCCGTCATGTTGAACGTAACCAGGGACCCCTTACTCTTGCAAGCCTTGGTCCTAAGATTGAAACTGGTAAAACAAATAGGGGCAAAACTAACAGAATTAAGTATGAAACTTCTCCTGGAAAAGAAAAAATGGGTGAAGTGCAGCCTCTTTCTAGCAATAAATTCAAGACAGTTGCTACAAGAAAACCGCTTGAATTAGGACTGGGTCCATTTAATGCGAAATCATTGTCAGAGCTTGGCTTGCCGCCATTATTGGTAGAAAGGTTGGAGGCTGTAGGATTCAAGGTTCCGACTGATGTTCAAGCTGCTGCAATTCCAACCATTCTTAAGAATCACGATGTTGTGATTCAGTCTTACACAGGTTCGGGAAAAACGTTGGCGTATCTCCTCCCCATACTTTCTGAAGTAGGTCCACTAAGGAGGAAATCTCCTGATTGCAAGGATGAGCATGGGAAGAAAATGGAGATAGATGCCGTTATCGTGGCTCCGTCTAGGGAGCTAGGAATGCAGATTGTGAGGGAGCTCGAGAAGCTCTTGGGACCTGCTGATAAGAAAGTTGTTCAACAGCTTGTGGGGGGTGCAAATCGTTCTAGGCAAGAAGAAGCTCTGAAGAAAAATAAGCCAGCTATTGTTGTCGGAACACCGGGGCGGATTGCGGAAATAAGTGCTGCCGGAAAGCTTCACACCCACAATTGTCGTTTCTTGGTCTTGGATGAAGTTGATGAACTTCTTTCGTTTAACTTCCGGGAGGATATGCATCGGATATTGGAACATGTAGGGAGAAGATCCAGCATGGATGCACGAGGGCCTAAAGGTCCAATAGTGAGGCGGGCAGAACGTCAGACTATCCTGGTTTCTGCAACTGTGCCGTTTTCCGTTATAAGGGCCGCTAGGAGCTGGGGAAATGATCCGCTGCTTGTCCAAGCAGAAAAAGTCATGTCGCTTGATTCTGCGCCAATGTCTGAACCTGTTAATCCGTCAAAGCCTTTGTTAAGTTCGAGTAAAACCTCAAATTTGCATGGCCAACCAGCTGTTACAAGTCTACCTCCCTCTTTGGAGCACTATCACTGTGTCACAAAGCTACAGCACAAGGTTGACATGATGAGAAGATGCATCCATGCGCTCGATGCCAAGTCCGTGATCGCTTTCATGAACAACACTAAGCAGCTGAAAGATGCTGTTTTTAAGCTAGAGGCCCGTGGCATTGATGCTGCAGAGTTGCATGGTGATCTGGGTAAGCTTGTTAGATCAACAACTTTAAAGAAGTTCAAGAATGGCGATTTGCGTGTTCTGGTGACAAATGAGCTTTCGGCGAGGGGTTTGGACGTAGCGGAATGCGATCTTGTAGTTAATCTGGACTTACCAACAGACTCCATTCACTATGCTCATCGTGCTGGCCGCACCGGGCGGCTTGGTAGGAAGGGTACTGTGGTTTCGATATGTGAGGAGCCTGAAGTATTCGTTGTGAAGAAACTGCAGAAGCAGCTCGGGGTTCAGATTCCTGCTTGTGAATTTATAGAGGGCAAGCTTGTCATGACAGGGGAGGAAGAGAGGACTTTGAAGCCCACAAGATAAGGGGCCTTTTTTTTTCTTTCTACTATTGGAAATTGCGATGGTTGACAGATCCCCCTCTTTTTGTCTACTAAAAGTGATGCACACCGTTTCATAGCAGTCTTAGATTGTGTTAGTTGAATGATATTATCTTCAAATGGAATTATAGGATGGATGAACTGCTGTTATGGCTAATTTATTAATACGTCGTGATTCTACTTTGATAATTTTCTGGATACTACATGAGCCATCGCCTGAGCAACAACTTCAGTCCGACTGACAAAATTTGGGGTTATTTTCTTGCTAGTATGTAGTACTTATTACTAATTTGTGATTATATATTCTGAGGATCCCCTAGAATTGCTTAGAGCGTTGTAGATGCCTTTATAATGAATTGTCTACCAAAAACAGAGTTGCTTCAAGAGGTCAGACCTCAATTCATCCACGAGCATACTATTCTGTTCCATCAAATGCTACACGCATGCACATAACAAAAAGCATCACCAACTAATTCTCTTACAAAGCTTGTGACCTGACAATAGAGCACAGGTTGCTGTGACCAGGAAGATTGCAAAAGACATGCTAATGGATATTACAGATGGCGTCCAGAGGGGTGTCCCCCTTTTTGTCGGAATTGCTTGTATCCCCACTGAAGAACTCGAAATGAGAAGGTAAGCCACCAACTGCATCATGCGGTAACAAAGAAATGCAGGTTTCTTGACGGAGTGAAGCAATAGTAAGAAACTGACTCAGAACTGTCGACAAATGTCCATTACCTGATCAAGGATGAAGCTAAGGTAGTCCGAGAACCTGTCTGGGATTAGAATCCCTCTATAGGAAATATCACAGACACCTTTGGAGAGCTGAAAAGCTGAGTAGACGAAAGCCACAACGGTTACAACGAAGCAATACCTGCCAGGAAGCAACAGGGGGAAAATAAATTGTGAGCATCGAATGGCCTTCTGTGCATGAAAAGATGTGAAGTGCGGGCTCTGCAATAGGCCGTGCTACGAACTAACTACGGACTCTTTCCATACAAGTTTCATAGCCCTTTTGAGGCTTTTAAATTGCATAAGAGATGAATACATTGAGAGAGTTCTTCTTACATCAATTCATGGTGCTGGCTGAAGCTGGATGGAGATTGACCTCTTTCCTTTGGCAGGGTCGTCAGCACAAGAGCCGAGATTGAGGACAGAATTAGCGCCATGAACCGGAGGAAGAGATTAGAGAGTTGGATCGACAGCTCCGCACTCCACCGGTTAGAGGCAACCTCGATATAGAATGGTGAAGGCGTCGGGACGTGCTGGGCGAAAGCAGCGGGAGATGTGCCGTCCATTGTTGGAGAAGCACTCACCATGTCATCCTTCGAAGAGAGCTCTTGATGGATTGATTCCTTTCAACTGCTCCTTTCTTGAAATGAAGGTTCCTCGAACTTCAACCAAGATGTTGAGGGTGGGGCCCTCTGGACCATAGGGTTGACTTAATATGAGGTTCAAATTAGCATCAGTGTGTCCTTATCTCAGTGCAATAGCTAAGAATTTCCTTAGAATTTCGAAGAAAGCACCTTCAGAAGTCCAAGCTCCAATAATATCTGTCACATGCAAATATCTCTCCGCGTCCTCTGAGAAAAAATTGGTTCTTTCGGACCCCCGATGCTGTCAGTCATTTTGGTTAAAGTCTTGTTTCTTCTGTGCATGCTGTGGAGGAGATAATAGATCTTTTACGTCCACCAATTACAGGAAGATGAGGCAGGTGACACCCAAGGAAACATGCTTTGCGTCAACTATTTTTTATTGACTAGTCATGCTTTGTTATTACAGTACTAATAAAGAACAGAACACTTGCTGGTAGCAATCAATAAGCAAGTAACAAAAGGAGGGCGTGACCATCTGTCAGCTGACTCATCTGATTCTAGAATGTGTTCAATTTGGTATTAATTAAATGTCATCATCTGAGCACGAAACTTTGAAGTGCATCACGCGCAATATATGTTAACGAGTTTGTTGTTGTGTTCAGCGGCTGCGCAAGTAACAGCTAGAAGGCGAAAATCATATTCTTTCTCGGGGTATATTCAATTTTGTTCTTAGTTTCGAGGTAAGAGAGAAGACTCGTAATCTTTGCAATCGAAAATGAGGAGAAAATAATAAATTCGAAAATGAGGAGTAAACATATCAAATTCAAAAAGTGATTTGGTCCTGACTCCGATTCGAGTGTTCTTTGCCAACATTCAATTCACCTCTTTGGTGATCCCTAAAGATGTAAAATGGCCTAATGGTATATCCCCAGCTGTAAATTGTTCAAGGGTTGGACTGATAGCCCCATGGATTGTTGCTTGCCCAGTTCCATTGGTCCCGGCACATTTCCTCCACACCATACTTGGCCCTGAAAAAGAGGAATGAAAAATCGGCATTCAGAATATATTCTTCAATTTATCGATCTATCTACATCTTAAACATTACTCAGTTAATCAGGAAAAGCAATTTCTATGAATTTTCTATTATGGAGGCAATCCTGACAGAAAATATTTTGTATCGTCGAGACTAGGATCCAAAAGGAAACGGAACAATACGACCAATTCCCTAGTCTATGGCTACCAATTTTAACACCTCGACAGCATGACAAACCAACATAGGAAATTTTAATTGTCAATTCAACTTGAAAATCCCTGAAAATTGTATTTGTCTAAGACCACCTACCCCATAAGTGGTGGAACTTACAATCGCGTAAACCAAAAAGAAATGGAAGAACTCGATCTATAAGTTTGTAAACAGCTATACCAAAGAAAGAGCATAGCATGACCAAGAGGAACTATTTACTCGTGGAACATAGGCGGTTAGTATCTTTTGGTAAAGGATTCTTAGATGAATAGGAATAAATTACTTATCGAGAGTATTGAAGAGGAAATGACTGTCAGCCATAAAATATTACAAGTAATATTAGCACAAGAAGTTTCTAATGAAACAGATCGTCAATAATTATTTGCATGATCGAGCAAACCACATGAATCCATCTTTAAGTGACCATATGAACAGGGAAAGGAGAGAGATCGAGTCGATGAATGCTGAAAAAACGGATAGGATATAGGACATACTTCCAGCCAAGTTCCTTTTCTGCTTTCTCAGTGGAGGCGAAAACCTCCGTAGCGTCTCCTGGTCTCCTTGGACACAGTTTAATGGGAATTTTCTGTAAGCAAACAGGAAAATGTCAACGAATAAGAACCTAGAAGCATCTATAAATATAGATCCTAGAGGAAGCTTACCTTGCCAGAGGCCTTCTCAAATGCTGCAACCATTTCAAGGACTGAAGTACCACATCCAGTCCCCAAGTTGTATGCAGTACAACCTATGAAAATAATCGAGAGAATTACCTTTCTATTGGACGACACGATGTCAAACTATTGATCGACAAGAATAAACCAAAAAGAACATCTAAAGATCACCTATGTCTTCTGTGGTAAAAAGCTTCCTCAGAGCTGCAATGTGACCATCTGCCAAGTCCATGACATGGATGTAGTCTCTGATCTGTTGATTAAAAGCAAGTTACTTTGGCATGAGTAGGTGCGTGCTTAACAAGAACTATGAAATTAGGTCAATAATTCGTTGAAGATGAATAATAGACTGAGAAGAGATCTTCACGTACTGCACTGCCATCCCTTGTCGGATAATCATGACCATACACATTAAGTTCAGGCAGTCTGCCTACGGCCACCTGTTGGATGTAAGGCATGAGATTGTTTGGAATGCCCTTAGGGTCTTCGCCTATTCTGCCGCTCTCATGAGCCCCGACTGGGTTGAAGTATCTTAACAATATAATTCTCCATTCAGGTTCGGCCTTTTGAATGTCCCGAGCAATTTCTTCAAGGAAAAGCTATTGAGAAGTGCATGAAAGGGGTCAAGAAATAGAAGCCATATTCAGCATGCAGAAAACAAAATTATACCGGCACAAAAAGGACAAATAAGTCAGACCAAAAGAGCACACCTTTGTCCTCCCATAAGGATTCATGGCCATCAATTGAAAATCCTCAACACAAGGTATCTTTTCAGGTTGACCATACACAGTTGCAGAAGATGAGAAAACCATCTGTAGCCCCCAAGAACATTACTGTTATATGAGAGCCGAGGGGAGGATATAGCAGATAAAAAATTATTCTCTTCTAGTGACAACACTAGAGCAGGGAGACAAAGATTTCTTCATTGTAAAAGACTGGAAAATGCTATGTAAGTAAGCAAACTCAGCTAAAGGCATGGACTGAAAGCTAAAAAAAAAATTATTCAAAGCTATTCTCAATCAACTATCCTATCACAGTATATGAAATCTTTCATATCTCAAAAAGAAGGATTAATCTATGCATGTGCTTTATGAGATCATAAAGACATGAAACAAGAGTGGATCTTATACATTGAGCAGTGGCATTGCCCTTCTAAGTTTCATGCCGGCCAACTTTTCTTGATGATAGGGAAAATGCCAACGAACATGCAGTTCATATCTGTTCTGCATGGGGCTTTTCAGGCACGGTCGGCAATTTATTTGCTTCTTGTAATTATAGGCATTGTCTTTCCGTATGTCAAAGCAAGCAGCTGAAACAACAATTACAAGTATTCATATGCTAACGAAGTCAAACATACCTTCTTACAGTTGTACTTTGCCATGATCTCGTACAGATTAATAGTCCCAATCAAATTGTTGTCAAAATATCTTTGAGGATTGGCTACACTTTCCCCAACAGCTTTTAGCCCCGCAAAGTGGATCACAGCATCAAAGCTGTTTCATTGAAAAAACAATAATAAAGGAAGGATGTAATCACCCTGAATTTACAGAGAACCAACGAGGCCATTGGACAAGGACAAAGATAAGAGTAAGGATCAAGGACGGTGTACATACTTCGTTTGAGAAAATAGATCCTCCAAATCGTGCTTATTTCTGAGATCACCCTGCAATAAGCACTAGACCATCAACAAGCAAAAAGGGTACGAACAATGTGAGCTCTATAAAGTCCACTCCACCATATTGTGGACCTCATAAGCTTAAAGTGAACGAATAGTAAATTCACTTACATCCACACCAATTAATTCCCCAATTCCAATGAAGTAACTAGAACAGACAGACAGAATTTGCGCCACATAGCATTGATAGGCAGTCGGGAAAAAAGTTTTCAACTTTCACTTTGACTCATCTTCTTCAACCTCTGTTCTAATTCCAGACAACATGATCCTCAGTGAAACACAAGACCAAACGCCAGAAACTTCAAATTCCACTCAATCCCCACATTTTCTTTCTCGAACAGTCAAGCAAACAAACACCCAGTTCACCAAACCTTGAAACAGAAACAAAATTCAAAAATGAAAGTACCAAGTGGAATTCGAGTTTCTCGGAGAGCTCAGGACCCACGAGCTCTCGAACCCGATCGACGGCCTCGGGGACAGAGTTGTCGAGATTGTCGATGACGGAGACCCCGAACCCATCTTTCAGGAGCTGAACCACGGCGTGGGTGCCGATGAAACCAGCCCCACCGGTCACAAGAACGGTCTTTCCCGGCGAACCCATTTCACCAATTCGGCGAAAGTTTTGGTTTTTTTCCTTCACCGAAGCAGGGGAGACATCAACAGTGAGCTACATGCGCGTCCCTTTTAAAAACTAGAGAGAGAAAGTGGGAGGTGATGAGAGGTTTGAGCAAATCAAGGAAACAAATCTTGCGGGAGTAATCTCACCTTACCAAAAAAAAATAAAAAATCTTGCGGGTGTCGTGTTGGGGATAAGTACAAAACGCATGTCAGAGAGAGAGAGAGACAGAGAGACAGACAGAAACAGAGGATCCATTGCGATCAAGGTTACGGCTTTTTGTTTCCTTCTCGCTGTAATCGGGGTTAGCCGGAGGATGAATCTATTCGCGCGCTTTTTCTATTTTTGGTTCTTCCCTTGCAATTATCTTTTCCTTGCTTTCTTTCTTTGCCGCTTTTCCTGGATTCGTGTCATTTGGCCGAAAAGAGAAGTGTTTTCAAGATAATTTCTGATCCGCAAGTGATAAGTGGGACAAGTGTAACTGACGATGATGTTTTATCATTATCCAATGAAGGGTCATCATCACTGTCGTTTTCTTTTTTTCAAATATAAAAAAATCGGGTGTCCAAAATTTTTTTTTTTGGTTATCAGATTTCTACCATATAATCGTTACCGTAACATCTCTGGATTTAACTCATTCAAGGTATTGTCCATTTTGATCCGTCCCATACCAAGTCTCACGATTTTGTCCATTGACGTACATGCAAGCACTTTTCCAAGAAGTCACCCATCAGAGCACTGAACTCGCTTAACTTTGGAGTTTCAAAGTAAAACTTGCCATTATGTCAAAATGCGCTTCCATGAGTTAATTCTAATTTTTACATGTATATTCCAGAATCGTTCTCCCCTTATTTGATGCACAGTTCGGTTCATTCTTGCCTTTGTCATCCTAGAAGTCTTTCAACAGCCGCTCCTTGTCCAGACCCTCTGCCGCTGGCGACCACTCCTCGCCCTTGTCGGACTGGATCTTTATAGTTACCGTAAACATACAAATTCATGAAATGCGTAAATATTGTAATTTTAAACATGAACCCAATTGCCCGTTTTGTCAAAGTGACGACACGATCACAAAAATGTTCGCTTTTTGTTGCTATTTCTAATAGGTTTTTATAATTTTTAAGTTATCCCACGTTTATCCTAAAATCAACCATCCATTTTGAATCCATGCCATCCATATTTAGGTGGAAAAGCCGCAAAAGATTCTTAAAAATCTACTTCCTATGCAAAGGTAAGGCAATAGAATATAAAATGAAGATCAAACTCAGATGTCAATAAATAAAATTCAAGAAGTTGGTGCATAAAATCAAGGAGTATACTATATCAAAGTTGCCCACAAGAGACCGGTGCAACATCCACGCAACGATATGCCATAGGGATCCCTCCAAGTGACGGCGATTCTCAATTTTTTCAAAAGAAAAGAAAAGCGTTAGCTATGTGAATATTTAGTTAAACTGTAGTTAATTACTCTTAGGAAGGAGAGAAAAAAAGTAGCATTTTGATTTATTTAATACACGTGTATGTATAATATAACATATTCATGTTTTTTCCAAAACATGACGTATCCAATTAATCTCCACGATATTTGCAAATCACAAGTGCACGAATGAGGTTATGCGGTCTGCATTCAATTTAAACGCCCAACCAATAAGTGGATATTTCAGGATTTCGCTATACTTGTTTTCAATCCCAAGTGCGGCATAATAAAATCACCTTTGGATGATGCCAATAGAGGATGGCTTCGATTGGAAAGTACGAAGGAGTTCAATGATAAAAAAAAAAAAAATTGGAAGGCTCAAGCTTCACCACCGGATTAATGATGACGACGACAGCTTCTTCATTGGGGAGCATCCTAGGACAAAGCAAGTGATGTTTTTGATGATGGGTGTAGGCAGCAGAATTGCATTCTTTGCACCTGACACTTCCATGATTTTGTCGACTAAAAAGCGCGCTTTTGGTTTCATTCCAGTGAGTTGCAGTTCTCTTAATTCCCCCCCTTAATTTCCTTTTCAACTTTAGAAACAGAGGACGAATGGCAGATACCATCCATCTCTTCAGTGAAAGGAACTGTGAAAAAAAGGGAAAAGAACACTAGAAGTGTCAAAACTTGTGTACGGCGCTTACTTTAGTGCCAAAAGTTTTCGCCGGCTCACTTAAGTGACAAATCGGAGGAAAAACGATCATTTAAGTACCAACGGTGAGAAATTCCAACCAAATTAAAACGTGGCTTTTATAATTAAAATTTTAAACCGAGTTGGAATTTTTTTTAAAAAAATCGGTCTACGTGGCATTTCCACGTGTATAATTCGATTTTTTAAATATTTTTTCTGAAATTTTTTTCCTTCTTTTCTTTTTTCTTTTTCTTTCTTCTTCTTCTTCTACCTTAGGTCATCGCCGGTGACCAGAGACCGGCCGCCTGGCCTCAACGATGGCGAGGTCGGCCTCGCCATAGCCGGGCGAGGCTCGACGTCGCCGGATCTGGGCGAGGTCGAGCCTCGCTCGGCCGTGGCAAGGCCAACCTCGCCGTCGCCAAACCCAGCAACGGCGAGGTCGGCCTCGCCACGACCGAGCAAGGCTCGACCTCGCCTAGATCTGGCGAGGTCGAGCCTCTCCGGCTATGGCGAGGCCGACCTCGCCGTCCCCAAACCCATCGACGACGAGGCCGGCCTCGCCACGGCCGAGCGAGGCTCGACCTCGCCCAGATCCGGCGAGGTCGAGCCTCGCCCGGCCATGGCGAGGTCGACCTCACTGTCGCCAAACCCAGCGACGACGAGGTCGGCCTCGCCATGGCCGGGTGAGGCCAACCTCGCCGTCCCCAAACCCATCAACGACGAGGCCGGCCGAGCGAGGCTCGACCTCGCCTAGATCCGGCGAGGTCAAGCCTCGCCTGGTCGTGGCGAGGCTGGCCTCGCCGTCTCCAAACCCAACGACGGTGAGGCCGACCTTGCCGTCGCTGAGGCCAAGCAACGGGCCGTGGCTGGTGGCCGACCTCCAGTCACCGGAGGTGACCCAAGGTAGAATAATAAGAAGAAAAAAGAAAAAGAATAAAGAAAAGAAGGAAAAAATAATTCAAAAAAAATATTTAAAAAATCCAAGTGTACATGCTAAATTACGTCGTTTTGATGTGTACACGCTGACTGAGCATGCTGACTCAACCTCCGGCGAGCCACATAGGCTTCAAAAATTAATAAAAAAATGCCACGTCGGATTTCCGGTCAAATTGACCGGAGTTGATACTTAAATAATCGTTTTTCAAATATTTTGGCACTAAAGTGATCCAAAAGAAACTTTTGACACTAAAGTGAGCGCCGTACACAAGTTTTGACACTTCTACTGTTCTTCTCCCGTGAAAAAAACAAGTCCCGCTCACCATTGATGAGGTTCCATCGAGATCTCCCGCTTTTCAAGGAGGGGTATTGAGCTGACAGCAACACCGTGGACGAGCATGAGAGCAAGAAGGACCCACCCGCACATGGGGTTAGGTAACGACTATGAAAAGGACGACATGCTGCATTTACTTGATACTGCTACAGACGGACATTGTTTTCTGAGAAGAAAAAGTTGGATGTGCTCGATTTATTCCGTGTTGCAGCAGCATATAGATGGAGAATTTCATTTGTCCCGTGAATGCTTGCTTTTGGGTGCTTCCTTTGAAACAGGAAGCTGGCTTCATCATTGGAGGAAGCTGGGCTGAGAAGTGCCATGCCCTTGGAAAAATGATTAGCTAGATGCTGGACCACATTGCTAATGGGGTCGCGCCTGGGGAGTATAGTGTAAGAAAACAGAGACTTCAAAAGAAATATGTCCCAACTCCAACACCCTTCATTTCTAGGAATTTGTGGCTAGGCTTGGCCAACCTTTGATGTGCCAAGTTGGCCTCTTGAGGTGCCCGAGGCGAGAGTTGTCCAACCACACCCAAATGATGGGTAGCGCCTCATGAGCTTGTCAGCCTATCGAGCCCATGAACAAGTTGAATGTGTACCAACATAGAACAAGGGAAACCGTGATAGACAATCAAGAAAATTACATCTCACAGGAAACAAACCATGGAACCGAAGTCATAATGCCAAAGAATGGGCCTAAAGAACTGTGAAAGCAAGATTTTCCTACTTTTTTTATTCCTTAACAGAGCTGAGCTGTCATCAATTACAAAATGCCAGTGCATGCAATCTTTAAGTTATAGCAGTAGAGAGGGAAATCTTTTTGTATGTACTTGTTTTCAATTGAAGTAACACAGCCGCATTATACACACAGCTGTGCCATTGTCATCCCCGAGAGTCAGACTAACAGGAAACAAGTTCATGGAGCAAAGTAAGCTACAAAGATGCAGATGAAGATACCATCAGCGATATAGCTATCTTCTTGTGTAGGCCCCGTCCTGGAGCTTGTTGACATAATAGAAATGCTTGGTACAGATGAAACATCATTGATTTGCTCACTCATCTCCAGGTAATGCGCTGTTGGCATAAACCCCACGTTCAGGGAACAACCATATCCATTTCCATGTTGAAGGCATGCTCTAGGCATTTCTCTAGACATTTAGCAGCAGTGGAAATTCTAGCATTATGTAAATTCGATAGAAGACCTTGCTCCACATGCAGAAAATCCACACTACCACCGTCCTCCTCCTGAGAATTTGAAACCATCGATGCTGGCGTGCTAGCAGAGCCCGAGAAAGAAGCATCGCCCAAGTTTTTTGAGTGTCGCCTCCTAATGATGGAAGGAGTATGCTTGTAGGTCATTGCCAAGTTCCTCAAAATCAACTCTGGACTCCAACTTTTGACACTAACGCTGCTCACCAAATTAGGGGGAGTGGAAAGGTAACATGAACTCCTTGATGGGCTATTTTGATTTTCTACACCTGTGAAACCATTATTTGCGACCAAAGTGACCGGATCTCTCGGCTGAAGTGCTGACAATAACATATCCGCAATGTTTTTTCTCTTATCAGCTCCAGTGAAGTCCATATCTGTGGATTTCGAGAAAGTCGAACAAAAATATCTGGGATCATCACTGAATTTTGTACTAGTAGCACCTACTCTTATCCTTTTAGGTGATTCAAAACTATGGGAAGCAACAGAAAGATCAACTTTGACAGGACTAGGAGTTAACTCAACAGTTAAAGATGCGCCCATGCTTGAAGGAGCAGCCAGCGAGGAAATTGAAATATTAGAATCGCTATCAGCATCTTGAGAAAAACCAGTGGCCACATGAAATGGATTGGCAGTCGGACACGCTATGCTATTTGCCCCTGCTGTCGAATGCGAAGTAGTTGATATCCAACAATCTTCTGCTTCTGAATCCATCATACCACCATGAGAACATTCAAGAGTGAAGTTGGTGAAACAAGTTCTATTCAAGTCCAAATGCATTCTTTGATCAACAGAAGTGATTTCATCCAGACTTTGTCGCTCCAACTTAACCATCGAGCAATCTGCCTTAACCCCTGGACAGCAAAATTCAGAGCTAGCATCAGACATTTCCATTATACAGCCGGTTGACCATGAACCCGATCTCTTCTTCATCGAGCAATTCCAATGGTTCTTAATTGCATTGTCCGTCCTGCCAGCGTGAAAAGATATCAATACCTCGTAAGGGCATGCATAAAATTAACTGAACAATTCAAGATAGGGAAGGGGAGGGGGTATTCATCAGATCCTGATGTTCCGGTAGGCACTAGATAAGTATAGATACTGGGCGAAAAAGGCAAAACAATGGCCACATCAAAAGGACCAAGAACGAATGCAGTGAAACTCTAGCCAACAGCCAAGACGAGAGCAAAACAAGGACTAGTTACAGTACTTGTATCATCAGAACACGAGTAGATCAGGATTATCAAGCTTCTAACCAGATGCATTTTAAACACCATTTAAGGGTTATGAAAGTAACACCGAAAAAATTACCCAACCACTTGATTTTTGTCATCTTCAAGTAGTCTTTCCTTTTCTTTTAAAGCGAGTGGTTAAAACAACATTATGGGGGGCCATCCACTGGTAAATCATTGGTCGATTATATGTACCTTCCAGGAAGAATTTTTGCTATTTGTGCCCACTTGTTACCATAAACATGGTGGCAGTGAGCGAGAATGGATTCTTCTTCTGCTGTCCAGGCAACCTTCTTTACTGAAGGATCGAGATGATTAGTCCACCTAAAGATAGAATCAGCAGCTCCTTAGTCACTAATACTCTACAATAAAAATACTAACTTAAGTATAATTAATTAAGAACAATAATTACATATTTACATCTTTCAATAAAGAGTCTCAATCTGGTAAGGAAAACTAAACTGAAATTAAGGTGATAGTTTACCTTTCTCGGCACTGCTTGCCTATGCGACCAGGAACGGTTTTTGCAATGAGCGACCATTTGCGGCCGTATCTCTTAACCGAATTGATTAAAAGATCATCTTCCTGAAATAAAAAAGAGGAAGCAAATCATTTTGCTTTCTCTGACAATATACAGTATCATATCAACAAGCTACTAAAAGCACAGATATTTGACATTACCCCCTTTGTCCAAGATCCTTTAATAAGACGAGGATTTAGAACCTTCTGCCAGCGATGCAAGCACTGGCAATCTGTCTTACCAGGGACACATGCAGCTGGTAACACACGAAAACAATCAAAGCATCAGCCTTTTGCCGAGCGCAAACTAATGTATATGGAATGGAACCACCGCATCATTTACTTCACACATCTACATGTGTCAACCATACTACTGAAAAAAAATCTTGTAGTTATTTTGAGGTAATAGATTCCTGAACAAGGAATCTCCCATTAGCACGGCAGGAATTCACAGACTTAGCTGAATTTGTTGAAGCTATCATGCTTAATGACACCATCATATTACGCTTAATCTAGTTCTACTGATGGTAGGCCAATTACAAATCTCTTGATGGTCCCGCTCCACCAAAACAAAGAACTAGCAATTCTTTGTGCAAAAAATCGAGTAATTCTCGAGGGAGATGGAGGAAAGAGTCACACTGACCTATTGTCCTCCAATTCTTGCCATTGAACTTTTGCACCGCTGCAATAAGAAGTCTGTCCTGTTCACATAAAGTTGTAATGTAGCTGGATTTAGAAAGCTTCAGAACTCTCCTAGAGAGAAAACGTTACAGGGCAATAAACAGTTGACGGTAAAAATTCTGAGAAAGAAGCATGTTCTGCTCTCATATGAAGGTTGGAGGGAATTAAACCCTTCACAGTAACAACAGAGTAGCCTAATCTTTTTGAATATGCACAATTGGTCCCACCGTAAGCTTTATGTGCCTAATTGGTCAATCACCTATAGTGAAAGGCTTTAGACTCAAAATATCTTAACATACTGAAGAATCGAAATGTAGCTGTTCAAAAACTAACCTCTTCCTTTGTCCATCTTCCTCTTGTTGAATGCCTAATTGGACCACTTGCCCTCCTAAAGTCAAATCAAATGCCGCATTAAAAGGGAACATCAAGCGCAATCCATTCAAGATATGGAAAAGTAGTTCATCTGTTATGCTTCTGAACAAACAACTTATGTGCCCATGTTGTTGTATAATGGGCTATATCAAGCTGATGCAAATAAGTCACAAGCATGCACCTCAGTTTTTTATTGCATGCTGATTTTAGATATTAATGTCGAATTAACTTAATCATAACTGCAGTCAGAAGGTTTTGAACTTGCTACATTACTGAATGATTGCCAAAACAAGAGGTAGGACCGACACAAGGCCTTGGACCTTAAAAAGCAGAGTAAAACATCGAAATGTACCATAAAGCGGACGGTGATTTCTTCGGATACGAGTCGCAGCCGCCATTAGAAAACGAAGGGCTCCCCACCACATCATATTCCTCCTTAACTCTCACCATGCTAACCTAAAAAGGCACGAGGGAGTAAATCAGCATGAGATCAGGACAAATGACAAGTCAAATGAAACAAGAACTAACGAAAATCACGCGAAATCACCCAAGTTTCGCAAGAGCACAAAATCAACGCCAATGCATATAGAAGATTACAATTCAGTCCAAGTGATCATCTTTCCCCGAGCACTTCGACACGCATCAACCCTCCAAGGCCTTGCCACTAACATCTACTGCTTTGACTAACACACACAGATTTATTCCACTCACGACAGCGAACCTTACGAACTCGACGACGAAGGTACTAAGGATCCCGTGGAAGCGACAGCGACAGGATTCTACCAATCGCTTGACTTGAGGAACAAGACCCAACAGAGAAAAACCCAAATCGCAAACGCGTCGACTTCCTCCTGCTCTCGCCTCCACATCGTCGTGGCGAAACGAAAAACACGCGAAACAGAGCCGAGCATTACCCCAAAAACCAAAAAAGAAACACACACACACACACACACAAACAAAAAAAAAAACCGCAACCCGTTCGTGGCGGAACACAAAGACGAACCTCGGAGAGGAGAAAAACCTCGTGGTCTCCGAGAACGGGACTGCGGCCGACAGTGGGAACTCCAAACAGAGCTTGGGAAGTACACGCGAAGTAGCTACAGACTGTCGCTTAAGATGGGGGATGCGTGATCGCAGAGAGCGCTGAGAAAGCCCGTGTATATATACGCAGAGGAGGGTTTGGAGTTAGCGGGAGAAAATCGGAGGCGTTGGGGTGTTCAAAAACCCGATCTTTCATCGGCTTCTCTGCGAAGCTTTGTGCCAGTAAGAGAGAGACAGGGAGAGTAGAAGCTTGCGCGAGACGCTGAGGACGAAGAGGAAGAAGGAAAGAGAGCGAAGACACACGAGAGTTGAAGCCGCCGCCGACGTGGAGGAAAACGATTATTATTATTAAACCTTTTGCCGTACGCTGATGTCAAATTTATTTTTTTTACTTTTAAGTTATTAAATGTAATCCTTATATTATTTCTAGATATTATTAAACACGATTGTTCGTTTGATCAAATAATAATTTCAGACGTTATATGATAACATGAAATATTTAATGTTAAGTTTTTGAATTTCCTTCTTTTATGTGCGTTCTTTTTCTATCACCTTATCGATAAAATTTAATGAATTGGAAGGTAATAATTTAGACAACGACCCCGTGTTTGGCCAATTAAGGCAAGCATCATCTCCAATACTACCAAAGGCGAAAAATGCTTTTTAATGCGAAATCTCGACTACTAGAAGAACCCGATTTCAAAGACTACATATTTGAATTCATTTGCCCTATGGGGAAAAAGAAAATTTACTCAAAAAATTAAATAGATAAATAGAAATGATCTTAGATTTAGACTTGTTTGATAAATCAATTAATTTTTGAAAATTAATATCTTCAATACTTAATAAAAGTAAGCACGTTTGTTAATCATAACTAGTTTTCACTTCAAAGATTCAATTAAGTACATTAAAATTCGCTTAATTCACCGAGTAAGAATGCAGTTTCTTGATTCATTCAATAAAAAAAGGCAAACAGATAGCAATCATAGTTGGGCCTATTACATTACCAAAAGCGCAAAACTTGCCAATATTTTCAAAGAAAAAATGTCATTCGAAAAATATTCTATTTTCACTTTGAGCATTTAAAAAGGTGAATTAAAATATAATACTAAATTTTCAACAATTAGGGTGCGAATGGTAACCATTCTGCTCCAGAAATCAAATTTTTGCCAGAAATTGATTTCTGGAATTCTTGTTAGAAATTGATTTATGGATGAGAAATCTGTTTAGTAAAATATGACTAATTTTGCTCTAGAAATTGATTTCTAGAACAGAAACCTTTTTTTATTTTTTTATTTTTTGGGCACCTCAAAAAAATTAAATTTTACTCAAAGTGGATGCTTAAAGGTATTTTAAGTCATTTTGTGAAATTTTGAAATTTTTGATTTTTTGATTTTTTTGGGCACCTCAAAAAAATTAAATTTTACTCAAAATAGGTGCCCAAAGATATTCTAAGCCATTTTGTGAAGTTTTGAAATTTTTGATTTTTTTGGACACATCAAAAAATTAAATTTCACTCAAAGTGGGTGGCCAAAGGTATTCTAAGCCATTTTGTGAAGTTTTGAAATTTTTGATTTTTTTAAAATTTTTTTGGGCACCTCAAAAAAATTAAATTTCACTCAAAGTGGGTGGCCAAAGGTATTCTAAGCTATTTTGTGAAGTTTTGAAATGTTTGATTTTTTTTTTATTTTTTTGGACATCACAAAAAAATTAAATTTCATTCAAAGTAGGTGCACAAAGGTATTTTAAGCTATTTTGTGAAGTTTTTTATTTTTTTATTTTTATTTTATTTTTTTGGGCAAATCAAAAAAATTAAATTTCACTCAAAGTAGGTACTCAAAGGTATTTTAAACCATTATGTGAAATTTTTTATTTTTTTATATTTAAAAAAATTCACCAAATTTCCTATTTTCCCAAAATCTTGACTTTTTTTAATTTTCTGGAAATTTTTATGAATTTTTCTAAAATTTTTCAATTTTTATGTATTTTCTGAAAAAAAATTAGTGAGAAAATAGAGAGAATGCATTCTGGAAGAGAGAAGCTATAAAAAGTAGCTTATCTTTTTCTTGCCAAAAACTCATTTTGGAATCAAGAATGCATTATGGAATCAAGTATTTTTAACAAACGCATTTTTATTCCAAAATATGAAAATTGCTCCAGAATGCATTCCGGAAATTTTTTAATAAACGCATTTCTATTCCGAAATCCATTATGGAATAGAATTTCTATTCCAGAATGGATTCCATGCAAGTCCTTAGTTTTCGATTTTACCAAATAGGGCCCGAGTTTTTGCGGAAGCAAACGGTGGTGTCGGTGTCTCGCCTTTTATGGTCAGGTGTTTTCTTATTATGGACTTTTATCCGTGATGCAAGCAACCAATATAAAGAGTTGTTATTCCAAAAATAAGCATGTGTATATATATATATATAGGTAAAAATATTTAATTGGGTAAAAAAGTATCACACGAACGGCTTGCAATAGTTTCATTTGACTTGACCCCCAGATAGGACGTCCTAACAAAGAGATAGGTACGATGACATTCATCATTGCCTTTATCTAACCGGGCCAAAAGGCCATAGTTTCTCGGCCGTTTTGAGGACCTTTGGAGAGCGGATTTTTGTCCGTTATGATTGTCGCATGAAAAAGAATTGAAGGAAAATATCTCAACCGTTGAGCATAGAGTCTTATGAAAATATGTAAAGAGTTACGACTCATTATAATCCGAGATCTATCTCTCGGTAAATTATAAGAGTGTCCATCCTTTCTTATTATTAGAGTTGTCAAAATGGATTGAAGACCCTTTTTATTAACCCATGTATGATATGTTGGGTCATATATGGATTAGCCAAATTTTGCTAAATGGGTTAATATTTCTTTTAATGGATCTAAAACCCTATCCACTTGCGATCCTTCTTTACTTGTCTACAGTTTCAGGTTGGGGATTTCAAGCGAGGCAGCTTATTTTCTGGTTTTATCTTCTGCTTTAGAAAATCATGACAATTAGTATATCATTTTACTTGTTAATATTTATTGACTTATCGATTTTAAGAGGTGTCGAATACTTCATTGTGAAACTCGAAAATTTGCAATAAAGAAAAGTTGCGAACAAGTCAATAATCTTATTTGAAACCTCGTAAACTACTATAAATTCTATTGTTTACACACTACATGCATAGCATAAAAGCTCTATTTTTAAATATCTATGTGTTTTAGTGATGTGGATTGGGTATAGGTCGGGTTAGGTACGTGTCACTGAATTTGCATTGCTTATAAATGGGTCGATTTGGGTCGGATCATTTTTTTTATCCGACCCAATGCACTGATTGGACGGCCTCTTGTCATACTGTAATTACGTGGTGTCTTGAGTAGACCCAATGACTGGATTGACTTGGGCGGGCTGAATTTGAGCTTTGCCAAACAAAAAACCAAAGCAGAAAAGGCTTGGTGGCCAAGACCGATCAATCACAAGTCCACAATTAGGTCCAATTCTGTCTCGGGCACCAAATTAAAGCCCATGCACACATCATGTACGTAGAATAATTTAGTGATTATAGTGTACTATGTTATATATCGGATGGTATGCGGCCGAAGGTGACTTTATAACAAAGTTTCTTGATCGGCTTTAAACCCAACACGAACAATTTTTCTTTATCTACTCTTAGGTACGAGAATTATCCCCCGGGATTTACCCTAATATAAAAAAAATAAAGAAAAGAAAAGAAAACAATTCGAAAGAGAAAGAGAGAAAATAAGTGCAAAAGCTCCCGTGCTAATTATTGAACCGACATAATGTGCTTATCATGCATGGCCAGGTGCTTATTCGTGATGTCGCGAGTTGAATTCATGCGTGTTAAAATATTCCAGATCGTTTCTTTACAGAGTTTATATGCTCTTCATATACATGCAATATCTCTCTATTTATCCGCTTAAACTTTGAAATTGACTTTTTAACTGTACGCGCATTGATTCCTCGGGGATAATCCTATCAGATGCCGATGCTCTCAACAACTTTTGTTCAGCTTTCAATTCAAATCGCTTTCCTAGGATGAGGTTCTCCTCTATATGATAGAATGAAGCCGTTCCATCTTTTGGGGCTTAAGCATGGTTGGACATGGACCACATGCAAGTTGATGCTTCTTCACATGTATCGGACATGACATCCAGCGAGACTTGTGGTCTTGTCTAAAGTCCTTGTTGTTCACCCACTTATTTCCTAGAACAGAAAATTAAGGGTGTAAAAGAAAACATATTGGAAAAAAAAATCCGATTATCCGAATCGAATCGGCGAATTCCTTAATTCCTTCCGTGCATTAAATGGATTTGGGATAATGTCATCAGCGGTCTTTACACTCTTATTCGAAATTAAAAATCTTGTTCAATTTTTTTCCTCAAAGTGGATCCTATACCCTTGAGAAAATGTTCATCGTTCTTTTTTTTCACCGTTCTAGTGACGGATATTGCGGACGGGAATTCATGTCATTAGTTTTGCCATTGTGATTGAGATGTTCATTCCACAGTACGTTTTCAAGTCAGACTTTGGTGGTACAAGGATAGTAAGGGAAAAGGGACAAATGGTTTATGAACTTTGGTCCAATATGTAATATGATCCAAGAAATTTTAATTGTAATATAGTCCTTGAACTTTAACCCGATGATAATTCAATCCATAAACTTTTGATACATGTTCAATTTAGCTCTTAGATTATATAAAAATATTTAATGTTGTCCTTTTATCAATTCAAGTTTAAGGATAGCATTGAACATTTTTACAGTGTTCAAGGACTAGATTGAACATAAACTAAAAGTCTAGGGATCATATTGAACAAATTAAAAGTTTAGGGAAGACATTGCATATTAAAATAAAGTTCATAAACCATATTGAACAAATAAAAAATTCAAGGACAATATTACATTTTTTATCAAAGTTCATTGACTACTCGTGCCATTATCCTGTATTCTCAACAAAAGTTTCTTCATCCGATATGCGCTGCCAAAGGCGACTTTGCTAACAAAGCTTCTTCATCGACTTTAAACCTAACACGAAAGCAATTTTTTTTTTATCTAACTCTTAGGTAATTCCCGAAGAGGAAGAAAAAGATATTCTAGAGTATGAAAAGACTTAAAACTGCAAGGGAAAAGAAATAGGGGAAGAACGCTCGAGGGGTGGGACTCCTCAATGTCACCTCCCGTATTCCCTCCCTCTCGGAAAAATAAAGATAAAGAGAGAATTAGGGAGACTCAAGTGGTGAAGGTAAACATAACGTCAATTTAAGCTGGTTATTGCCGAATAGGTAGATATAGTAGCCTCCGACGCTTGGGATGACGAGGCGGTGTTTCGACACCTACTGGGTCGATCTGTGCTTCACATGATGTCTTCTCAACTAACTTATCGGTAGGGGTGTCAATGGGTTGGGTCGGGTCGGGTTTTCATCATACCCGATCCGACCCGAAACAATGAATATGTGTGATTGGCCCGATCCGAAACAAGACCCGAACATGATATAGCCACACAATCGGGTCGGTTCGGGTCATGTTCGGATCGGGTCGGGTTCGTGTTTTGAAAAGAGGAGACTCTGTTGAGGAGCTTTCTAACGCCAACACCGGCACGAGGTGCTCGCACCTCCCGCTGATCTGCGCCACCCTCTGCAGCCTCCTTCCAAACTCCCTCTTTCCTACTCCTACCTCTCGGAACCTCTTGAGCGCGCATATATCAGAGCAAAATAACATCATATTAGAGTAGAACCTGAAGAAAAGATGATCTGATGTGGTACCATACATACACAATCGAGTCATTATTGAGCCATATAACTTCAAATTCACAACTGGAGGGAGACGTAATTTGACCAATCAACCACTTCAACTACTTCAGATACCACGTTCCAAGCAAGTCGAACAGACAATGCTCGAATAGTCATCGATACGAATCGCAGATTGTGGCTTACTTACCCTCTCGAGTACCTCCTGCGCTTCCACGTGCTTGTAACTCCTCACCACCACCTTTGCCCTGTACAAGGCCAGGTCCAGATTCACCGGGGGCAGCTTCTCCCTCGAGCCGGACCCTACCCTCTCGGGCTCGAACATTGGCATCCTCTCCGCGAACTTGCTCAGCCCCGTGTTGAGTGCAAACGACGACCTCGGATCACTCTCGTCGTCGTCGCCCCCGCCCCCGCCCCCGCCCCAGGCACTGCCGTCCGCCTCCTCGCCACTGGGGGAATCCATCGCGGGCTGGCGGATCGCGATCTTCTTCTGCAGCGGCGACCTCGAGGGCCGCGGGCTGCGGCTGCTGCTGCTGCTTCGGCGAGCGCGGAACCGGAGGAGGAGAAGGAGCGAGGCACGTCGGCGGTCTAGTGGAAGGAGACCTGAAGAAGAAGAAGTTCGAGTGGCTGGGGCGAGGCGAAGAGGAGTAGAGGGCGAGGTTGGAGTGAGGAGCTGAGGTTGGAGCCGGAGAGAAGAGGCGCATTATTGCTGCGTAGGGGACGTTCGGTTCTTAACGGATAACAAACTGAAATCGCAGAAGAGGTGAGAGAGGGAGACGTGGAAGAGGTGAGAGAGGGAGATGTGGAAGAGAGATTGCAAGAGAGATCGCACAAGTGGTGAGAGAGGAAGAGAGATGTAAAAGTTTCTTGTTTGGGTTTTCTTGTTTGGGTTGTGTTTGGGTATCCAAGCCCAATAATTCAAAACAATACCCAAATATTTTTATTGTTACCCAAACAAGTTAATATACAACCCGACCCAATACGAAAATTTCTTGTTCGGATTTGTTCGGGTAGGGTCGAGTCGTGTTTGGGCGGGTTTTTTTGACATCCCTACTTATCGGCCCAATTCCTTGCTTGAAGAGACACTGTGCGAAGACACGAAAAAAGTGTTTTTTATCTAACTCTTAGGTACAAGAACTATCCCTCGGGATTCAACCGACTATCTAAAGGAAAAACCAAAGAAAGAAAGAAAAAGAGAAAGAAAGAAAGAAAAAAAAAAAAGCAAATGCCCGCGTGCTAATTATTCAACCGACATAATGTGCTCATCGCGCATTGATTGGTGCCTACGGTGATGCCACGAGTCGAAATCGTACGTATCTCGATTCCTCATGAATAATCCCTATCGGATGCTCTCCACGACTTCTCTTTAGCTTTCGATGCAAATTCTCTTTCCTTATAACAAGGTTTTTGTCTATGACAATTGATAGGAACCAAACTTTTTCTATGAGATTAACAAGTGTAAGCACGTGATTGGACCTCTTTCTTGTTCTTTCGATTTCTTCCGCGTCACGTTTCCTTACTCAAGATTTTGACAATAACGTTTGCGGACTCTTCTTGATGATGAACTTTGATCCTCCACGAATAATTCCCTCCCAAATAGTATCATCAAAAGGCCCAAAAACTTAAAAAAAGAAAAGGACGTATCATCTCCTCTTACACCGAGAACACTAGTGCTTGTGATGATGAAGCATGAAAGAAATGCTCATAAATGACTGAGTGAGAATAATTTTCAAGTGATTTGCCATTTATAATGTTTAATTTATCTACAAGAGTTCGATCTTTTTGTCGTATTGGAGAGTGATTAGCGCTCAATGGATAAAGTTAAATTTTATTTAATATCTCGAAAGGGAGAATTAAAGAATATCTAGATAATCATAAATTTTGGGAAATATATATCTATATATATAATTAAATGATACTGAGCTGAAAATGATTGAATATATTCGACATGATTATATAGAGTGATTTTTTGTTATAGCGGGGTCGAGTACTGTTCAAGCTAGCTTTTATGCATCTTGACTAGACGTCCAACTTCCTAGGTGATCTTAAGGGTGCATTCCCCCGATATCGGCCTAGCGCATTTAGGATTTAACTTCTAAGAGCTCTCAGCAAGACTTGAAGTCGAGACCACAAAAAGAGCAGTAAATTCCATTACCAAGTAAGCCGACAAAATTATTTTTCTGTATACGTTACTTTGAATTATCGTGTGACTTTTTATGCTCACCTATAACTCCTAATCCACCGCAGACATTGTAAGATTGGTGCCATTGACACATGACCTCATTGTTCCCAACGATCCCACACTAGAGAGAGATTTCTCATTAGGGCTTTGGCATGGAGTCGCATATATGATAAAGAAGCACATAGTGTCACCATAAGTATATAATCTCCAGCAATTCAAAAACTTGGAAACACCCACGTGATCGACATGAGGAAATTGCATCAGGGGACAATGTTAAGATTTTCGTTCTAAAGTATTAACATTAATGCATGTAGTTATCAAATGAGATGTAGATACTTATATTCAAAAGGTAGCCTGTATAGCTCACATACTTGTCTTGCAGAAGTTCACCTCTGCTAATTCTATCTGTTCAGTTCCTCTTCGCTTTTCCTCATTTTCATGTTTTGAGGTCATGTTTTATAGCACAAATTGGTTGAAATTTCTAGTGCCTAAATGGTGGAAAATTACCAAACCCATTTGCCGCTCCCTGATGATGATGATAAAGCTCTCAGGCACTCGCATAGTAACAAGACTCCTCTGGTATGCCGGAAAAACTTGTAACATTGCAATGGTAGAAATTGTTGACCGGTTGCAGATAAGCCTCTCTACGCATCGTGGAGGCTTTATCTTCATCCTTGACTTCTCTTCGAGCCAAGCCAAGGACAGCATTATCAAACCCCATCTGATATTCAATCGACTAATCACGTAGAAACACCTGTTGGGCTCTCTCTACCAATCCCTAGCTACTATCGCCCCTATATAAACCCTCACGCATTTCTTCATTACCCACCAAACCACTACAAAAGCACTATCACATAGAAAAATCACACAAACCCAAATTCTTAGCAAGCATGGCTCACTCCGATGCCATTCGCATTTCCTCCGTCCTCTTGCTCTCCCTCTTCCTCACTTGCACCAATGCTGCCACATTCGACATTAGGAACAATTGCCCCTACACGGTCTGGGCAGCCGCGGTCCCGGGAGGTGGCCGACGGCTCGACCGAGGCCAGTCCTGGACCCTGAACGTGAACCCTGGCACGACACAAGCCCGTATCTGGGCCAGGACTAACTGCCAGTTTGATGGGGCTGGGAAGGGCAGGTGCCAGACCGGTGACTGTGGCGGCGTCCTTGAGTGCAAATCCTACAGCCAGCCCCCGAACACACTGGCTGAGTTCGCACTGAACCAGTTCGGCGGCAAGGACTTCTTTGACATCTCCCTTGTCGATGGCTTCAACGTCCCCATGGACTTCAGCCCGACTTCCAACGGGTGCACCCGTGGGATCAAGTGCACGGCTGACATCAATGGCCAGTGCCCTGCCCAGCTGAAGGCGCCCGGCGGTTGCAACAACCCCTGCACTGTGTTCAAGACCAACCAGTATTGTTGCAACTCCGGAAGCTGTGGACCCACGGATTTCTCGAAGTTCTTCAAGGATAGGTGCCCTGATGCTTACAGTTACCCTAAGGATGATCAGACCAGCACTTTCACCTGCCCCGGTGGAACCAACTATAGGGTTGTGTTCTGCCCTTGAAGTAAGAGTGGAATTGCAGAGAATACTCCATAAGAGACTTATGTCAAAATAATGGTGCTCAAGTTAGTTTGAGCTATTGTACTTGCACGAGTGTATTGCCTCAAGCTTCTCTATGCATGCAGCTGAGGCAAGAGCAAAAGTTAAGGAGTTGAATAAATTAACATCTAATTATGCTATTAATCAGCAATTTATATGTCTTTTTAGTATTTCCTTTTCTTTGGGTTGTCTATAGCTATCTCGTCTTTTTCTTCTTGGGATGTTGGAATCGAGAGCGTGCAGAGCGAGGGCGACACTCGGATAAAAGAGACTATTGTTTGTAGACAAATAACAAAGGCTTTAGGCCGTACACGTCAAAAGTTGGGTTTTACCACTTGCTCTGCGTGCATTTGGAAGATTAAACCACCAACTTCATTTCAAGATAATTAACGCATATCGCCAACTTTATGGTTTGCGAGATATCATTTTGATAGCACACATTTCATGCTAATATTTATTTGGAAAAATTACGAATATTATTCTCAACTTTATTTTTCATTTCAAATACACTTTTCACATTTCAAAATTTATAATTACCATTCGCTTTTTACATCGAATTTCAAGTTGCATCTCTCAACCGTCCATCATTTACTAAGGTACTGCATGATAACCATTCTGGTTCAGTCCAGAACTGGTTTTTTGTTCTCAAAATCAGTTTTGGATCAAAAACCCGTTTGGTAACGTAAAATTATAGAACCGGTTTTGGGACAAATTTTTGTCCCAAAATCAGTTCTGAACCAGAAATTAGAACCAAAAAAAAGTTGGTTTTCAGTTTCTTGAACAAAACTCAGAACCATTTCTGAGGAACTCGTTCACCGTGCCCATCTCTCTCGTCTGGAACAAAACTCAGAAGACTGAGTTCACTGAGTTCTGCCCGTCTTTCTCTCGTCTCTGTCGCCGTCGAGAAGCCAGCCGCTCGTTCGTTCGCTCGCTCCGACCGAGAGGAAGCCACGACCGCTCACTCGCTCGCTCCTGCTCCACGTAAGCTCCGATCTCCTCTCATCTCTCTCTTTTCTGGATTTTCCAGTCGTCGTCATCGGGGGGTCAGGTTCGGCCTCGCCATGGCCGGCTGTCGACCTCGCCGTCGCCCAGATCTGGGCGACGGCGAGGTCGACCGCCAAACCTGGGCGAGGCCGCTCGGCCTCCCCCTCCCCCTCTCGCTCTCTCTCTCTCTCTGCGTTTGTCTCCCATTTGGGCGATCCCCCTTTCGCGTTTCCGGCGGCCATTCACCTGCGAAGGACGAGGGCTTTGTGGCGGCGCGGGCTTCGGCGTCCGGGGTACGCAGGTCGGGTCAGGCTGGGGCGAGCGTGGGTCTCCGCGTCGCCGCTTGGGTCCGCCGCCGAATTCCTAGGGTTTCGGCTTCCGGCGCCCCGACGAATCGGGATTTCTTTGTGGGGGCAGAGAGAGGTACCCGCGGGAGCTTCGGTTTTGTTTCCGAATTTAACTCGCTCGCTGATTGATGAGCGGGGGAGCTCGATATCCGTCGGTTGTGTGTTTGTGTATGTGTTTTTGTTCTTGTTGTTGTGTTGTTTTGATTGATTTGTTCGTGAAGTTCGAGTCCGCATGGCTTCTCTTTGTTGGGATTGGGGGAATTGCTTAATCTTGACTTTTTATGATGAGCGGGGGAGCTCGATAATCTTTACTTTTTAGAATGCTCTTGTTGTCGGTGTTTTGGAGGTGTCGAGATTGGAATTCTTGAAATTCTTTGGGTTTGCTTACGGGTTGTTTGTAGAAATGCCGGTCAGGGGTTTCTCATGGAAATAACGGATTAGATAGTTTAGAGGGATAGAGTTGAGCTTGCGAAGTATGTTCCTGATAAGTTGCTGAATGAAATTATAGTTGTGTGCTCCATTTTGCTCCATTGAGTTGTTTTTTCATTGTCACCGGTGGCTGTGGAAAAAGTAAGGGACTGAGTAGGTGCTTTTTGGACCATAACCAAACTATACAGGGCATGAAGAGGGGGGTGGGGCGCGCGGGGGCAGGGCAGGGGGTTGTGCAAGCTTATATAAAGAAAGAGCTCAGTAACAAGACGAATCGGCTATAGAGTCGATTTTAGCATTTCCATCTACAAGTAACTTTCCTATACCAGAAGTGTAGGACTTATAACCAACTTTCAGTAATTACAAAAGCAAGTGTCACCTCTTGTATGAAAGCTCTCTTGTTCGGCTCTGTCCAAATCAACCGAAAGACAGCAAAGATTCTAAAAACTAACATGCTATTTTCTGCTCATTCCATGCGTGCTTGTTGCCATCTGCTTGTACTAGCATGTGTAAGTTCTTTTCCTCATGTCTGTCTTTGTGCATTTACATACTTACCGGACATTTTGATGTTGCAGGGTAAAAGAGATACGCTACTTCAAGTGTCCTCCACTTCATGGTGCAATGGTCAGACCAGACAAAGTAAAGGTGAGGAGACAGCTATAGTTTTATAATGTTGTTTTGTCTAATACTTTAAACGTACTAGTACTGCTATTACTAGATGTGCGAATTATGAGCCGATTGTTTACCTGGAAAAATTGCTAAAAGTGACGCATCATTTACTATGGATGTGTGTGCATCTCTCTTGAAACATAATTCTTCCAAATTTATTGTTCACACTTTGAGATATGTTCTGAGAATGCGAGATGCAACAACTTTCAAGTGTTGAATTTTTTTTTGTTTAGCGATCAATAGAAATGCTTGCGAAAATTCCAAAAGGCAGTGTCCTTGTTAAATAGAGTTGGGCTCTGTTGCCTTTGCATGGTGAACTGCAATAGTCCGTAACTTGAATTTTCTCATTGTTATATGTTTTCCAGGTTGGGGACTACCCTAAACGAGATATTTTTGAGGAAGATGAGATATAAGCACCCAAATTGAGTGGGTATATCTGTTTTTTCACATAGTACTTTGCAGTTTGCATTATGTAAGTTTTCTTTCAGTTTTGCTGGTGCTGGTTCCCAACTTATTTTCCTTGTGGACGTGCTCTGAAGTACACAAACATTTTGTTTATGATTTACTATCTTGTATCCATTGCTTAAGCAATTGCGCTCTCATTTCGCAGCATGTGTGGAGCACCTGCAAACAAGGGGTGAGCGGTAGACGTCGTCCTGTGTTGTACACTGGAAAGAAGTGGGAAAGTTGTCATTTATTACTGTCTAAGGCAAAATTCGAAAATAGGAGCTATTGGGCATTTTAATTTGCTTTATGAATCACAAGCCGACTATGTAAACTGTAGTTCCTAATGTGCTGCAAAGATGCCATATTTCTTGTAGCTTGAAATAGCTTCAAGATGCTTGTGTACCTCCTCCATATGGTTGAATTCCCTTGATCTCTCCTATTCGGGGGCCTTAGATCACAATAAAAGTTTTAGCTATTCTGGAATGAATTTGCCGAAACTATGATTCTCTACGGCCAGGGCTATGTTCTGGTATCGACTAGTTAAAGAATATAAAGGAAACAGAGGGATAGACGCTTTTGGGTTTGCGTCGAACTGTTTCCTTTCCCAGGCAAAAGCCTTTGTGTACACTCTGAGCAGGTAGTCTTAGGGTTGTCCATTAATGGTGAAAACAACTAAGTGCAGATTCGATACGAGTATCGTGACTTTGGAAACGTGTACTTAATTTGTAGCTTCCGGACCTAGTCATGCAGGTTCCACATTATGCACGGGATATAAGCTAAAAACTTATTAAATTGAATCGAGAGAAACATTTCTTTAATCAAGAGAAGCTTTAATCCGCAGTCAATCTAATTGGAGAAAAATTAGCTGACGAGAGAGAAGGGCTAAACGAACATTGCCATATTAAGCATGTTCCAATCAAGAAGTGGATAGGGATTTGTTCTTTTTTTCTCTCCAACGCCAAACCTCTCGTCTCCCAAAAACTCTTCCCTCTTTTTAACATTGCCATGTTAATTGCATTCTAGCATTAACTTTGTTCCGTAATTTCAAAAATTTTTTGAAAAAAGTCAAAAAAATTTATATTATCCAGGAATCTGAATTTTTTTTATTTTCTCGATATTTTGATGATTTTTTCTGGAATTTTTCAATTTTTTGGGATTTTCTGAATTTTTTTGGAGATTTTAATGAATTTTTCGGATTTTTTTAATTATTTTAATATCATTTCTAAAAAAATGGATTTCTGTTCTTGAAAATAGAATTTTCTGTTGTTTATCAAACGGGTTTTTGTTTCAGGAAATAGAAATTTTGTACTGTTATCAAACGGGTTTCTGTTCTAGAAATAGAAATTTTTGGTCGTTATCAAACGGGTTTTTTTTCTCAGAAACTCATCCAGGAACCAGAAATAGAAAAATCTATTTCTGGTTCAGGAACTCATTCCGGAACAGAATGATTATCATTCGCTACCTAAGTCATCAGACTCTTTCTCAAATTGCCTCCAGTTCAAAAAAATCCTGCACGCCCACCCTCTCTCTCTTCTCTCCAACCCCCACCTAACAAGCTCGTACCCATTCACTCAGTATTGCCTCTACACTGTGCACGTCGCTTGTTAAATTATGTCTAAAGTTTCAGTAATGGACACGGCAAGTTTGGCCGAATGAACAAAGTCCAAGTTATACCTTTGTGAGGCCTTCGATTTTTGTTTATCTCCATGCGTAGAAGGAAGAAGCCAAAGAAAACAGCACCCGTGCCTTAATTTCCTTGACTCTCACATGGGACTGCAAGTGACGTCTGAGAAGTAAGATTTTGTTAAGTCGCCGCGCATGACTTACATTTATTCATCAGTCGAACGTGAAGAAGCTTCTGAGTGAGCACATAAGGAACAAGTCAAAGAAGGCACCTCCAGGGGCATTGCATGTGCAGAGTACAGTCAAGAAGCATTTACAAACACGAAAGTCATCGTGCGTTTACAAAACACTTGACTAGACATAGAAATATGAATAATCATCATATAGGACATTCATGAATTTGGTTTAATTACTAACACTCCCTCTTAAACCAAATTCTCTTTCATCAATCATTCAAAGTAGACTTTTGAACTTCCGAAAGGCATCAACCTCGAGAGGTTTAATAAAATCATCTACTACTTGATATTCTATCTTCACATGTGAAGCTTCAATTTCCTTCTATCTCACTTGTTCTCGAATGAACCGATATTGAATATTGATATGTTTGCTTTGTTCATGAAAAAATGAATTTTTTGCCAAAGCAATAGCAGAAATATTAGGGGTGTGCAACCGGACCGGGTTTACCCGGAAACCGAACCAACCCACCCGAAAAACAGGTTCGGGAACCGGTTCTAACAAGAACCGGTCCGGGTACCGGTTCCATTTTTTGGGAACCGGTTAGAACCGGTCCGGTTTCCGGTTCCAAGTAAAAACCAACCCAAACCTGTTTTAGAACCGATTTTAGAACCGGTTTTGAGATGATGTACAAAAAAGTAAAAAGCCTATATCACGTTACCGTACTTCACCGGTTTTAGAATCGTTTTCCAGTTTAATATTGGAATATGTTTCACAACTATGAGCGAAACAGCATGGCCCTTAAAGTCATCTAAATATTGTGTGATTCAGATAAGATATATAGACATTTTTCTAGTGAGCATATGCCTTACCACTAAGTCTCTTGATTTTTCTTTCAAGATATTTCATTCGGAAACAGAAGTGAGGAATTATCTCATCATGGCGCAAAATAAAGAGCTAAACATGTTGAATAAATTCCCTGGAAATGTGACTCTTAAAGATTTATGCGATTGGACTATGTCTTGCCACATAGTGCTTTTGGATTGTTGATTTTGATGGATTGTAATTTCAATTGCTCATTTTGGGGATTGTTACTTTTGGCGGATAGTGGTTTTTGTTATTCATCTTTTATTTTAAATTGTTTCATTGCTATATATATTATTTTGCTAGAAAAAAATGAAACCGAAAAGAGGAACAAAAAAAAAATAGGTTCTCGGGTAGACCCTGAAACCGGACTGGAAAAACAGGGTTGGTTCCAAATAGGGTCTAGAAAAAACAGGGTTGGTTTTAGGTTCCAAAAATTGGGAACCGGTTATAACAGGGTCGGTTTCAGGTTCTAGGTCCGGACCCAACCCACCCTGGAACCGATCACCCCTAAGAAATATTATCAAGATTTTAATCTCTGTTGCTTTCTTGCATTTGGAAGATTAGCAAGCTCCCATATTTGATTATGCTCAATAGCTTCAACTTCTTCATTCATGGCTTTCCTCAATTTTTCTTCTTTGACTACATCATCGTAGACAAGCGACTCACGGTCTGTAAGAAGGCATACAAGGTGAAGCTCATTGGTGGCTTCATGAAGCTCAGACAATCTCCTCTATCTTGGTACTAACGGCTCATCAACTCCACTTCAAAAAGTTGGTCGTGATGGACTTGAGGAGGATATTGGAGAAGAAGGTGATGGAGTAATCCTTCAACTCCCTTTAGCTAGAATCACCATGAACATTTGTTTCTTCTTTTGGGTTGTCTTCCCGCATGCCTTCTTCATTGAACTTGACATCTCTATTTATATACACTTTCAAAGTGTTAGGATTAAATAATTTATAGGCTTTGGATGAAGAGTCATACCCGATAAAAATGAGCTTTTTGCTCTTATCTTCCTACTTCGATCTTTTTTGGTTTGGAACATGAACATGGGCTATGCTTCTGAAAATTCTCAAATGCGAAACATTGGGTGTTCTCCCGCTCCTTGCTTCTTGTAGAGTTATGCTTTCAAGTCGATATTTGGAAAATCTATTTTGTAGATAAACGGCACACAGAACAGCTTCACCCCAAAGCTCCTTGGGCAGATTTTTGCTTTTCAACGTGCTTCGAATTATGTTAAGAATGGTTGTGTTTTTTCATTTAGCCACGCCAATTTATTGAGGAGAATATGGAGCCGTTAAGAAATGCCGAATACAATGATCCTCATAGAATTTGTTGAATGTGGCTGAAGTGAATTCTCCTCGACAATCAATCCTCATAACTTTGATAAAATAGCCACTCTCCTTTTCCACTAAGTCATGGAATTCTTTGAAAGTATCAAACACGTTTGACTTTTCTTTCAAAAAATATACCCAAGTTTTTTGAGTAAAGTCATTAATAAGGGCAACAAAATATTGATGATTATCATATGATTAAGGAGTGATTGGGTTGCACACATCATAATGAATCAACTCAAGTAGCTTCTTTTGCTCGATAAGTTGCTTCTTTGGAAAGCTAGTTTTAGAATGCTTGCCGATGACACACCCTTTACATAATTGATTAGGATGATCAATATGTGGTAAGCCGTAAATCATCTTCTTGCGGGAAAGCAAATTAAGATGGCCAAACCTTAAATTCCAAAACCATGAAGGATAACTCATGCATGCCTTTAAGCATTGAGTCATTTCATTTTTTATATTGAGAATAAACATCTTGTTCTTTGACTTCTTTACATTTACAGTGAGTTAATTATTTTGGTCTCTTAGCACAAGGCTAACATTTTTCATGTAGATGCTATGGTCTTTCTCCAAAAGTTGTTCCAAACTTAAGATTTTGCTTGACATTTTTAGTACATAATAAACATTAATAATAAACTGATGCGCACTATTCTTTACCAAAAAAAATAACAAATTGATGCGCACTGTTCTTCAAACGAATTAGAATTGTACCTTTGCCTCCAACAAAAATTTCGGAATTATCACGAAACTAGACTTTCCCCTTAATTGTCTTATCTAACTCGACAAACATCTTTTGCCCGCACATGTGGTTGCTTGCACCAGTGTCCAAGTACCAAGTATCATTTTGTCTACCTTCATCTTCTTTGAATGCCAATAAAAAAACTAAAAATCATATTTTTGTCCAAAAAATTCATGGTATTTAATGAGACAAGCATAAATTTCAGGTGGAAGCAAATTGAGTGGAGAGTGCAAGAAAAATACTCCTCGTAAGAAGAATGATTAATCCCTTGCAAATTAGTGTCCAGTGTATCACTTTTAGAAAATAATAAAAAGACTTCTAAGAAATTATTTATACAAAGTGTTTACTGAAAATATTAGAATTTTAATAAGTGTTAATTTGCAATATTAAAAATTTGTTAAAACTATTTTCTTTTGTTGAACAAAACTCATGGTATTGAATGAGGTTAACACAAATGCTAGTCGGAAGAAAAATTAATGGAGAGTACAAGAAAAATACTCCTTGCAAGGAGAATGATTATCCTTTGCAAATTCGAGTCCCACGCCTCACTTTCAGAGGCAATCCTTAAGGAAGATATTAAGAGAAAACAGTAAAAGTATTTAGAAAAATACTATATGGGAAGAGCTGCAGAAATGTTAGAATTCTTAATAATTGCTAATTTGCGAAATTAAAACTCATCAAAACTAATGTCGTAAGAACCAATATTTTTCTTTTGTCGAAGAAAACTAATAGTATTAAATGAGGCAATTACAAACCCTAATGGGAAGCAAAATGAGTAGAGAGCGCAAAAAGAAATACTCTTTGTAAAGAGAATAACGAATCTATTGCAAATTAGAGTATTATCTGTCACTTTTGGAGATAATTCTTAAGAAAGAATTTGTTATCACATATTTTTATAGAAAAGAAAAAAGTCTATGTTGACAGTTCTTGATAATTCGGTAGCTAAAGACAACGAGAGCACATATAATAGTGCCTCATGATGGAAAGAGGAATTTCGCCAAACACATAAAATCCACTAGACTTAGTCTACGTTGTCCAACTAGGGAAAGATGAACATTCGCTCAAACTTCCTTCATGATGGACCGACTTTATCGCTTCTGCTACATGAGAAATTTTGAGCAACGTTAGTGCTATATGACCGGACTAAGATTGGACACTTTTACATACATGGGCATTCAAATAACGAGACCCATGTAGAAGGTGGTTATCTTCTTGTTTAAACGTCCTAATATTGATCATTACTACACTATTTAATTAGATTGTTGTTTTATCCATAGAAAATTGATCTCAATTTGTAGTGTCAAACACCATATTTGTAGATGAAATCTATTTGGTGAAGCAATTTGTTTAAGGGTGTTTGATTGGATGTATCAAAAGTCAAAAGTAACTTTTTGGTTTTTCTTGCCAAAAGCTTACATATACTTAAAAAAAAGTGTGAATTTACGTGTCAACATGTATATTTATATTATGAAAATTTCAAATGGTTAAGGTTATAAAAAATCAAAGTGCATGTACTGTAAGATTTTCACAAAATAACAAGTCAAAAGAAAAATTCACCCAACAAAAAAGTAACTACGTGACAACATTTATATGTATGTTATGAAAATTTAAGGTGCTTAAGATTAAAATAAGTCAAAGTTCACGCACTGTAAGATTTGAAAAAAGCAAAAAAGTCAAAAGTAATTCCCTCACTAAAAAGTAGTTTTTTCCTCAATGAAAATGAGAATTTTATAGATAGAAATTGTGGATATATTTTAATTTCGTCAGGATTCTTTATCCCTTGTTATAACTTGCAAAACAAAGAATACATAATTATTTATGTTGTCAATCTTACTTCAAAATCAATTTAAGCATTTTCAGTTTGACACTATTTTCAGGACGTACCAAAAATATGTTGAACTATTATAAGCATGATTTTGTTAACAAGTACTTCGGTATTACCCGTTAAAAAATTAACTAAGAAAATTATGTATATTATAATATGTGGAATCTTCTTGTCTAATGTGCCATTATGAAATCGAAAATTTAATTGATCTAAATTAAATATGCATAAAAGTGTCTCAAGAGCACTCATTAACACGATTAATTGATGATAATGAATATGAAGTTTCAAATTTAAAATCTTTTCAAATATTCCAAGCACGGCCTCAGTACTCCGGTAACAGATAAAAAAATATAAACCATGGAATTAAACTTCATAGATATGGAGTCTGGATTCTTTTAGAATAGTGGATGAGTTATAAAATTAAGGTTTTACTACTCTGCTCCAATTTATTCTAAGTTATTTTTTATATATATTGTTAAAATCTAATGGTGTAAAGTGAAAAACTATGAAATGAAGACGTGCAAATGTAAGTATGGAGATAGATGATGCTCTCCATTATTTTCTGAAAAAAGTTTGAAATTAGAGTTCTATTATTCTATCATATCTTTCCTTTTTTTTTCTTCTTTTGTGCGTTTTTCATTGCTGAGCTTTTTTTTTTTTTGCTAAAATTTTCATTGCTGAACTGGTACCAAAGACAGAGTTCACCCCCAAATCCGATCAGCAATTGCGTTCTCATTGTGATTTGGCCCCAAAGATTATTTCTGGAACTATTGATCTTTAAAGATTTTCCTTTGGAGGGGTTTCTGAAAAAAGCGAAAAGAAATTAAATCTATTTTGATGAAAGTCAATTCAATGTCCGACCGGAAATTTGCAGGGAATAAGGGTGAAGACCAAAAACATGTTGAAACCCGACCCAAACGCCGCGATTAACGGGAGGATCGAATTTTACGTGCTCGACTGAAAGTTGAATCGCATATTTTTCCAAGGGGTTTCATTACATCTTTGACTTTGACTTGGTCTTGACTTGACAAAACAAAAATCTCGACGTGATGTCTGTTTTCGAATGTTTAGATCACAGGGGGAGAAGCTCCTCGTTCTTTGATGTTTAATCGTTTTGGGTCGGTCTTTTCTTATGTGTCTGTTCTCTAGAAGGTGCAACAAGAGGCCCTACCATAGAAGCCTAATTTTCTCTTAAAGAATCAACTAACGGAGACTGTGCATATAGTGAGATTAGATAGTGCCTTCAAAATCGTAACATTTCCTCATTTGATTATTTAATAATTGCTCTCGAAACACTTTTTCCATGGAGCCCTAGACAATTAAACCAACTTTTGGGTAAGTACATCTATGATTTATGTGGCTGCATAGGTTTTTATGGGTATTTTACTATGGATCTTGTCAAGGAGTGCGCCTAGTAGCTAGGGCACCCATTTATCGCATTAAGAGGAATGTTTTTTTTTTCTTTCGATTTTCAAAATATTGATTGCGCATGCAATTAGGACAATGGTGCATTGAAAATAACAAAACATTGTTTCTTTGGGTTTTAACAAAATCCATTTGACATATTGACAAATTATACCTAACAAAGACAGATAATTAACATGACGTTGTTGATGGGAAATATACTCGGTACTCTATCCTTTAAATGAACGTGATGGTTATTATCTATTCTCAAGGCTCATATGATTAGGGAAAGAAGGGAATATAATTAGGGAAAGGAAAGGCCTAGTCTCTGGCGCCATGAGCAAAACCAAAGCAAATTTGTCGTGTTCACGTTCGACAGAGGACGTTGATAAGTTTTAGATCCGACGCCTACACATGATCCAATGGTTGATTGTGGCAAACTTAAATCTGATGACTAATGAGAGAAAATTTTCCATGCACATAATCAAATCAAAGCAAATTTGCCGCGTTCAAATTCGACGGACGACGTTGACAAGTTTAGATCGGATACCGATGCAAGATTCAACGGTTGGCGTGGACAAGCTTAAACCCGACGACGGACAAGAGCGTCGGTAAATTTTTGGCGCACCTAGTCATGGGTGGGAAAGAGTGATGCCGTGTGTTCACGGTTTTCTAGTTTCTATTGATAACATGTGCTTGACTAAATCAAATTGAGAGAAGTTCCTCTCGATCTCTTTAGTCCTCAATCCGTACGCAGTCACCGCAAAAGATCCCTATATCGATTCGTTGACTCGGGTTTTGTCCCCCATTTGAATCGATCATCTTCTTCGAAATTTCTGTGAAAGTTCGCTGGCATTTTATCGTCGATTCTCCATTCGTTACGCCAAAACTCTGCCTCCTCCATCTATATAGCCACCTCTTTGCCAATCAAAATAATCAACAGGTGGAGCTCAAAAAAAAAATGTCTCTTCTTCAAACGATTCTAGAACTTTGTGTTCCGGTCAAGTTTTCAATAGGGGTGAGCAACTTGGACCGCCCAAACCGGGACAGGACCGGACCGGACCGATGAGTTTGGTCCGGTTCTCAGGACTATTAGTCCAGTTCCCGGTTCCTAAAAGCAGAACCGGTTTTCGAGCAGTCCGGTTCCCGGTTCCGAGGGGGAACCGGACCGGACCGGACCGACTACTTAATATATATTTTTGTTATTTTTTTCTTTAAAAAAATTAATAAAATGTGAACTAAACTCTAAATAAACTTCATTATCATAAATTCATTGATAAAAAATAGTAAAATGTGAATTAAACTCTAAGTGAACTTCATTGACATAAATTTATTGATAAAAATTAGGAAAATGTGAACCAAATCTTAAGTGTTTGACAAAAAAAAAATCCTAAACTCTAAGTAACCGGTTCCATTGGACAGGATTGGAACCAGACCGGACCAACAGTCTTGTCCGGTTCCCGATACTAGAACAACCGGTCTAGTCCGCGGTTCCCAAAATTGGGAATCGATTCTCTCAGTCCAGTTTCCGGTTCCACCTTGGAATCGGACTGGACCGAGAACCGCTCACCCCTAGTGTTCAAGAACCAAGATGAGCTCAACCCTCATGCCTCTATCCCTAAACTTGTCCCTTTTGCTGACCCTCTTCTCACTTCCACAGACGCAGCTACTTTCGACAATGTCAACCAATGCACATGCACTGTTTGGCCCGCGACATTGCCTAGTGGCGGGTGTCGGCTTGATCTCGGCTAGGAGTGGATCCTAGCCTTTGCCCCGGACATGATAATGGCATAGATATGGGGCCAGACCAACTGCAGCTTTGACGCCAATGGCCAGGGCCAGTGCGAGATCGGCGATTGCAACGGGTTATTGGGTTGCCAAGGCTGGGGGAGCCCGCCCAATACCTTGGCCGAGTTCTCCTAGAACCAGTTCAACATGGACTTCCAGGACATATCGCTCGTTGGTGGGTTCAACCTTTCGATGCACTTGATGCCCACCATTGGTGTGTGTGGGGGGATCGAGTGCTCAAATGACATCAATAGCCAGTGCCCGACGAAGTTGAAGGCCCCTGGTGGGTGCAACAACCTGCGCATGGTGTTCAAGACCAGTGAGTACTGTTGCACCAATGGGCCCGAAAGCTGTGGCTCGACCATTTAGGGCCTGTGTTGGCAACTGGCAAAATAGTGAAAATTTATGTTCTTTTGTTTCTAGAATCAGTTTTAGAATAGAAATCCGTTTGTTAAATTTTTTGATTATGGGCACAAATTCCTACAAATTTGTTCCCAGAATCAGTTTTGGAGCAGAATCAAGAATAAAAAAAAAGTAACTTTTTGATTCTAGGCACAAAAATGAGAATTAATTTTTTTTTCTTCTTTTTCTTGATTTTTAATGTAACTTATAATGTCCAGCGCGAGGGCCACCCTCGCCGTATCTCGCGAGATTAAAATATTTGAATAAAAAATATTATTAATAATAAAATATTTTATCGGCCATGAACAAAAAAAATTATTTTACCAGCCATGGTCAACGACTTAGCCATGAAAAAAAATATTTAATCGGTCATGGCCAGCGACCAGGCCATAGCAAAAAAAAGGAAAAAAATATTTTAATAAAAATATTATTAATAGAATTTTACACTCTCCCTTTCCTTTTACTTTTGACATCTTCTTTTCTTTTTTTCAAATCTATTACCCTATCAAATTTAGAGATTTTGATAAATATAAATCCATCCATGCTAAAAATTTTCCCTAATTCACGCATTAAAATACTCTATTCATATAATCTAGTAATCCCATCAGATTTTTTTTTGGAAAATGACACAAACAGTCCCTAAACTTTGATTCAATGTGCAATTTGGTTCATAAACTTTTAATTTGTTCAATGTAGTTCTTGAAATTTAACCCAATGTTCAATGTGATCCTAAACTTTTAATTTATTTAATGTGATATAACTTTTGGTATATGTTCAATTTAGTTCTTGAACTATATTAAAATATACAATGTAGTCCCTGAACTTGAATTAATGAAAAGACTATATTGAACATTTTTATAAAGTTTAAGAATTATATTGAACATATACAAAAAGTTCAGGGACTATATTGAATAAATTAAAAGTTTATGGATCACATTAAACATTAGGCTAAAGTTTAGGAATTACATTAAACAAATTAAAAGTTCAGGAACCAAATTGCATATTGAGACAAAGTTCAGGGACTGTTTTATCATTATCTCATCTTTTTTCTTTCTTTTTGGCAATACGATATTGCATTTTTCATTTGTGGTGATGCAATACTAGAGAGATTCTTCTTCGTTTCACCGAAGCGACTTTCACTTTTTTCTTTTTTGTTTAATCTAATTCTTACAACTCACACACTTTGATCTTTTTTTTTAAAATTTGAAACACACGAAACTTTCATAATACACAAATATCAATACATAAATTCACACATGATATTTCTATTTTTTTAGAATTTGCATACCATTTGGAATCATCGCTAAAAAGAAACAAAAAAACACTTTTTTACTTTTTCAAAATATTAAGCAAACAAGCCCTTACCTTTTTGTTTGGCAGTCCAACGTGCGGCAGCTATCTTGTGCTCTTTGCAGTTTAGGTAGCTAAAAATTTCAAACTGATGATAGCAAACCAGAGTTCAGACAGACCCCGAGATTATCATATTCAAGGGTTTTTTGCCTATGATTCCTCAGCCTCGCTTGGTGGGTAGGTCTTTTATCAGCTCAATGATTTTAGGGCCATAAGAAGATTTTGGCCTTATGCAGAGGGACAAATTCCAATGAGCATGGAGGTTCTCAATTCGTTGACCCTATGGATGAAATCATGTTGGAGCAGTTGGAGCTCCAACGCAATGCTCAATTGTGAGGTTTGCAGTTTCGAGCCTTGTGCTTTCAAACTTAGGTTTTCATTTTCGAAACCCAAGGCCGAGCCAAATCTAAATTCTGCAACTTACGAGTCCTCTGAACTGATATTTGGTTGCAGTGTCAAAACTCCTGGACTCCATGCACATCCTCCTTTCTGAATGCATCTGCTTGATTACCGGTGCAAATTCACAAAATGTCATCCGAACACGTTGGAGTTCTCACTTCGTCACTAAAATGACTTGAAGCCTTGTCAATATGATGACAGTTTGATACTTGGAGAAAAGGGCACTGAAGAGTCGAGCCGTGTCGATTTCAAATTAATAGACTTTGCATTCAAGTGTACCTATCGTAGGGATACATAGCGCTCATTGTTGTGGTCGAGTTTATCATCACAGAAATTTGCATATGTGTTGGTAGAAGAATTCTCTTCTGAATTCATAAAATGGAGATTATTTTTGGCCATTATAGAATGGAGAGTTTGGTTGATCTTTCTTCTTTACTTTGTGTCTGCTAGGAAGAGTCTTTGTGCGGGTATCAAATCAGACACACGGAAGCACCGGAATTGGCTCTCTTCAACTGAAAAGTCACTGTTTATCAGTAGCCTGCTTCTCTTTTTTGCTGTTACCCTGTATGTGCGCGCGCGTTTTATGCAAGGAGGAGTAGACCTGCGAAATTCATCTTGTGAAAAGCTTTACAACCAGATTTCTGTCGATTGCCTGATTACAATCAACCAATAACGTAAGAAGAAATCTTTAACATCACAATTATACAGAATCGCTTTCTTTAGGCTTCTCGAAAATGTGGGAGGATGAACACCACAAGGTCCAAAGCAAGAATATCTGTTGCAGAAGAAACATCACTAATGACATTAGCCACCATAACAGGTTCTCAGGGATTCTGGAGGCTCCTCTTCCATGATGCCCAACCCTGTCGTTTCCAAATACTTTCTGATCGTCATTTTACGGTCGGCCAGGTATGCGTGATCCAGAAAATTCTCGTAGGCAACATCACCCAGATTCTTTGCGGCCAAGACACTACATGTTCAATAACAGCATCATCAGTGAAATATCACCAGCTAAATTTTGGTTAGCATTATTTTGAAAGCATCGGCAAAAGTTGCTGCGTATGATATTGACATGATTAGAGGCTGGATCAACTACTAATCCATCTTTTCTTTCCCAAGCAGAGATTTTCCAAGAGAAGGAAGATTTGGAATACCAGGAACAAAAACTAAGACAATTCTGCAAATATGAAAAGGATATCTGAGCATCAGCTTGCAGTGCTCCCTGTCTGCATCCACTAGCAATCAGGTGCTGTAAGCAATCCTTCAATAGTCTCAAAGGACTTACCAGTGCCTAAGATAAACGCGGCAAGGAAAAACATCATCCCGCCATATCTTATCTATATCATAATGCCCATAATGTTGCAAAGAGATCTCCTTGCTTCCTGCATGACAATGCACACCAGCAGTGAAGAAGACAAGGATTTGGATTATCTTGACTTTGGGAGAGGGATGGTAACTTGACTCTATTTACCCCTCAAGATCATGACACAACACTCAGAAAGAAATCAGTGATTGATTGATATACAAGCGACTATAAGCAATTTTAACCCTTGAATCCTCTGAGTGATGCGTCGTGATCAGAGAGGGTTAATTGAATCATTTAGCCCTCTAAACTGGATAGGATTTGTATCCATAAGACAATTGCAGCCAGAGCAGTAAAGCAGAGGTATTTTAATGATGTGAACGAGGGATCGATCTGTCTACCATCATGCGAGGAGATATTTAAGCAAACCATAAGCTAACACTACTTCCACAAGCCTGCAGGTTGTTGATATATTGTCTCCAAGCTCCACAGGCTTTTAAGCAACTGTCTCAGTTACAAGATTTAGAAAAATTTATTTCAACTAATGCAACCCTATGAAGATGTACCCCTGCTATATAGAATGCGTCGTCAAGTATCATTTGAAGCAGGTCATAGAGCGTCTAATTCTCCTTCTCAACATTTGGAAATCCCAAGGGGATATCACATATCAGTCAGAAATAAATCTTCCCATCAAAGACTTTTTTCATATAAAGCACAAATCCTGCAAACACTTTTGCATTGATCGAGAAGATAGCGCATGAAAAATAAGACCCGGTAGAAAAAGTATCTCGGCATCTGATTCGGAAAAATTCCTCATCGCTATAATGAGCGCAAAGCACTTGAACAGTTTTCAATGCATGAATCAGATTCAGAATTCTATTAGTGAAACAAGAGACTTCACTAAGTCATAAAACTTAGCGAAGGCAGGATACCAAGAAGCAGTCATTCCAACTGTCCTGAAAAGACAAAACTCGCATACCGCTAGATCCTCAAAGGGCTTGCCATCAAGTATCTGAGGCCTGACCTACAAGAAGAGAACTTTTTCTTTACTAACAGGAAGCAGAATATCTAAACCAGAGCAGAGAAAGTCGAGTAAATGATTCGGCTCAAAGCGACTATGCAGCAACTCACAGCGAGAAATCGGAACTCGAGTTCCCTCCTGATGAAAGCTGGTATCTTTACTTCATCAAGCAACAGACTCACTCAGTTAGTATCATCAGTGTGAAAGATTAACTGAATTGCGCAATCTTAGAACCCGATACTAATTCGATGATGCTCTCCAGCCATACCTCGGATTTCTCGATCTCGAAGACCGTTACCACTAGAGTCTCGCCATCACACGGCTCTACACTGAGGCTGGAGATCTCCTGCAGCATCCCAATAGCCGAGCAAAAGCAGGGTTTAACAATGCAGCTAATATGATCGTACTTGCTCAAAATTCAAGCAATCTACAGATTAAGACCTTCGTTTCGGGTTTGGCGATGCCGCGCTCGAAGAAAATAGGAGCGGCGTGCGCGAAAACGCGCCGGAATCCGTCCAATCTCGCCACCCTAAAGTCAACCAGATCGGGAAACGTACTCCTCGCGCTTCGCTCTGGCCACAAATTCACCATCGCGCGTCAGCGAACCGCAGAGCAAACCGCACAAGGCTCTACCTTCGATCCGCACGTCCGTATCCGAGAACACACGTCGCGCGGAGGAAAACGGAACGACTCGGACGGACTCTGTCACGTACCGGAGAGCAGAGAACAGAAGCCGCAGATGATGCGGCCGCCGAGGGTGAGGAGCTTCTCGAAGTTGGGCTCGTCGTCGAGTTTGCTCAGTTCGAGCGGGAGCCGGTCCGCGCCGTGGCGGGACATGGTGATCGGAGACGTCCGGCGGAGGATCCCGCGGCGATCGGCGGTGCTCATCCGGCTGTGGTGGCGGCGGCGGCGGAGCTAAAGTGAGTGGCGGAATGGGAAAATCGGATTGGCGTGACGACATTGCAAATGCCACGGGACTTTGGCTATTTTACCAAAATGCCCAAAGGGTAAAATCGTCAATTGCAAACTATTTTTAAAAAAGTAACCGCGTGCATCGCTAACAAAAATGAATAGACTTTTACCGTTCACGAAAATAATTAAGTATAAATTATTATCGATAGTGAATAAATTTTTTAATGGCCGGTTATTTCAAACTATTGTTTTTAGAAAAATATTTTCATAATTATTCATTTTTCGCGAAACAAACGGAATAAAAAATTAATGTCAAATGATACAAAAGAAGATATCATGAGACACAAACAAACAACGTGACATGATGTAGGATCGGCAAGAATTAGTCACGGATTATTTGTGCACACAACCGCACAATGTGATTACATTAAACCTTCTTCACTCTCTCTTCTCCTCGTATTGCTCTAAGAAGAATAAGGGATTAATAGTGATCGATTCGATTTACCGATGATCTTTGAAGAACTTGATAACAAAAAAAAACCATCATGCACGGCAAAAATATTTCTTGAAGGGCTTTATTGCACGTTCATCGTCATAGGATGTGTGCATCCAAGAAAGTCGAGACACACAAGATAACATAGATTGCAACAGGCAGGTTATCTGCATATTTGCATATGTATTTACTCGCGATCATGCATAATTCGTTTACAAGGTGCTTAATTGGCCTTTTATTTAAATATAAATAATCTCCCTCCAACTTAATACTCGATTCGTTGATCACTCATCGTTGTCGTATTAGTCTAAAAATCATTTTTTGATTTGATCGATTTTTAATTTTTGGGTCATAAGTAACTTCTCACCGACTCTGACAAGTCGATCCCATTAGCTACCCAAGAATTAGGGGTTTAAAGTTGGACATTCGTAGGCGATTAATGTCTACGTATTTTGTTGTAATTTTTCTAGCTAATTTTTACGATCGAACCGATACCATAAACTGTACTAATAACTTCATCTCGATCCTAGTCTTTCTCTCTCTCGTGATCACTATGGAGAATAGAAAAGCAAGCCAAAAGCACCGAAGGGAGGGAATGATGCTACCAACCGCACTAGCAGATCACTTTGTGAATCTTTTGGGAAAGTTACTTGCTTTTTGCTTATGCGAAGCGCAGATGCTATAGAATAATATTCCCCTAGAATGGCTACTTTGTCACAGCCTCTCGCAATGGCTGCTTTGACAGTTAATTGGCCTAATTATAAGGTTGGCTATCTCGCCCGTTACAAAATATTACAACCAATCTCGGGTTTCATTTTTTTGACCTGTTGATCAAGTTGCAAGCCACGAGGTCGAGCTTGTGACTCGGGTTGGCATGGCCATGAGAGAGAGAGAGAAGCTCATTGGCAATAAGGGTTCCTCCAACTTAGAGAGTCCTGATTTATTCGTGGCGTAGGTTCGACTGGCGTAACAAGCATGCGGTAATTCTTGCTTTATTCCCACTTGCATTTGGTGGTGTAGCCATAACAAGACCGCGATAACAAATTTCATATTGTTTATTGTAACCGGTAGTAACTAAAATAATAACTTTGAGAAAGCGATAATAAATTTACTAATGATCGAGTCAATGAATAAATATATTGAATGAATTTTCTTAACAAGTAAAGAGGACTAAATCACAAACCAAATATGGACTTGCAAAATTGCTATAGAATTGTAATAGAACATCCATCAACCGCTTAAAATACCCTCATTGTCCAAATATAAAATGTAAAGAGTAAATTAGAGATTATATAAATGGAAATTCAATATCTCTAAGCAATTGTCTAAAAAATCTCCTACTTTCATTGTGTATACCTCACTTTCGAAATTCATATCTGTATTATCTTACTAAATGCAATATCCATCCATCTCTTATTAGGTACACGTTAAAGGTCTGCGAAAAATCTAGCTCCTTAGTATACCAACTTTGTTGACAAGTCTTATTATTCATGATAATAATCGGTATATTTGGTAGACTTTGAGTGGACATTTAAACAAATGGACCATATGCAAGACACAATAATGATGTGCCGCATCACTTTATATATCAGTTTTTTTTTAAATCAATCTTGACATGCTTAGAATTTCTCAATAAAAATGTCTTCCGGAAGATATGCAAGTTTTGATGCCTTGAATATTCCGTGCACCAAGTTTTGTCCCCATCATTACCATGGACATTTGACTTGAGAGTCGTGTCAAAATTGTTTTTTTGTAGACTGTCCTTATCCACATATGCATTAGTTTATCTCGATTATACGCATCCAATAATGTGTAAGAGAAATCATAAACTCCCAATTATCTATTGTAATTGACACATTAGTCATGGTCCGCGGAGACCAAAACATTCAAGGATAAAACACACGGCAAAATTTTCTTGGAGACCTAAACAAGGCTTATCCGGGTGACACGTTAACTATGATCTTAATCCTATTATATTAATTTACTACTAACTAATACTCACGAATAAACGTCAACAAACTGTAGACAAGATCTTAATCCTATGATACAAGTTCACTAACCTTCGATAAACAAGCTTAAGGATGACATCCAAATCAACTGTTCCTAGTCCAAAAGGGGCCTATCTGACTCGGTCTAACATCAAAGATGAAGATGCCAAAGCCATCACGTAGCCGCCTCTTAACTTTATGAAATAATAGACGCCTGCCTTTATTTACGTGAAGCCAAAAATCCCACTTTGGTTTAGCCTTTATAGGATCTATCATTAAAGCATGCTAGCCATATATTTTCTATATATAAATCCCCCCCCCCTCTTAGTAATCTGTTATCTTACAAAACACCGCCCATCTTCAATCCCATCACAAATTAGAACCAACCTGTGCCCCCCAAAATGATGTCCCTCGCCCTCCTCACCGTCCTCCTAGGCCTCTTCTTCACACCCTCCCACTCCATCATCTTCACCGTCCGCAACAACTGCCCCTACACCGTCTGGGCGGCCGCCTCCCCTGGTGGCGGCCGTCGCCTCGACCGTGGTCAGACATGGACCCTCAACGTTCCCCCGGGCACCTCCATGGCCCGGATCTGGGGCCGCACCAACTGCAACTTCGATGCTAGCGGACGGGGCCATTGCCAGACCGGCGACTGCGGGGGCGTCCTCCAGTGCAAAGGGTGGGGCGTGCCGCCCAACACCCTGGCCGAGTACGCGCTGAACCAGTTCGGCAACATGGACTTCTACGACATATCCCTGGTCGACGGGTTCAACATCCCCATCGAATTTAGCCCCACCAAGACATCGTCGCAAGGCAAGTGTAGGCCGATCAAGTGCACTAGCGATGTCAATGGCCAGTGCCCTAACCAATTGAAAGCCCCCGGCGGTTGCAACAACCCGTGCACGGTGTTCAAGACCGACGAGTATTGTTGCACCAAGGGCAAGTGTGGCCCGACCAATTATTCCAGATATTTCAAGAACAAGTGCCCCGATGCTTATAGTTACCCTCAAGATGACCCCACCAGCACATTCACTTGTCCGGGTGGGTCGACCGATTATAGGGTCGTGTTTTGCCCGATGGGGTCGTCTTACTTTCCCTTGGAGATGTTCGGAAGCGAGAGCTCGGAATGAAGGGTCTGGCTAAAGCGTGTGGCGAAAAAGAAAATGTATGGCTCTAATAAATGATGATGTTGAATAAAGAGGGAGTGGAGAAGAGCAACGTTTAGTGTTGCTGGGGGTGACTTCCTCGAGAACTAGCTCTCGTGTTGTGGGATATGTATGTATCTATAAGAAATGTGACCTCAGTTTTCAATAAGATTACCAAGTTGTCTTTTGAGCATGGATAAGATCGATCAGAGAGTTTTATGCACTTTTTGAAGAAAATCCGAGTTAGCATCTTGCTTCGTGGTGTTATTTGTGTTAATTTGAGGTATATTTATACCTTATTATCAAGCATAAAACAGCTAATCTAAAATATAGGTTTTTGAATGTGAGGATTATATTTTATATGGAGAGCAAAGTTCAGGATGATTTTTCCAATTATCTCATTTTGGTATTTGAAGGACTAAAGAAAGAGCCCAAGATCCCTCCCGCCATCGCAGGAGGTGAGCGGTTCGAAACTCTACGTTGTCAGCGATTGAAGTGGGGGGTCCTGGCGGTGGGTTGCTGGGCTAGCCTTCCCCCGGGTTTAGTACTGAATAGCCTATCGGGCGAAAAGGAGGTTCCCGGGTTATCCAAAAAAAAAAAAAAAAGAAAGAGCCTAAGATATTTTGGCTTATGGGTGTATATATAGAATGTCACGTATACGAGGGAAGATTCTCCCGTCAATTGCACACATAATTAATGTGGTAGATTGAATGTGTAAGATTGTGTTTCACACATATATAAATGTTACTATGTGTATAATAATGTTTCTACATATAAATCTACGAAAATTTTCCAGTAAATTGCACAAATTATTGATGCTTATTGAGCTAAGCGTACGTATAAGATTTACCAATGGCATTCCCATGTAAAATTGGAAATGTATTTGAGTTTAAATTGTTCGTTCAACTGTATCCTATTTCATATGATTCTTCCTCTTTTTAAACAAAATATAGGCGGAATTTTAGTTTGCATTATAATTAATATGCCCTTTGCTCGGCCGTTGCAGGCTGGTGGTGGTAGGAAGCCATGCGCACCTACCGTGGCCCTTAAGAGCGCAAAGAGAGTGAGACCGAGAGCAGAGAGAGAGGGCGAGGGAGCTGAGACTGAGAGTGTTCCAGCAGCGAACACCGCGCCAGAGCCTTTGTCGATGAGACCGTCGTCCGACGTTTCCCCTTCCTTGAACCAAAGTTACAAGCTCGGGCCGTTCTTGGGTGTTCGTTGGTTGTGGCCGTTCTTGGATGTTTCAGCCATGGAACCGAAAGCCCTGGCCACCATGGCCATAGCACGTCCGTGGCCGGACCAGAAATCCTAGCTGAGGCCAAGGCTTGGCGGGCGGTGATTGGGCACAGGCCCAGCCACGGGGCTTAGGATCCCGACCACGGAAGCTGAGCGGGCGCCCCCCAAGTCGGAGCGGCGGTCAGCGTTTGGTTCGGGCGTGCGCGTCGTGGGCGCTAAGGTTCCAGACGAGTCAGGACGGAGGCTCACGTCCAAGTCGGGTGAACGGGTTGAAACCGGGTAGGGCTTATGAGTTTAGGTCAGCCTAAAGTTTATTAGGGTTAATTGGCTTAGGCCTTTTTAACTTAGGGCTAAAATGATTCTTTTAGATTTTGAGCCATTTCGTGGGTGGGCCGAATTGGTCATTTGGGCTGAAAGTTTATTTAGTCTTTTATTTCTAGTGGGCTGGGCTTGCGTGTTTTATTTAATGGTTTTATTTGGGTTTTAGGGTATTCTGAATTGGGCCTTCGTGGAGCCCACCTTGCGGGCCGGTGCGGACCCGGGTCCGTTTTATATTATTATAATATCACAAAATATTTTTTAATTAAAAAATTTAAAAATATTTCGAAAATAAAAAATGGTATTTGGGCTTTGGAATTGCATTTTCTTGCCCTTTTTGTGTGATTAGTGCCATGTTTGATTGCACGTTGTTTGATTCACCAATTTTGAATTGCCCGTTTAATTAACCTTACATGTGGTTGATTAGGCATGTTAGTTTCATGTTTTGATTATTGCTTCCTTTAGCTTGGTTAGGAATGAAATTTTGAGACTCTCAATTAGTGTGACACGTTAGGTGGTGATTGAAAAATGTTAGGAATTGAAAGGACACTAGTTGATTAATTAGTGTAATCAAGTCTCCGTATCCATTGAATCTCTAATTCGTAGAAGTAAATTATTTTTTCCATACTTTACTTGGGTGTGTAATCGATCTACCAAAAAACAGATTAGTGGCGACTCCTAGTTGAATTTAATTTGCACGTTAACAACTTAAACCCAAGTCGCGAATTGGTATGGGCTTGGGAGAGCCCGAGCTAGGTTTAACTTAGTAATCCATTAGTCAAACCCTCTAAGTGGAGAGACCGGTTTAGGGAAGTCGCGACATATATGAAATTAGATATATTTATGTGATCAAAGATATTATCCTGATATATAGAGAAAACTACAAATCTTCTAATAAAATACTCTACAGGAAGTGCTACAGAAAATGCTAAAATTTCAATTATTCTTAATTTGCAACAGGAAAGCTTAAAACTAATTTTTTTTTTGTGTCGAACAAAACTCGTGATATTGAATGGGATACGCACAAATCCTAGTTGCACTCAAACTGCAAGAAAAATGCTCTTTGCGAGGAGAATGATTAATTCCTTGCAAATTAGAGTTATGCGTCACTCTTAGAAAATAACACAAATCTTCTAACAAAATTCTCTACAATAGGAGTTACGGAAAATATTAGAGTTTTCAATAATTACTAATTTACAACATGAAAAGTGAAAACTCATTAAAATTAAATTTGTTAAAATAAATATATTTTTTGTTGAACAGAACTCACGGTGCCTAATAAGGCAAGCACAAGTCCTAGTTGGAAATTAAGTGAAGGGAGAGTTTAAGAAAAGTATTCATTGAAAAGAGAATGATAATTCCTCACAAATGAGAGTGCTAATCTCACTCTCAGAGGCAATCCTTACGAATATATAGAGATAGAATAATAAAAGAATTAGAAGAAAATCTTTATAGGAAGAGCTCCAGAATGTTTAGAAATTTCAATAATTGCTAATTTGTAGCATTAAAACTCATTAATGTTATCTGTTTGTTAACAAAACTCAGTTGTATTGAATGAGGCTAGTATCAACCATAATGGGAAGCAAAATGAGCGTAGAGTGCAAAAAGGAGAACAATTAATACCTTGTAAATTATTGACCCAAAAAAAATACTTTGTAAATTAGAACATTATGTGTCACTACAGTCCCTTCTTTATCATGTATTCGGTCTAGGGAAGGATCGCCCAAGTTGCTTCATGATGGACTGACTTTTATTACTTCGCTTCTTGAAAAATTTTGAGTAATGTTAGTGCTATAAGATTATACGAAAATTGGACACTTTAAACAGATATTCAAATTCCCATAAAAAAAAAACGGATATTCAACTAATGAGACCCATGTAGAATAAGGTGGTTAGCTTGTTTAAACGTCCGAATATTGATCATAACTACACTATTTAACTGGATTTGTATTCTATCCGCAGCTAATGGAAAAAAAAAAACTGATCTCAATTTGTAGTGTCAAATATTATTTTTGTAGGTGAAAGTAATTTTAACTTTAAAAAATTGTGAAAAATTGTATTGAACTCGTGTGTCAACATTTATAAATATGTTATGAAAGTTTCAGGTGCTTAAGATAAAAAAAAAGTTAAAATGTGTGCACTGTAAGATTTGCTAATAAGCAAATAAGTCGACTAAATTCTTCAAAAGAAAAAGAGTTTTTCCTCAGTATTGGGTTGAATGAAAATGATAATTGCAAAAATAAAATTGATCAAAAATGAAAGAGGATTTTTTTTTGAAGAAAAGCATACAAAAATTATTATTAATGTTATTGATCTTACTTCAAAATCAATTTTCCTCATTTTCAGTTTGACAACGTTTTGAAAAAAGTTTGTATAAAGTTCTAGATTAGGATGAAGGAAATATACAGTGAATTACTTTATTGTGATTTGGCCCCAAAGATTATTTCTGTAACTATTGATCTTTTTTTAAAAAAAATTCTTAGTAAGGGCTTCTGAAAAAGCCAAAAGAAATTAAATCCATTTGATGAAATTAAATTCAATCTCGACCTAAAAAATTGCTGGGGATAAGGGTTAAGAATACGAACGTGTTGAAATCCGATCCAAACGCCACGATCGACGGGGGCTATCAAATTTTACGTGCTTGACTTAAATTTGATCAAAATACTTTTCCAGGCAGTTCTATGACGCCTGTGAGTTTGACTTAGTCTTGACTGGACTAAACAAAGGTCTTAATGCGATGCCTGCTCTTAAATATTCAGTCGTTTTGGGTCGTTTCTTATGTGTGTGTTCTCTAGAAGGTGCGAAAAAAAAATAGGAGCTACTGTGAAAAAACGAGACAATGAGACTGGAAGTCCTAAAACTTATATCAATCTGACACTATTGTAATGATTCGTTTCATGTGGGTCAAGTCCTAAATGAGTATTCTAAATAACCACATAAGATGATAATCAATTTGGAGCAGGCTTAGCTCATATCACTTAATAAGGCATCTTCCCTTTGTTGTGAAATTTGGGTTGTGGCAATTCACCCTATTTGATGTATGGTTTAGTCCATTCCTACTCCCTCCATTATACGCTTGATGTTATGTTCATCCTCGCCCCTTTTGCTACATGCCTAAAATGAGTTGCACTTTATTTGACTCCTCTCCCCTCAATGATCACTTTCCACCCTCATCAAATCAAGTATTGGCCTGGTTCATTCATGAACCACACACCTACCAGAGGGGGTGCTCCGATTTTGACCTATTCACGTGGGCCAAACTCCTAAAATGAGTACTCTGAATAATCATATATGATGGTGATCATTTGGTGTTAGTTCACATTTAATGTGGAACTTGGTAATTTGGTATGTCACGACTTTAGTCCTAAAACTTATTCTTTCATGCATTCCTTGAACTTGTCGCTATTTTTCGCCGACAAGGGCTGCAAGCGCTCACAACAAGTGAGCAAGGGCCCACTTGCCCTCGTTTGGTGGCCATGGCGACCCTAGCCACTATCGATGAGGCTTGCTTGGCCCTCGTGAGTGGTTTGACCCTCGCAAGTGGTGGCGAGGGCAGCCGTAACCAATGACAATTGAGGGCAAGTGCTTGTAGGGATAGTGGCACCTCTCTCTTTCCCGTGCCTTCCCACTATGTGATCCCCCTCCCTTTTTTCTCAATTTTTGCTTTATTTTTTTCAACTTTCTTTCCATTTTCTAATTTTTTGTTTAACACCAAACCACGTCAGATTTACGTTAAATATTATCGTTTTGAACATTAATAATTTTTGTTGTAAATACCAGCCATGTGGGTGAAAATAACAATAAGAAAAGCTAGTTCAGATTTTTTCATCCATTAAAATCGAATGGAGGTAATAGAAGGACTAACATAAAGGATAACAAATTTTTAGGACTTAAATGTTAAAAAAAAATGCTGTAAGGTTAAAGTGTCAAATCAAAGTGGCATGGCCAGAGAAAAACAAAATTGCCGAATACTCTTGGAGGCATTCAGACTCGATCAATCAAGTATGTTAGATAATTTGGTAATTATTAACGAGTGTCCTGAAACATTTGTCAAGGATGTTTAACAAAAAGAGCATTTGGTGAATGTGCATATTATGAGATCAGTTTGTACATTCGAACTTACAATATTTCCTCATTTGATTACTTAATAATTATTCCTTAGACACTTTTTGGCAAAATCCTAGATAATTAAACCAATTTAAGGGCGGATTCATTTATGATATATGTGGCTACAAGGGTTTCTAGAGGTGTTCCAATATTGATCTTGTCAATGAGAAGGGCGGATTCATTTATGATTTATGTGGCTACATAAGTTTCTCAAAGTGTTCCAATATTGACCTTGTCAGTGAGTGTCCCGACAGGGCACTCGTTTCATCACATTTAATAACAAAATATTTGATTTTTCCAATGCGATGATTATACATAACACGAGAGGAATAGTTCATTGAAGATGACATTCTTTATTTGGGTATTTTTAACAAAATTTATCTAATATAAGCTTTAGATTGGACACCTACACAAGATCCAATGGCCGACGTCGATAAGCTTAGATCTAACGACCGACGTGGACATCGATAAGTTTTCCATGCACTCAATCGTAGGTGGGTAGACTAGCCCGAAAGATTGATGCCGTGTGGTTACAGGTTTGTAGTTTCTATGAATGAGATGTGTTCGGCAATCCATCACTAACGAATCGATCTGGGAGAAATTCCACTTGATCTCTTTAGTCCTCAGTCCTTAGCGCGATCTCTGCAAAAGACACGTACATCCGTTTATTGACTCATGTTTTGTCCTACATTTGAATCGATCATCTTCTTTGAATAGGAGAACATTCGAATAGAAAGCAATCGCCAATTTCCCCATCCCTTCGCCAAATCTCTGCCTCCTCAATCTATATAAACCCCTCTTCGCGTATCAAGATAATCACCAAGTAGAGCTCAATCAACAAAGGTCCCTTCTTCAAGTACCAAGATGAGTTCCACCCTCACACCCATGTCCCTAACCTTGTCCCTCTTGCTGACCCTCTTCCTCACTTCCACCCATGCGGCTACATTTGACATTGTCAACCAGTGCACATACACCGTTTGGGCTGCCGCGTCGCCTGGTGGTGGGCGCCGGCTCGACCCTGGCCAGACGTGGCCCTTGACGGTGGCCCCGGGCACGACCATGGCGCGCATATGGGGCCGGACCAACTGCAATTTCAATGCCAACGGCCAGGGCCAATGCCAGACCGGCGATTGCAACCGGCTCCTGGAGTGCCAGGGTTGGGGGAGCCCGCCCAACACCCTGGCTGAGTTTGCCCTGAACCAGCCCAACAACCTAGACTTCCTAGACATATCGCTTGTCGACGGATTCAACATCCCGATGGACTTCAGCCCCACTAGTGGCGCGTGCCGTGGGATCAGGTGCGCAGCCGACATCAATGGCCAGTGCCCGGCAGAGCTAAAAGCCCCCGGTGGCTGCAACAACCCGTGCACGGTGTTCAAGACCAACGAGTATTGTTGCACCAATGGGCAAGGAAGCTGTGGCCCGACTACTTTCTCCCGATTCTTCAAGGATAGGTGCCCGGATGCTTACAGCTTCCCACAAGATGATCCAACCAGCACATTCACTTGCCCAAGTGGTACCAACTATAAGGTCACATTTTGCCCATAGAGGGTAATACTTTTACGCAGAATAAGAATAATGAGGTGGGATTCAAAAAGTAGCTAGTGAGCACAATTTATACGGTTGTACTCTTCACCACTGAAATAAAATAATACCATTGTTGGTGATTTATATGGAACAACAGCAATAGTAATGCAAGTCTTCCTCTCGTTTCTGCTCCATATTATTGTCAATTCTATCTAATACTGTCATCATATCCTCTAAATTGAACAAGATTGCCTTTTCAACTTGGGGAGTTCGATCCCCCCCACCTTCTCAGGGGGCTAGAGGTGGGGACGTTTAATTTTAGATGTGGGTTTCGGCCCTCATACTTTGTAAAGAAGTAGGACAAAAGTTCAAAAGCGAGTTGAGAATTAGAGTATGACAAACCAAAAAGACAACTTTGGGGATCTACAACAAAAAACAAATTTGGGGGTATTTGACAAGTTGATTAGGACTCAATATCAATTAACGTTTTGTCGCGACCTGTCTAGAAAATAAGTGTCCACATGTTTCATAAAATGATTGCGATGGATTTAAATTGAAGTGAAAATAATTTTCCTTCAACCTTCTCGGCGAGCCTTTTGTCTTGATTATTATCCGATGACAGGTGGGCGACGGATGGATTATCGTAACTTGAAGATCCACATAGCTCAACTTAAGAAAAAATAAATACTAAAGATATATAATTTACTCTTCATTTATCATTAAAACGATCGAAGTCCCTATTATTATGTGTTGTATTGGAAACATTAGTCCTGGAAATCAAATTATTCACTGAGAAACGTCTCTCACCCTCCTCTCACTCCTCGTAGGCCTCTTTTTCGCTCCTTCCCCATTCCACCACCTTCGCCGTTCGCAATGACTGCCCCTACACCGTTTGGGTGGCCGCCTCCGTCGCCTTGATCGCGCCCAGACATGGACCCTCGACATTTCCCAGGGCACGCCCCATCCTCTGCACCGGAGGACGGCCCTACAGTTGCGGGTCTTATAGTTACCCTCAAGATGACCCCACTAGTACATTTACTTGTCCCAACTGATTATTGAATCATGTTATGTAGGGGTGTAAAAAATATCCGAATTGAATTGAACCAAACATTTCAAGCCTTTTCTTTTTCGGGTATCTTTCAGGTTCGCTTAGTACGTTAAAAGAATGGGCATCATAAACGGTTCAGTTCGGTTTGGGTCATAAAACCGAACTGAATCGAAACACATCAAAACCAACTCCCCCTCCCCTTTTTTTGGGGGGTCGCAAAGGGTTACTGTCATTCAAAACAACCGAACTACTACAAGAACGCCAATAACAGGGCTCGAAACAAAGCAAATCCGAGAGGACCCGAGGGGGGCTTCTCAAGCCAGTTGGCGTCTCTTTCCCCATGGGCTTTGGCTACCCCAATCTGCCACGTGATTGGAGTCGCGAGGAGAGCGGGTCGTGGACCCGTTCTTCATCTGGGCCAGAGGCCCAGAAGAGAGTTGCGGTCCACACATAGGTGCTGCCGGGCGGCCCACGGCCTGCTTCTTCTTCCTCACCCATAACTTTCCTTCAGGCACCTATGTATATATCCCTCTGTCTCTTTCTCAACACTTTCTGCTCTGCCTCTCTGTTGTCTCCAGACAACGTGCGGGGGAAAACCATCGCCGGCGAGGGACGATTGACCGCGTCGAAGGACCGACTCCCCGTTGCGTCCTCGTCGCAGGTTTCCTTCGAGCTCGGACAAGCTGCCCCTCGGATCGACCCTCGGCCCCCCACCCCCCCCGGCCGGCGATTCCCGCCTCCCCAAGTACCCCCGCGAGCCAGCCCCATCGAGAACCGATTCGGAGCCGAAGAGAGGACCTCCCGTCGATTCCCCTCTTCTCGATCGAGGAATCGCAGGTGCGTACCCGGTTCTCTACCTCGATTGCGGCTCTGATCTTTGGTCGCGCCTCCTGGATGTGCGTTCGCGTTCGCGTTCGCTGATGTTCGATCTGATTGCGCGGGTTTTCGATCGATTCCCCGCGATATGGTCGGTCGTCATCATCGAGCGGTTTTTTGTAATCGCCCGTGGATGATGTTGCGTAAGTTGCTGCGAGGGCTTAGCTCGATCACGATGCTAAGGTTGAAGGGCGGATTTATGCTGTTGCTTTTCCGGAAGATGTGAACTTTGCCGATTTCGTCGTCGTTGGTGCTTCTTTTAGCGCTTGAATTGGTTAATCTCATCAATTGAAAGTGTTTGTGCTGAGCTTGCGCGATCTTGCTTGCCATGCTTAGCTCGAGTTGTTCCCACTGACTTACTCATTTGGGCACAGATTTATTTGTGCGGAACATTGAATTTGGGAGAGGTTCGCGTGCATTGGACAGGATCGACTTCCTATTGGATAACCATGGCGTTGCAAGAACAGTTGAATAAGTTCAAGAAACAGCAGGAGAAGTGTCAATCCACGCTTTCCAGTATTTCGGCCAGAGCAGGAAGTGCGAGGACTCCAGCAAAGCCCATGCCTGCACCTCCTGCCGCTGCACGAGCTCCGGTGCCTGCTGTCAAGTTCTCAGATGATACAGAAAGACTTAAGTATATTAATGGTATACGCAAAGCACCTGTAGGAGCTCAGATGAAGCGCGTCATTGACCTGTTGTATGAGGTAATCTAAAGTTCTCTCTGTGTGTGTAGGCACACGCATCTGTATGCGTACCCAAGTTTGGTCCTAGTCTAATGATAGGTTTGTCTTTTATCACCTTTCAATCGCTACTAATGATTGTTCACACTCATAACAAGCCGAATAAGTTTTGGAACAGTTGGCTTGGCTCTGTAATTGACTTTACTCGACATAGGGTGGGATGCATGATGGGGATTTGTCATTAGTCAGGGTTGGAGGTCCATTAATCATTGAATTGGAGAATTGGTTAAATCTCCCTCAAATGTAGTGTGATGGTATGTACTAGCTTTACAATAAGAATTCATGATTTTTCTGGAGCAGTGAATTTTAACAGTATGATAGAGGACTTAGGCAAAGTCTTGGTAATTCCGGAGTCAAACAACAGCCATGGGCAAACTGAACACCTTTCTTGAGTGCTATCTCATTGGATGGAGTCGGTCTTTTAAAGTTGTCTTGGTTTAATAATGAAATAATTGACAAGCAGCTTTGCCACCTGCTGTGCATACTTCCGGATGTTTGAGTCTTGACCTTCCAAATTAGATTGCATTTATTGCACCAGATATCCCTGGCACCCATCGGTGGCGTCAATCTCTTTTCTAATTCTCTATGCGTACATATTATCTGAACGGTCTTTATTAATTGAAATGAATGTTTCCAGTCAAGGCTTGCGTTTACACCAGAGCAGATAAACGAAGCATGTTATGTCGATATGCTTTCCAATAAAGCTGTCTTTGACAGTTTGGCAAATAACCCGAAAGTATACTACGATGGCCAGCGGTTTTCTTACAAGGTACACTTTCCTGGGATGCTCCTCTGCTGTATAAATTTATACCGTGCTTTCTCGAGGTGACGATTTGGTTTTGGTTTTTGAATCACTTCAGTCAAAGCATGATGTGAAGGACAAGAATCAGTTACTGAAGTTGATAAGAAGCTACACGGAGGGCATTGCTGTCATTGACCTTAAGGATGCATACCCAACAGTGATTGATGACTTACAGGTATATCTACTTGCTGATCGTGTTCTCCTTGCCTCATTGTGACTCGAGTCTGGTTCTCCTTTTGTTAATTAAACGACTAAGATAAAAGGCAGCTGAAGTAAGTTTGCTAGTCTAGCACGCAATGGCTTATTTTGAAAGGGGCTTAAAGTGTGTTCTTGAGAGTACTGTGTAGTCTTTATAGCTTGCCATTTGATTGTTGATGGGGTTTATGATTCATTTTTTGCATTTCCTGTAATGTTCTATTTTTACAGGGTAATAGATTGAAATGACTGCTGAATGAATGTTGCAGTTCGTGCCATGTCATTTTTTGCCGTCTGAAATTGATTGGATAGTTGTTCTAGTTGACTATTGGACCCAGTAACACACATGCACTTCATCAGAACACAACCAGCAAAACGGTGAAATAAATGTTTCATGTTTTACCTAAATTTCCTATTGTCATTGGAATAGTTAATGTCTTTGGTTGTCAGCAATACTGGTATCATGAGGAGGTTCTTATCATAAGTTGAATTAATGCGTTCGGTCTCTATTGTCTTTTAACGTTAGTTTGTACATGAATCGTAGTTGGGACGTCTGCTGGTTAAGTGTTTAGTATACAGCGAGGCTTAAGAAGTATATGATTTTTGTTTTTGTGTTGGCCCGGGAATGACAAATTGAGTTCTTTGTTATGCGTCTTGGTTTCTAAGGCATATATGTAAAAAAAAATACAGGCCTTGAAAGCTGCTGGTCAAGTGTGGCTTCTATCAAACTTTGACTCTCAGGAGGATATTGCCTACCCGAATGATCCCAAAGTGCCCATAAAAGTAGATGACGATCTGAAGCAACTCTTTCGGAGTATCGAATTACCTCGGGACATGATTGACATCGAGAAGGATCTCCAGAAGAATGGGATGAAGCCATCAACAAACACGACTCAGAGAAGGCTTGCGGCCCAAATCCACGGGATTTCGCAGAAGCCCAAGATCAAGAAGAAGAAGCACGAGATCAGCAAGAGGACGAAGCTCACCAACGTTCATCTTCCAGAACTCTTTGAGAATCTCAGAGGTTCCTGAAGGACGGAGACGCAGAAGCTGTCCTCAACAAACAAAATACCAGATGACTGCATGGACGACGATCTATTTCCCCCTGTATCTTTGATTGTCGTACTTACCGCGTGCTTGTTTTGGATCATTGGCCTCGACCATAATCCGAAGGATACCGTCACAGGGTTCTTAAAGTCGGATTCATCCAAGTTCAAAGGAGGCAACGAACTAGTATTTGAATACTCTTTAACCGGATTAGATCAACAAAAGACCAATGGCAAAGACATCAGACGCATGTCTCCCAAACAATCTTCCAAGACATCATTAGGGATTTCATGAAAATTTGCATGATATTATTGTCAAATCAGATCAGATAAATCATTTGAATTATCTTTTGAACAGGCTTTTGTTAGGATGCTGAAATATAAATTGAAAGGGAATCTTTTGAAATGTGCCTTTGGAGTTGGAATGAAGGCTGATAATTTTATAGGACTCCCCTATATAGGAATTGGAATAGATAAGAATAAAGCTAAGACAATCTTAGATTTACTGCTCCGATGAGTAAGAAGCAATTGCGGATGATTATAGGTATGGTGAATTTCTTATTTTGATGGTTTATAGGTATGGTGAATTTCTTATTTTGATGGTTATTGTGCGAATAATTACTCAGGGATAGGAATATGGATAGTAGTATCTTTGTAAGGGCATGGAATCAAACTTTTGTTCAAACTTGATTTTGATTGTCCTAACAATCGAGCGAAGTATGAGTCGTTGATAGTTGGCCCAAATATATTGGCTGACATAATCGTACAATTTATTAAAATAAAAGGAGACTCTCAATGAATCATTAAACGATTGACTACGGAGTATCTATGCCTTAATGAAAATATCATTCGCTGCTATACTGTAGCAAAAGAGTGAGATAATAACACTACAAGTACAATAACTTTCGTAGAGCGCTTACTTGAGGGCAATAACTTTTTTTTCAACCATTTAAATGCCATATCTATTAAAAAATATTTACTTGAGTGCCATAATTTTCAATTGATCACTTAAGTACTAATTTTTTTTAAAAACATTTACTCAAGTGCCGGAAATCAGACGTGACATAGCACTTGGGGTGAATGTTTTTAAAAAGTCATGACACTTAAGTAAGTGATTGATAAGTTATATGGTACTATAGTGATTAGAAAAGAACGTTATAACACTCAAGTGAGCCCCGTACATAAATTATGGCACTTAAGTGAGCGTCGTATGAAAATTAAGACACTTGCGATGTCATTTTCCCCTTAAAACGTCAATGCTCGGCCAGTTCTACATCAAGTCTTTTCTTCTCTTCATTCAACGCTTTTTGAGAGGTTACGCCTTGGCACAAGGCCTCTCCAACTTGAATTCATCGGGCATTCTTAAACTCCTGACGATGTTGCACTTCAGCCAATCGTCTTTTGAGGTCTGCTTCCTCTGCATCAAAGATAGTAAGTTCATCCATCAACGTCTGCAGGGCAGCTTGTACAGCTTTCAGATTCCGGCTAGTCTCTTCGATAGAATTGGAGGTATGTGGAGAATTCTTCTCTGCCCCAATTAGAAAGCCATCCAAGAAATCTCCGCATCGTCTCCTAAACCTAGGAGATTTCATAATGGGGCGCCATCCTTATACAGCTTAGTGAACATATCCTTAAGTTTGTGGCAATTGCTGGATTATCCAAAATGGTTGGAAAACCACCCTTGGAAAGCTCAAGGAACTCAAGTCCTTTCCCATTAATTACTCCGGCAGTGATTTTGGGTGCGGATGGTGATTCGGGAATTGTACAGCTAGGGTCGACAACCTTGGGATAAAAAAACTTAGTGGCTTACGTCAATACCAATTGAGTCCTACCATAAGAACCATCAGACTCTTCAATGCTAACTTTTGGCCCTGGTTGTCGAATCGGGGCAAAGGGCGTCGGCGGACTTCAGTGGACGAAAACACTGAGTTATTAGTGGGGACAGACACCGATGGAGGACCTCGAGCCTCAACAGTAGCAGAGCCAGCGCCGTCACTTAATCCAGTAGGAGGAGATTCTAAATCGAAAACTCGGTCTGATGAAGAAGCTTCCCTAGTACCTGACGCAGCAAATGGTAGCCCAAATTAATAAAGTACACGGGACACATATAAAGAAAGAAAACAAAGTAAACTTGAGTCCGTACCTTGCCCTGGCGCTGGAAGAAGTAAAACAGGAGTCCCGATCGGCGAAGCTTGATGGACAACATCAACAGCTCTATCCGATTGGTTTTTGATGATCCCCACCAGGGACAATGGGCAATTCGGTCGATGCAAATCTAGCCGCATCTATGTCACAGCAAAACCAGCAGTCGTTATTGAAGAGAGATGCCGATTAAAACTAGACTTGAAACTGGAATTAAAACACGAAGACATTTACCATACTCAGCCGAGAGAGTTGGAGCAGAAAGGATTGATGCGCTCTCAAGAAAAGGACGAGGGAGGTTGTAACTCGACCCAGAAATACGAGCAGCCATGTCGGCATCATGAAAGGGAGGCTTATTGGTGAGAACAATCTGGCCTTCAACACCTGAAGAAGTGACAACAGCCATGGTGATATCATCAGTAAACATAGGACGAGGAGAATTTACATCAGCATTGATAACAATGTCTTCAGCCTGACTGTCTGACGGAATATAAGGGAGTTTTCTCTTTCCGGTCAAAGGTACGTCATCCATATCTTTTCCCCCTAAAATCTGAACCGCGGTCGATTGCGAGACCCTAGTCGACAGAGAAGTAACTGCCAAGAAAATAGGCATGTAAGAGAAAAGCAAGTGGACAGACTAAAACATATAGAGTAAGGTTATTATACTTGTCATAATTTTTCCTCTGGCTTTCTTTTGAACACGTGGCTCAGAAGACTTGGGCTGGACATTAGGCATTGACAAATCTTCTGCGGATTCTCTGACCTCCTCTTCTCTCGACGACTCAGAATCCTGTTCGGTGGACTCCACTTGATCGACAGTCTTCCTTTGAGCGATAGCTTCCCCTTTGTCAAACAACTTTTTCTTGATCGAGAGCCTTCTTTCGATCAGTAGACTTTCCTCTTAGGAGGAGGTTATATGCCTTCACCCTATTCAAGGCAAACTTAACGGATCCATCAAGCTGATCAACAGAGTAAAGGCACCACCAGGTAGTCCACTCGGGGAGGCACCCGGGTTTGGGTCTAAACCCATCAACAGAATACCGAGCACAGATGAACTTGGTAATCTCGTAACAACAGTCAAAAGGCGCATTTTCTGTCGACTTGTGCTTTAACACGAGGGAATTCTAAATAGTATGGGATCGGCATGGACACTGCTTGCGCTAACCCACACCGGCAGCGGTGCTAGCAGTGTGAGTGCCTTATGATCCATCGGAGGTGCGTTTTCTTTGCCATGAATTGAGATCTGAAAAGATTTTGCTCCAATCAATTTATTATTGGATTCAGAAGGTTTAAAATTGCACCTTCCTTTTCACTTGGCTGGTCCCCTGAACGAAGGATGGTTGGACGATACTCCAGAGTTGAGGATCCCAATAATAATGCCCTTCCCCATATTTGAACCCCTCCGGTGCTGTGGTAAGCCCAAGAATTGGGGACTGTGGGTTGTTTGGAGATGATATGTAGAGGTGGTAAATGAGTTAAAGAACCCATATAATTAAAGACTATGGGTTATAAATGGGTTGGCGTTACTTTTAAAAGTAAACTTAAATAGATCATTAATAAGTTGCCTATTAACTTAATGAGTATTAAATGGATCATAAATGGGTTACCCAACAAACTTAAGTTGATAATAAATATGTCATTCTGAAATTTTTTCTTATTTTCTGATTTTTATTTATTTTTTATTTTTATATTTATTCTTTTTTTCCTTTTTGTTCTTCCTCCGCCGGGGCCGGCCACAGGCGAGGGACGAGCTCACCGATCTGGCGAGGTCGAGCCTCTGGCGAGCTTCAAGCCTCGCTGATCTATCGAGACTCGAGCTCTCCGTGGCCGGCCATTGGCAAGGAAGAAGAAAAAATAAAAAAAGAAAAGGAAAAAGGAAAGGAAAAAAGAAAAGAAAAATAATTAAAATATGATTTTATAAAAATAAATATTAAAATATTAAAAAAAACATTGTCAAATTTTTGAAAACATTTTCCAGAAATGTCATATTTTCAGAGAAACAAATGAAGCCTCAATTTTTTTTTAAAAAAAAAATATATATAAAATTGTCCGCTAAATTTGTTTTGCATGAAAATGTTTTAGTAACACAATTTTTAAAAATAATTAGCAAAAATAAGCTTTCCTAGATTTAGTTAAATGGATTGGGTCGGGTATGAATTGAGTATAGGTTGGCTCGGGTATGGATTGAAAAATTTATCTTGCAATAAATGGATTATATATGTATTAAATAGGTTAATTTGGATAGGAACATATATGATCTGACCTACCCATTTAACAGATTTAATGATATGTCTTCTCCAAGTGAGTTGCAATAAATCCGCTCTTCTCTTTGATCGCAGCGAGTTCACCTGCCTATCATGACCCGCCAGTATGCGTAGAGAATTCGGGATGCATTTTCTGAGGTTGGAGAATATCTCTTTGGCAAGAAAGAGCTGCACCAAGACAGAACATCTTCTACGTCAGATTCAAGGTCTGTGACAGGGACAACGTAAGTTTGTGGTTTGTCAGCTGACAGGTGATTGGCAACAATAAACTTGAGATTTGAGAGGAGGACGAAGAGGACGAGGACGTCGAGGAGAACATTGCGAAGGGAAGCCATAAGTTTGGCGTGTATGTGAATGTGCCGGCTCTGTGTTGGGGGATGGGATGTTTACTAGTGAGATTCTTTCCGAATTCAGGATTCTTGTTGGATGGCGTTTGTAACTTCTCTTTGGCGAGTAAAGTTTTAATGAAAGTTGAATCATGCAACTCTTTTGTCGATGGTCATTCGAATGTCGAAGCACAATACTATAATTAAGTTTTCGACGTGGAATACTTAGCTAACCATCATATGCACATTATTGATGTTTAATACTGAGATTCCGTCCGAATTCAGGATCTTGTTAGATAGCTTTGTAACTTTTCCTCCGCAGGTGAAGTCTTAAGGGTTAATAGCACGAAAAACTCCGAGCTAATACATTTACGACAAATTTACCAAAAACTAACTTTTTGATCATCAAAAACCCTAAATTGGTATACATGTGACAAATTTATGCCAAACTAATTTTTGACGACGAAAAACACTAAACTAATACATTTGTGACAAATTTGTCTTCCGTTAGTTTTCGTTAAATTGGATTAATACTACAAAAAATCACAAATTGGTACGCCTGTGATAAACATAGGGTAAAACCCAATACTGATACATTCGTAAACTACCGCGTATCATTTAATAAAGCAATTTAACAATAAAATTTAACGGAAACTAACGGAGGGAAAATTTATGACATGTGTATCGATTTGAGGTTTTACGTGATAAAAAAAATAGTTTGAGGTAAATTTATTATAGATATACCAGTTTTGGGTTTTTCATAGTATTAACCCTCAAAATAATTAAGGATTTTCCCAGGATAATTTCATTGTTAAAGATATTTTAATAATTCTGTTGATTATTCGTATCTCTCAAGATTGCACGTGGATTGCACGTAAATCGCACATATAATTACACGTATATTACACATATATCTCTTTTTGATTATGGATATTTTGACTGAGATATTATCTTAGAATAGTTATAAGCCTATAAATAGGACCATGTATTTTTTATTAATATAGACATCGAATTATACATAAATTCCTCAAATTTGTTATAGGATTAGATGGATATTAATCTCCACGTGCCATCCAAAATATAGCAATGTGCATTATAGGAATTTCGAATGCTTCGATGGGTTGATCTAATCTTTATCACGTCTTTCCAAATTTAATGGTGTGCATTATCGATATGTGAATTTGATTTAATCTGACCAACAAAGGATTGATGGTCAAGTTTTCACACATCAATTTTGGTCATTTTCCCAAATGAAGGTAGCTTGCTTGCCTGAGTCTCAGACTGCTCATCTTTGATTTCGTACCGTTCATTGCTAGGTAAATTGAGGCCGTGAAATATAATAAGAGAATTACCAATTCTCATAAGAACAAACCTTAATCAGAGATCTAATGGCTGACAAATCAGATGTCCTGCAGCTATTGGTACATTTGAAAGGTTGGTAATGCCATTTGGTCCGAAGAATAATGGAGAAACAAACCGAAGGGCAATGAATTGCTTCTTCCAATTCCTAATGATTGAGCGAGTGGCATATGATGTACACACAAAGCGCCTGTAGCTTGTAGCGATAGTCCCGTCACTCTGCATCATTAGCATGGACAATCTAAGTTTCCCAACATCCACGTTAGACTAAGGTTCGGTTCACAAAGCCACTGAGACTTCTTCTTACAAATTGTGCGACACGTGAGGGACAATCCCATCTCTCGTTATTGCTCCAAGACTCCTCGAAAGCACAGCCATTTGAAGAACTCAAAACAGTTGGAATTCTTCGGCTTTCAGATGGTTTTCTGAATGCTTGCCACCCATCGTATCTGAATTCGAGAATTGTCGATTCTCAACAAGAAAACAAGGTGCGATCAACCTGTTCATGTCACCCCGGTACGGTCCTCAACAACGTTAACCGGGTTCTTGAGTAATTACACGATGCACGAGAAATGATAATACCGTAGCATATCACCGGGGGTAAACTCGGATGTTAATAGAGGCCGAGACGATCGTGGACGGGAAGGAAACAAAAAGAGGATGGGGGGAGAGAAGGAAGAAAGAAAATTGGTGGAAGCGAAATCACGAGACGATGGAGTGTGACCCTGGCTAATCATCCTTCACGGCTCCGTTGACGCAACGTCAACATAATGAATAAACAACGCGCCAATCCTCCAACCGCCCTTTAAAATCGGCCGTTTATTTCCTCGTCCACTCGTTTCGCTTCTCTCTGTCTCTGTTTTGTCTCTGTCTCCATTTTATCGAACACCTCGAGAGCGCTCACCATTTCCGCAACGAGATCACATACCCCCACACGCGCGCGCGCGCGCGCACTCACCATCGAGTCAATAGCAAGCATGCTCATCCAAGCTCTCGGCTGGAGCTCCTCTCCGGTTCGCCTCTCGTCCCTCTGCAACCGCAGCCGGAACCGCGCATTATCGCGATTTGGATTGCTCGACGGTGAGATTAGCCCCTCACATGGAGTGTAGCTGCTCGACGGGTTGTATTGGGGTTTAGTTTGAAAAACGAATTTAGGGACTGGGTTGGTGCTTTCGCGTGGTTTTGGACTCCGTCCGGGTTTTTTGATTACTCTGACTTCGTGTATTGTGTTGCGAAATTCTAGATAGGGGAGTGATTGGAGTGACGGGTGCCAATTTTGCGCGGAGCAAGAATGCCCGAAGGAGGATTTTGGCATGCGAGGAGGGTCGGTCGAATGCGGATGGGCAGAGGAAGAGGTACATTACCGTTAATTGTCTCCCGGCGATGCGCAATTATTCTTCATACTCGTTCGCAACTCTTGTTCGTATTTAGGTCCTAGTTACTTTTTTATGTTATCTAGTTACAATGTGAAGATTGAGCAGATGGAGCGAACAGAATTTGATCGCAAAACAATGGCATGCACAGTGGGTGGGGTTGGGGGATATGGATATAGTACATTTGCATTTCATGAACTATAGTGCATAATTACTGAAATTTGCAAAGGGGTGTAAGCGGCAGAAGGGTGACTGGCAGCCCCCTGGCCTGCCGTTTCTTCCAAACATTATCATGCTGCTCTGTTTGGGAGCTAGGAGTTTGGTAAAGTGAATTGGGCGTGTTTGATGTGGAAATGGCTGTACCTGTTCCTTCTGTGGTACCTTTGACAGTATCTCAGCAACAGAACTCAAAACGGTGTACAATATTCGATAGAAACTTCTTTTGGATATATGCCGGAACATGGTCACTTAAGAGAAGATAGAAAGTTCCATGATAGTAAGTGGGGGTACATGGGGTTTCTCTTCCATAAGGTCTTGTTTTTAAGCTATAAAAAACTTAGCAGCACTATATATCCCTCTTCTTCTGTGTGATATAGTTTGGCCAACAGTCGCCTATTTGGAGTTGGTGCGCTGTCCCCACCATTAAAATTTCAACAAGATCACAGGTCCATACTGGTTTTTTCCCCTTCTCACATGGAGTAGTCACTTTGTTGAAAAGTTTTCGCAAATGTATTGTCACATTTTAACTGGTTTATGTCCCAGCTCCTTCATGATTTAAATGTTAGACTGTTGATTCAAGTGACGTGTTCAACTGAAAAATGTTGGATGATATATGGTTGTAATCTCCGCTTCTTGTGTTTTACTTGCCATATTAACATCATCAAATGTTTTGCATCTGGGCACTTAAATATGAGAAAGGTGTTTAAAACTTATATATTGATTACTGGTAAGTGATACATTTCAATCTGTATACCATATGAAAGATCTATTGACAATTAAATGCCCATCATTGTGGTTAGACACCCTTTGACACAAAAGGCATAATTACTTGTGTGTTGCTTCAATGACTTAGTTGAAACTCTTACCTACACTTTCAGTAATATCATTATTAATGTATGAATTGTTGTGTTGTTTTATTTACTGGTCACATTTCTTTCTTCCCAGAGACGTTGTGGAGCACATATGTTTGCTAAAAGCTAAGGATAACCTAACTGAGGAGGAAGAGAAGGATATGCTGGATTACTTGTATACATCCCAATATCGAATGGGTGGCATTGTTACAATATCATTAGGTTGGTTCCTCTTCCACATTCTTACTAATGTGGAATTGCCCCGGGCATTATGCTGCATTCGCTTAATGTTTGCTTGAAGTTTCTGGTTAGCTACTAAATTCATTTAGTGACTCTACTGGTAGTCTCTTAAAAAGTATTTTCTCTAAGTTGCATAAACTGTCTCATGTGTGGTTGCCTATTGGTATCCCACATACTTTCTATGCTAACATATGTGTCCCGGTAACTCCTGTAGGAACTATTGATGATGATAATCCTGAAAGATACACACATGCTGTTTTTATGCGTTTCCAGAAGAAGGGGGACCTATTAAAGTTCTATGAGAACCCTTTCTATTTGGGAGTTCTTCAGAAGCATGTGATGCCTTACTGCCATGTATGACCCTGCATGTGACTGACCATCAATACTTGGTGCCTATACTGCTTCCAGTTGTTATTTCTTGTGATGGTAAATTTTGTACTTTTCATCTTATCTTTATTTTTTTTATCTACAGGAACTACTTAATGTTGATTATGAGTCTGAAGTGGATGACGACATCCTTTCCATATTTAGGAAAGGAGAGGTAGAAAGATTTTTACCAGAGAGTTTGATCATTTAACGTTTTGGCAATCCTCTTTGATTTCTCTTTTGGGTAGACACATATGGTTGTCTTTACTATCGAATTTGTTAATTTTTAAAGTGGTCCAAATAACTTTTTGAAACAGGAGTTCAATTATGGCGAGGAATTTGTTTTGTTGGTTGAGTTAAAGGATGACGCGCTTGGTGAACTTGCAGAAGATGCACTATGTTCTCTGCATAGAATAGCCATGGAGTCACCATCTTTGATAGTCCAAGTTTCTCAAGGTGCAGTCTTTGAGCTGAACCTTGTGCATAATATAGCTTCATGTGGTTTTATTGTTCTTTTAGTCTCCAAAATGGAGCCTAAATAGCCAAAAACTGAAATACGTCATTGGTGCTCTCAGTACTCTTTTCCTTTTTAGCAGAAAATTATTGCACTTGTCTCGGTAACCATTGTTTTCATTGATTTTAACTTTCAGGGTTGAATTTCAATTCCACCAGTAATATGGAGTACACACATGGTGTTGTGATAAGATTCCGTTCAAGTGAGCTCTCATTTGGCATTCTATCTTGTCAGATGGCATGGAACTGCCTTTCCGAATTGTGCTAATTGTGTTTTCACTCTATTCTTTTGCAGTTGAAGCCTTCAAAATATTTGTTGGTAGCACAGAGTACAAACATGTAAGGAACTTGACTTAGAATAATGGTTTTCTGACAATGTATCTCTAAGTTGTATCTTGAGACAAAATTTTCATCATTTTCACCATGAGTGTAGAGTTACGCACAAATACTGCCTGACCTTTTCTCTCATGAGAAGTCAATGATGCTCAATTATTTCCATCTTGACCAGCAGCCATTCATCTCATTCCTGCCTTCCTTTACCTGTTTTCCTAATTCCTGTTTGCTGAACAGGAAAATCTTTGATTGTGGGATTTTGCTTTTTTCAAGTGGCAAGAATTGCAAGACTTTTGACTTCACATTTTCATACAGATCTGGAGCTCCAAATTCCAGCCAATCACTCTGAAAACGCTTTCTATTCATTTTTCAATTGATCCTGTGGGGACGGAACTTATGTAGCTTGGAGTCACCAAAAGAAAATTCGCAGATTTTTTCCTTATCGTTTAAACGGTGAACTTTGAAGGCAAATGCTCCTGTGCCAGTTTCCGAATTACAATTGGGTCGGAGCAATTCCACTTCCCTAGAAGAAAGCATCCAGGTGAGTACACTGCCTCTACCTTTTTTCTTTTAGCCCCCTATTCTCTCCTTCAACTGGCTTCTTTGTGTCATATTTGTGCGAATTCACTTGCTATTAGTTAGGCATATCTATGTGTCTCCATGTGGATGTACCTCTGCATGACAATCTGGAACAACTTTAATACTTGAAACCTGTGCTTTTCTCAATGCTTCTCACCATTATAATCCTTATATGTATGTCCTTTTCTGCTGCCTCAACCTTGAGCAATGAGTGGATTTGATGTTCTTCTTTATGAAGAACTGCTCTCACCGTGGGGTTTTCTGTCTCCATTTCCATGATTTTATTGAATGAGGGTCAAGACCTGCCAACATGGGGTCACCTTCTGATATCTAATTTGTCATATGAGTTCTTGGTAATTGAAAAGTCAAACCTATCTCATTCTACAAGATCTTGATGGAGAAAATGGTGTTGCGTACATGAATATATTTTTTTCCTTTTTGTCTTTTATGCAGCTGTCTCTAAATCCTCATTACTCATTGGACCCAAATTTGATTTAAGACCCAATGAATGTCTTTCATCCATTTGCTTGAATATGGATCACGAGAGACTAATAGATATTCACAGTCCTTAGCTGTTTGATGTGATGCCTCTTCTTCTCCACATACTAACAAGGAAAATTTGTCATTTGGAAATTGGAAGTTGCATCTGATTGGAAGTTGCATCTGTTCAGCCTTTCCATTCCAATTATTCTTTGACCATGAAATTTAACACCCTTAGATACATCCAAATTTTTTCTTTCACCATTAAAATGAGCACAATGAACTTTGACGTGTGATAACTTTGCAAAAGCATTGTGTCTTCTGTTCTTAGATGAAATTTGGAACTAGATAAGAAGACCTTCTGGTTACTAGCGATATGAGATAGTGCAGCAAACTCATTTGCTATGTTTTTAAGCGCTTAGATTTGACTTTGTTAGCTGATTGAGTACTTTAATGGCTAACACATGTATGTCTATGGCCAAAGTTGGTTAGCCATGTGTTCTAATTTTGGTCCACCTCTTCTCTTTCTTTGTTTCTTTTTTTTCCCTGTTGCAAACTCCTATGCCTTGATCTTCATCATTCTTTGATCTTTTTGCTGCCATTATGTTTTCGGAAGACTATTATTTTTGTAGGTATTAGCGCGACAAGAATGTCAACCACTGTTTGTGTTGGATCATATGCAGCCCTTCCGTAGTAAGGACTCAGGCGGCTAGTTATAATCGGTTTTAACTGCATATAGTGCTTTGCCATCTCTGTTTGGTGCAGTTGCAAGTTTCTAGTAAAATACACAAACTTGCATTCCTTTTCAAAAGTGTATCTATTAAACAATATACATCACGCCCTGAAGAAGTATACAAATGCAGAGAAAAGACAGCTATTATCCGCAAAACTTTGTATGACCAACAACATGTCTTTGAGAGAGATCAGTTGTGAAGCGGATTTGGTCCACCGGGAACTTCTCTCATGGAAACGCCATAAATTGGGTCGATCTGATCTTTGGTGTTGTTGTCTTCGAAGGCTTTTGTTGAGACTTGCTTTGCAAACTTCGGAAAGAACTTAGCTGTCAGGGATCTATGCAATTCATTATCTCTTCTCTGGATAGTGCGGCAACTGGAGAGCTGAGCGATAATCAACATGGTTGTTAGGAACAGAAACGACAGCCTATAGCTCGATGTTTTCATGAGTACAATGGTTATTGGTGAGAGAAGAGAGAATGGAATGATTTTTTTGCTGAGAAGGTGGTTTATCTGAGTTTGTTTCACTAATGCATGCAGTTTCTGAGCTCTTAAATATAATAAGGTGCAGCGACCTGTGGTGCAGAAGAAGCCAAAACTAATAATTTGATATTATCCCTTTCCAAAATGACATAAACAACCTCATTCTTTGGTTTTAATCTGAGTTTTGTGGACAAGTCCTTGATCGACCAATCTTAACATTCGAAATTATCCTGAGCTCCAAGTTTTGCTGCTCCTTCTCTTGCTTATGGGGATGCAGTGAATTATTTCAAAGGTATTGGAGTGCCTAGTATAACATGCAGTAGAGTAGAGATGAACCAGATGGTTACTTTGTTAAAGATGAGCGTTAATCTTGAGGCTAATTTGGTCCTTGTGTACTCACTTGAGTTCCAATGCAATTTGGGCTGCTGGGTCGTTGACTTTTACCGTTGGATCCAAATGTTGAAGTACATTTCGGATTTGATAGTGAAAATTGATATGTTGTTACTATCTTGATTGGAGGTCTAATCAAGCTCCTTTGCGGGACACGGGGTGCCATATCCTTGTATCGGGTGGTGTTGTATAAGGAAATAGATCGTATAGCCCGACGGAAAATCGAATTAGTGGCTGTGAAATGGGTTGAAGATATGGAATCAGGAGAGTCCCTTTTGTATCCAATACCAATTTGACAGAGAATCGGCTTTATGAAATTTAAAAGGAAAAGAAATTCTTTATTCGCAATAAACCCTAGTCAAGAGTGGAATTAGACAGTCTTTTAGTTCTTTCGCAGAAACAATCCTTTAGACAGTAAAATTTAGATCAAACGGGAAATAAAAAGTAAGTAATACGTGATGGTCCTCAGACGGTAAGGTAGGTGTCAGGTTACATGTGTGAGTTATATTGTAGAAATCTCACATCGGGAAATTAATATAGTATAAAGCAGTTAATATATCCTAGTTGACCCATAACTCACTGTCTTAAGCTTTTGAGTAAATGTAAATCTAACTGGATATGTTAACCGATTCGGACTTAGGTTTCCTCTTGGTGATCTCTCCGGCCGAAAGGTATCGGGCTTTTACTTTTGTAGTCCTAACAAATTGATATTAGAGCCTCGTTTGGTGAATGAAGTTAGGCATAATTTACGAACAGTAGGCATTGTGGTGTAACAATCCAAGTCCGGTGTCATGACTTCATATATTGATGCAGATAAATATACCTGAATTAAGGGGGAGTTTACACGTGAGGGAAATATTGTTAGAATGCACGTCTGAGTTATGTCAGAGAAATCCTATTTCAGATAATTGGTGTGGTGTAGAGTAGTTAATATATTTTAGTTGGTTAATAACTTATTAGCTTAAGCTTTTGAATGAATATGAGTCTAACTGGATATATTAACATGCTTAGACTTAGGCTCCCTCCTGGTGATCTCCCCGAGCGAAAGGTATTGGGCTTCTACTATTATTCCGTAATAGTAGGGTTGTGTGTGCTTGTGAATAGCTTACTTGAGAAGCCAGACAAGTCATTTGTACATCTCACACATGTAGAATTACCTAGTCTCAAGCTAGGAAGCATGGACACTCTCCAGGAGCCTCCGTGTTGTGTCGGACACCGACACTCTTTTTATTATTTATTTATTTATGGATTTGAATCAAATTAATTTGATTAAAATAGCCATAAAAACGATAATGTATTATGTATATATAAAGATATACAATAAATATATAATATGTCATAACGTGTCGGATTTCTCTATTTTTGAAAAATGACGTATCGGCGTGTCATGTCGTGTGTTAGTGCTACTTAGGTCTCAAGTATGTCATTCATACGGTTTTTGGGTCTTTTATACGTACACATTTACACGGCAATTCGCCTATATATATATATTAATTGCGTGGAATTCTATGAACGAACGTGTGGACTAAATTGCCATGCGTCGATGTCATGGACATCAAGTCTAGGATGCCTGAGCACGCCATGTTATTTCAACGTGGAGCTTTCATTAGTCTTCATTCTTAGTCATCTCCATGTAATCGAAATTAAAACTCCACTCTCTCTCTCTCTCTCTCTCTCTCTCTCTCTCTCTCTCTCGATTGGTTAATGACTTCGTCTGGAAATGTGAACCGAAACCAATAGAATGGACTACCAATCAGTCTAGTTTACCTTGGAGGTATAAGGTAGTTTAAAGATGAGTAATCACTCGCTTATACAGGCTAATTCACTAGCTAGTTTTTGTTATTCAGTTAGACCCACATTAATTCAAAATCACTTCATCCCTCTTCAAGCCCTCATTACTACGCCACAATGCCTACTACTCGGAAACTGCGTTGGTCACCAGATTGACACGTGTCTACCATTGACTCCGCGTTAGTCACTAGATTCCCTTCTTGAGAAATTTCACCAATCACCGGTAAAAGATTCCCTTCTTGAGATTTTTCACCAATCATCGAGAACAGGGCAAAAGCCCAATACCGTCACCTAGGGAGATCGCTAAGAGGGAGCCCAAGTCCAAGCCCATCAGTATAACCGGTTAGATCCATATTAACTCAAAAGTTTAAATTAATGAGTTATGAGCTAATTAAGATATATTAAATGTCTACATCACATCAATTCTCTGATGTGGGGCTTTTCTAACACAACTTACACTTGCATCTCAACAGTTTTGTGATGCCGATGTATTGGAGATGCCGAAGCATCATAGACTTACAGCATGTCCGACACCGAAACATGAGTAGTTTAGAAGTTCTCTTGTCCGTCACTAGTCTCTGCGTTTAATCAAGCTTCAGTTGGGTAATCCTGTAGCTAAATCTACAGAGAAATGCATCTATGAAGGTCGTTATGTATGCATGTGACCCGAAGGGTACTCTTTTTTATCTCCACTAGGACCAGTCACATAGCAATTTACGCACATAAAATATTAAACGATAGCTACATTTTAACTCCCTATGATGGCTTAGAATGACAGTTGATTGCAAGGGACGCATATTATACTCGATATGAACATTCTCTTGCAGAGATTTAGGTGTAGAAATATAGATAAATAACCTATTAAGGGTGGAAAAATAGGCATAGGGGTGATTAATCAACTCGATAAATCATTAGTTTAGGATTATATTTTCGTTCTATTGGAATACTGAGATTGCCTGCGTGAGAGGCAATGGGTCTTGGCATTAATTGACTACAATTATAGGTCCAGTCCAAGGCAAATGTTACAAGCTTTGGAAGATTTCGTGAAGAAAGTTGCCAACAACCACCCTTTTGGCTTATGTCTCAGCTGGTACTTTGAAGTCCATTGTAGACGATATGACCTTTTGACTAAACTCTGATTTTGTGACATTATTGGAGAGGTCGGCTCGGCTGTAACAAAGTCTTTCATTTCATATCATTTCATCAACCAGACCAAAGGAGTTTTGAATTAGCTGGGTGCATGAAAGTTCGACCAATGATGTCACTCGTGCGTGTTTCTCATAAAATATATGTTTGTTCATCAACGGTTCGAGTCGCGATTGAACTATTGAAAGATTGATGTTTTCGATTGGGCCATGAGGAGTTAGTGGTCTGATACATGAAGAGTGGTCCATGATGTCACTCGATGGCAACAAATTAGTATAAGAATGTTATTAGTATCGTTGGTCTTATTGTCCTAAATGTTTTAAGGTTGTGTGGATCGTGGAATGCCCGATATATCAAAGCTGAAAACTTTAAGCGTGCTCACTGATTTCATGTTGATGAAAGAATTATTAAAGGCCACAATAGTGAATAATGAGGACTCTTACATTGATGACAGGGAAGATTGAACTATCAAATTTGAAGACTAAGACCCTCGTTTTCTGCTCTGCCTTCATTGGTGCCTCGTCAAATCAGACTTCATTGATCTATCTCTTTCAACTCTAACATTGCAAGGAGCCGAAAAGTCTATTTCTCTTCCACTCTCTTTTCTCTCTCCATCTTCTTCAATGTTCAGCTGTGGGGGAGGGTTTGAGCTATAATCTCATCCTCCCATCCCTCTCTTTTTGCTTTTATCTACGTTTTATTGGTCTTTTCTTGTTTTTTCTTCTCTTCCTACTTAGATCTGGGAGTTTTAGACTCTCTCTCGATCTAGTTCTAGATTTAGGCGCTATTCTCTTCCGATCTAAATTTGGGAGTTTAATATGTATGCTTTTGGGTATTTGCTACCCCTCTGCTCTGTCCGTGTTTAGGTTCTTTGCCTCTAACTTTAGTGGTAATCGCATGAGTTTTGACGTCTCGCTGAATCATGAAAATTTGCTCTTCCACATGCTAGATATGTGTTTATTCAATCTATTTTGGTTGTCTCCATACGACGATAGTGTAAAGGAAGCCGAATTTAGGCGTGTACCACCAACTGGCAGCGCCGTAGTTATTGAAGAAGGGATTTTCAACATGTGCTCATCACTAACAAAGATATGAGATTTAGTGATTGGTCGCCGATTATTTTGCTTGACAGATTCGTATTTGTGGAACGAGTGTGTGCTAAACCTTATTGGTGCTTCGTTGATCCCCATATTTTTTGGATTTGGCTTTGTTTTGCGGTATTCTGGATTTTGCGATTTGTTTTGTCATGAAGTGTATGTACTTATCATGTATCCTTTTGAGAAATAAATATAGTTTTCTTTCGAAAAAAAAATTATATTTCATTGATTCATTGAGTCGTTAATTGTACATCATCCTTATTCTCATGGATAAATCAATTGCATTATTGAGACGCCGGATTGAGTCTCAAACGCTGTGTAATGAGTATGCACATTAGGTTGATACCGTCTTGGAAGATCTAGTTCAGAAAACATGCTACCTCGGGTTGTAACTATCACAACATAAAGCCGGGCAACGTGGTCAATGTTTATGGACATGGAGCCTGTTCCGGCGACCTTTCGCAACCTGACTACACCGCATGCACGTCCCAGGCTCGCTAGACAACTTATCAAGTATGTTGTACACGCGTCGCAGCTCAAGTCCAAATTAAGGGTTGTAGAATTTGGTACGAAGATTATGCATTCATTGCGGACCCATGATTATTAAGTCACCTTAAAGTCCTGTAGATAGAGTACACCGGAAATTACAAAGAGAAATGCAAGTGCTTTTATGCGTGAGTGCACACTTTTATTTGCCTAATAAAGTGAGTTATGCAGAACTTCATGATGAACGAATGTCTAGTTTGGATTGAATGCTTACAATAGCATGCATGTCATTTGGGAAAGAGGGTAGAAAGTTCAGTGCAAAACGATATTAGTTCTTTGCTTAAGTCTTGGCTTGTGAGTACAAAGCAAAAGCATCAGCACAAAATAAACTCCACAGGTCTGGAGGGGGCCGATCAAGAGAAGAATTTTTTCTATGGACCTTAGCTATCCAGTCTGCCACTTTGCCGGACTATCTATTATAATGGACCAAACTTATATCCGAGAAGTTTTTCAACAGGTCTTGTGCTTTCAAGATAAGTAAACGTACATCCCATTTACAGTGATCTGCGCTTGTGAGAGCTGTCAACACCTCTGAGGAGTCTTGACTCCAACAGAAGACACTCCGACATACGTTCAGAGAAGAAAACAAGGGTTTCCACAAGAGCACCGATGCATCACCTTAGATGAGTTCACCAACTGCTGTGGATTTGGTTTTTGTCTTCGGAATGTGGAGTTGTTCCTTGATTTCCAGACAAGCCAAAGAACGGTTGTGAGTAGCTCGAAGGGTACAGATGTAGCTCTAGAGTCCAAGAGCCAATCTTCGATTCTTGGAAGACCCTCGATTGGGAATTTTGATTTGTAGCGAAGGATCGGACCAAACTTGTTTCGTCCACGGGCAGATTAGAAAAACATGCTCAACAGTCTCCGGATTTTGCTGACATAAATCACACTTCGGTTTAGGTACAATATTCCTCCTAAAAAGATTTTCCCTTGTTGGTAGTGCATGCTGAAATACCGTTCATAGGTAAAATCGAATCTTTGATGGTGTGTTTGTCTTTCAAATTTTAGTCATGGTCGCTGCCCATGACAACATTACCACATAAATACATGGCCCAACTTCACTAGCCTGCTTCGAAATCATCTGGGCTTATTTAGAACATTGAATGATCAATACCCTATTCTACAAAATCTGTCCTTATATCTCTCGAACCTTTCTCGTGGTTTGACTGTATAATTTGGTTTGAATGATTATTTTTTTATTCATTTACTCCTTTAAAGAAAGTGATCACCACTTAGATAAGAATGGTAAGGATACGTCACGGCATACGTTAAAATTGCGCGATCAATGACCAAATATATAACCTAAGACGCACTGGCTGATGTTTTCTCTGCTTCCTTTTTCTTTGTTTTTGGCTAGACAGACAAGAATGATTTTTTTTTCCTTTCCCTGTAAATATGCACTCGACAAGCCACCGCTGAAGAGCCACCACCCTCCAAAACCCTTTGGAAAAGGAAAAGATTAAGCAGATTTTAACATTTCAAGCTCTTCATCAAATGGACAGGTGCTCCTCGCTTCCACCACTCTTGATAAATTACCAAAACCGGTTCGATATGATATATTTCAAAAGAAATGCTAACCCTTTTGTTCTGTTCTCGTTCTTCTGTTAATGTTTGTAGGGTTGCGGTCGTAACGGGTGCCAATAAAGGGATCGGATTAGAGATATGCAAGCAACTAGCTTCCAATGGAGTCTTTGTTGTATTGACCGCGAGAGATGTTAACAGAGGGAATGAGGCTATCGAGACGCTCGTGAGTATTGGGATCGCCAACGTGGTCTTTCATCCGCTCGACGTGGTAGACAGGACCAGCGTCAATTCGCTGGCAGATTTTGTCAAGGCTCGGTTCGGAAAACTCGACATTCTGGTAAAATATATGCGTAGGTCACTTGTTATATTATGTCTCAACTAGATTGATAAATGAGCCATAAAAGAGCAATTTGCCTTGCAGGTGAATAATGCAGGCATAACCGGAGCTACATTCATGAAAAAGGACTTAGTTTTGACAGAAGATATGGTGAGTTTTCTCAAATCGGCATGACTACCACTAAATACAATTTTCATATAATTTCTATGCTATGATTCATGGAACGTATACAAGTAAATCATGCTGCCTTTTTTTTTTTTTTTTTGTAAAGTATCATGCTGCCTCTTTTTTCTCTAGCTAGTAGCCTAAAACACATTTGCCCACCGTTAAATAATAGCTCAGCTTTTGATTAAAAATCATCTACATGCAAATTCGAAAATGTTTTTGAACGTTAACCTATTCTTTTCTTGACATGAAAATATTCCTTCTAGCATAATATTTGGGGCATTCATCATTTTTCCTTTCTTCCCTTTTATTTATCGACATTAAGAAGCCTAAATTGGTTAACATCGTCGTCTTTTTCGTGCAACCTTATTGCAGATTAGAGGTCCAAAGGCCAAATCGATGAAAGAGTTCTTTAAGGAGACGTATGAATCAGCAGAAAAATGTCTCTGGACTAACTACTATGGAATCAAACAAGTAACTGCTGCTCTTCTACCTCTTCTGCAACAATCAAATTTGCCGAAAGTAGTCAATGTCTCCTCTTCCGTTGGCCAGCTTAAGGTATGTCCTTGATTGTGTTATATTGCCGTTTAATGCAATGACGAAAGCCTGAACATAAGGCGATTGATTGAAGCTGATTGAAGCTCATGACGTGAGAGAAAAATTTGTTCATCTTATCCTGCTTGAAATCAGTACATCCCCGGCGAGAATATCAAAGAGGAGCTCAATGACATCGATAGACTCACGGAAGAGAAAGTGGACGGTTTGGTAGCACGATTTCTGAAGGATATGAAGGAGGATGCATTGGAAACCGGAGGCTGGCCGATCATTTTATCCGCTTACATTGTCTCGAAGGCAACTCTCAATGCTTACACAAGAGTTTGGGCGAAGAAATACCCCGGAATCGCCATCAATGCCGTGCACCCCGGATACATCAAGACCGACTTAAGCCAGAACATTGGGGCACCAGTTGAGGAAGGCGCAAGAGGTCCCGTTACGGTGGCTCTAATGCCGAAAGATGGACCTTCGGGCGCGTTCTTCAATCGTATGGTAGTATGGACCTTTTGATCAAGATTTGGATGGGTAGTGCAGAGAGGCTATGTAGGTTTAAACCCTAATGAAGGGATATCCATCCATAAATGCAAAGTTTATGGTTCCCTTGAATCCGTCACGGAGCTCTCAACTGATTTGCTTGCTTAAGCACTAATGTGGATATTGTGTCGTAGGAAAGGTTCTAGCATATCTTTCCGGATTGTGCATATATTTCTCTTGATTGTGGATATCCTTAAGTAATTATGATGTATACCATAATACCTTGTTACCTTTGATAGTCATATCAAAAAATTTTATAAATATGCTTATGTACTGTTCATCATAATAAAGAAACATACAAAATTACACAATTCTATCTTCTGCATGATTCTTATCTTGATATCGAAACTAGATGATTTTGAGGAAATTTTGAGTGCACCTGGTGCACACCTGAGCACGCTCAACATTGTTCATCACGTCCACATCCACGTAATCCTGTGTTGTTACCGTGTAACCGGCACTGCAGCCATGGTAGCCTAATACACGTAGCATTCAAGGAAGCCATGGCAACACAAAACAGCCATGTAAGCAGCCAAGTCAGCCCGTTCTCTCTTCAGCACGCCGAATCACTTCGGTGATCCATGGGGCGTCTTTAAGATATTTTTACTAAATTCCAATTGACATCTTCTAAGTTACCCTGAATTTGAGGGGATGTTAAAGATAATAAAAAAATTTCCCTTGATTCTGTGTATCTCTAAGGGTTGTGCATATATCTTTATTGATTGTACATATCCTTAATTGATGATAATTGATATTATAATATCTTGTTACCTTAGATAATCATTTCATAAAATTATAAACATGTACTCTTCATTATAATATAGAAATACACTGAATTACACAATTCTTTCTTCAGCATATTCTAGGAGAGAATTATGATGAGTACATTAGTCTACTTATAGGCTTTATAAGATGACTATCTAAGATAAAAAAATTATTATGGTATCAATTATAATCAATGAGAAATATGCATAATCCTAAGAGATATGTGGAATCAAGTAAATATTCTAATTATTTTTAATATCCCTTCAAACTCAAGGTGACTTAGATGAAGTCAATTGGAGTTTGGAGAAAAGACTCGAAAAACGTCCCAATGGATGACAACGTAGTTCGATGCGCTGAAGAGAGAATTGGCTAACGTGTGCAAGGTACGCTGCAACAACCTGACGTGGCTATTATGTGTTGCCACGGCTATTGTGCAGGCTATGTGGCAACAGGCTAGTGTGGCTACTGTATAGGCTACATGGCAAGAGGCGACCATGGCTACTGTAGAGTACTTAAATATCAAGATACACATTTATTAAAGGGTTAATACCACGAAAAACCCTAAATTGGTACATCTGTGACAATTTTATCACGAACTATTTTTTTGACCACAAAAATCCCCAAACTGGTACATATGTGACAATTTGACGCAGAGAGAAAGCGTAAACTTGGAACAATTCCAAAGAACTCGAAATTTGTATTCAATAATAGTATGATTTTTGATTACAAGACGAACATCTTATATAGAGATAGGACTCCTAATATTAATGGAAACCAAATAATTAAAGATAACATCTAATAAACTAATATAGGAAACTGCTTGAATGGTAATATTGGAAACTGCTTGAATGGTAACATTGGAAACTGCCTGAATGGTAACATTGGAAACTGCCTGAATGGTAATATAGGAAACTGCTTGAATGGTCATTTTCCCTAAATCCAGAAAAACTATCGAGATTTCCGGCGATTACGGCGATCACATTCTTCAAGATAATCACAGGCTAACTGTTCTACATCATTCCCTCCCTCTTCGGAAAAACTCGCCCTCGAGTTATGATCAGAATAGAGGCGTGTATCAGGAGCATGATACTCAAATAAGTCTGCCACATTAAATGTAGGAGAAATGTTGAGATCACCAGGAAGGTCAACTACATAGGCATTGTCGTTGATCTTCTTCAGGATACGGCAAGGACCAATCTTCTTGTGTTTTAGTTTATTATAGGTACCTACAGGAAAACGCTCCTTTCGTAGGAAAACCATTACCTCATCGCCTACCTCAAAAATTTTCAAACGTCGCCGTTTGTCAGCATCCTCCTTATACTTTGAATTAGAAGCAGCTAATTGATTAGCAACAGCAGCTTGGACTTCATTAATTCTGGTCGCCAAATTCTCCGCCGCGATACTATAGCCAGGAATCTTGGGCAAAGGAATCAAATCCAAAGTATGCTGTGGTGTACGCCCATAAACGACCTGAAAGGGAGATGTACCGGTAGAGTGGTTAACCGAGTTGTTGAAGGCGAACTCAGCGGGAGCAAGATACCGGTCCCATTGCTTAGGCATGTCACTGCAGAGGCAGCGAATGATATCCGCCATAGTATGATTCACAACTTCCGTCTGACCATCCGTTTGGGGATGAAAAGAACTACTATACTGTAAATCAGTCCCAAACAAACGCCATAAAAGTACGCCAAAAATGGCTCAGAAATTTCGTATCACGATCAGAAGTGATTGTCTTCGGTACACCATGGAGACGAACTACTTCACGAAAGAATAAACTTGCCACATGCGAAGCATCCGAAGTTTTCTTACAAGGAATAAAGTGCGCCATCTTCGAAAACCGGTCAACCACCACGAAAACAGAATCTAAACTCCGTTGAGTGCGAGGAAGTCCCAATACGAAATCCATCGATATGTCTACCCAAGGACCCGAAGGAATAGGCAAGGGGGTATAAAGACCAGTGTTCTGAGAGTGGCCCTTAGCGGTCTGGCAAATGTAGCATTTGATGACAAATCGCCCCACGTCTCGCTTCAGTTGAGGCCAATAATACCGCTCCTCCACTAATGCTACAGTTTTATCTCGCCCCAAATGTCCGCCGAGAGTACCACCATGAAGCTCTCGAATGAGTTGTTCATGCAAGGAACCGCGAGGAATGCATAGTCTATTGCCAAAGAACAAGAATTTTTCTTGAATTATCATATCGCCATGACAACCTGTTTTAGAACACTTCTCCCATATCTCGCCAAAATCATCATCCTCAGGATAAAGAGAACATAGGTGATCAAAACCGACAACATCAGTGCGCATGGTCACGAGTGTCGCAGCACGTCGACTTAGCGCATCTGCCACTTTATTTAAATGGCCTGCTTTATGACGAAGCACAAAATTAAATTGCTCTAGAAAAGAAACCCATCGTGCATGCATTCGATTTAAATGCTTCTGACTCTTGAAATATTTAAGAGCCTGATGATCAGTGTTAAGAACAAATTCCTGTTGATAAAGATAGGACTGCTAATGCTTTATAGCTCGCACGACAGCATAATATTCCTGCTCATACGTCGACCAACGACGGCGAACTTCATTAAGTTTTTCACTAAAGAAGGCTATAGGTTTACCTTCTTGGGAAAGGACAGCACCAATCCCGAGGCCGGAAGCATCACAGTCCAGCTCGAACACTTTTTCAAAATCAGGGAGCATCAATACTGGCGCCGTGGAGAGCTTTTCTTTTATGAGTGCAAAACTGGCTGAAGCTTCATCTCCCCAATAAAATTTGCCCTTCTTTAAACAGTCAGTGATCGGGGCCATAATAGTACTGAAATCTCGAATGAAACGCCTATAGAATGTTGCAAGGCCATGGAAACTTCGAGCCTTGCCAACATTCTTTGGAACTGGCCAATTGCGAATCACGGCCACTTTATCTGCATCAACGTGAAGTCCATCCGCGCCAACAACAAAACCCAAAAACAAGAGGCGTTCTGTCATGAAACTGCACTTTTTCATATTAATGAATAATTTATTTTGCTGCAAGGTTAATAAGACATCCCTCAAGTGCTCCATGTGTTGATGCCCATCCGGACTATATATGAGTATATCATCAAAGAAAACTACCACAAATTTGCCAATAAAAGATTTGAGAACCTGAGTCATCAAACGCATGAAAGTACTAGGCGCGTTAGTGAGTCCAAACGGCATGACAAGCCATTCGTACAAACCTGCACTTGTCTTGAAGGCTGTTTTCCATTCGTCGCCAGGACGGATGCGAACTTGGTGGTATCCGCTTCGAAGGTCGATCTTTGTAAAAATCCGTGATCCAGCAAGTCTGTCTAGCATATCATCAAGTCATGGAATTGGAAACCTATATTTGACAGTAATCCGGTTAATGGCACGACTGTCTACACACATACGCATGGTGCCGTCTTTCTTTGGCGTGAGAAGTGCAGGAACTGCACATGAACTTTTGCTTTCACGCAAGAAGCCCTTTCGAAAGAGTTCTCCCACCTGCTCTTGTAAAATCTGATTCTCCTTCGGATTCATCCGATAATGCGGCAAATTGGAAAGACTAGCACCTGGAAGGAAATCAATCTCATGCTGGATATCCCTCAAAGGAGGTAATCCGTCAGGTAAATCCTCAGACATAACATCACTAAATACCTTTAATAAGGGCTTAAGAATGTTGGAAACACGAACCACAACTTGTTGGTCGCTCTTGTCCACAATCATATACATCCCTTCACGCTTTCGGATGTTTATCATAACCCCTGCATTCTGCTTCTTCTCAATCTGAGGGAGATTACTTTTTGGTCTCAAAGTAATTTTAGTCCTTTTCCACACAAAAGAATACGTATTTTCCCTAGCTCGGTGTGTAGCATCAACATCATATTGCCATGGCCGACCCAGTAAAACATGACACGCATCCATTTCCACAACATCACAGATAATAATATCTTGATATGATTTTCCAATCGAAATAGGTAAACGACATAATTGGTTTACCTTAAGTTCTGCTCCTTTGCGAATCCATCCGATTGTGTAGGGTGCGGGATGCGGCTCCGTTTTTAATTGCAAGTGATCCACCAAGGCCTTTGACACTATATTCTCACAACTTTCGCTGTCAATAATAATATCGCATACTTTGCCGTTGACAGTACAACGAGCACGAAAAAGCTGATTCCGCTGGGTGTCTTCTATCCGCGGAGCAAATAATAGACGACGCACAACACAATTAACTTGCTCGCCCACTTCATCTTCCACTCCCACTTCTTCTTCCTCTTCCCAATCTTTCTCATACACATCTTCGTCATGTTCAACGATATTGGCCATTCTACGACGAGGACAATCGCTTGAACGATGGCCCAACTCGTTACACTTATAGCACTTGATCGGTTGTGGCTTGGCATATGGATTCTGGGTATTCTGATTGGGAGTGCGATTACTTGCTGTGACTACTTCCTTAGGCGTCCCAGTAGTACCCCCTAGAACTCGGCTCGAATCAGGGATTTGTTGACTAGAAAAACTTGTAACATCATGCTGTCTTCCTTTCCCGAATGACCCGCGATTCGTATAATTACTAACACGAGTACTAGGGCTAGTCCTCTCCAATTGCATCTCAATTTTTCGCGCCATATCCTGGGCATCTTTGACAGAGAATAGTCGATGTAAAGAAACCCGATCTTGAATATTAAGTCGCAAACCATTAACGTACCTAGCAGTTTGTTGTGCCTCGGACTCATCCAGGTTATTGCGAGCGGAGAGTCGAAGAAACTCTTCCGTATAAGCTTGGACCGATCTATTCGATTGTCGGCAATTCTGGAATTGCTGAAATAATAGTTGCTCATAGTCCGTTGGGAGGAATCTCTTCTTCAACTTCTGTTTCATCTGACTCCATGATCGAATAGGAGCCTTGCCTTGTCGACGTCGCGTCAATTGAGTTTGTTCCCACCAAGCTGAAGCACCACCCTTCAACTTGTACGCCACGAGTTTCACTTGGCGATTGTCGTCAATATCCATAGCGTCGAAGAATTTCTCGACCTCCCAAAGCCAGTCCAGGAAATCTTCAATATCTAAATTCCCATTGAAAGTAGGAAGATCTACCTTTAGTTGATACTGCTCAGGATCTCGTCGATAGCCCCCATGTCGTTGATTCCCACGAACATGCTCCTCCTGGAATCCCCTGTATCGGCGACCACCACGAATTTGCATCTCCTGGAAATCTTCGTCTTCGTCTTCCGTATCCTCGACATAGTCTTGACGCCTATGTCGGGGAATTCCTCCACGCCCCATAGCATCTTCGGGATCACGAGCGACAGGATTTCGCTCGGCTGGAAGAACGCCAGGCGCATGGTTTGTGGACAAACGCTGGATGGCATCAAGGATTTCTTGAAACCTCCGATCGGTTTGACCCACGAACTGATTGAACTCAGCCCACGTAATAGGCTCGTTCTCACGGCCCTCAGCAGCGGGAAGATTGACATTCACGTTATTCACCATCGTCACAGGAGAAACCTGCTCTGATACCAAATGACGCAGAGAGAAAGCGTAAACTTGGAACAATTCCAAAGAACTCGAAATTTGTATTCAATGATAGTATGATTTTTGATTACAAGACGAACATCTTATATAGAGATAGGACTCCTAATATTAATGGAAACCAAATAATTAAAGATAACATCTAATAAACTAATATAGGAAACTGCTTGAATGGTAATACTGGAAACTGCCTGAATGGTAACATTGGAAACTGCCTGAATGGTAATATAGGAAACTGCTTGAATAGTCGTTTTCCCTAAATCCAGAAAAACTATCGAGATTTCCGGCGATTACGGCGATCACATTCTTCAAGATAATCACAGGCTAACTGTTCTACATCACAATTTTACCCTAAACTATTTTTTTGACTATAAAAAACTCTAAACTGGTACACCTGTGATAATTTTATCCATAAACTAATTTTTTGAGCACTAAAAATCCCAAATTGGTACATTTGCGACAAATTTACTCTTTGTTAGTATCCGTTAAATTATATTAATATCACAAAAAATCACAAATTCGTGAACTTGTGACAAATAGAGGGGTAAAACCCAAAATCAATACACATGTCAATTACCACGTGTCATTAAACTTAGCAATTTGATAGCAAAATTTAACAAAAACTAACGGAGGGTAAATTTATCACAGGTGTACCAGTTTGGCATTTTTTATGGCCAAAAAATTAGTTCGGGAGTAAAATTGTCACAAGTATACCAGTGTGGGGTTTTTTATGGTAAAAAAAATAGTTCGGGGTAAAATTGTCACAGGTGTACCAGTTTGGGGTTTTTTATGGTATTAACCCTTTATTAAATAGCTTAAGCATTTACAACAGTTATTAGTAATTTAACAAAATTTATAATTATATCATAACGGGAGATCTAGAGTTCAAATCTTTGCAGGGTCATTATTTGCCTACCTTAATATATATTTCCATGTTTAGTGTTAGGATAAAGTCTAACCTACGTGTGAGGAGAAGTGTTAGAGTATTTAAATATTAAACTACCCATTTATGTAACAATTTAAACTTTTAGAACATTTGGCACTGATTTCATAAAAAAATTACAACGGGAAAGTGCATCTTAAATAGGTAAACTCCGAGCACATGAATGGAGAACATATTTTCACTTGATGGTGATCATTTTGAACAAATGATGTGTAGGAGCATGATCTGTGTAATTATTGTATGCATTAAAAAGAAGTCCACCATCTTTTAATCACAAGCAAAGAAAGTATAGAATTGATTAAGATAACGTTTAGATTTAGCTCTACGTGTAAATAAAATAGTCAACAATTTCCACATTGAAATAGTTTAATAACTAAAAGAGATACTGTAATATGTGTCACCGCATTCATTCCGCTCGTGGAATTCCCTTTTTTTTTCTACACCGTCCGTATACGCAATAAAATTTCGAGAAAAACAATGAAGCATATTTTCCTATGACAAGTTATATAAGTTAGTTCTTTTATTTTTTTTTCTATAATCAATAAATTCTCAGTGATGACCGAACGGAAGAGAAATTGGAAAATATGGTAGAGGGATTTCTAAAGGAAGTGAAGTAGGATGTGGGGGAAACCAAAGGCTAGCCAATGGTTCTATCGGCTTACATTGTCTCAAAGTTAGGTCTCAATTCTTACATAAGAGTCCTGCCTAAGAAATGCCCCGAAATTGCCCTTATCGCGGTTAATCCTGCCTATGCCAAGACTGATTTTATTTGCAATGCAAGGTTTCAGCCATTGAAGAAAGTGCTCCAGGCCCCGTTACAGTGGCTCTACTGCAGAAAGATAGTTCATCCGGCATGTTCTTAAATCGTGCTGCACTATTGAGGTTCTGGTTAAGAGCAAAGCCTCTTTTACAATAAGTTTTAGAATTTAATTATATTAACTTAACAAGTTTTAGAATTTCATTGCATTTTTTGAAAGTTTTAAGACTTAATTGCATTTTTACGATAAATTTTAGGATTTCCAATATACTTATTACTTTTATCTATTAGCGGTCCAGCCACATTCATCATTCATGTAAATTTCAATTTTCAATGTACCATTTCCCTTATTTATGTTGAAATTATGTCTCGAGTTTGAGTTGTTTACGGAATCTGAGCTTATGTACCAAAAGACAAAAGAGATGGGCACGCTTAGTTTATTATATTTGTTGCTCACTTGTCTTCTTTAGGCAAAGAGGTGGTCTTCCCTATTTACCGTGAAAAGGCACAACTCTCATCTCACTACAAGACATAGAATGGCTCACTATTCTATAATATATTTTATGTGTGGGGTTAGTATTCTTGGTTCAGAGAAAAGAAAAACAAGAGGAAAATATAAGTCTCTTTTGGGGCCTAATTCCCTAAAAAATCCCAACTTTAGGTTTAGATTCAAATCTATCATAAACATTATTTTGTCCCCTAATAAACCATCGGCTTCTAATGAGTTCCCAAATCGACCCTACAGTTAGGTTTCTGTCCAATTTACACGTTAAAGTCCATGTGTAATTCCACCTGTCTAACTTTCTTATTCTTTTTTTGCTTTTCATTCCCTCGCCTCGCCCTCGCCCTCGCCCTCGCCCAAGTCCCACATCATCGACTGTTAGAACTCTCCATCTTCTCTCTCTCTCTCTCTCTCCATCGAACACAAAGCAAAGGTTAGCAGAAAATTGTCATTTTCTTCTTCAGCATCCGGAGGACCATCAGCCCACAAATCGGACGGTGGTCCGCACCCTGTACGAGGCCCGCCAATTCCGCGACTGCGATGCCATCCACCGCATCCTCGCCCCAACCTCAAGTGATGGTTCCATCTCCCAAGTTCTTGATGCGCCTCCTCACCGGCGCCTCCTCCACCACGTCGGACGACACCTTCCTCTTCGTCTCCGACTTTGTCGCCTCCTTTGGCTCCACCGTGATCACCAAGGGCTTCGACTTAGACCCGCTCAACGCCTGGACGGTCTCTGCCAATGGGATAGTCACCCAGGTGAGGGAGTACTTCAACACCTCGCTCACCATCACGCGATTCGGCAACTCCCCACCATCGGGTCCGCGATGGCTGAGATCGCCTCGCTGCGTTATTGCCAGTCGTTGTGAGAGAGCAGCGTATTTAGCCGGATTGGAAAGTCCATGCCCGGTTTGGTTCTCGCCGAACCTGGCGGCAGTAATGGCCTCGGAGATGGGTCCTCGTCAATGGGGATAACCTTGTTGTTGATCTCGAGGTAGAGGTCCAAGCGATCGGCGTATGGGTTGTCTTGGAGTCACATGATGGGAGGGATTTGCATGCGAATACCCTGCCTCATGGCAGGTTGATGCCGGCGAAGGACTCGAGGACGCTCGACTTGTCGGAAGACCGGTTGCCGACGATGACGATGATAAGGGCTGGATTCCCTCCTCCATGACCAAAAGGTGTGGAAGCTTGTCGAGCAGGGACGGATCTGGTTGATGTAGGGTAGAGGGAGAGGGAGAGAGAGAGAGAGAGAGAGCTCATAACACACAGAAGGGATTAATGGGGGACAGAGAAAGAGAGTGACAAAGAAAAAGAGTGAGAGTTTTGACAAAGGCGGACTTGGGAGATAGTGAGGAGAGAGAAAAAGTTAAATAAAAAAAGAAAGTTTGACACGTGGCACAATAGTGGACTTTAACGGTGTAGATAGGATGAAAACGTAAAGGAGGGTAGATTTGAGAATCCATTGAAAATTAGTGATTTTTTATGTGATAAAAATAAGTTTCGAATGAATTTGGATTCAGATTTAAGTTTAGGATTTTTAAGGGAATTAGGCCTTTGGGAGCCCCATGGCCTCATGCAGCCGCACCAAAAAAGGAGGGAAGCCTAGCTTGTCATTTCCCTTGAAAATGTAGCTGCACAAGGCAGAGAAGGGAAAGTCGTGGGTCTTCTTCTCTCTGCTCATCAAGTCCAGCCCCAAGTGGGGTTGAGGGAATTGGCTGCACAGTAGCTCTTCCCTTAGAGTAGGACGTGGGTTTCAAAGTGAGAGCATAGTAGCTCTCCTTGAGTGGCCTACGCACAAAGAATGAAACCACGAGGAGAGCTCTCGCGGACGTGCTTTCGGACACGTGAATTTATGCCGCGACTCTTTTATATTCATTCAAATTGTTTATTTGTAAACACTTGAAATTTAGGTAAGTGATTGTAACTTGAATTCTCCTATTATTAATGAATTATTTGCTGCTGGCTCTTTCCATAGATGTAGGTACTGATACGTCGGATCGAATCACGTAAATCTTAGATGTTTTTTTATGTGTTTCGTTATTTCTTTGGTAATTTGGCGTTGGACTTAATTTACAGGATCCGGATTAGCTTCCGCGCATCAGTTAATATTACAACAATTCCTACTTGTGACCTCCATCAATCTCAGAATCTCTCTCGGTCCTCTCTCTCAAATTCATTCTCTCATCCTCCGTCTGCTCGTTTCCCACGGTGCTGTTTTGAGATATGTACCTCGTCTGCTGTCAACAAACGTTGAAGAATGCTAAGTCAATGAAGAAATACTTAGTCTTGTATAACATGTGTCCACCAGCCAATATCTTAGCGTGCAAGCAGGGCAGGTGTCCAACTTCGTGCATTTCCATGCACTAAGGCGTTATGTCAACATGATGTCCTTTCCTTTCATTTGTTTCTCCTAAATTGCACTGATTTCTTCTAAAGATTTCATTTCAATTGAAATTTGGTTGCTAGCCAATGAAGAAATACTTCGTCAGCTGCCAACAAACGTTGAAGAACAACGCTAAGTCAATGAAGAAATACTTAGTCTTGCATGACATATGTCCAATAGCCAATATCTTAGCGTGCAAGCATGGCAGGTGTCCATCTTCATGCATTTCCATGCACTAATTAAGTCGTTATGTCAGAAAGAAAAAATCTTTTTCCTACTTTTGATGACCTCTTCTCATCACAGATAAAAACTAGCTTACAAAACCAAATTTAGTCTTGTCCGTTAATAAAGACGCAGTAACATCGCTTAACTCCAGATTAGGATGGTCACACTTTGGGTGTGTATTTATGATTGGACAAAGTAGTGCAAATGACAAGAAATTGGGAAAAAGTACCAAAAAAGTTCTAAACTTATTACATCGGTACCAATACAGTATGTATGACAAGATAAATCAAACCTCGTCCACATATCTTATTACTAAATGATACATAATATTAAAGAGATTTTCATAAGATAGGATTCATTGACTTGTTCTATATTACTCTTAACACTTCAAGGGCTGACATTTTTTTGCCATTTACTCCTTCAGAGAAAATCTCTCTCGGTCCTCTCTCTCAGATTCATTCTCTCATCCTCCATCTGCTCGTTTCCCTCGGTGCTGTTTTGAGATATGTACTTCGTCAGATGTCAACGAACGTGAAAGAATGCTAAGTCAATGAAGAAATACTTGGTCTTATATAACATGTGTCCACTAGCCAATATCTTAGCGGGCAAGAATGGCAGGCGTCCAACTTCATGCATTTCCATGCACTGAGTCGTTATGTCAATCTTTCCTACTTTGGAAAAAACAAAACAAAAAGTCTTTTCCTACTTTTGATGACCTCTTCTCATCTCAGACATCAATGATGTTTTGTCCACCTATGCATGCGCAATCAACAAGCCACAGCAGAACATTCACAACCCTCCAAAACCTTTGGAAAAGAAAAAAAGAGAGAGATTTTAACATTTCAAGCTCTTCATCAAATCGACAGGTTCTAATCACTTCCACTACTCTCGATGAATCATCGAAACCGGTTCGCTATGATATATTTCGATACACATGCTGAACCTTTTGTTTTGTTCTCCTTTTTGTGTTAACTTTCAACCGCGGTTGTTACTGGTGCAAATAAAGGGATCGGATTTGAGATATGCAAGCAACTAGCTTCAAGTGGAGTCTTTGTTGTATTAACTGCCAGAGATGTGAATAGACGAAATGAGGCTATCGAGAAGCTCGCGAGCATTGAGATCTCCAACGTGGCCTTTCATTCGCTGGATGTGGCCAACGAGAACAGTGTCAATTTGCTGGCGGATTTCGTCAAGGCTCGATTCGGGAAACTCGATATTTTGGTAAAATCTATTCGTATGTCGCTTTGTATATCTTGCTTCAAATTGATAGAGAAAAGAGCCATAAAAGAACAATGGCGTCGCAGGTGAATAATGCAGGCGTAACCGGAGCTACAGTCATGAAAAAAGACTTGGTCTTGACAGAAGATAAAGTGAGATTTCTCAAACCCGCGAGGCTACTACGAAATACATTTTTCCATATAATCTTTGTGATGCGATTTATAGAACACATACGACGTTGAAGCGTATCTCATGCTGCTTTTCTTGTTCCTTTCCTCCCTTTTATTTATCAAGATTAAGAGGCTTAAATTGGTTAACACTATCGTCTTCTTCATGTAACCTTATTGCAGATAATAGGTCCTGAGGCCATATCGATGAAAAAGCATATTAAAGAGACGCTTGAATCAGCAGAAAAATGTCTGAGGACTAACTACTGTGGAATCAAACAAGTAATTGCTGCTCTTCTACCTCTTCTTCAACAATCAAATGCGGCAAAAGTAGTCAATGTCTCCTCTTCCCTTGGCCAGCTTAAGGTTTGTACTTGCTTTAGTGGAGTACGCAAAAGAATTTTCATGTTGTTGATCGAGAGAGCCACACATAGTCAACTTATTATATCCTTTTTGTCGTTTAAAACAATGACGAAAGCCTGAACACAGAGAGATTGATTGAAAACTCATGACATGAAAGAAAAAATATTTAATAAGTGAGGCAGATGTGAGGTATAGAACACGAGGAATGTAAAATAACCAACAGTTTATAAAATGTGCTAATGTTTAACGACTTTCCCATTTTTATCGTAACAAATTGAACAATCCAGCATGCTCATTTCCCTAAAACTATAAGTTACTTGCATATATTCTCATGACAAGATTTGTTCATCTTATCCTTCTTGAAATTAGAACATCCCCGGCGAGCATATCAAAGATGAGCTCAATGACATCGATAGCCTCACGGAAGAGAAAGTGGACGCCTTGGTAGCGAGATTTCTGAAGGATAGGAAGGAGGATACGGTGGAAACCGGAGGTTGGCCGATCATTTTATCCGCTTACCTTGTCTCGAAGGCAGCTCTTAATGCTTACACACGAGTTTTGGCAAAGAAATACCCTGGAATCGCCATCAATGCCGTGAACCCCGGTTACGTCAAGACCGACCTGAACCGCAACATGGGATTTTTGCCGGTCGAGGAAGGCGCGAGAAGTCCTGTTACAGTGGCTCTAATGCCAAAAGATGGACCCTCTGGAGTGTTCTTCGATCGCACGGTTGTGTCAACCTTTTGATCAAGATTTGGATCAGTCGTCCAAAGAGGATGTCTGTTTAAATTCAAAACCTATGTTCGTTTTTACTTTTCATTGTCTTTAAAGGTAGGAGTTTCTACCCCATTATAGTTATTTTACCGTGATTTTAGAGAGTGAAGTTGTCAAGGAGTGGTGAAGAAGGAGAAGGAGAATAAATGTGGATTATGCTGATACGAGGTTTGGAATAAATTAGCACCATACGAGATGACATTATTTTTATAGGAGCGGCTAGCACGACCGACCTCTATAGAATGACAGTGTGACGGTGAAAGTCTAGCCACAAATCCTTTTTGAGGGAACCGGCAGACTTCTTGAACCATTTTCAGTTTTTAACTCTATGTTTCCTACTCCACAAATCATCTCTCGAACACTGTCTTGTGATTTGACTTTATACTTTGTGTAATGTCCCAAATTTACTCAATTTTATGTTAGGTGTTAAAATATATCTCGAGTTTAGACATGTTAAACGAACCGACCCGAACTGAATTTTGTATAAATCTGGTGCAAGAAAGTTCAAAATATAACATTGCAGATTGTGGATATTATTTGCCGCGTTCCAGTTGTGAAGTAATCAAGATTGTTCCGAAATGAAGTTGGAGTCTACGGCTTGAAATAGGAAAGTCCATTAGAAAGGCCAACGTGGACTTTGAGATAGACATTGACTCGGTCAACAATGAATCACAGAAAGAAATAAAATATACGGAATTATTCTCTGCTTTCTTGGATTTGGCCGAGGAGAATAGGAAATTGAGGAAAGTCCAACTTGGACTTTGGGTTGACCGTGTCTCACGGATTTGCTTTTCCTCATTGAATTCGGCCAATGGACGTCCTTTTTGGAAATAAATACTATGTTCTTGAACTTGGCCATAGGAGGACGAAGTCTTGAAGCGCCATTTCTAAGCGAACGCTTGACATGGGTTATTTTCGTGGGTATTGTTCGTGCAATTATACCAGGAATTCAAGTGTTGAAGTCGATTAAATTCTTATGGTAAGAATTTATGTATAATTCCTTGGTGAGATTAAGAGATTATTTCATGAGGAATTATGAGCTAAATATTGTGTGAGTTATTGAATATAATTGAGGACTGAAAAACACTGAGAGTGTTTGGGTGACTCGAGTGTGGTTGTAATCTCTGATATATCGTTTGTTCTATAGTGGAATTCGTTGCTGCTCTTCCCGTGGATTTAAGTCATTACAATCGAACCACGTAAATTTGCTGTCTAATTTATTGCTTGCTTTTGCAACATTGGACGCGCCTATTTCAAAAACTCGATTTCCTGTCTCCCAAACTAGGCCAGCTTGCCAACACTGTTGGTGAATCAGCTTCAATGCTGTGTAAGCAAATCACCGACTCAGTAAGTGACTTACCACTTATTCTAAAAGTCAGAAATGCTAAATGATAATAGATCAAACAGATGCTATTCGATGATGCACACCGTATAGTTGACCCCACTGAAATTACCCAGATGGTCGTCCTAGTAGGGTTCCAAAGATGATTTCAAGAGGTTGCTCCCATCACGTAGCTTTTTGTCATTACAAGATTTCAGAAGTGTTTCTCACAGTGTAGCACTTTATCCACGTGGCACTTAGTTTTTATCATGCTTAGATATTGTTGAGGTTGTCCCACATCAATTATGAAAGTGGATGATGGTCAGTTTATAAATATGAGAAAAAACATCATCCTTTGAGTTAGCTTTTAGGGTGAGATAGTCCTGAGACCACCTAACAAATTTGATATTAAACAATGAATACAATGATTGATCTAATCTACAGATTAACACAAATACGGTATATTAAAACACCAAAGAGTGGTGAACGACTTACCCTAAAATTTATAAACTTGATCATTTAAATTCATTCTCTCATCATCCATCTTCTTATCTCACTAATGCTAAATGAGATACAAACTTAAAAGAAGTGGTCAACGAAAGTTTAAGAATGGTCAGTTAATGAGATTAACTATATTTTAACATGCAAGTGTCATGAGCCGGCAATTTCTTGACCGCGGAATAGCCCGTGCGGTGTCTGGTGGGTTGTTCACACCAGGTTAACCCTCACTCTTTAGTTGTTCCACAGAACAATACGAGGAATAACTTTTTCATATTGGATCGTATCATGCCGAATATAGCTCGAGCATCTAGTCTATCGAGCGATGCATGCATAATACTTTAGGCACCACAACTGGTTTTGGCTTGCCATGGCCTTATTAAGAGAGCGGCATCAGCTTTCGACCAGTTTGTGCGCAGGAGGCCAATCCCGTCTTCAAAGCTTTTAAGGGTATATTCTTTTCTTCCTAGAATTCCTAGCATCAACCGTCCCGATATTACTCTTACGATCCAGTTGCATTCATCCCTTGTACATCCTCACTCTTCACCAGATAACCCCAAGCTCCACTTTTAAGAATATGAGAGAATCATGATCCGTGAGACAAGCATGGCAGGTGTTCTACTTCATGCATTTCCATGCACTAAACGATTATGTCAATCTTTTATTTTGTGACCTCTTCTCATCCAAGATAAAAACTCACCCACTTACTAAAAATGCTAAATTTAGTCTTGTCCATCAATCGAGAACCAAATAGCTAGCAGATTATCAATCACTCACGCTAGCTCCAGATTTTGGATTATCATAATTTGGGTGGGTGATTATGATTGGACAAAGCAGGCACTAGGTCAAGAATGACAATTAATAAGTAGCTACTCAGTCAACTATGTTGACACCGAGAGCTACGTAGGTCATATCTAATTGGATAATTTATGAAGAGATGATAGCAGTCAGAGAGACAATGACTACTTAGAAAACAATACCGAGGATACGTCATGGCACACGTTATAAACTTCCTCGACCATCAACCAAGTACAAACCTATGACGTACTGGCTGATGGTTTTTCCACCTACAAAAACGCAATCAACAATCCATGGCAGAAGAGCCACCACCCTCCGGAACCTTTGGAAAAGAAAGAAAGAGGGAGATTTTAACATTTCAAGCTCTTAATCAAATGGACAGGTACTCCTCGCTTACACTACTCTTGATGAATCATCGACACCGGTTCGAAATGATATATTTCGATATACATGCTGACCCTTTTGTTTTGTACTCCTTTATGTGTTAATTTTCATAGAATCGCGGTTGTTACTGGTGCGAATAAAGGGATCGGATTCGAGATATGCAAGCAACTAGCTTCAAATAGAGTCTTTGTTGTTTTAACCGCCAGAGATGTAAATAGAGGAAATGAGGCTATCGAGAAGCTAGCGAGCATGGGGATCTCCAACGTGGCCTTTCATCCGCTCGATGTGGCCGACGGGAATAGTGTCAATTTGCTGGCCGATTTCGTCAAGACTCGATTCGGGAAACTCGATATTTTGGTAAAATCTATTCATATGTCGCTTTGTGTGTCTTGCTTCAAATTGATAGAGAAAAGAGCCATAAAAGAACAATGGCGTTGTAGGTGAATAATGCAGGCGTAACCGGAGCTACAGTCATGAAAAAAGACTTGATCTTGACAGAAGATAAAGTGAGTTTTCTCAAACCCGCAAGGCTACTATGAAATACATTTTTCCATATAATCTTTATGATGCGATATATAGAACACATACGACGTTAAAACGTATCTCATGCTGCTTTTCTTGTTCCTTTCTTCCCTTTTTTTTTAACGAGATTAAGAAGCTTAAATTGGTTAACACCATCGTCTTTTTCTTGTAACCTTATTACAGATTATAGGTCCCGAGGCCAAATCGATGAAAGAGCATATTAAAGAGACGCTTGAATCAGCAGAAAAATGTCTGAGGACTAACTACTATGGAATCAAACAAGTAACTGCTGCTCTTCTACCTCTTCTTCAACAATCAAAGGCAGCAAAAGTAGTCAATGTCTCCTCTGCCCTTGGCCAGCTTAAGGTATATACTTAATTAGTGCAGTATGCAATCGAAATTTTTTAGGTTGTCGATCGAGAAACCACACATAATCAACTTATTGTATCATCTGGTAGTTTCACGCAATGACAAAGGTGATCAATTGAAACTCATGACGTGAAAGGAAAAAAAAAAAAGTGAGGCAGATGTGAGGTATCGAACGCGAGGAAAGTAAAATAACCAACAATTTATAAGGTGTGCTAATGTTTATTGACTTTCCAATTATAGGCGCATGCTCGTTAGTTCCTCTAAATTGTCAGTCACTTGCATAGTCTCTCATGACAAGATTTGTTCATTTTATCCTTCTTGAACTCAGTACATCCCCGGCGAGAATATCAAAGAGGAGCTCAATGACATTGATAACCTCACAGAAGAGAAAGTGGATGGTTTGGTAGTGAGATTTTTGAAGGATAAGAAGGAGGACACAGTGGAAACCGGAGGCTGGCCGATCATTTTATCCACCTACATCGTCTCCAAGGCAGCTCTCAATGCCTACACAAGAGTTTTGGCGAAGAAATATCCCGGTATTGCCATCAATGCTGTGAACCCTGGTTTTGTCAAGACCGACCTGAACCACAACACTGGGATTTTGACGGTCGAGGAAGGCGCCAGAGGTCCTGTTACAGTGGCTCTATTGTCAAAAGATGGACCTTCCGGCGCGTTCTTCGATCGTACGGTAGTATCGACCTTTTGATCAAGATTTAGCTGCATAGTGTGGAGAGGCCATGTCCGTATAATATAAGGTTTAAGAGAATCGAGAGAATTCTGAAGAAAATATTTTATGCAACTGATATATTTTCCATGCGCTGAGTACATGTATTTATACAAGAGATTACAAGTCATTAGAATCAATAAAATTGAATTTACAATCCCTTGATCTTAGCACTTGCTTGTTATGTGGGATTCTTCCTTGACTTTAGCACTTGTGTGATTTGATTTGATCTTGATTCCTTGATTTGTGCCATTATCCTTAACACGCCCTCGCAAGATGGCGTTTCCATCGAAGACACCAATCTTGGGTCGCAAATAACTTAATCGAGGTTTGGATAATGGTTTTGTGAGGGCATTTGCAAGTTGATCCGTGGTTGAGATGTGGGAGACGAGGAGAGTTCCACTTGCAACTAGATCACAAATGAAATGGTAATCTATGGCAATGTGCTTCATTTGGGAGTGAAAAACTAGATTTGCACATACATATGTGGTGCCGATGTTGTCACAGTACAAAGTGGGAGTGGCGATTGGTTGGATGCCAAGTTTGGACAGCAGATTTCGGATCCATTGTAGTTCTGTTGTGGCGGTGGCAACGGCATGGTACTCGGCTTCGGTTGAAGACCAGGCAATTGTGCGTTGCTTCCGCTCACTCCAAGACATTGGATTAGGGCCTAGATAGATGACAAATGCAGAGGTGGATGATCGGTCATCTGCATTACCTGCCCAATCAGCATCGAAGAACCTGTGAAGAATGGATGTCGTGGAGCGTGTTAGATGTAACCCATGAAATAGGCTTCCTTTTAAGTACTGGAAAAGTCGCTTAGCAGCAGCCCAATATGTGATAGTCGGACGTTGCATGAATTGAGATAATTTGTTGATAGAGAATGTGATGTCGGGTCTTGTGATAATGAGATATTGAAGGGCCCCAATAAGACTTTGATACTCACTTGCATTGGTTGCCTCGACAAGATCATTGGCAGATAAGTTGATTCCCACTGCCAATGGAGTGCCTACCTCCTTGGCTTCATCCATTTTGTGTTTTTATAGAATCTCACGGATATACTTATGTTGAGAAAGAAGTATACCCGTCTTGGTTGGGATCACTTCAATGCCAAGAAAGTAACGGAGTGGTCCCAAATCTTTCACAGAGAAATGCGTAAACAGTGCTTCAATGAATTTGGCGATGAAAGAAGTGTCATTACCTGTGATGACAAGATCGTCAGCGTAGACAAGGAAGAATGTTGTAATTGGACCCATGGTGTAAATGAACAAGGATGGATCGAAGCGGGAGCTGCGAAAGCCGTGAGTGTGTAGGAATTTACTCAATGCGGTGTACCATGCCCTTGGTGCTTGTTTTAATCCGTAAATAGCTTTCCTCAATTTGTATACATGGTTCGATCAAGTCGGATCAATAAACCCTAGAGGTTGAGTTATGTATACTTCATCAGTGAGATCCCCTTGAAGGAACGCATTGTTGGCATCAAGTTGCTGAAGTGGCCATCCTCGGTTCAACGCAATAGAAAGCACAACACGAATGGTGGTCGGCTTGACAATGGGACTAAAGGTATCCTTATAGTCAATCCTGAGGTGTTGGTGAAAGCCTTTGGCAACAAGATGCGCTTTGTAGTGCTCAATATTGCCATCAAGTTAGCGTTTAATCTGGAAGATCCACCTGCAACCAACAATATTACTAGAATTTGTGTTAGGGGTGAGTTCCCATGTTCCATTGTGCAGTAGCGCATTAAACTCCTCACACATGGCATGTCGCCATTTGGCATCTTGCAAGGCTTGAGTAACACGTGTTGGTTCGATGATGTCTGGTAGAGGATGTTTAGTGGTGTGATGAATTTGTTTGGGTTTGAAGATGTTATTCCTGGATCGTGTAATCATTGGATGGCTGCGGGTTGCAATTGATGGAGGTTGTGGTAACGCCGGTTGTAGTGGTGGATCAAAGGATGAGGAAGGCGGGTCCGATGGGGTGGGGTTTATGGTAGACAGTGGTATGTTATTTTGGTTTGAGTTGGTCAAGGTTTCAGTTAAGGGGTCAGTTGTGGGTGGGTTGAGTGATGGCTGAGATTGTGATTCGGGCTGAGGATGGTTGTTGGTGGCATTGGTGTTGCGAACTGGAGAAGCAGTTGTTGCGTGGGGAGTAGGCAGCGGGTCGGCAATAGTTGTAGGAGCTTGTGATGAGATTGGTGTTGGGACAGGAGGCGAGGCAGTGATGGGGAGTTGGATCCATGTGGGATTCATAGGTGGTAATGGGTTTGGAGGTGAGGAGTTTATTGTGACATATGGAAAAATGTGTTCATGGAACACAACGTGACAAGAAGTATAACTGCATTTGGTTTGGGGTTCAAAACATTTGTATGCGCTTTGAGAAAGTGAGTAGCCAAGGAATATACACGTACGAGAATGGTTATCAAGCTTGTTTTGGGCATATGGGCAGAGCCACGGATAACATAAGCATCCAAAAATTCGAAGTTTGAGATAGTTTGGCTTTTGATTGAAGAGTTTTGATATGGAGATTGATACTGAAAGATTGGGGTGGGCAGTCGATTGATAAGATATGCAGCGGTTTGAAAGGCATAGGACCAAAACGAGGTTGGAAGAGATGCGTTGTGGAGTAAAGTTAAGCCCGTTTCTACAACATGGCGATGTCGCCGTTCGGCGGTGCCGTTGTGTTGCGAGGTGTGAGGAGGAGTGGTGAGGTGAGAAATACCATGTGTGGTAAAAAAAGTTTTGAGTTTTAAATACTCACCTCTGCCATCGGAGTAGATAGAGATAATAGGACGTTGAAATTGTTTTCAACAATTTGTTTAAAAGCACTAAAAATGGCATAAACGTCGGATTTTTTTTGCATAGGATAAAGCCATATGTATTTTGTAAAATGGTCGACAAATGAAACGTAATATTTGAAACCATCAACCGAGGTGTCCGGGGCACGACCCCAAACGTCGGTGTATAGGAGTTCTAGTGGATTTTGACTCAAGAGAGTAGAAATATTGAATGGCAAACGATGACTTTTATTACATTGGCACGAATCACAATATGATTTGGAAATGGATTTGGACGTAGGACTTATGGGTAATGAAAAAGTCCTAACTACATATTTTTGAATGGAGAGAGAAGGATGTCCCAAACGTCGATGCTAGTCGCAATGAGCCGCTTTCTCTCCTATGAACGCCATGGGTTGGTCTTTGTATGGCCGTAAGGAGAGTGGCATCCGATAGACCCTGTGCTTATGCTCGCCGCGCAACAACGTTGCTCCCATTTGAAGATCTTTCACCAAAAAGAACGTTGCAAAAAATTCAATAGAAGTATTATTTTGGGCACAAAATTTAGATACGGAAATTAAATTTTGAGTAAGGGACGGTGTACAAAGTGTGTTAGGTAAAACAAAGGTGTTTTCAGGAGACACAAGTTTTGTCGTCCCAACATGTGAAATACTCAAACATGTCCCGTCACCAATGACAATGTCATCCGGTCTTTCATATTCCGAGTGGAGAGATAGGTTTGCGAAGTCGTTGGTGACGTGGTGGGACGCTCCTAAATCAACAAGCCATTGCGGGGCTGAACGTGTGGCTATTGTGTGGTGCACAACAGGTTCGGTATTTGGACGACCTCGGATATGGTAGCAAGTCTTGGCCATGTGGCCGTATTTATCGCAAAATTGACATAGAGGCCTAGAGTCGTGAGATTGAGATGGGTTGCCCCACTGGGTGGGGTTTCTACGGGACTATTGGCTACCGGAGTTGTTGCGGGCATCATGTGAAGTACCGCGTCCATTTTGGGCACTGTTCTAGCGAGCAGCGGACGAACTAGAGCATGATTTGGTAGTATACTGAGTTGTGACAGGAATGAATTCTGCAGCTTTTTCTTCATGCTTAAGATAAGCTTCATAGCAATAAAATTGTCGTGTAATTCCTCAAATGAAATAGGATTTTCTCTAGTGCGAATTGCAGCCGCTAATTCTTTAAATTCAGGACTAATTCCACATAAGGCATGCGTGGGATTAGTCCTTGACTTTAGTACTTGTGTGATTTGATTTGATCTTGATTCCTTGATTTGTGCCATTATCCTTAACATATAAAACCCTAAGCCTATGTTCTTTGTATTTTTCCTTCTGTTCATTAATAGGAGTTTCTGAACCACATTATAGTTATCTTAATAAGATTGGAGAGAGTGAAGTTGTCAAAGAGTGGAATGATTTAGCACTATACAACACGACATGAATCTATTTAGTCTATTTGAACAGTCATTCTTACTAAGTGTGAAATGATAATTTGTTCTCGAAATGGAATTCTACGTCCAGAAACCAATTTAATCACTGATCTGGTGGTCTGAAAAGGCAATTCCGATGAAAATGGAACAAGATTTAAGTTATCCGTCCGAATTACGCAATTAGTTTGTTCCAAGTGTTGCAACTGAGGACAACCTCCATGTCGAATACGATGTTTCATATAAATCCGAGCTTTCCATGTACATATTATTTCCCAGGTCATGTCATCGGCTGTGAATGCATCGATATCTCCTGCTCTGTTTGAGTCATGTTAAAGGCTCAATGTCCATTGTGTCACGTGGATTATGTTGGAGTGTAGTTCACACTCCCCATCGATAGGAAGGCGCATGGGTCGCGCACTATCATATCCGACGCTATACTGTAGTTTGTTGACCTTATAATTGACCCGTTTAAGGAATTAAGTTATTCCATGACCATGTGTTTTCGGTTGGTATTTCATCTGGCAACAAAAGTAAGGATTACGCTTAAACACATCAACATCTATAAATCACCACACCAACACCCAAATGTATGATTGTTTATAAGAGGAAAGGTGATGGGTCATGTCGATCTATGACATATGGAAGAGAGGATTGTACTGATTGTGGTGAGTTCTACTTTGAATATTGCCGTATACTCTATAATTGGTTTATAAAGTAATGTGAAAGACTCAGTAAACCTTTTTATCAATACATAGATGGTTTATGAGGTTTCGAGATAGACCATTTTTCAGGAATAAAATTATCTTTTTACTGTATTACTCGACTGAGACAGATAAGCTCTGTCGCTAAGACAAACTAAAGGAAGTGGTCTGAAATTTTCTAATTGGTTGTGTTGATGCACCAATGGGGCGGGTCTTGTGATTAGGAAATCCCCAACAAATGTCTACATTCCACCAGAAAGGGAGTCCTCGGACTTTGATGCCGGAGCATTTTTGAGACGTCGAGTTCTTGTCAATATTATCGGTACCAAGTTGGCTCTTGTTGATATTATAGGTACTAAGTCGGCTCTTATCGATACGGTCAATTCCAAAGTCGACTTTTCGATCACAACAAATCGAAGGCTGTTCGGTTCCTTCAAAAGCCATTAATTATCCACTTTGGAAATAGTAAAGTCATGGAGACCTTCGATCAGTTACATTTAATTCTCATATATTTTCAAAGTCTAGTTAATGTCGTTCAAGTTTCTAGAGTCCTTATTTATTTATAGTTGTAAATGTTATTTGTCTTTCCTATGAATCTTTTGTCTTTCTAAAGAGTCTTAGTAATTACTCAAGTTTGGAGGGTTGTTCCATGCTCTATATAGACGTGCTATGATGAATAACGAAAAGAAGACTCATTTTGAGTCAAATTAATTGAGCTTTTGGCTTGAGAACAAGAAGGATTTCTTGTTTTACTTTAATCCCTTAGCGGGTTTCTACGAGTGGCAAGTATTTGCTCTTATCTCCTAGGTTAATTACCTACGAGTGACGAGCAATCTCTCTATTCCAGTTCTCACTTGTGTTGCCTCTTACTTCTCTACACTTTTTCTGGCGTCAGACTTTCCCTATTTTGGACACCCTCGAATGCTTAAATTAGTATTTGTACAGTGAAGGTGCTGAATTAGAAAGAAAGAGACCATAAATACGTGCATATACAAAATGGGATATCATGAGCGGATGTGAGATCCTCTATTTTCATATGATATATGGTGTTGCATCACCAATAGTCACCTGAACAGAATCAATACTCGCATCTATCAAACCAAACCACAAATCGCAAGAGATAGTTTTGTCATTATTAAAATTCTCATGATTTTTCTCAATAACTTGGGTGTCTACTTGACTCATAACCGATTAGTGGAAGCTCTAAATTAATAAAATTGCATGTTTAAAATGTTTCAATTAAAACCTCAAGTTTCGATTGGTATGGACTGCGGGTTGAATAACGGCTTGTGCTCGCTTAGTAATTCATTAACTTTCTCTTAGTGATTCACCTTGTTGAAGGGACAAAGTAGGGCACTGGCTCACGAACGATAAGAAATAAATAGCCACTATTCAACTACTTGACACGAAAGCTATGTATAACGGATAAGTCGTACCTCGTCCCCACATCTTATCACTAGATAATTTATGATATCCAAGAGTGCCAATGAGAGAAGATTGACTTGTTCTATAATACTATTACACTTCAAAGGCTGATATTTCTTTGCCATTTGCTCCTTCAAAGAAAGTCATCAGCGCATAGATAAGAATGACGAGGAGGATACGTCACGGCATACGTTCTTGCACGACCAACGATATGTCACGGCATACGTTCTTGCACGACCAACGTCCAAATACAAACCTACGACGCACTGGCTGATGTTTTCTCTCATTCCCTTTGTCTGGCTAAATAGAGAAAAATGATGTTATTCCCCCTATAAATAATTAAATGCGCACTCAAAAAGCCACAGCACAAGAGCCACCACCTTGAAAATTTTTGTAAAAGGAAAAGAAACGACAGATTTTAACATTTCGAGCTCTTCATCAAATGGACAGGTACTGCTCGCTTCCACTACTCTTGAGAAATTATATGATAAATTTCAGGGAAAAAAGCAAACCCTTGTGTCTTTTTCTTTTTTCTGTGTTCATTTTTGCAGGGTTGCCGTCGTTACGGGTGCGAATAAAGGGATCGGATTCGAGATATGCAAGCAATTAGCTTCAAATGGAGTCTTCGTTGTATTGACTGCAAGAGATCTGAATAGAGGGAATGAGGCTATCGAGAAGCTTGCGAGTATTGGGATCTCCAACGTAGTCTTTCATCCGGTCGACGTTGTAGACAGGACCAGTGTCCATTCTATGGCGGATTTCATCAAGGCTCGGTTCGGAAAACTCGATATTTTGGTATGATCTATTCATATGTCACTTGCTATATTATGTTACGAATAGAACGAAAAAAGAGCCATAAAAGAAAATGGCCTTGCAGGTGAATAATGCAGCCGTAACTGGAGCTACATATATGAAAAAAGACTTGGTTTTGACAAGAGATCAAGTGAGTTTTCTCAAGTCGGCAATACTACTATGAAATACAATTTTCATGTTATTTTTATGAGGTGATTATAGAACATATGCAACGTTCATGCGTATCTCACGCCACTTTTTACTTTCCTAGATACTTGCCTAAATACACATTTGCCCACCATTAGATAATAGCTTAGCTTTTGATCGGAAATCATTAACGTGCAAACTCGAAAATGTTAGTTTGAACGTTAACCAATTTGTTTCTTGACATGAAAATGCTCCTTGCATGATGTTTGGGGCATCCATTATTTTTCCTTTTATTCATGGAAAGTAAGAGGTTTAAACTGGTTAACACCGTCGTTTTTGTCATGTAACCTTATTGCAGATTACAGGTGCGCAGGCCAAATCGACAAAAGAGTTCATTGAGGAGACCTATGAATTAGCAGAGAAATGTCTGAGGACTAACTACTATGGAATCAAACAAGTAACTGCTGCTCTTCTACCTCTTCTTCAACAATCAAATTCGGCCAAAGTAGTCAATGTCTCCTCTTCCCTTGGCCAGCTTCAGGTACGTACTTATTATTTTATTGTTTTGGTCAGACAGGTACGTACTTAATTAGTGTAATAATACGCAAAGGAATTTTCTCATGTTGTCGATCAAGAAAACCGTACATAAGCAACTTATATTATCTGGCTGTTTAACACAATGACAAAGGAGATCAATTGAAACTCATGACGCGAATGAAACAAATTAAGTGAGACAGATTCAAAGTATCGAACATGAAGAATGTAAAATAACCAACCATTTATAAAGTGCGCTAATATTTAACAACTTTCCAATTATTTGCCTAACAAATTGAATAATCCACGCATGCTCAATAAGTCCTCTAAAATTATTAGTTACTTGCATATTCTCTCATGAAAGATTTGTTCATCTTATCCTTCTTATATTAGTTCATCCCTGGCGAGAGTATCAAAGAGGAGCTCAATGACGTCGATAGCCTCACGGAAGAGAAAGTGGATGGTTTGGTGGTGAGATTTATGAAGGATATGAAGGAGGATAGGGTGGAAACTGGAGGCTGGCCGATCATTTTCTCTGCTTACATCGTCTCCAAGGCAACTCTCAATGCCTACACAAGACTTTTGGCGAAGAAATATCCCAGCATCGCCATCAATGCTGTGAACCCCGGTTTTGTCAAGACCGACCTAAACCACAACACTGGGTTTTTGCCAGTTGAGGAAGGAGCGAGAGGTCCCGTTATGGTGGCTTTAATGCCGAAAGAAGGACCTTCCGGTTTGTTCTTTGATCAGACGGTAGTATCGACCTTTTGATCACAATTTGGATGAGTAGTGCAGAGAGGCTATGTCCGTTTAAACCCTAAAGCTATGTTCTATTGTATTTTTCGTTCTGTTTATTGGTAGAAGCTTCTAAACTGCATTATGGTTGTTTCACTGAGATTGAGATTGGATAGAGTGATAATGTCAAAGAGTTGGGGAGATCGAGAAGGAGAATAAATGTAAGTTATGCTGGTACGAGTTTTGGAATGATTTAGCACTATACAAGATAAAATGATTCAATTTGGGTAAAATCTTTAACAGTCATTTTGACTACGTATGGAATGACGATTTGTTCTCGCAATGGAATTGTACATCGTCCCCCATATCTTTTATCCGACATTTTATCCAGAAGTATCTGGGTTTGTCCGATCCAGAGGATTTCCCTGAACATCGGATAGGATAATAGGATAAGAAATTATCCTATCCAGACTACCAAACGCAACTTTAAAGTTCTTCAAGTCTTTCATGTTCTTTCACTTAGCATCAATGATAGTTTCAATGGTGTCGAGTCATCAATGGTCACTAAGACAGAAACAACACTCGCATCTATCAAACCACAAATCACAAGAGATAGTTTCGACATTATTAAAATCCTCTGGGTTTTTCTCAACAACTTGAGTGTTTACTCTACCCATAATCAATTAGTGACAGCTCTAAATAAATAAAATTGAATGTTTGAAACAATTCAATTGAAACATCAAGTTGCAATGGTATGGATTTGCAAAAATCCACTTTATGTGATGGCACCATCTCTTTAATGGATAATCATTTGTGCCCGCTTAGTAATCCATTAACTTTCCCTCAGTGATTCACCTAGAGGAAGGTCGTGATATTGTTGAAGAGACAAAGTAGGGTACTGGCTTAAGAACGACAGGAAATAAATAGCCACTAGTCAACTACTTGACATGGAAAGCTATGTATGAGGGATAACTTATGATATTCAAGAGCACTATTGAGAGAAGATTACCTTGTTCTATAATACTAATACACTTCAAAGGCTGATTTTGCCATTTGCTCCTTGAAAGAAAGTCATCAACGTTTAGATAAGAAAGGCAAGGAGGATACGTCGCTGCATACGTTCTTGCACGACCAACTACCAAATATAAACCTACAACGCACTGGCTGATGTTTTCTCTCTTTCCTTTTGTTCTTCCAGATAGAGAAAAATGATGTAATCCGTCTATAAATATGCACTCAACAAGCCACAGCAGAAGAGCCACCACCTTGCAAAATCTTTGTAGAAGGAAAGAAAAGGGCAGATTTTAACATTTCAAGCTCTTCGTCAAATGGACAGGTACTACTCCCTTCCACTACTCCTGAAAAATTATTGTAACCGGTTCGATACGATCTATTTCAGGGAGAATGGGAACCCTTGTGTCTTGTTCTCATCTTTGTGTTCATTTTTGTAGGGTCGCGGTCGTTACGGGTGCGAATAAAGGGATCGGATTCGAGAAATGCAAGCAACTAGCTTCAAATGGAGTCTTTGTTGTATTGACTGCAAGAGATGTGAATAGAGGGAATGAGGCTATCGAGAAGCTCGCAAGCATTGGGATCTCCAACGTGGTCTTTCATCCGCTCGACGTGGTCGACGGGACAAGTGTCAATTTGCTAGCGGATTTCGTCAAGGCCCAGTTTGGAAAACTCGATATTTTGGTAAATCTATGCATAGGTCACTTGTTATATTATGCTTCAACTAGATTGAGAATAGAGCCATAAAAGAACAATGGCCTTGCAGGTGAATAATGCAGGCGTAACTGGAGTAGTCGTGAATAAAGACTTGGTTTTGACAAGAGATCAAGAGAGTTTTCTCAAGTCGGCAATACTACTATGAAATACAATTTTCATGTTATTTTTATGAGGTGATTATAGAACATATGCAACGTTCATGCGTATCTCACGCCACTTTTTACTTTCCTAGATACTTGCCTAAATACACATTTGCCCACCATTAGATAATAGCTTAGCTTTTGATCGGAAATCATTAACGTGCAAACTCAAAAATGTTAGTTTGAACATTAACCAATTTGTTTCTTGACATGAAAATGCTCCTTGCATGATGTTTGGGGCATCCATTATTTTTCCTTTTATTCCTTTTATTCATGGAAAGTAAGAGGTTTAAACTGGTTAACACCGTCGTTTTTGTCATGTAACCTTATTGCAAATTACAGGTGCGCAGGCCAAATCGACAAAAGAGTTCATTGAGGAGACCTATGAATTAGCAGAGAAATGTCTGAGGACTAACTACTATGGAGTCAAACAAGTAACTGCTGCTCTTATACCTCTTCTTCAACAATCAAATTCGGCAAAAGTAGTCAATGTCTCCTCTTCCCTTGGCCATCTTCAGGTACGTACTTAATTAGTGTAATACGCAAACGAATTTTTTCATGTTGTCGATGGAGAAAAACCACACATAATCAACTTATTATATCATCTGGTTGTTTAAAGCAATGAAAAAGGAGATCGATTGAAACTCATGACGCGAATGAAACAAATTAAGTGAGACAGATTCAAAGTATCGAACATGAAGAATGTAAAATAACCAACCATTTATAAAGTGCGCTAATATTTAACAACTTTCCAATTATTTGCCTAACAAATTGAATAATCCACGCATGCTCTTTAATTCCTCTAAAATTATTAGTTACTTGCATAGTATCTCATAAAAGATTTGTTCTTCTCCTTCTTATATTAGTTCATCCCTGGCGAGAATATCAGAGAGGAGCTCAATGATGTCGATAGCCTCACGGAAGAGAAAGTGGACGGTTTGATGTATACAGAGAGAATTTTGTTTTCGGAGAGTTTTGTGAGCCGTGAGCTTTTGTCGTTATTCCGACTTCTGAAAACTGTACTCTCTTTTGATTATAGTAGAATCTTGTCTTGCCTCGCCCGTGGACGTAGATCACGTTGTGATCGAACCACGTAAATCTTTGTGTTCCGTATTTTGTTCTTCAGCATACGTTCGCAACAGGTAGTGAGATTTCTGAAGGATATGAAGGAGGATAGGTCGGAAACTGGAGGATGGCCGATCATTTATTCTGCTTACATCGTCCCCAAGGCAACTCTCAATGCTTACACTAGAGTTTTAGCAAAGAAATACCCCGGTATCGCCATCAATGCCGTGGCCCCCGGTTTCGTCAAGACCGACCTAAACCACAACACGGGGTTTTTGCCAGTCGAGGAAGGGGCAAGAGGCCCCGTTATGGTGGCTTTAATGCCGAAAGAAGGACCTTCCAGCTTGTTCTTTGATCGGACGGTAGTGTCGACCGTTTGATCAAGATTTGGCTGAGTAGTGCAGAGAGGCTATGTCCGTTCAAACCCAAAAGCTATGTAGACACAATTTTCAATTTGTCTAATTGCATGTACGCAAGAATAAAACAAACACCATCTATGCTGAGTGATGAAAAATGGGAAAGGCAATCAACTATGCTAAGCATCATGTGACACTACGCTTTTTTCAACATTTTAAAAATGGAATCAAGTAAACCACGCAATTTTTATGCAATTAACTTCACAGACAGAAAAACTACTTTGCTGTCATTATCCTGTTTCTGAGTTGTTTAGAATCACTACTCTATAAACATCTATAAGCCGCACCAACCAGTGCTCATGAGCCACTTCGTTCAATGAGCGACAATAGGCTCCAATTATAGGATGATTGCAGGAACCTCGGATTCTGCTTGCGTAGCTTCCAGGTGAAGGAATTGCCATCACCAACTGACTCCAAGGCCTCAATCAGCGAATCGGGCTGCCATAGGAAGCAAAGATTGTCATTATGAACCAATACAAGAGTTTTCGCATTTTACACCTAAATCTTGAACTAAAGTACCACGATTTCCTTCGGTGACAAGAAAATGCGTTCAAGTGCGAAATACAGTTGATGAACTTTGGCCTCCGCAACCTGATTTCAAGTTGATCTTCTTAAGAAGTTAGAAAGCCAAAAGTGTTAGTGTTAGACGGGTAAACACAACGAAATAGAGTGTAAAAATAAGAAAGAGAAATCGAGGCACAAGATTTATTCTGATTCACCCTTACACTAGGGCTACATCAATCAGAAGATTTCACTATAATTAGCATATCCTATCTCTCTGTTACAACTCTCCATTTGCTATAGGAGCCTCATATAATATGATAAGAGTGTTGGAGTTGGCAAATACTTCAGGGACCCTTATTTCTCATACCGAGTACGCCCACGTGAGTTTAGGGAAATTGAAGTGTTATCCGATGATATGTGACCCTTGTGTGTGGAATGCGAGGGTTCGGGGGTAGCGCCCCCGACATGGGTGCCCCGCTGCCAGATCAGCGGGCGGGGATTTGGGGGCAATGCCCCCCAACGGGGATTCCACTGATGCGAGATTAAGAGATTTCGTATAGATTTATGTTTTGGGCCCGTTTGGGGCACATATATATTTTGCTCGTTTTTCTTATCATTGTAACGAGTTGAGTGGCTGTAAACTGAAAATCATATTGAAATCTCTTTGCAGGACGTAGCCCTATTCGAGGGTGAATCTGGGTAAAATTCGTGTATCGTCTATTTTTCTGTCTTCTACGTAATTGCTCTGTTTCGGTTCTCGATACATCCCTTTAAAGAGCACCCAATAATCCCAACGGCAAAGAGATTTGCTTTTGCTCCCTATAGTCACTTGGTTTAAGTACAGATATCACCAACATAGAATGTTGAGTGAGATCACTATCGAGCTAGAATAATCATATTAACCTACCTCCATGAAAATACCAAACTATGTGACCTTCTTAATACAACATTTGACAACGTCCCCAATGCGAAGTTTGGCCTGCAACAGAAAACGGTATGAGGCAGTCAACAGAAAGCAGTTACCGTTGTGAGGTGGAGCCCCAGAGAGAGAGAGAGAGAGAGAGAGAGAGAGAGAGAGAGAGAGGAAGGAAGGAGGAGGTGGTGGGGGAGTGGTACAGCCGAGGGTAGGGGGCCCTCCGCATTCTCTCGCCTGCCGGGTCACGCGATGCGATGAGTGATTTGTTGCGTGGCCAATTCATCCATATGGTTGCGCTCGTGTTTGTAGTTGCGTCACATCGTATCTTTGCTTATCTCTCTGTCACTGACATGGAGCGATTGGATTCTCTTTTAAGCAAATAAATCCATAATTCTAGACTTGTGATTGGCTATCAGATTTCTTTGAATGCATCGTAACGATTAAAGGAAGTCTAGGTCTTCATAATGTCACTAGTCCAGAAGTGCTCATCTTAGTTTGATATAAGCCGTTGCTTCTATTAACTTTTCTTAATTTTTGGCCTAGTGGTTCAGTTGACAGTTGTGTTTATCAAATTCCATCGAGTTTTCCCGAGCATGCGTGTGAATTAAACTTCATTTGAACTGTTCACCTATTGATTTCTCCCGGTCCTCACGAACTACTTGTTCTCTTTGACTTGTTCACTCTTGAGGTCCTCCCATGTCTTTCAAGTTCTTTCACTTGGCGTCAAGGATAGTTTTAATGGTGTTGAGTCATCAATAGTCACCTAGACAGAAACAACACTCGCATCTATCAAATCTCAAATCGCAAGAGATAGTTTTGTTATTATTAAAATGTTGAATATTTTTTTGTAAAACAAACAAAATAATGCTCTTTCCTTTGTTTCATATAGGAAAGTTTTGAGAAAATAGGCCACTTTATAACTGCGAATATCTTCTTGCTCCTTAGAGTGAAGACAATGGGGTGTATGCTAGTCCACATAATAACCGCGTGCAGGTGCGCGAATAATTGCGAGATTTTGGTGCGATTATTTTGGTGCACTTATTAGCCGCGGTTTAATTAGCAATAATCCCTTTATTTTTTATTTTATTTCGTAAGGTTATCTCATTAATCTTTATTAGTTGAAAGGTTTTTTTATTTATTAAATAATTTTCGAAATTATGAAAATTCGGAATTTTTTTTTGGTAAGGATGAAAAATCGGAATTTTATTTATATATATTTTTATTTTATTTTATTTTATTTCGAATTTTACTTGTGTCTTTTCAAGACAACTTTTGGAGATTATACTTGTTCAGTTTTCAATTTTTCCCGAAGGGTTGTATTTGTTCAGTTTGCAACTTCTTCCGAAGGAATATCTTTGTTAGCTTTGCAACCTTTCGTGAAGAGTTGCCTATGTTCTTTAAGACCAATTTCTATATATGTCAATTTTGGTAAGAAGGAAAATAGAAATCAATTTTCAAGTCTTTTTTCGAAAACTACAGCCATCATTTTCAATTATTTCCTAGAGAGACCCTGAAGAAATACTAGGATTGCTATCTAGTATTCTCAATTTGAGACTTTGTTATATCCTGGAGGATTTTTGCCGGTGACCATTAGTAACATTGTAGGGCAAATAAATCCCTAAGGAAAGTGATATCACGCTTCAAAGTCCGACTTGATTGCTCTTTTGATTCGAAGCCATTTATTTTTACAACATAAAATCCTCAGTATTTTTCTCAATAACTTGGGTGTCAACTCAACCCATAACAGATTAGTGGCAACTCTAAATAAATAAAATTGAATGTTTAAAACAATTCGATTTAAATCTCAAGTTGCGATTGGAATGGACTTGGGAGAGTGCGCATTAGGCAATGGCACCATCTCTTTGATGAGTAACCAGTTGTGCCTGCTTAGTAATCCATTAACTTTCACTTAGTGATTCACCTTAAGGCGAGAGGAAATAAATAGCCACTAGTCAACTACTTGACATGGAAAGCTATGTATGAGGGATAACTTACGATATTCAAGAGCACTAATGAGAGAACATTACCTTGTTCTATAATACTATTACACTTCAAAGGCTGATTTTGCCATTTGCTCCTTGAAATCATCAACGCTTAGATAAGAAAGGCGAGGATACGTCACTGCATACGTTCTTGCACGACCAACGACCAAAAATAAACCTACGACGCACTGGCTGACGTTTTCTCTCTTTCCTTTTGTTCTTCTGGATAGAGAAAAATGATGTTTTCGCCTATAAATATGCACTCAACAAGCCACAGCAGAAGAGCCACCACCTTGCAAAATCTTTGTAGAAGGAAAAAAAAGGGCGGATTTTAACATTTCAATCTCTTCATCAGATGGACAGGTATCGCTCGCTTCCACTACCCCCGAAAAATTATCGAAACCAGTTCGATACGATCTATTTCGGGGAAAATGCTAACCCTTGTGTCTTGTTCTCATCTTTATGTTCATTTCGGTAGGGTTGCCGTCGTTACGGGTGCGAATAAAGGGATCGGATTCGAGATATGCAAGCAACTAGCTTCCAATGGAGTCTTTGTTGTATTGACCGCAAGAGATGTGAATAGAGGGCATGAGGCTATCGAGAAGCTCGCTAGTAGTGGGATCTCCAACGTGGTCTTTCATCCGCTTGACGTGGTAGACAGGACCAGCATCCATTCTCTGGCGGATTTCGTCAAGACTCGGTTCGGAAAACTCGATATTTTGGTATGATCTGTGCATTTGTCACTTGTTATATATTATGTTGCAAATAGATTGATAAAAGAGCCACAAAGTGGCCTTGCAGGTGAATAACGCAGGCGTAGCCGGAGCTACGGTCAGGAATAAAGACTTGGTTTTGACAAGAGATAAAGTGAGTTTTCTCAAGTCGGCAATACTACTATGAAATACATTTTTCATGTTATTTTTGTGAGGTGATTTATAGAACATATACAAAGTCCATGCGTATCTCACGCCACTTTCTTACTGTCCTAGATACTAGCCTTAATACACATTTGCCCACCATTAGATAATAGCTTAGCTTTTGATCGGAAATCATTAACATACAAACTCCAAAACGTTAGTTTGAACGTTAATCAATTCGTTTCTTGACATGAAAATATTTCTTCTAGCATGATGTTTGGGGCATCCGTTATTTTTTCCTTCTATTCCTTTTATTCATGGAAAGTAAGAGGTTTAAACTGGTTAACACCGTCATTTTTGTCATGTAACCTTATTACAGATTACAGGTGCGCAGGCCAAATCGACAAAAGAGTTCATTGAGGAGACCTATGAATTAGCAGAAAAATGTTTGAGGACTAACTACTATGGAATCAAACAAGTAACTGCTGCTCTTCTACCTCTTCTTCAACAGTCAAATTCGGCAAAAGTAGTCAATGTCTCCTCTGGCCTCGGCCAGCTTCAGGTATGTACTTTTTCCTTTTGGTCGAATTCAGGTATGTACTTAATTAGTGTAATACGCAAACGAATTTTTTCTTCTTGTCGATATGGAGAAAAACCACACATAATCAACTTATTGTATCATCTGGTTGTTTAAAGCAATGACATAGGAGATCGATGGAAACTCATGACGTGAAAGAAAAAAATAAAGCGAGGCAGATATGAAGTATCGATCACGAGGAATGTAAAATAACCAACAGTTTATAAAGTGCGCTACTATTTAACAACTTTCCAATTATTTTCCTAACAAATTGAATAATCCACGCATGCTCATTAATTCCTATAAAAGTATTAGTAACTTTGCACATTCTCTCATTAAAGATATCTTCATCTTTTCCTTCTTGAATTAGTACATCCCTGGAGAGAATATCAAAGAGGAGCTCAATGACATCGATAGCCTCACGGAAGAGAAAGTGGACGGCTTGGTGGTGAGATTTCTAGACGATATGAAGGAGGATAGGTTGGAAACTGGAGGCTGGCCGATCATTATATCCGCTTACATCGTCTCCAAGGCAACTCTCAATGCTTACACAAGAGTTTTGGCAAAGAAATACCCCAGTATTGCCATAAATGCCGTTCACCCCGGTTTCGTCAAGACCGACCTAAACCACAACACGGGGTTTTTGCCAGTTGAGGAAGGCGCAAGAGGCCCTGTTATGTTGGCTTTAAAGCCAAAAGAAGGACCTTCCGGCTTGTTCTTTGATCAGACGGTAGTGTCGACCTTTTGATCAAGATTTGGATGAGTAGTGCAGAGAGGCTATGTCCGTTTAAACCCAAAAGCTATGTTCTATTGTATTTTTTGTTCTGTTTATTGGTAGGAGCTTCTAAAACCGCATTATAGCTATTGCACTGAGATTGGAGAGAGTGAAGATGTCAAAGAGTGGGGGAGAACGAGAAGAACAAATGTGAGCCATGCTGGTACGAGTTTTGGAATGATTTAGCACTATACAAGATGAAATGATTCATTTTGGGTCTAATCATTTGGAGTCATTTCGACTACGTATGGAATGACAATTTGGTTTAGAAATGGAATTGTACGTCTGCAAACCAATTTAATTCCTAATCTGGGTCTCAATCCGGAATCAGGATGAAAACAGAAAAAGATAGAAGCTATCCGTCCGAATACAATAATTCATATCAACCCGAGCTGTCCATGTAAGTACCATTTCCTAGGCCATGCCATCAGCTGCGACTGAGCATCAACATAGCTATGGCGTTCTCAAACTCGCCGACGCCGACTACAACAGCCACGCCATGTGTGACGTGTTTCTCAAGGAATAGGACTGCCCCATGTGCATCTTGAATGGCTCGCGACGAGGTGGCAGACTATTGTCCTTACAGTCTCCGGGGGCAACTCCAGCTTGCGGATTGCTGGATTATGTAGGAGGATGACTATTTCACCGAATTAGGTAAAGCTGTAGCTGACGAGGAGGCTGAAACTTGAATGTGAAGCATTAAGCCCCTAATTCTGTGTAGATGTACGGGAGTGACAAATGAACCCCAGTACTTTTGAACACCGGCGTAATGCATAAACATCTTGCCACTGGTAAAATAAATGACTTATGCATCCAAATGAGACCATGTAGCCAATCTTTTCAATTAACATCGCTCTCAAAGGGAACAAATTAAAAATTTGATCTTCCAATGTGAACCTAATATAGATTCTTTGAAAATTGAAGAATTTGAAGACAGTAAAAGCGAGAAAGAGAAATTGATAGTTTTATCCTTGTTGACACTTGGCGGGAAGGTCGTGACAATTCCGGTTTACCCTTAAACTAGGGTTACATTCAACAAATGATTCAACTATACTTAGCACCTCCCATTTCTATATACTTAATAGCTATTCATGGGCTAAGCCCAACTTACCAACAAAATACGGGCCCAAAAAAGGTTTCATCCCTAAATAAATTGTAATGTACTGGACCAATTTTAAAATAGGACATGGGATCCAACATAGCATCCCATGACACTTGTGTCTGGTGTATTAGTTCAGGCACGCCTTCAACCTACATAGGTAGTTAACCTCCAAACGCCTATTTGGCTATAGCAGCCTCATATAATATGATAAGAGTGTCGCGACCTAAAAAAAATTGGCGTTTCGATCTTAAGCTAATGGAATACTAGATCAATTATATTAACTAACCTAACTCGAGTTCTCCCAAACTCTATCAAATCGCAACTTAGGTCCAATTATGAACATGCAAATATTTTTAATAGGAGTCGCCACTAATCATTTAGGGTAGGTTGATTAGAAACCTAAATAAAATAACGGGAGTACTATTTTATTCCTGTGAACCAGAAATCATAGATTCGGGACTCGGTTAAGCTAAATTCCTTAACGCCCTTTCGGTACCAATTTAAAAAAAAACACTTAATTTGACAATTTGAAAAAATTCTGATTTAAAGTTCAAATGTGTAGAAATTTCTTTTTGATTTTCTTTTATTTAAATGAGAGCTAACCTATATGTAATGACGTATAAAAAATTGACATGTGATTAATGCAACATAACATGCAAACTATATGTCATGCGATGACGTGACCTATTTCTAATGACGTGCATATTATTTTTTGTATTTTTTAATGAAACTCGGAATTAAAAATGCCAATTATCTAAACATGCAATTCTAAACTAAAGAAATTAACCTATTCTAGAGCAATCTTTTTTTTGGTATTTTTTTTATGAAATTCGAAATTAAAATCAAGTAAAAAAAAATAACCGCTAAATCTTTCGAATTAAGTTTCGATCTGAAGCCTGATAGATCAACCCTAAAATTCGAGATACCCGCTATGCTATGGAAATAATTCTATCTAAAGCCTGATAGATAGATTTATTTCCACGTGTGCGGTTGCGGATTAGCAAATTTTCCTAATCGATCACATCTTGAAAAAATTTAGATATCTCAAATATCTTGGATATATTCAAAGTATTTTTGAAAATACTAAATTCTATCCAAATTTAGCAAGTAGATATCTAAAGTTTCAAAAAAGGAAATAAAATCCTAAATGGAATAATGCTTATTATCTAAATATGCAAAATAAGATATCAATAAGCACAAATCAAGCAACAAAATATTCAAATCAAATCGGAATATGATAATTCTCTGATTTGCGGATTTCTTTCCTAATTTGAATTTGCAGTGGATTGGAATTGCGGATCGGAGGTGCATAGGGAGCGGTGCGGTGAGGCAACAGCGCGGCTTGCGGCGGGGACAGCGTCGGCTTGCGGCGGTAGCGAGCGGCCTCGGGCAACTGCGGCAGTGGGAGGCGCGGCTGTGGCACAGCGGTGGTGCAGCTCCGGTGCTGTGGCAGTGGGATTATTCACGACATCTGGTGAAACCGGCAAGGAGGACCACGAGTGAAAGGTAGCCACAGGCGGAGGAGGACACCACCGAGCTTAGAGATTGGAAGTGTCGTGTATATCAGTTGATCGTGTGAATGACCCTTTTTCTTCAGCCAGAAGAGTCCGCCGCATGACTGGAAGGGTGACGAACAGCAACTGTTGAAGCTCGTCAAGACTTTAGGGACGTCCAGAGTTGACCTAGGGGAAAAAAACATAGAACTTTTCTTTTGTTGCTCGTCTCCTCCTAGTGGTGGCGTGAATAACCTTAGAGAAAAGTCCTCTTTCTATTTTTGTCTTCTCTGTATGTAATCTTGACTTTGCAGAGAGAGCTTCCGTCCTTCAATCTATGGCCATCTCCGTGAAAAACCATCCCCCTTTTTTTACTTTTCTTCTTTGATTTTCTTCTCTTCCACGCATGAGTCTTCTTCTCCTCTATTCCTTCCTCTCAATTTTTCTCCCACGCTTTCTTCTCTTTGGCCGTATGTCTTTCAATTGTGTGACTCTCCCTAAAAAAAATCAGATCTGAAAATTATAAAAGCCCCCAAATTATGAGACCTAAATACATATTTATAATGCTAACCTAAGTCAATTAACCGGGCTTTCTAGTCCTAATGGGCTTAGGCTTGGGCTTATGCTCTAATTTTTACTTAATTTCAAGTGGGCTGAATTAATGTGGGCTTTTATTTAATTAAGTATAATTGGCTAATTTAAATTCAAATTAAAACGACCGAGCCCGTTTGACTTGAGATTTTCGGCCTTTGCCTTCCGAGTGAGTCGAGTCTCGTTCAATATCCGAACTCAATTTACGTGATGAATTTTAAGCTCTCTTGCCACCGCCGATCCGATACGGAATGCAATTAATCTAAATGAACCTAAACTATATGCTATGTGATTTTGATATTTTTGTTTAGGGGTTAAAAATTTAATCCCTAATTTTCTATGTAATTAATACTAAATAATATGCCAAAATTTAGGTGTCAACAAAGAGCACCCAATAATTCGAGTGACAGAGATCTGATTTGGTTTAAGTACAGATATCACCAACATAGAATGTTGAGTGAGCTCTCTATCGAGCTAGAATAATCATATTAACCACCTACATGAAAATACCAAAGTATGTGATCTTCTTAACATTACATTTGACAACATCCCCAGTGCGAAGTTTGGCCTGCAACAGAAAACAGTACAAGGCGATCAACAGAAAGCAATTGCCGTTGTGAGGTGGAACCCCTGAAAGAGAGAGGAAGGAAGGAGGAGGTGGTGAGGGCGTGAAGCGATTGGATTCTCTTTCAAGCAAATAAATCCATAATTCCAGATTTGTGATTGCCTATTAGATTACTTTGAATGCGTACTAACGATACAAGAAAGTTTTTATCTTTATAATGTCACTAGTCCATAAGTGATCATCTCACTTTGATATAAGCCGTAGCTTCTATCAACTTTTTTAGTTTGGCCCAGTGGTCCAGTTAACACTTGTTGTGTTTATCAAACTCCATCGAGTTTTCCTAAGCACGCATGTGAATTAAACTTCCTCTGATCTGTTCACCTATTGAATTCTCCAAGTCCTCACAAACTACTATTTCTCTTTGACTTGTTCACCCTTAAGGTTCTTCCAGTGTTTCAAGTTCTTTCACTTAACGCCAAGAATAGTTTCAATAGTGTTGTGTCATCAATAGTCACCTGGACAAAAACAGCACTCGCATCTTTCAAACTACAAATCATAAGAGATAGTTTCGTCATTATTAAAATTCTCAAGATTTTTCTCAACAACTTGAGTATCTACTCGACTCATAATCGATTAGTGATAGTTCTAAATAAATAAAATTGAATGTTTAATACAATTCAATTGAAACTTCAAGTTGTGATTTGGAATGGACTTAGGAGAGTCCGCATTAGATGATGGCATCATCTCTTTAATAAATGATCATTTGTGTCTGCTTAGTAATTCACTAACTTTTCCTTAGTGATTTACCTCGAGGAAGGTCGCGATATTGTGAAAGAGACAAAGTAGGGCACTGGCTTAAGAACGACAAGAAATAAATAGCCACTAGTCAACTTCTTGACATGGAAAGCTATTTATACCTCGTCCACACATCTTATTACTAGATAACTTATTTTATTCAAAAGAGCACTAATGAGAGAAGATTGACGTGTTCTACAATTCTATTACACTTCAAAGGGTGATATTTCTTTGCCATTTGCTCCTTAAAAGAAAGTCGTCGACGCTTAGATAAAAAAAACAAAGGCGAGCATACGTCACTGCATACGTTCTTGCACGACCAACGACCAAAAATAAACCTATGACGCACCGGCTGACGTTTTCTCTCTTACCTTTTGTTCTTCTGGCTAGAGAAAAATGATGTTTTCGCCTATGAATATGCACTCAACAAGCCACAGCAGAAGAGCCATTACCTTGCAAAATCTTTGTAGAAGGAAAAAAAAGGGCGGATTTTAACATTTCAATCTCTTCATCAGATGGACAGGTATCGCTCGCTTCCACTACCCCCGAAAAATTATCGAAACCAGTTCGATACGATCTATTTCGGGGAAAATGCTAACCCTTGTGTCTTGTTCTCATCTTTATGTTCATTTCGGTAGGGTTGCCGTAGTTACGGGTGCGAATAAAGGGATTGGATTCGAGATATGCAAGCAACTAGCTTCCAATGGAGTCTTTGTTGTATTGACCGCAAGAGATGTGAATAGAGGGAATGAGGCTATCGAGAAGCTCGCTAGTAGTGGGATCTCCAACGTGGTCTTTCATCCGCTTGACGTGGTAGACAGGACCAGCATCCATTCTCTGGCGGATTTCGTCAAGACTCGGTTCGGAAAACTCGATATTTTGGTATGATCTATGCATTTGTCACTTGTTATATATTATGTTGCAAATAGATTGACAAAAGAGCCACAAAGTGGCCTTGCAGGTGAATAACGCAGGCGTAGCCGGAGCTACGGTCAGGAATAAAGACTTGGTTTTGACAAGAGATAAAGTGAGTTTTCTCAAGTCGGCAATACTACTATGAAATACATTTTTCATGTTATTTTTGTGAGGTGATTTATAGAACATATACAAAGTCCATGCGTATCTCACGCCACTTTCTTACTTTCCTAGATACTAGCCTTAATACACATTTGCCCACCATTAGATAATAGCTTAGCTTTTGATCGGAAATCATTAACATACAAACTCCAAAACGTTAGTTTGAACATTAATCAATTCGTTTCTTGACATGAAAATATTTCTTCTAGCATGATGTTTGGGGCATCCAGTATATTTCCTTTTTTTTTTCCTTTTATTCATGAAAAGTAAGAGGCTTAAACTGGCTAACACTATTATCTTTGACATGTAACCTTATTGCAGATTACGGGTCCGCAGGCCAAATCAACGAAAGAGTTCATTGAGGAGACCTATGAATTAGCAGAAAAATGTCTGAGGACTAACTACTATGGAATCAAACAAGTAACTGCTGCTCTTCGACCTCTTCTTCAACAGTCAAATTCGGCAAAAGTAGTCAATGTCTCCTCTGGCCTTGGCCAGCTTCAGGTACGTACTTAATTAGTGTAATACGTAAATGAATTTTTTTCACGTTGTCGATCGAGTAAAACCACACATAATCAACTCATTATATCATCTGGTTGGTTAATGCAATGATGAAGGAGATCGATTGAAACTCATGACGTGAAATAAAAAAAAATTAAGTGAGGCAGATTTGAAGTATCGAACATGAGGAATGTAAAATAACCAACAGTTTATGAAGTGCACTAATATTTAACCACCTTGCAATTATTTGCCCCTCAAATTGAATAATCCATGCATGCTCATTAATTCAGTTACTTTTCGTATTCTCTCATGAAAGATTTGTTCATCTTATCCTTCTTGAAATTAGAACATCCCCGGCGAGAATATCAAAGAGGAGCTCAATGACATCGATAGCCTCACGGAAGAGAAAGTGGACGGTTTGGTAGTGAGATTTCTGAAGGATATGAAGGAGGATAGGACAGAAACTGGAGGCTGGCCGATCATTTATTCCGCTTACATCGTCTCCAAGGCAACTCTCAATGCTTACACTAGAGTCTTAGCAAAGAGATACCCCGGTATCGCCATCAATGCCGTGGCCCCCGGTTTCGTCAAGACCGACCTAAACCACAACACGGGGTTTTTGCCAGTCGAGGAAGGGGCAAGAGGCCCCGTTATGGTGGCTTTAATGCCGAAAGAAGGACCTTCCGGCCGGTTCTTTGCTCGGACGGTAGTGTCGACCTTTTGATCAAGATTTGGATGAGTACCGCAGAGAGGCTATGTCCGTTTAAACACTATACAATTTAGAGTCATGGTTATTGGTAGGAGCTTCTAAAACCGCTTTTAGCACTATACAATTTAAAGTTATGCTGGTGCGGGTTTTAAAATGATTTAGCATTATGCAAGATGAAATGATTCAATTTGGGTCAAATCTTTTATATAGTCATTTGACTACGTATGGAATGACAATTTGTTCTCGAAATGGAATCGTACGTCCGCATTTAATTACTGATCTGGAGTCGAATACAATGATTCCTATCAACCCAAGCTTTCCATGTACATACCATTTCTGAGGTCATGCCATCAGCTACGAGTGAGCATCAACACGTCTATGGTGTTCTCAAACTCGCCGACGCAGGCTGCGGCAGGTGTGAAGTGTTTCTCAGGGAATAGGACTGCCATAGATGCATCTGGAATAGACATTGCTCTCAAAGGGAAGACATTACAAATTTGGTCTTCCTATGTGAACCTAATATAGATACTTTGGAAATTGAAGAATTTGAATAATCTAAATGCCATCAAACTGATTCAAAAAACGTATCTAATCCCACATACCTCACAACCAAAAAGAATGAAAAAACTCGGCTTGTCTTAGAAAGCTGCATCCGCCTAACACCTTTGGCTCTGAAAATGCAATTCCCAGTTCATATGCCCACTTCTGCTAGTACCTTGGAGGATACACTCACCAGATGAATGATATTTTCCATCAGAAAGAGAGTGATTGCAATGGACTTAGGAAAAAGGATGAGCAAGCTACTCGACTCGGTTGGTGCACATCAAAATTATGGATTTCATATCTTCTTTGTCCAACGATGCTTCAACTATTACCTACATAATATTTAGAGTTCAAGTGAGTGACACTTCACCCTGAGAGCTGACATTAATCAAAGAATGCGGGAATATAATTCAAATCATACCTCCTGTACTTTGTTTCCAGATCGAGCCAGTAATTTGTATTGATTTTCAAACATGGACGCCATATAAACCTGCACCATGGGACATCTCGCAAGGACACCATGCACTAGTTATAACCATTGATGACGTTCTTTTATTGTCTTAAAGTAGGAGTTTCATTGAAAGAAAAGCATGAAAATAGCATCCAAGCAATAAGAAGTGTTTAATATGCACACGGCGAAAAAAGAAAAAGAAAAAAAGAAAGTGTACAAAGCATTTAATGCGTTCTTTCATCAAAAGGGTAAATAGCATATATCTCCTTTCACATATGCAGGTAGAACATTAAAAAAAATTATGTGTGTACTCGTACATAGATCTGCTGCCGTTGTTTCTTTATACCATATATGAATACAGCAAAAGCACAAGAAAAAGAACCGTCTGTCCTTGGAAATCAGAAAAAGGATCTCGGATATATTAGTTCGTGCCAAGAACTAAAGCAAATGCAAGGAATATTTCGAGTTTTTAAAATCTATTTGGTCCTATGAAAGTTAGAGATGTCTTCGAGTGTGCTCAAATATCAAAAACATAAAAAATTTATGAGCGCATGAATTTGTTGTGCATCAACCTATACCATAATTTCTGCGCAACAATGACCATTATGTAACGAGCTCGAGTATGTCCATAAAGATGGGAATCCATAATATCTTTTTCAACCACAACCTTGCATCAAATAGGAACTATACATTCATTTAGACACACCTGAAATGTTGGGGCCAAACCCGGGCTCAAGAAAAAACGACCTTTTGACACAGTGTGCACTCCTTCAATCTGTTGCAGCTCCTTGATAAGTGAGTCCGCTTCAACCCACTGTTTAAGTTTAAAGCAAGCGATGAATAGTCCCACTCCATATGTTCTAGTATTATCATGTAGAGACAATATTCAATTTGCCTAATTGCATGTACACGAATAAAACAAACACCATCTATGCTGAGTGATGCAAAATGGGAAAAGGCAATCGACTAGGCTAAGCATCATGGGACCCATTGCTTCCTTCAAAATTTTAAAGAAGGAATCAAGTAAAACAGCTAATTTTATGCAATTAACTTCACAGACAGAAAAACTACTTTGCTGTCATTATCCTATTTCTGAGTTGTTTAGAATCACTACTCTATAAACATCTATAAGCCACACCAACCAGTGCTCATGAGAGCCACATTGGTTCAATGAGCGATAATAGGTTCCAATTGAAGGATGATTACAGGAACCTCGGATTCTGTTTGTGTAGCTTCCAGGTTCCCGTCAAAGGAATTGCCATCACCAACAACTGACTCCAAGGCCTCAATCAGCGGATCGGGCTGCCATAGGAAACAACAATTGTCATGATAACCAATACAAAAGGTTTCGCATTTTACACCTAAATATTTAACTAAATTACCATAATTTCCTTCAATGACAAGAAAATGCGTTCAAGCGCGAAATCCAGTTGATGAACTTTGGCCTCCACAACCTGATTTCAAATTGATCTTCTTGAGAAGTCAGAAGCCAAAAGGACCAACAGTGAAAGAGTACTTGGCAAAAATATCACATGAATAACTGGATATGCATAACCATATACACAGAACAGCTCGGGCAGCAGCCAACAGAAAATTGGCAAACTCAAGCACTCTCCAAATCAAATAAACAAGTTTTTCAAGAAATGTATATATTAGATTCACAGACTAATTTTCTGCAGAATTTGATCATGAAGAGAAAAAGCTTTCATCCCTAAATAAACTGTAAAGTACCTGACCAATTTCAAAATAGGACGTAGGATCCAACGTAGCATCCCATGACACTTCTGTCTGGTGAATTAGTGCAGGCACGCCGTCAACCTACATAGACAAACTCAAGGAGTTACCATTAAAACGACTATTTTGGTATAGCAGCCTCGTAGATAAGAGCACCCAACAATCCCAGTGGCAAAGAGATCTGATTTTGTACTATGAAGTCACTTGGTTTAAGTACAGATATCACCAAAATAAAAAAATTGAGTGAGCTCTATTTCGAGGTAGAAAAATCATATTAACCTACCTCAACGAAAATACCAAAGTATGTGATCTTCGTAATACAACATTTGACAACATCCCCAATGCGAAGTTTGGCCTGCAACAGAAAACAGTTTGAGGCCTTACTGACCAATTCTCTCATGTCAAGTACTGAACTAACATTTCAACCAGATACACTTTGATTACTCAATTATAACCAAGGATAGCAAACTACTGGAGTAAATGAAAGAGGAGCTACCCCCTTTCGAAGTATACACCAATAGTAGTATCAGTCACTCGGGATCGGAAGACTGAAACCAACAATGTTTACCAGACTACCCGCATGAGTATTCTGAACTCATGGATATCATATTTGGTACGCAAACACTGTCCACACAACAAAATTAGCACCCAACTTGGCCACCACACTGAAATACCAGCCACCAAAACACAAGAACCAGGCATTTAAAACATTGTCCATTCAAATTGGCAACCCCCTGGTAACACTCAAGGGTATATAAATATTGGCCGCCCTTTTCCACCCTTAAGCTTATCCCAGAAAAAAAGATTGTCCACATTGTTCATCTAGATAATCTTCTGTGCCAGAAATTGATTATTTTAACCGTTGCTTTAAGCAAAATGGTTAGAAAACCAAACTCGTGTGACAACCAAACAAGACCTTCGAAGCATATATGACAGGTATAACATTTATTTGTTCAGCATATCACATAACAAGTATTAAGTCTCATATTCAATTTAGGGAAGATATATGGCCAACAGATAACGAATGTGATTTTCCATATCCTTGCCTTACCATGACACTTCTTTTCTTCTCGACAATTGCCTCCTTTTCTTTGGGCTTCACAGAAAAGAGAAGCTTTCTAAACTTTCTGTCAGCCACTACCACATTAACCTTGATATTCTGCACTTTAAGGTTATAGGAGAACAGTTATTTGACATGTAAAGTAACAATTGCAACATTGGAAATTTCCAATGCATTGATACTAAATCAGACTCCTTGATACCTGTCCAACAAATGAAGACAAGAACTTGAGTTTCTCTTGGTCGTAAATCCTAAGAAGATCTTCCAATTTCGTATCTGGTGAGATTTCTTTGCTTATTGGCGGAAAGTCTTCTGGATCTAGGCCTCCACTTGTAGAACTACTTTTGTCCATAACATCATAACTTCCTATAACTCCAAAGTTTTGCCTGTACTTTGACGGGTCTAATCCCTTCTGTATTAGCCATGATTCAAATGCTAAGTACTTCCACTTGGTGGCAAGACTGCGGTATGGCAAAAATCCTATCAATGAACCAAAAGACACCTGCAGTTATTAAACCAATTTCAGGATGATCAACACAAACAAAATCAAACAAAATAGTTGCTACATGCTGATCTGCAATTCGACTCAGAAAAGAAGCAAATCAGCACAAGCAGCAGGAAGGTGTCCGCTAATGTACTTACAACAAAACCTCTGATGCTAGAGCTTAGCAACTCCACTCCTTCTCTTTCTCCCGTCTTAACAAGATGCTCAGCTCGGGTCCAATCAGCATCTTCACGGTCCTACAGCCAAGCAGAATAGCCAAATTTTTGCAGGGAACTCTCAACTCTCACTCGCCAAAAGAAAGCGTCAATTATTTATGACATATTACCTCAACTTCAGGGGTACAGACACTACCAAGTTTAAAATCATCACCATGACGGTCAAATGTTGGGGTTGATGTCTCCACTCTGTCACTATTTAAGATACCTCTAGCGCGTTCAACCATTCTACACTCAAAATGCCGTCATTCAAAAAAATTCTGATTTCAAAACATTAAACTCTTTAAAGTCAAGTATTTGGAACCGATTTAAGACACCTCTTTGGTTTCCCCTGTAGTGCGGCCGTCTTACCAAAATTGACACCAGAATCTACATGGCTCTGCTCAAGCAGCTGCGATCCTTGAAAGGACAATCATCATATTAATTCACTTATCCCGGCATAGAAAAATCAATATAGAATCTAGATCTTTACCTAAGACAATATCATCATTGGGTTCAATTCTAGAGAGAGGTACATCAGTACTTGTTGTGGATGCTTCAAATTCTCCTGTAGTTGCACTTGTCTCCCCAGATACAGATTGCAAACCTTTCTCCTCTTCATCAGCAGTGGAAAGAGCTTCAGAATAGCCAACTTGTCCATGCCTATCAGTCACAGTCTCAGGCTTCTTTATTAGTGTAAAATCATTTGCTTCAACCTTTATCTCTTCATTTCGCATCTGCAGTTCACTATTTTCACCATGAACAGATCCGGAGGCATTTGCAGGTACGACTTCTCTGGAAAGACTCCTATTGACATTAGCTGGTTCAGGCTTTCTCAACAATGTCATGTCACTGAATCTCTCCTTCATCACCGGCTGGTTGCTCATTCGTAGTGACAAGTTTCGCTTAATTCTCAACTTAGATGGCTTATCTTCAACGTCATCCTCATTAAAGACAGTCGGCTTTCTCAATATGACATCAGGAACACTACTCTTCGGACTATCTTTAGACTTCTCGGCCGATGGTGTTGGTCTCTTCGGTTCTGATACCATTGGCTTATCACTCTGGAATTTCACACCTTTTTTAGGGACAGGCCGAGCCAAATTCAAACCATCTGATGAGCTGGACGACTTACCCTCCTCCGTCCCTTCAAATGGCACCTCCTTGATATCACCCTTTTTCTTGTAGAACGATTTCTCAATTTCAAGAAAAGAAGCATCCGGATTTGCTTTCCTCCCCATTATCTGAAAAACCAAAAGGCAGTACTCTCCAATTAATTCACCACACACATATTGCCCATTAGAAGTTTAATATCTTGATTGCATAACCCTCCTACGCAATCTTACGTAAACTAATTCTTTGGCAGTACCAATTCACATAACATAGTCTTTATTGTCGACCATGTAATTAAAATGTTTCCACTCCCATTGCTCACAGAACCTCTCACAAGAAAAGTACGTAGAAACACTACTACAATAAAGGTTACTTCTCTCTCATTTGCTATCATCCGAAACAACCGCAAGTCTCATAATTTGATTGCTGAAAGCATCCACCCGCACAGAACTATAACCGCCTACAAACACGAGAGAGAAAAGCGACCTTGGCCATAGTCAATTTCGGATCTTCACCGAGCATGCGGCCGAATTTAAGCTCCATCCGGTCCCATTGATTGAGTCTCGGCGCCTCCTCCTTGGAGGCAAGAACCGCGAGCCTCTCAAACCTCCTCCGCAAACGGAAGCTTCCGGCCGCCGACCTCGTCCTCCGGAGGGGAAACGGACCGGAGATGGCAACGAGCGCCCTGTCGCCGTTGCGAGACGAAGTCGCCATGCTGGCCACAGTGGTCAGAGCAGAGGCCTCCATTACTGTGATGAGTCAAGCAAAACTCATCAGCGCACTGATACAAAAGTTTCGATTCGAACTCGAGAGGGAAGCGAAGAACGTGAAAATGGAGCGGTTTCAGAAATGAAGGTTCTGGAGATCCTGGAGATAGAACGGCTTTAGGAAGAAGATGATTCTTTTTTATCTTCTCTGGAATGGAACACGTCGCCTGTATTTTTGTTTTTTCTCTTTTTATTTTGTTTTATTTTGCTTGGAGCCAATAGCAATTTTTATTGCATGCTTTAAATTTTGGGAAAATCACAAATAGATGCACCGTTGATATCGCGAAAAACTCCAAACTGATACACATGTTATAAATTTACGCCAAAGTAACCACAAACTGATACATCTGTGATAAATTTACCCTCAATTAGTTTTCATTAAATTTTATCGCTAAATTGTTAAATTTAATGACACGTGACAGTCGATAGGTATATCAGTTTGAAATTTTACGCGCAGGTGTGCCGGTTTATGGTTTTTCGTGATATTAACTCAATTTAATGGAAACTAACGGAAGGTAAATTTGTCATAAATGTACCAGTTTGGAGTTTTTAGTGGTCAAAAAATTAATTTAAGTTAAATTTATCATTGGTGTATCAGTTTAGGTTTTTCACGGTATCCACCCATTTCTTAAAAAAAGGTTCAAACGAACCTTATTTCGATATCCGTGGCCAACTAGTTTGTTGGGGTGATTTCATAGGAGCAGTTTAGGGTAAATTTGTTATGAGTGTACCGGTTTAGATTTTTCGTGATACCATTTCAGGTGATTGCATAGGAGCACAGGATGTGGATTTGAGTTCTTGTCGACCGGTTTGCTGGGGTTTTGGATCTTGGAAAGCAAGTTAAAGAGGGGACTCAAAATTGTTGGTTGGCTGCTTATACCCGTTTGCCGGCAAGGCGGCCTCGCTTGCAGCGGCGACAACCTCATCCAGGGGCGAGGGTCATGACCCTCGCTAACTACCGGTGAGGACTTCGTGGGCGTCTGGCGCCACCAATATCGTTGCAATAACCAGGCTAGCTTGTTCTTGCGTACGGCTCTGTGGTCACTGAGGCCATTGCTTTTGTCACTCTTCCCTATTTATCTTGCCGGACGAAAAAGAAGATGAACAAGAAGAGAAGGAAAAAAAGTCCCTCTTTAGATGAAAATGCACTTGACCGATCGGAATATTTGGCCATATAGTTCGAGCTCTTATTTAAAACAAAATCCACTTTAAGCCTATGAGAAAATGATAACACTTGGGGTTCTTATTTAAAATCTTCTTGTTTTTAAGGATGAATAACAAGATCCATTTTGCTTGGAGCCAAAAGCACTTTAGGCCACTTTAAACTCTTATTTAAAATAAGGTCTACTTTAAATCCTCTTAAATATTTTTGGAGGATCAACAGCATTAATTCACAAATTTTCACAGCCATGTAAGTTAGCTGTTTACATCTTGTCGACTCATGATCATATAAATTATCCACCATTCTCGCAAATCTGGATTTGCACATCTACCTAGGCCATCAGGCATTTCATGAACAGCAAAATGCAAACAGAGGAGGTCAGAGAGGGTTTGTAGAAAGATCTCAAATTTGATACAAGAACATGAAAACAAGGTTAAACTCAATTTCAAATGCATAATCTTGATGAGCAACGAAAAAAGCTCCGAATTTCGCCATCGCCATGACTTCATCATTTCAAAGCCAATGGCTACTGTTTCTGTTCCGACTTGGGCTTGTCCTCGGGTCCTGACTCCTGCGCCTTCCGCGGCTCTTGATTGGGCGCTCCCGCTTGCTCCTTCAGTTCAGGGAGTGGCACTGCCGCGTCCCTCTTCAGGGAGGCGATCTTGTTGAGGTGGTTGTAGCTGCCCTTCTCCTTGAAGAGCTGAGCAAAGTGGTGCTTGCAGTACAAGATGCCATCCAGAGCAGCATAGGAGGATGGGGTCAAGAAGCAGCCTCCATGAGAGCACCTGAAGCAGGACTTGTGGTATGACTCTCCCTCCACCGTCAGCTGCGGAAACACTTCGACAATATGAGACCTCGGATGTTAAATTAACGGATCAATTATCAAAGCGAATGTGGTGCTATCGATGCTAACCTTTTCAAGCGGATAAGCCGTCTTCTGGCACAATGCGCATTTGTCTTGGGTACCGGAGAACCTGTGTGAAAGCTTGCTAGGAGTCCTAGACTGATGGTGACAGGACAATGGCGCATAAATACCCAATATGATGATGCATAATGAGAATGACGGGATATTAGAGAGATTCGAAAGTTGATTACCAGCGCATTCGGTTTCTGATCAGAAGACTTCCCCGCTGGTTACCATTGATAGAACAGAAATACCCCACAAAGAAGATTGTCAGGTAAGTGAAAAAATGGAACGACAAAGCGACGAGTAATGTTTTGAGTTTTTTGAAATACAGAGATCTCACATTGCTGGAATTTCTTGCCGTAGCTTCCTTTCTCCTTGAAGAGCTGCTCGAAATGAGGCTTGCAGTACAAGACTCCATCCATTGAAGAGAAACTGCTTATCTGAGAAATAAATCATGCACATCGAAAATGATTCCACATAAATCATGCGGTATCTCTAGTATCATAATGGTTACGCTTCAAACTCTTCAGAGATTGCATGACTTTTAGCGACGGGACCTTTTGAAAATAGGGCTAATTGTTTTTTCTCGTTGGATCACGGTCCTCTGACCATTGTGATACGGGAAATAAAGAAAACGAAACACCTATAATTCATGCAGGATTTCCGCGATGGCTACAAAGAGGTGAGATTGATTTCGCATGTGAACACCAAAAGAGAACATCTAAAATGATAATGATTTATACCACTAATTTGCCATTGCAGTGACTGCATTTGAAGCAGGTCTTGTGATAAGGGACTCCATCCGCTGATACCAACTCAAAGAGATGCACGGTCTTATCGCAAGCCTTGCATTTCTCCTGCGTCCCACTGAACCCCATTGTTCAACCCTAATCTGTGCCGGGAGTTTCCGACAAAATAATGCAACGTTACTCTGTTTAGCGTGAAAACATGGTCTTCAAATTTCGGAGGACTTTTAGACAAAAGAACTCAATTGTTTTCACCTTCAGCGTCGTAAAGCTTGGAAGATAGGTTGATGGGTCTGGGAGGAGTCATGAATTTCTACCATGAATTTTGGACACTTGTTTGAGGGTCCTTCTATTTTGGAACCTGTCATTGCCCTTGATTATCTAAATCAAATACGTTGACCTGGTCTGACCTGCATAAATTTAGAAGAGATGGTCCGTTCACTTCCTTCTATTTCTGTGCTGTCATAGGCCGTTTCTTTTCCCTGCGGTTCATTTTGTTTTTCCCCTTTTTTTTAGATTCAAATGCTTCTTTTGTCGTCCAACCATGTGAAATTCGATTGGAGCCCAGAAAAGAAACATGCCCCTGTGAGAATTGGAGCATATTCCACAGCAGCAAACGCCATAAGCCATGTAAAGTCTCGTCATTTGGCAAAAAAATCTCATGCCTATGAGCCTATTTTGGTTGATGGCGGGTAACCCTCGAGTCTCGACCCCTTATATATATCATATGATACAAGATTTCACAAGCCTGTATCACAAATCTTCAAACCTGTTCAAGCAAAATTGTACACACATTAACTGTACAAGCAGTCCTTGAAAAGCCTCGGATCGCCAAAAGTAGAACGTAAGCATGCTTGTACTTTCAAATAGACATTTTTCTTGAATCAATTTTGGTTGAGGAAACTCAGCTGCCGAAGCATCTGAGGATCTTCCTCGGTACATAACCGGTGGCGCGGAACTTGGCAGCTGCCTCTTGTACCTTGATGATGTCTTCACCTCGTTTTGCTTCGATCGTTACCTTCTTTATTTCGGCTTCCTTTTGAATTTCAACTAATTTGTTCTTAATTTTCTCTGCCTGCTCAGCCTTCTTCTTTTCTGTTTCCTCCTATCATTAGTGAAGAACATATCACATCAGTATTAATCTAGACCCTCCTCAATGAAATTGAATTACAAAACGGTGAAAATCGGAGTTCCAGTTCCGTTCCGCTCACATAACTCATATGGTAGGGCTAGAGAACCCCAGATGCCTGAGTACATTTTCAAATGTGGTTCAAATTTCAGTTACCTCGATTTGCTTTATCTGAGCCTCAATATAAGCTATCTGGGTGTTTTCCCAGGACCCAGTGACAGCTAGCTTTTTGTATGCCCTGTTTCAATATTTCATTCAAATCAACCAGGGCTCAATGCAAAGACGGGGCAATCACAAGTGTAGAGTCTCTTACTTGCTCTCAGCTTTGGATTTTTCACTCTCTTCCCAAGCTCTGATCAAAGCCATCCTCTTCTCTGCTTCCACTCGGGCAAGTACATCATCTGAAGAACCATAGCAACAAGTCAAATTATATGTCTGGTGATCTTACGATGATTTAGCTCACTGATCTTACAATAATGTATAACTATAGATCATCACCAGTCTGCTTAGTCATACCTCTCTCTGTGTGATCTCCTGAGCCATTCTCAACAGGATCTGTAATCTCTGCCACAAGAAACTCAATTGGGTAAGGAATAAACCGAAAACTAAATGATTGGGTATACATAACTGCAGGGAACCCCTACCAGTCTATTTAATCAACTGATGCAAAACTCTTTCCATTAACATCATCAGGTTGAGTTAGTAGGCATTATATAGTACTTAGTTGTTCTAACACTCAAGTCTTATTCAGGGGTTTGCACTCTATGCCCGAACACGCATCGTGATTGTTGATTTCGGATACTGGATTTCCTATCCTAATACCATTTTAAATTGATTATCTGACATATTTACTTAGGTGAATGTGCAGATCATGATAAGTTTACCATGGTGCCCATCGTACCAAACTTAACCTCAAATTCTATTGTTTTCAATCCTAAACGAACCCATAAAAAAAAAATAAAAGATGCAGATGAATGCATGCTAGATAATTAAAACCTCTGAAGAGAAAATTAAAGAGCAGATTACTTACCCACATCAGTCGTGAAAGCGACCTTCTTGTTGGGAGCAGATATAACGATCTTCTCCTCAGCTCCATTCTCTGGTTCTGGGGGAGCTTTTGGTGCTTCAGATCGATCAGCTTTCTTCTCCACCTCCTCTTCCATCACGTAATCCTTCAACTTAGCCACCGGTACGCACGAAAATAAGATAAAATAAAATACAAAAATGAGCAAGATTCGGAGGTGATTAACTTCAAACAATATCTTTAATTTGGGGAACAAGAGGATTCCTGGTGGAACTTGTTGAACCGGGTCATTTAAAATGAAAAGATTAAGGGTCGGGAATTGATTCAATTAGTTGTTAACTTCAAGGTTTCACCAAACATTGATGTGACGAGAGGAGTTGATGAATATAAGTTGGTGCATGCATGAAAGCGAAGCACCCTCCGACGACAGGCTCCACACATGAGGCTTCACTGTGGAATGTGTTGAGGAAAACCCCAAAAGATTTTGAAGTTGACAAAACTTTCGTAAATAACATGAAGTTACTTTTTGGTTTGGAAATTCAGACGCAGGAAAGACTCTGAAGATTTTCCAGACTCAGAAATTTTCCAGACTCTGAAGATTTTCCAGACTCAGAAAATTTCCAGACTCTGAAGATTTTCCAGACGCAGAAATTTTCCAGACTCTGAAGATTTTCCAGACTCAGAAAATTTCCAGACTCTGAAGATTTTCCAGACTCAGAAAATTTCCAGACTCTGAAGATTTTCCAGACGCAGATATTTTCCAGACTCAGACGCTGAATTATGCAAAGAACTTAACAATACAGCTAGTGATCTGGCTTGGATTTCACAAGGAAGGTTTTGATTGACTCAATCTAAAACAATTTGATTGTCAATCAAACATTATCATAACGGACTAATCTCTACTTATGGAAACCAAGATTCTGATTGTATGGGCGATCAGGATCAGCGGGATTCAGAATCTGTCATTCAACGGCTACTCAATCCTTTCTATACAAATCTGTCCAAGGTGAAGATGATCCTCTAAAGACTGTCCAACGGCTAGTTTGGAAGTGGAGGAGTATTTAAGGAGATCAACGAGCAGCAGAAGAAAAATAGATTCAAGAATCATCAAGTCCAAAGCCTGAGATTACTCCAATTCTTTCTCTTCCTTGAGCCTAACTTTAGAATCTTGAGGGTTACTTTACAGACCTGTTTGTGTGAGAAAGTCCTATTTTACACAAGAGTGATATCACTCTAGATCTGTAAAACTTCTTGATTACATAGTGAAATCCAGCCGGTAGGCTGTCAGCGTGGGAGAGTGGACGTAGGCTTATCATAAGCCGAACCACTATAAATTCTGTGTGCAGCTTCTTCATCTCTTAATCTTTTATTTTATACACTGCACATTCAACAGCACGTCCTTATAGAATCTGAATATTATTCAGACTCAAACTGTCTTTTATCATTTCCGCTTAAATTTGTTAAAATTGGTTAAGATCACCTATTCACCCCCCTCTAGGTGATCCTTGCTAGCCTCTTCAATTGGTATCAGAGCAGGTTGCTCATCTACTGAAGTGTTTTACTTCTGAGCTTACGATCTATATGGCTAGCTTTGGTGCTCCAGGTCTCATTGAAGGTCAAAGTAATAACAGACCTCCCTATTTCGATGGCAAAGATTACAGCATCTGGAAAAACAAGATGAAGGCTTTCATAAAGTCAATTGATCACATACAATGGGATGTCATCATTAGAGGAGTCAGACCAAAACCCTCTGATTCAAAAGAGAAGATGGATGAAAATATGCCAACAGACCTTCCATTATCTCAAACTGAGATATCTAAAAGAGAATCTTTAGATTCCAAAGCAATTTATTCTTTTTATTGTGCTTTAGCACCTGTTGAGTATAAAAAAATTGCTTCCTGTGAATCAGCTAAGGAAATTTGGGACACTCTCTACATCACCTATGAAGGAACAGATCGTGCCAAGGAAACTCAGATTAACATACTGCTTGGCCAATATGAATCCTTCAGAATGAAGCCTGAAGAATCTGTTGCCGATATGTATGACAGATTTACAGAAATTGTAAATGGTCTTGCGTATCAAGGACAACCAGTTCCAGATGTGATGAAAGTCAACAAACTTCTGAGAGGATTGACAAAACAGTGGGAGAACATCAAAACTTCCATCAGGGAAACTCAAAGAATCATGCCTCTCTCTGTGACCGAGTTAATTGGAACTCTTCAATCATACGAAACAGAAAAACGGATTGAAGAAAATGAATCCAGAGGTAATAAATCAATCGCTTTAAAGACTAACATTGATTCTGATGCAGATTCTGAAGACGAAGATGTCGATGATGAAGAACTAGCTCTCTTCATTAAGAAGTACAAGAGGATGAAGATCAAAGGAAGAAACCTCAAAGGAAAGAGGCCTTTTGAAAAGAAAAAGACTTCTGATGAAGTAGATAAATCAAAGGAAATAATCTGCTTCAACTGTAGAAAGCGAGGACATATCAAACCAAACTGTCCTCTTCTTAAAAAGAAGACCAAATTCGAGAAGGCAAAGAAAGCCTTAAAAGCAGAAACATGGAGTGATACAGAGTGCGAAGACAGTGATGAAGATATCTCAAACTTCTGTCTAATGGCCAACTCAGATACAGACTCAGATTCAGAATCAAACGCAAAAATTGAGATTGAGGTAAATCATTCTGAAATGCCTATTGAAGTTTCAAACTATATTGATGAATTATGTCTCGAATTCAAGGCTGCTCTTAAAAGAATCTCTTCTCTGAAAAAGGAAAATTCATCACTTAGACAACAGGAGATCTCTCAAAAAGAAAAGATTGATTTTCTTCAAAAAGAATTTCATTAACTCAAGGAAAATCGAGATTTTCTTTCCAAAGAAAATACTGCCTTGAAAAAGGAAGTTACAGAACTGGTTTCCAAATTTTCAAAGGGCTCAGAAACCTTGAAAAATATTCTTTCTGTACAGATTCCTTATTTCAACAAATCTGGTCTTGGATTTGTAAAGGAAAATAAAAGTTTAATTGATTTTCCAAAGGTCAAGGAGAGACTAAAACAAAGACCTCCTCGACAAGCTTACAAAAATCATTTCAATAAGAACTTTGTCAAACCTATTGGTCGAAGTGCCTTAAAGTGCTCAAAATGTGGAAATCCACAACATTTTGAGAATGAATGTCCTAAGGTCTGGAGACCTATTCGAAGAGACTTCATTAAGACAGCCTATACTAACCTTCAAGGACCCAAACAAGTTTGGGTACCAAAGAAAACATGAGAAGTTGTAACTTTTGCAGGTCACCACAAAGAGGAAAAGAAAGTGGTACCTGGACAGTGGATGTTCCAGACACATGACTGGAGATCCTAGTATTTTCGCTAAACTACAAAGTCTGAATGGTGGAAAAGTTTCCTTTGGAGGAAATAATAAAGGAAAAATAGTTGGAAAAGGAACTGTTGAGATTGGAGGACTTACAATCAATGATGTTTCATTGGTAAAAGGTCTCAACTACAATCTGATAAGCATAAGCCAACTATGTGATTCAGGTTTCAGAATCAACTTTCAAGAAGATATCTGTTCAGGAACAAGCAGAGACAGTTCTCAAACTTTCACAGGAAGAAGACATGGGAACATCTATCTTCTTGACGTCAACTCAAACTACACTCACTGTTTGATCTCAGTCAAAGAAGATGAAGATCTTTGGCACAGAAGACTGGGACATATTAGTATGAAGCAGATCTCAAAAATATCAAATAAGAAACTGGTACAAGGACTACCAGATTTGAGATACAGAAAAACAGAACTGTGCAATGCTTGCACTCTAGGAAAACAAGTAAGAAGTTCTTTTAAGCCTATACATCATGTTTCCACTAATCGTGCATTGCAGCTTCTTCATATGGATCTTTTTGGACCAACCAGAACACAGAGCATTGGTGGTAAGAAATACTGTCTAGTCATTGTTGATGATTTCACCAGGTTTACATGGGTATTTTTTCTTGCTCATAAAAATGAAGCTTTCTCATACTTTTCAAAGTTTGCAAGAAAAATTCAGAATGAAAAGGGTTATACTATTTCAAGCATCAAAACTGATCACGGGGGAGAATTTGATAATCAAAGCTTTTCAAACTTTTGTGAGGAAAATGGCTTTCAACACAATTTCTCTACTCCATATACACCAGAACAAAATGGTGTTGTGGAAAGGAAAAATCGCTCTTTACAAGAAATGGCAAGAACAATGTTGATTGAAAGCAAGACTCCTTCACAATTTTGGGCAGAAGCAGTGTTTACAGCCTGTTACATCATAAACAGAGTCTTTCTCAGAACAATTCTTGAGAAAACCCCCTATGAGCTTTTTAAAGGTAGAAAACCCAACATCTCGTATTTTCGTGTGTTTGGTTGTAAGTGCTTTATTCTTAAAAATCCAAATGACCGCTTTGGTAAGTTTGATGAGAAGGCAGATGAAGGTGTCTTCCTTGGATACTCAACTACAAGCAAGGCATACAGAGTCTTCAACAAAAGCTCTCAGTCAATGGAAGAAACAATGAACGTAAAGTTTGTTGAGAACATCCAGACTCAAAAAGATGAATCTGAACCATATCCCCTCATACAAGAATCTGAAATCTCTCCAAAGATTGCTGAGTCTGAAGAAGGAAGCAGAAAAGAAATAATTCAGACTCAAACCGATATTTCAGAATCTGATGAATTCCAGAAAGAAAAATTCAACAGAAACTGGAAACACAAATCCAGTCATCCAAAGAATCACATCATTGGTGATATAGAAGAAGGGATCAGAACAAGGTCAAAATACAAAGAGAACATCAGCAACCTTGCATTCATCTCAGAAATAGAACCAAAGGAAGTTGATGAAGCTTTATCAGATGAAAGCTGGATAGAAGCCATGCAGGAGGAGCTACAACAGTTCAGAATTAATGAAGTCTGGGAACTTGTGCCAAGACCCAAAAATCATCCAGTAATCGGAACAAAATGGGTTTTTAGGAACAAACTGGATGACAAAGGGAAAGTCACAAGAAACAAAGCAAGACTGGTTGCAAAAGGCTACTCTCAAGAAGAAGGCATTGACTATGATGAAACCTATGCACCAGTTGCCAGGTTAGAAGCCATTAGGCTATTATTAGCTTATGCTTGTTTCCATGACTTTAAACTTTTTCAGATGGATGTGAAAAGTGCCTTCCTAAATGGCTACATCAAAGAAGAAGTTTATGTGGAACAACCACCTGGTTTTGAAGAACCAAAGAAACCTGACCAAGTTTACAGACTCAATAAAGCTCTTTATGGTCTGAAACAAGCACCTCGTGCTTGGTACGAGAGATTGAGTAACTTCCTTCTGAAAAATGGTTTCACAAAAGGTAAAGTTGACACGACTCTTTTCATCAAGAGAAAAGGTAAGGACTTTCTATTAGTTCAAATCTATGTTGATGATATTATATTTGGATCTTCTAATGAGTTATTATGCAAGGATTTCTCAAAAGATATGCAGAACGAATTCGAAATGAGCATGATGGGCGAACTGACATTCTTTCTTAGTTTACAAGTGAAACAAACCAAGAATGGAACTTTCATTTGCCAAGAGAAGTATGCCAAGGAAATTGTCAAAAAGTTTGGTCTACAAAACTGCAAGAAAACAGACACTCCTATGTCTCAATCTTCCAAGCTGGACAAGGATGAAAACGGTAAAAAGGTTGATCAGAAAGTTTACAGAAGCATGATAGGATCTTTATTATATCTTACTGCTTCTCGACCTGACATACTTTTTAGTGTCTGTATGTGTGCGAGATTTCAATCTGATCCAAAAGAAACACATATTTCTGCAGTAAAGAGAATAATCAAATACATTGGAACATATCCAATGTTAGGTCTTTGGTACTCTAAAGACTCAGATTTTACTCTGACTGGCTTTTCTGATGCTGACTTAGCTGGTTGTAAAGTGGACAGGAAAAGTACTACAGGAACATGTCAACTACTTGGAAACATGTTGGTATCTTGGTACTCAAAGAAGCAAAACACAGTAGCACTTTCAACAGCTGAAGCAGAATATGTTGCGCTGGGGAGTTGCTGTGCACAAATTCTATGGATAAAGCAGCAACTAAGAGATTTTAAAATTGAAGATTCAAGTACTACAATCAAATGTGACAACACAAGTGCTATAAATTTGTCCAAGAACCCCGTTCTACATTCCCGTGCAAAGCATATTGAAATTAAGCATCACTTTATTCGAGATCATGTGCATAATGGTGATGTGAATATTCAATTCATTGATTCTAAGAATCAATTAGCTGATATATTCACAAAACCACTTGATAAATCTTCTTTTGAGCATATTAGAACCCAACTGTGCATCACTTATCCTTTTTCTTAAAGTATTCTGTAGACAGGAATCTTACAGACTTAACGGTTCTCGATCTGAATAATTCAGACTCGGAGGTTCTCGTTCTGAATAATTCAGACTCAATAGAAAGGTACGTTCCAAACTGTTATGGCAGGACTAACTTGGCGGGAAAATTTTTTGGCAAGATATTTTCATAGTTATTAATTATGGAAAGCAAGCCAGGTAAATATTCTATTTTATTTGATTGGTCGCTTATGCTAGATATACATATATACTCTATCTATTTAAATTCCTTTAATAACTCTTCACCGTAACTCCTTCCATTATATACCGTCTCTCACCGTAAAAACCCTATCGGCCAAATCTCTCTCAGACCGTCTCTCTCGATCATCCTTCACAGTCTCCAAACTAAAAAGATCATCTTTCTCCTCTCCTCTTCAAAATTTCCGATTTTTCTTCTGCAATCTTGTTCATCATGAAGTATAAGATGAAGTCCACAAGGATTCTCAACCGTGATTGTCAATCTACGGCCTCGCCAGAGCATATGGAAGTATCTGATACGGAGTCCGAGCAGTCAAACCCTACGGCCTCGACTCACCAGGAGCAACGTCGTTCCACGCCTCCACCAGCTACAACGGGTACAAAAGATTTTCGTTGTAAAGATATAAATCTGGTGTGGAAGACCTATGAACGTCTCAAACGGCTTAATGCCTCTGACCATCTTCTATTCGCCTGTCTAAAAGAAAACCTTTTCCGTGATGAGACTCATCTTGTTCAAGAATACACAAAGTTTCATTCTGAATCTACTGGAGAACAAGCTCATTCTACTCCTCCTCAGTCTTCCTCTCGCAAAGGGAAAGAAAAGGTCGGAGAATCATCTCAACCCCCTGAGGAATCCACTCCCGTTAGCCCTAAACCTCTCAGCTCTTCTAAATATATTATACCTGATGATGATGCAAAGTTCTACGAGACCTTTGTTATGAGAGCTGGTATTGCCTATGGATTAATAGGTTCTGGTAGTTTATTCAGAAGCACAGAGCACAATGTGTTTTACAAGATGCTTCTTGCACGAGGAGTGATGAATCACAGGAACGTTGATTTTGGCTATCTAGATCGGGCTGGATTTCCTATTTTGGATCTTTTTAATAGAATAGGCATTGCTGAATTCTGTATGCAGTCTGCCAAGGTTTATGCTGAATTAACTGCATATTTCTACTCAAATCTTTCCATTTTATCACCAAACTGGATCCAGTTCACTGTTGGTGATAATCGATATGATCTGAAAGTTGATGATCTTGCCATGATAATGGGAGCCAAACATTCAACTTTCACTCCTGTTGATGTCAGTCTTGAAGATGCTTGGTTGACAGCCTCTGGACTTCAAAAATTTTCTTCAGGATCAAAGAAGTCTATGTCCTATTCTGCCTTAACCAGAACATCTGTGATTCTTCACAAAATAATCATCAACTGTTTAAGACCCAAAGCAGCCTCCAAAACAGATATTTCGAAATCTGAAATCAAGCTTATTTGGGCAATACTCAAAGGGCAGACTTTCTCTCTACCTCACATTGTCATCTTTCACATGTATCGCACACTTCATAAGGGCAAAGGATTTCTTCCATATGGTTCTCTCATCTATTACATATTTTTGCATCTGAAAATTCCCATTCCTCATGAACTGTGTGCCACTGTGATTCCCACTATGTGTGTTGGGGAAAGAATGATTAACAAAATGAAGAACTTTGATGATGTTCGGGAGAAAATAGAAAAATCCAAAGGCAAGGAAGCTCTGCCCTCAGAAGGCAGAAAGAAGGGTGACAGGACAACAGAGGTCAAGAAAAGAAAGGAACCAGCTATGAAACAGACAGGCTCTTCAACTCCAATCAAGGTCTACAAAAAGAAGAGAAGAATCCTTCTTCAAGATGAAGAAGAAGAAGATCTTGAATCTGGAAGAACAGCTGATCCAGATATCACAACAGAGGTTCCAGAACCTGGCTCTGGAGAATCAAATTTGCCTGATCAGGCTGGTGCTCAACATAGGGCTGATACTATGCCCTCCCAAGACCAACCTGAAGAACCAGTTCATGCAGATCCTTCTGAAGTACATGCAGAATTTCAGGGGGAGATTCCACCAGAGACAGGGGGAGGATTTGAACAGCATACTCAAGAAAATGTTCAGAATCAGGCTTCAGATAATCAGTCTATCTTGACCCTTCTGCTGGAAATCAAAGAAAAACAAACTGTACTGGAGGAAGGTATGAAGAACCTTCACCGGATTGTTGAGGAAAACAATCACATTCACAAACTTCAGGCAGAAAAGGACAAGGCAGAATTACAGGAGGCTATTGCTCAGTGTTCATCAACTCTGGAGCAAGCCTTGGGTCAAAGCAACAACAAAATTGATGAAGCCGTTTCGATTCTCGAAAATTTTCAACTCATTCGAACCCCTTCCAAAAAATGACCTATTTGTTGTCCCCTTCTTCTTCAAACATTCAACAGTCTGTACTTATAATTCTTATTTCTGACATTTTGAATGATTTTCTATATATATACTGCATATTCTGCATATTACTCTTTTGCTGATGACAAAAAGGGGGAGAAATTATGCAGAAAGTGTTATACTAACACTCAAGTGTTATACTAACACTCCTTGAATTGCAGGTTGTGCAGGAACATGAGAAATACAGATATCATAAAATCTTGCTTTATATTGTATTTCATGCACTTAAAATATTTATTCAGTCAATATTATTTGAAATCTGCATGAAAGTTTTGTCACCATCAAAAAGGGGGAGATTGTTGAGGAAAACCCCAAAAGATTTTGAAGTTGACAAAACTTTCGTAAATAACATGAAGTTACTTTTTGGTTTGGAAATTCAGACGCAGGAAAGACTCTGAAGATTTTCCAGACTCAGAAATTTTCCAGACTCTGAAGATTTTCCAGACTCAGAAAATTTCCAGACTCTGAAAATTTTCCAGACGCAGAAATTTTCCAGACTCTGAAGATTTTCCAGACTCAGAAAATTTCCAGACTCTAAAGATTTTCCAGACTCAGAAAATTTCCAGACTCTGAAGATTTTCCAGACGCGGATATTTTCCAGACTCAGTCGCTGAATTATGCAAAGAATTTAACAATACAGCTAGTGATCTGGCTTGGATTTCACAAGGAAGGTTTTGATTGACTCAATCTAAAACAATTTGATTGTCAATCAAACATTATCATAACGGACTAATCTCTACTTATGGAAACCAAGATTCTGATTGTATGGGCGATCAGGATCAGCGGGATTCAGAATCTGTCATTCAACGGCTACTCAATCCTTTCTATACAAATCTGTCCAAGGTGAAGATGATCCTCTAAAGACTGTCCAACGGCTAGTTTGGAAGTGGAGGAGTATTTAAGGAGATCAACGAGCAGCAGAAGAAAAATAGATTCAAGAATCATCAAGTCCAAAGCCTGAGATTACTCCAATTCTTTCTCTTCCTTGAGCCTAACTTTAGAATCTTGAGGGTTACTTTACAGACCTGTTTGTGTGAGAAAGTCCTATTTTACACAAGAGTGATATCACTCTAGATCTGTAAAACTTCTTGATTACATAGTGAAATCCAGCCGGTAGGCTGTCAGCGTGGGAGAGTGGACGTAGGCTTATCATAAGCCGAACCACTATAAATTCTGTGTGCAGCTTCTTCATCTCTTAATCTTTTATTTTATACACTGCACATTCAACAGCACGTCCTTATAGAATCTGAATATTATTCAGACTCAAACTGTCTTTTATCATTTCCGCTTAAATTTGTTAAAATTGGTTAAGATCACCTATTCACCCCCCTCTAGGTGATCCTTGCTAGCCTCTTCAGAATGAAATGAAGTTCTATCAAGAAAGGATGTAGATCAGAGGAAGGACATGCGTTACTTTAGCCCCGCTTGATTGCTTGCCAAGTAAGCGCTAATCTTGATTAATTAGACAAGCACTTTTATAAGGTTTCGCTGTTGATGGACCGCAACTTTCTTGTTAGCAGCATCGATCGAACGATATTTGATACAAATGTTTCATATGGAATCCATAAAATGAATCGATAAGAAAAAAAGGGTGTAGTTTTCATCTGACAGTCGCTGAAATTTGGTACTTCAATTACGGTTCATTTTGAACATTTTAATTTACTTCCAACGGATGCACATTGGTTGTTTTCTGGTGGATTGCAGACCTGTCTTCTCACTCGGCAAAAGATGCATGAATAAGTGGACGCGTGAAGCTCTTCGGAAGGTAATATCTCATCACTCATGCATCTTTTTCGGGCGATCTTTTTTATTTTATTTTATGATTCCGCATAAAGTTTTCATGAGTAATCTCCTGGCAAACACTAAATCACTAGAAAACAAGAGAAAATCAAGCTATTAAAACTCTTGTCCGGTCATCCCTTCTTTATTGGAGTGTGGTTCATACTCTCCATCAACTAGAAGATATGGGGGCTACCCCAATAAGGGTCGCAAGGGACCTTCTATGTTAGGTTGTGGTTCACACTCCTCATTGACAGGAAGACACGAGAGGCCGCCTTGGCAGAGATCACAAGGGGTAGCTCCCCCCAGCCGCTAGATGACTTTTATTGTTTTGATCCATATTTTATTGATAGTTTGGACTTAATCCATGAATAGCTGCTGCATATATATAATTTTTTTCTCTTGTAATTAATAGTTGTAACAGATAAATGGAAGGAGATAATTACAGTAGAATCATCTGTTGGACATCGCTCTTGTTTAAAAATGAGCTAGGATAAATCTTGTGTTTCGATTTCTCTTTCTCACTTTTACTCTTTATTTCATTGTATTTGTACACCTAATTTTAACATCAAAAAAGTTGAGAGGGCAGAGTTAGCAATCGATCGAAAATTATTTTCTAACGCCTGGTCAATGACATGTGAACCGACCCCCACAGGGAATGCCTCGTACTTAACCAACACAAAATGTGACTTACCCTGATCGCCGTGCCAGGCCAAGGCATCACATGCCTCCAACACTCCTAGATTTGCCGCCCATATGCACTGACAATTAACCCCAGCAATCGATAAGAAATTTGTTAATCTTCTTCTCGAATTACGCAGCTTAATTTGTCTGCCGACGAAGGTCAAGGGCAAGCTCCGTTTTTCCAGATTCTGTGCACTGAGTTGGGGCACTGTATCCCACTCTAAAAATACTTGTTTCTTCACAGTCTCATCCTCTCGTCTCACATGACCTTGTCAAGTTTCGATCATTCAGAAGATAAGAAGAGATTGGATCACGGTGAGGTATTTGCTCAAGCTATCATTCCAGCAGATGGCTTTTGCTAACCCCCCAGCCTCTTAAGAACCATCGAATTGAATGCCTAATATCATGGCGGAACGAGGTCGGGGTTGGCAAGGACCGTCGATTTCCCTAGTCATTTGGTTTTTCCTATTATCCTGTCCTCGTAAACTTAAACTGCCACTGCCACTAGCTTCAAAATACTGATGACGATGTAATTATCGCTAGTTATGTCTTAATATCCAATTGAACAACTTACCTTGCCTAAAAGAATCAATCAATTAAGCTGGTGGAAAACTCATCATATTCACATCAAACGTATCCCAAAGCACAAATTTGTAAAACCATATCTAGCTGGAGAGAAAAAGAGCGGATCCTTCTTGGGGGGTACTAGAAAAGAATCTCATGTGACTTATTAGACAGTAAGAAATAGAAAATGTCTGATCCTCAGATGAAATTTTAATGCAGGAGACAGGCAGACTGAAAAAGGCCAGGAAATTCTCCTGTTCATCCCTACGCCTGTCAGGCAATGGACTATTATATACATGCCTTTACACATGTCTTCTCTCTCTCTCTCTTTCCATCAAAACCTCCAGCTTTCACGACACAAAAGTGAGTGAAAAAAGCACACTCCCGAGGAAGGCAAAACGAAAACCATTTACAGGCACCACCTTGATAACCCTGTCGCTAATTGTTTACCCCCGAAACATGGGTCCTCCTCGCCCATTGTAACACACACTCTCTCTCTCTCTCTCTCTCTCTCTCTCTCTCTCTCTCTCTCTCTCTCTCTCTCTCCTTAATATATAACGCTCCCTCGTCGCTTGCACTTCACTCAACACAAAACCTTGTCGCAAACACCTGAGTGCTCATACCCCCACCATCAAGACACTGTCGCATCCTCTCGGCAACAAACAGAAGCAAATAGTAATAATGGACGTGTTCATTCCCGAGGAGTACGTGGTGAAGCGGAGGATGGAGAGGGCGTCCGCCACTGGAAAGAAGCCGGACACAGCGGCCAGAGCTGCTGATGGAGCTGACCAGACGAACTGTCAGACGACCGCGAAGCCAACTCCGATTCATACGTTTGATAGCGACCAGTTCTTGGTCTCGGCTGTTCCCGGCGAGAGCATTGTTTTCAGCTGCTTCTCTGCTTAATGAAGGCGTACTAGAGGTGTATTGCTTGTTTTTTTAGTACAAACTACGTATGTACGGTGTATATAGAATTGTAGTACTAGTACTTAATGCAGTAAATGGAGCAGTGAGCGAGAGCTTTATCAATTCTCAGACTGCATTTAGTCGTATGGATTTGGATTAAGATTTGTTAAGATAAACAGAATTTGAAATCTTCCAAATATCCTCCGGATTGTAAAAATGTCCCATCAAATGTTTAGTGCAACCTAATATAAAATTGAAAATCTTTTAAAACCTTATTATTGAAAATCTTTTAATATCCCATCTCCATCGGGCTCCTCATATATATGATGATTCAAACCCTCTCAACCATTGTCGTCAACAAGCAATCTATGGGAAATCGGCCTCAGGAGCTTGACGACTTTCAACAGATATGACCTCTTCCTTTAAGCAAAATTCTAAACTTGACGAACTCTTAGTTCATAGTCAACCAAGAGAAAGATTGTGGAACAATGGAAGTCAAGAATGAGTTATCAACGGTAAAGAAGAGGGAGGAATTGAGAGATGATTCGGTGATGGTGGAAGCTGGAAAATCAACTAAGAAAGAGAGGGAGCCACAGTTGAGGTGATGAGCCCTAACTTTCCAAGTGAACCACGAGCAAGAGCACAAGCAAGGATACTCGAGGATGCTGGAGTGAGGGACTATCACAGTGGATGGCCACCATAGTCGTGGTGGGGTGTTGCCCATGAGAAATGCCGAGGACAGTGAGTCTCGCTTGACGTGGGTTTTCCTGGTGCATGGGAATTGTTAAGTTAATTTTTAAAATTTTATATCCGATCTACGTCTATCTCACCTCCTAGGCCAGATTTCTTATCCGACATTTTTTCCAGATGTATATGGATTTACCGAGTCCGGTGAATGTCACCAAACACCCAAACGCAATCTCAAAGTAGAGACGACCCCCTAAAGTACGTACTAATCATGTATCCCATTTTGCATTGGTAATTTTTGGCATTATCAATAATCAGTTTTGAGATTTGTCCGCTTCTTAATTTGACAATGAGGGCCTGATTCATGTTTTACTAAATTAGCGTGGATTTTTCATTGTATCCTTTGCCTCCGGTGTGATATAAATCAACTATTGCATTAAACGAGAAATAATTGCAAAAGTTTATACAGATATATATATCATTAAAAATGATGGATCCATATGGACACGGTGTGAGATCCAGTAAATTTGACGGTCCATACTCAGTTTGTTATATATACTAGTTTTGTTGATTGGATAATTTCTCATCCGTAGTGTTACTGAAAATATAACAGTAAGTTTTCCCAAGTATGGAAAATCCATTCTGACGTGGTGTGATGTATTTCCTGTTTTTTCTTTGGGATAGTGACATGGGTGATTTCTGAACCTTTCTTTCATGTTCAATGTGGTCTTTGAATTTATTCTTATTTTGTTTCATCTAATTTCAAAAATTTCAAAAATCTGCCGAATGTAGTCCTTCCGCTCAATATATCTCCACATCACATGCACCGCCACACCATTGTTTATCGGGCCAAAAAGTGAACTGGTAATTTGAGGTTTTGTGTGGTTGCATGTCGTAGGTGACATTAGGATGCATAAATAACCTGTGACTAGTTTTGGAGATGGGGTGAAGAAAAATATTGTCCAATATATATGTTGCCATTGTCCTGGTGGATCTTTTACCTTACCTTTTATATTCTTTCTTCCTTTCTTTTGTCTGATCCTCACTAAGAAAAAAAAATTAAAAAAAAGTTGACCCTGGAAAGAAAGCATAGGATCTGCGTGCGCAGTAATACAAGACTCTGGTGAATGGAATAAGGAAAGGGCCTAGAAACAGCCGACCGAGATCCCTAACTTTTGGCCTTTTGTTCATATGTTCAAACCAGTCTACCTGCAAGTGACTTAGTATATGAACCGTGTTGTTTTACTTGTTTGACCTAATATGCTCCTATGATCATGACACGTTAATCCTATAGACATTTTGGCAGTGTATCATGATTTAAAGAAGGTGAAATCACTGGCATATACATGAGCGAGAAATGGAAAATTTCCATCCTACCAAGGAAGAGGGAGATCAATACGTACATACGAACAAGTCGTTCTACCATTGGAATCTGCACGCATATTGATTGATTCCCTCCATTTGCCACATTGTGTATAATGCACATATGTTTAACCTTATACAATTTAGAAGTCTGAAAAATGAAACTCAAAAACACATAAATCAAAATTTGGGTTTAGAAAGACACGTTCCCTGTTGTGCTTTTTTCCTTACGGTGGTTTATGATTAACAAAAGTTAAGGATTCAAATGCGCTAGTGGAGCAAGTTTGAGACTAGAAAGTACAATACAGAAGGAGACCTTGGTGCTAAATACTTAAATTTCTACCATTGTGTACTAACTTCGGTGAGAAGCCTCTTATAGGTTAAGCCCTTTCCATTATTTTAATCAAGCGCAGCAAATATTGACCCTTCGCCATCACCACTGTACGGCAATATTTCTTCATCAACTTTAAACCAAAACCCTAGCGAAACCCGCTAGAAAATCAATTCCATAATGTGCATGTTTAAGGCAGGATGAGAAAATGACTATTATGTTTAGCAGAAGGAAAAATAACTTTCGTTACATCTTTCTTCTCAAAGTCAGAAGCAACATATATAACTGAAGCTGTTTCAGCTTTTGCTAATTGGTACATAAATTATATATCCAATAAAACACAGTTTTCCATATACGTCCGAGCTATGTATGAATCGCCATTACCATGTAAATGGTGGGAAGCTAAACTTACTCCAAGATCAATGCTCGGTATCGCTAGTTCCTCCCAGAGCGTCCTCGTCGGCGGTGTTCAGAGGCTCTGAGACCAAGTTGATGAGGAAGTCGAAGATGTCGGTCGCCACGACCGCCGAAACCACGTCGTCCTTGTGGAGCGTCCTCCTCTTGCCTTGCATGGTCGTCGTCCAGGACCGCCTGGTGAGTTCCTCGATGAACAGCTCGCAGGCCTTGGAGAACACGATCGGCGCCTCGCAGGAGATCATCTTCACGTCATCCCCGGACTTCTTCATGATCTTCTTGATCCTCGCGAGTGGCAGAGAGTGAGGCCCGGTTTTGCCGGATAGTCCGGATAACATCCCCGAATACATCCCGGGCTGCCTCATGACTACTCCTCCCGTCACTCGAATCGATCGCAAAATGTACGCGTGAGAGACGTTTCGCGATGAATGCGTTTATGGGGTTAAAAAGAATGGAGAGATGAGAGTACTTTGAAGTTGCTTTTGAGGGAATGATGTGAAGGAAGATGAAGAGAAGCGATTGGGGAGTGAAAAATGGAGAGAACTGTTGAGGTTTTTATAGGGAGAAGTAGTCATGTGTGAGAAAAACTGGAGATATCCTTATGGCCGGCTAGCCAGCGACGGCCGGCTGAAAATCTGATCACAACTGGTTTCGTATACGCTGGTGTTTGGAAATTTTCTGATGATGGGATCATTTTCCCGAAATGATTAAGCGACGGTTCTTTAATTTATTGTTTGCTCGTAGGCGTGCCATCATTAGTTCATTTCTATTTTCTACGAGTGCAAGCCAGTTCCCTCCCTTTACTTAAGCTCAATCTACTCTCAAATGGAGTCTATATGTCATTTATTTAATATATCTACATGTTCGTCTGGATGGAAATAAATTAAAATTACATTAACCATTCACTTCTTGATATATATCCTGTAATAAAAATGGGCTCTGATCAACACGAGAGGTCAATTTCCAACAATGTTAAAGTGGCCAAACGGGAAAATTTCAACAAGAACAAGGAATAAAACATATTATTTCTCTCATCAGCTATCCTCATATACACAAGAGTAATACTTTGAGAAATTCATTTTGGAGGGAGAAAAGGACAGCCAATCATAGTAAAATCCTTTTTATTATTCTTTTTTCAAGGATAGAACCTGTCTTTCCCTTCAAAGTGAAAACTTTTTTCTTTAAATTATTTTTAGGGAAAAGTGCACCATAAGTCCTAAAACTCATCGTGAAAGTACAATCGAGTCTTAAAACTTTTGAAAAAAGCAATCAAGTATTTAAATTTGTTGATTGATGCGATCAAGTCTCTCGGTTAGCTCCATCCAATTAAATTGACGAAAAAAGCTTATTTGGCTTTTTTTTGTTTATTATTTTTCAAAGAGGGTTACCACATTGGCTATTTTAAGTTAACCCTGAATATCCTTAGCTTGACAAAAGTCTTAAAATAAATTTTGTTTTGTTGTTTCACTCGTTGACAACATAGAAAGATCATAAACTCCCGACCTTCATTACTATATATAATAAGAATCTCCTTCACTTATGATCAATTGATCATGAACTCCCAAGCCAATTAGTTAGATGCTTCAGTTACATCTTTGATCGTCCAAGACCTTAATTATCCAAATCGAGCCCGCTTCCCATGGACGGTGTAGACACGATCGTAACGTCAAATACAAAGGGAGTAATAATCATATTAGAGGTAAAAATGTGAGGAATTAACTCATTGGGACTCGACTCCAAGAGATTATACACGAGGATAATGAGATGTTCTTGTACTTCTCAAGAACGAAACTTAAATTGCTTTCCTTTTCAATTACACTATCGCTTGAACTAATCCCTTCAAACTTATCAGGCCAACTGTTTTTAAACATCACGGAGATGATTTTTTAGAAATTAGGCACCCGATACAAGTTCAATTATCAAACCTACTAAAGCACAATCAATTCAAAAATTAACCATCTGCTCGAATTCAATTCGCTTCCTTTATCGTCTGAAAGGTGAGTGGAATATTTCACGAGCAAGTAATCTACCCACTCGAAGCGTGTCCATCTTGCTTTGTAACCGAAAGAGAATAATAGTAGAAGTGACAATCTCTAGTCTTGATCAATGCTTAAATATATTAAAACCAAGACAACAAGTAGCATTATTTTGTTGGCTCTAGACCAGGTAGCATAAGGCCAAATGAACACTATTTGCGATGGCGTTTTCCACAGAGAATAACGTACATCATAATGAAATAGTCAATTGGGGAAGATGCTTCTCAAACTTGCATTTTTAATTTGCCAATTTGAGGTTCTCAGTTCCATAAACATTACTGTTTGATTATCAAATTATAAACGACCTTCTTTCATATTCTACCGGCTATTCACAGGTAGCAATATGCCAAAAGCTCTCTGTAGCAGTGTCATGTTCTCACATAAATCTGTCCATTGTCTGTAAATTGTACCAATAACGACAACCAGTAGTTTTTGCCGATGATACTGATACATCCATTAACTTGATTTGCCTTTTTTTTTTCTTGGTAAGGTAAAAAATTTTATAACTTTTCATAAAACCAAGTACAACCTAAGGCTAAAGGCACCCATCGACCCAACTAGGATAACTTGTCTAAATGGGGTCAAAGGCCTTAGCAGGAGCTATACAACCAACACAAAAAGGAGTATACAAAGATGAAAGAAAGCAGCCTAAGTAGGAGCTGGACTAGCGGCAAAGATAGTGGTCGAGAGGCCCCAATTCCTTTGCATTCTCCGATTTGTAGGTGTGTCAGGAAAATAAAGGAAGAAAATTCTATCTAAGCTAAGCAGAAAATCATGCATCACTAGAGATACCAATTCAATTGAATTCTATTATTTATAGACTATTCTCCATAATATTGGTGGAAAAGATAGCTAATCAATATAATAATCAATTGATTTCCGCGAATATCAAGAGAAATTCACTATTTGCTACGGCGTTCGCTTACTCTCACTAAAGTTTTTCCCCATTAAAAATTAGGGTTAATATCGAAAGAAGAACTTCACAATAGATTTTATATTTTCGTCAAACCCATACCCATCTTCCACATGGTGAACCAGCATGATTTGCTCATGCATGACTTCACGTAAGACTTCTTCGTGCACTTGAAAAGTCCACCTCTAACTTTTTTTTTTTTGGTCAACAAGTCCACCTCTAACTTAAGCACGAAGAATAGTCGCTAAAAACGAGCATAAGCTTCCGCGCATGGCGCTTTCTCTCGAAAGTATAAAAACGATTAAAATGGAGATAGTGAAATGGGAAAGACAAAACTCCTACGTTATTCATATTAATCACTGATTATGTATCCCTAACCCTGATGAGTCAAGGCGAAAAGTGTCAACTTCGAACGCGGTCAATTAAACGTACTATCGAAAGCTTTGTGCGTATGGGATTCGTTGAGATCTGGCCTGAGTTTTCAGCGTTTACAATTTCAGCGAGACATCATGGATTGGCTAAAGGAATTCCGTTTGCAGAAGAAGGCATTTCTTTATGGCTTGAGGTTGCTTTCACCGAATGAATTATTATTTGCGTGTACGACGTCAACAATTCATTAATCACGATGGGTCAACAGCTATATGAATGCATTCAACCTTTATAATTAAAAAAATCTACGATTTCCGAAGGCAGCACCTAGCTCGAATTAGGTTTGTTGTTCTTTGTGCTTGGCCTCTTTGATTGTTCTTATTTATGGGTCTATTTGACATGGCTCGTGTACTATAATATGTTTGGTAAGAGTGGGATGAAATCCTCCCTTTCGGGGTAGTAATTCTCCTAAGATGAAGGGCTTGCTCATTCATGGCAATTTACCCCGTTGAATATTGAGATTTACATTCATGAAGATAAATAATTTCGGATAGTTAGAACTCTGTGCTCATGCTCTTGAATTATAAGCAAATGAAAGTGAATAATTCATTATCTACTGGAAGAAAAACACCTTAAGGCGACAAAAGAGAGTTTTTTGTGACCTTACGATCAACCAAAGGCAACAAATTAGTAAGTGTACTACCTTAGGGTCGACCAAAGGCAACAAATTTCTAAGTTTCTTGCCCTAGGTCATACTCTAAGACGACAAAATCAAAGTTTCTTCGTCTTAAGTCACATTTAAGCGACAAAATTTGTACTTTGTTGCTGTTGATCAATTAGAGTTGAGATATTTTTTAACTTATGGCAACAAACACGAAATTTCATTACCTTAGGTTGGATCTCACGTGACAAAATCATGGTTTTGTAGTGCTGCCCATCACTGCCGCCCCCTCTATGAGTTTTCGTATCAATTCTTCGTTTTTTTAAAAAATTTCTCATGATCATTGCTATGACCCCCATATTTAGGTCGTTGATTAACGAAATTCCCTCAAATGTGGTTGCGGTCGGGGCTTTAGCCACAACCGTGATCAGCTGTGACCATGACCTAATATGGGGTCGTCGTGGCCACAATCCATATATGAGGTTACAGTCGTGAACCAACCAATCCTTGTAAGCTGCCGTCCGTGACTTGATATGGAGCCGTCAAGACCACAACCCAGATCTGGGGTCACGATCGTGAACTAGCCAACCCTTGTAATTATATGTGTGTTTGGTTTATTATTTAAGCATGATCAAAAGCCATATAGTTAATTTATGTCTTCTACCGTAGCCAAGTGTCTACATCAAAGTGGGATCGACCCCAAGTAGGATGTAATTACTTGGTATGCTCGATTTTTTTATCTTGTAATTATGTTGTTGTACATCAAGAGGTCTTTGTTGGATTACATACTTGTAATATTCCTTTTTATTTACCTTTTAATAATGTTGTTAGTACACTAGTATATTTAATGAATGAAATTGTTTGTCGTGCTTATTAATATATGGTGTTGTGATATGAGTTTCATAACATAATCGTCATCAAAATAATAAAAAAATAACTATACTTAATTCTAAGTAAAAATAGACTTTATAATTAAATGTACTCAATCATTATGGGTCAACAGCTATATGCATGCCTTCACCCTATATAATTCAAATTTTCTGTGATTTCCGAAGGCAGCACCTAGCTCAAATTTGGTTTCTTGTTCTTTTTGCTTGGCCTCTTTGATTGTTCTTAGTTATGGGCCTTTCATGGTTCAAGTACTATATATTTGGTATGAGTGGGATGAAATCCTCCCTTTCGGTGGAGTAAATCTCCTAAGATGGAGGGCTTGCTCATCCATAACATTTCACCCCGTTGAATATAGGAATTTGCATTTATGAAGATGAATAATTTCGAATAGGCGGGACTCTATGCTCATGCTTCTAAATTACAAGAAAATGAAAGTGAAAAATTCATTATCGACGGGAAGAAAAACACCTTAGGGCGACAAAGGCCATATAAAGGCGACAAAATGGAGTTTTTTGTTACCTTAGGATAGATCCAAAAATGAGAAAGGCATCGAGAGAAGGATTCATATGGATTTCAAGGAATCAGGAATCAAGCATCTAGCTCCTATTATTTGCTTAGAGAATTTGTTGCATGCTTATTACATGACATTCTTATCTGGTAGCTTTTTTTTTTTTTTGGTCGAAATGCAGATATTCATTCATTCATATAAATTTTGGGATACATGGGCTAAACTGATTAGCATCAGTACAAAATAAATCCCATAAAGGTTGAGGCGGTCTAGACAGCCAGTTAACAGGAAGCGTTCCTTTTCTGTTGAACGGGTTTTTATTAAGCCCAATAAGAAAAAACTTGCACTCACCATTGGACAATTGACATGCGGAAAAATTTGGTTATAACCTATGTCCAAACACACACACGGCAGATCCAACGGTGAATGTGCACGTTCTCTATTACACTAGTAGCAGATGTAGCAATAGTTCTAATTGGGCGGAAAAGTGTCAAAAAAGTTACAAACCTATTGCATTTGTGTCAATTTAGTCATAAAACTTTTTTTTGTGCCAATTTAGTATTTCAAGCTAATTTGGGCAGATATTACCAATGTAGACATCGGCCGGCCCATGTGACATCACCGGCGCTAACGTGAACAATTTTTAATAATATTTAAATATTTTTTTGAATTTTCTGATTCTTTTTTCTTCTCTCTTTTTCCTTCTTCTTCCTATTGCTAGTGGCAATGGCCAGGTGGGCTGGTCTCGCCTAGGCAACGGTTGTCGTTGACGGGCCAAGCGAGGGAAGCCCTTGCCAGATCTAGCCTGAACAAGCCTTAACGAGGGCTCCCATTACCTGGCTGGGCCGGGCCTCGCCAGGCCAATTGATGGCGACCCTCACCCAAGTGAGGCCGACTCGTCCGACCATGGCCAATGGTCAGTCACCAGCAAAAGGAGAAAGAAAGAAAAAAAATAAAATCATAAAAAATATATAAAACATTAAAATATTATTAAAAATTATCCACTTCAGCATCGGCGGTGCCACATAGGTCGGCCGACATCCACGTTCGCAATATCCAACCCAAATTAGTCAAAATGACTGAATTGGTACTTTATCAAAGGTTTAGAACTAAATTGACACAAGAAAAAGCTTAAGACTAAATTGATATCAATGCAATAGGTTTAGGACTTTTTTGGCATTTTCCCCCAGTTAGGACTATTGCTACATCTACTACTGGTGTACCAAAGAATGTGCACATTTGCCGTTGAATCTACCGCATGTACGTTTGGACTTAGGTTATAACCAAATTTATCCGCCTGTCAATACTCCAATGGTGGGTGCAAGTTATTTCTTATTGGGCTTAATAAAAACCCGTTCAATAACCACTAGATAAGAATGTCATGTAATAAGCATGCACTAAATTCTCTAAGCAAATTGTAGGAGCTAGATGCTCGATTCCTGATTCCTTGAAATTCACATGAATCCTTCCATTGATTGCTTTCTCATTTTTGGATCGACCAGATCTAGGCCCAAAGCAGATTAATCTTTCGCGCCCCCATCAAGGTTACTCAGCTAAAGTGATTCCCATTTTGGACTGATTACTCGATGGGCCGAACGCTTGATCACTTCATGTCATGAATCACAATAACTGATCTGGTCTTAAGAAAATTGTGTGAACAAGAGAAAAGAACTCCAAAGATTTCTCTTTCAAAAGAAACGATAGATGATAAATGTCTGTAGTATCAAAGCACAAATCAATTATGCAGGTTTCCACACTCCTCTTCTCAAACTCGTTATGCCATAGCTGGCTCACAACTTGCTCACACCCAAATAGAAGCCGCACCATTACACTATATCAGAGCCGAGTCATACGCATGCAAGACTTAAAATCCCTTGAATTTCACTTTCCTAGGTACATTTTAAGAGGTAAAGAGTAATTTCATTGTACATAATTTGCAATTGAGATTTTCTGGTTGCTTTTGAGCATACTAAAATTTTGCTCCCAAAAGATAACGATTATACATACTATATGTCATTTAGATTAGAAGGATGATTGTCCAAAATCTTTGACCTATTGTATAGTGGCCAATTCAGTTCTAAACATTTTAATTATGCTAATTTAGTTCTAAACCTTTTGACGATTTGCTAATGTAGTCCACTAGTCAATCTCTTATCTCTTAATAGAGCAAAAGCAAACAACAGAACTCTTGCCCCCAAGAAACAATCCCTTTCTTAGAGACTTAAAAGACCCAGCAGTGGGTTCAATACCTTTGATCACGTGAGTCCTGTTCATTTTTGGCTGTCCTAGCATGTGACTCCTTTCCCATCTTTTCCCATGAGCAACTCGAAGCAGATCTCTTCCATCTTGCTTTTACTTTAGGAAATATGAAACGAAAGACAAATCATACGAAGTGATGTTTTCTCCTTTGGGTGTCTCTAAAAAGCTGTTATCTACAATTGGTGATGCAATGGGGTCGACTCACTTTCACATCACATGCGCACTTTCTGTTGTCTCTCATGTTGTGTTTGTGTGGGTATGTTCATGTAGCCTCATCATTGTAGATGCTATCTTTTTCTCTCTTTTCTTTCCCTTTATATTATAATAATTTGGTTAATGGATTAATTTAATGATGCTGTTAGGACTTTATACACGAGGTGATATCATGTTTTGTAGAAAGATGAAAAGGGACAGTAGCCTAGGGGAATAAGAACCACCCTCACGTGACTAAAGGCTAGGCTATGGTGCATGAAGATGTTACTTTTGGCAAAATTTCTCAAGCATGACTTGAGATGTCTTGAGAGACCTTTGGCCTTTCATGGCTTTCTATTAGTTCCTGTGTCAAGGATGATAAAAGATGACGAGGCATATGTTCAACAGGCGTCTTTGAAAAAAAACTCATTAGTGCTTGATAAAATAGAATATGATTTTTCAACAACATATTCTTACCCTGTCTAATGTCCCCCTTTATTTTCAGTTGATATGCGACATGTATATGATTGCGTAATTATTAACAAGACCTTAGAAAGGTTTATGTCTTTAAGAGATATGATGGGGAAACTGTCCTTGAGGTATCAAATGGGCCAGTGAGCTCTTCCTAATCTTGTGAAATTGGTTGAGTGGGAATAATCAAAACGGTGGACAAACAAAGTTGATTAGGGGTCCAACTCATAAGAGAGTTGGAAAGGTTTCCTAATGACGACGACCATCTTCTTACCCCCAATCTTGTCACTCCTAATTATTCACATCAGAACAATCTTTATGGTGAGAAATGTTCCCTCTTATTTTATTGTCCAAGTAAACCAGAGTAGCCAAGCATTGGATTAGCCAAAAAAACAGAAAACAAAAAAAAAAGAACATGTATGGTACTGAAGTCATGTTATCTTTCGCATGCACTCACTATGAAGAGACATAACCATGCGACCTCGGGTGTGAGCTCTATTACAAATGTTGGAGGACTAGTGATAGTGACTATATATTTACACGGCAATTAAGTATGTGGGGCTCGATTGCGTCGATGCACTTCCGACTATATCAATAGGTTATCATGATCGAATACTAAATACTACATGGGCATGAACCCCAAGATTATTGTACGTGGAAAATGTTATGATCGGAACATAATATTTGCCGCTTAGTAAAAACAAAAGAGTAAAGGATTCTCCGCATTCAAATTAAGCAATCAACCACCCACCTAACTCGAGTACCAAGTATAACAAAAACAGCAGACTTTAGTTTCACCAAACAATTAGGCCTGGCTCAAGTACCAGCCCAGATATTCAAGGTACTAGAAATAGCAGCGGTCCGTGAGCATATCGCAGTCACATGCATTATGAGCTAAGTTTGTCATGAGGATTTGCATGTGAAATCAGGAAATATTGAAGTCCTCGGGAAAGGATTATCAATCAATTCCTAATTGACTCATGATCCTAATGTCTCAATGATTAGGGAAACATTTGCATATATGGACACCCGTGAAAGATAAGGAATGACTTTTTTTAGTGAGGAATTCTTTGTGCAATGATGAAGTAAGCACGAGGCCACCTTATCATTTCCCACCATTTAGGCAGGCTTCTTGATCTTCAACATATACACATCGATCTGGTCAACAACAAATTGCTAATTTGCACACTTCCCCAACACACATGGATGTGATGTCGATCTTTGTTTTGTCAGAAACGCATGCTTTGATGGGTCCTAGGAAGCATGTGTAGTGTTCCAGAAAAGGAGGTTCTCACAGGAAAGAGGGAACAAGGTACTGTGGGGCAGGAAGAGAGATCATCATTGCCTATATAGTGAAGTGATTACAGTGCATCACATTGAGTAGGTCATAGTTAAGGAAGAAGGTTAAAAGGCTTGTATGATCCCTTCTTGATAATGAGTGAACATCTTTAATATTTGCAAACCTCTATAGATGAAACACTTTTGTAATCATTTGAAATCATATAATTTCGTTTTATATATTTTTGAACTACAGAATATATTTTATAAGTTTTGATAGAGAAGTTGATAGGTAACTTTTTGCTTGAGAGTAGTGACTGGAATAAAAAAGAGAGTTATGCATAGAAAACTATAGATATGGAAATTTTGGGAGTTAAATGTATATGCGATGTGTGATTTGCCATAACGATTCCTAACAAATTCTGTGTCAGAATAAGATTGCTCTCCGGTAGGACATGCTAGACCGGTGGTGCACAATTTTGCTAGCTGGTAACACATGCCGTTATTGTCCATATCTAGTCAACCCTTCCAAAATTATTGCTACAATCTCTCTCTCTCTCTCCCCTCTCCTTTTTTAGGGTTTTTCAATCAGGTCAACTAAGGATCATTAGCGTTTCCTAGAGCTCAAAATGAAACTAATCGGACATCTTTCTAGGAGAGAGAAGTGAAACACAAGCTAAAAGTAGAGTTAAAAGTAAGAGTGCGAGTAAAGAGAGATGAGAGAGAATCCGAGGGAGCAAGAGAGAAACAAGAGCCAAGATGTTGGTAATAGTTGTCATGTGGCTAGTGATGGCTTCGCCAAAGGTGGTGGTGTTAAGTGATGGCGACCACGCGAGCCGGGTCACACATCAAATTGATCTAATAAGTTGAGGGTGGAGATGAGTGAAGGAAATAGATGCAGGCATCTTGAGGTCGTCGAAAAGGAAATTTCGGACGGTACACGAATCCTGAGCTACGGTGAATGCAACAGTGCACCATGAAATCACACAAATCGGCCCAGGCACACCAGTTGTTTTGAGGAGGAAGCTGCCAAAAGGACAAGGCCTGTGTCCTGTCCAAGCTGCTAAAGCAGGTCGAGAATGGACCCTTGTTGTAAAGAGCAGTTAGGTTGGCAGCTGAATAAAGCTTCCGAACTAAAAAAAAAAAGTGACACAACCCCGGATGGCCTCATGAAATAAACAAATAGGTAAAGCCCCCTCATTGACAGTGACTCTCTATTACCAAAGACGACTGTCCTTTTATCAGCTCATCCACACAGAGTTAAATGCTTCTTCGACACAAAAGTGGATGCAAGCTCAGAGTTTGGTGACCCGACTCACTGCCCCGCCCGCACGCTTCGACTCACGTGGACTCTTCACGACTCGCCCTCGCTCTCTCTCACGCCCATCCCATGATACTCTTTAAAGCCAAGTAATACAGCTTCACAAGAAGAAGAAAGAAAGAAGGAAGATCACACCGCCCCTGAGTTTGGTTCTTTTCGCGTGGAAAGAAAGAATCCCGTCTTCCAAGCTAAAAATTGTTAATTATGAATGATCTTTGAAGCATATCTTTTGGTCTTAGATCTAGATGGAGGACCATTTTTTATTTAGTGTTCTTGTGAATATACGTGGTGATTATAAATGTGTATGATTAGCATGTAGACGATAAGTGAGAGTTCGGAAAGAAAAGTACCGTGGGAGCCGGAGCTTGAAAAGATTTACTAAGATAGGAGGATGTATGATCGTGATATCATTCATATGGTCATCTTTTATAAGACTTATCTGTTCCAATTAAACATGCCCGAACATGCGTTGTTTGATTGCTAACGTGTGCTTGTGTATGGAGCAAAAATATGGCAAAAGCAAAGCACCCATATCGGGTTTTTGAACTTTACAATTCTTAAATTCCATCATAGAATCGAAAGAAGCAAAAATCCCTTTAAAGAATGGCTTTTGTAAGTGGTTAAGCCCCCAATCCCTGTGCAGGTTGATTTCAAATCTATTCCCTCTGCACGTATGGGTAGCAAATCCAAGTTCTATGATCCTATGTATGATAAATCCGCACAAATCATTTCTTTGACATGAATTATAGGGAGCTATCTTGTTTTCTTCACCAGTCGAGCACTATCTCATAAATACGATCCAAATTGACTTTAAGAAAAATAAAAGTACTAATCACGCACTTAAATACTAAATACCCTCCAAGTTAAACATCATTGACGATGGATCAAGCGGCTACCAAGCAGTGGCCACCGACCCACCGAGCGTCTTTTGTCATGCTTGTTGCTCGATTTGATTTCTTTTCTAATAAAGATCCAATATAACCTACAAAATTTCATGCGAAATCTCTCTACCTCGACATAGGGTTCTTATTTACGACATGGCAATTGTTTTTTTCAATCTCGTCTCTTTGATTGACATTTCTGCATCCACCATTGAGCAGGACCGCAATTCTTTCCTCATATGTGTCTTATTCTTCTTCCATACCATACGGTTTCATACCAAACGGCAGGTGAAGCAAAGAGTAGATACCGGCGTTCGGCATGCGCGCTTGTATTTTATATCCAAGAGCATATGCTTGCTGATGAAAAACTCTGCAGATTTGTTGCAGAAAGACAAAAATGTAGAGGCCCAGTACGTGAAGACGCAGGAGCTTGTTGCACCAAGAAATATTTAATGATTTTCTTGTCGGGTGTGTATTACCTAAAAACCATATAATTATAAAAAGAAAGATAGGTGGTGGTGAAATTAAATTATTTGAAGAATGGTTGCTTTTGTTCCATTGCTTTTGTCCGACCCCCCATTGGAAATTGCAAAGGGAACATTCGTTTGCAATAAGTTTACACAAAAGATCACAATTTCACCCAACGGTCGTTCATTTCGAAGGTTTTCCCTTTTCTTATCTTTGGTCATGTTTTTTTTTAATGTGATTAAACTTAGAAATCGATTCTAAGCCAAACGGTCACTATTACGGTGCATATTTGAGAATGTCAGCCAAACGCGTTCTAATTTGAATCATCAAATAATTTCTTGATCCTCAAAACGTGGCAAATATTTTGCTCTACCGCGTAATTTAGCGTGATTTAGTGTTGTTTTTTTGGCTAAGTCATTAATATATCGCTTAAGAGATCATCAATTGTTAATAGAGATTCGAATCACGTGAAAATAATGTTATAGAATAAATAACTAAATAAGGAAATATTGCAACCGACACATCGATTACCCTCTGATATGCAAATCGGTACTTTAAAAGTTGAATCAGTCCTTAGTAACTATGCTTAACAGGTATTCTGAAGGCACCCTTTAATAAGACCCCAGCGTTATTATCCTTGGATTCCCCTGCAAATTGATATGTCGAGACAATTTCATTATCAATTAGATCATTAGCGCCTCCTAGTTCTTGTAGTCATATCAGTCTCTCGCAGACGCACAAATGTACCAATGGCGCTTCCTTGTCTAGTTCGCCATTGAATGTGATGTCTTGGCCATTATACTGAGAAATGCATGTAGATACTTTTCTGCACAGTAAGTAATAAAGAGAATATGTCCAATTGGTATATGCTGTCGGTGGGTCCAAAACGAAATTGCCAGGCCTTGAATTTCAAGGACGCGTTTCTATTGCCACGATCTGAAAATTGTGTGGACTTGAAAGCCCCTGGGATACAGCCCCCCATGGCCAAGCCAAAATAAAATAGAAAGTATAGTCTAAAATAAAAATAAATAAATGAATACAAGATGAAAAGTGCACGGAGATCGTGAATTAGTGATAGTCCTACGTAATTGGTCTAAAATCATAGGCTGGAGTGGAATTCCATTTGTTAGAATGTCCTTCTCATGACATGATATTCTAATGAAAAGTCATCAATCATTAAGCCTAAGTTTTTCTGGTCAAACTAATCGTTGAGTTTTCGTGTGCGCTTGTATTTTCTACTTTGCCATTATAAAAGATGTCTGTCGGCAGGCAAAACTAAAAACCGAGAAACCCTAATATCGAGAGAACAAGACGGCCATAAATTTATGTAAGATCGGCATTAGATCCTCATTTAACAGCATGAAATGACAATCCCTTTTGCAGTCTTTATATCATATCGAAATCATCAATATACCGGAAAACTTCAGTAAAGATTATTTAGTTTCCGTATAATGTTATAAATTGTCCATCTCATCTCATGCATTTTTTGCTGTCAAGGGGGTTGAATATTTTCCTGATCTACCACGAGGGCAATTGAAGTTTATAAACACAATTCATCTTATAATTGCGTATTCGTACACTGGTTGATGGGCAAGGATTATTTTATTTACCTGCAATTAAACAGCAAGAGTGACAAGAAGAAAAAAACCCCAGGAAAAAAAAAGAACAAAAAGAAGAAGAAATTATGTCGTTTGCTATACCCAATTAAAAGAAAGTATATGATGAAATATGTACATAAAGGAGCTGTGGGGCATGATTACGAAAGACCCCTTTCCATAAAGACATCACTACCAAAAACCAATTACTAAAAGGGAATCCAATAAATGCAATCATCTATTATTATTGGCTCTACATGTAGATAAACATAACACATGGAATGGTCCCAAATTGAGACAATTATTTTCACCTAATTTACCATCACATTGTGTTCTGAAAATTCAGAATGACTAAATTGACAAATTAAATAATACGTTATTCTCTTGTACATGGGGGGGCTTTCCCTCTAAAAATATATATAACTTTGTTTTTCCAGCCAAATAATGAAGATAATTTCCTTCCATTTCATTTTGGTTGATAGCTAATTCCTTTGGAAGCAATATAAAAAATCGCAAAGTTGGTATCTTAACTACCCGAATCAAGCAGCTTACCTAACCTTGGTCCTTGGCCTCTCATATTCCCCTCTGTCATCTATGAAGAAACATTATATTTATACACATAAATTCATCATGTTGCTACATTAAACACTTCTTAAATAAACAAACAAATAAATAAAACCATTTCTCTTTTTTTTTTCTATATGATTGAAACCCTCTACCGCACCCTAGCCAAGCTACCAAAATACCCAAAACATATAATAAAAATGAAAATCCACAGTCCTGATTGGATGAACATAAATTAGTGAGAAATCTTGTAAGTGGGGGCAATCTTTATAATAAATGACATGTAGACCGAATTTCAAGCGTAATTTCTTGTCTGATTAAATAGAGTGAACCGACAGCGCTGATAACCATCGAAACAAGACGTTAAATTTTGACAAAAAAGCGTGTGTGTCAATTTAGGTAACTCGCAAGTGTGCCATAGGGGCAGAGTCGTCATGTGAAATGTGATGAAGATACTGTCCGCGCTGACCAAGATTAGGCACCCGCTTAAATAATACATCACTTCTCTCCAACCACAGTAGTTTTTTATTTTTCTAATTATATTATTCTATTTGCATTAAAATCCCAGAGAAGCTTCTGCTCCAGCCATTTTCCTTAATTTTTTTTTCTCTTATTGATTTCCCTTTTTCTTTAATTACCCACGTTAGATGTTCTTTTTTTTTTCCTGATCTGACAAAAAAAAGTCAATAAACCGAATAATCAAAAGAATAAAAGCGAAATAAGGAAAGTGTCATCTTTCTCAAAGGAGAGAGCTGTTAGCAGGGGAAGCCGAGCCACATTGCAGCAGAGCACGAGCTCTCACTCTCAAAGACGCCGGAGCAGAGCACATCAGATCTGCTTCTTGGATTCATTTCACTTCTCATTTCACCCTCTCTCTCTCTCTCTCTCTCTCTCTCTCTCTGTGTAAGAGAATTCAGGGGCACTGTTGCTCTGTATCTCCGTCTGCCCAATGAGCTGACAACACTCAGGATAACGGTCAATTCTCAAGCATCCAGAAGACGGTGGCGGCAAGAAGGAAAATGGTGAGTCTCCGGTGGCTCTCGCCGGAGCTTCGGTGAGTGCGGGGGCGGCGCCGGGAAGGGGATTAGGAAGATGTTCAAGCCGGCGAGATGGAGGAGCGAGAAGAACAAGATCAAGGCCGTGTTCAAGTTGCAGTTTCATGCGACCCAGGTACCTAGAAGAGAGTTCTGTTTTTTCTATATGTCCTGTTGGATATTGAGAATGTGTGAGGCTTTGTGTAAAACGAGTTTGAGCCCAGCTTGGCTTTCTTCTTCAGCATTGGGATCATTGGTCCGTTTTCTTGATTATTATAGTATGAGCTGAGTTGGGTCGGTTGGGAATTTGCAATTCCCCAGAAAGTGCGATGACAGCAGAAGTTATACTCTTTTTGATTCTTGAGGGAGTTTATTCTTGGGATTTTGAGAAGGCAGGAACTGTCTGGCCTACTGAAACCACACCAAGTCAACAATTAGAAGTCTTTGTGATTTCATCCATTTTTTTCTTGTATTTTCTTGAATCTGTCGGCGGACAAATTGCAATTTGAGAAGAAGGTGTTGTTGGATGCTATTTGAGATCAATGTGTTGGAGGACTGATGGGTTTGAATTTCGAATTTAATTTTTAGGTGACACAATTGAATGTGGATGCATTAACGGTGTCTGTGGTTCCTGGTGATGTGGGGAAGCCAACAGTGAAATTGGAGAAGGCCACAATCAGAGAGGGGAGATGCCAATGGGCCAATCCAGTTTACGAGACGGTTAAATTCGCTAGAGATCCCAAAACTGGGAAAATAAACGAAAGGATTTACCATTTTGTCGTGTCCAAGGTAATGAAATTGTTGCGAATTTCAGTTGATATGTATCTGTTGATGTCGAGGCTTCTTTAGGCAAATGGTATGTTAGAATCAATTATATGTGGAGGGTTGTTGCAGGGAGCCGCAAAATCTGGTTTCGTCGGTGAAGCTTCGGTAGATTTTGCAGATTATGCAGAGGCAACCAAGGCTTCCTCTGTTTCCCTCCCTTTAAAGAATTCAAGCATTGGTGCTGTATTACATGTTAGCCCCTCTCTCTCTCTCTCTCTCTCTCTCTCTCTCTCTCTCTCTCTCTCTCTCTCTCTCTCTCTCTCTCTCTCTCTCTCTCTCTCTCTTCTTTTTGTTTGTTGACAGAACTTCGCTTACTGAGAAAACATCTTCTGATTGTTAATAGGTTTCAATTCAGAGGCTGCAGGAAAATGTTGACAACAGGTGAATACCAGCATGATCGCTGATTTTCATTGTGACTGCCTACGTTAGCAGAGCTTGACTTTGATTGTTATATTCATGACGTTTGGGAGTGCATATGCAGAGAGGTGGAAGAAAGTGAAGATACAAAAGTTAAATTGCAAGACAGGAGCTTGAGATCCCACTTAAGCAACAGTGACAAAGACGGAAGCAATGAGAACACCAGTAGTAGTTCTGCAGAAGTACGTTCCTTTCTCATCCTACCTATGTAAACCAATTTTCATGTTCAATTTCTATTTTTCATAAAGTATAGAGAAAGAAACAACATTAAGTTTGAGTCTTTCCATGGAGCAAAGCGAATGACTGATGTTAACTTCAACTTTTTCTTAATCATAGGATGTGCCAGTCAATAAGGCCATCATCACTCAAAATGCCGAACTGAATGGTAGCTTCAGAGCCTCTAGTGGATCTGACTTAACTATTTCTAGCTCCGAGAGCAGCTCAGGAATGAACACACCTCGGGAACATAGCGTTAGCAATGCTCTTGTTCCACATGAATCTAATGGCTTTCAATCCTCCATGAGCAATATGTTACTGCCTCACGGACAGAAATGGGGTTGGTCCGCCAGTTTGGGTCACGAAGTGGTTGCTGATATGTCAGATGCCAATATGGAGGGAAAGTTAGAGATGGCTTCAGACTCTGAGATAGAAAGACTCAGAACCGAGTTAGCAGTGATGGCTAGGCAGGTGGACATGTCGGAGTTGGAGTTGCAGACTCTCAGGAAGCAAATTGTGAAGGAGAGTAAAAGGAGCCAAGATCTTTCTCGAGAAGTAGTTTGCTTGAAGGAGGGGAGAGATGCACTAAAATTGGAATGTGAGAATTTTAAGTCCTTACACAGGTCATCGGTGAAGAAGATATTGGAGTGTGAGGACGGGGACCTGCGAGCTCTCCTAGAAGAAGCTAGAGAAGAACTCGATCATGAGAAAAACCTTAATGCAAATCTCCAGTTGCAATTGCAGAAAACCCAGGAATCAAATGAGGAATTGATTCTTGCCGTAAAAGATTTGGATGAAATGCTGGAGCAGAAGAATCAGGAAGTGGGTTATCGTTTCAGCAAATTGGGATTATATGAAAATAAGGAATTCCCAAGCAAAGGTGTCTCGAGATGTGATACAGATGAAGATGAAGAACAAAAGGCATTAGAAGAGATTGTTAAAGAGCACAGAGATGCCAAAGAAACGTATCTGCTGGAGCAGAGGATCCTGGGCCTCAATAGTGAAATAGAGATCTACAGAAGAGATAGAGATGAACTAGAAATGCAGATGGAGCAGATCGCACTCGATTATGAGATAATGAAGCAGAAAAATCACGAAATTTCCTGTAAGTTGGAGCAAAGCCAATTGCAGGAACAATCAAAGATGCAGTGCGAGGGCTTGCCTTTTCGAAATACGCACGAATTAGAGAACAAGATTCAGAGCTTGGAAAACGAACTCAAAAAGCAATCTGAAGACTTGACTGAATCTGTAACCACCATTGATGAACTTCGCGCTCACATGAAGAGCTTGGAAGAAGAGCTGGAGAGACAGGCAAGAGAGTTTGAAGCCGATCTGGAAGTCATAACTCATGCCAAGGTGGAACAAGAGCAAAGAGCCATCCAAGCAGAGAGAGCCTTGCAAACGATGAAGAGGAAGAATGTTAATACCGCAGAGAGGCTTCAGGAGGAATTCAGAAGGCTATCTGAGCAAATGGCTTCAACTTTTACCGCAAATGAGAAAGTGGCCATGAGAGCCCTCACAGAAGCTGGTGAGCTGAAGATGCGGAAAATTCAACTCGATGAGATGCTTCTGAAAGCCAATGTGGAGTTGCAGTTGGTCAAGAACTCATACAAAATAGAACTCAATGAACTTTCTGATCAAATAAGAGAGAAAAAAAATCAGATCGACAACATGGCTTTGGAGATTGATGAAAAGTCCAAGCAGCTCGAAGATTGTAAGAAGCAGGGGAAGGAAGTTACAGAGAATCTACTCCACGAGATAATAACACTCAAAGCTGAGATCACAAGGCTCAATGCAGATAATAATCTCCTCTCTAAACAAGCAGGACAGGAAGACAATTTGAAGGAAGAGCTGAGACAAATGAAGAAATCAATCACAGAGGCAGAGCTGGCAGTTCAGAGAGGAAATGTGGAAAGAAATGAACTGGTGAGTGCATTAGCTTTGGTGAAGAAAGAGTTGGAGGATTCACTTGTGGAATTGAAACGCTTGAGGCTTTTGAAGGATGAGAAGGATATTACGATCTGCAAATTAGAAACGGAGCTCAAAACACTGAGAGTTCAGTGTAATGATTTGAAAAATTCGCTTGTTGAGGACAAGTCAGAGAAGGAGAATCTGAGAAAGCAAATAAACCAGCTGAAGGGAGACCTGAAAAATAAGCACAACGCCTTGATGGGCATTGAGAAAAGAGTCAAGGAAACCAATGGCCATGCGGCTATTTCTGAGGGAACAAAGAATGCAACAAGAAACAATAAAGTAGTTCCACTTGCTAGCACCAATAAAGAGGTCTCAAATCTCAAGGAAAAACTGAAGTTGCTAGAGGTTAATTCTGTGCCCTTTGCACTTGGTTGATATTTTTTCGCTGTTGTCACTGTCATTATCTAGAGCTTCAAACATTTTGACCACCTATTACAATATCAAGAGTTTGATTGAATGATTGTTTCCTTCTGATGACAATAATTACTCAGAATGAGGCGATGCATTGTGTATTTTACTTACAGTAGCTTCTGACAGGGTCAAATAAAGTTGAAAGAAGCTGCTTTGGAAGACTCGGCGAATTCTTTTCTGGTGAAGGAAGAGAGTTTCAAAAGCAAAATTGAAGAGTTGGAAAGTAGATTGGACGAACTCAATCACTTTTACCCATTTAACAAGGTGGCCATTATAAATATGACTCAACTATTTGTTGCTCATAGATTTTGGCTAGGAATTTGAGTTTTTTCCTTGTCTAAGAAAATGACGGAGACATTTTACTAGGTTTCCAACAACTCATGTCATATGAAGATAAGTTTGATAATTAAAGTATACTACCAAATTCAAAAGGTGAAAAAGATACCAGTGCTTGCGACACTATAATAAATATAGCTTCTTTTTAGTCCTGCTTAGAATTTCTTGAGCCATAATATGATTGGATCTGACTACAGAACTGCTTTATAGATTTGTTTAGCTCCATGAGATCAGATCATGCTGTACTCTAATCTTATGGTGTTTTAATTATAAATCCAGATTGCTGAAGCTACCAGAGGAATCACTCCAGAAAGTGTTTCGCCAAAAGAATCATGCTCATCCACAGAAAATGGAAACTTGACTAACAGGTCTGAATTCATGCAGCAAACTCCATATCCCTGCCAACTCTTTTTTTGTTATTCAGTAGTTGAAGAAATGCGAAGAAGTGAAAAATTATTACTTTTATAGGGAAATGGCATAATAAATCTGTTACATTCTTTACTTTTCTATGCCTCCAGAAATGATGAAGCCCTGTTGGACAGAGAAGTAAAGAAAAATGCAGCGAATGCTACAGAGGATGATAATAGTTATCTGTCAAAAGAACTGGAATCGATGAAGGAGAGGAATCAATTAATGGAAAGTGAACTAAAGGAACTGCAGGAGAAATATTCCGAGATGAGTGTCATGTTCGCAGAGGTGGAAGGCGAAAGGCAACAGCTCGTCATGACTCTGCGCAACCTCAAAAACTCCAAGAAGAATTGATTTATTTATTTTTCTCATTTCACAGAAAGATGGATAGGCATATTGTACAGTTTAAGCATGGGGATGAACATTGAGAATCCAGACATGAGCCATCAGGGTCAATAAGAGTAAACCTATGATACCTATTCTGAGTGCTGGCTTCTCTGATTGGCATTATACATCATTAGATAGGTTTTTCATTTGTTAATTTTTCTTACGGGGTAAACTCTTTTGTTTATACATAATTTGTCTGGCGTGTCACTATCCATGCAAACTTACTATTTAGGTGTATTGTTTGTATTTGTCTTGGGAAGTAATGATCAATCTATGTTTATTTGTTTTCACTCTATCACGTATCATTTCTGCTTCACTTCTGTTGTTCTGATCTCATAACCTGTACAAGGCCTTATCTTAGAACATAGGCTTTGCCCTGAAGCGAGAAAAATTCATAATTACTAATCGGAGTTCATCTTGATTGGAGTCTCGTATGTGTATTAGTATCAGAGCTTTTCTCAACCACAAAATTGAGACTGTCATCTTTTACAATAAAATGTTGTAGTTGAAGCTAATAGCATAACAAATATAGGAAATATCTAAATTCTAATCTAGTGCATTGCTGCAAAAACTGAAGTAGGAATCTTTTCATGCCCCATCTACTCATAAATTATGTGAGGCTTTTTTATTTGTTTCTGCTCTACATTGTATCTGTTGTTTTTCAGTCTGCAGTCATCACCCTAATGAAAACAGTCATGTTAATCAATATATTGAATTTTGTTGCCGTTCAAATCAGAGACAGGCCAATGGAATAGGGAATGCCTCTCTTTTTACTATATGCATTTTGAAAGACATCACAACATGTCTGAATGAAGAAAATACCGTCTTCAGGAGCATCAGCAATGTTGTATGAAATTAGATGATCTTATTACCGGGTTGCTAGAGTCAAAAGTATTAGAGAGAGAGTATATGCTTTAGAGATCACAAGTTTGATTCATTTTCATATTTTCCACTTCTTGTGTTGTTACAAAATGTACAATATTCTACAAAACCTTTCTGCCTTCCTTGTGCTTTCTAGGGGAGAAAGACTGCTCACTGGACAAAAACAAAACAGAGAGAAAGAGACCGCATAGCACGGGAGACTCGCCACTCTCAATATGTCAAAATTAGATCACATTCTCCGATGCATTGATCCGTATGCAACAACGAGAGCCATGATAAGGGAATGATCAACTTCAGGCTCCACAACCAAAGTCAAAACATCATCTCCTAGGAATACTCCAGAAGATGACTGCTTCCTCGTTCCCTGGAAAATCACAAAGAAAGGCACAATGTTTAAGAGAGATGGAAGAAGCCATTCTAGACTGAGTGTTCATTTGTCTGACCTCTGCAATCAGACCTCCTGTTCTGTTGACTATGCTGAACTCTGATTTACCAACCGTACTCTTTATGTTAAAAATTCTTGCCTGAGCCTCATCGCAGTGCACGGAAACTTGGCAGGACGATCTCCTTTTAAAGATGGGACAACCTTTTTTGACCCGAAACCAAAGTTTTCCGTCATTTGAATCCAATTCACTGCATTGGTAGCCCTCCCAGCGCCCAAAAACTCGAACTTTCTGCATTAACGTTTGTCATTAGCCTCATCCTGTGGTTCATATAGTAATTGAAGTCATCTACTTGACTTATAAGTGAAAAAAAAAAAAAAAAAAACTTAGCCTATACCCTTTGAATTATAGTGAAGAGAACTTTCCCGCGTAAATCCATGAGAAAAACTTTTCTGCTACCCTTCTTCTCATAATTGTCGATACGGTAAACGATCTCGCCTTTCTAGTTGAAAACGGTGCATCCATTTCCTTGCATGACGAGTGACTTCATCCACACCGTGAAAGCTTCTCTCTTTTGAGTCATATATGGAGAACAAGAAGCATCAGCTGTAGCAATTGGCACTAATGAATGAACCTTGGCCATCTCATCCCCTGAACTTTGGTTTTCTGTGAGAACTCTTACCACTCTTTTAAGTGTCGAAACGATAGGAGGAGGAGGCACTTTTTCGGGTTTAAATACTGGGAGAAGACAGTACCTAAGTAATAAAACGTGCTAACGGCTTCACGTTTTTGGTATGTACGCATTTATTATGGAGCTCAACGATTTGTTTATCTAATCATAAGAGTATTATAATGGTTTCCCATTTGTTGACCTTCTGGATCCGCGGAGTCTAATAGTTCAGCGGAAAATGAAGTTGGACCTATCAGTATGCAGGGGCTGTTGATGACATTGGTGACAGAGAACAACTAACTGATATACAAACACTGCTGTAACACTTTTGTGCTCTTTGCCTCGAGTTTTATAGGCATTTGTCTGCTTTCAGATCTGATTTTTTGGTGTCTAATTAGTAGAGGGCTTATGCTTATCCAAATAGAGAACATTATTAAGCTTAAGTACGCTCGCCGGGGCCAAACATGACGCGAATCGACTTTACCGATAAGCCTCAGAAGAATATCATTTTGTTTTCATCTTGAACTACCATTTATTATATCTTCAGCATAAAGTCCATGACTGCTGGGTTACTTTAGAGCCATTGAATTCTAAGCCACGGACAGTGAAGCAAGTAGTAATATCCACGTATACTTTGGAAACTGATCCACTGTTAGTCTCGTTTTAGTGATTGGAGTTCAGTGGATTTGAAACTGACATTCAAGATACAGACTCAGTAGATAATGAGTCTGAAGAAAAATACTGTATTTAGACCACCGATCTGTTCCTTAAAAATTTAAACTTTTAAAAGAACGATTTGTCTAATAACATCATATATTAGTTTTATTTCTAGCCAATTTCTATTATTTTTATTATGTCCGTTATCCCCGACATTCTTTTCTTTTTCTACTTGTTTGATGCCTCTTCAATTTGGTTAAATCTCATAGCTCATGTGTAAGCTCAACTCACACGCGACGAAGAGCATTAAGGAACGGAATATATATAATGTTAACTCGTTTCTTAATCAACTTTAACTTTTCGGGAAAAATGATAGTGGACTTAAATTTGCTTGGAACGAGTGCCCTAAATCTCATAAAAAGTTATCTAGTGTAATTCAATCCTATATTTTTTTAGAGATAAGTGCACCAGAAGTTCGAAAATTGATCATGAAAGTGCAATTGAGTTACAAAATTTTAAAAAAAGGCAATCAAGTTTTATAAAAGTGCAATTAAGTCATAAAACTTTCAAAAAATGTAATTAAGTCATAAAATTTATTAAATTAATTTAATCAAGTCCTAAAACTTATGTAGTTGGTACAATCAAGTCATAAAATTAATTAGCATCTTTTGTTTGGCAAGTTGGATAGAAAAGATTGATAGCGTCGATTTGACAAGTTTTAGGATTTGATTATATTTTATAAAAGTTTTAAAATTTAATTACACTTTCGTGATAGATTTTAAAACTTTCGACATACTTATTCCTTTTGTTTTTGTCAGAAGTCGTAAAGCTAACTTAAAAGGTGATATATAGGCAGCCCCACCCGAGCCCACTATTACCATTATATTGTGTTATGGCTGCATAACTTTAATGCTTTGAGATCTCAGGAGACTCGTCTATTCCACGAAACTTAAATAATCGAAGAATATATCAAACAAAAACAATATGTGTAATTTTTTAGATGATCAAATGATGTGTTCAGTAATCCTTTTATAAATTATCTTTACACTTATCAAACATTTCTATTTCCTATTATAAGAAAACTAAAGTTATCACATATTGCCTTTTCTTCAGCATAACATGATTATTTTGTCACTTTAAAGCAATTGCCATTCTAATTAACTCTAATCTTGTACTTCAATGCATTTTGTATGGGATTGAACCAAAGTAATTTTACGCTCTATGTTACAAAATCGATTCATGTTAATGATCATACTTAGTTCAAGATAGTCAATATACACCCTCTCTCTCTCTCTCTCTCTCTCTCTCTCTCTCTCTCTCTCTCTCTCTCTCTCTCTCTCTCTCTCTCTCTCTCTCTCTCTCCACAGCAGTTGGGCTCACCTCTCTGCAAGTAAAACAATGACACAAGCAACAATGTTAATGAAATACCGACCACGACCCTATGCATAAACAAGTGGGAGGCTTATGTTCGATCCCATCTCTTAGGGATCAAAGCGCAAAGGCCAACTGCGTTTATACCTCGTTGGTGTTTTTCTTTATTTGGTTCACTGTTGTATAGGTCAGCAATGCTTTTAGTATTATTCCCTTGACGGTGGGATAAGTGCTGCTCAAGTTTGTGACTCAATCAAACCTAAAATAAATATATAAATGGCCGAAATAAGATAAGAGTCACGTTTCATATCATCCTACATTTTAGATGTTAACACTGGATTTATCCACCTGATTAAGAAACAACAAAAATTCAAGGTAGAAACCAAATATGCAGCTGATATCACTCACATGTTTATAGTTGACAATTGATGAGCTATCCTATCCATATGATTATAAGAATGCTCGTCGGAGTGCACAAGGGACATGTGTGAGATGTGAAGTATAATGGAGTTTTTAGATTTAATTAATGCTTAAAAGATGTAGTTAATACCTTACAAAAAAAAAAGATGTAGTTAATATACTCATAAGTGTCTCATCTTATCGGCTTAATAAGTTTTACAGTGAAATCGAGTACTCCATATGAGTATGTTACTAGATTTGGGAAAATTACTAAAAAAGTCCGAAATTTATTGCATTTTTGCCAATTCAATCATCAACATTTTAATTATATCAATTAAGTTATAAATTTTTTTACATTTTGCCAATTGAATCCATTCGGCCAATTTTAGCTAGAAATTACTGACGTAAACGCTGGGCATCCTACATAGCACAATTGGCGGATGCCCAGCAATGGCCGATGTTGACATTTACAAATTTATTTTATATATTTTTTAATTTTGTTATGTTTCCTTTTTTGCTTTTCTTTTCTTCTCTTTTGCTTATTTTCTCTATTTTTATTGTGGCCAACGCGAGCATCAAAGCCCTCGCCAGCTGCTAGGGAGGGCTACAAAGCCCTCACTAACCACGAGCGAGGTATGAGGAGTACGAAGACCGAGATCCTGGAGCTGTAATCGAAGAAGTGAAGGGGGTAGAGGGAGTGGAGGTGCGACTAGAGCGGGCAATTGCGATCCCAAGAAAAATGGCAGCCGCCTTCATCATTAACAGGTTGGGAATCAAGAAAGAGGGGGGAGGAGCTGTCGTCATGCTTCATTAGAGAGGACAAGGCTCGACTTCTGAGCAAGCTCGAATGCCGGAGCTTGGCACCTGAGCTCGACCTCACCTAGATTTGCACAAGGCCATCGCAAGTGAGGTCACCTTGCCAAATCTGGTTGAGGCCAGCCTCGCCTAGATCAGGGCGAGAGCACCAAGCTCTAGCATTCAAGCTTGTTCGGAAGTTGAGCCTCGTCCTCTTTGATGAAGTGCGATGACTCCTCCTTGTCCCCAATTCTCACCCTAGCAACTGTGATAGCCGCCATCCCTCTCGGGATTGTGACCGCCAGCTCTAGTCGCACCTCTACTCGCTCTGCCCGCCTCACTTCTCTAATGACCCTAGGGTTTCCACTCACAGCTCTAGGATCTCAATCTTCCTGCTCCTCATACCTTGCCCGCAGCCAACAAAGGCGTCGCGGCCCTCACCGGTCATAGTCAAAAAAGAAAAGAAGCAAAAGAGAAGAAAATAAAAATATATATTTTTTAAAAAAAAATGGTCCACAATATCGTTGGCTAGTGCTATCCATAACATGTAGGACTTAAGCATCCATGTCAGGGATTTCCGCCCAAAATTATTCGAATAGACTCAATTAGCAAAATTTAAAAAGGTCTATAAAAAATTTGAAAACTTTTCTTCAGCAAAGCCTGGCTTATTCCGTTTGCTATATCCATGCCAGCTGTCAACGGAAATCTAGAGCCACCACACACACCTAACATGCAGCTGCGCCACAAATCCACCATGCCCAATGCTGTGCAGTGCTAGTTTCAACCATTTTCGTTGTCTGATTTCATGGCGACTGAAGATTTAGGGACATTGTTTGGATTATTTTTCAAACACAATGTGATGTTAGCAATTTGTTTCAACAAATTTATTTCATCAACTCACCTTGCATTTGAGGGGATGTTTGCAATATAATGTTATTTACTTGATCTTGCATATCTCTCAGGATTATGCATATATATCTCATTCATATCCTTGATTGGTTTATTTGGTATTATGTTTATCTTATTAAGTTATCTAACAAAGCTTATAAATAGACTCGTGTTCAATTATCATATACATCAAAATTTACAGAAAATCCACAGTCTGTCTCTACCGCATATTATTATTATTATCAACTAGGAGTATCAGCAAGATGAATGAAATTAGATGATCTTATTACCAGGTTGCTAGGGTTGAAAATAAAAGCGGTAGTGTATCTGTTTGAGTGGTCACAAGTGTGATTCATTTTCATATTTTCCACTTCTTGTGTATTACAGTTTGTACAGTATTCTTCAAGGACTCCATGCCTTGCTTGTGTTTTCTTGGGCAAAAAGACTGCTCATTGGACCCAAAAAAGAAAAGAAAAAGGAAGGCATAGTCCGGTGGACTTGCCAGCCACTCTTGCTATGTCAAGATGATCACATCCTCCGATGCATTGATCCGTAAACGGCGACGAGAGCCACGACAAGGGAATGATCAACTTCAGGCTCCATAACCAAACTCAAAACGTCATCTCCTAGGTATACTCCAGAAGATGACTGCTTCCTCTTTCCCTGGAAAATCATCCCAGAAAGGCATATTATTAGTTCAAGAAGTAGTCCGTATTAAGAGTGTTTGAAAGTCTAACGAGGCTAACCTCTGCAATCAGACCTCCTGTTTTGTTGACTATTCTGAACTCTGATTTACCAGCCATACTCTCTATGTTAAAAATATTCCGACCGTTATCGTAGTGCACAGAAACTTGGCAGGACAATCTCCTTTTAAAGATGGGACAACCTTTCTTTACGCGAAACCAAAGTTTTCCGTCGTTCACATCCTGTTCGTCGCATTTATAGCCCTCCCAGCGCCCGAGAACTCGAAGTTTCTGCATTAACATTTGTCATTAGCCTCAGCTCTATAGTTCAAATAGTAATTGAAGTAATCTAGTTGACTACCATGTGAAAAGAAACATTGCCTATACCCTGTGAATTATAGTGAAGAGAACTTTTCCGTGTAAATCCATGAGAAAAACTTTTCTGCCAGCCTTCTTTTCATAGTTATCTATGCGATAAACAATCTCGCCATTCTGATTGAAGACGGTGCACCCATTACTTTGCATGACAAGCGACTTCATCCACACCGTGAAAGCTTCGCTCTTTGGAGTCATATATGGAGAACACGAAGGGTCAGCTGTAGCAATTGGCACAAAAGAATGAACCTTGGCCATCTGATCCACTAACTTTGTTCTTCTGAGAGAACTCTTACCAAGCTTTTTTGTGTGAGAACACCACCCTTTCAAGTGTTCCCTAAATGAAAGGAGGAGGAGGCACCTTTTTCGGGTTCAAATACTCCAGAGAAGACGGTGCTCAAGTAATAGACGTGCTTGAGGCTTCACGTTTATAATATGTATGCATAAATTATGGAGATCAACGCTTTGTATGTTGAATCATGAGAGTATTATAATGGTTACCCAATTGTTGACCTTCTGGATCTGGGGAGTCTAAAGTTCAGCGGAAAATGAAGTTGCGGAGGCTGTTGTCGATGACAATGGTGACAGAGAACAATATAACTAACATACAAAACTCTGCTTTTAACACTTTTGTGCTCTTTGCATTGAGTTTTATATGCATTGTCCGCTTCCAGATCTGAACTTTTTCCTGTTTTATTAGGAGGGGGCTTATCCGAATAGAGAATTCGACCAAACTTATAAGTATGCGAGCATCGACTTTACCCATAAGCCTACTAAGTCCTAAGTAAGTGATTTTGTTTCCATCTGGGACTACCATGTGTTATCATCTCTTTAGCATCAAGAACATGACCGCTGGGGTTATTTTAGAACCAGTGATTTGTTAAGTCACCAACAATGATGCAAGTAGTAAAATTCTTCTATCCTTTGGAAACCGACCCATTGTCAGTCTCATTTTAGTGATTTAGTTCGGCGGATTCAAACTGATTTTCAAGATACAAACTCATTAGATAGTCATTAGCACAGCACATAGTACACATAGAGGCTTTGTAAAGCTTTTTTTGAAAGGTGAAATATGGCAACCTCACTTGGGCTATTATGTTGTGGCGTATTTGCGCAAACACAACTTTAATGCTTCATGCTAGTTTGACATCGCGGGAGACCCCGGGAGACTCATCTGTCAGTGCAATATACTAGGCATGAGCGATGTGGTTCAAACATCCGGTGCTTCGTGTACTCTGCTCGAAAGTCGAAATCATTCATGGGTTTATTTTTACTTTCTATATTCAAAACGATCTCTCAACTTTAAAAAAAAAGGTTCACCTTTCATCTCTAGACCATGTTGGCTTAACACATGAAAAAGTAGTTGTTATCATTGGGGAAAATTACTAAAAAAGTCATAAACCTATTGTAATTGTGTTAATTCAGTTCTAAACCTTTTTTATTTGCCAATTGAGCCTCAAACCTTTTGCATTTACGCCAATTCAATCAATCTAGCCAATTTTGACTGGAAATCGCTAACATAGATGCTGGCCTTCTTACGTGGCACTGTTAACGTTGACATAGACAATTTTTTATAATATTATAATATTTTTTCGAAATTTTTATTTGTTTTTCCTTTTTTCTCTTTCTTTTTTTTCTTCCTTTCTTCCTCGATTTGGCTAGCCACTAGCAAGGCTCAACCTCGCCAAATCTAGCAAGGTCGAGCCTCGCCTAGCCATGGCAAGGCTCACCCTCGCCAGTGGCCAACAACTGACCGGAGGAAGAAGGAAAGAAAAAATAAGAGAGAGAGAGAGAGAGAGAGAGAGAGAGAGAGAGAGAATAGTAAAAAAGAATAAATAAAAAAAATTCAAAAAATTAAAATATTGTTAAAAATTATCAATATCAGCGCTAATCGCATCACATAGGACGGTTAGCATCCATGCCAATGATCTCCAGCCAAAATTGGTAAGGTGGACTGAATTGGCACAAATGCAAAAGGTTTAAGGGTGTGTTTGGTTCAGCATTCCCAAAGGGCTCTGGGGGAATGTAAATCCCTTTAACTTAAAGCCCCTTTGGGAAATACAAATTGCATTCGGTAAAAAATTCTTTGTGAAGTTACTTTGGCCCAAATAGTGTTTGGCAAATCTTATTTTGCAAAGGGCTTTGGAATTTTTTTTATGAAAAAAAAAGCTTACCCTTCACCAGAGCCAGCAATGGGCTACGGCCGCCGGCGAGCCAGATTTGGCGCCAGCGGCTGTTGCCTAAGGTTGGGTGACCCCCAACAAGGGTCGCGTGACCCTAGGCCTAAGGTCGCGTGACCCAAGGCAACCGTCGCCAAGGACGGGTGGCCGTCGCCAAGGACGGGCGACCTTCGCCAAGGATGGGCGACCTTGCCAACGCTTCGCCATTCGATCTAGCCTCGAGCAGCTCTAACCAACCACCCTCGTCGGTCGCTCTCAGCCCAAAGGTAGATGAATAGTCATAAGGGGCAAAATTGGAATATTGAGGAATTAGTAAGGGTAGTTTGGGAAGAAAAAAATTGATTTTAGCATTAGGCAAATGCTAAAAGCTCAAAGCTAATCCGAACCAACTTTGGGCTTTCAGCATTTCCAATGCTGGCTTTCGGCCGAAAGCTCATTGGAAATGCTCGCCAAATACCTCAGCATTTCCCCAATGGGCTTTCGACCGAAAGTCCCTTGGGAATGCTGACCCAAACGCACCCGAAGACTCAATTGGCAAAAAAAAGGTTTAAAAGTGAATTAGCATAATTGCAATAACTTTACGAATTTTTTGGTAATTTTTCCATTATTATTGCTCAACTTGGTGTTTTGATTAATATATTTTCAAAACCTTTCCTTTGTTTTTTTATATAATATAAGGATGTGCATTAAAAAAAATCGATAGAACAAATAGAATGCTTTGCTACAATCCAGTTACAGAAAAGGAAGTAGCTCGACCTTAACCTCCGTAAGAGGTGCAAATTGTCCGGTCTGAGAGGTCCCGGGAAGGAAAAGTGCAGGTAGGAGTCTCTGTGACATTAGGATATCCTAATTCAAAGCTCTCATGGTCCCCTACGGGCACATATTGGCAGGATATGGCAAGCAGAAAGTGAAGTAAATAGAGAAAGATGCTTTGAGCATGTGCATAAATATGGACACAACCACTACGCACGAAAACTCATTCTCTGCTATTGTAGATTCAATTGATGTAAAAATTCAATCCCTTTTAAAAGTAATAGTTGTGACTAGAGTTGTCGAATTTAAACAATCGAAGAAAATACCGGAATAAATATTACGTTATGTACTTTATTTGATGATCAAATGATGTAGGATTGTTCGTCTTAAATTTAAATTCACTTTTACTAAAACTAAATTTATCGATGTTTGTTTTCCCTTTTAACTTGACACGATGGTTTTGCCACTTTAAAACAATCATCATTCTTTAATTAAGTTAGATTAACTCTAATGTTGTACTTCAATGTATTTTTTGGTCGGAGCTCTCTAAACTATTGTATCGATGTATTTGTATTTGTTCGTTCTAGCACATATAATGTATCGATTTTACTTATATTTATAAGCATAAATATCTTCTCATTCTCAATTTTTACTACTTAGTAGACAAGTACGACATTCATGACTATTTAACATTTCAAAAATTCTTCTGTCGTAATTTTTTTGGAAAAATGCAAACATTTGTTTCTATCTTTATTGAATTGAATGCATTTAATGTCCAAAAGCCACTTTTACCATAATAAATTAGATATTCAATGATCCCTTTCACTTTTTGACAAAGTTCAAAATAGTCCATGTATTTTCCCCCGGTCCCGCCACCCTCCATAGCCAACTCTATTTCTCTTCTCCATCCAATCTGATACATAATTATTAACGAAGTACCGACCATGCCCATGTATTTTCGAATATTTTTCCAAAAATCATCGCATATATGCTCACAAAAATAAATGAACAAAAAAAATCACCGTTCACCAATTATTTCAACCGATACAAAATATCAATTTTAAAAAAACGTCTTTCAAATCATTTAATTTTCGCAAAATAAACTAAGCATTAAACAAATGGGAGGCTTGAGTTCGATCTCATCGCTATGGAATCAAAGCGCAAAGGCCAACAACGTTTGAGCCACGTAGTTCTCTGTCTATATTTGGTTTACTGTTCTGTATGTCAGCAATGTTTTTAGTATGACGATCGGATGGTGGCTGCTAAAGTTCATGACTCGACCAAACCTAAAATAACTCACCGACCGTCGAGAAAAGAATCACGTTTCGCATCTTTTCATATTTAAGATGTTAAGACTGATCTATCCACCTGATTAAGAAACGCCAGAAATTCAAGGTAGAAACCAAAACCATAGTCAATCCGCAGTAATGTCGCTTGCATGTTTACTGCAGATGATTCATGTATCAAATATCTAAATTTGATCCTATCAACGATGCAAGAAAATAATGAAAATTCGCACAACACAAGAATTTACGTGGTTCAGCAAGGAAGATGTTCCGCCTGCCTACGTCCATGAAAAGAAGAGATCCGTTTCATTAATAACGTAGAAAAGTGTACAGCCACTCTTTTTCACCCACTGCCTCTATTCTAGAGACCCGTTTCGTCCTAAATATATATAGTGAAACCCTACATGACACAAATTACAAAGTTGCCCACATAATCTAAAATATTTAGCGACCCTCGCTGAGACGGCCCCCCCGAACCCCCGCCCACTCACCGGGGAGTGGAACCCTTCTACTGTCCAGTCGTTAGGGGACTTTTCAGAACCGCCTTATAATCTCTTGGATAACAAAATATAATACATCAACCTCAACATCATGGACAAGCCTAATCCATATGATTATAAGAACAATTGTTAGAATGTGCAAGCAACTAGTGCGAGATGCGAAGTGTGACAATGTTTCGGATATGCTAATTAGAGCTTAAAAGAAGTAGTTAATGTACTCATAAGTGTCGCACCTGACTGGCTTAATAAGTCTTTTTCAATGACATTCAGTACCCAAGATGAGTATGTTAACATGTCCGGATTTGGCTCCCTCTTTGTGATTCTCCATTGAAGCAACAACAATTTTGCCCGAGAGAGGCGACGGCAAGTGAAGGCATGTATTGCACTGTAAACTCTCAACCCAAAACCAAGCCAAACTATAAAGATCACAACGAAACCAGTGTCAACTAACTTTGTCTTGTTACCGGTTTCAAATTAATGATGTAAATTCCACGTATAGATAAGAAGCGCTATATAGACACTAAACTGTCGAATGCCCATACGATGTAATACGAGCAAACCATCGGATCAATCTAATGACCCATGATATGATTAGAAACATAGTTTTCACATCTATAGAACCATAAAGTAAAAGAATGAGGTTTGTGAAATTTCTATTTTTGTGTCAAAAAAAACAGTTATATCGTTCCAAATAAAAGAACGTGCGTTGTTTACAAATAACCAAATGCGCACGCCTTCATCTTTAGTCCATTCCAATCTTTTCTCCTTATACCCCACGACAATACATCATCCTCTTCGTCCTCATTATATTAGAGAGACATTTTAGGCCAGTCCTTTATTTTTCTCTTAAACTAGCCAACATATATCAATTGGGCACAGTCCGATACCTTATTGAGAGACAAAAAATAAGTGAATAGATCAATCAACTACACCAAACCATAGAACCACAAAAAAAAAAGAGGGTTTGCAGTTACATTGGTCGTATCAAAGCTCAATGACTCGGGTGATCTCTTTGCCACATTATTGTACTTCTAGCGATTTCGTCAAGGAATAGCACCCCGTGCATGTGTTGCTCTCTCAATAATATGAGAATACTTAGAAAAACTATATAAATAAATTGAGATCTTGGATGACGAGCAGATTTTTCTCCTATATATTTCTTATCATTGATGTGGGTCTGGCGGTGCCTTTAATTATATAGGTGACATATCTCGCAATGTGCTCATATTAATATATGCACGCGGAATATTTTTGTATTCATGCAGATGGACACTTAGAATTTCGTACAGGTTGGGTCACGTTTTGCTTAATGTGTCCGTATAAAAATAAGAAAAAAATAACGATTGAACTTATCCAGCATATGATATATGCGTCGTACCAAATCAACCAAGTGCGATGATAGGTTTAACTTCTGACCTACCACGCGTCACGAAAGGGACCAATACTTTAATTTTGGTAATTCTAGACAGTCGTGAACTTAAGTTTATTAAGTTTATTAATCAGATTGGAGGGGAGGATTGGCATGCTTTCTTGGAATGAGCAGTGCTAAACCTTCAAAACAAAATCAGCTGGGGTGCGAAGCCTAAACTTGATTAATGATTTTTTAATTACCTTGGATTTGTAGCAGGCTTAATCACCTGCTTCTAGTTGATCTTAGTAAGAACACTTGCTCAATTAGCAAAAGATTAAAGGGGTATTTGAAATTACTTTAGGGAAAATTATTAAAGTATTCGATCTGGCTAGGTGAGGCTTGGTGGCCGTTGCTAGCCCCAGGTGAGGGCGTGGGGCTAACAAGGGTTGCCAAGCACCTCACCTAGGACTGGCGAGGGCGTCGCAGCCCTCACTCAGAGCTAGCGAGGGCCACGACACACTCGCCCAGAGCAGGTGAGAGTGGCCGGCCCTAACTCCAAAAGCAAAAAAAAAAATTTGACAAAAGAAAAAAAGAAGAAGAAAAAACCATAAAAAATTTAGAAAATTATTAAAATATTATTTAAAAAGTCAACATCACATCATGTGACACGCCGGCGTTCATGTCAACGATTTTTTGTCAAAATTAGCCGAATAGACTCAATTGGCAATAAGTAAAAAGATTTATGACTTAATTGATAAAATTGAAAAGTTTAGGACTGAATTGATAAAAGTGTAATAGATTTAGAACTTTTTAGATAATTTTCCTAATTACTTTATATTATGTAGAAAAGTTACTCACCACCAATGAATGTTTTTGATTAGAGGTATATAAACATGTTAGGAGCACACGACATAACAGAAGTCCGATACCTTTGTTTGGGAAGATCACCAAGTAGGGGTGCACAATATAGCAGTAGCCCGATATCTTTTGCCAGAGGAGATCACCAAGTAGGGGTGCACAATATAGTAGAAGCCCGATACCTTTTGCTCGGAGAGATCACCAAGTAGGAGCGCACAATATAACAGAAGGCCGATACCTTTCGCCCGAAGAGATCACCAAGAGAGAGTCTAAGTCCAAGCTTATTGACATATCCAGTTGGATCAACTTTTACTCAAAAGCTTAAACTAACGAGTTATGAATCAACTATAATATATTAACTACTCTACACCACAATAATTCTCCAATGTATGATTTTTTTTAACACAACTCATACGTGCATCTTAACAAAACACTCGTTGCTTTACTGTGAACTTGCCATTTCACATGATTAAATTACACACCATTTAGCATGCTTTTTCTGTCATCTTTAAGTTACCCACTATAAATAAAGTTAAAAATTACTTTAATCTCTCGATGCTGATGAAATTTTCCTCTAAGCTAATGTAGAAAATTGCTTGGGAACGACTTAACCAGTTGCCTGTTCCCCTTTCAATCTAATTCAAAAAGTCTACATTGTTTCATTAAACTTGATGGGCCAAATTATACATGGCCGCACCCCCATATTGAAGCCCACTGTATCATAAAATCGACCGTCAATTCAATTTCAACATCAACAAACAATTGACAGATCCATGAATTAACACAAGTGATTCATATGTGTACTCATTTACTATTTTGGGACGAAGGTATCCATGGAAAATCAAAAAAGAGAAAAAAAAAAAAGACGAAGAAAATTATATAAAATGCAGTTAGATAATTTTTGCACACAGCCCCCAACTCAATTCTTTTTGATGAAGTGTTTTCTCAGAGAATTTTATTATAAACTATAATTAGTATGAGTTGTGTCGAGCGAGGTGTCTGTTCTGATGTGCATCAAATGGTGTGTGGCTAAAAAGAAAAATTGGTGGAATATGTGAAGAAAAAGAAGCGTCTGTTCGAGAAATGCAACGAATGACTTATGGTAGAACTTTTTCTAAATGTTTAGGGTATTTTGGTCAATAAAGGTGGAAAAAATTCTAAAAATATAAAGAAAATTACAAAAATTGTCTAAGTCTAAGTCAATATCAATCTGCCACGTAAGACGGCTGGCATCCACATCAGCGATTTCCGATCAAAATTAGCCACAATGACTATATTGACCAATCATCAAATGGTTTAGGATTAAATTGACCAAATTAAATTAAAAAGTTTAAGGCTAAATTGGCCATCGTCCAATAAGTAGAGGACTTTTTGGACAAATTTTCCTTACTTTTTAGTAGTGTTTTGCTATTTATTTATTATTACATTGCCGTAAATGTTTGGATTGAAAAGGATATAAGTCCAAATTCTGATCTAAAAAAGAAATGCGAAGCTTACAAAAATGATATTTCTGAATTTGTGATTTATTAGGATCATTTAACATTCATAGTATAGATGACTAAAACATGCAAGCAACTTAATTGTCCTCGCATATGTTTGTATATATACAGGCACTCTATTGCTTTATATAAATAGATTTGGTTTTCAAGATAGAAGAAAGCATATCTCCACCTGAAATTAATTTTTGTTCGAATGAATGCTCGACAACAAATACAAAGAAAATATAATCACATGCCTTTATAATGGGTAAAATTATCAAATTGGTTATAAACACATTACATTTGTGACAATTCACTCATAAACCTTTCAATTTAGATAATCTAGTTATAAACATTTTGACAATTTGCCAATTTAGTCCATCTGGCAATTTCTAGCTAGAAATCTTTGACGTATATATCGACCGTTTTACAGGGCACAACCAATGCTAATGTGAATGATTTTTGCAATTTTTTAATAATGTTTCTGATTTTTTTTCTTCCCCCCCTTTCTTTGTTTTTTCCTTTTTCTATATTCTTTTTTCTCTTATTTCTCTCCACCGATCTGTGGCCTCAACAGTTGCTAGCGGAGGCCCTCATCCAATCTAGGTGAGTGGCGCCGCACCCCTGCCAGATCTGGGCAAGGTGGTGCGGCCATGCCCAGATCTAACGAGGGTGTTACAACCCGTGTCCATATCTAGTAAGGTGGCACGACCACACCCTCACCAGAGGCCAGCAAGGGCTGTGATGCCCTCACCTAGGTCTAGTGAGCACCACAATGCTCATATCTACGGCTAAAAGAATATCCATTGAAAGGAGTCATTTCAGTAATGTATCAAACAAATCTAACGAGGTTGTCACAACACTTATCTAGATTCAACAAGGTGGCACGGCCACACCCTCACCTAAGGCTAGCAAGGGCTGCAATGCCCTCACCTAGGTCCAACGAACACCGCGATGCCCAAATCTACTGTTAAAAGAATATCATTGAAAGAAGTTATTCCGAGTAATGAATCAAATAGATCTGTAACAGAGAAAGAAGAATTCAATAACATGCCTTGATGTTTTTTTTTGGTCGAAATAACATGCCCTAATTTGCAAGGAGTAAATCTATCATTAAATGAATTTCCATTCAAAGGGCTCGTTTTTATGTATAAATACAATGCCACGCTCCTTGATTTTGTCACCCTCGAATCTTTATATCTCTTCCTCCCGACATCTAATCAAAATTTTTCCAGACTCCCGCTGAACTTGATTCATTTTTATATTGAGGTCTCTCTCTCTCTCTCTCTCTCTCTCTCTCTCTCTCTCTCTCTCTCTCTCTCTCTCTCTCTCTCTCTCTCTCTCTCTCTCTCTCTCTCTCTCTCTCTCTCTCTCTCTCTCTCTCTCTCTCTCTCTCTCTCTCTCTCTCTCTCTCTCTCCATTAGGGCTATTTCTTCAGAATCGCATTTACTGAAGCTCTAGAGAATGGACTTGCTTATAAATCGATGCATATGGGTTGAAGCAATCCCAAATTAATATGGAGGTGTCAATTTTTTATTTAGCGGAGTCATTTCTCAAAGTATTAATGATGCGCAGAATTATAAAGATATACATCCTTTCAATTACAATGACGCAATTATTAGGAGCGCGCTCTACCACTAAGCTCATAGCCCGTTGTGGGCCTATGTCAAAAGTGAGCCAAACTCCATCCCTTCTTAATCGTCCTCATGTCGCCACACGGTTTTTCAATGCGATGCTCTTTCCCTAATGAGCCAAATATTAATTACATGGCGGATATTGGTAAAGAATTATTTATCGCAGCGATGCCACTTCAGTTTTTCTTTAACTAGTAGAATAGCTAGAGAACATGTATATCTGCAAGTGTGAAAATGCTGCAGCGGTTATCATCAGATTGATCATTCTCTAGTTACTTATCGTTGTGTTCCCTAAATCTGATCCTCTCCTGTTCAGTTCTTTGAGAATTTTCATATGATAGCGACTGCCCGGCAGCTATGCAATACCCAATTAAGACTTCCCCAATTGCAGGACACTCCTGATTTGCATCAGCATGAGGAGATCGAGGCTTATCTGGTTGCCGAGCGGCAACCTCCTGCAGAAGAAGAAGAAGAAGAAGAGAAGGAACACGAGGCAAAGAGAATCACAGGGAAGTGCAAGTGATCCAATTAAGTGCTAAAAGATTTTAGACAGCTGAGACTAAAAAGAAGACATCGCGTGTAAAAGAGAGTTGTAAATATCAATACAAATGTGCCGCGTTAAGTCTACCCCTATACATGCCCCCATCTCTCTCCTCTCCCCTTTTCTCTCCCCCGCCGTTCGGGTGCGCACCTCCGACCTTGGCCGCCACCCTTAGCCGCGGCAATTACTCGGATGAGATTGAAGATTGGCAGCTTGATATGGAGATGCGAGATCTGACGAGGTGCAAGCGGCGGCTACGGCAAGGGAATTTCATTGAACAACATTTGGGCATGGATGAAGAAGTCAATATTCAGGACAAGAAGGATGCTATCAGTATATTTATGATTATTAGAGATATTATTAGATATTAGGGATAGTATTTAATGATTCGTTGCTTCCTAAGATTAGATTATTTCTCTTTTGTACATATTGTTGGGATATAAACACCCCTTAATTCTAATGTATTATAGAAAAAAGTTATTGAGTAGAGATGTAACCGCTAAAAATCATGCATAATTCTTGATTCACGAATTATTGCAAATTCCTTTTTTTTTTCTTTTGTAAACGTAGGACAACAGACAAATGCATTTCACAGCAACTCTCGCTTTGTCTAAATAATTAGGTGCGCTGAAATGAATTGAAGAAGGTGCTGTTTGTAATTTTTTATTTCTTGTCACCATCTTTATTCTCCTCCTTTTTATCTTCCTTCTTTTCTTCTTTGGCTGGGCCAACCGATAATATGTCCACTTTTCCAATTTTCTTCAGCTTCTTTGCCACAGCCATGGAGTCCATGTCACCTATCACAGTCAGCTTTTGTTCCTTCAGATCCGCTGCTATGGAATCAACTCCTGAAAAATTGATTTCAAGGAAACAAAAGGAAGCCTAATTATTACTGAACTCAAAGCACAAAATTGATTTTGCACCAAATATTCATATGCATTGAAGCATTCTTCTTGCATGAACAACATAGATGATTTTTGGGAAAAGTGTTGAAAAAGTCCTAAATCTTTTGCATTTGTACCAATTTAATCATAAATCTTTTGTCTTTATATTAATTCAGTCCTTCCGGCTAATTTTGGCCTGATTTTGATGACGTAGATGCTGGCCAGCTTACGTGGTGCCGCCGGCACTGATGTAGATAATTTTTAACAATATTTTAATTTTTTTTTCTTTTTTTTCTTTTCCTTTTCTTCTACCTTTGGCCAGTGACTGGTCCAGTCACTGGCCATGGCCAATCGCCTGGCCTCGTCTAGGCGAGGCCATCGTCGCCTACCATAGGAGAGGGCCGGCCGACCCTCACCTAGGTGAGGCCGTCCCCAGCGAGGGGAGCCCTCGCCCAGGCAAGGCTTGGCAAGGTAGGGCGATGCCACCGTGGCCTGGGCGAGGCCGACCCTCGCCTAGCCTAGGCGAGGCCATGGCCTCGGCTAGGGCCGGCCTCGCCGGGGCTCACCCTTGCCCGGGCGAGGGTAAGCCTTGCCTGTGGCGGGAGACGGCGGCCTCGTCCGGGCCACGGCAGCCCCGCCCTGGTGAGGTCAAGCGGCTAACCGGTGTCCACGTCATCAAAATCCAATCAAAATTAGTCAAAATGACTGAATTGATACAAAGACAAAATGTTTATGACTAAATTAGCATCAAAAATAAGTTTAGGACTAAATTGACATCAACATAAAAGGTTTATGACTTTTTCAACACTTTTTTCGATGATTTTCCTTTGGGTAATTTACATGGTGAAGGAACTCTTGCTAGTACCATAAACATCTGCAACGGCTTCGATGGCTTTCTGCTTTGTCTTCTCATCGTTCATAGTAAAGAGCTTGACAACCACTTTCTATAAAAGAGAACGAATTCAGATACATTCAGGAAATCAATACTTACAAACAGAAATGACTTGGTATCGAGAATTGATTCTCTCTGGTTTTCATGACAGGAGAGACGCGAGATTATACCAGCACTGAATCGATAACGGACTCGTCTAGAGAAGGAAAAGTGCTAGAAGAAGAGAAAACACAAGAGCCGTCACGTACTTGCGCCATCGAAGTCTCGCTGGGCGAGGGTGCTGCGAAGGTCAAAGCAAGAGAGACGCAAAAGCGAGCCGAGGGTTTGTGCTGAGCGGGGTGAGTGGGTGGGAAGAATAGGATTGCATGGCCTATAAGCTTATAGGTGTAATATGATGTGAGAAGTTGGTTGTTCATGGAAACATCCGATGGGCTGAATCTTGAGAGGAGATCAACGTGCTGGCCTCACCGCTTTTGGAAGAAGCCTAACTCATACGCGTTCTTACAACGCTTCTATCGATTATCTCTCTTCTTGTTATATTTCCAAGCGAAAAAAACCCTATTGTCATAAATTCAATGTCGCCTTGTTACCCTCCTGGAATTGACGGGTTCGAGTCCATTCTGCCCAAATCAATCAGTTTAACATCGGAGCTTGTTGCTATGACTTAATTCGATTCTTTTGTTGCTCAATCTTTTATGCACGTAGGGCGTGAATGATTCCTCAGTTTTGGTTTTGATGGCGGGCATGTGAGGCGGCTTCCAACATTAGAGATTAATTAAAGGAGTGCGCTCTAAAAGAGATTGATCTTAGTTTTGGTTTTGTCAATGTGAAAATGCTGGGCGGTCAATCGCGAGATAGCGAGTACGATGGTGACATGACTCAGCAAAGAACGTGCCACGGACGAAAATGTCGGGATGGGATTTGTTCCCATGTTGAGATGTTGCATAATAATCGATCTACGACTTGAAGAACCGGTCTGCGAATTTCTGCGAATTTTTGTCAATTCCATTTTCAGTTAACATAAAAGTCTTCTACATAAGTGGCTGGTCGGGTAACACGTATTAAGATTGGCCAAATGACAGAAAAACAAAAAACAATAAAGCATGTGTCGCTAGGCAAAACTAATCTCACTTTTTATGCGGTCTAAAAAAAGGTGCAAACTTTTACTTGAGCGACAAAAATATTCACTGTTAACTTTTCCTCACAAAAATCTTACGTAGGATAATGATGGTGATGTGTACAATGGACAGGTCAGCTAAGCCAACAGGGCATGTGGATTTTTAAATAAAAGCAATGTAATTTGAGTGAGGTTGTGACTCATTCCTTCAAATATCAAAGAGACTCAAAAGAGTTTAACTCCAAATTGAGTTCACAAATTAAATGGCCAAGATTTTTCCCCAGACCAAATTCACAAATTAGGATTTCAGATAATTGATTTGGAGCTAATTTGTGGAGTTCAAGCAAACAGTGAAATTCGATTAGTGTTTGGAATTTGCAAATTAGGGTGACAAGTTGTGAATTTTGCAATAACTTTAGCAAATAATCTATTACAATCGAAGTCGAACAGCATTATTTTCGCTTAGTTGACTTGTCACATCATCGTCATTAGCCACATCAAATCCAAATAAATGTAGTTGGATTGGAAAGTCAATGACTGATGTTTTTGCCCCCTCAAAAAAAAGTTCATACGTTGTTGGAGTCTATCGAAAAGTGATGTTATTTTTATTCCAAGGGTATAAGTTTGTGGATATTTTCTTCTATCAGGCAAACTTCATGCTTTTTTTGTTTTGGTCGTTTAAAAGTTAGAGTTATCTGTCCGGAGGTATAAGTTGGTGTTTTTCTTTGGGATTTGGCCTATAAAGAAAGATATTGTTACTATGGGCGCGCATGGAATCCATTCTGGAATAAAAATTCTGTTCCAGAATGGATTCCGGAATATAAATGCTTTTATTAAAAAATTTCCGGAATGCATTTTGGAGCAATTTTCACATTCTGGAATAAAAATGCGTTTGTTAAAAATACTTGATTTCAAAATGCATTCTTGATTCCAGAATAAGTTTTTAGTAAGAAAAAGAGAAGCTACTTTTTATAGCTTCTCTCTTCCAGAATGCATTCTCTCTATTTTTTCACTAATTTTTTTTTCAGAAAATGCATAAAAATTGAAAAATTCCAGAAAAATTCATAAAAATTTCCAAAAAATTAAAAAAAGTCAAGATTTCGAGAAAATAGGAAATTTGGTGAATTTTTTTAAAAATAAATAAAAAATAAAAAAATTTCAAAATTTCATAGAATGGCTTAGAATACTTTTGGGTACCTACTTTGAGTGAAATTTTATTTTTTTTAGATGCCCAAAAAAATAAAAATAAATAAATTTCAAAACTTCACAAAATAGCTTAGAATACCTTTGGGCACCTACTTTGAGTGAAATTTAATTTTTTTGCAGTGTCCAAAAAAATCAAAATTTTCAAAATTTCACAAAATGGCTTAGAATACCTTTGGCCACCCACTTTGAGTGAAATTTAATTTTTTTGAGGTGCCCAAAATAATAAAAAAAATAAAAAATTTTAAAACTTCACAAAATGGCTTAGAATACCTTTGGCCACCTACTTTGAGTGAAATTTAATTTTTTTGATATGCCCAAAAAAATAAAAAAAATCAAAAATTTCAAAACTTCACAAAATAGCTTAGAATACCTTTAGCCACCCACTTTGAGTGAAATTTAATTTTTTTGAGGTGCCCAAAAAATAAAAAAAAATCAAAAATTTCAAAACTTCACAAAATGGTTTAGAATACCTTTGGCCACCCACTTTGAGTGAAATTTAATTTTTTTGAGGTGCCCAAAAAATAAAAAAAAATCAAAAATTTCAAAACTTCACAAAATGGCTTAGAATACCTTTGGGCACCTATTTTGAGTGAAATTTAATTTTTTTGAGGTGCCCAAAAAAATTAAAAAATCAAAAATTTCAAAACTTCACAAAATGACTTAAAATACTTTTGAGCACCCACTTTGAGTGAAATTTAATTTTTTTGAGGTGCCCAAAAAAATAAAAAAAATAGATTTATGTTCCAGAAATCAATTTCTAGAGCAGAATTAGTCATGTTTTACCAAACAGATTTTTCCTCTAAAAATCAACTTCTGGCAAGAATTCCAGAAATCAATTTCTGACAAGAATTTAATTTCTGGAGCAGAATGGTTACCATTCACACCCTATAAGATCAAAGGTTGCTACAACAAAGTTCATGTTACACTCCTTGGTGCATCTAAAATTGTTTTTGCCCTGCTTGCAAAATAATGCAATTTGTCAGCGAACAAATGCATTCTTGTTTTCCTCATGCTGTTTCCGAAAGCTTACTCAACTAATAATCTCAATTCTCGAATAATTTGAGGTTTTATCAGCTACACCAAGTGAAGTAATCCACTCGTTCAATAGGGACTAGAGCCATTGGAAAGAGTTGACAAAAATCTCATTTTAGTTGAATGTTTCTTCTTCTTCTTCTTTTTAAATTTTTTGTAATAATTTATGTGCATTTCCTTATCTAAACAAAATCACGAACTCTTTTCTTTCCTTATGAAATTTTTTTTTCACCGCCTTTTGCAGACAAGTGATGAGTACAAACATTGATTGGACAAATTTTCTACTGAGGCCCAGTTTCAAAGCCAAGCCCAATTTCTAAGTATGATATATCTTGTGAATATTGTATGGCCATAAAGGGCCCAAATAGTGCAAGACCCAGGGTGGATGGCCCACACTTGGAGAGTAAGGCATTCACTTGTACTAAAAAAACAAGGCAACAAGCCGTTGTAGTAAAATTCTGGGATATCCATCAAATTTGACACAGTTTGCAATGCAGTCCCCGAATTTTAGTTTATTCAATATGATCTCCGAACTTTAGCCTAATACTCTATATCGTTACTAAACTTTTAATTTGTTCAAACCCTATTCAATCTAGTCCCTAGACTATATAAAAATATTCAATATTTATCCTCCAGATAATTCAAGTTCAAAGGCAATGTTGAAAATTTTCATATAATATGATGACTAAATTGATCAGGTATCAAAAATTCAAAGACCGCGTTGAACAAATTAAAAGTTCAGGGACAACATTGTCCATTGAGCTAAAGTTGAGAGATCATTTATGTCATTTTTCCTAAAATCCTCCACACTTTTTGTGTGGGCACCGGATACTTTATTGTTTCCTCTACTTAATAAATACAGGGTTTAATCGTGATTTTTCATATTGGATCCCAAAATATCGCATGTCTCATCATTCAACATTCTAGACTTATTTACAAAGTCATCCCCTTTTTTCCCAAATTATCCCTATAATTTTTCTTACTTGCTGCACATTCCAAGAAAAAAAAACATCTCAATTAGAAAGATCCTAACACCTTAGCCTAGCTTTAGTCGCCACTGTCCCGTCCCGCCATCACAGCCGCAGTCCCCGCAAGCGACACCTCTGTCGGGAGAGGTAGAGCTCGATACTGCACTGAGATCCATCGCAGGTAGCTATGAGACTAACACGGCAGATGTGACGACGGAATGCGGTGGCCAGAGGTGGTGGGGCAGCAATAGTGCTAAAATAAGTAGAGTTTTCTTGATAATTTCCTGACCAGGTGTGCGACCCATTGGACAGGCCTTGATGTTGTGGATGGTACAGTTGGCATGGAATCCATCCAAGGAAAGGGCCGCTCCTTCGCTAATCATGCTTCTCAGTGGGACCAAGAATAGACGAACCCCACCATTTTTTTGTTCATTCTGAATGTCTAGTGGGGGAATCATGCGGGCATAGTTTCTCTTGTACTGTAGGCCATGTGCTTGACTTCTCAGTCCTTGAAAACCGGACTCTCTTCCACCGACGATTGATAAATCAAAGAAGAGAAAAGTATAGCATGCGGGTCATCAATGAAAGAGACAATCAATGAGGACTTGGAAGATGCAATTCTACGCTTTCTCCAACTTGCCACTCAGAAGCACACAGCTCTCTCCCATCCCAATGAAGAATTAAGCTAACTATTCCAAAGCAAAGCACTGGCTTCAGCAAGAAACTGAGCTCTCTGTACATGCTCCCTCTCTCTCTCTCTCATCCAGGAGTCAGTGAATCACAAAATCCTCAAGAAATCAAACACACACCATGCAAAGATTATCGAGCACCGTGTTCCGGAGCACAGGCCTCGCGGGCCGCTTCACCGGAACGACGACGATATGGCGTCCTCCGCTCAAGAAAGGGCCCTCTGTGGTTCCTTCTTTGTTGCTCTTCTTGCTGGTCCTTGCTGCTCTTGCTTTCACCTCCACTTTGAAGATCCATACGGTAAGTTCTCGTTCTTTTGGTGTTTCTAGTTGCCTAGCTACTTCATGTAACTCCATCTTAAACTTTACGGTATCTTTTGCGCTACAGCTTTTCACTTTCTTTTCAAGTTGATTTTAAATCAAGTTTCTGGTTCTAGGCTTTCATAGTTAATTTCAAAATGCTTTTGGCAATCAAGCGGATTAGTATATCTATGTTGATTGTACGTAATGTAAATATTGTAATTTCAAACTCCATACATTTGTCTGTTTTTGCTGGACGATTGTCTAATAAAATTTTTATTAGTTTCAGTCTACAATCTCTGCGGGTAATCCAAGTAATCAAAGTATAGTCGTCTCGGATGAGAACCAGCTTAATCTCCAACCGAAGAAGCTCGAATTCCCATTGAATTGCAGCTCCGGAAACCAGACCCAAACCTGCCCAACAAACTATCCGACTTCGCTTTCGCCGCGAGACCCATCGACCGAGCTCAATTGCCCGGATTATTTCCGGTGGATCCACGAAGATCTGCGTCCGTGGAAGGCTTCAGGAATCACGAGGGACATGGTGGAGAGGGCGAAACCCACCGCCCATTTTCGCCTAGTGATCATTGAAGGCAAAGCTTACGTGGAAAAGTACAGGAAGTCAATACAGACTAGGGATATGTTCACCATATGGGGTATTTTGCAATTGCTGAGGAGGTATCCCGGTCGAATACCCGATTTGGAGCTTATGTTCGATTGCGACGACCGACCGGTGATCCGGTCGCGGGACTACCGGGGGAAGAACGGGACGAGCCCGCCGCCGTTGTTTCGGTATTGCGGGGATCGATGGACAACGGATATAGTCTTTCCAGATTGGTCCTTCTGGGGCTGGTATGTAATTCCTTATCATTTCTCGTTTTTTTTATTTGTCTTATGATTCAATCTTTAGTAGAAAATCGAACATCGGAGAACTGCTTGCGCGGATTCGATCAGTGTTCTGAAGACAATCAATATGGAATTAGTATCAATAATGACAGTTTAAGAAAGCACTTTCGATTAGGCTAAAAAGAAGTTGTCTTCTAAGAATATGGGAGAGAATAATTTGAGATGCGAAATGAATTTCATTGGGCGTTCCGGTCCATCATGCTAGTGACATGTGACCTACCAATTGAGGTCATTTCATGAATTTTCCTTTTCCATGGCCTCTTTTGCTTTGTCGGCTCAAGAGGATAGAAATCCTGTATCTAGCATATGATTAGTTATAGTTACTGGATCAATGGTATTTTGATAGATATAGTTCTACAGATTTCGATCGAAGAAATCGGATATGACCATATATTACTTGTTGTGGTCGTGAGGCATGTCTTTTCGTAATGCGAAGATAGCTATTGAAATGTTAAAATATGATGGCATAATTTGTTTAGTCGAGATTCGAGATATTTTAAATATTTGATTATGATTCTGCGACCTAGGCTTGAGATATCCCGAAGCATGATGAGCGTTATATGGTCACGCCTAATGGGGATAGCTGAGTCGGTCGCCTCCTCTTCACTTTTTCCTATTAAAAAAAAAGAAAATGTTTGATTAGCATCAAGAAAATTGAAATCTCTGATCTAATTACCACGATCTAATTCCCTAAACCCCCCCCCCACACTTTAGGATTAGTCCTAATTCTGCCCCAAACTTCATTCTGTCTAAAAAAAATTCCAAACTTTAGGACTTTTCTTTGTCTAAAAAAAACCCCAAACTTTAGGTTTAGTCCCAAATCCACCCCCAACTTTTTTTTGTCTAGGAGAAAAATCACAAATTCTTACTCTAGTCCCAAATCTACTAGCCCCACTAGCCCTTTGTCAAAAAATCGCAGGTAGTCATCCTTAATTTTCATATCCTAGAACGGTTTCATTTTCGGAGATAATTTTCCATATCACCTTGCTTATATGAATTTGTTATGGATGTGGAAATGCCATATCAAGTTGGGACCGGACCATGATGGTAAATTGGAGAATAGATTGAAAGTTGGTGATATTTTTAGACAGAACAAAATTCAGTGCAAATTTGAGACTAGACCTAAAGTTTGGATGTTTTTCTGGAACAAAAAAATTTGGGGGCGGATTTGGGACTGGATCTAAGGTTTGGGATTTTTTTTTAACGGGATAAGTGCACTAAAAGTCTTAAAACTTGTCGCAAAAGTGCAATGGAATCCTTAAACTTTCCAAAAGTGTAATCAAGTCCTAAAACTTGTCATAAAATGTCAATTGAATCATAAAACTTTCAAAAAGTGCAATCAGGTCCTAAAACTTGTCATGTAAGTGCAATCGATTCCAAATTTTTTCAAAAAGTGCAATCAATGGAAGGACTTGATTGAATCAATTTAACAAATTTTAAGACTTGATTGCACTTTTTGAAAGTTTTAGGACTCAATTGTACTTTCACAACAAGTTTTAGGACTGAATTGCACCTTTTAAAAATTTTAAAACTCGATTGTACTTTCGTGACAAGTTTTGGGACTTCCAATGCACTTATCCCTTTTCTGAACAAAAAGGTTTGAGACATAATTGGGACTAGATCTAAAGTTTAGGGTTTTATCGGAAATTAGACCTAATTACTACTGATTAATCGTGCATATTATACGTAAATATATATCTGAACTGAGATTTTCATATTCCTTGGAATTTATGAAGGGCTGAGATTAATATAAAGCCATGGGAGAGGCTGCAGATGGAGCTGAAACAAGGGAATGAGAGGAAGAAATGGATAGAAAGAGATCCGCACGCATATTGGAAAGGAAACCCCTTCGTGGCTGAAGCCAGAAGAGACCTCCTCAACTGCAATGTTACTGAGACCCAAGATTGGAATGCTCGCTTGTTCATCCAGGTAAATTTACTATGAAACAAGCCTTTCATATAGAGCAAAAACCTAAACAATGAATAATAGAGTGGAGACCCAAGATTGGAATAACAGTTCCTTTCCATGTGCGAAGTCAGATTACAAATGTAGGAAGTTCATGCAATTACTGCAACTAAGAATGAAATTGGAACTTCCCCGGTTTCGATTTTCAAGCCCGTAGAATCTAGGGGTGTGCAAAGAAACCAAGAACCACCTGGAACCGGACCGGATAGGCCAGGAACCGACGGTTCCCGTGAAGACCGGTCCGATTATCAATTCTAATTTACTAGAACCGGTGAGTACCGGTCCGGTTCCCGGTTCTAAGTGTGGAACCGCTCACGCGCCCACTCGGATCGAACCGGTAATATATATATACATATATATAATTTTTTAGAAAAATTTCAACCAAAAAAAAAGAAATCATTTTTAGAAAAATGAAAACCATAAAATATCTAGTCTAAAGCTCGTCTTTCAACTCTCATTAATTCACGGCCGCGCTTTTAGCCATTCATTGCTTCCTTCTCTCACTCTCGGTCACCTCTATTTGCATGAAACTTGGTGGGACCGGTTCCATAGACCCAACTAGAAATCGGACCGGACTGGACCAGATCGGTGGTCCGGTTCCTGGGTGAATCCATGAAATCAACGGGTGATTTCTTATTTCAATTTCTCAGAACCGATCCTTAGTAGGCAGTTCCCGATTCCATGTCAGGAACCGCCCGCCCAGATCACGCTTACTTCTAGTAGAATCCACTCTATGCGTATTCGACTATAATCACAAACTGCTTTAGCGTATATTGCTAGCTTGTTTCACCACCCAAATATAACTACTCGGTCACTTTGAGTTTGTAAACTTAGGAACTTCATGCATGAATGTACGATGATTTTGCAGGATTGGATCCTTGAATCACAACAAGGATTCAAGAACTCAGACCTAGCAAGCCAGTGCACACACAGGTGATGATTAAGCTCTCATCATCACCAGCCATGCCATTTCCATAAGCGAAAACGGCTTCACTTGGTACGTTAGAAATCTGACCATATGAATGAACATGTTGTGGCTAGATTCAAGATCTACATAGAAGGGTATGCGTGGTCGGTCAGCGAGAAATACATTCTGGCATGTGATTCCACAACTCTGCTGGTGAAGCCTCAGTTCTACGACTTCTTCACCAGGAGCCTAAATCCCTTGCAGCACTACTGGCCCATCAGGGCTGAGGACAACTGCCGTTCCCTCAAATTCGCCGTGGACTGGGGCAATAGCCACAAGGGAAAGGTAAAATATTTTCTCTAGCAGGTACAACCGAATTCCGTGATAAGCTAGTTTGGCCTGACGATCCTCGATGGACTTGCATAGGCACAAGAGATGGGGAAGGCTTCAAGTGACTTCATCCAAGAGCAAGTGAAGATGAGCAATGTGTACGACTACATGTTTCATTTGATGAATGAATACGCCAAGCTTCTCAGGTTTGAGCCAAAGGTCCCAGAAGGAGCAGTGGAAGTTTGCTCTGAGCTCATGGCTTGCCCCGCAGGTGGGGTGGAGAGAGAGTTCATGGTGGACTCATTGACCATGAGCCCATCTGCTACAGGCCCATGCACCATGCCCCCACCATACGAGCCCAAATTGGTCGACGCCATGTGGAGGAGAAGTGCCAGTGCAATTAGGAGGGTGGAGAGATGGGAAGATGAGTTTTGGCAAAAGTCTCACAACAAATCAGCTTAGTTGTGTACATGTGCATCATTGGACACTTGTCTTGTAAACAGAGCAAGAGCCTTACTTTGTAAATCAACTATCTTTTTGGCATCACGTCACCAGCTAAGAAGAGAATTTGACTCGATAACTATATGCACTTGAAACCGATAGCTTGGGAGCAATGACCAGTCCAATCCATTCTATCTCCTGGTGCAACCTTTTAATTGATTTGTAATATCATTATAGATATTTCATGTATAGTTTTTAGTGGCGGGTTATTCCCAATCCCAATGGGGCTAAAAACACTCATTTTAGCGTGCAGCGATCAAATCACCCTCCAAATTATTCTATTTCCTCTCTTCAACACACTTGCTATCTTTTCTGTTGGAAGATATGCGATATCATTTGAATTGATATGCAAAGATCAAGTGGGATTGGATTTGATTTGCAAAATATTTTATTTCCTTTATTCATTTATGCATTGTATTATAAATTTGTACATCGTGTATTGAGCAATATAGAGAAATATACACTGAATTTTCTCCCAAAGCCATCTCTCCTTGTCTTCGATCTTGCTTTCTTTCATGGTATCAGAGTGGCTTCGCTCCTGGCTTAGCTTCTACAAGTCCTCAACGGTTTGCTTGCCGAGAATTTGGACCTGAAAAAACAAGGTACCCTTCATACAAAGGAATCAGATTCTAAGCAGACGAAAAGGCTAAAGGCTACACACTTACCCTCATCATGAGTCAAACATCACCATCATCTTCCGATCGGTCTTCCCCATAAGATGTTATGGATCAACATGTCTCGGAGGGAGTAAACCCACAAATTCCACAGACTTTGGATACACATATTGTGTTTTCCGGAGGCCAGGCCCAACCCTTTTTTTGGCAACCCTATCGGGCTTCAAACAAATACAAGGCAGCTCCTATCGGGCCCGCCCATTGTGGGCCAGCCAATCGGGAGCCAACCTTACCAATGGATACCGAGTCCATGGTACTTTGGGCCAAGCCCAAATGCAGCATTGCCTGAGGTAGGCCAAGCAAATGTCCAGCCCAACAGTGGCCTACCAGCCACAAGTGGAGCAAGCCCAATTGAAGGATCCAAACCAGTCAATACGGGGATATCGATCGGGTCAGGAAATTTAGGTATGGGTCCAAATCCCTACCCGATTCTGCTACCCGGTTATTTGTCGTATCCGATCACGGCCATCACTGGCCGACCAGAGCCCGGCGACGCTCTTTACGTCTCTGCCGCCGATGGACCGGAGTTGTGACTAATTAGCCACCATCTCATGAGATCTGTAGATTACTCGATCTGAGCACAGGAGTTTCGACAGGCCCTTGTGACGAAGGACAAAGACGGATTCATCGACGAATCTACCCCGATCCCGAATGACGAGAGAATGGCAAGACAATAGAGAAAATGCAACTAGCTCGTCAAAACGTGGATCGAGAACTGTATAAACCCAAAAATCGCCGTCGGACTCCCCCCATAGAAGATGCAAAAAACATGTGGGATAATATAAGAGAGATATATGGGAAATTGGATCGTGCGAAGATTTTTTCCCTCACCCAGGAACTTTTAGATCTAAAACAAGGGAATACGAGCATAACAGCATGCTTCAACAAACTATCGGCTCTCTAGAACGAGCTGGAATCAGTTGAGGAAAAGCTCGAGGGGCCCAAAACCATATTACAACAATATAGGCAATGAAAGACAAGGAGAAAGTCATCCGATACCTTTTGATTTTGAATGAATTTTACCTTACCTTTAGATCACAGATCCTCGCCATGGACCCAGTGCGGCCGCTCAGACGTATCTTTCAATTGGCGGTACAAGAAGAGAGCCAACGACTCGCCTCGCCGGAGCATGCAAGGGGAGCAGAAAGCATCGCCCTCGTGACTCGCGGCGAGCGTTGCAAATCGGGTTCCAGAACCCTAGACCGAGAGAAGGAGCGGCGAAGGTTTGTGGGTAAGGATCTGCAACAGATTAAAGGAAATGAGATGGACAGTGGAGATCGCAGCTCGCGATCTAATGGCTGGAAAGGCACCGATTCCTTAATGGAATCGAATGGTGGGCATCAAACCCATCCAATGACATCCAACGGTCCAAGCTTTTCGGGTGCACAAAAATTTTTCAGGCAGAATTTAAAAGAAAAAAAATTTTGTGAATATTGCAGGCAGCCCTATCACACAATCAACAGCTGCTGGAAATTGCATGGTAAACCCGGGGAAAGGAGAAAGAAAGGAAAAGAATCCTCAACTGCGGCTTATCAAGTCACTAGTCCAAATAATGATCAACCCGTCACATATGGACAATATCAACAAATTATGCAGGCATTACAAAAATTAGACACTTCCAACAAGGGAAGTGGTTTTTCAGATATTACTCATTGCCTGATAAATTCTATTTCCAGAAATGCTTGGATAATTGACTCAGGGGCAAGTGACCATATTATCTGTGGTAAGGGATTATTCTCCATTATTCATAAAAAATTAAGTATTCCTATCTCTGTGAAATTGCCGAATGGGAATGTTATTCATGTCACTACGATAAGGACAGTAAATCTTAGTTCTCAATTCACACTTAGAAATGTCCTTTATGTCCCAGACTTCTAGTTCAACCTCATATCTATTTCCAGAGCCTGTGAAGAAAATTCCTGTCAAATTTTTTTTGATATTGATACTTGTTTCTTTCAGGCCCTTTTGACTAGAGAACTGATGGGCTTGGGTAATCTCTCTGAAGGATTATATTTTTGGATCAGCTTTCCCAGAAATTTCGATTTATCATACATTCCTTTCAATAAACAATCATTGTGTAATTCAACTGCCAATGATAAAAATTTCCTTATGCATTCTAGAATGGGGCATAGTGCCTTATTTCCTTATTCTCAATATCATATTTTCCCACTTGCAAAACAATCTCGTATACCTTTTTCTCTTAGCAAGAGTCGTGCTACCAATATTTTTTCTTTAATTCACATTGATGTGTGGGGGCCATATCATACACCGAATCATGATGGATCTCAGTTCTTCCTCACTATTGTGGGTGATTATTCTAGAGCTACATGGGTTTTCCTTATGCATTCTAAAGCTCAAATTTTCCATAACTTGAAGACATTCATTTCCTTATCAAAGACACAATTCGAAAAATCTATTCGACACATCCAAACAGATAATGGAAGGGAATTCTTCAACCGTGAGTGCGGCAATTTTTTCTCATCTCATGGAATTTTACATGAAAGCTCATATATTTATACCACGCAACAAAATGGGGTGGTTAAGAGAAAACACCGCCATCTTTTGGAGGTAGCACGGGTGTTAAAGTTTCAAGTTTCTATCCCAGAAACTTTTTAGGGAGATTGCATGATAACGGCGGCCTACTTGGTTAATCGGATGCCATCGAAGGTACTCAACGGACAGTCGCCATTCAAGCTCCTATTTAAAAAAAAGGCCAAATTTGGACCATTTGCAAATTTTTGGATGCTTATATTACGCCATTTCTACGGGCCCTCGGGACAAGATGGGTCCCCATGCTCGGCGATGTATATTCATGGGATACCCGAATCTACAAAAAGGTTATCATCTTTTTGACACATTCACAGGAGAATTTTTCGTAAGCAGGAATGTCGTATTTCACGAAAGCACCTTTCCTTTTGAAGGTGACTCCTCCGAGGAAGATGTAGGGGTCAAAAACGCTCATTGTATTTTTTTCACTGAAGAAGAAGGTTTAAAGGATCCCACCTATGTTTTGACTATTCAAAGTTCTCCAATACCTGACATAATTTCTACATACGATCTTCTCCATCATCAGCATTGGAACCAATGGAAGACGATGCAACCACTAAAGATCTTCCATATGCCGAAGCATTATCACCTATTATGGAGGAAACTTCACCCTCACCACTAAGAGACCCTCCACGACGTTCCGGGAGAATCAGACGTCCACCCATGTGGACTAAAGACTATGTTTGTGCTGCTCACAATTTACCAGGTATTCGATATCCCATTTCAGCCTATGTTTCATTCAATAAACTCTCATCGGAATATAGATGTTGTATTAGCCGAATATCTGAAGATTGGGAACCTTCCAACTATGATGAAGCCTCCACTGATCCACGATGGCAAAAGGCTATGGCAACTGAGTTGTAAGCCTTGATTGAGAATAACACATGGGATCTTGTGCCACTGCCCCCTCATCGGAAGCCGATTGGATGCAAATGGGTGGACAAGATCAAGTATCGATCATACGGATCCATTGAACGGTACAAGGCTCGTTTGGTGGCTAAGGGTTTTACACAACGGGAAGGTTTTGATTACCACGAGACATTCTCTCCAATAGCCAAAAATGTCACTATCCGATCTTTCATGTCGATTGCAGCATTCCAAAACTGGACTTTACACCGAATGGATGTCCATAATACTTTCCTTCATGGTGATTTGGACGAGGAGATTTATATGGAGATTCCTCAAGGCTTTCGTAGACAGGAGGAGGATAAAGTATGTCGTCTCCGTAAATCCCTATATGGTCTTAAACAAGCTTCCTGGCAATAGTATGCCAAATTTGCGAATGCGCTCATAGCTGCAGGATTCAAGCAATCCCGTTTTAACTATGCCCTTGTTACATGGACAAAAGGTATGTCATCCATTTATTTAATGGTATATATTGATGATATACTTATTATGGGCAATGATGAGAATGCCATAAAGAATTTCAAGCAGTATATGCATTTCACATTCCGTAAAAAAGACCTGGGATCACCTAAGTACTTTCTGGGAATTGAAATTGCTCGATCCGATCAAGGAATTTCCCTCAGTCAATGGAAATTTGTGTTGGAAATTATATCAGAAGCAGGTCTGTCGGGATGCAAGCCAGCTGTTGTTCCAATCAAACAGAATATAAAGCTGACCACGATGGAATATGAGGAGGGATCTTCTCAAGAAGATGATCCCATACTCAAAGATCCAGTAGGCTACCAAAAACTTGTTAGGAAGCTCATATACTTGACCATGACCAAGCCAGGCATATGTTGTGCGGTACAAACGCTCAGCCAATTTACGCACAAACCAAAACAATCTCACATAAATGCTGCACCGAAGATTGTCAAGTATTTAAAGAAATGCCCAAGACTTGGAATACTTCTTTCTAGAAAGTGCAACATGGAAATAACGGCTTATTGTGATGCAGATTATGCAACATGTCCAATGAGCAGAAGATCTGTTACAAGTTTTTGCATTAAGCTAGGAGACTCGTTTTTTTTTTGGTAAGGTAAGCTAGGAGACTCGTTGCTCTCATGGAAAACAAAAAATAGCCAACTATCTCACTGTCTTCAACAGAAGCAGAATATCGGGCAATGGCGAAAACTACTTACAAGATAGTATGGTTGCAAGGCTTACTACAAGATCTTGGGGTACAAATTAAGGGGCCCAACCAGACTATTTTGTGACAATGATGCCGCTCTTAAGCTTGCGGCTAATCCTATGGTGCATGAGAGAACGAAACATATAGACGTAGATTGTCACTTCACATGAGAGAAGATTCAAAAAGGGGTAATTGAAACAAGAGGGATAGGGACTGCAGAACAACCTGCGGATGTTTTCACCAGACCCCTCTGTCAGAAATAGCACGCATATCTACTGAGTAAGCTAAGTGTCTTGAATATCTACAAGCCACCAGCTTGAGGGGGAGTGTCGGAAGATATGCCATATCATTTAGATTGATATGCAAAGATCAAGTGGGATTGGATTTGATTTGCAAAATATCTTATTTCCTTTATTCATTTATGCATTGTATTATAAATTTGCACATTGTGTATTGAGCAATATAGAGAAATATACACTAAATTTTCTCCCAAAGCCATCTGTCCTTGTCTTTGATCTTGCTTTCTTTCATTTTCCATTGTCTCTTGCTTCGTTATCTTAATTTCTTTGCAACTCCTCTTTCTATCTTGTTTGGTCGACTGCCTCTCGGCTGCACATATGAAACAACTTGGCACTCACATCTCTTACTTAACCATAAAGGTCACATAACAATTTGGAGGAGACAACTGTTGCTCACATTCCTTTAAATCAATCAAAGTTTACACCAGAAACATGAAGATGGAAAGTTATTCGACATGATTCTTACTGTTGCTAGTGAACTCCTTATGCCACCTCTCTCTCTCTCTCTCTCTCTCTCTCTCTCTCTCTCTCTCTCTCTCTACGTGTGAGAATCAAGTTCCACGTCGGCCACAAGGGAGACACATTGTAACTGCTTTTATAGTAGTTATGACCACCATGAAAGCTATTCATTTTATAAAGGTTTTACAATTGCCGTATAACGACTTTCTAAAAGTTTTATAATGATTTTATAACGTTGGTTTATTTCTTCTTCATTATTTTATAACATTGATATTTTTTATTATTTATTTTTTTGGTCAGAATAATGGCTATATTAACAGTCATATTTTTCAATTATTATCAATTGATTTATAATGGTTTTGTAACGATTCTCTCTATTGTTTTTGCCTATTAAATTTAACATCAAACCATAATCCAAGATGATGCACCAAGTTAAAAGAGAATTTCCTTTCACTCTCATTCCATTTTTTGTATTTCTTTGCTAGATTATACACTTAACGTTGTTCTTATTCCTTCTAATATTCAGTGCATAGTATAGAAGAACGTCTTTTGTATCATAAGAGGATAGCCGCTAAAGCATTACACACCAAATTTCGTACTCCGAGAGGTGGAATTATATTTAAGGATAGTTTTTACATGCCTCGGACATTTTATCTTATTTTTAATCTTTTTCAAGGATTTCCATCATTTTCTTGTTTTTGATATTATCTAATGTTTTTCCAACATTAACAAGTCATCAACGACAAAAGGACAACTGAGCTGAGATATGATGGGCCAAGGGAAGCGGAGGGACAGATCCAGGGATATGACCTAGCAAACAAGAGAGAGAGATAGAGAGAGAGAGAGAGAGAGAGAGAGAGAGAGAGAGAGAGGACCGCTAAGTGATGATAGCAACGAAGGTGGGTGGTGGCGCCGGTGCGGTGAGGTGATGTTAGCAGGTACCAAATTTGTGCGCATGAGCCAAAGGTGCTCGAGAGATAGACATGTCAGTGCAAAGTCGAAGCACGTCGGAGGAAGAAGAGAGAAGGGATTGAAGGGTATGTCGATCCTTACGCAATAGAAGGAAGTGTCTTTAGTTATTTCGGGAGCGGAAATAATCCACCCAAACTTTATATAGATCTTGTCAATCAATGTGCCAGAAACTATGTTAACCGTACCTGATAAAGAAATATCTTTAATTCAAATGAACTAATGACCCATAATAGAAATTTTCCTTCATTTCATAAAACGTTTTGCCCTTTTCAACATAAATTTCTGTGTCCGCTGCTGCTGGTTGCAGCATGTATTTATATATACCATGTACGTTTATTATTTCTTAAGGCTAGATAAATTATGTCAGGAGCTCAATTTTGACTGGTGGAGACGCTCTCCCGACGTACTTCTCTTTTCCTGAACTCGAACATCGGAAACAACGCCCAGGACAACGGCTCATTAATCAAATTTTCTACCCAGCTTGGTAGCCGTTACTCTTTAGCATTTATAGCATTGATTATCGTACTATGTTTTTAATTCAGACACCATTTGTTACGCGAAATGACAACACACATCCGTACAAATAATTTTTGCCATTTCTATTGACGATGAATCCAACCTCTGTTCTGTTAGCAAATGTTTTGGATATTCATTTTTGCTTCCTTGCTTTTTGGTTACCAATTGTTACGGTACTTTCACTAAAGAGAAATGCTTCAAATACATAAAAAAAAGAGATAGATATTACTATGTATAGTAAATAAATTTCAATCTTGAACATGTCACAATCCTCCACGGTGTTTGTGAAAATCAAGGTTCTCATGATTGGGTAGTTGTTTGGCATGACCAAATCAGACATGATTCTCAATGTCAAAATCCTCATCTCGATACTACTTTGTTTTCATGTGTCTTAAAACATAGACTTTCGATTAAGACGGCCATGCATATTGCTAATTTCATGTCATTTAAGAAACTAAGTCTTAGTTGAAGTGCATTGTAATCTAGATAGTAAGCCACGAGTGTAGGGTTTAAAGCTTTTAATTTGAACGTCCTCTTCATCGATCAAAAAGGAAAATATTAAGTTCCATGTTCATTTAGCGATTAAAGTTTTCGGAGAACTTGATAATGGTCTAACAAAATTTATATGGTATGAGTGCTAGGGATTCAATGTGTTCCAGCCTTGTCATATCTCTCGTTTAGTAGGAAAATTATCCAAAAAGTCATAAATCTATTATACAATGTCAAATTTAGTTCCAAACCTTTTAACGATATGTTAATGTAGTCATTTTGGCCAATTTTAACTAAAAATCGCTAAAGTGAATGTTAATCGCCTTATGTGGCACGACCGACACTGACATAAACGATTTTTTTTCAGTTTTTATAAAATTTTTTGAATTTTTTTATTCCTTTTTCTTTTCTTTTCTTTCTTTCTTTCTATTTTTCCTATGTATCTCGTCAGCATCGACAATCACGAGGGTCACCCTTGCGAATTTGGCAAGAGCATCTCTTGCCATATTTAGGCAACCTCCATTGGCCATTGCCAAGGCCTAGTAACCAGCGAAGGGAAATAGAACAAAAAAAAAGAGAAAAGGAAAAGGAAAAAAATATTATAAAAAAATCATCCACATTAGCACTAAATGTGCCACATAGAAGGGTCAATACTGACTATACCACCACGTTAGTTACTTCCAGCCAAATTAGCTAGAATGACTAAATTAGCAGGTCATCAAAATATTTAAAACTAAATTAGCACAATTAAAATGTTTGAAATTGAATTTACCGTCGTACAATAGATTTATGACTTTTTACACAATTATCCCCTCGCTTAGCTCTTACCTATAATTCATTTCTACGCATTGGTCTTACGCGCAAGAGGAGTATAAGAGCTTTCATATATCAAATCACGTTACCATCTATAACTACTACACCGCATGCTGCCACCATGCCACTGGTATGTTTGTCTTTCAATTGTAGGTAGGATGAGGTTAGAGGCTTACAAGGTATGTACACCTAACCAATGAAATGGGTAGCCCAAAAAAATAAAATGAAATGGGTAGTATCATTAGAAACGAAGGGAAGGCCCCATAGAAACCAAATCGGAGTAAATTAGGGTTTGAGAGAGTTATTCTATCAACCAAGGCTCCATATCTTTTTTGACATTAATGAAGTCACCTTCCTCTTTCCTTAGGCACATTATTGTCAAAATTATTTTGCCCTCTAAGATTGGTCCAATGCCTATTACACAATTATTTTCCTTAGGCATATAGAGTGTCTGGCTCATAGGCCTAGTCTCTAGAATAGTTTTTAGTTAATTTGCAAGAACTGTTTAAAATAAATAAATAAAAAAAAGAGAGAACGAATTGCGCCCATCCCTTATTCAATGAAATATATATTTTATGCACCTCTTTAATTCTACTATCAAAATTTTGGTCAAGCTCATAATTTTTTAAAATGTTTTATGAACTCGATAGAGGTTTTTAGAGAGCGGTCTATGTTGATTAGACTTGCCATTTTACATACTTCGAGAATAAATAGCCACTAGTAAGGGAACAGAGATGAGACACCTAAATTGATTGGAAAAATGACTTAATTAATCATAAACCTATTATATGGATGGCAATTTAATATTTTTAAATTTTGTCAATTTAGTCCTAAACCTTTGTGTGAAATTTCGATGTAATTATCCTAGCAATTTTCGTTGGAAATTGCTGTTGTCGGCCATCCTACCTAGTACACCGCCACGTCAATAATTTTAGGCTAAAATTGATCGGGAGGACGACATTAAAATATAGCGAAAAGGCATAGGACTGTATTGTCAAAAATGGAAATTTCATGACTAGATAAATATTTGTACTATAAGTTAAGGACCGATTGAACAATTTCTCCTATTTATATAAAAAAAATTACTCCTATCCACCTGTGCTCTATCATGTTTTATAAGGTTTACTCTATGGTTTCCTCCCCATTGCAATTGTCACTTTAAAAAAGTTACTATCTTGATCATAGATGCACCCTCATTAAAAAGACATTGATTATGCTTGGAATAATAGCATAAATGGTCATTGAGGTTTCATCCAATGTGTATTATCGTCCCCAAACTTTTAATTTGTACAATATAGCTCATGAACTTTGACCCAATATGCAATGTAATCCCCATACTTTTAATTTATTCAATATGATCTTTGAAGTATCTGTAAATGTTTAGTGTAGTTCCTATATTATATGAAAATATTTAAAAGTCCATAGATCATATTTCAGGGACCACATCAAATAAATTAAATGTTTGGGGATCACATTATACTTTGAGCTAAATTTCAGGGACCATTTGTGTCATTTTCTTTATTATGCTTCAATTACAAAACTATGGATGTGAAATTATAGATTTTATGGAAATATAGAAGGAAAAACATGTGGCGCGAGAAGAAAAGATCTGATCCGTTGCTGAAGACGTGGTAACGAACCCAATGATGTGGCTCAAGTTTCTTGTACAAAACGAGGAGTGTTTGGTCTGACTGAGGTTGTACTGTTGCCGTTTCACAGTCTATGTCTATGAGCAACTGATTCCTAAGTATCTCCACCCCCCCCCCCCCCATGCACGCACACACACTTGGAATTCAAATCTTCTGTCCTAATGTGGTCGCTGAGCGATGTGGACATCAAACTGCTTCTGAAGGCTTTCACTTGACCAACTAAAAGCATTTATTTAGTACGGTGTTAATGTCCCCTATAGATGGAAGCCTAATTACCCCAGAAAGGAATCTAATATAAATATGTGCGTGTTTTCTGTTCTTTTATACAAAACTTTGGATCTTACTATAATTCGATGTGAATTGGAAGTTTGATCCATAGTTATTACTTGGTTGGTGATTTTATGGGGTGTTGAAAATTTTTTGAGCGATTTGACAATTATTATCACGTCGTGATGAATCTGTCGGTGTATGAATGTTCGACTTTCACGAAAACAAAGCAGCCTAGTGAAAGCCTCTCCTCAAGGAGAAAACACGGCTCTTGATGTTGAAAATGAAATGCTAAGATCTGATTAAAGCACGAATTCCATGCATCTTGGGAAAATTAGGCTCTTGGGTTTGAATCTCTCTTCACCAAATTATGTAGCTTCCCTCTTGCTTTTGTGCTTTGTTCAATTATTAACTAGCTGATGGAGTTTCTTGATCTTGAATCAACTGTGTTACCGAAGACGGTGGCTGACCTAATCCTCAGCTTTAGCGGGACAAATGCATGATTAGAGCAAGAAAATTGTCAGTTGACGACCCATCATGGCTCGTTAATTACTTTTTATTGCAAGTTTAATAATGGGGTAGGCGAAGTTGACAAGATCATCTTTATTTATCGAGATCTGTCCAACTAACCGCAATTAGGAAGTGTCAGATTTGATTCTTGCGATTCCTCTTTTTATTTTATTTGGACTGCTATATATGGTTAGTGCAACATGGCATACCAAATTTCACAATTGAAAATCAAGTGACCCTGCATTTCTAGCGTGATAGTAAGCGTGGCCTCTTCATAGTCATTCATTGTAAATCATAACTTAATTAGAATTATGTAAAAGAGGGTGGGAAAAAAAAAGGGAAAATCGAAGATAAGATCGATGGTGGGGTTAAAATAGAATCAAGCTACTATGGAGTTGCGAGTAACTTGAGTTTGGTTTGATGATTACTTGAGATCAGCTCGCCTAATTTTGAGTCGAGCTTGGGTTCGAGCTATATTAGTATCTTGTCATATCGAGCTCGACTTGTTAATATCCAACTCAGTAAGCTTTCCCTAATCGAGCTTCATTATTAATTTCATAAACATTTTATGCTGATGAAAATCGACACAAAGTACTTCAATTTACAGTACATCCGAGCTCATTAGACTCGAGCTCGAGTTCTATTTATAAGTTAATTGTAAACGCATCGAGTAGATCTCCAGTCTCTCCATTTTCTAGTCAGTCGAGATCGAGTGGAAAAATTGATATTCAATCAAGTTTGAGTCAAGTTTCAAGCACCGCATACTCGAGTTGAATTGAGCTCCGCCCTAGCAGCATGTTGGCTCAACCGACTCGGTCCAATTGCACCCCTAGTCAATGGGAGCAAGTTAAATGCAGGAACCCAACAAAAAGGTCCCCCAAAAGCATAGAGGGGAGGGTCCAATCTCAATGAAAGAAAGCACATGGGGCATGCTCACAACAAGCTACATGAAGACAATGAATCTGTCCCACATAAACTCTCAATGGCCTTCCTCAAAAAGCAACATCAAAATCTTTGAAATTCTCAGCCACATAGGCCCCAACTTGCCCCTTTTATTTTGTTTAAAAAAAACTAATCCTTTGTTAATTACGACCCATTTTTCCTTCTTGTCAAATTATGACTTCTTAGTGACATAATTACAGCATTTGATGGCTCACACCTAGCTAACACACATTAATTAAAGACCAAAATATTTTATTTCACATCCCGTCTTCTGGACCGATGATGACCCGACACGTGTCCGAGCTCAGCTAGCACTTGGGCTCAGTGGATCGTTGCATGTTTACGAATCATTCAGTTCCTTCTTCCTTAAAATATACTCCAAGCTTTTATAATGTCTTGCTTTGAAGTATAGTCAGCATGGGCCCCTTCATGTTTAAACAATTTATCCATTGTCCCCTGTCGCCTCTACTCTATGCAAAAGCCATCGAGTTTGTGAGAAAACACAAAAGGCAATCATAGGGTATTAAAATAGTGTGGGGATTATATATTTTTTTATAATTGGGCACACATCAAATTGGACCACATATTCAATTAACCTGCACTCCCGCACAACATCAGACTTCTAATTTTTCTCTATTTATTTTAACACACAAGTTGTGTTAGCTAGAAAGATATGTACTTCTTGTACATCACACTAGATTTAATGATGGGACGGTTTAATTGTATATTGAGGTGGGTGGAGACTACTTCAGAATTCTTTTATCTTGACACAAAAATAAGAGAAAGGGTCGTTAATTTTTCCTTGAAAAAGTGCTTTTTTTTTCTGTATTATCATTAAGCCATGAGATTGATTTTGCAGTTAAAACCAATACATATATGCGGGTCAGCGCACAAGACACAACAGACGTTGGATTCATCTTGCCAACGGGTGCAATCCAGTGTTCGGGTCTTCCGAGTTTCGCCTACCGTCCTACATTAGCCTATCTAAAATAAACTCATGACACAAAAAAAAGAAATTTCTTCCCTACATTAGCTTCGATTGTGATGCGTGGACACTAGATGAGTAAATCTTCATGCGTATTTTATTAATAAAAATTATTTTTTGTAAATCGCGCATGGCCATAAATTACAAATATAATGACATGAAAACAGGATAATCAGCAACACCAGGAAATATAATACGATGATGCACTAATGCGAGAGCGACAATCGTCAATAACACCATTGAAGATGCGATGCCCAATCGATGTCTTGGACTGACCCTTCTGTTTGTTCTACTAAGCTGACGTGTAATTACCAAAAAAAATTCGAATTATATTGGTAATTATGGTAAGGAAAAAGTCCCCAAAAACCATCCATCAATGTCCACAACGTCGCATTTATCCTGAATATTTTTTGTGACATCAAAACTCTTAAATCATGTCAACTATAAAAAATTTTGCAATAATTTTGCACGAAAAAATGTTATTTTTATTTCACTTAAATCATATGAAAATCATTTCAAAATTGTTTGTCTTTCGGTGTCTATGTAGGCAAAATTTTAATCACGAAATCTTGATGGAGGATTAATGTGTCGTGAAAGTATAAGTGTGAGGTTTTTGGTATCATAGAAAAAAATTTACAGTAAATATGTCACGGTATGTATGATTTAGGATTTTTGGTAGCTTTTTTCGTATGTTAATTTAGATTTTTTTTTTCTTTTTGGGTAAATGCGTGGAGTTAACAAAATCCCGTATCGTGAGATTTTGACGAGAAATGGAAGGGGCCGCGAAATCTCGCGAGGGAACAATGAATGGAGGGTGGTGGTGGGGTTCACTCCGATGGAACGCGGCACATGATTGTGGGCGCGAATTCCGGAGACCCTGTCTCTATCTCCCTCTAACTAATCCGGGTAGGGTTTCCGTTCGAAATCAAATGGGGGCGTACTCCAAATTTCATCAATATGGTACCAACGGTAATTACCAATTAAACAAGTAAAAACGGTAAAAAAAAAGAAAAAAATTTGTGGTTATCTATATACATTTCGTAGAGGAAGGGAGCAAGGTAATAACATTTAAAGCGATGATGTGTCGTGCGGCCAGCAATTACATTATGAACTAATTTCGAAAGAAAAATTATCTCTTTGCGAATGTCGTAATACCGTAATTTTTCTTTTTCCTAGATGGGTAAGATATGCTTTTTTTTTCGGGTCACGGTGCCCACTCGTTTCCTCTATTTCCAAAATGTTAAAATAAGCTATCAAAATGAGCAGTTTCTCTCCGCATGATTTGTTTATTTCAAAGTGGGTTTTGTGGACACTAAACACATTATTGTATGTGGCATGACCCAATTTGAAAATTGAAAGGGAATATATTTTGGGACAATTATATATTTAGAGTAAGTGCATTTGCATTTCAAAGCGGAATCAATGAGCCTTTAAAAAAGGTGCCCTAAATTTAACATTTCAATTTTTATATGCTCTTAAAAGGGGTTTTTCAGTGCATTTTATCTAGCTGAGCACTTGTTAACAAAACCAATACCGTAATGGTCAAGTCTCATAGTATCCCAATTATCGTTGTAGAGCAACTACCAGTGGTTCATTCATGCACCGATCCAATTAAAAATAAAGAAAGGAGAGAGCATTTCGAGACCGGGGTATAGATTTGGAAACTTGGTTATTAAAATATTCATGAAACACCCTGTAAGTTTTATGAACCGGTTAAGTGCATACATTTTGGTGGCCCATAACCTAGAATAATTTGCATGTAATTGGTGGAATTTGAATGGATGACTTGCGGTTCCTGAGCTACAAGTCCCCTAACACCCTAGTCATATGCACAAAATCAATACCATAATGGTCAAGTCTCGTAGAGAGACATGATGTGACAACTTGGTCGGACAATCTCGTCGGGTCAAGAGGCATTGGACAAAGATTGGCTCTCATCAGGCTTCTATATGGCGAATGAGGGATAGCAATGAAACCAAATTACACAATGAACCCGAGGGGGCCGGGGGGAGGAAACGTTCTTGAATTACATACCTAAAAATATAATTAACTCACAAGAGGCGCATTTTGATATAAAGAAATCCGTTTAGCAACTACCTTTAGGGAAAATGCCTACCTATACGTCAAATGGAAAAATCATGAATCTTGGTATTGAACGGGCCAAAACGGATAATATCTCAAGTCTCAAGTGAGTTAATTTAGGGATGTCATACATGAAATCAATTATGCCCATTATGGGGCAAAGCAGCCCTACCATCCAACAGTTCCAAGAAATAAGGAACCTTGGGTCATTTAAGTATAGATAGAATTGAAACAGTGCAGTAAGGTCTGAGATATTAATTACAGTTGGCGATTACTTTGTCTCAGCTTGCTCCAAATTTACTTACTCTATGGTTAGTCCAGCACTGACTTGAGTATCGAAGAGTGCCCAAACAACCAAACACCAAGAGGACTTCTTTGTCCTAGTGCGCAGGGAGTTGAGAGCTGAAGGTCTATAAGGTCATTTGGATTTGCAAAGACGGTTTGTCCACGATCCAAATTGAATTTGTGAATTGCGAGTTACAAATATTCAAATTGGATTTGCTATAATAATTCAATTTACGTGTGCCGAGTTAGATATACAAAGTGTCCTGGAAAAAGTATACTAGCCATTTGGGCAGTGGAAATGGAGCTTGCGGACTACAATTTCAAGATTTGATCTCAAAACTAGCCATATCACAGCTCTTCGTCTTCACACCACTAGGTCAACTGTCTAGTGGCAATTGTATTGCAAAAGTAATTGTACTTCACGCAAGTTATGAAACCTTTAGCAACATCGATGAAGTACTCATGAATAACTGGATAGTAATTCAAATAGTCCCCATTAATATACAGATCTAATTTCGTGCACTCTTCTTGTTCTCCTTATTTCAAAGATGGACTTTTTGGCAAGCAAAAGTGACGATTCATAATACTATATATTTTGTTGGGACTACCATCCTAGATATCCAAATCCCACTGCCCACTCAAAATGGTCATTCGATGACATAGCTATACAGGCTAGATTATCATCAATTACCTAACACAAGATTTTCTTGCGTAGGGATATATGGTCAAGTCTCCAACTTCAAAAGCAATAAAAAAAAATGAAAGAATCCTGGAAGTAGATGTCTGGACTGAGCAATCCTTGCAAAGGCGATGGTAATATAAATTTTTCCACGTTGGTCGGCAGGCTGACGAACCAAAAACTATGTCGACTTGTATTAAGGGTCTGTGGTGCGGTTTTGAAAGTTTCTCCATGTCGCCTTGATCAGAAACGAATGAGTTACATACAGTAAAGGAAGAAGACCGTGATTCAACAGCTGCGAAGGAAAGGGACCGGAGGATGAAGACAAGATCCTTCATCAGCGTCAACAAAACCTGTGAACTCATCCTTGGATTTTTCTGGGTGTCTCGTGTTTTTTTTATCATATGATAAAAATAAAATAAGGCACATTAATCAGCAACATTGAACACTGTAGTGGCGTGATTAAATAAGACTAATGCTCCATGTTTAAATTAACATGGTCAGGGACAAGGACGAGGACGAGCACTCTGCTCTGGGCGTGGGGCCACTGAAAATCTTAAGAAACTCCCCTTTGATTTGCCAGCTAATGGAACTTTTTATTCGGAAGTATGAATTTGAACTTTTGACTTTACCCGTGATTTTGGCATCGCCAAATTTGACTCGTTAAAAGCTTTGGAAGAATACCCCAGCAATCAAAGCAAAAGAGGTCAAAAATTAGATCAACATTACTCTCCTGTCTCCTTTCAAATTCCGGCAAATGTAACTGAGTTAGGGTCTCTCCGTAGGACTTTTTCATCTGATGAGATTCGTTGAAAGCTCTCGAAATTGGTTACTAGATACGACGAAAAAAAAAAAAAAAAAAAAAAAAAAACAACTCTTTTCGCAGGTAAAGTTCTTCTCGTGTATACATTCACTTACATTGCGAAAATATCAAGAATGCAAAATCAAAATGCTTGGAGTGCGAGCTATAGAATTCTTGCATACAGGTAAGGTAAAACCTGTTTATATACATGTATTCAAACTTAAAATCCCGTAATAAAAGAATATGTATACGATATATCCAAGCTAATATATAATTGTAAAACATCTTTTGCCTCGCTCGTTTACCCTTGTATAGAAATAATGACATGTTAACAAGAAGGCCGCGGAGGTAGATTGCTACGTCTATCATCATCAACTTCACTAAGTAACCACCCACGTTTTATGGTACAAATCAGCACTGATCCCTTTTGTTACTTCCCTCCACTATTTCTTCTTATGCAATCTATCGTTTCTGTGCTTGCTTTATCAAGTAATCACTCCATGTCCATCGAGTCACTACATTTTGGTAAATGTCCAAATTTACATTATTGATATCTTTCCCTACAGTCTAGATAAGGATTTTCATCGTAAATTGTTAAGTCAGTTTGCTGGCTTCTTGACCTTACTTCAACTTTTATCGCCTTTGATCGGTAACTTCATTTTTCGTTCGTGACGGGACAACCCAATAATAATGAATCCCTCCGAAGTATAGACAAAATGAAATAAACCAGCGGGAGGAAAATCTTGAAAAGGTGGGGTCCTCGCCCGACCGTACACTCAAAATCTCGCGCGACAGATGCAAATTTCCTCTCGCAAACCATATTGAATTTCAACCTCCCAAAATTTTATCAAATTTCACATCCATGTTGAAAGCAATCATTATTATTGGTTGAGAGAGAGAGAGAGAGAGAGAGTGAAAAACATAAAGCTTCTACCTTTATCCATGCATATGACAACGCAACACCAATCTGGAAAACAGAACCCATTTTTCCTCTACTGATATTTCTCCATTCCCCGAAGGGGAAAAGCTTGTAGGAGGAGGAGCAGCAACACGCTCTCTCTCTTTCACTCATCCTGTTCTTGCTTTGGGGGTGGTCCTATCATCACACCCCCCCAACCCCCACCTTTAGCTTTTTCTCCATGCTTCAAATCTCTGCACCCTGAGCGAGCAACGAAGCCTCTCTTTGAATCCAAGTCTCTCTCTCTCTCTCTCTCTCCCCCACATCTGGGTGTGCAGGTGTGCACTCCCCTTTTAACTTCGCGTACATCTGCTGCATTGTCAGCGCACATTCCTGGTTGCTTGGGTTGGTGGGTAGTTACCAAATCTTGGATTCGAACCCTCTGGTCTTCGCTACCGTGCCGAGGCTCTCATTCTCTGTTCTTGCGGGGGCTTCTTTCTTCTTCTCCCTCTGTTTCGAGGCATTCCATTTCCGGTGGTAGATTGCGGCTTTAGGACCTGGAACGGAGATAGTGGCTTCATTTTTCCATTTTTTTTTGTCTGTTGTGCTCTTTCTTTGTGACCCCCATCTAGAGCAAATCTGGGGCCTTTTTCCACCCTCATTTCTTGTTTTCTTTGTTGGGTTGGTGTGATCTTCTTTGGGGGTTTCTTGAGCGACAGTGAGTTGGTCAGTGTAGAGATTTGTGAAGAAATGAGAGCGGTCGGTTCAGTTCGGCTTCTGTTTGTTGTTTTTGGAGTCCTGCTGGTGACTTGTGATTCTTTTGCGCCTTACGAAGGTACGTGCTTTTTATGTAAATCACTCTCATATCTGATCCGCAGATCTTGTTTAGTTAAAATCTCCTGAACAGTGTTCAATTGTTAAAAAGGAACCTGGACTCTATGATTGGTGGAATTTTGGGTACTCTGATTCTGTGTTGTGTTGATTTATTTTTTATCAAGAAAAATCCAAGTTTGCAATTAATATCCTGATGCAATGGCTGAGAACAAAAATTTGAGATCAAGAACTTGATTGCTCTCTCTTTATCGGCTATACTTCTCAGCCACCAAGATAGCAATATTATCCTACTGGGATCTTAATAACAGAAAGCAAATTAGTGCAGGGCATAGGAAGTAGTAGTTATCTTGGAGCTTTTGTCTAGCTGCGATGTTGTAATTGATGTATTTTCAGTTTTCTGTGCTTAATCGTGTGTTGCTTTCTGGTTTTTGCTTAGGTTGGGCACTAATCACTTTCAAGGAGGCCATCTATGAGGACCCCAATATGGTTTTTTCCAACTGGAATGCCCTAAATGCAGATCCTTGCGACTGGTCCGGCATATCTTGTTCGGCTACTCGGGACCGTGTGCTTAAAATGTAAGTTTTCATATAAACTTTTCTTGATTGTCTAGTAATCAAGTATGTTACACCTTTTGCCCCTAGATTGCTGATGGTGCCGGCAGAAGCAATGTTCTTGTTGCTCAATTTTGTGTGCAATCTCTGTTTTTTTTTTGCAGAAACATTTCGAATTCGGGTTTGAAGGGGTTTCTTACGCCAGATCTCGGTCACCTCACCTACTTGCAGGAATTGTATGTTGTTGCTCTCAAGACATTATGCAATACACTTATGTTGTTGTCGATTCTGCCAGACCTGTTTCACATTAGTGAGGCTCACTCTCTGTGCACTTGTGGCTTGCAGAATTTTGCATGATAACAACCTGATAGGGACAATTCCAAAAGAGGTTGGAATGTTGAAGAACCTTGAAGTCTTGGATTTGGGGATGAATCAATTATCAGGCCCGATACCTCCTGAGATAGGGAATCTGACAAATGCTACTAGAATGTATGAGGGGTTCTTTAATTGATTGTGTAGAACAGGTGTAGAATGTAGATGATACATTCTCATTTTCTTTTCATTGTTTGCTCTGTATGTGCAGAAATCTAGAGTCCAATGGCCTGACTGGCACGATGCCTCAAGAACTTGGAAATTTGAAGCATCTCGAGGAACTTCTGCTGGACAGGAATAAGCTTCAAGGAAATGTTCCTGCTGAAAGCAGCATCAATTTCACATCAAATGTACAGGGCATGTTAGTAGATGATCCTTGTGCTAGATGCTTTCTCTGATTTCAATAGTTTGGTACATGTGGAGAAAGATTCATGCCCCCTCCTTTTGTGCCTTTGCACAATAATTTCTCAATATCCAACCTGCCTTTTGAAAGAAACCAAAAGACTTTCAAATCATAGCACACGTCAGATAAGCCGTACATAGGCAATTTGTTAGCTTGAAGGTGTAGGTCAAGGAAACTGTCCTTAGAATAGTTTTATCCCCTGGTTTGAAACTTTAAAAATGCTGGAGCAATAGAACAGTAATTGCGATTTGCGAGCTTATGGAAAATGAACCGATGTCGTTAATGACCCTTTACCAGTAAAGTTACAGCTTAGAGACGACCATGCTAATGCAAGCCCAATATGCTGTCAACTAAGTTCTTTTAATGGGGTTATGGTGATTTGGAGGCTACATCGTCTGTATTGATGCCTTATGCTTCCTCTTTTATCAGGTATGCCTCAAATGCAAATTCAAGCGGCTTATGTCGCTTATCCCAGTTGAAGGTGGCAGATTTTTCATTTAATTTTTTGGTTGGGGGCATACCAAAATGCCTGGAGTATCTTCCAAGGTGCCTTATTTTGGCTTTCTTTCTCTGCTTTCTTTTTTCTATGTACCTCTTTTTTCACTCACTCAACCTTGCAGTGTGAGCTTTCAAGGAAATTGCCTTCAAAATAAAGATCCCAAGCAGCGATCAAGTGCACAGTGTGGTATGTTTGATGTTCCTTCTTCTTTTTCCCTCATCGTGTCAATAAAAATTAAGTCATCTGTAATTTCAGTAATATGGTCATATGTAGGTCATGCTAATTTTTGGTTTGATGTGAAATCGTGATTATATAAGACCAGTATGCCGTCTTTGATTTTTTGTGTGGTTTATTTTGAAGTGTTATATCCTATTATATCGGTACTGAAGGGAAAAAGAAAAAAATCAACCTTTTGTTACCGGTTCTTGTTTCATTAATAACAGTATCTGCTACTTAGGTGCTTCTCCACCTGGCAAAAGCCATTCAGATGTCATTCCAAAACATCGGTCTGCCAATGATGAAGCCAAACATCAGAGAACATCGAGGCCTACCTGGTTATTGGCTTTAGAGATTGTGACGGGAACTATGGTGGGGTGTCTGTTTCTCATAGCTCTTCTGACTGCTTTTCAGAGATGCAATAGCAAGCCATCCATCATCATACCTTGGAAGAAATCGGTCAGTGAGAAGGACCAAATTTCTGTATACGTAGGTCAGGACTTAGCCTTTACTATGTTCAATACATTCCCCTGGTATTTCAAAAATTGTACCTAATTAAAATTTATGTTGGTTTTGCCACAGATTCCGATGCATTGAAGGACATAATGAGATTTAGCAGACAAGAGCTAGAAGTAGCTTGTGAAGACTTCAGCAATATTATCGGTTCATCACCAGATAGTTTGGTATACAAGGGCACCATTAAAGGCGGTCCTGAGATTGCCGTGATTTCGCTTTGCATCAAAGAAGAGCATTGGACAGGCTATCTAGAACTCTACTTCCAGAGAGAGGTAATTGGTTCCTCATCCCTATATGAAACTTCAGCTTCAAAAGCAGAAAACTTCGAGTTGAGATTGTGAGTTTGGAAAACCTGTGTAAAAAATCAGGTCATGTTTTCATCCAGGTGGCAGATTTAGCTAGACTAAATCATGATAATACAGGAAGATTATTGGGCTACTGCAAGGAAAGTACACCTTTCACACGGATGCTTGTTTTTGAGTATGCATCCAATGGGACACTTTATGAACACCTTCATTGTAAGTGAAATAACCATCCTGTTCAACGCATGCTGTGGACTTGGCACGTTTTGTCACCTCCCATTTATAAATGTAATACTAATGCAGATGGAGAAGGCTGCCAATTATCTTGGACACGGCGTATGAAAATAGTCTCGGGCATTGCTCGTGGGTTGAAGTATCTTCATGAGCTTGACCCACCCTTTACTATATCCGAGTTGAATTCCAGTGCCGTATATCTAACAGAAGATTTTTACCCCAAGGTATGCCAGTGCCTAAGTCATTACACATCACACAGAGACAACGAAAGATTTAGCAGCTCTGTGAAAATGGATATCCTAGAAAATGTGATTGAAAACCTGAAATGAGTCAAGACAGATGGAAAAAAAAAATTGAGGAGGATATTCTATAAAATTTGTCGCTCCTTTTAGCAGGCACCTTGAAATTACTTAAATACGACAACCAAATTTTTCTCTGCTTTGCTGTTTTTGAGCCCTACATTGTTTGGTTTTTAGCATCATTTCAAGTACTGATGGAGAAATAGTAATGTGCAAAATCTAGGGTTTTGTTTTGAGAAAAAAGTTGTTTGCTCATTTCAACTGTAGCTTGTTGATTTCGAGAGTTGGAAGACGATTCTTGCAAGATCAGAAAAGCATTCGGGATCTATTGACAGTCGGGGCTCAATTTGTGTTCTTCCCAATTCCTTAGAGGGACGCCATGAGGATGTGCAGGGAAATATCTATGCTTTTGGGGTACTTCTGCTGGAAATAGTGAGCGGAAGACCTCCATACTGCAAGGACAAAGGGAGCTTGGTAAATTGGGTAAGTAGTCTTATGAAACTCGTTTCTTTGACATGAACTTTTGTACTGAAAATATATTGAAGGATCACGGAAGACTTTAAATGATCTTTGCAATTAAAATCTTATCTCTGCAGGCTAAGGACTATCTTGAACTGCCAGAAGAAATGTCTTGCGTGGTTGACCCTGAGTTGAAACATTTTCAGCATGAGGACCTTAAAGTAGTGTGTGAGGTGGTGAGCTTATGCCTAAATGCTGATCCTACCAAGCGGCCTTCGATGCAAGAAATAAGCTCCATCTTGGAGACCCAGATTGACACGTCTTTTTCTGCAGAGCTTAAGTCGTCGTCTTTGGCATGGGCCGAGCTTGCACTTTCATCATAGCAGAGCTGAATTTTGAACTTAAAAGCTAACATACTGTAAATCAGGAACATATAAGTGTAATACTTGTCATTGTTACCTCATCTTTCAATTTTCTTACTGGTTCGTGTAAATGGTTCGAGTGCTAGAAGGAAAAACAAAGAGTGTTGAGCTTGACAGCCTACTCCTTGTATACCATTTATTGATGAGTACAGTTCTGAAGCTACAACCAATGGATTAGGATGCCTTGAGCTTCTTCCCCAATATAATCATGGCCTGGGCTCAAATCTAATTTTTGTTTCTGTCCTTTCTGAAGAGATTCAAGTTGATGGGTTCATATGGACAGTTAGAAGCTTTTGGTTGGGGTTTTAGTGTAAGAATAATGGGAAAGATTGACATCTTTCAACTTGGGATCTTTAGAGGTCAGACCATTGTCTCGCCCATATTGCTCAGGGAATCGAGATCAGTTGGTCTTACAATGTCAACCCGGTTTACGGAAATTCTGTATCAATGATCCGAATGCAGGATGGCAAGTGGATGTGGGCGAGAAAATGGTACTGTTCTATTGTGCTGATGTCCATCTACAAGACGCATCGTCACTTCTATGTAGAAATGTACCGATAACGCATCGTCACTTCCATGTTGAAATGTACCAATAACATCTAGGAATTGAATGACATCTCATTTCCCCAACCAATTTGATTCTTAACATACAGCCTTTGCTTCCCTGGTCGGCTCACCTCAGACCTTGATAAGCTTGCAGTGAACCTCGTATTATTCCCGAGGCTTCACTTCTTCAAGGTCAGTTTCCGACATCTAACTTCCGAGGCTCTCGACACTGCCGTATGTGGGCAGTCCAGGAGCTCGCGTGGCCTAGAAGTGCAGGATACAGATGATCGGATCAGCCGGATATTTGCTTCCACCTTTCTACTTTGTTGTGCTATTTTTTGTTGGGCTCGAGTCAATATCATTTTCTGCACTTGAGGTAAGTACATGTCCTCTTTCGACACTCTTTCTCGACATGTAACAAGAGCATAGGTGCTATCTCTGAACTCGACATTAAGAGCAATGCCCTGGGCATTACCAACTTCCATTGAGCTCAGAGTTTGATGCCTGTTAGCCCCAGTACAATCCGAAGACATCAAATTTGCAAGGAACATTTCCTCCTGCCCACGGGCAGTGTCATATTGGGTCCACGTTTCGTGTTCTTGACGAAAGAGTACATCCGAGAGAGTTCGAGTTGAATGTCCTTCATGGAATAACATTCATTCATAATCTGAAATGAATCCCTTGAGAAGATGATTGAAGTCACACATGGCGACCAAATTTCATTGTGGACTGGACATGGCCTCGATAAATATACGAGGGTGTTTGCGCAGAATTGCACCAGAACACCTGCACTAGCCCAGCGTCCGCCATGCCATCGTTTGCTTCAATACGCAGCCCATCTGCATTATGAGAACTTGTTAACGTTGAAGCATTTCTCGGCAAGGTAAACATGGTGGAATGGGATTCCTTCGTTGATTCCATGACGAGTGAATCAAACGAGGCCTAAATGACTTAATTACGGCATGCGTTAGGCCAAGCTTATCCAACTGCTTTGCAAATGCTAAAAGCTAAGGTATAATCAAAGAAGATGCAAGTAAAAGTTGTCCTAAAAGACTAAAACCTCATTTTAGTTTTGATAATATTAGGTTCTATGCGTAGACGAGGAAATTTTCGAATTAAACCTTACTGCTTCCTTTTATGTGCTTTATATTTTGACATTAAAACTGTAAAATATGAAATATGTTCTTCACCGTACTCTTACGATTTACACTTTTGCAGGAGAAGGTTGCACAAACGACTTTCAATTGGTATCAGAGCCGACCCTTGAGTTTGATTCTTCGCTCCTCCTTTTTCATCTTTTTATGGGTTCCCCTTTCATTATATCCAATTGGGCTTCAAAAAATCTTTCGCCCACAAGCATTAGGTTTGCACGTTTGAGGCCTTCGTTATCAAATCGAACTTCATGTAAAGGAGAGTGTTACAAACTTTTGGAATAAATGGTTGCCCATGTAACTTTCAGTAAAACCATGGAATACTATGATTTATTGATGTTTTGTATAATCGAATAGATTGTATTATGCACTAAAGACAAATTGGAAAAAGTGGCATATGTGGAGGATTTCAACTTATTGTGAGGAAGAAAGTGTATCAATGCCACTTGATCAAGGTTATTGTGTCGTGTGCTATGAGAGACGAGCAAAGATGACGCGGATGAATTTGACAGGAAGGAAGAGCAGTGCCGGTTTACGTACTCTGGCCCATCGTAACCATTGCTGTTTCTTGTGCGGCATTGGCAACAAAAATGAGGTAAACTTCACAAACTACACCAGTAATTAACAGAAAGTGTTGCCTTGATGCTGTCACAAAATTCACAAGTTTACAGACGATAAATGAAATAGAACAGTTTCTCCCATATGCAAGCAAAAAAAAAAAAAAACGAACTAGAAATAACAATCCCTGGCTGAGTATTCAGAACAGAGCAATATTTCTGCATTGATGTAACTGAGTAAACAAGAGGAAAATCTTTCTTGCCTAGAGGTAGATTCCTTGAGAGCACATATTACTAATTTACCACCCCCTTCATTTTTTGTAGGAGTCCCAAATCATACCCAAATCAACATTACCTCCTGAAAGGATGATTCCTATATGGTTACAATCCTTCCAGGCAGGATTACTCCTAAAGCTTTCCGATAGAACAGCAGCAAGACCAATGGCTCCACTTGGCTCCACCGCCACTTTCAGAATTTCATAGCAAAGTCTCATTGCTTCCACGATGTCTGTATCATCCACAACTATGACATCATCGACTAAATCACGTACTACGGGCCTGCTCCAACAGAAGATGAACAGGAAGTCGCATGAAATCGAGAAGCCAAAAATCAGTCGGTCCAAGAAAAAGTTCAGTTCAGCCTCATAGCTGGCAATACTTTTTACAAGTGCATCAAACTTACACATAGAAGCACCAAATATATATCTAAGTCATTGAGAACTGACAATTAGGAAATATCAAATACATGTGTTTGATCTGATGACCATAATAATCTCAGTATGAAACTTACCATGTAAGATCTCCTAGAGAAGCTCGAAGCCCATCAGCAACAGTGTTGGTCACGGGCAAAGTTATAATCCTTCCAGCTGCTTTAGACTGTGCTGCATCATTCGCCCCTCTAGGTTCTGCAGCCAAAACTCGAATTGTTGGGTTCATTGATTTGGAGGCCAATGCCACTCCCGAAATCAAGCCACCTCCTGCAAAAATTTCAATTGATTTTTTTCAGTGAAGAGCGTCACTGAATGAGGATGACAACTATGCAGGACCAGAATATTGGACTTGGGAAAGGTTATCGGACAAACCACTTATTGGAACTATAATAGTGTCTAATTGTGGGGCCTGCTCCAGAAGCTCCACAGCTATTGTTCCCTGTCCACTGGATAAATCGGAAGAAAATTACATGATAATATCTGCCATTGCAATTACAGTATCATGATCATGAACTACATCTAGAAGGAATTTCAGAGTTAAATATGGAAGCTGACAGAATCGAAAAGGAAAAGGGCAAGAAGAGGAAGGAACTAAAGTTGCTTAAACTTAATGGCACTGAAGCCTGGCCTCTCATTTGCAATTTAAGTTTTTGTATTATTCTGAAAGCATTCATTAAGAAAATTACAAGTTATAGATTACTAATTCCTTAAATCCGCAGCTTCTAGACTTTGGATGATGTGATTATTAAAAAGGGTGAGAAAAATATATACAGTGAATCTAATACCTTATTATCCGTTTGTCATTGTATGGATGGATCAGAACAGCTCCAGTTTCTTGTGACACCTTCAAAGCTGTGTCTTCCCTTGACTTCATTGTGACCTCACTCCAGATAACTTGACCACCATAGCGAATGACATTATTGACTTTGCATTTTGGTGCATTTTTTGGTATCACTATATATGCTGGAATCCCTCGTAATTTTGCAGCTAAGGACAATGCAGCAGCATGGTTTCCGCTAAACTCGTAGAACTTGGGGATAGTTAAAGCATGAGTAAGGAAAGTAATAGTCCAGAACACCATCGAATGTCAAACTTACCTGCTGTGTGTAACAACCCCTTTAGCTGCCTGAGCATCATCAAGGGAACATATGGCATTGCAAGCACCTCTGAACTTAAATGCCCCACTGTGATTTGAAGACCCAGATTAAACCGATTGTAAAAGAAAAGGGAATGCTGCTTATACAAAATCTGAACTTTTTTTTTCCTTTGGCCAAAGAAAAATCTGAACTTGAACCAAAGGGAGAAACACATATGCTATGAGTAAGGCACTCCACTTAAGAACTTCTCACCCCTTCTGAAAGCATTCGCACTTGAAGTATAAACTTCTGCTGCATATTGCATTAAGAGACTCTGAAGTGATAAGTGGAGTCTTGTGTATAAATGATCTGATGCGTGCGTATGCTTCTCTTATGGAGGATATGTCAGCAGCGTATTTCCCTACCATGATACTTGCGTCCATCATGAAGCAACCACTTTGCTCTGTCATTTTAATTAGAGCAAAAACTTTTCAGCAAGCACTAGTGAAGAAACTCAAATCTCAACATAGCATTGCACATATTATCTGACAACCAAAAATGTATTTACATATTCTCCCCACAGGATTTTCATCTCACCATTTCACTTGGGAAAAAGACAAGACAGCTCAAAATCAGCAAACAAGCAATGAAGTTCTTCCCAAATCCCAGTAAGACCTCTTTGCAGCTAAGATCAAAAGGCTATGTTAAGCCAGGAAACAAAAATTTCAGAGTACGGATTTTTCAACGGGACCCAACCGATTTTTTCGGACATTGCCAGCATAATTCAGTGGCTTGCTAGGCTGAGCCCGTGTTTGATTGCCATAGTGAATTGAACAATTTGACCAGCAAATGTTACCCATCAAACTGGTAAGATTGAAGAGAGAATCACTAAACTCCGATGGATTGTAATCACACGCAAGCCACTCAACTGACTATATAGCATTGGCCACAGTCAAAACCCCACAAGACAAATCGAAGAAAAATCAGATTTTTTCGAAAACCCGACTGAGCAAGATCAATGTATTAGCATCGAGCAGGTCTTTTGACATCACATAAGCTAACGAGGAAGTTGCCGCTGAACAAAGAAGCCAACTTGATCAGACATGGATAAAAACCAAGTGTAAACCATGCGAAGCAGCTCATGTAGCTCTACAAGCTCTGCGTCTGCACACGATTTGAGCTCAGAACGAAGATACATACAGGTTCAGAAAGTAGAAGAAACTTAAGAAAAGGAGGGGGTTGGGTTTCAAGAACTTACGCCGGAGAAGAGGATGACAAGCGAAAACGACGGAGAGAGCTGCGAAATGGAGGATCTTTTTGGAGGAAACAATGGCGGATAGAAAATTCAATAATAATATATATTTTGAAATAAGAGAATAAGCGCATGTATTAGTAACGTTTGTATTTTTTTGTTTTTCTATTCTTTTGTTTCTTGAAACAGAAATAGAATAGAAATTCATTTAATAGCATCAGTTAGCTTTTTTGTTCCTTAGAACAAAAAAATGATCAGGGAATAGATTTAAGGTTTAATACCATGAAAAATCCTAAACTGGTACATCTGTGACAATTTTACCATGAACTATTTTTTTGACCACAAAAAATCCCAAACTGGTACACATGTGACAAATTTACTTCGAACTATTTTTTTAACCACCAAAAACCCTAAATTGGTACACTTGTGATAATTTTACCCCAAAATATTTTTTGACCATAAAAAACCCTAAACTAGTATACATGTGACAATTTTATCCTCGAACTAATTTTTTGAGCACTAAAAACCCCAAACTGGTATATTTGTGACAAATTTAACCTCTGTTAGTGTCCGTTAAATTATATTAATATCACAAAAAATCACAAATTCGTAAACTTGTGATAAACAGAGGGGTAAAACCCAAAATCAGTACATATGTCAATTACCACGTGTCATTAAACTTAGCAATTTGACAGTAACATTTAACAAAAACTAACAGAGGGTAAATTTGTTACAGGTGTACCAGTTTGGAATTTTTGATGACCAAAAAATTAGTTTGGGGGTAAAATTGTCACAAGTATATTAGTATGGGATTTTTGATGATCAAACAAATAGTTCGGGATAAAATTGTCACAGGTGTACCAGTTTATGATTTTTTATGATAAAAAAAATAGTTTGGGGTAAAATTATCACAGGTGTACCAGTTTGGGGTTTTTCGTGGTATTAACTCTAGATTTAAAACAGAAAGTAGAAGTAAAAAAAACTTATTTTTCTGTTTCTGGAACAAAAAAGAAACATTAGAAAAATAAGATTAGTTTTCTCTCTTTCACAAGAATGAGGGGATCTATGCTGAGAGCCAGGGAAAACAAGGTCAGCTTACAGTAGATATGCTATCCCACATGGGCGAACCTTTTGTTCAAGCACTTTAGGGACTGCCTTTTAGCTGCAAAACTACTTGGAGATTTAGCTCAGAGCATAGAGTTGCTCAGAATAACCAAGATGATGTTATGCCTAACTGGCCGAACTACATTTCTTAGAGGATCATGCCAGGCTTTGAAGAAAATGATTTTTAGAGAGGCATAGAAAGTGAGAACTCTGAAATTTCACAACTTTCCCTCATTCCAAACCGAAGGATTACATGGCCTTACATAGGCATCGGGGAATACAATGCTGGACGAAGGTCCAAATAAGACAAAACACACTTAAAACGGGGTACATTATTGGACTTCTGTCCACATAAAACAAAACTCACCTAAAACTAAGTACATTATTGGGCACACCTAAAACACACTCGTAGAATACTTAAAACCTATTTATAGGAGTAGGTGGAATAGGTGAAACAGGACCCAATTATGATATGCTACAATGAACAATGCTAGTTAGGTGAAACAGTACAGGTTTATCTCCATCTAGAGTTATAGTCATAATCCGAACTGACTGAGCTGTTTGTACATTCATATTCTGCTATCTGTCTCTGTGTTAGAATATATTCAAAATTATCTTTAGTAATCACTAGCATTTGGTTCGAGGAAGATGATGCACGTGTTGAAAGGTCTGAAAGAGCTGTATTTAGAGTGTTTTGTGGTAAAAGGAGTTCATTCCACATTCTGACGCTAAGGTTTGGTTGTGAATTTTGTTCAGGTAAGACTGGCTGAGGCAAAACTGGCTGAGGCCAATTTCCTAACTGTGAGTAGTGAGAGGCAGAGCTGGTGTCAAGTCCAACGGATAAGGACAATGGTTCATAGTCATATGGGTCTTAAGAGAGCGGTCCACCCCATGGATCCTGAGATGATTGTGCTGGATCTTGAGATGGTTGTGCTGGATCTCCTATGTCTGACATTTCGTGATCTTGTGATGATTCGAGCTATCCTTGTGCCTGTTCGTGTTCGTATTTGCTGAGTGCTTGTCTTGTTACAGATGAAGATCTTTTGTGATCCCATGAAACGAGTGTGACGTGATCCCATGCTTCTTCTGGGATAATACGATTTTCTTGGCATAAGATCCTCTGGAATTACCTGTAATTATATTTAACAGAACCAATGCGAATGAGGAATGATTTATAGACACGTGCAACTTGGAGTTGTGACTGGGGCTTGTAGGTAGTAGTACCTACTGCAGCAGGAGTATTGGAGATGGTACCATTATTGTGTACAAAAGTCCAAGGATGGTGGAGGAGTACAACAGTGTGTGTTTTTGGATCATCTCGGACCTTTTTCAATTCTTCGAGAAAGAGCCATTTCCAATAAAAAGGAGGGTAAAACCATTTGAGCACAGTTAAAAGGTTTTTCTCATGTTCATTAAGCCCAACGTAATCAACTATAAGCAAGTTGGTTAATTGGAGAAGAAATTTTCTGGTGGGAAACTCAATTGCTATTAAGTACTTATTGGTTAGGTACTATAATAGCCATTTAAGTTTTTCAGAAAAATCATTTTTTCTCTAAAGTAATGGGTGAATGAAAGGGACCTTGAGTGTAATCTAGAAGAGTAAAAAATAGATCCCCATGGTGGTGAAAAAGGTCTGTGTGGTATTGCCACATGAGGTTGTCAAAATTTTAACTGAGCTTATCTTTTTGAATTTGCTTAATTATTTCTTGAGGATATTCCAGACTTGGCCAATCTCGGAACTGTTCAATTTTGTACTTGTTTGGCCGAAACGGGAAGGAATGCCTGAGAATACCCTAAAACCCCAAATTCTAAACCATAAACCTTAATCCTCAACCCCTAAACCCCAAAACCTTAAGTCTTAATACCCAAACGCTAAAACCCATGACACTAAAATGAAAAACCCCAAATCCAAAACTCTAAAACCACAAATCCCTAAAACCCTAAACCTTCTAAACCCCAAATCCTAAACCCAAAACCCTAAAATCCAAAATCCTAAACACTAAACCCTAAACCCCAAAACTTCAAACCTGAATCCCTAAAATCATAATTCCAAACCTTAAATCCTAAAACGTTAAATTGCAAAACTCCGAATCCTAAATCATAAACCCCAAATCCTAAATCCCAAATCCTATACCCTAAATCCCAAACCCCAATACCCAAAATCCGAATCCCTAAAACCCTAAACCACTAAACTCAAATCCTAAAACCCCAAACCCGAAATACTAAACCTAAAACCCCAAACCCAAAACTCTAAAACCTAAACCCCAAACCCTATACCATAAATCCAAAATCTAAAACCCTAAACCTCAAAACCGAAATTCTAAAACCCTAACCCCAAATCCTAAAATCCTATACCCTAAATTGTAATTTTCTCGACCACCACTTGATATTTGATTTGTCTATAATGAGTAATTTTCTTTATGATTGAATTAAGGTCATCCAATTCTATATCATAATATATTATTATGCTATTTTTAGTCCAATTTTATCCGAACATGAATTGTTAAGTCTGCTAAACTGTAATTTTCTTGACCACCGCCCCGTATTTGCTTTGTTTATAAGTAGTAATTTTTTTTTTATGATTATATTAAGGTCATCCCATTCTATATCATAATATATTCTTATTCAATTTTTAGTCTAATTTTATCCAAATATGAATCGTTAAGTTTTCACTGATAATTTTATAATTAACTGAAAAAATTGGGAGCAGAAATTTTAGTATCCTACCAAACGCATTTATGTTCTTTTTCTACTTCGGGAATAAAAATTTTGTATAGTTACTAAACGTGTTTTTTTTTTGCTCAGAAACTTGTTTAGGGAATAGAAATAGAAAAAAAAATTATGAATATAAATTATTTCTAGGAACAGAAACGTTACTAAACAAATCCTAAGGTGCCAAGCATATTTTTGAAATAAGAACAAAAGTCGAGAAATCCTCCATTTCATAGCTCTCTCCGAGGTATAAAATTTGATGGAGGTGGCAATAGGTGAAATTCGATTATGACCACCTGTTGCCGTTGCATGTTCATAGTATGCCGGACCGTTTAGTAAATCAATTCAATAAATCAATTCGGGTATCTCTAGCACTATCGTGTCGCCCTTACCAGCTTCGCCACTTTCCCTATGAAGCATCTGGTGAAGTAGAAATAGACTTCGACCCAAAAAAACGCACAAATAGGGGAGTTTGGAGATGAATGCTGCTGACATAGCTCGAGGGGGAGTTGAAGGATTGGGGAGGAGGTACATTATAAAACTTTACTGGTCATCGATTCATGGGAGTAAGGCAAATTAGACCGAAAAGACTGTGTGATGATTCATTCATGTGAATTTTGGTAGCTAATGGTCAAACAAAGTTGAGGAAAGGAAAAGTGAAGCCTCATCTGTCCGCTGCCGACACCGCCGCTCCCTTTTGGTGCACTTTTACATCGGAACGCATTCGGATTTACATATTCATATGGGTACGGTTTAGTTCGATCATCTAGAATTCCGAATCCTAATAAATCATAAGTAGATTTTAGAATCGAGTAAAGATCTAAATTAGTGGACTTTACAAGACTATCAAAATCAACAGTTATCAACGATAGTTAATGTGAGGATCTACTTGCTCTCAATTAGTGATTACGCTATCGTTTGCCACCACAAGATGAAAAAAATTTAAATCTTGACCAAATGCACAAGGCCCAAGTTTGATATATCACCCATTACTAAAAATAAAGACTAAATCAAATGCCCACTTGAGAAGAATAGTATTAACCGACAAATGACAATTTTTCCTTGTTCCAAATGAGCCGTGTGAAATTGTGCGGACAGCTCTTAAATAATGTTTTCAACGTGGGGATGACATCCAAGAAAATCAAGTAAATGTACGCGATCAAAGCTAAGTTAATCAAAATGTCGACTCGATTTCAACTTTCAAAGGGGGTAGTTAACGAAATGGAGGTAAATTTCCACAAATCGTCTTCCCATCTATACACGCTCTGCTGGGAGCACACAAAGTGCAACTTCTTTGTTTCTTCCTGTAAGACCCATTTTTCATCTGACGGATCCTACTCTTTAGTAAGTGGACCAGAGCGATGAAGACACTTGGAAAATTCGGAGCTGAGAAAATTGCACTGGCTTGCTCCTTTTCGGTCTGTCCGGACATGAACATTCCAACCCTGACCCAAGATCATTTGTAATTCAATGCACCTTATTATTTAGATATTATGTTGCGACTTATGTATGTATGGTTTATGTTTCTAGGAACAACGACTTATATAATATGATACCAGATCACGTGTTAAAAGATCAAATTCGAAACGATCTCTATCAATGATTCGCCTTAGCGTTGGGTGTGTATATATAGACTCCTTTCTTGACTTCCTCCTTAATTAATTGTTGTCTCATTTTTCTCTCTCTTGTCAAATCTTAACCTATGAATTAATTATTTGGGTTTCTTATCACAACATACTAAAATGCCACCCGGCGTTCCTCAATGGAGAAGCATCGAAACTTGGCCTGCCTTCACTAGTTCCCACCACCATGGCACTTTCACCTTCATTATTCAGGTCCTGGTGAATCTCATTGAAGCGAAGTACCAAGGCAAGCTACAGAATCCTTTTGACACTCATCCCATCACCACCTCCATTGCCATCTTTAGCCTTCTATTGTATTGCTTCTTGGCACTTCTTGATCAACCATCTGCATTAGCCATCACTCCTGGTCCACGTCCTTGTGCTCAAGCCTTAATCTGAAGCCTCATGGCCCTCGCTGCATCACTCTCGGTGGTTTCCCTCGCATCATTGTTGTTCCGAGGCTCCTTCTTTCGCTTTCTTCCCTGTATAGTGCCGTTTGCATTGCTATCTGGGCTTCACTTGCATGGTCTTCTTCGAAAACTTCATGGGTGGGTTCAACGACAGATTGTGCTTATTTTCATGGACAGGCTACGTCCACGTCGGCTATACGGCAGAAGACTAGCACAGCCACTTTTGCCTCGTATAGTTACCCATACGCAGACCATGCTGACGTAAACAAATATAGTACGTTAGACTGACGTAGGTGGACAGTACCAATTACAGTGTGGACCGGTGTTCGCCTAAATGTTTTTTAGTAGGGTGTTTCTTTGGTCATGTGTAGTGTAAATATGCAAGGGAAAATTTCAATTAAGGACCTCAAGTGGGATCAAATTCTCAAAAAAGGGTCCAAAATAAATATTGTGTCAAATAAAGACCCGAAATGCTCAATCAGTCTCAAATAAGGACTCGAAATGCCCAAAAAGTCTCAAATAAGGACTTGAAATGCTCAATCAGTTTCAAATAAGGACTCGAAGTACCAAAAAAGTCTCAAATAAGGACCTGGGTCCCCGGCCGGCCAAAATACCTGCCGGCCGGCGAGAAAGTTACTGTTCCGGCACCGGAATAGTGACTTTTTAATTTTTTTGTTTTTCCTTTTCTTTTTTTTTTTCGTTTTTGTTTTCTTTTTTTTTTTTCTTTTCTTCCTCCACTGGCCATAGCCAGGGCCGGCGGAGGTCATCGGCCTCGGGCGAGGGCCGCCCTCGCTGGCGTCGGGCGAGGGCCGCCCTCGCCGGCGTCGGGCGAGGTCGGCCTCACCCGACGCCAACGAGGTCGAGCCTCGCCAGCGTCGGGCGAGGCCGGCCTCGCCAATTGCAGGCGAGGTCGAGCCTCGCCAGTAGCCTCACCGGCCACCGGCGAGGCCGGCAAGGGCGGCCTCGCCCGATGCCGACGACCTCCGCCGGCCTCGGCTATGGCCAACGGAGGAAGAAAAGAAAAAAAAAGAAAAGGAAAAGGAAAATAAAAAAAAAGAAAAGCAAAAACAAAAAAAAATTAAAAATTTACTGTTCCGGTATCGGAATAGTAACTTTCTCGCCGGCCAGCAGGTATTTTGATCGGCCGGGGACCTAGGTCCTTATTTGAAACTTTTTGGGCACTCGGGTTCTTATTTGAGACTGATTGAGCATTTCAGGCTCTTATTTAACACAATGTTCACTTTAAGCTATTTTTTGAGAATTTGACCCCACTTGGGGTCCTTAATTGAAATTTTCCCAATATGCAATGTTGTCTCCTCCTGCTCTTTTGCCCCAGCAGGGGAAAATCATTATGAGATATTTAGATATCTGCATCATCCATGGGCTTTTATGTCTAAACGGTCTACCTAGCATTTGTCGTCATCACACCTTTTTGAGGTTTTAGTTTCCTTTTCTTAGTTACCTTGGGTTGTACCACGGGCTAACGAACAGCTACCTTGCATTCGTCGCCTAGAATTTTTTGCCTAAACCTAAGTCTGGTTGACCAAATTAATCGCAGCTATGGCTTACTTTGATGGGCACACTTGTCAGTCTCACAAAATCAATAATTGTAATTACACGAGATCCATAAATTCAGGTTTAGGCAAGAAAATTTCAACTTCGGAGATTTTGTAATATAAAATGGATTGCGCTTTTTTCACTATTCATTTGACTTAGACACTCCTTATTATAGCATTTTGACCATATTATCGTTTGCATGGCCCACCTTTCAGCATTATTCTCTTTTTTTATTTGCTCATCTTTTTTTTCTCTTCTTTTCTTTTCTGATCGATCCCACTTTCCTTCTCATTATCAAATTTCCACGCCTTTAGTTTCGTACCGACAATAGTGTTTCCTTCTATTCCCTTTTCTCCATTTTTTTCGCTTCAGACAGGCCCTTGGTATCTCGTCATCTTCCATTTTTTCTCAAAAAACATTAAAATGCAATGCTAAGTTGAATGCTTCTTGCGAGTCCCCGACAATAGTTGAATGCTAGTTCCTATGTACAGATAACTGACGAATCCCGCTGAAGCAGCTTGCAAACACGGACCATGAGGGAGATCCAAGTCGCCGGACACTGATACACTTCCTCGAACAAGACGATGTCTACGATTCGGTCACTGGTCGTCCCCTCGTCGGATTTTGGATCTAGGACTCCTCCCTCGTCCTCTCCGAGTGGCTCTCCATCGAAGCTCACTTCCGCTCGTTCCCTCTCACTGGCAAGAACGTCACCGAGCTCAGCGTCGGATTCGCTGGCCTCTGTGGGCTCACGGCAGCTCGACTCGGGGCCAGCCATGTCATCCTCACTGATGTCGCGCTGATGCTCTCGAGGCTAAGGAGGAACGTGGAAGCGAATGGCGCAGGGGAACATGTGGAGGTGAGGGAGCTGGTGCGGGGATCAGAGGAGCTAGCAAGGGGAATCGGGGAGGAGTTCGACGTCATGTTGAAGAGCACATGTTTTTAGACAGAGAGGAAGTGAGGGAGTTGGGAAGACGTTGCAGGGTTGTGCAACGCGTTCACTACTCAAAGCTTGGACTTTTCGTCGAAGTTATGGGACTTTTGGCTCAATATGTCTTCTACCAATCCTCCTTCTAGGTCTATACATGCTCCGAAGGCTGGTCTAAAGCGAAAAATGCAAAACGAAGGAATAGTGAGGGAAAAAAACAGAAGAAAGAAGAAAAGTGGGACCGGTGAGAAAAGAAAAAAAAATGACAGCGCATTTGACCAAGTAAAAAGAGGAGAATAGTGCTATAAGATGGGCCACACAAGGGACGACATGGTCAAAATGTCGTGATAATCAGTGTTTAAGTCAAATAAGGAGTAGAAAATAAGAACATACTATTATTCATCCTGATAATCCAGGCTTTTAGTTAGATACAATTCTAAGGACAAGAATATATATTGTTTAATATTCTGATTATCCAGATTTAGGCAAAAATTCCCCAATTATGGGGTTCCTTAAAAGAAAAAAAATTCTGAGAACAAGATTTCTGTAAGACCAAGCCAAACAAACTACACTTGGACTTACCTTGAACGCCTCTTCAATGGATATAGATGCCGCTTTCACGCTCTATGATTGGCTTTCCCTATCGGTCTGCAATAAAATGGATTTTACAATCTCTAGTCTAAGAACTTAACAATTAGATACCCATTGATATTACAGGGGCATTAGTCTTCCAATGTTCACATCGACCAACACACACAATTCTATAAATGGAACCATACCCCATCCATTCTGTGGTCATGGATCATGTCCTTCCTAGACAACAAACCCCGTATGGAAATGGCCGTGCATAATCTTCTCATGGCGTCCTTCAAATCATTTCGTATCCATTAAGATTTTTCTCGATATCATGCATTAGATTGAGCTATGGATTATTCTAAGCTCATCACGCTTTTTAAAAGGTGTTTATTCTGTACACCGTCGGTGAAATTTTAATATAGCTTCCACCAACCGTATTACGAAATTGGCATACGTACGAGTGAGATCTATCTAGGAAAAATCAAGTTACCATTCCATAGATAAACAAACTGTCACTGTCAATTTGGGAACACCTGAGTTGTAGTAAAGTTAGCCGTTTTCTCAGTAACAGCCTAGATCATGGGACTTCTGCTTAATGTAGGGAAAGAAAAGCATTGTCCCAGAAAGAAGAGTTCCTTATTTTTATGGGCCAAACAGAGCAAATCGATCACGGTGGGATTCTTAGTGGTGAACATTGTCAACCATTATCCATGAGCCCTAACAACTTAAAAGTTATGCCACTTGTAAACTGTACATGTTTTGCCTGTTCATTACTCAAAATATGAAACTGCAATATCGCCCGTCCTTTCAATCATGAGCCAAAAATTGAGCACGAGCAAAATCATTCCATGACTGCTTCTTCTTTGCTTTTTATCTCTCTTTTAGTGCTAAAGTCTATTTTTTCTTTTTTTGGGCTGAAATGGCCACGATTGATGAAGGCGGAAGACCAATATCTTCTACATAAGAGTACTGGTTGGGACACAAGTAGAGGCAGATACAGATGGTATTTGGCCTTTAGCATTCCAAAGGAAGGATTAGAGACGAGCGCAATGTTTTCAGCCCAAAGATTCGTTGTTGTTCTAAGGTTCTTTCTTTCGCTTTCTTCCCTATTTGGTGCCGTTTGTATTGTTCTTAGGGCTTCGCTTGCATGGTCTCTTTCGAAAACTGACAATCGCATAATCTGTATTTCAACCCACTAAGCGAAATCAATCTATTTCGCATCTAGCACGTCTTTTGACATCACATAAGTTTCGAGAAAGATGCCGCAACATGGTAAGCCAATTGAATCAGAAATGGATTGTTGACACCTAAATTTTACCGACCATCTAATCGTAATTTGCATAGAAAATTAGGGATTAATTTTTAATCTCTAAATAAAAATATTTAAATTGCATAACATATAGTTTAGGTTCATTTTAGTTTAATTGCATTTTGCATCGGATTGGCGATGTCGAACGAGTTTAAATTTCATCGAACGAGACTTGGCACGCTCGGAATGCAAGGGCAGGGAATTACAAGTCGAACGGGCTCAGTTGTTTTAAGTTGGGCTTAATTTAGTCTGTTGAGTTTAATTAATTAAAGCCTAAGTTAATTCAGCCCATTTAGATGTTAATTAGAACCTAAACCCAAGCCTAAGCCCATTAGGATTAGTAAGCCCATCTAGTTGACCTTGGATTAGTATTATAAATATGTGTTTAGGTCAGAATTTTGGGGGAGAGGATATAATTTCAGATCAGAAATTTTTCAGACATGTGAGAGCTCAAGTGAGAAAGAGAGAGAGAGAGAGGAGGGACCGGTGCATCATCGCCCACCGTGCCGCGCCTCTGCCGGCGTCGCCGCATGCCGACGTTCGCACCCCACGCCGTGCTTCGCCGCTGCTGTGCCGCCGCCCTACACGCCGACGCCGCCCCTGTTGTGTTGCTGTCGGACGTCCCCACCGTGCGCCGTTCCGCGTAGTCCACAGCAACTGACTGGTGCCGCCAGAGCTGCACTGGAGCCGTTCCACCGTGACAACCATTGACAGCCGGAAGCCCCTGATCAGCCACCGTCCCTGCCGCCGCGTGTAGCCGCTCTTCACGCCGTCGTTGCTGCCCCTGTCCGCAGCCACCGCCGCTTGTCTTGCCGGACGTCCCTGTCGTGAGCCGCCGCTTGTCGCCGCCACCCTCCCGCCGTGCCGAGCCGCCTGTTGACTAGTTGCCCCGGAGCTACACATCTACAGCACCGGCGCTCACCAACCATCGCCCTGATCAGCTGCCGCTTCTGCCCCTACACCGGAGAGCAGCTACCGGTCACCATCGCCGACACAGTACCTGGAAAAGCTGCTGCCCCCTTTGCCGTGAAGCCACCGTCACCGGAGTTGCGCCACCAGCTGCCGGCGAATCCACCGATCAGTCTCGTCAGTGTTGCCATGTCTCGTCGATCCCGTCGTCGCCGGTCGTTCGGTCTCGATCCCGATCTGCGAGCTCAATCCGAGTTCAAATTTGGAGATTATCTGCAAATTAGGTAATTGAACATTATCCTATATTTTTCAGAATATTTAATTTCCTAATTTGCACGTTTGAATGTTTCATGAATATTGCGTGGATATTTAGATATTTTAGGATAATATTGAATATATCCGCAATATTTTTGAATGTTCAAAATTAGGAAAGTTTTCTAATTTAGCAACGTATTTGGATGACTATCCGATCTGATCCCTAAGGTATGATACGCGGCAATACGGAATTTCATTATCTTATCCATAACTATTTGGATACGATGATGGAATTTATCTGCTTTCCAAATTTGAATGATCGACTTTCCGTCGATATCTATAACCCTATAGATATGGCCGATAGCTTGATTTTTGTGCCTAATCCGAGTTTGAAACAAATATGGCGGATCACGTGGTTAATTTGAGTGTAGTTGCTATCCTTATTTGAATTAAAGTTTTGCATGTCTAAGAATTTTAAATATATCTAGAGGATAGAGTGATTATTTAGTTTAAATTAGGACGTGAGGTGATTTATTTCCTAGTTTAAATTAAGTAATATTCTAATCTTAATACATTATTTAAGTCATTTTATCATTCTGAATTTTTACAAAAAATCCCAAAAAGAAATCATGCTATGGTAGATTAAGTCATCATAGATTACATGTTAATTTAGGCATTTTTATTATTTCGAATTTTAATGGAAAATACCAAAAAAAAGGGAAGCCATCATTAGATTGCATGTTATTTTAGGCATTTTTATTATTTCGAATTTCATCAAAAAATACAAAAAATAAATCACTCATCCGTCATTAGAATTAGGTCATGTCGTCGCATGACATATAGTTTGCATGTTAGGTTGCATTAATCGCATGTCATTTTTGCACGTCATTGCATATAGAGTAGCCTTCATTTAAATAAATGTGTTGACACCTAAATTTCACCGACATTTATTTAGTTTAATTTGCATAGAAAATTAGGAGTTAATCTTTTAACCCCTAAACAAAAACATTTGAATTGCATAACATATAGTTTAGGTCCATTTAATTTTTTTTTTTTTTGCATTATTGTATCGGACCGGCGATGGTGAGCAAGTTTAAATTTCGTCGAATGAAATTCGATTCGCTCGGGAATGCTAGGGCCGAGAATTTCACGTTACACGGGCTTGGTTATTTTAATTTGGGCTTAATTTAATAATGTGAGTTTAATTAATTTAGCTCAAGTTAATTCAGCCCGTTATATTTTGAGCTTAATTCAGCCCACATTAAATCAGCCCATTTAATTTAATTAAGCCTAAGTCCAAGCCTTAGCCCATTAGGACATTAAGCCCATCTAATCTGACCTAGATTAACATTATATAAACAACATTAGGTCAGATTTTTGGGGGGGACACGTCAGAATTTGCAGATCAGAAAATTAGAGAGAGGCACAAGTGAAACACGTGAAGGAGAGAGAAAGAGGCACGCTGTCCGCGCCGTCGCACGCCGACGTCCTCGCCACCATATACCGTGGCCCTCAACCACAGCAGCCCCGGGCCTTGCCAACGTTTCCACCGTTGCGTCACCTCCCGCCGCCGAGGCAGCCTCCACGCTCATCGAACACCACAGCCGGTGCTGCCCCTTGGTGATCTCCCCATCACGAGACGCCAAAGGGAGACGTCCGTGAAGACTCGTCAAGATCCCCTCCACGCCAGACGACGTCCAAGGACGTTGAGCCCCCTGAATGACGGCCATCGACGTTGCTGCTTCTCCATGCGCCAGCTTCATCTTCTCTAGTCAACCGAAGAACTTGTTGACTCCTCTCCATCCTATTGGTCCATGAAGCAACAGCCACAGACACGAAGACTCCCCCCATGCAACGAAGTCTGACTCTCCAGTGAAGGTTGCTGCCCAATTACGGTGAAGCTCCGTCCAGTCCATGCAACAAAGTCCATTGAAGACCAGCCACAACCCCTCTTGCACCAACTGACACCCACGGTCTTGAAGGAAAAACCGCTGCAGCCACATTGTCCCTGCACATACACACTCGCTACTCCCTTCGCCGCGGCCTCACAGCCTTCAAGACAAGCAGTCCATGCCGTTCTTCCTCGGTCAGACGCCCAATTGAAGACTTAGTCCACTTGAAGGCTGAACATCGGCCAATCAACAGACGCTGCAAGTGGTGGACGGCAGTGAGGTCACAGCGAGCACTTCGTCCAGCGTAAGATCGGTACTACATCACCCGGAGCCATTCATGCGTTGCCGTGAACAGCCCTTTTGACGAACAGTCTCGCTGGTGTTGCCCCGTCGGTGCCGTCCTCGCCGTGCTTCCCCGCCGTGCCGAGCACTTCGCCGGTGGTCCCGACGTCGTGAGCCTTGCCGTCGACACGTCGGTTGTTCGATCCCGATCCGCAAGCCCGAAGCTCGATCCAAGTTCGAATTTGGAAGTTATTTTTAAATTAGGTAAGCGGATATATGCTGAATATTTCCTTCAAATATTCAATTTCCTGATTTGCATATTTGAATATTTTGTGGATATTGCATGAATATTTGTTAGATATCTTAGGATAATGCCTGATATATCCGCAGCGTTTGGATATATTCAAATTAGGAAAATTTCCTAATTTAGCAACGTATCGGGACGTCTATCCGACTTTAACCCTAAAGTCCGATACGCGGCGATACGGGAAATTATCATCCTATCTATAATCACTTAGATACGATGACAAATTTCATTAGCTTTCCAAATTTGAATAATCGGTTATCCGTTAATATCTATAACCCTATAGATATGACCGATAATTTGATTTTTGTGCCTAATCCGAGTTTGAAACGAATTTGGCGGATCGCGTGGATAATTTGAGTTTGATTGTTGTCCTTGTTTAAATTGTTTTCCTTTTCAAATAAAAAGAAAACCCAAAAAAAATTCTGTTTTGTTAGGATTTTTGCATGTTTAGATTTTGAATATATCCCGAAGGATGAGATGAATATTTAATTTAAATTAGGACCTAAGGTGGCATGTTTCCTAGTTTAAATTAAGTATTGTTTTAATTCTAATGGATTATTCACGTTATTTTTTAATTCCGAATTTTCAAGAAAACCCCAAAAAGAGAATGAATTGCTTTAGGGTAGATTAGGTTAGATTGCATCTTAATTTCAGCAATTTAACAATTTCGAATTTTAACAAAAAATCCCAAAAAAATAAATCATGTTAGGATAGCTTAAGGCATCATAATTGCATGTTATTTTAGGCATTTTTACTATTCCGAATTTTAAAAGAAAATATCAAAAAAAGGAAAGTCATTAGTTTGCATGTTATTTTAGGCATTTTCATTAATTCCGAATTTCATTTTATTCCGAATTTCATAAAGAAAAATACCAAAAATAAATCATTCGCACGTCATTAGAATTAAGTCACGTCGTCGCATGACATATAGTTTGCATGCTGGGTTGCATTAATTCGCATGTCAATTTTTGCACGTCATTGCATGTAGACTAGATTGCATTTAAATAAAGCGAAAATCCAAAAAGAGAGAGATTGAGTGAATGCTTGTTAATTAGAAATCATATTAGGGTTGATTGATGTGGTTTTCTAGCTAACAACGCAGATGCTTGCTGGATTCGAGGTAAGTAATTCTTCGTAAGCTTGCAATTTATTTAATGCTTTGATTATTGGGTGTTAAATTAGTGGTTTGCGCACCCGCATGAACACCTCACATGTTAGTGGCTAAGTTAAAATGGATCCAAACTGCCTGCCAAGACATTTTTGAAATGAAAAGGTATCGAAAGGGCGTTAGACTAGATCTAGCGTAATCAAGTCCCCGGGCTTAGAATCTCTGGTTCGTAGGAATAAAACATATCTCCCTATGTTTTATTTAGGTTTCTAATCAGCCTACCACAAATTGATTAGTGGCGACTCCAAGCATGAAAATATTTGTACGTTAAAGACTTAAACCCTAAGTTGCGAATTGGTAGGGCTTGGGAGGGCCCGAGTTAAGATTAGTCTTAATAATCCATTAGCCCCGAGAAAATTGATAAATTTTTTTTAAGGGTCGCGACAAAATGAAAACCCAAAAAAAAGAGAATGAATTGCTTGTTAATTGGAAATCATATTAGAATTGTCGATGTGATTTTCTAGCTAACAATGCAGATGCTTGCGTTGCTTCCAGGTAAGTCATTATCCCAAACTTGCAATTTATTTAACGCTTTCTTGGGTGTTAAATTGGTGGTTTGCGCACTCGCATGAACACCTCACATGTTAATAATTAAGCTAAAATGGATCCAAACTGTCTGTCAAAAATATCTTTGAAAAGAAAAGGTACCGAAAGGGCGTTAAACTAGATCTAGCGTAAGCAAGTCCCCGGACTTAGAATCTCTGGTTCGTAGGAATAAAACATATCTCCCTATGTTTTATTTAGGTTTCTAATCAACCTACCGTAAATTGATTAGTGGCGACTCCAAGTATAAAAATATTTGCATGTTAAGAACTTAAACCCTAAGTTGCGAATTGATAGGGTTTGGGAGGGTCCGAGTTAAGCTTAGTCTTAATAATCCATTAGCCCAAGAAATGAAAATTTTTTAGGTCGCGACATGGATAAAAGCCACGAGCAATCAATGCGAAGCAGCTTATGAAGCTCTACAAACCCACCCTGTGTCTGTACATGGTTGGAGCGCAGACCGATCAAAAAGATTCAGAAAGTAGAAGAAATTCAATTGGAGGGTTTCCAGGAACTTACGCTGTTGACTAGGAAGAGGAGTAGCTAGCTCAGCAGTCTCTACAAACACTGTCTGTACATGCTTTCAAGCAATGAGTTTCAAAAATTTGCTGTAAGTACATTAAACGGTTTGTCGACCATTATGCATGATTTTTTCTTCCTGTTTTCCAATGCGTGTCATTGTCTATATGACACAAGTGCGTTCACATTCTGCATTTCACGTGCAAAGTCCGACTTATATACAACATGCATAACATGTATTGCAAGAATGTTTTCGCACACAGTTTAAGCTTCGGAGGAAAACGTAGCGGTCGCACAAGATGCATGCACACTAGAGAATAGCCAGGCTTCCCTTTCCATATATAAACCCCTTCTTGGCTCCCTCATTGATTAATTATTATCTCCTCTTCGCTCTCAACGTGCCAAATCTTAACCAATGGATTATAATTATTTGGGTTTCTTCCCAACTATATTTAAATGCCAATAGGTCTTCATCACCGGAGAAGCATCGAAACTTGGCATACCTTGTTCAATAGTTCCCTCCACCATGGCACTCTCACCTTCATCCTTCCAGTCCTAGTGAATCTCTTTTCAAGTGAAGTACCAGGGCAAGCCACGGTCTCATTTTGACACCCATTCCATCACCACCTCCATTGCCATCTTTAGCCTTCTATTGTTTTGCTTCTTGGCACTTCTTCATCAGCCATCTGTATCAGCGATCACTCCTGGTCCGTCTCCTTGTGCTCAAGCCTGTTTGCGAAGCCTCATGGCCCTTGCTGCCTCACTCTGGGTGGTTTCCCTCACATCGTTGTTGCTCCGAGGCTCCTCCTTTCACTTCCTTCCCCGTATAGTGCTGTTTGTATTTCTCGCTGGGCTTCACTTGCATGGTTTCCATCGAAAACTTCATGGGTGGGTTCAATGCCAGATTGGGCTTATTTTCGTGGACATGCTACATCCGCATCGGCTGCACAGTAGAAGTTTAGTACGACCCCTTTTGCCTTGTACAGTTACCCATATGCAGTTACCCAGATTTGGCCAAGAAATACCCCAATTTTGGGGTCTTGTGAGATAAAATTCTAAGAACAAAAACATAGTGTCATATACTCTGATTTTCATAGGCCAAGCCAAATATACTAAAGTTGGACTTACCTTGAACGCCGCTTAAGTGGACATATATAGATGCCAACTTTCTTGCTTGTTGACACCTAAATTTCACCGAGCATTTAGTTTAAATTTGCATAGAAAATTAGGGATTAATTTTAACCCCTAAACAAAAATATTTGATTTTTGCATAACATATAGTTTAGGTTCATTTTTAATTTAATTACATTTGCATCAAATTGGCGATGGCAACGAACGTAAATTTTATCGGACGAGACTCGGTTCGCTCGGGAATGTTAGGGCCGAGAATTTCACGTTACACGGGCTCAATTGATTTAATTTGGGCTCAATTTGATGTGTTTGGTTTAATTAATTAAAACTTAGGTTAATTCAGCCCATCATTTTAATTAATTAAATCAGCCCATTAAGCCTAAGCCCTAGCCTAAGCCCACTAGGATTAGAGCCCATTTAATTTGACCTAGGATTAGCTTATAAAAACATCACATTAGGTCAAATTGTGGGGGGATGCGTCACAATTCAGATCAGAAATTTTGTGAGACTAATTGAGAGAGTGAAAAGGAGAGAGAGAGGCCGGAGCCCCCACCGTGCGCCGCCCGCGCATCGCTGCTTTCCGCCCGCTGCCCGCCGCGCCTGGAGCCGTCGGAGACGCCCACCGCCGCGCCCGGAGTCACGGTGTCGCCTGCTGCACGCCGTCACCCGCCTGTCCGCCGCCGTACCGCGTCCACGCCGCTGTTCGCCACGCCCCTGCTCCGCCGTTCCCACCGGAGAGCCGAGCTTCAGCCACTCCAGCCGTCGGAGACGCCCACCGCCACCGACGCTCCCCTCGCCGCTGCGCCTGACGTCGCCGCACCCCCACCGCTGCTGCCGTTCGACGCTATGCCTGCCTAGCCGTGCGTCGACGTCCGCCCAAGCCTCCCGCCGTCGCGCTACCACACGGAACACCACCTCAGCCGCGCCACAGCCGCTGATCGCCTGCTGCCGCCCCTCTGCTCGCCTCTCGCCGGACGTCCCCGCCCGTCGCGCGTCACAAGCCACGCATCCACCGCGCCGGACGTCCTCGTCGCTGCACCTCCAGTCACGGTTCAGCAGCCTCTCGCCCCGCCGGAACAGCAGCCCCGCCGGACGTCCCTGCTGGTCGTCGCCCGGAGCAGCCCACCGGAGCAGCAGTCGCGCAACCACCGAACTCGCCGGAGCAGCCGCGCCAGACCTTGCCGTGGCCTCGTCGTCCCGTCGCCGTTCATTGTCGTCCCGATCCGCAAGTCGATCCCAATCCCGATCCAATTCCAAATTTGGAAAGTTTTCAAATTAGGTAAGTGAATGTTATCCAATCAATTTTCAGAATATCTAATTTCCTAATTTGAGTATTTTGAATATTGCATGATTATCACGTTGGAATGTTGGATTGCTTTAAGATAATGTTCATATCCGCAGTATTTGAAATATTCAAATTAGGAATCGTTTCCTAATTTAGCAACGTATCGGGACGACTATCCGACTTTAACCCTAAAGTCCGATACGCGTCGGTACGGAGAATCATTATCCTATTCATAACTATTTGAATACGATAATGATTTTAATTTGCTTCCCAAATTTGAATCATCAATTATCCGTTAATATCTATAACCCTTTAGATATGACCGATAATTTGATGTTTGTGCCTAATCAGAGTTTGAAACGAATTTGGCGGATCGCGTGGTTGATTTGAATCGGTTGTTATCCTTGTTTTGATTTCTTTCCTTTTCAGATAAAAAGAAAACCCAAAAATATTTTCTGTTTTGATTTAAATTAGAATTTTTGCATGTCTAGGTTGTTTTGAATATATCCCGAAGGATAAGATAAATATCTAATTTAAATTAGGACTTAACGTGGCAAGTTTCCTAATTTAAATTAGGCATTATTTCAAGTCCTAACGGATTATTCACGTTATTTTATTATTCCGAATTTTCATAAATAAAAAATCCCAAAAAAAGAAATCATTCTAGGGTAGATTAAGTCATCATAGAATGCATGTTAACTTAGGTATTTTTGGATTTCGAATTTTAAACAGAAAATACCAAAAACAGAAAGTCATAGGTTGCATGTTAAATTAGGCATGTTTTTAATTCCGAATTTCATTTAATTCCGAATTTCATTCATTAGAAAATACCAAAAAATATTCATTCACACGTCATTAGAATTAGGTCACGTCGTCGCATGACATATAGTATGCATTTTAGGTTGCATTATTTCGCATGTCATATTTGCACGTCATTGCATATAGTTTAAGTTTCATTTTAATAAAGTGAAAATCCAAAAAAAGAGATTGAGTGAATGCTTGTTAATTAGAAATCGTATTAGGATTGCCTGTATGATTTTTCGCTAACAATGCAGATGCTTGCTGGATCCCGGGTAAGTTGTTCTCCTAAGCTAGCAATTTATTTAATGCTTTGATTTATGGGTGTTAAATTGGTGGTTTGCGCACCCGCATGAACACCTCACATGTTAGTGACATTAGGTTAAAATGGATCCAAACTGCCTGCCAAAATATTTTTGAAATGAAAAGGTACCGAAAGGGCGTTAGACTAGATCTAGCGTAATCAAGTCCCCGGACTTAGAATCTCTGGTTCGTAGGAATAAAACATATCTCCCTATGTTTTATTTAGGTTTCTAATCAGCCTACCGTAAATTGATTAGTGGCGACTCCAAGCATGAAAACGATTGCATGTTAAGAACTTAAACCCTAAGTTGCGATTTGGTAGAGTTTGGGAGAACTCGAACTAGGTTAGTTAATTCAATTGACCTAGTAATCCATTAGCCTGAGAACTGAATTTTTTAGGGTCGCGACAGCTTGGCGACTCCGCTGGGGACTTGAGTTAAAACTCTTAGTGGACTTAGGCCAGTTTTTCATTTCAAAAATAATTTTTGTTTGGCAGCGAGGATCCCAGGTACGTCCCTAACATTTTAAGGTGTTAAATGTTCTTGCAGTATAGGAGGTATAAGGGGAGGCGTGATTGTTAACCCTTGTTTTGCAGGGAGGTGGTTGAATGTATGGTTTGATTTATGCACGAAGCGCTGTTTGATATAACCTGTTGTGCATGCCTTACATTTTCACTACACCGCACACACTACCCGCTGCCGGACCTGGGCGGCATAGGTTTAGGATGGTACTGAGACAGTGGACACCCCGATCAAAACCATTTGGTACGGGTCGCCCTCCTCGGTCCCGAATTTTCTTTCAAGGTGTCATTGAGTACCCACCACGGTTGTATTCCACTCAACCCGGGTCGGCTCTTTGACCAAGCCGGAGTCAGGGGAATCCTAGCCTAACCACCACCATGACTGGTTTAGCTCGGTAATCCTCTCGTCTCCATTTTGCAAGCCAGAGTCTAGGTAGAAATCGAACCTCACATTTCATGCGCATGTCTATGTGATTGCCATTTTCCTACCCGGTGAAGTAAGTTTTCTGAACCCTTTTTCTCGCACTTTATTTATGCTTCGTACATGTGGTCGGTCCATGATAAGTCTAAGTCGATTGTAATTTTTGAAAGTAAAAATCATTGAAATTTTCTTCAAAGAGGAAGAAAAAGAAAAGATAAAGCTTTGAAAAAAAATTACTTTCAACTCTTATCATTATTTTCCTAAGTCTGTCATAATTCATTATTTCCTAAGAAATTTGACATCATTTTCACAAATACATGGAATAATGAAAAATGTCATGAAAATGGGAATAAAAGAGACGATTAGACTGAGTCATGGACTGATCGTTTTGAGGACTCATACTTATCATGCTCTATTTTTGCAAATTAGGTAACTACGGACCGATCACGTTCCCCTATTCGCACGCGGTCAAGAGCTAGAATGGCCGATCAAACCGAGTTGCAAGAGCGTGTTAATGGTATGGCAGACCAGATCAATCAACTCGCCGCCGCCATGCAACAAATGACCGCTGAGATCAAGGCTCTTCGGTCGGTCCCTGTTCCGACATCCCCTGGAGTGTCAGTCCCGAAACATATAAGCGCAAAGAATGTCGATGTCGAGGATGAAGATGAAGAAATTCCCGACCTGGAGGATGACCCTATCCAGATTATTGTCGACAAACCGAAGCCGGACGAACGGGTCCACAAGCTCGAGGAGAGAGTTAAGCAGTTAGAGGGTTCGCAGGATTCGCCCTCGATTGACTTGTCCATGTACTCCCAGATTAAGATCCCGAAGAAGTTCAAGATGCCGGATTTCGATAAATACAATGGCACCACGTGCCCGAAAGCTCACCTGCAGTTGTACCACGTGCAAATGACCTCGTACGTTGACAACGAGCTTCTGATGATCCATGCATTCCAAGCGAGTTTGACTGGCCCCGCTCTGCACTGGTACCTCATGAAGAAGATCAATAGCCTCAAAAGCTGGAAGGAGGCCAGTGAAGCGTTCCTCAAACAATACCGGTTCATAACGGACATCGCTCCCACCCGTGATGATCTCGAGCGGGCTCAAATGAAGAAGACCGAGTCTTTTAAAGACTATGCCATTAGGTGGAGAAATTTATCCGCTCAGGTTGTCCCGGAACCCATTGACAGTGAGCTGAAGAGGATGTTCGTCAAGACTCTCCCGTTCGAGTACCGTAATCGAATGGTTGCCATTCCAGCTGATAACTTCAACCAGCTTATCCCCATAGGCGAACAGATCGAGATAGGACTGAAGAATGGGTGGTTTGTCGAGCCGTCTGCGTCAACCAAGAGATACAGTGCGAGAAAGGAGAAAGAACCGGCTGCGGAAGTGAATATGGCTTATAACCAACCGAGCAGGCGGAATACTAACCCAGCCCCGGCAATTCAGGTGGCTGAAGCTCAGCAGCAAAACACGAGCCGTCAACCTTTCCAAAGGTGGAACAACAGGAGACAATTCACCCCCCTCCCCGGTTCATTGTCACAAGTGTTGGCGGTGCTCCGGAAGAAAGGTTTACTCACCAACGAGCCAAAGCGACCCAATCCTGAGCAGTATCGTAATTTCGACCCGTCGAAAAAATGCGATTATCATATGAGTGAGGTCGGACACTCGACCGACGATTGCTTAGCCCTCAAGCACCGAATCCAGAACCTCCTGGACACGAAGGCTTTCTCATTCCAGTCCGCCAAACCAAATGTTCAGAGTAACCCGCTTCCTGACCACGCGGGCAATGTGAATGCTATATTCTGCTTCGACGCTGGTCGGATCAAAAACGTCAAGGTGTACATCGCTCAGGTCTACGGTGAATTGGTGAAAGCCGGGTATTACCCGGGTAATGAGGCCCTTCCCCTGGCTATCATGAAGGAAAGAGTCTCAGCGATGGTGGAAGCTAAGATGATTATTTATGCCGACCATACCGGCATCGTGTCCACTATCTCCGAGGTCATCATTGACTGGGACGAGGAGTTCGCCACATTAAACGCCGGGAAGGATAAGCTCGATCCTTTGCCCGAGGACATGCCTCCGCTCGAAGACGCGACCGATGATGAAGAGATCGTAGAAGAGGTGATTGACACTCTGGGGCAGCCGAGCGGCAAGTTTGATTACTATGTGAAGTACTCAGCACCCCCGAGCTTCTTTGTTGATCCCCGTGACATTGTCCCTGACGGATGGGGAGGTATGGACGATCCAACGCCTCTAAAGATAGAAGACCCCGACGATGCGATAGAGGGAATCACTACCCTGTTCGACGACGTCTTCATTGGAGTTGTCGAGGAAGGACCGTTAGAAGGGATGGGCGCTGGCCCACAAGAGTAACAACTTTTACTTTTCGCACACTCCCCTGCGTGGGAATTTTTACCGCTTTCTAGGATTCGCCCCGTCTCGGGTGCTGCTGTTTGCATTTTCATTTCTAGGTCTTGATTGTTGCAATTTCCATTCAATAAATGTAATTCATTTCAAAAATCAATGAAATTACAAAGTTTTATTCTCGTTTTGAGGGCATGTTGAGGTACATCAAACCAGCCCGGTGATGATATCCAACCGATAAAAGAAAATATAGTCCAAGGAGAATTCTGAGGCCTGGGCTTCTTCATGCTTCCTCGTGTTAAAACCATTTCAAAATGAATTTCAGAAAAAACAAAAAAATCAACAAACAAAAATTTTGCAAAAATGCGATGATTAGCCCTGTTTGTCCTTCTGAATCCCTTACTTTATGTTTCAGGGGCAAGCTTGTGACACATGAGGGTATGGGAACGGTCCAAATCGACGAATTATATTCCGCCGAGCTTGATCCAGATGATGCCGATGAATTCGACGATTCCTCGAATATTCAACGTGACCTAGAACATCATGAAAGACCTAAAGTTCTGACGGTCGATCAGACTATCGCTATCAACTTGAGTGATTCCGGAGAACCAAAGGAGGTGAAGATAGGGGCAACCCTTCCCGAAGGTGAAGCCAAACGCCTGGTCCAATTGCTGAAAGATTACCAGGATGTCTTTGCCTGGTCGTACGCCGATATGCCAGGATTAGACCCTTCTATTGTGGAGCATGGCTTGCCTACTAACCCCGGCATGCCACCCAAGAAACAGAAGCTGCGAAGAACCAAACCTGAACTTTCGAAGAAGATAGAAGAGGAGGTCATGAAATTATTGAAGGTGGGATTTATCGAGGTCACCCAATACCCTACTTGGGTGGCTAACATCGTGCCAGTCATGAAGAAAGATGGCCGAGTTCGGGTGTGCATCGACTATCGCGACCTGAACAAAGCTAGCCCTAAAGATGACTTTCCATTACCGCACATAGATGTCCTGATAGACAGTACTGCTGGGTTCGAGCTGTTCTCTTTCATGGATGGCTTCTCGGGCTATAATCAGATAAGAATGAAGGAGGGTGATAAGGAGAAGACGGCGTTTATTACTCCTTGGGGAACGTTTCATTATAAGGTCATGCCCTTCGGCCTTAAAAATGCCGGGGCAACATATCAACGCGCGATGGTCACTCTTTTCCATGACATGATGCACAAGGAGATTGAGATATATGTTGACGACATGATTGCCAAGTCTCGACCCGGAGAGAGTCATGTTGATACCCTGAAGAAGCTGTTTGACCGACTTCGCGAATTTAAGCTCCGTCTCAACCCAGCCAAGTGCGTATTCGGGGCGACGTCGGGCAAGCTACTTGGGTTCGTAGTAAGCAGTAAGGGCATTGAAATCGATCCTTCCAAAGTGAAGACTATATGTGCGCTACGACCCCCATCCACCGTGAAAGAAGTACGCAGCCTCCTGGGCAGACTGAATTATATAGCTCGGTTCATTTCCCAGCTCTCCGAAACTGCTAAACCGTTCTTCAAGCTTCTAAGGAAGAATGCTCAGGTGGAATGGGATGATAATTGTCAAGAAGCATTTAGTGAGCTGAAGCAGTACTTGATGAAACCACCAGTGCTAGTCCCTCCAGTGCCGGGGCAGCCTCTGATTCTCTATCTCACGATCCACAGCGAGTCTCTGGGAGTTATGTTAGCCCAGAAAAATCCTGAAGATGGGAAGGAGCGAGCCATTTATTATTTGAGCAAGAAGTTTACTGTCTCGGAATTGAACTACTCTGAAGCCGAGAAGACTTGTGCCGCACTTGTATGGGTGTTACACAGGCTAAGACAGTATACACTGCATCACCAGACTCTCCTGGTGACTGAGAATGATCCCATCAAGTACTTACTTGATCAACCGGCTTTGGTAGGGAAGCTAGCCAAGTGGCAGATTTTGATCTCAGAGTTTGATGTCCAGATGATGTCACAGAAATCAGTTAAAGGCCGAGTGATTGCTGATGTGTTAGCTGAGAATCCTGGAATCTCGGATGACGATGGATATTCCCCAGAGGACCGCATCTTAGTGATAAAAGAAGACGCGTGGACTATGTTCTTCGATGGAGCCGTGAACTTAACTGGTTCCGGTACTGGGGCAGTCTTAATATCCCCGGATGGGCAGCATTATCCAGTGGCAGCAAAGCTGGTATTCCCATGCACTAATAATATAGCCGAGTACGAAGCTTGTATCCTCGGACTTCAAGCCGCAGTGGAAATGGGGATAACCAAGTTAAAGGTGTTTGGTGATTCTGCTCTGATTATTCTCCAGACTGTAGGAGAATGGAAGACGAGAGACACCAAGCTAGTGCCATACCATGAATACCTCGAAGAAATCATAAAGGAATTTGAAGACATTTCCTTCGAGTATTTGTCGAGATCCCACAATCAGTTCGCTGATGCGCTCGCTACGTTATCATCCATGCTGCAAGTGACTGGTGGAGTGGAGGTAGAGCCCTTGAAGATTGAAGTCTTGACAAAGCCGGCTTACTGTATGGCTGTGACCGGAGAACCTGATGAAAGACCATGGTATTACGACATCATGAACTACATTCAGAGACAAGAATTTCCTGAGGGAAGCGCTCCGGCTGACAGGAAATATATAATGAAAATGGCCTCAAAATTCTTTGTCAGTGGTGAAAAGCTATACAAAAAGTCTCATGATTCGATCCTGCTAAGGTGTGTGGACGCAGTTGAAGCCACCAGAATCATGCAAGAAATGCACGAAGGGGTATGTGGTCCACATATGAATGGTCACATGTTAGCCAAGAAGATCATGAGGCTGGGTTATTATTGGCTTAGTCTCGAAAGTGACTGTATCCAGCATGTTCGAAGATGTCATAGCTGTCAGGTTCATGGGGATAAGATAAATGTTCCCCCCACAGAGTTGCATCAGCTGTCCGAGCCCTGGCCATTTTCAATGTGGGGCATCGATGTGATTGGTCCTATTAACCCCAAGGCATCAAATGGACACCGTTTCATCCTGGTTGCAATTGATTATTTCTCTAAATGGATTGAAGCGGCATCTTATGCGAGCGTCACTGCAAAGAATGTTGTGAGATTTATCAGGCGAGACATAATCGCTCGCTATAGTGTTCCCGAGGCTATTATCACCGATAATTGGACAAATTTGAACAACAAGTTCGTGGACCAGTTGTTCGATGAGTTCAAGATCCGGCATTTGAATTCATCTCCCTACCGTCCACAGATGAATGGAGCAGTTGAAGCCCCTAACAAGAACATCAAGAAGATCTTGGCTAAAACGGCCGAGAACTATCGTGACTGGCATGAGAGATTGCCATTTGCATTGATGGCATATCGAACTTCCATTCGAACCTCTGTCGGTGCAACCCCTTTTTCTCTGGTGTATGGCATGGAAGCTGTTCTGCCCGTTGAAGTGGAGATCCCTTCCCTGCGTGTTTTATCCCAGGTGGAGTTGTCTGAAGCGGAATGGATGCAACAGAGACATGAGCAGTTGAACCTGATTGATGAAAAACGGCTGAGGGCCATTTGCCACGGTCAAACCTATCAACAGAGGATAGCTAGGTCTTTCAACCAAAAGGTGCGTCCAAGACACTTCGAGGTAAATGATCTAGTCCTAAGGAAAGTGCTGCCAATTTTCCCCGTTCCCGGAGGTAAATTTGCTCCAAACTACATCGGCCCATATGTAGTTAAGAAGGTACTTCCTGGCGGTGCTTTGATTCTTGCAGAGATGGATGGTCGTGTGTTTTCCAATCCTGTCAACTCTGATGCTGTGAAGATGTACTATCCTTGATAAAACCTGACATTTTGCAGCAAAAGTTTTCCAATGTTTGGTTTTATACTTTGAATTGCAAACATTTCACTGATGAATAAATGATTTCAATCAATTTCAGGATGAAATGTGTGCATTGGCTTTAAATTCTACATGATCATTTTGTCAATTTGCATTATCGATTTCAAAAGGGAAAATCTCTCATGACAATTTGATAATTCATACAAAATGAATTGAGTGTGTCGAATGAGGTACATCGGGACGATGAAAGGCAAGCCCTGTCTTACACACTGTCCCATGCATTAATCCCCAGTGAGAAAAAATAAAAATCCCCAGCGAGTGGAGTGGAAAAATTTCCATGACTGCAAGGTAAAGAGTTCTCTCGCAAAAGGTACGATGACCGAAGTGACAAGAGGCATTTCATTTCTCTATCTCAAACAGTACAGGTTATCCCTTGTTTCGCCTCTTTGAGCCTAAACAGTTGAAGGAAAATTCATTCAAATTACCCCTGTCAAGAACCACCCCGCATCGGGGCAAACTGGAGGTAAGTCAGCAACACAAGGTGAAAAATGTGTAGAAATTTTCTTGCTCTCACTTGCATCAATCTTCAAGTGTTGCTTTTTCAGATGAATTCATGTGAAAGTTCAAGTGCCTTAGGATGACGAAGAGCGTTTCTTTCTCTATCCTACACACATTTATCCTTTGCTAAGCCCAATTGAGCCTGCAAATTCATTTCTTAAACCCAGTTGGTGATCATCCCCCACACTGGGGCGAGGCAAAAGTCATCCTTGTTCAAGCAGAGTATCAGAAGTGTCAACTGAAGACAAGAGGCTTTTGAGTTCAAACAGCAATTCATTCAGTCAGATTAGCTGGTCAGTGTTTACATTGTAAGCGACATGAAGCAAGTGTCAAAAAAAAAAAAAAAAAAAAAAGAGAAAATGGGCAAGAAAAAGCAGTGTGCCTGGCAAAAGCAAGGTCAATGCCCAATGAAAAGTGTCAGGATACGGCATATCAATATCCCCAGTGGACAAGTCCCAAAGGACTCAAGTGATGGATATCTGAAAGCCAATGGAGCGTTCATCGAGAAGATAATCCCTGACGAAGAAGAAGACCGGTGACAATGCCAAGATGATCACCAACTTATTCACCCTAATCATACACATTTTGAGCCTAATGATCCATTCATTTCTCAACCCATAAACCGAGCCTACGTTACGTCCCTTACAAAGTCTCTTCAGATTAGGGCACTTGAACTAACGTAGAATTCATATGTTTATAAGCTTAGCTCGAAGAAGTGCGAGCAAGTACATTTCTATCTCATGTTGCAGGGTTCTTGACTTGTAAACCCGGAGATAATTGCAGAGTATTTTCTTTCAATAGCTTCGACTCGAAGAGTCCCCTTTGATAAGCCGTTGACCAAGCCCATGTTACAGTCCTGGTAAAGACCTCTTGGATTGGTAAGGTCGTACCGCTTGCGAGAATACTCGGACCCTTGTTGACATGATGAAGGTGAGACAGAGTGATTCGCGTAAATTAGCCTTTTGATGAGAATGAGAGAAAGCCCTTTCGGATCGGAAGTTCCTCATTCGACATTTTCAAGATATCCGCTTGTGAGTTCGGATTGTCTTGTCATGATATTTCCCCAACGAAGTTTATAATGCCGATTTGACAGAACCATCGTGCATGGAAAAACCAGTTGGAATCATAGTGCATGAATATGAGTGTTCTTGCTTGTCCATGAATGCATATTCTATGTTGTTTAGAGTCGTGTCTAACAGGAGACACACTCTCAGGAGTCAGAGATATCGCCAGGTAAGTATATCTCTATATCCCTAACCTGTTCGAGCAATCGTCAGGCCTCCACATTGAATCAGTTTGTTACGATCTCTATATGCCTTTGATGATGTTCAGGTATTTATTGATCAAGCCTTTTCAGGTACCTCTGATGATATCCAGGTACTTTGTCAAGGAACCCTCGAACATTCGGGCTAGCCCGTTTGTTCACCAAAATCATTGTTTTCACACAATTTCGAGAGGATTCCCCCGTGAGACACCTATGGAGATGTATAGGTGCCGCGGCCAAATCTTTACAAATACCTATGGAGATGTATAGGTATCTTGTAAAGGTCGGAATTTTTCTCTAATCTTAAGAAGATTCCCCCGTAACTCACCTATGGCGATGTATAGGTGAAGCGGCCAAATCTTTACTAGTGTCTATGGCGATGTATAGATGTCTAGTAAAGGTCGGAATTATTCTTTAATCTCGAGTATTCCCCCGCGGTATACCTATGGCGATGTATAGGTACGGCGGCCAAATCTTTATAAGTGCCTATGGCGATGTATAGGTATCTTATAAAGGTCGGAATACTCTCTCCCCCGGATATTCCCCCGCAACTCACCTATGGCGATGTATAGGTGGAGCGGCCAAATCTTCATGAATATCTATGGCGATGTATAGGTATTTCATAAAGGTCGGAATATTCCCTCAACCCCCAGGTTTTCCCCCGTGTCTCACTTATGGCGATGTATAAGTGACGCGGCCAAATCCTTATAAGTACCTATGGCGATGTATAGGTATCTCATAAGGGTCGGAATATCCTCTAGTTCCCCCGTGACGCACCTATGGCGATGTATAGGCGCAGCGGCCAAATCTTTACAAATACCTATGGCGATGTATAGGTGGTTTGTAAAGGTCGGAACGTTTTTACACTTTTTTATCTCACGAATCCAGGTGATGATTGGATACGTTGAGCTTTCTTCGTGTTCGTGTGTTTTGACTTAACTGCAGATCACCGACACTCATCAACAGTTTATCAGGCAATACCTATGGGACTGAGCCCAGACATTTGCCAAACGATATTCCAGTCAGAGTTGTGCCTCGAATTGCATTATCTCGCACCAGTCAGGTAAGTAATTCCAGGTATGTTTTCTTTTCATGTCAGCATGCATCATTTCTTATTGCATTCAAAATGGGACTCATAATCCCGACAAAAATAACATTCATTGCATTTTACATGGTTGAAATTTAGGTATCATTTAATCTTTGAATGCAACCTCTGCGAGCTCACCTTCAAAGAGGGGCAGCTGTTGACACCTAAATTTCACCGAGCATTTAGTTTAAATTTGCATAGAAAATTAGGGATTAATTTTAACCCCTAAACAAAAATATTTGATTTTTGCATAACATATAGTTTAGGTTCATTTTTAATTTAATTACATTTGCATCAAATTGGCGATGGCAACGAACGTAAATTTTATCGGACGAGACTCGGTTCGCTCGGGAATGTTAGGGCCGAGAATTTCACGTTACACGGGCTCAATTGATTTAATTTGGGCTCAATTTGATGTGTTTGGTTTAATTAATTAAAACTTAGGTTAATTCAGCCCATCATTTTAATTAATTAAATCAGCCCATTAAGCCTAAGCCCTAGCCTAAGCCCACTAGGATTAGAGCCCATTTAATTTGACCTAGGATTAGCTTATAAAAACATCACATTAGGTCAAATTGTGGGGGGAGGCGTCACAATTCAGATCAGAAATTTTGTGAGACTAATTGAGAGAGTGAAAAGGAGAGAGAGAGGCCGGAGCCCCCACCGTGCGCCGCCCGCGCATCGCTGCTTTCCGCCCGCTGCCCGCCGCGCCTGGAGCCGTCGGAGACGCCCACCGCCGCGCCCGGAGTCACGGTGTCGCCTGCTGCACGCCGTCACCCGCCTGTCCGCCGCCGTACCGCGTCCACGCCGCTGTTCGCCACGCCCCTGCTCCGCCGTTCCCACCGGAGAGCCGAGCTTCAGCCACTCCAGCCGTCGGAGACGCCCACCGCCACCGACGCTCCCCTCGCCGCTGCGCCTGACGTCGCCGCACCCCCACCGCTGCTGCCGTTCGACGCTATGCCTGCCTAGCCGTGCGTCGACGTCCGCCCAAGCCTCCCGCCGTCGCGCTACCACACGGAACACCACCTCAGCCGCGCCACAGCCGCTGATCGCCTGCTGCCGCCCCTCTGCTCGCCTCTCGCCGGACGTCCCCGCCCGTCGCGCGTCACAAGCCACGCATCCACCGCGCCGGACGTCCTCGTCGCTGCACCTCCAGTCACGGTTCAGCAGCCTCTCGCCCCGCCGGAACAGCAGCCCCGCCGGACGTCCCTGCTGGTCGTCGCCCGGAGCAGCCCACCGGAGCAGCAGTCGCGCAACCACCGAACTCGCCGGAGCAGCCGCGCCAGACCTTGCCGTGGCCTCGTCGTCCCGTCGCCGTTCATTGTCGTCCCGATCCGCAAGTCGATCCCAATCCCGATCCAATTCCAAATTTGGAAAGTTTTCAAATTAGGTAAGTGAATGTTATCCAATCAATTTTCAGAATATCTAATTTCCTAATTTGAGTATTTTGAATATTGCATGATTATCACGTTGGAATGTTGGATTGCTTTAAGATAATGTTCATATCCGCAGTATTTGAAATATTCAAATTAGGAATCGTTTCCTAATTTAGCAACGTATCGGGACGACTATCCGACTTTAACCCTAAAGTCCGATACGCGTCGGTACGGAGAATCATTATCCTATTCATAACTATTTGAATACGATAATGATTTTAATTTGCTTCCCAAATTTGAATCATCAATTATCCGTTAATATCTATAACCCTTTAGATATGACCGATAATTTGATGTTTGTGCCTAATCAGAGTTTGAAACGAATTTGGCGGATCGCGTGGTTGATTTGAATCGGTTGTTATCCTTGTTTTGATTTCTTTCCTTTTCAGATAAAAAGAAAACCCAAAAATATTTTCTGTTTTGATTTAAATTAGAATTTTTGCATGTCTAGGTTGTTTTGAATATATCCCGAAGGATAAGATAAATATCTAATTTAAATTAGGACTTAACGTGGCAAGTTTCCTAATTTAAATTAGGCATTATTTCAAGTCCTAACGGATTATTCACGTTATTTTATTATTCCGAATTTTCATAAATAAAAAATCCCAAAAAAAAGAAATCATTCTAGGGTAGATTAAGTCATCATAGAATGCATGTTAATTTAGGTATTTTTGGATTTCGAATTTTAAACAGAAAATACCAAAAACAGAAAGTCATAGGTTGCATGTTAAATTAGGCATGTTTTTAATTCCGAATTTCATTTAATTCCGAATTTCATTCATTAGAAAATACCAAAAAATATTCATTCACACGTCATTAGAATTAGGTCACGTCGTCGCATGACATATAGTATGCATTTTAGGTTGCATTATTTCGCATGTCATATTTGCACGTCATTGCATATAGTTTAAGTTTCATTTTAATAAAGTGAAAATCCAAAAAAAGAGATTGAGTGAATGCTTGTTAATTAGAAATCGTATTAGGATTGCCTGTATGATTTTTCGCTAACAATGCAGATGCTTGCTGGATCCCGGGTAAGTTGTTCTCCTAAGCTAGCAATTTATTTAATGCTTTGATTTATGGGTGTTAAATTGGTGGTTTGCGCACCCGCATGAACACCTCACATGTTAGTGACATTAGGTTAAAATGGATCCAAACTGCCTGCCAAAATATTTTTGAAATGAAAAGGTACCGAAAGGGCGTTAGACTAGATCTAGCGTAATCAAGTCCCCGGACTTAGAATCTCTGGTTCGTAGGAATAAAACATATCTCCCTATGTTTTATTTAGGTTTCTAATCAGCCTACCGTAAATTGATTAGTGGCGACTCCAAGCATGAAAACGATTGCATGTTAAGAACTTAAACCCTAAGTTGCGATTTGGTAGAGTTTGGGAGAACTCGAACTAGGTTAGTTAATTCAATTGACCTAGTAATCCATTAGCCTGAGAACTGAATTTTTTAGGGTCGCGACATTGCTCTATAGTTGGCTTCACTTATTTCGTCTCTCTAGTTTAGGAACTTAAACAATGAGACACCTATTGAAATCACAGGGGTTTACAAAATATTTACATCGAGCAACATACACGAGTCTAGAGATGTGTATCTTGTCATTTCTTCACAAGAAGACAACAAACCACGCATGGATTTCAGACGTCCTTCTAATCATTTTGTATCCACTAAGATTTTTTTTTGGATATTATTACAGGGGAAAGTATTAAAAAAGTCATAAATATATTGCATTGAACCAATTTAGTCCTAAACATTTTAATTAAACCAATTTAGTCTTAAACCTTTTAATATTGGTATCAATTCAGTCCATCCGATTAATTTAGGCCGGAAATCGCTAATGTGGATACTAGCCATTTTACGTGACACAACTAGTGCTGATGTGAATAAATTTTAATATTTTTTCTTTTTTTATTCCTTTCTGTTTTTTCCTAGCTTCTTCTTCCTTGGGCCTATGGCTATTCGCCGGCTAGGCGAGGGTTGGACCCTTGTGGCCTAGGCAAGGGTCGCCCTCGCTAGATCTGGCAAGGGCCGCGAGCCATGAGGGCCGGAAGAGGCCGGCAAGGGCCACCCTCGACGGATCTAGCAAGGGTCTATTAAGCGCCCTCGCCGGCTCTCACCTGTGGCCGGTTGCCGGTCATGGCCAAAGACCAACCACAAGCCCAAGGAATAAAAAGCCAAAAAAAAAAAGGAACGAAAAAAAAGGAAAAAATATATAAAAATTCAAAAAATTGTAAAATGTTATTAAAATTTGTTTACGTTAGTGTCGGTCGTGCCACGTAGAACGACCGCCATCCACATCAGTGCTTTTCGGCTTAAATTGGCTGGATGGACTAAATTGGTACTAATATGAAAAGATTTAGGACAAATTAGTACAATTGAAAATTTTAGGACCGAAATGGTACCAATGCAACAGGTTTATAACTTTTTTGGTACTTTTTCCTATTATTATGTGTCTAGATTGAACTATAGATTATTCTAAACTCGTCACGCCTTTAAAAGAAGATTTCACCGACTATATTACAAAATTGGCTTGTGTACATGTGAGATCTATCTAGGAAATCAAGTTAGCGTTCCATAGATCTATTGTCACTGCGAATCTGGGAACACCTAAGTTGCTCGTGAAACCATGTTTCTCAGTGTCGTGAGACTTTGTTTTATGTTTTCCGAGAATAGAAGATCATGGGACTTTTACTTAATGTAAGGACAAATATATGTGTCATAGAAACACGAATGCGTTTCTTTATGGGCAAAAAAAGAGCAAATCGATGACGGTGGGATTCTTAGTGATGAACTTTGTCTATCATTATCAACGAGCACTAAAAACTTAAAGTCATGCCACTTGTAAACCGCACCTGTTTTGTTTTGCGCGGGGAATAAGACTAATGGGACATGGGTGCAAGTTCGATTACAAGTGTCGAGGATGTATACACGAAATGGGCAATCCTGATTTTGGTATTAAGTTAAAAAGTCCAAATCAAAAGCTGTAAGTAGAGAGAGATAAACTCGATTGTCAAGCAAAGAGGTAGTTTCAACACTTGCCTTTTCAATAGAAAGCAATAGTTGTTGGCTCGGCAATGAGAAAAAGCAGAGCCTATGCATAAAATCAAATGCCCTTTTCTTCGGTTCAGGCCAAAAACTGACATTGAGCAAAAGCACTTCATGTTTGTGACTGCCTTGCTTTTTAGCCCTCTTTTCCATAGTCTATTTGTTCTTTTATTTTTTGGACTGAAGTGGCACTGATTGATGAAGGATGAGCAATGTTTTGTATATATAGGTACTCATTGTCACCATGCGTATATACGTATAGAATAATACTAAAGACTCATGAGCCAACTCTTTTATATACATATCAAATCATATATGAGTTGTTTCATTTCAACAAACTTTGTATAATTTAGAAATACTCATTTAAATCATCATGTCAATTCAAATATCAATGGTTAAGTCCAATTATCAATGTCAATCAAATCGCGCATCAATGGCTGATTAAATCGACTAATGTTAAATCACATGTCAATGGTCAATTCATTGTCCAAACTCGTGCTCAAATATGTAACTATGATCAAGCATAACGTCCTACAACAAGGTGACCAAGCTACCCCCTTGGCGATGTCTCTACCGATATTACCATTGGTTGGCTTACAAGGATATCCTAACATTAGTATGCATACACACAAGACCATCAATGGACTCACAACGATATAGAGCACCAATACAAACTTACAACAACATTCTTTACAATTCACAAGTCAATTTGGAATCAGATCACAAAACCGTTTCACAAAGCAAACATATAATCTTTCTTAACTCCGTTCATCAAAAGGTTTCTCAAGTCATTTTGGAATCCATTGCTAGGGTTATCCAAGGGGTGGGTGGTCAGTATTAGGAGTGAGCAAGATGGACTGCCCAAATCGGAGCCGAACCGAACTGACTGATTTGGTTCAGTTCTCGAGAATATTGGTCCGATGCTTGGTTCCTAAAAGTGGAACCGGTTTCCAGGCGGTCCGGTTCCCGGTTCTAGGGTGGGAATCGGACTGACTGGACCGGATTGATAAATATATATTTTTCTAATTTTACACATATATATTTATTTACTTTTTAAATATATATTTACATAACAAAAGAAGTATTTGATAGTTCATTTTTATTCGGTTCCAATGGGACCAATCCAAAAATGCTTTCATATATTGTTCCTGAAAATGCTTTCCCGTTCCCTCTTACCTTTACCAATTGGTCCCATTGGAATCGAATTGGACGAACGGTCCGGTTTGGTCCACAGTCTTAAAATTAGCCGGTCCAATTCCTTGTCCTAGAAACTAGGAACCGGTCCTCCTGGTACGGTTCCCGATTCTTGGATTGGACCAGACCGGACCGGGAATAGCTCACCCCTAGTCAATATATAAATGCAAGGGAAAGTATCACCCTTTGAGCTAACTTTTGAAATGAGAGAGACACAAGACCACCCAATATCTATTTCATAAGCATGTAACATTTCGAAACGACTTTCCTAAAAGGTTTCTCAAACCATTCATATATAACCAAAAATATTGTAAATGTCCGAACATATTATTTCATAACTCATAATATATCGAATTTCTATCACTTTCAAGACAAGAATTTATAAATTCATTGAAGAAATATCACTATTTGCCTAGGAATGCTCAAAACACCAAACAACGAAACTCACTTGGACTGACGATCTCGATTATAATTATTCAAACCTAAACATAACATGGAACTCTCACATGTCGTGGCTCAAATTCAAACCTAAACGTAACGCCAAATTCACACATGTCGCGGCTCAAATTTCACACATGGTACGTAGTTGATCGAACTTGACGAAGCCTCCGTGGCGCATATGCAAACTCCTCTTTCCATTTCTTCTTCTTTTCCTTTCTCGCGTGCGTGTTTCTCGGTCTCTTCCTTTCCTTCTATAAAGAGTTGAACGACCATTTTTTTTCTATTTTTTTTCCTTGTGTGGCCCACCCTTTCACTCTGTCGGTCTCTTCTTTTCCTCATATAATGGGCTGAACGTCCATTCTTCTTTTTCTCTTTTTTTTCTTTTTCACCCTTCGACAAGTCAAAATATTACATATTCATCAACCAATCTTGTGTTTTCGGATTGTTAACGTCGGAAGAATCATTCATTGCTAACAACAGAAGCTGCAGAAGTTTGATTGGTTTTTTTTTAAGACATGTTTTATCTAGTTCAATCCTCCTACTTCTACTCCAAGAAGTTGTCAAACCTTCTAGTAGAATACTGCAGGGTTTTCAAATAAGTACATGATTTCTAGACAAGAGCCGTAGCCGTCTAACGTTTTCTACTTCTCCGGTCCTTCCATATGAATTAACATTTCTGAAGATTTTAACTGGAGATGAGTGAGAGATCAGTCTGGGTCTGTCGGATGTGCATCATTGGGATGACTTGCACCTCTTGTTCCTCCACATTTGAATCAGCTTTACTAGCGGTGGAGGGCGTGCGGAAGGCCCAGGTGGCTTTACTAATGGATGAAGTATAAGTATATTACGACTCAAGCATCTTCACCTACAACAAGTTGCTCAAAGCCATTGAAGATGCTGGATTTGAGGCCACTTTTTTTAGTACAGGAAAAGATACAAGCAAGATACAGCTCAAAGTTGAGGGCATCGAAACAGATAACCCTTCTGGCACGATGAAAGTCATCCAAAATTCTCTTGAAAGTAAGATAAGAAGACTATCTTTAATATTAAAAGCACCGTATCAAGTACAGCCACGTCCCCGACCAAAAAAAAGAAAAGTGCAGCCACTTCAAGATAGTTATGTTTAATCAATGACCAAATGGATAACATGAGTAGGCCAGAGGAGAGAAATGGCGGGGGTTATCAATGGACAACATGACCAAAAAGAATTGGAAAGTGGAGTTGAAGGATGGGAGAGGACGTTTACTTCAAAACTTGACTGGTCATCAATTCATTAGAGTAAGGTAGATTAAACCAGAAAACATGGGTGATGATTCTCCTCATTTGATCCGTCAAAATGGATGATAAATCCATTTTTTAACCCACTGAGTGGAGTTATTATATGGATTAATTATATTCAGTAAACAAGTCATAAAAGGATTTACAATCTATTTCGACCTAACCTATTTCTATAACTCTATTTTCATTCTCTCTCGCCTTCACTCCATCTCGTCCTAACTTACTCCACACTCTCATCTTAGTTTGGATATGAGTTTTCCTAGATTTTATTAAATGGGTTAATACCACGAAAAACCTTGAACTGATACACTTATGACAGATTTATCCCAAACTATTTTTTTGACCATAAAAAATCCCAAACTAGTACATCTGTGATAATTTTACCCTGAACTATTTTTTTAACTATCAAAAACCCCAAACTGGTACACCTGTGACAATTTTACCCCGAACTAATTTTTTAATATTATTTTTTTATTTTTCGAATTTTTTTAGTTTTTCTTTTCTTTTCTTTTTCCTTTCCTTTTCTTTTCTTTTTTTCCTTCATCTTCATTGGACCAACAATAGATTGTTATATTGTAATTGAAACCACAATAACGTGACACGTAACATAAATGCTACATTTTGACCCAAAAAAAAAAACATAAACGCTAAATGAAAGACTTTCTTTTACATGCATGAATTTTCATGCCAACGACTTTTTTCTACATTTAAATGTCTCGCGAAAAAGACATTATATTATTGTCGTGTCTTTCTTATTTTTGGGTGCAAGTGGATAGACAAACTGATGGGGTCCAACGCAGGCTTGTTACCTAAGCTTGGAGTACAGCTAATCAACAATTTCTATACATCCTGCTTACCAATTTAATTTAACAGATTAATTTACAAAATTAGTATATTTTATATATAAGATGAGAGATATTATATGTGCATGGCGATTCATAAATCAATATGATCACTTGAAATATATAATAAATAAAATGCAAGAAGGATTTTTTGTACTATTTCTAATTGATATAGTAAGAAATTATAAAGAAAAAAATTATAGATACAAACTTACGAATTTAATTTCAATTTAATATGCCTTACCAAATTCACACTTCCCGAATTTTTTTTTGTTTGAGGTTAAAGATGAAGGAAAAAAAAAAGAAAAGGAAAGGAAAAAGATAAGATAAGAAAAACTAAAAAAAATTCGAAAAGATAAAAAATAATATTAAAAAATTAGTTCAGGGTAAAATTATCATAGATATACCGGCTTAGGATTTTTGGTTGTCAAAAAAATAATTTGAGGTAAAATTATCACAAATGTACCAGTTTGGGGTTTTTTATGATCAAAAAAATAGTTTAGAGTAAATCTGTCACAAATGTAACAGTTTAGAGTTTTTCGTGGTATTAACTCTTATTAAATATAGATATGTTTTAGTAATATGGTTCGAATTAAGTATGAGTCACTAGATTTGTATTGCATGAAATTGATCAAAACAGGTTAAATGAGTCTATTTGGGTCGAACCATTTTCAATATATCCAAACCTAACCCGATCAACCATTTGACAGATCCCCTTGAAATAGTTACAAACACCGGGAGATCTCTCTGCCCATCTTTTTGCTGCACTCTTATGTGGGAACGTGTTCAGGCTTACATGTAAAAAGGGATTCGGTTTAATTCGATCCTGAAAGTGTCCGAATCCTAATAAATCATCACTGGGCTTTGGAATCGATTTAGGATCTCTTTTAACAGTCCTTATAAGGCTATCAAAATCAGCAGCCATCAACCAGTTGTGGCTCTCGTTGTAAATAAGTCAAGGCATACTTATCCTAAATTTATAGGTGGAGGGAGACCACAATTGATGTAGGGTATTTCGACAATGTTCTTGTTGTCACTCACAGCTTCAAATGACCCCTAAAATTTAGGAGAGACGTTTCAGAGCTAGATTTTCCTAACCGTAGTAGTCTCTTTTTCTCCCATTGATTTTTCTTGTGTTATAGCTCATTAACACAGCTATATTAGTTAAGACGAGTCCCCCAACTGACGAATGTCAGCTGGATTGAAGGACGAGATTGATTAGATTCAAACGAATGCAAAGATCTAATTGAATGCACACCAGAGAATAACCGGGCTACCCTTTCCATATATAAACCCCATCTTGGGTCACTCATTGATTAATTTATTATCTCCTCTTCTCTCTGGATGTGTCTAATATTAAACTTTTTTCTTTGGTCATACTCTAATCTTAACCTATGGATTATAATTATTTGGGTTTCTTCCCAACACATACTAAAATGCCTCTAGGCCTTCCTCATTGGAGAAGCATCGATAGTTGGCCTGCCTTGTTCACGAGTTCCCACCACGATGGCACTCTCACCTTCATCATTCCAGTCCTACTGAATCTCATTCTAGTGAAGTACCAGGGCAAGCCACGGTCCTCTTTGGAAACCCATCCCCTCACCACCTCCAATGCCATCGTTAACCTTCTCTTGTATTGCTTCTTGTCACTTCTTGATCACCTCTCTATCACTCATCACTCCCGGTCGACATCCTCGTGCTCAAGTCTTAATTTGAAGCTTCATGACCCTCGCTGTGTCACTCTCGGCAGCTTCCCTCGCGTCATTGTTCTGAGGTTCTTTCTTTCGCTTTCTTCCCTATTTAGTGCCATTTGTATTGCTCTTTGGGATTCACTTGCATGGACTCTTTCGAAAACTTTATGGGTGGGTTGGCGCCAAATTGCGTTCATTATCTTGGATGTGTTACATTCACGTTGGCTCCACAACAGAAGACTAGCACGATCACTTTTGCTGCATACAATTACCGATATGCAGATCGTGCTGGCGTTAAAGGTTGTTTCCTTGGGCATGTGTCGTGTGAATTTACAACATTTAGTCTCCTCCGTCTCTTTTGCACTAGTAGGGGAAAATTATTACGAGATATTCAGATATCCGCATCATTCACGGGCTTTTACGTCTGAACCGTCTACCTAGTATTTGTTGTCGTTGCGTATTCTGGGAGTTTTAATATTCTTTTCTTTGTCACCTTGGGTTGCAGTCCATGGGCTAAAGCTCAGCTATCTCAGCCTCCATTTAGAAAAATTTCTTGCCTGAACCCGAGTCTAGTGGACCAAATTAGTCGCAGTCATTACTTACGTGGGTCTTCGGTAGGCACACTTGTTGGTCCGCAAGATCACGGTTGTGATTACACTCGGTCGTCCCCCATTTTGCGGTTCTTGTAACTTGTAAGACAAGATTCTGAGAACTAGAAAATATTGATATACATTCTGGTTTGTAGACCAAGCCACATTTACTGTCCTTGGATACCTTAAACGCAACTTAAATGGACATAGATGTCACATACACTAGGGTTGGATACCGTGAACGCAACTTAAACGGACAGAGATGCCACATGTTTCTGCAATCAAATGGATTCGTAATCTCTAGTCCAAGAAGCTTAACGATGAGATACCTATGGATATTGCAGGGGCATCAGTTTTACAACATATTTACATGGACCGACATCCGCAAGTCTATAGATGGATATAGATATACCCCACCATTACGTGATCATGGATCCTGTCATTTCTTTACAGCGAGACAACACATCACGTATGGAGATGGCCATGCGTAATCTTTCATAACGTCCTTCTAACCATTTCGTATCCAGTTAGATTCAACTATAGCGTGTTTAAACTCCTTGCGCTTTTTAAAAGGAGTTCTATTCTGTACACTGTTGACAAAACTTTAGTATAGCTTCCGTCGATTGTATTAGGAAATTGGTGTATGTTCATGTGAGATCTATCTATGAAATCAAGTTAACATTCTATGGAAAAGTAGATTGCCACTTTCAATCTGGGAACACCTAAGTTGCTTGTTGAAACCATTTTTCAGAATTTAGTAAGACTTACGTCACTTGTTATCTGAGAACAGAAGATCATGGGACTTTTGCTTAATGTAGGGACAGAAAGACATTGTCCCAGGAACAAGAATTCTTTTTTTATGGACCAAACGGCAGATCAATCACGGTGGGATTCTTAGTGATGAACATTGTCAACCATCATTAACAAGCACTAAAAACTTAAAAGTTATGCCACTTGTAAACTGTACATGATTTTCCTGTTCATTACTCTAAATATAGAACTGCAATAATGCGTCTCCTTTAAATCATAAACAAAAGTTGCTAGCCTTGCAATGCGAAAAAGCAGAGGTAATGCGTAAAAGCAGATGTCCTTTTCTTCGGTCCAGGCCAAAACTGAGGCCGAGCAAAATCATTTCGTGTTTGCCTCTTCTTTGCTTTTTATCTCTCTTTTAGTGCTCCGGTCTATTTGTTCTTCTCATAGGCTGAAGTGGCCACGATTGATGAGGGTGGAGAGCAATATTTTGTATATAAGAGTACTGGTTGGGACAAAACTAGAGGCAGATAAAGATAGTATATGCATTTGAAGTGGCATGGACTCATAAGAGACAATAGCATTCCGACAGAAGGATTAGAGGCGAGCGCAATGTTTTCAGCGACCGGAGTGAGGAGCTCTGCAAGCGCTGGATCAGTGGCGAAAGCAGTTGAGCAACTTCCAGGAGCCCGGGAAGCTGTTCTGGATGTCGAAGTAAGTTGGCCCGAGTCCATGCCCACTGAAGCTTTTGGTGCGGTTGCAATGATGCTTTTTCCTGTTCCGGGAGATGCATTGCAATAACTTCGCAGCCAATATCTTTAAACTGTGTTAGTGATTCAGATGCACCATCTAAAGCATTAGCGGATATTGTTTAGTGAACACAAAATTTCCACTTGGAGTGAAATATTCATCAACCAATCTTCTGTTTTGAGATCATTAATGTAGGAATAATCATTCATAACTAACAACAAAAGCTGCAAATGTTTTATTGGATTTTTTCGAAAACATATTTTAGCCAGGTCAATCCTGCTTCTTCTACAGTACTAGTCCATCAAGTTCTTAAATCTTTTAGTAGAATTCTGCAACGTGAGTGCATGACAACTGGAGAAGAGCCCGTAGCGTTCTGGCTTTTTCTGCTTCTCCAGTCTTTCCATCTGAATTAACATTTCTGAACATTTTAACAGGAGCTGAGTGAGAGTTCAGTTCAGGTATGTCGGATCCACATCAATGGGATGACTTGCACCTCTTGTTCCTCCACGGTTGAATCTGTTTTACAAGCGGTCAGGGGTGTTCGGAAGGCCCATGTGGCTTTAGTAACGGAAGAAGCAGAAGTATACTACGACTCAAGCATCTTAAGCTATGACAGCTTGCTCAAAGCCATTCAGGATGCTGGATTTGAGGCCACTCTCGTGAGTTCAGGGAAGGATATTAGCAAAATACAGCTCGAAGTTGAGGGAATCCAAACAGATAACCAATCTCATACATTGAAAATCATCCAAAGTTCTCTCCAGGCACTTCCCGGGGTTCAATCTGTGGATACAGATCATGCAATGAGTAAAATCTCCATATGCTATAAAGCAGATTTGACAGGACCCAGGAGCTTCATCAAAGTGATTGAGTCGACAGGGTCCGGCCATCTCAAGGTGAGTATTTCTCCTGAAGGAGAACGAGAAAGAAAAGCTCGCAAGCAAGAAGAAACTGCGCAATACTGCAGATCTTTGCTCTGGAGTTTAGTGTTCACTGTTCCTGTCTTTTTGACCTCTATGGTTTTCATGTATATTCCTAGGATTAACTGTGTATTAGATGTCAAAGTTATCAATATGCTGACTTTTGGAGAAACTTTGACATGGGTCCTATCCACTCCAGTACAATTCATCATTGGACGGCAATTTTATACCGGGGCTTTCAAGGCTTTGCACCACGGTTCTGCTAACATGGATGTTCTAATCGCTTTAGGGACGAATGCTGCATACTTATACTCTGTCTACTCATTGTTGAGATCAGCAACTTCTCAAAGTTTCAAGAGCATGGATTTCTTTGAGACAAGTTGTATGCTTATCACGGTCATACTCTTGGGGAAGTATTTAGAGGTTTTGGCCAAGGGAAAGACTTCTGAAGCTATTGCCAAGCTTATGGACTTGGCACCTGAAACAGGAGTTCTATTAACAATGGATCAGGATGGCAACGTGACTGATGAGCATGAAATCGATACCCGGCTGTTGGAGAAGAACGATGTGATAAAAATCATGCCAGGTGCAAAAGTAGCCTCGGATGGCTTGGTCATCTGGGGGGAAAGCCATGTCAATGAGAGCATGATAACCGGAGAACCCAAACCTGTGTTGAAGACCAACGGCGACATGGTGATCGGAGGCACGGTGAATCAGAACGGAGTCCTGCATATTATGGTAACACAAGTTGGATCAGCCACTACCCTTTCGCAGATTGTTCGACTGGTCGAGTCCGCCCAAATGGGCAAGGCTCCTATCCAGAATTTCGCAGATCGCATTTCCAAGTACTTCGTGCCTTCGGTAAGCAAGTTTTCTTGTCTTCAGCGCTCCCATGATTTGTCTTGCAAACATATCCAAACCAACATGCTCTTATGAACCTATATAAATAATTGAATCGAGTCATGCATGGATCCAACAACATCAAACCATCAAAACAACTTGAACCCAAGTAACAGCACCTTCACCAACAGCAACCAATGAAAGGAAAGAATCTCGCTGAGCAAATGGTCATTCATGCAGGTAATATTCTTTTCAGTATCTACGTGGGCTGCCTGGCTTTTGGCGGGGAAGTATCATGGCTATCCACCATCTTGGCTTCCAGCTTCCATGAATAGCTTCGAACTCGCTCTGCAGTTTGGAATAGCTGTGATGGTCATAGCCTGCCCGTGTGCCCTTGGCCTAGCAACACCAACTGCAGTGATGGTCGGCACCGGACTCGGTGCATCTCATGGTGTCCTGATCAAAGGAGGCCAAGCATTGGAAAGTACACATAAGGTTAGCATTCAAGATATATATATATGTAGCCATAGGTGACAGGACAAATACCCGGTCTAAACAGATGAACCTCTGGATTAGATATAAATCACTTTAGCATTATATCAGAGAGTTTCCCCAGTTTTTCTAGTTTCTCTTTGTAAGCTTGTTTCCGGTCAAAGCTGTGATGGAAATATGTATGCATTTTTCATTCAAGTAGGCCAGCGAAGAGGTGGCAGAGATGGATTGTTTTGTGTCTTCCGTCCTTCCATACTGACGCACTCGGCGTGAATTTTTCTTTCATCATCTTAATCTTGTGTTCTGCTTAATCCTAGGTGAACTGTGTCGTGTTTGACAAGACAGGAACACTCACAATGGGGAAGCCAGTGGTGGTCAACACAAAACTCTTGAACACCATGGAACCACAACAATTTTACGAGCTCATCGCTGCAACTGAGGTAGCCTTTCCACATCTATACACCTTTAACATCAGTTTACTAACCAATTAAGATCAACTACATCTTTATTCTTCACATATTGCGCCCAAAGAGTCTCTTTGTTGATTATCTGATTTCTTCGGAAATGATTATTGTGCCAGTATAATGAATGTATGTCAGGTCAACAGCGAGCACCCATTGGCGAAGGCCATTGTTGAACATGCCAAAACATTTTGGGCAGAAGGGGACAAATCCATCTGGCCAGAAGCAAGAGACTTTGTATCTGTCCCTGGCCACGGAGTCAAGGCCATGGTTAGGCACAGAGAAATATTAATAGGAAACAAGAGCTTGATGCTGCAACACGACATGACTATTCCCGAGGATGCCGAGAACATACTAGCACAAGCAGAAAAAATGGCTCAGACTGGGATTCTAGTGTCCTTTGACAGAGAGGTGGCGGGAGTGTTGGCCATATCGGATCCATTAAAACCAGGTGTACGTGAAGTTATCTCCATTCTCAAGTCTATGGAAGTGATGAGCATCATGGTGACAGGTGACACCTTGGGCACTGCTGAATCCATTGCCAAGGAGGTTGGCATTGAAACAGTTATTGCAGAAGCCAATCCGGAGCAGAAAACTCTGAAAGTCAAGGACTTACAGGTACTTAAACCATCTCCATCCATTCAACTATAAACCATAAGCCATGTCCATTGTCTCGATCCACTTAAAGTCAACATGGAAGTCTCTACTCGCTATCTGCAACTTATAGAAAGCTGTTGCTAGTTACACTATTAACACAACTTCACCTGTGACAATGACAGGCTTTAGGTTATACAGTGGCAATGGTAGGAGATGGGATCAACGACTCACCAGCACTGGTAGTAGCTGATGTAGGAATGGCGATCGGTGCTGGCACGGACATCGCAATTGAGGCTGCTGACATCGTCCTCATGAAGAGCAATCTGGAAGATGTGATAACGGCCATCGATCTCTCTAGGAAAACATTTTGCCGGATCCGGTGGAACTACATGTGGGCCTTCGGTTACAACGTCATAGGAATGCCAATAGCAGCCGGGATTCTCTTCCCATTTACAAGATTCAGGCTACCACCTTGGATTGCTGGAGTGGCAATGGCAGCCTCCTCTGTCAGTGTCGTTTGTTCTTCTCTCCTGTTGAAGAATTACAAGAGGCCGAAAGAGCTGGACACTCTACCAATGCATGGGATAGCGACAGAATGATTTACCGCGAGGAGCATTCCCATCAAGTGAACGCCAGCGAGTGATGCAAATCTACCTGACAGATCACTGGAAGTATGCAAACGAAATTTACATGATTTACATGTGAGCATATTAGTCCCTCAATAGAAAGGAAATATTCTTCCAAGAAAATCCATTTAAAGATACGTTCTTCGTATCAGCATGAGTTGGACGATGGAATGACATCTCAATTGACTCAACATTTAAGTAATGCAATTGTCGCGACCTCCCCGAATTGGCTCACCGCCTAAGGGGTTTGACTAATAGATTACTAAGTTAAACCTAGCTCGAGCTCTCTCAAGCCCATACCAACTCGCGACTTAAGGTTTAAGCTATTAATAAGCAAATCAATTTCAATTAAGAGTCGCAACTAACCAGTTTTGATGGGTCGATTAGACACCCAAGTAAAGCATGGGAGAAATACTTCATTTTTACGAACCAAAGATTCAATGGGTACAGGGATTTAATTACATTAATTGACTAACTAGTACCCTTTCGGTACATAACCTTGTTCAATTACTGCCTAACGTGTTCATACTAATTGAGAGTCTCAAAATTCCATTCCTAACTAGGCTAAGGGAATCCACAATCAATACATGAACCTAATGTGCATATTCAACCACACGCGAGGTTAAATTAAACACGCAATTCAAAGTATGTAAATCAAGTAACGTGCAATCAAACACGACACTAATCACACAAAAAGGGCAATTCTAAAGCTCAATTCCCAATTTTTGATTTTCGAAAATTTTTTCAGAATTTTTTTAAAATTTTTTTAATTAAAATTTTTTTATATTTTTATATTAAAATAATAATATAATACAAAAATAATATTTAAAAAAAATGAACCCGGGTCGGATCTACACATCTGACCTGGATCAGGAATGACCCGAGCGCGCCGACCCGGGTGCACGACCGAACCGGGCTCATTTATTGAGCCCGGTCTGAATTTCTTTTTTAAAAAAAGGAAGGGGCCAAGCCCGAAATTCTTTTTTAAAAAAAGTAAGAGCCCAAAGCCCAATAAGAAAATAAAAACCCTAAACTCTAAATGCGCCGGCCCACTACCTATTCCAGCCCAAATCAAATAAAACTAAATAAACCTAAAATTGGCCCAAATACCAAACAAAATCCCTACTCGGATGGACCTGTGAACCCAACCCGGCCACCAGCCACTGACCCGACTCGCCCACGCCACACTTGACACCGCGACGCTTCTCCTGACCTGAGCCTCCCACAGCGCCTACTGCGGCCCTTCATCGGCCGCAATAGCACGCGCAGCCCCTCAGCCCATGTCGCCGCCGACTCGAGTCCCCGCGCCTATCGCCTCTCCTTTACTGGGGCTGAGCACTGCCCGTCGTCCCTCGACTAGGTATGGCTTGGGCACCTCATCCGACCTTGTTCGATGCTCACCAAAGCTTCAACCATCGACTACGGCCTCCCATAAACACCACCTCTTCAGCGGCAACTGATGACACAACCAGCAAACATCCAGAAACGGGCCAAGCTCGAAGGAAAAATTCAGATTTGACTCAAACATATCGTCGAATAGTTGGAGTACGCTTCAAAACAAGCAATTTCCAGCTTGATTCAAACTCAAAAGGGGTTGCGGCTCTCAGCACAAGACATACGAGGAAGTAGGAGCATGGGCCAGGGCATCACGGGCCGAAACTCGTGCTAGTCGGACGGCCACGAGCTCCGGCCGATGTGCTCAAAACAGGGGAACAAAAACAGGGGGACAAAAATGGGGAATCTACCGTGATTTTGGCTCAAGGGAGGGGAAACGTCGAACAACCATCTCGTTGACGAAAGATTCGGTGTGGTGGTTGTCGGAGGAACGCTCTCGCTCTCGACCCCTCTTCCCTCAGTCACTCTCTCTCACTCGCTCTCTCTCGAGATCCTCTCTCTCTCTCTCTCTCTCTCTCTCTCTCTCTCTGGAACTCCCCCCTTTGCCTCTCACCCTCAGATCGGCTCTTAAGGGCCACGGCAAGCGTGCATGGCTTCCTACCACCGCTAGCCTGCAGCGGCCAACCGAATCTCGACCCGCGAATCATGTCGGTCTGTCCCTGCTCCTTTGGCTTCTTCCTTTGTCGTCTCTGCTTCGTCCTTCTGCTTTTGCTTCTTCCCCTTCCCTTCAGCTCTCTCAAGCTCACTCTCCCTTTTCTCTTAACCCCTTCTCAACATGTGTTGACCGAGAGGAAGAAGAAAAGCTTTTTCCTATTTTGTCTCTTCTGATCAGCTTTACCTTTTTTTCTTCATGAAAACCCGCCAACCTCTGTGTCATTTCTTCCTTTTTGCTTCTTTTGTGAAAGTGTGGGTAGAGTGCCCAGAGGGAGAGGGAAGAGATCACGTTTTTGTCTTTCTCTCTTTTTTTTCCCCTTTTTTATATAATTTTTAAAATGATGATTTTTTTACATAAAATAAAAATGAAATAAAATAAACGGACAATATGTTTCACTAAATTCTACAATATTTATATGCTATATAATTTAATGAAAATATTTTTGTTTAGGAGTTAAAAATTAATCCCTAGTTTTTTTATGCAATAAAACTCTAAATGATTAAGCAAATTTAGGTGTCAACAGCTGCTCCTCTTTAAAGGGAAGCTCGAAGAGGTTCTTTTTAAAAACAAGAGACACTTAAATTTTATTCATAGAGGACATGGGAAGATGCATGCGATATGATTTTACCTTTTTTATTTTTTTTTTATACCTACATATTGTGTAAGAACGGGCTTTTGGCTAAATAAAGTCTCACCATATAAAGAAATAAACTCTGGGCTACAAAAACTCGCTAGGTCGATAAGGTGTTATGGGTTGCAAAACCACACTGTGCAAAAAAAAAGACTCGAGGCTACAAAAGCTCGCCAGGACAAAGGGGTGCTCCGGACTGCAAAAGCTCACCATGTAAAGGAAAAGACTCTAGGCTGCGAAAGCTCGCCAGATCGAAGGGGTGCTCCGGACTATAAAAGCTTAACGTGCAAGGAAAAAGACTTTGGGCTGCGAAAGCTCGCCAGGTCGAAGGGGTGCTCTAGGCTACAAAAGCTCAACGTGCACGGAACAAGACTCTGGGCTGCAAAAGCTTGCCAAGTCGAAGGAGTGCTCTAGGCTACAAAAGCTCACCGTGTAAGGAACAAGACTCTGGGCTGCAAAAGCTCGCCAGGTCGAAGGGGTGCTCCGAGCTGCAGAAGCTCACCGTGTAAGGAAAAAGACTCTAGGCTGCGAAAGCTCGCTAGGTCGAAGGGGTGCTTCGGACTACAAAAGCTCACCATGCAAAGAAAAGGACTCTGGACTACGAAAGCTCGCCAGGTCGAAGGGGTGCTCCGAGCTGTAGAAGCTCACCATGTAAAGAAAAAAAACTCTGTATTAACATTTGGGGACTAAACCCTGTAAACGTCGAAAATTCCACATAGGGATTAAAACCCTATGAGTAGTTAAGATCTCGCTTAGGGACTAAAACCCTATGAACGGCAATAGGAACAACACCTTGAAGGAACGCCTAGGGACTAAAATCCTATTAACGTCTAAGATTCCTCTTAAAGGCTAAAACCCTATTGAACGGCAAAGGGAATAGAACCCAAAAAGAACGCCTAGGGACTAAAACATTATAAATGTCGAAGATTCTGTTTAGGGACTAAAACCCTATGGACAGCTATGATCCCGCCTAAGGACTAAAACCTATGAACGACAATAAGAACAACAGTTTGAAGGAACATATAGGGACTAAAACCTTGTAAATGTCGAAGATTCTGTTTAGGGACTAAAACCGTATGAACAGCTATTATCCCGCCTAGGGACTAAAACCCTATGAACGGCAGTAGGAACAATAGCTTAAAGGAACACCTAGGGGCTAAAACCCTATGAACGGCAATAGGAACAACTAGGGACTAAAACCCTGAAAGTACGCCTATGGACTAAAACCCTATGAATGGTAAATTGCACTCAAGATTTTGAAATACCTAAAGTTTTTCACTCAGGATTTTAATGCCTAAGGTTTTCACTTAGGACTTTATGTTGTAAAAAACATGATTTAAAGATAGATTGGTGAACCTTTTGAACCAAGGTTTCGGAAAAGACCCAGAACTTTTTGAAATTAGGGTTTAAGAGAAGACCCAGAACCTTTTGAAATCGGAGTTTAAGAGAAGATTCGGAACCTTTTGAAATTGGGGTTTAAGGAAATACCCATAAGCTTTTGAAATAGGGGTTTAAGGGAAGACCCCGACGTTTTTGAAATCGGGGTTTAAGGGAAAACCGGAAGCTTTTGAAATCGAGGTTTAAGGGAAGACCCAAAACCTTTTGAAATCGGGGTTTAAAGAAAGATCCATAACCTTTTGAAATCGAGGTTTTAGGAAAAACCCAAAACATTTTGAAATCGGGGTTTAAGGAAAGACTTGGAACCTTTTGAAATCGGGATTTAAGGAAAGACTTAGAACCTTTTGAAATCGGGATTTTAGGAAAGACCAAAAACCTTTTGAAATCGGAGTTTAAGAAAAGACCTGAAACCTTTTGAAATCGGGGTTTTAGGAAAGATCCGAAACCTTTTGAAATCAGGGTTTTAAAAAAAGACTTAAAACCTTTTGAAATCGGGGTTTAAGAGAAGACCCAAAATCTTTTGAAATCAGGATTTCAAGAAAGACCCAGAATCTTTTAAAATCGGGGTTTAAAGAAAAACTCGGAACATTTTGACATCGGGGTTTTAGGAAAGACCAGGAACCTTTTGAAATCGGATTTTCAGGAAACATTCGGAATCTTTTGAAATCAGAGTTTTAGGAAAGACCCAGAATCTTTTGAAATCGGAGTTCAAGGTAAGACTCGAAACCGTTTGAAATCGGTATGTTATGCAATAAATGCATAAACCTTTGCATTGCGTGGTTTAAGGACAAACACATAAACCTTCATAAAACACGATCTCACATGGGGAAGACTTCTCATGTAAGAATGGTTTCAGGCTATTAGAGCTTGCCGTACATGTCGATCAAAAGATTCTAAGATGGATACTGCGCATTTAAGGGAATGTGTTATACCAAATGCTCTAGTAATGAAGGCATACCTGGCGAGATCAATGTCATTTGATTACATGTCATGAGAGATAATATCAAGAGAGTATCATCAATGAGAAAATATTGATCGTATGAGCAATTCACGATATATTCAATTGTTTGGAAAGCATTCAACATCCTTCAATATCGCAAAATTGCCTTTAAACTTGGAAGACGTAATTAATCATCAAATTCCCTTAAGAGAAGTCTTTTGTCAAAATGATCTTAACTCATAAAAAGAGCTTGTTAAACATACCAAACAAGAGCTCTATAATCAGAAAAAGGGCTACTCACATACTCTCAAGAAAGCTGCTTGATCTCATCCATTAAAGTGGAAATAGTATGATCACTCAATATACCTCACATGATCGATGTCGAGGGTTTTGAGAATCATTCACAAATAAGTATACATTGATCGATCTTAGAGGTCTTTTAAAGGACCATAATGTAGGTTTGGTCACGGTTTCAATAATGGATAAGCATTATTGGCTAAGGAATGAAATAATTGTCAATCAGCATCTTCATCAGGTTTACAAGTCAAGAAACCTTAAGATGAGATAAGATAACTTTGCTCCCACTTCTTCAAGCGATAGCTTGTTTGAGAATCCAAATTTCTGCTTAGACCATCCCAATCCGAAGAGACTTTGGAGAAGGTTATAACATTGATTTGGATAAAGGCTCGAAAGGCTCAGAAATTTTCAAAAGGGATTCAAAAGTTGGTGATCACCATGGCATCATTACCATATCATCCAATCTTTCCGAGGACACTTACCTTTTGAAATCCAATTTATCTCAAAAGTCCATTAACTAATCATTTCAATACAAGAGCTTTGCTCTTTTCTCTAATGACTTTTGCATTTGTAATGATTTTCTTTTCATGCAGACATTTTGCTTTTGACACTTTTTCCTCACAAAAGAATTCTTCTCTTGATGCTACTTTTTCTCTCTTTTTTTTTAATAGGCATTGGCTTTGCTTTTACTAGGCACACTGCTTTTTCATGTCCCCTAGTTTTCATTTGACTTTTGATTTTTTTTTTTAGCTTTTAGGACTTTCGAGATGTTTTTCACATTATCTCACGAGTATCTATTGTTTTGATAAATCACATGCTTTGTCCTAGTATAGGGAGATAATCACCACTTGGGCTTTAGAAATGGATATTCAAGCTCAACTTGGCTGGACAAAGGGTATGAGTGTTTGGGTAGAGAAATGAATGCTCTTTTTTATTTTGGGATGTTTTGAGCTTCCACAAGGATTCACCTGAAGTTATCACAAAAAAATTAATACCAATGAGAGCAAAGAAACCTTTCTCATCTTTTCACCAAATGATGTTAATCAAAATCTCCAAATTTGCCCCAATTGTGGGGTGGTTCTTAACAGAGGTATTTTGAGAATTCTTCACATTTAAATGCTCAAATGGGCTTAACTATGATCATCTGTAGTGTATAGGATATAAGAAGGAAATGCCTCTTTTTATTTTGATCTGTATACTATTCGCGAATGAATCTCTCATACTTAAACAACACGAGTTTGTCTTTTTCGCTCCTCTCAAAGTGTTTACAGGACATGTTTGAGAATGATTTGCCTTTCCTCATCTTAAGTGTTTCTCACTTGGAATAATTAAGATCTCCCTTTCACTTCGTTGAGATAATGAATTGATGAATCTCCACAAGAAATTTTGATTCAAAATAAATGATTTGTCAAGCATAAAGGCAATTTTTGGATGAAACGACATTCCAAACTTTTGCGCAAATTTGCTCTTTTAATTCCCACTTCAGCGCTTGTTGTTTCTAGAAAACATCAAAGATTCTTTATGCCATGAAAATTCTCCGTTTGACTTCCCTTGATTTTAGGAAGAGGGATACTTACCTATGGTACGGTGACCTGGTAAACCTGTAAAGAATAAGAAGGAATGTGTTAGCTAAAAACCCTTTAAGGATTGAAAAATTGGGAACGATACAACATTACCCCTAGTTTGCATTTGTCCTTCAGATCTTTGATGTTTTCTTTCATTTGAATTTGCATTCTTAAGTGTTTGACAACTCCTTTCATTTGAATTCACTTCCTTGTATGTTTAGCAACTCCCTTCATCCGCTTTCTTCATCTTGACTTTTCGGCACTGTTTTGATATTTGTCGGCATTGTCCCTTGGATGCTTTGCCCCATCTATTGCATGTTTCCTTGGTAGGAGGTGTCGCCTCCGTGGTCAATGTGCGCCTTTGTCTAAGAGAGATGAGACAGGTTAGTTCGATCCCAAAATTGAATTAGACTAATTTAGGAACGATACACCCCTTTTGTATTGAATCGAATAACTCCACTTTATCATACACCATGGGTGAGGGTTACTGTCCTTTCAGTGACATGCCCTATTTATTACCTTGCAAAAAGGAAATGAAACATGTTATCTCCATTCTCGATTGAACTTAATTTAGGAACGATACATCTTTTGTGCTAAATTGGATGGTTTTGTCACGATTTGTTGATGGGAGGCGTTGCCCCTATGATCAGATACATTCCCCTTCAATGTGTGTTGCCTCATCATGCTTTCTTGGAAGAAGTTGTTATCGCCGTGGTCAAACACATTATTTCATCTACACAATGAGAGATGCACAAGTCATTTTCATTTTCAGTTGGACTAATTTGAGAACAATATACGCCCTTTTCTTTTGGGATGGCGCAATTATGGACTAAGTTGTCCTCCTCGTGCAATCCTGTCGATTCTTGGGAATTTGCCTTACATCAACTCTTTTTTGTCCTCACGAATTCTGCACAAGGGAAGGAACAAATCGATCTTTAAATAAATCGAATTTAACTTGGAACAATTACAACCTTTTACTCGAGGGCACCATTTGATGGCTGATTCTTGCTCGTGTACATCCATGCCTTGAAGGATCATTTCGCGAACCACCAATAATCATCTCCACGCTGGATTAAATGCCGAGAAGCTATTTGAAGGCCCAAAAATTACAATTACTAATGCTCAGCAATTCCAAATGGATTATAGCTCATTTCTCTTCTTGTCTTTTGACAATATCGTTTGGATAGCCCACATCCATATATGTGGACCCGTCAAAGAGCTTCCCATGAGTTATAGATGTCACCAACCCAGGAAGTAGCCTTGGTGCTGAGGAATCTTCACACATTTCTTCTTTTGATAAGGTTGTCAAATTGATATGAGATTCTCCAAGATGAGAAATTTTTGTAGACTCTGCTCTGAGAACAATAGGGATTACTCGAAGCACAAATTTTAAGAGCATTTCTTCATCTATGTTGACGATTGAAGAAAGAAGTGGATTCGCAAATGTGACCCTAAGGTCAAATTTCAAATTTAGGAATATTCAGATGTCATCCCTCCTTGGTCTCATTTCCCGAAAATGGTGAAGCGTAAAGGCTTAGTGGATTCTTGAAATGAAGCTCTTTATGAACACTAGGGTATCATTGTCAATGCCAAGAGCCACAAGTCCTTCCATCCTTCATCAGTGGGAGACTAGCTTTTTCCATATTGCTTCAAGGCAAGCATGAGAGATCGTGATGATCTCTTACCATTAATCAAATTTGCGATCTCCTTTTTTAAGCTCCCAACCATTGACTCGAATTCTGGAAATATAATCAAGTAAAGCTAGTCTTCACTTGTGTCGAGGATCCCTATCAAGCACAATGTCGTGGTGCGTATCAGACCTTCACGCCTAAGAAGCCTTCTTCTAATGTCCACGATTGCTAGTAATGGAAAGTTTCCCCGATTTACAATGTCCAGAGAGACCTCAACAATGAAAATTATTCCTCCAATCTCGTGGTTCTTTGGAACAACAAAATGAGAAATTTTATGATGAAACCATCGTGGAATCTCACTCCCAATGATATTCAAGTTGTCCAAATGCTTTGGAGCAACCTTTTCAGTTCTTCCTTTCACTGCTAGGATGCATGCCGTGCAACCAACTAGGAATAAAATGCCTTAGACGCTTCATGGAGACCATGGACATCAACTAAATTGTTGCAATTAGTAAAGTCCAGCTCCATCTAAACCATCCACATTTGTCAAGTCATACATGCGCTCCAACAAATTACAGTTCACCATATTTGACTTAAGCAAGCTCGCAAGAAGTGGAGGCAGATACAATGAGATAGATCGAGTTTTTTTTTAGAAGTACAAGGCTCCCTCAGACTAGATGGAAAGCTAGAAAAATCATTATGACCTAAATCCAAATCCTGCAAGGAGGCAGTCCTTTCAAAATTATCGAGAATTCTTCCCAAAAATCCCTAAGCATGAGCACCCATTTCCTAAAGCCTTAGTTGCTTTGAATGCAGAAGCCACCTCTATTCCAGTTTAAAATCTCAAGAATGCGAGCAGACTTCATCATGCAAATGTTTGCATGAATCAAACGCCAATCCAATGTGTGTTCCAAGAGATTACTTATGGAGTTTGAGAAGTATACTTTGAAACTTCAAGAAATTATGTCTTCTAAACCTGCCAACTTCATTGCTAACCCATTGTGAGTAATGATTATTTTCTTCTATTATCCGTCTGACAAGTACAATGAGAATCACTTTGTACTCTCTATGACGCAATTCCTTTGACGCTCATGCCTTGCTGCATGCACCTCGAGTTCAAAGGGCCCACACTTTGGTTTTGTAGGGAAAGTGAATATCAATCTTGAACAACCCTTTCATTTTACTTGTTTTCATGAAAGAAAATGGAAAACAAGTCAATTGCTGCATGAGAAGTTCTTATTGGAACGACGACATTTTACCATCCCAGAATGTTTCTCCCGAGTCTCCGTGGAAATTCAATCCATATGGGTAGATTGCAGCATCTCCAATTGGACCCAAAGCAAAAAGCTACCTATGACCTTAAATTTGAGTTGCATGATTTACAAAAACATTCGATTGGGTTCACAATCAATGCCCAAAACGCGAAACATGATTCCTACTAAGAATAAAGACGATGACAAAGTACAAAAAAACTCTTGCATAAAAGAGTGCAATAAACAAATCTCGTCCTAGCTTCTAAGTCCACTTCTTGGCATGGTCGAGCGAGAAGATTCCAAAGAAGGGTCATTGTGTATAACCTTCAAAAGGGAGACAATGTCAATACGTGAATGAAAAAAGTGATCTCTCAATGAAGCCGCCTCTTATAACGAAAGCAAGGCGATGATACATGCCCCATGGTCCCTATTTACGAGGATTTGGTATTTCGCCAAGGTTTCGTAGTAAGAGGAGACATCATTAAAAGATCAAATCGTGACTGTCAATCGAACGCCCATTCTATTCCAAAAGTTTCATGTGCAAGACGTGGCACCAATTGTGAAAAACTAATTTGTGACTTTGGTTTTTGGAAAGACGAGACAATTCTTGTTTTAAGAGAAATACACAAAATGTGATTTGAATTCCGATTCCGAAATTTGAACAAGAAAGAATTTTGTTGAAAATGTGATTTCAGTTTTATGCCTCAAAATACAATCTTAACTTAAAAGAATTTATATACAAAATGTGATTTTAAGCCCATCATTGAAAATTTAGACAAGACCATCTGTTTTGTAGGGCCAAATTGGAGATATTAGAGATTTATGCTCAAGGCTCACTGTCAAGAGTGATTGCTTGAAATTTTCAATTATAAGCTTAGATCACCTAGGGCATTCGATTGATTTCCATGAATTTCAAAAATGAAAGTTTGAACCAAAAATGAACAAGTAAAGAGAGAAACCATACTTACATTCGATGACAAACTTTTGATCACATAAACTTGCGAATGTAACGTGTGACTGATTCCTACTCTAGACGGCTTAACAAAGTGAAGCTAAGAGGGTGATCTGATCGTCGCAGTCTCGCGTTGGTGTTAGGTCCTCTTAACTCCAGCTTAGTCGAAAGAGATATCTCATAGTCATACGGTCTCATGGATAAGGATAAACACTTACGACACCAAGAAGGAATTTTTCGAGGAAAAGAAAGGCAATCTCTACATCGCAGTCTCGCGTTCGATGTTGTATCTTTCTTAACACCATCCTAAAGTATCCTATCGCAGCCCTAGTCCGGTAGCATGGCTGTGTGTGCAACAGTGTAATATTAAAATATTTAAAGCAGGCATAACAGTTTATAAACAAATGACACTTTGAAAAAAAAAAAAGAAAACATTCATTCCCAAACCCCAAACCTGCAAAACAAAGGGTCAACAATCACTCATCACCTTATAACCCCCAACTGCAAGAACATTCATATTAGGGCTATAATTGAACAGGATAAACGGCCTAAGTCCACTAAGAATTATATTCAAGTCCCCAGTGGAGTCACCAAGCTGTCGCGACCTCCCCGAACCGGCCCTGTCGCCTAAGAGGTTTGGCTAATAGATTACTAAGTTAAACTTAACTCGAGCTCTCCTAAGCTCATACCAACTCGCGCTTTAAGGTTTAAGTTATTAACAAGCAAATCAATTTCAACTAGGAGTCGTCACTAACCAGTTTTTGATGGGTTGATTAGACACCCAAGTAAAGCACGAGAGAAATACTTCACTTCTACGAACTAGAGATTCAATGGGTATAGAGACTTAATTGCACTAATTGACTAACTAATGCTCTTTCTGTACCTAACCTTGTTCAATTACCGCCTAACGTGTTCATACTAATTGGGAGTCTCAAAATTCCATCCCTAACCAAGCTAAGGGAATCCACAATCAATACATGAACCTAATGTGCATATTCAACCACACACGAGGTTAAATTAAACACGCAATTCAAAATGTTTAAACCAAGCAACGTACAATCAAACACACACTAATCACACAAAAACGGCAAGAAGGGCAATTCTAAAGCTCAATTCCCAATTTTTGATTTTCAAAAATTTTTCAGAATTTTTTTTAAAAAAAATTAATTAAAATAATAATATAATGCAAAAATAATATAAAAAAATGGACCTGGGTCGGATCTACACATCTGACCTGGATCAGGACTGAATCAGGCGCACCGGCCCTAGTGCACAACCGAACTGGGTTCATTTATTGAGCTCGGTCTCAATTTTGTTTAAAAAAAAGGAAAGGGTCAAGCTCGAAATTCTTTTTTTAAAAAAAAGCAAGAGCCCAAAGCCCAAAAAGAAAATAAAAACCCTAAACTCTAAATGCGCCGGCCCACTACCTATTCTAACCCAAATCAAATAAAACTAAATAAATCTAAAATTGGCCCAAATACCAAACAAAAACCCTACCCGGATAAACCTGTGAACTCAACCCGGCCACCAGCCACTGACCCGACTCGCCCACGCCACGCTTAATGCCGCGACGCTTCTCCTGAGCCGAGCCTCCCGCAGCGCCACTGCGGCGCTTCGCTTGCCGCGGCCGCACGCGCAACCCCTCAGCCCGTGCCGCCGCGGGCTCGACTCCCCGCGCCTACCGCCTCTCCTTTGCTGGGACTAAGCACCGCCCGTCGTCCCTCGACTAGGTCTGGCTTGGGCACCTCATCCGACCTCGTCTGGTGCTCGCCAAAGCTTCAGCCATTGACTGCGGCCTCCCACAAACGCCACCTCTTCAGCGGCAATTGATGACACAACCAGCAAACATCCAAAAATGGGCCAAGCTCGATGGAAAAATTCAGATTTGACTCGGACATATTGTCGAACAGTTGGAGTATGCTTCAAAACAAGCAATTTCCGGCTCGATTCAAACTCAAAAAGGACTGCGGCTCTCGGCACAAGACATACGGGGAAGTAGGACCATGGACCAGGGCATCACGGGCCGGAACTCGCACAAGCCGGACGGCCACGAGCTCCAGCCGACATGCTCGAAATAGGGGAACAAAAACAGGGGGACAAAAATGGGGAATCTATTGTGATTTTGGCTCAAGGGAGGGGAAACGTCGAACGACCATCTCGTTAACGAAAGATTTGGTGCGGTGGTCATCGGAGGAACGCTCTTGCTCTTGACCCCTCTTCCCTCAGTCACTCTCTCTCGCTCTCTCGAGATCCTCTCTCTCTCTCTAGAACTCCCCCCCTTTGCCCCTCGTCCTCGAATCGGCTCTTAAGGACCACGGCAAGCGCGCATGGCTTCCTACCACCGCCAGCCTGCCGCAGCCGGCCGAAACTCGACCCGCAGATCATGCCGGTCTGCCCTTGCTCCTTTGGCTTCTTCCTCTATCGCCTCTGCTTCGTCCGTCAGCTTATGCTTCTTCCCCTTCCCTTCAGCTTATTCTCCCTTTTCTCTTAACCCCCTCTGGACGTGCATTGACCGAGAGGAAGAAGAAAAGCGTTTTCCTATTTTGTCTCTTCTGGTCAGCTTTATCTTTTTTTCTTCATGAAAACACGCCGAGCCCTTTCTTCTGTGTCCTTTCTTCCTTTTTGCTTCTTTTGTGAAAATGTGGGTAGAGTGCCAGAGGAAGAGGGAAGAGATCACATTTTTGTCTCTCTCTTTTCTTTTTTTCCCCTTTTTTATATAATTTTTATAATGATGATTTTTTTACATAAAATAAAAATGAAATAAAATAAAAGGAAAATATGTTTTACTAAATTCTATTAATGCAAATACGTTTAATATCTATATGCTATGTAAATTAATGAAAATATTTTTGTTTAGGGGTTAAAAATAAATCCCTAGTTTTTTTATGCAATAAAACTCTAAATAATTAAGCAAAATTTAGGTATCAATAACAATCAAGTCCTAAAATTTAATAAATTGATGCAATTTCCGTCCAACTAGTTACGACAAATGCAAATGTGACATTTTTTATTATTTTTTGGAGAGAGACATTGACGTGGCATCTGCAACTCTAGCATATTCTTCCTCCTTGGTCCGTCATCGCTTAAATCCATCCACCACCATCGTTGCCCGACTCCAGGACTGCTCCAACCACTACATCTCCCAACTCCAATCCACCCATAACTATGTCCTCCTCATTGCCGTGTTCATGGTTAACCTCCACAAAACCACGTTCAGAGGCTCGAGCGGCCATGGCCCAGCTTGACAAAAGTTGAGCAACCATGTGTCTCAGCCTAGAGAATTGGATCGTTTGCGAGGAAGAACTATGACTAATCCATGAACAATTGAGCGAACCTCGAGAATTATAACTCCTAAGGGTGTTCTAGGATACTTCTCGAGGCTGGCGATATTACAATTGTACCCTCTTATAATAAATGGAGGCAGATGGTAGTTGGGAGGTACGATCTCCATCGTTAGATTGAGGAGAGATTTACAAATACAGTTGGTCATGTAATGTATATAAAGAGGTCTCCTCATCTCATTTGTGCATCTCATTCTCAAGAGGAATATAATCCAGTTTCTCTATAGTTTTTCTCTCTAAGATTCTTGTGAGTAAATGTGGAAAAGCCGACTTAAGAAGAAATTCCTAAGGCTGCACATGTAAAGGAACGCCAGATCGATCGACCTGTGACACATGGCTGTGAGTTTAACAAAGCTCGAAAATAAAAATTATTAAAAAATTATTTAAAAATATTCACGTCAACATCGACTACGCCATGTAAGACAGCAGCCACTGTTGTTAACAATTTCCAGTTAAAATTAACCAGATAAAATGAAGTGACACAAATACAAAAAATTTAGGACTCAATTAACAAAGATAAAGATTTAAAATTGAACTGGCACAATTACAAAAAGTTTAGAGTTTTTTTGGTGATTCTCCCTTCTACCTTAAGAAGCCAGAGTTTTAGCTCCGTCACGTGTTTATACCAGCGGACTTCCCCTTTTTCACTTGGTCCATCTGCACAAAGTTCATATGTTTTGAAATCCAATTGTACTATTTAAAAGTTTTAGTACTCGATTGTATTTTCACAAAAAAACTTTAATACTGCAATTATCTCCAATTTAAAACATAAATAGTTTACAAGATGAAAATCAGCCAGTAGCCAGTAAGCTGAGCTTCAACTCTGCCCATTTATTCCAACGACAGCGTAGTGTTGCATACAATTATTAAAAGCAAACATTCCCAAACTTGCGGTAGAGACCTTTGTAGGAGAACCAAGCATCTTCACCCTAATTTCAGAAGGACATCATTTACAAGTTTTCACATTTTCGAAGTCAATTTCCCACTCGAATCAGCCAAGGTGTTCGTTCCTGCTGAACGCTGCATTTGAAATCTTGTCTTTGCTTTCATTAGGACTTGATGTACTTCATCAAAGTGTGGTTGTGTCGCTTTTCTTGTGCTCTCCATCCACTTTTGAATTTTCTTATAGGGAGCTAGAATGCGATCGCGGTCCTGGTCCCCAGTTACCTGTAAAAAATGCATTATTAGCTTCATTAGCAAACTTGTGTCCTTCAGGCAACTGTGCCTACCAAAGCCTCACACAAGCAATGAGGTACCGTTTGAATATTTTTCTTGAGGAAGAACCATTTTCTGGAAAGCATAGCACAAAATTATTATCTTACAAAACTAGTTTTGCTAAGCTCCGATTGCTATATTTAATCTTTCAACGACTTAGCTTGCATATAATTGTATCCATGTTCCACATTCAATCTGAAGTGATTACATGTTTATTACAAGAAAAGTGATTCCAAGTTGGGCCCTAGCCCCATCTCAGTTTCCTTTGATTCACAACGTAACAATATTCCTACTCAATCAAATAGTTTTTTTCCCTAAAATAGAATATTATATAAGAGAATATGGAGCTCCACTCTGAATGGGTGCTCTTGGTAAGAAATATGCTGCCGGCCTTATGATTAAACCAAACTGATACATAAGTTAGAAGATAGAATAAGGAAGAAAGCACGACATGATCTGAAGGCAAGCAGCTGCCCTCTTGTCCACAATTTAAAATTTTCAGTAAAGTGATGCAATAAATTTATCGCTGACAAAAATAGGAAGCCGGAATAACACCTTTAGCTATATTAGCTTTCTTGGCCCACATCTTCTAACTTAATGACCTTATACTGCCTTAGTTTCTACCCTGTCATAAGATTCTGTCTTCTCCTCGCATTTTTTTCTGTAATGAAAAAAAGAATGAACTGGGGCAGAACTTACCTCTAATTGCATAATTTCACATACTAAGCTGAGGTCAGCAATGGATGGCTGAAAGCCACCTAGCAGAAATGGACCACTGCCTTTGAGCCAGATAGACTCTATCTTCAGCAAAGATGAGGACAGAAGTTTCTCACCCTCAGCAGCAGCTACTGGGTTCATTGGTAGTCCAAGCACCGGAGCCAAAGTAGTATTCAGAACATAGGCAGCTGAAACAAAGAAAAGTTATGTAATGTTCGATTTCATATCTGACGCAAGAATATATAAATAGGAAATGTTTTTCAAAGGTTGCACAATATGCAAAGAGCCACATCACAAGCAAAACAACGTTAGAAATATCATTGTCAAATGTTCTACATTCAGATGGCTCTGCAAGATCACAAAATTCAGAGGCATCATAAATTTGGACAAAATAACACTAACTCAACTCCTATTTCACTGGAAAAAGTACTTTTCTTGGGTGAATACTCTGACACCCTTCATATTCTGGCAAAATTCCAGGGACACTGCCTGTCTTTTGAAAAATTAATCTGATAACCGTCAAAATTGTTTAATGAACTAAACTGATGGAATATGATAAGATGGCATCAGTGCACATTTCTTTCACTTCAAATAGACTGAAAAATTGACCTAAAAGGCATCAATATGTGTTATTCAGATTGAAGTTTAAATATGCCAACCCCGTGCTACATTATCTAAACATTTGAAGCATTTCTTCACCTGCTCCCCGTCGTAAATTGGAATGGTGCCAATCCAATGCTGAGTTTATCTTAGCTCTCCGGGAAAGATCGGCAGGGTACCTGTCAGAGTTTACAAGTTATCAAACAGCAGGATGCAGAGATTTACTTAAATAAAATGCGAAAAGCATTTGAACATAATAATCATCCATCCAGTGAAAGAAAACACGATCCTATTGCAAAGGAAGTAATATAATCGCAAAGTATATTTCCATATTGAACTCAAAGTATCCTTCTACTCCAGATATCAAAAAACAAGCTATACATTTTTGCAGTGAAACTATAATATTAATACCAGAATTTCCTGGTACAATGGAAGGAAGGGGTAATAGCACAGAAGGAACTTTAATTGCTTAAGATTGCTCAACATGAACCTAGTGATTAAACATCAATTTGAGTCCAATTCTGAGCATGCACTTCCTACAGTTTAAAATGCATCGAGTAGAATAAAAACGATTACTGTGCTTACCAATGATCTGCAACCCCGGGAAATGCACAGCTAAGATAGATGAGAATAGCATGACTGCAAACATGAAAGTGAAACGAACCATTCTAAATCTCTGGACTATCTGCAGTGAAATATAATGGCAAATATATATATATATATATATATATATATATATATTCTAATTCAGAAGAAGATAAAAACTGGTCAAGGATCTGCTCAAGAGCATTCACCACAAACATATAAACTAACTCAAAAACATTGCTGCTAAGTTCACCAATGCATCAGGAATGATCTTTCATTTCCTTTCAAAATAAGAGAGATTCTGACACATTGACAAGATTACAGGAAAATCCAAGAGTGTGTGCATGTACCGTGATGTACATAGCACCTTCCCCTACGAAACCATATAATCGTACTCAAATAGTGATGTGAGGTAGTTCACACCAAAGAAAACTTTAGGAGGAATTAGAACTAAAGATACACACTTAACTGTAATTAGTGATGCTTGCGAAACACACACACACACACACACACATATATATGCCACCTACAATCCAATACAAATATGGTCCAGTAGAGTCTTGGAGGGAATTAGTGCTGCTTAATTTCGAGTTAGAATAAGATATGCGGAAGAAGTGCAAAAATGAAAAACTTATGGTGAATCTAGGTCCCTCGGCACATCTTTGTGTATTAATTTTCTAATGAACCACTTAAGCTGCTGTAACTTAGACACTGTATTTTCTTTTTCATTGTAGGCAATCTTTCGAAAATCAGAAAAAAGGTTCTTAGTCTTCTTCGCATATACATACTCTTGCACTTCAACCTTGACATAGCAAACAGAAAGATAGACAACTCCAGTACCTCTCAAAAAGCTTAAATCTCCCATCAACAATAGCTGGAACTTGTCCCATTGGGTTTACATCTGAAAATATGAACCACAAAAAGAAGTGCATACATAAGCTTTCCTCAGCAGTAACAACTATGCTAATTGTAGCCAAGAGAGAAAACGACCTACAGAAAAGCTATCTACCCTTAAAAAGATATGTGATAAAATCCAGGTAGAGTGTCATCTAATAACTCATGATGACCTTAAAGTACAAGGGCAAATGTCTGATCCCAGGCAGAATTTAGGGCATAATTCGGGTATAATACAAGCAACTCGTAAATCCATCAGGAAGAACAGAGCACAACCTTGACTCCAATGATTTCAAAGCACCATTTTTCACATCTATGACTTGCTTCAACATCTTAACAATTTAGTCGAGGGAATAAGATTTACCCATTCAACATCTCATTTAATCATCGCTTGTCAGTCATATTCACCCAGATATTCAACAAAAGCATCTCATCTTTCCTTGCAACCTATATTTCTTCCTTTATGGCGCGGTTATATCTGCTCAATCAGGCCAACCGGTACAACACAAAAATGGGCAATGTATTTGTCATCATTCTTTAGGAGGCGTGGAGGTTCTTGAACTTATAGTGGGAGTCGAACAAAATTTGCCCTTGTCCAAACAAAAGAAAGCAAAGCAAGAACTACTTCCACATAGAAATTTAATTGGAATTCAATGAATTTCCAAGCTTCATTTCCTGTTTACGATAAACTTCAAAGCGCCAATCACTCGCGCAAGTAGAGACATCAGAAGCCATTAAGCTCTCTACGTGTCTAAACATGGATGGGCATACCGCCCCGTCCGATCGCCATCCCATGGGTTATCAAAAGATTGCACCTTTGCAGTGCCAATTTCATGCGAATCAACAGAATGCGCTCAAACCCAATAGGACTACCAAAAATCACGGTACCGGGAGCCCACCTCTGAATTCAGGGGACCGATGCTGGCGCTTGAAGAGCTCTATCCTCACCTCCTCGAAGTCGATTCCATTGACCCTGAATCACGTGAGCTCAAGACCGAATCAAGAACCGGGAAAACAAAGAAGAAGAAGAAAAGGGTATTGAGAATGGCGAGTATAAGACGGAATTGACGAGAGAAATCAGGGAATTCGTACTTGCAGAAGATGAGGACAGCGCGAGACGGCTGCGACATGCGATCTGCGTAGACTTTGAGCTTCATTTTCGCTGCTTCTTTCCCCCGCTCTCTGCTGATCGCGAAGGAGGGAGAGAGAGAGAGCACGTCAAAAGAGGATTTTTGTTTTTTGTTTTTGTGGATTTGGGAGGTGCTGCAGTGCTGTCTTGTCTTCTTGCAAAGTGAAGTTAGCCCATCCCTTCGTTGCTTCCTTCGTTCTCGACTTCTGTCTTCTTCCTCCACAGTTTCGACTGACAAATACACATGTGAAAAAAGCCCACGAGGCGTGGTTAGATGACTGAATAAATTATTTTACTTTTTTTGAAAAATTGACATAATTGGCCCCTCAATTTTGACAAAACGTTCATCGTGATTTCTAAATTTTTAATTTATTTAATATAATTTTTTAAATTTTAATACACTATCAAACTAAAAAATATTTAACGTAATTCATAAATATTTAATTCGTTTAATATGATCCCTGAACCATGTTCAATTTTCATATAGTCTAGAGACTTGTTTGAATATGTACCACAAATTTAATAATCATATGAAATAAATTAAAAATTCAGATATCGCATTACACATTGAGCTAAAATTAAGGACTACATCGAATAAATTAAAAATTTATAGACCACATTATATATTGTGTTAAAATTCAGGGACTATTTATATAACTATCCCTACTTTTTTCAACCAAATGAAAAAAATTTTAAATTTTCTTTACATCGACAATATATCCTCTGTTTTTTATTGACTCGAATTACGACGATATACTGTGATCTATCTTCAAGGATCCTAGAAGGGTTGGAGCACTAAACCTCTCATGTGTCTTTGACAATAACAATGAGAAAAATTCGAGGATGTAAATGAATGCTATTACTAAGTCATATAGATATGTTGATTCTCAAGTTGGTTCGTGTTCATTACCCCGCGTATAAAGTAAAGGTCTAATTTTGGAAATGATATTATCAATGCGATTCTCACTTAACTATTGCTAGCCCAATCATTTCTTCAAAAATGTCCCTTTAGGTGCAAGAGGATCACATTAATATATTGTACCGATTACAATTCAAATTAACTTATGACAAATTGGTTTGGGATCACGAGGCACTTTGGAATTCGATGTCCATTGCATAATGCATTTTGGAGTCAACCCTGATCTTAATAAGACATTTAATCAAGTGATATGTAATTTTCATTTTGATCATTGTAACTCGTGTAGTACTCCTTCCCACTTAATTTTTGTCAGGTTTATCAAGGATCTATACCCGCTAAGACCATCATCAAAGGCGATTCCTTTAGAACCTCTTATAAAAGTCACATAGGAAGACTAATTTTAAAATTAAAAGCACCATAACTACAGCCCACGTTGAGATAATTAAAGTTTATTAATGACCAAATGAGCTCGACCGCACCAATCATGCTAGCCGAAAGACTTAACTGTGCAAACTAAAGATCTGAGGACTCAATTACATAGAACGGCACAAGTTTGGGGATCAAAAATAAAAATCGCCCCATAATAAGATATAATCCAATCTTTTCTTTGCCATGAGAAGATGGATTGAATGGGTTTGATACCTACCTCATCCTCCTCCACTAGAATGATTAAGATAAGACAGCCAACGAAACACAAATTACCAACTGGAGAGCTTGTGACCTCGACCTCAATATGTGCCAGTGGAAACAACCCAAACCGGCAATACACCTAAGTCTAAGCCCGCCCATCACACACCAATAGAGGTTTCCCAAGATCGACGATGAATAAGGGAATCAAGGTTATGATCTTCAACTTGAAAATCAGGTCTTGGATCATTAGACCAATCAATTGGGAAGCTCACTCCAAGACATTGTTTGATGATCGTCTTGGAGTTCATCGCCACTAGGGGCCTTGACCGCCAGCCCTGCAATTAGGGTGAGCCGTGCCAATGCGTTCTTTATTATAAAGTGTCGGTACCTGCACACCCCAATCTCTCTATTGGGATAGTGTCTCTTTCCTGCCCCATCCCTAACAGTACTCTGTCAATTTCTTAATGTCTTAAGGGCCAAACATATATAATTTTTTACCACCGCCCGCAGCGGCTGCGTTGGCTTGCGCTCTGGTCCCCCCACGAAGGGACCAGAGTTCAAACCCCAGCGTAGTCGTTAGGGAGTCTTAAGTGTGGCGCTGTGGTGGTGGGTCCTGCGCTAGCGTCACCCCAGGTTTACTCCTCCAGCTGTCGGCCGTGCGGGGGGTTCCTGGGTTACAAAAAAAAAAAACATATATAATTTTTTAAGGACTTGCTGTGGTCCTATGGTGGTTTAGTCCTATCTCTAAAGACGCGAAGAAGTAAATGCGTTCCCTCTCTGCTCTTCAATCCGTGGGAGAGGGGCAATAATAACTCTCCATCCACGTGTGGTACGTACCACATGTTAGTTTCCTAGTCCAATCCATGCTACAAAATCTCATACGGACTCCCATGATCTCTTTGCAATAATGTTCGCAGTCATTTCTCATTTACTGTCCTATCATCTACTTCTGTTCACAAGGTCGGAGTAGAATAATTATAGATTTCGTGTGGGGCAGTCTCATTCATATTGTCCCACATAATTTCCACTACGTTGGTGTTTTATTAAGCCGGACGTCCAATTTCCATTTTTCAGTTAAAATGGAGTTTACATGAGCTCGTCATTGTAGTTTAGTGTACCATTTTGGTTTGCTTATAGTTATGTCATTGTTCGTTGTGTCGTGATGTGTTATAACTTTTGACATGCATTCAATAGTATGCATGTGGAAGCGGTGTTATCATGCGAAGGCGCGAAAATCCCGATATGCCGTTATCATGCAATGGGTAAAAATCCCAACACATGAATATATATCGTGCCGCGTGGTGTGGTGAATTGGTCTCATTCATTTAGTTAAATGTCTCCATCTTAATACATATACAAAATCACGATGACAATTGGGCGTTCGATCATAAGGATGATATCAAAGTCAGGTTGACATATGAAGTAAGTATTGCACATGGGACTTTCTTTTAATTTCCAAAACTGGACAAGATAATCTCTTACTAATGATACTGAGGGTGTTGCAAGTAGCAATCAAGCTATCATAAGGCGTTTATCGATCAATCACCCTAAAAAAAATTAAATCGCTATTTCTGAAACGATAACTGTTACGAAGAAGCTATATCAAGCATCATTTTAATAGGGCTAGAGAGTTATGATCGTTTCCATTTTGCGACGAGCCTAAACCAAACAACCCAATAAAGCAGACCTTACACCTATCCTAGATTAAAATTAGGAAACAGACTTTAACCAAAAAAAAAAATTAGGAAACAGACAAACCTTAGTGATAACCTAGATAAACGTTAGCATTACAAAAATGTGTAAGGACTGCATTCGGTAGCCATGAGCTACAATCACAAGTCACGTTCCGAAAAATGCACGTATATCACAAATGACATAGAGTAACATAAGTTTTTTTTCAATAAATATCTTTATCTGTATGAATCTTGTTGACCAATGTCTTGTGAACACTTAATAAGCAACGGAGTAATAATAGTTTACAATGTTTAATGTATTGCTTTTCTCGTGTCATGTGTAATTGATATCTTGAAATCGAATTTAGCAAGTGTATCGAGACACTCATTAATAAATCGGGTTTATATGTTGTGGCTTTTCTATGACTATAACTAAGAAGAAATAATGACACAAATGATCCTTAAATTTTGGCTCAATCAATTTATTCAATGCAGTTCATAAACTTTAGCCTAATGTGTAATATTATTCCTAAACTTTTGATACATATTCAAACTAGTCCCTAGACTATTATGAAATGCTCGATGTTGTCCTTAAATTTAAATTAATGGAAGAAAATATTTTCGTATAGTTCAGGAATTAGTTTGAATATATACCAAAAGTTCTGAAATTACATTGAATAAATTAAAAATTTAGAGATTACATTATCTATTGGGCCAAAATTTAAGATCTCTCTATGTCATTTTCCTTATTAAGAGCTACGAATACAAGTGCATGGTAATCTTACCAAAAAAAAAAATACAAGTGCATGGTAATGAAGTGAGGCAAACCGCACGAGCTACGAATACAAGTGCATGGTAATAAAGTGAGGCAAACCGCACGCTAACACATTGATGCTTCTCGCCTTGTGAAGCGAAGCACGAGAAACTGGGGGAGGAGACCAGACCAGTGACCTTGACTGACTCTCTCTCTCTCTCTCTCTCTCTCTCTGTTCCCTCCGGGACCCATCATTGTATGGCTGCATTGCTGTAAATTTATTTCTCTTCTTCGTTCCAAGTGCCCACCCATCTCTCTCTCTCTCTCTCTCTCTCTCTCTCTCTCTCTCTCTCTGCTTCTGAAGTTCCCATTTGGCTGTTGAACGGTATAGTCGCCCTCTCCTTCCTGTATTCTAGTACTATTTTTCAACACCCTGTCAACAATGCGTGCCTCTACCTCAGTGTCCTGTTCTTAGAGCAGCTCCAAAGCGTGTGCACCAACATAGATTGTTCAACTCAAAGTCGGTTTTTTTGTTGTCCGAGGGTGTGTTCTCGATTTCCACATTTGATCTTGCCATTCCAAAAGGAATGGGTCCATTTTGCTAGAAAAGATCTCAGCAATGGCATTTACATTTTGGTGAGTCATGAGTCTTTAGAAAGTTCTTTATGAGCGCTTCATAAACGATAATGCATTTCAGCCTTTTTACCTTTTCTTCTCTCTCTCCCCTGCAATAAATGACAAACAAGCGTTTCAACGTCTTCATTTGGGTGTATCCTTCGTTTTCTCTTTTGAATTTTGCACCACCAAACAACTCATGGGTTGTTTTCCCAGAAAGAAGACAACACCAGCGCAAGCGCTTTGGAAAAATCAAGAATGCCTCGTCTCTGCGATGGGTTCTCTGTGATGAGATCGTGAAATGATCCAGAGCTTCGTGGGTTTTTCTCCTTTCTCCTTTCTCCATTCTTTGCCCTTCACTGCATCTGTCAGATATTTTTCATAGCGCGGTTCGATGCATATTTTATCAGATCCCCGTGTACTATTTGCCAGTATAATGCTTGCATTAGTCACCTTAACGCATGTGTCTTAACCGCTCTTTCAGGATCTACGAACTCATCTTGTAATGCACCTGATTCATTTTTATTTTCCGATTATTTTACAGTTTCTTTTGGCTCATTGTTTGGCGTTGTTAGCAAAAAATGGTTTCAGATCATTTTACGAGGGAGACCACATGCCTCTAAACAACTGTTGACTCTGTTTGCTTTTATTATTTTAATTGGCTCACTTTTTCATCACTTCAAGTTACGATCTCTCTTTATTTCCGCGTTACCAATAGAATTTGCAGTACGAGACAAGAAAGAAGCGATCTTGTGGGCTCTGTCATGGTGCTAGTTATCAATCTCCCTTTGATTCTGCTAATTTGTGAAGGCAGGGTCCTAACTTCTAGCTTGTATATAATTTATTTTTTATGCTTGTTATTGTTTTATTTAGAGTTCCTCTTTTGTCTCTGTCCAATGCTTCCAAATACAATGCCAGGGATTAATTTTTAATTGTTGTCCATTGAAACAGTAAGAAAGTTGAAAAGCTCTATGTTCCGTGCATATATGGTGAGGCGATTGATGTGTTGTCGAATTGAGATTTGATCTCGGGTTTCCTTGTCTTTCATGGTTCCAGAGATTGGAGCTACAGCTAGAGTGGGTTGCGTGTGGTATTGCTATTCAAAAGCTCGCTTCTTCAACAAAAAAACTTCTTGGATTCTTTCACTGCTTGACTTGAGCTTTAGAGGTAACAGTCGATCAGATTCGTAATAATCACTGGTTTCTAGCTGATTCTCAGCGTCAGAAGGCTTTGATTTGTTCAGTGTGCCTTATCTTAGTGTCCTGACAGATCCAGATGGTTAGAGCTTATCCAGTGGTTGCATGTTTGTAGCTACTTAATCATGTACATGCTGAAGAGTAATATTACCTGACTATTGAATGAATCTGGACCTTGTAAAGGGACAGCCATTACAACGTACGCCATCCCTCTGTCTCTTGCCTTCAGCGCTTTGTAGGAGTGTTCTTGTTGAATGCTAATTTGTAGATTCATTTGTGTCTGCCTTGATTTATCTCTTTGGTCTCTTTGAAAACACTTGTTGATCTCGAACTTGTTCTTAATTGAACATCGCTAAATCCAACTTGATTCGTCCACTGAAGATGATAATAATATCTCTCTTCTTCTGTTACTCGGAATTGAAATTTGCGCTTCCAACATCACTCTTTTATCTATTCTTTTCTCTGTTTCTTTTATCTATTATCTTTGGTCCTTTTACCGTGAGTATGCTGTTGTTAAACCAAAAGGTGATTGCTTGAAACTTTTTCTGCTTTGCAGGAAGCTGTGATCTCAACGATGAGTAACCTCAAACTAGGAGTAGATGTTGTCGGTGCTCACAATCTTTTGCCAAAAGATGGGCAAGGTTCATCCAATGCATTTGTGGAGCTCTTTTTCGATGGGCAGAAGTTTCGGACCACCATCAAAGAAAAGGATCTTAACCCCATTTGGAACGAGAGCTTCTACTTCAACATCTCCGACCCTTCCAATCTCCATTACCTCACTCTGGACGCATACATCTACAATACCATCAAGGCCACCAACACCAGAAGCTTCCTTGGGAAGGTTTCCCTTTCCGGCACTTCCTTCGTTCCCTACTCTGACGCTGTTGTGCTTCACTACCCACTGGAAAAACGTGGCATTTTTTCGCGTGTGAGGGGAGAGCTCAGCCTGAAAGTGTACATCACTGACGACCCAAACATAAAGTCTTCCAGCCCACTGCCGGCAACCGAAGTCTCTCAAAAGGATCCAAGTGCAAATGTCCCAAACTTGGTTTCTAACACGGGCCATGCTGAGAAAGGTGGGGTGAGACATACATTTCACCACCTCCCGAACACGAATAATCAACAGCAACAGCAAGTTCCTGTTGCGCCGGAAATTCCTCATAGGGACCAGGTGCCTCAACATGATCATGGGCCAAAGTACGGCATCGACCATATGAAAGCAGAACCGCATCCTCCGAAGCTGGTCCGGATGTACTCTGCAGCATCGTCCCAACCAGTTGAGTATGCCTTGAAAGAGACGAGCCCATTCCTAGGAGGGGGAAGAGTTGTTGCGGGCCGTGTTATTCGTGGTGACAAGACAGCAGGTACTTATGATCTCGTTGAGCAGATGCATTTTCTCTACGTGAGAGTTGTTAAGGCTCGTGAGCTTCCAGCCATGGATGTTTCTGGTAGTATTGATCCGTATGTTGAGGTGAAATTGGGGAACTATAAGGGAATTACTAAGCACTTTGAGAAAAAGCAAAACCCAGAGTGGAACCAGGTGTTCGCTTTCTCGAGGGAGCGGATGCAAGCATCCATGCTAGATGTTGTTGTCAAGGACAAGGATCTGGTCAAGGACGACTTCGTTGGAATTGTGCGCTTCGATGTTAATGAGGTCCCACTTAGGGTCCCGCCGGATAGCCCCCTGGCACCGGAGTGGTACCGGCTTGAAAATAAGAAGGGAGAGAAGATAAAGGGAGAGCTGATGTTAGCAGTTTGGATCGGCACCCAGGCTGACGAGGCATTTCCCGATGCTTGGCACTCCGATGCCGCAACACCTGTCGATGCTACGCCGATGGTCTCGACCCTGATACGCTCAAAGGTCTATCATGCACCGCGGTTGTGGTATGTGAGGGTTAATGTTGTGCAGGCTCAAGACTTAGTTCCGACCGAGAAAAATCGTTTCCCTGATGTTTATGTTAAGGCTCAGATAGGGAACCAGATAATGAAGACAAAGACAGTTCAGGCTCGGGCCTTCAATTCCTTATGGAATGAGGATCTTTTATTCGTTGCTGCCGAACCTTTCGAAGACCATCTGATCCTTTCAGTTGAGGACCGTGTAGCCCCTGGCAAAGACGAGATCCTTGGGAGGCTCATCATCTCTTTGGCATCGGTGGAGAAGCGCGCTGATGATCGGATCATCCACTCTCGCTGGTTCAACCTAGAGAAGCCTGTAGCCGTGGATGTGGATCAGATAAAGAAAGAGAAATTTTCGAGCAAGATCCATCTCCGAGTTTGTCTGGATGGAGGATATCATGTTCTTGATGAGTCAACTCATTATAGTAGCGATCTGCGGCCAACTGCTAAGCAGCTATGGAAGCCATCAATTGGTGTTTTGGAACTCGGCATTCTGAACGCCATGGGCCTTCACCCGATGAAAACACGGGACGGCAGGGGCACGTCTGACACATATTGTGTTGCCAAGTATGGTCACAAATGGGTCCGCTCACGCACCATTGTCGACAATCTGTGTCCGAAATATAACGAGCAGTACACTTGGGAGGTTTTTGATCCGGCCACGGTTCTAACGGTAGGTGTATTCGATAACAGCCAGCTGGGTGAAAAGGGTGCAAATGGCAACAAGGACCTGAAAATCGGGAAGGTGAGGATACGCATTTCGACCTTGGAGACGGGTCGTGTCTACACGCACACGTATCCACTCCTAGTGCTCCATCCTACAGGAGTAAAGAAGATGGGAGAGTTGCATCTGGCAATACGGTTCTCGTGCACATCTTTAGTGAACATGCTTTACATTTATTCGCGTCCACTTTTACCTAAGATGCATTATGTGAGGCCCTTCAATGTGATGCAACTCGACATGCTCCGCCACCAAGCTGTCACCATAGTGGCAGCAAGACTCGGCCGGGCCGAGCCTCCGCTTCGGAAGGAGGTGGTGGAGTACATGTCCGATACGGACTCACACCTCTGGAGCATGCGCAAGAGCAAGGCAAACTTTTGCCGTCTGATGTTGGTTTTCTCCGGACTGTTTGCTTTGGGAAAATGGTTTGGGGATATTTGCTTGTGGAGGAATCGCATTACAACTGTGCTCGTGCATGTGCTCTTTGCGATGCTCGTCTGCTTCCCGGAGCTGATACTGCCCACTACATTTCTGTACATGTTTCTGATCGGAGTATGGAATTTCAGGCATCGCCCCAGGTACCCTCCCCACATGAACACCAAAATCTCGCAAGCTGATGCGGTACATCCTGACGAGCTGGATGAAGAATTCGACACATTCCCAACCACACGCAGCCCGGATCTGGTGAGGATGAGGTACGATCGGCTCAGAAGTGTGGCTGGTAGGATTCAGACCGTGGTCGGCGATGTGGCGACCCAAGGAGAGCGGCTTCAGGCTTTACTGAGCTGGCGGGATCCACGTGCTACTGCAATCTTTGTCACTTTCTGCCTCGTCGCTGCGCTCGTATTGTACGTGACCCCCTTCCAGGTGGTGGCAGGATTGGCCGGATTTTACATGATGAGACATCCTAGGTTCCGTCACAGGCTACCTTCGGCACCGATCAACTTCTTCAGACGCCTGCCAGCCAGAACTGACAGCATGCTGTAAAAATGTAAAACCTATGTTCTGGCCTGTCTAAATCTAAATTTGTCCTAGTTCTCTTTCTAGTGTGAATCTTGTATTGTGGCCTTGCGGTCCTGAATTCTGTTATTAGAGTAATAACTTTAGACTATTACTGGATTCAGCTGTTTTGGGCAGATCAGTGATGGACATATGGTAGTCGAAGACTTTGAACTGGTTATCTAAATATTACGCTCGGTGGCGCATGTTCGCCGTGGCAAACTGGATTATCCACGTCTTCGTGTTCTTATCAATCATACATGCATTAATGACTCGACAATGAGGAGAGAAAAGTCAACCATTACAAATATGAGTCAAGTCTTAACATTTGTTAATTTCTTGCACTTAAATTCCAAAATTTTCAGTTTGTGCATTTAAGTCCTAAAACTTGTCAACTTAAGTGGACAATTTTTAGGTCTTTTTTGACTCTTCCACCTGATCTCCCCATAACATAGACAGATTGGACAAACGACCATGTTTACATTCCAAACTCTGGCACCATATCCTTGTGTTTATGGTGAATTAGCCTAGTGGAGATTTCCCATGTTAGTTTCACAAACCAGAGTGATGCAGGGATTTTCCCGTACTTATGTATCCTTTTGAGCGAAGCTAGCGGCATCAGGGTCAAGAGCGAGTGATGTAGAGGGGGTGATACAACTGGTTCTTGAGAGTGGCGCCAAGGCATTTGTGCTAGGAGTTTTAGGATAAAATGGTTATATTTTTGGGGAGTTATGAAGGCGGGATTGGCCTCCGTGTACAAATAAGTCGGGAGTTGATGATGCTTTCCTAATAACATCATGGCAAGTCGAAACCAGTTGTTATGTCTAAAATATTCCGTGTCTGAAGCTAAACTGAGCATGATGTGAACCGATACAAGGTTGCTACTCGCCATACTGTTCTCTAGAACAACTATAGAATGAAGGCTTGCCTGGTGTCATCTCGACTTGCCAGGTGCTGCACGAGCTATTTCTCAACCAAGGAACTAGTGGCCCATGATAGATGGCATTGGAGCAGGATCCCTCCAGTAGGTGGATCATTTGGGGGAAAAACCCATGGTCCACTTGGTTTTATGAGGGCGACGGGGTTCGGACAAAGCACGGCTCTCGATTTCCTTCTAGGATGACAATAGGAGCACAGGAAGGAACCAAATTGCTCACTAAATAGGGAAACTCTAAATCAATTGGCAAATCTCGAGATGGGTCTGCTACAACGTTTTCAACAAGAAGAGAAACCTCCATTGGTCTGCTAAGATCAAGAGAACGTTAGTAGGCGAAAGAGAGTACTACTGAAAGCGCAATTGGCTCCAAATGCCACATTTGTTAGGGAAAGTAAAACTAACTAAAAATGCCCGAACAGCTTTGATAAGGGGAAACCATCAACGGAGTACAGTGGCCTATTCTATTGGGCGAGCGTCCTCATTCATGTAAGATCTGACCAAACGGCGTTGATGGTACCAAAGCGACGTAGGGAAGCGACAGAACGGCCTGCAACAAAGACGTTGTGGAAATGAATAGGGGAGAATGTCAAGGACCAGAGTGACGTGGGGATTCTCCTATACTCATGTACCCTTGTGAGTGGAGCTAGTGGCGTCAATGTGAAGAGTGAGTGATATAGAAGGGATGATACAATTGGTTCTGATTCGTGGAAGTGACATCAAAGTGTTTGTGTTAGGAATTCTAGGATGAAACGGTTTTATCTGAGAAAATTCTAAAGGTAGGGTTAGCCTCCCATGTACAAATTGGTCGAAACTTGATGCCACTCTCTCAATGTGGCTATGGCAGGTCGAAACCAGTTATTGTGCATGAAGTGTTCTATGTGTCTCGTTCAAAGGATAGAATGCCCGAGCTAAATTAATGTAGTATTGATATGATATGAGAATGATATTCGCCTTACTGTTTTCTAGATTGTTAAACTATGTCTCCAATTTGAGCTGTTGAACAAAATACGTTGAAATTATAAATAAGAAAGTTTGGATTGTTGACTTTTTTTAAAAAAAAATACCACCAAAAACCCCAAATTATGTCACTTGTGACAAATTTACCATGAATTTTTTTTTGTAACATAAAAAACATTAAATTATGCCACTTGTGATAAATTTAACGTTAACTTTTTTTTGTGACACTAAAAACCCCAAACTATGCCCATTATAATACGTTTATCCCAAACTTTCTTTTGTAACACAAAACCTTGAACTTGTACTCATGTGACGCATTTATCCCATAACACTTTGGCCCAACGGCATTTTCGTTTTCTCCTTTTTTGTTTTTTTTCCTTTCTTTTCTCTTTCCTCCGCCAACCATGGCGAAGAGAAGCTAGCAAGGGCGGCCCTTGCCGGCGTTGGAGTGGGGCGAGGGCAACCCTCGCCGGCGTCAAGCGAGAGCGCCCTCGCCTGAGTCCCTTACCCGACTCAGACGAAGGTGGCCCTCGCCCAACTTAGGCAAATGTGGCCTTTGCTCTACTCAGGCGAGGGTCACCCTCGCTAGATCGAGCGAGGGACACCAGCGAGAGCAATCCTCGCTTGAGTCGAGGGAGGGACTCAAGTGAGAGCTGCCCTCGCCCATCCAGGTGAGGGCTGCCCTCGCCCGTCCAAGCAAGGGTGACTCTCGCCTGACACCGACGAGGGTCACCCTCCTCAGATCGGGCGAGGGCAACCCTCGCCCAACTCCAATGCCGGTAAGGGCCACCCTCACTGGCTTCCTTTAGCCATGGCAGGCAGAGGGAAGAGAGAAGAAAGGAAAAAAAAAACAGAAAAAGGAAAAAGACCAAAATGCCCTTGGACCAATATGTTATGGGATAAATGTGTCACACGAGTATAAGTTTAGGGTTTTTTGTATCACAAAAGAAAGTTCGGGATAAATGTATCACAATGAGCATAATTTGAGATTTTTAGTGTCACAAAAAATGTTCAGGATAAATTTATCGTGACATAATTTGGGGTTTTTCATGTTACGAAAAAAATTCAAGATAAATCTATCATAAATGGCATAATTTGAGATTTTTTGTGGTACTTTCCCTTGTTTTTTTTGTTCATGAAAACATGAAATAACTTCCTATTGCTCTCGGCTGAAATCTTCAGAGGAATAAAAGAAAAAGGAAGTTTCCTCTTTGATTAAAGCTTGTTTTATTATTTTGATCAACTTCCTGTTGGGGGGTTCACTTTCTCTGTTTGAATTTTGTGGGCTTCTATTTGTTGGGTCGCACAAATAGAAGTGCTTATCCTCTGATTTACTTCTTCAGCCGCACAAGAAAGTCAACTCTGATTAAAAATGAAAGGCTGTAGGAAACACTTCAAAGTGTGAGCTACCGTAAGCGATTGTAATTTTGATTTTTCGATTATAATAGATTATTTGTAATTGACTCTCTCCGTGAACATAGGTACTGACACTCAGACCAAACCACGTAGATTGATTGTATCCTTTATTTCTCTGGTGATTTCGCATAACTTGATTTGCAAAATCTTGTTGTTTCCACGATAATTGCACAACTTGACCCGCATATCAGGCTTTTGCTACGCTCTCTCAATAAGAACAATTATATAATGAAGGATGGCCTGGTGTCATCTCGACTCGCCAAGCATGCTATCCTGCGGCCAAAGAATTGCCGACCCTTGACATTAGGAGTTTTGTCTAAAGAGAACGGATAACAAATAGAGAATCGAACAAGATGTCACCACACAAAATATATTCTAGAGTTTCCAAACCGGATGATCATGTCTGTGCTTGGTTGGGAGCCATCCAAATTTAATGTAATTTTGAAGTGGTTTCAAACCAAAATTTATGCAAATAATACTGGAGTTAATGATTTAGCTAAACGGCTGAATTGACCTGCTTGATATTCTTCTCAGCATTCATTGATGGCGCTTTCGACAACCCATTCGGGAAACATTTTTCTTTTCATTCAACGACGACATTCTTTTGAAACGTGCATGCAGCTTCAAGTCCCTCCATCAGGACGTGCCCGCCTTGTTCAGGATCACCGACTAGAGACAGAGCAGCCTCAAATTCACTAGAAAACTGCAAGCCAAAGCCCACGAAAGCTAAGCAACACCATCTTGTTCTCGTCCCCTCGAGAAAATAATGGCAATCTCAGTGTCCAAGAAAAAAACCAAAGCAACCAAAATGGCGGAGGAGAGACAGGATTCTTGCTGTTGCTTCTTCAACACCATCCTGTGCAGAGTCATTTTCAGGGTCCCTACTGTGATTCTCCTCTTCATCCTCATCTTCTTGTGGTCCTCCTCGACCACTATCATATCAGGGAACATGGTCCACGTCTGCATTTCCTCGCGCAAGCTCAACAACCTCTACTGCCTCTCGGCAGGTGCACAACCCAATGCCTCCGTGTCCAGCAAAGCTGCACCTAGCACCATTAATGGAGATTCAAAAGAGATGATGAATCCTGTTTCGAATATCAAGAAAACCTCTGATGATGTACGAGAAGATGAGGAGGTTGCGGATGCCATGAGGTTGGTCGAGGAGCAGATGGAAATGCAGCGGTCCTGGATCTCGCACTCAAACAATCAGAGTTGCGATGAGAGGGGGATATTCGTGTACGACTTGCCTCCAAAGTTCAACAAGGACCTCTTTTCTCAGTGCAACGACATGATTCCTTGGACTGATTTCTGCAGATACTTCACAAACGACGCGATGGGCGAGCCAATACCGAAGCTCGGCAGGAACTGGTACAAGACCCATCAGTACTCTCTGGAGCCAATTTTTCACTCCAGAGTTCTGAAACATCCTTGCAGGGTCTACAATGAGAATGAGGCAAAGCTGTTTTATGTGCCATTCTATGGTGGCTTGGACATCCTGAGATGGCACTTCAAGAATGTGACAAATGACGTGAAGGACACATTGGCATTGGAGCTCATGAACTGGCTTCAGCAACGGCGGCCATGGCTCAAAAACTCTGGCAAAGATCATGTTTTTGTGCTGGGCAAGATCTCATGGGATTTCAGGAGATATAGAGGCTCCGAATGGGGGAATCGGTTCCTAGAGCTTGATCAAATGCAGAACCCGATCAAGATCCTGATCGAACGGCAACCTTGGCATGCAAACGACGTCGGTGTCCCCCACCCCACCAGCTTCCATCCCCACTCAGATGACGACATCGTCTCCTGGCAGCAGAAGATCATCGGTTCGCGCCACAAGTACCTCACGAGCTTCGCTGGGGCCGCGAGGCCTGAATTGCCCGACAACATACGGACGTTGCTGATTGAACAGTGCAATTCAGCCGGCAAAGGGAAGTGCCACTTCCTGGACTGCCACTCCGGCCAGTGCACCGGTCCCGAGACCGTCATTGAGCTCTTCATGGAGTCTGAATTCTGCCTGCAGCCTCCTGGGGACAGCCCGACGAGGAAGTCACTGTTCGACTCCCTCGTGGCGGGCTGCATACCGGTGATGTTCGACCCTTTGACGGCATATTACCAATACCCATGGCATTTGCCAGAGGACCGCTGCAAATTCTCAGTATTCGTGGATCAGGAGGAAGTGAGGCAGGGGAAGGTGAATGTGGGGGAGAGGTTAATGAAGATCCCTGCTCAGGAGAGGGAGGACATGAGGAGCTACATTGTGTATGAACTCGTGCCAGGTTTGGTCTATGGTGATTCGGATTCAAGGTTTAGCAAGTTTCAGGATTCTTTTACCATAACAATGAACAACCTGCTGGAGAGAATGAGAAGACTATAGTTGATTCCATTAATATGTTACACATTATGAAGTGATTGTTTTTCTTCTTTTTCTTTTTTTTTTTTTGTTTTGGGTTATTCATTAAGCTTTTTGTTTGTCCAAGACAAGATCCTGCAAATTGCGAAGGATTGTGAGAATATTTCATGAGTTGACTGCAACATCTTTTCTCTCTTACTGCAATCGGACTTTCCGCCGACTAATAATCTCCACGGATACATGCAACCTGCTTTGTCTTTACGTATCGGGTAGAACCCCATCCACAATGCAGAAGGCACGATCTCTAGGATCGCCAATAGGAGAAACTTGTGATTCCAACTCAAGGCTTCTTACCTCGGAGCGCTTCACCGCACGATCAATCAGAGTAAAATCATCAAATTTCACTGCCAAAAACCGTTTCCACATACATTCGATCTAACTCCGACCACGATTTACTCTCCAAATATTATATTGCACGACGGTTCCACGAAAACGACATTCTCTTCCCAGGTGAATCAATTTTGAGATTTAAGAAAATCGTCCATAAATTGAGAAAATTGTCCAAAAGATCTTAAACTTATCGCATATTTGCCAATTCAATCCTAAACGTTTCAATTTTGCAAATTAAATTCTAAACCTTTTCATTTATTGTCAATTGAGTCAATCTGATCAATTTTGGCCAGAAATCGTTAATGTGGATGACCAAGCACGTGGCGTGGATGTAGACATTTTAAAATAATATTCTACTAATTTTTGAATTTTTTTATGGTTTTTTTTCCTTTTCTCTGTTTTTTTTTTTTAAGTTTTTGAGGTAAGGCCAACAAGGGTGGCCGACCCTCGCCGGCCAAAGTCAAGGCCGCCAAGCCCTCGCCTAGCCAGATCTAGTGAGGGTGTGGGCGAGAGGGCCTAAAGCCGGCGAGGGTTAGTTGGCCATCCTTTCCGGCCCTAACTCTAAAACCCAAAACAAATAGAGAAAAAGAAAAAAAACCATAAAATATTTAGAAATTATTAAAATATTTTTTTTAAAATGTCCACCTCAATGTCACATTGCCGGTTGGCGTCTACGTCAACGATTTCCGATCAAAATTGATCGAATGGACTCAATTAGCAAGAAGTGAATAGGTTTATAATTCAACTAGTAAAGTTAAAAGGTTTAAAATTGAATTGGCGAAAATGTAATAGTTGAATTGGCAATAAATTTAAAACTTTTTAGATAATTTTCCCTCCATAAATTAATGCCACGATTGAATTCAGGAAGCGTCCATCTTCCATTGGAAATAAATCCAAACCTGAACTATGTGAACTGAATATTTTTTAGGAGCCGCGACCAAATTAAGGCCCACCGAACAAGCGGCCAGGAAATGATAAGACTGCTCACGTCATTGCACATCTCACAATTGAGTATTTTTGCATTACAAGCCAAAAATAGGAAATACGTATCCAGGCAACTTTCAGATCATTCTTAAAAGTATTATAGAATACTCGTCACTTGAATACATGGCCACTGAGTAGAATGCACGATGACCTCATTTTGTTATTAAGGTCGAGGTAGTCCATTAACAATGAAACTTATTTTTTTCTTAAAAAACGAATATGAAGTGTGAGTTAAGGGTTTGTTTGGTAACACTTATCTTTTTATTTTTCTGTTTTTTTGTTCCTTGGAACGGAAAGCACATAAATATGCTTGGTAACATCAGCTAATTTTTCTATTCCCCATAATAGATAAGGGCTCGTTTGGCAAGTTACTAAATAGCAAAAATTTCTGTTATTTTGTTCCCAAAATCAGCTTGGAAATAGAAATCCATTTGTTAAATTTTTTGTGCACGGGCACAAATTTGCAAAAAATTCTTCTTAGAATCAATTTTAGAACAGACTCAAGAAACAAAAAAAAGTAGCTTCTTAATTTTTGGAACAAGAATCATAATTGAAAAAGATTTTTTTTTCTTCTTTTTCTTTCTCGTTCTTCTTCTTCTTCATTCTTTGGCCATCGGCAACTGGCGACACAAGCAAAGGCCGACGCAGCCCTCACCTACGCCGCCAGTAGCAAGGGCCGACCTTAAGGCTCACGGCCTGGGCAAGAACCACCCTCGCCAAATCTAGCGAGGGTAGCGGCAAAAATCCAGCCCTCGCCAGTAATCGGCGAGGGTGGCCTTAACCCAGGCTGCGAGCCTCGAGGGCGAACCTCGCCGGCTAGGGTGAGGGCTGGAAAAGGCCGGCAAGGGCAACCCTCACAGGCCGTGAGGTTGTGAGATAAGAAATATTTAAAAATATTATTAATAATAAGAAATTTTGTGCCGTTACCAAACATATTTTTATTCTTTTTCTATTCCAGGAATGAAAATGTTGAATCGTTACCAAACACCTTCAAATTTCAAGATCAGTTTCCGAATATAGAATCGTTGCCATATACAACCTAAGTGACTAGGGAATAGATTTGGAATATAAACAAGAAATAAAAAATATATAGTTTTTTATTATCAGGAACAATTTTTGTAACAAGGCCATTTCTTTTATTTCTTTTCTTTTTTTCCTTCCTTCTTTTTCCTTCGCTAGCCGATTGCTAGGCCTTGGCGATAACCAAAGACGAGGGCTGGCGAGTTTGACCTCACTAGTCTCGAATGAGCCTTGCCATGGTCAGCATTGGCCTCACCATGGCCGGGTGAAACTGACCTCATGATGGCTGGGCGAGGCTCGACCTTGTTAGTCGCCAAGGCCCGACGACCAATTAGAGGAGAAAGAAAAAGGGAGTAAAAAAAGAAATATATGAAAAAAATTAGAAAAATCTTAGAAAATTATTTAAAAATTAAAAAAAATATCCACGCCACAAAAAAAATGACTGGGTCATATCAAATGCATTCTTCTACTCGAAAATTCGTCCAAGAAAATAAAAATGGAAAAAAACTATTTTTGAATATAAATTGTTCCCAAAAACATAAATGTTACCAATTTACATTGAAAAGAGACTTGTGAATAAGCATTCTGAATTATATCACGACATTATTTACCCCAATTATTCTTTTCTTTTCTTTTCTTTTTAGCTGCGAATAAGTTGTTCCGAATTATTCTTATTTGATTGCTTAACTAAAAATACTTTTAAAAATGAAATCCACAACGAAATTTGATTCCGAAACCCGCATCAAAATCAAAAGGGAAAATTTCAAATCAATGCCCAAAGTGAGGTCATTTTCTTAAAAAAATAGTTCAAAATGGACATAGTGTCAAATAAGGACTTGAAGTGCCTAATCAGTCTCAAATAAAAATCTGAAGTACCCAATTAATCTCAAGTAAGAGCTTGGGTTCGCACGGTCGTTCAAATGCTCACCGGCTGGCAAGCATGCGACTGTTTCGGTGATCGAAAATTTCGTATTTTACTTTTTTTTTCTTTTTGCATTTTTCTATTTTTTTCTTTTCCTTTTCCTTTTTTTTTCCTCTATTCCCTCTGCCGACGAAAGCCGGGTTCGACGGAGGCTGCCCTTGCCTAGGTGAGGCGAGCAAGGGTCAACCCTCGCCAGATCAAGCGAGGGTGAGGGTTGCTCTTACCAGATCTAGCGAGGGCAACCCTTGCCAAATCTGGTAAGAACAAGTCGGCATCGGGTGAGGGCCGCCCTTGCCTGAGGCTGGCGGAGGGAAGAGAAGAAAAAAAAAGGAAAAGGAAAAGAAAAAAACAAAAAAGGAAAAAAAAAACAAAAAAATTAAAAAGTAAAAGACAAATCTGCCCTTGTTCCGATCGCCGGAACAGTCACGTTCTTGTCGACCGGTGAGCATTTGACCTACCGAAAAATCCAGACCCTTACTTGAGACTAATTGGGTACTTCGAATCTTTATTTAAAATCAATTAGATATTTCAAGTTCTCATTTGATACTATATCCACTTTAAACTCTTTTTTTAGAAAATAACGTCACTTTAGGTGCTGATTTAAAATTTTCCCAAATCAAAACCCCGCGGATTGGGTTACGTAGGCACTGACGAAAATCGAAATCAATTTCTAGGTTGCCCCAACGCCAGGACGGCGGGGGCACTTCTCGGTCGAGACCAATCCACGTGGAACCGAGTGCGCGAGCCACGTGGCGCGCGGCCACGCCACCGAATCGTCGAATCGAAGGCGGCGCGGAGTTCGCGCGCGCACGGAACTGAAAAATGTATATAAGTCCCCTCGCTCGCTCGCTCGCTCGCTCGTCCGCCGTTCTAGTCACCGAATGCTCCGTTGACTCTTCCGCTCGTCTTCTTCGCCGAACGAAGTTCCGCCCACCGAAGCTTTCCTTCGTCGCGGTTTCTCTCTCCTCCTCCCATCTTCCCCCACTCCAAGGCCGACCCCGTTCCGGCCCCTCCTCGGTACGCGTCCGTCTTTGCCGATCGGGAAAAAGGGTTCCCCTTTTTAAGCCCCCCGTCGTCGCCGCTGCAGCTGCAAGGCGTCCGAGCTCGGCGCTTCGAGATCGAGTCACGCGATGGCGAGCCAACAGCAGAAAGCCTCGGTTCACGAGTTCACCGTCAAGGTTGGGTTTTTTTTCTTTTGGTCTTTTGGTGGGGTGGGGGGCCGGTTTTCTTGATAGCTCGTAAAAAGGTTTCATCTTTGCCGTGTTGGATCGGCGACGCTCTGGTATTGACTGATCTTTTGTCGTGTCTTATGTCGGAGTTCGGATGTTTGATGGAACTCCCGTGATGTTGATAAGTACGTAAGAAGATGTCTATTAGTAGTCTGGGAAAGAAAGAGACGCGGGATTCGCAAAGGTTTAGTGAAATCGCTCGTGCTTAATTAACGTGCTGTAGCTTCGTCCTCTTTCTTCAAAAGGAATGGAATGGTAGCTTGCACAGTGCAAACTGCAATAGCTTTTTTGTGCTTTGAGTCATGTTACCGTTAGATGTGCGGTTGTTAATCAAGTTTGTCCCAGGTAACCAACTGCAAGTTGGTTTCTTTCGTGGTCCTTGGCGTGATTTTCTGCGGATTCCGTGTTTGATTTTGTTGTAGGATGCTAGGGGGAATGACATCGATCTCAGCCAGTACAAGGGGAAAGCCCTGCTGATCGTCAATGTTGCATCGCAATGGTAATCTTTGATTGATGTTGAATCTCCATTTTCAGTCTAGGACTAGCACTGAACCCTGTCCTCGCGGACTAGATTCGGTGCAAGTTCCAATTTTGTGTTTCTGTTCTTGTATCCCGGGTTCTTGGGGAATCAGTATAATCTTTGTCAGCAGACGACAACTGACGAACAATGTTTCACGAGCAAGCTGTGGCCTTCCAAATGATCTCCTTTGATTTAAGATTCTGGTTTAGATTTTTACTGCTGCACGCTTGTTGTGATGCAGTGGCTTGACAAACTCAAACTACACAGAGCTGAGTAAGCTTTATGAGAAGTACAGAAATCAAGGTACACTAGTTCTGTTTCTCCCTCTTCGCACAATTTGAATTAGCTCTATTGCACTCAAAAGGGATGACTTGGACCCAGCTATTTCATAGGTTCCAATGCAGCTGATGTTGTGCCTGTGAGTGAGAGACTCATCACTGTCTTTTTCCTTATGGTTCCTTCATGGAATGAGTTCATGAAACATAGTGATTGTAGTGAAATTGGGACTTCAGCTGTGAATGAATACACAATTGACATTCCTCGTTTTAGGTTGCGAAGCACAGGAGAATTGGCCCAACGGAGTAAAGTGTTTGCCATCACTTTTGTTCCCCGAGAGATCTCCCATTAGTACTTTGATATTGAGTAATCCCATGTCAATCTGTGAAACCTCCCACATCAGACCCAACAATGTCTCACTTTTGTCTAACAATTCATTACCCTGGAGTATCAATGTTTTGTACGAATGAAATTTGGGTGGGAGAAGACATAAGGAGATGACTATATTACCTTATTGGAATGCAGGTCTGGAGATTCTGGCTTTTCCGTGCAACCAATTTGGATCTCAGGAACCGGGGACCAACGAGCAGATCCAAGAATTTGCCTGTACTCGATTCAAGGCCGAATACCCTGTCTTTTCTAAGGTAAATTTTTTATTTGTTGTTGGTTTCTTGGTAGGAGCTTCTGTAAGGACGAGGGTCCAACGAATTTAATATTACCTTGTGACCTAGCGGATCATCAAATTTGAGCCAGATCCAACTCCGACGTGGTAGTGTTGAAATCCTGCTTACGATTTAATCACACAAATAACTAGATAAACATATGGTTTTTTAAACCTTTTCTCTCTCTCATTACTGGTTCGCAAGATAGTAGTGACATTATATATGTGCACTTTATGCAGGTTGACGTGAATGGTGCAAGTGCTGATCCATTGTACAAATTCCTGAAATCTAGCAAAGGTGGGTTCTTTGGCGACGGCATCAAATGGAACTTCACCAAGTTCCTGGTCGACAAAGAGGGGAATGTGGTCAAGCGTTACGCCCCAACAACTTCACCCCTGAGTTTCGAGGTAAAAGGAGCCTAGTGCTTGTTTCACGTCCCATATATTCCTGATACTTCAATGCATTTCTGAGTGATGCCATTGTTTCCCTTGTGATTGCAGAAGGATGTGAAGAAACTGCTGGGGGTTGAGTGAATTTCATAAGGTTGGACGGTTTCTGATTCTGGTTAATAAATAATCAGGGAAGCAGACTTGGGGAGTAGCTTTGTGAGGAGACCTCTTATGTATGGATGTTGTTCAATTACACCGCAGTTATTGTAGCTAGTAACGCTCTAATACTAAGTTTCAAATCGAACACCATTTTTCGCTGTCTATTGTCAATCTCTTCCCTGCGGAGCTTTATGATCAGCTGAAGCTAGGAGCAGAAGGAACTGCATTTCTTCTTTAATCTCTGGGGCACGACATACTTGGGATGATCATGCTTACTGTATAACTTATGGCGACAAAATTTTTCCGGTAGCTATTTGTCAAGGAGGGAAATGAGTTCGTCGAAGAACTTAGTAGAGGCAGAATGTGAAGTTCAGAACCGTAGACCGAAAATGTCACGCCCCGACCTCCTCGGCACGTGACAACCCGCTCGATGGTCGATATAGTACGACGTCCTAGGACTTATCGTCGTCGACCCATTTCCCATAACAAGTCATAAAGTACATGCGGAAGCAAAAATTTTAAAACACCCGTACAAGTAATCATGAGAACCAGGGAAGCAACACTAGGAATACTTAAGCAACGTACACATCCATCACAAAAACCGTCAAAAATATCCTTATATCGTTCCAAAGAAAAACCACAATAGAAAATAGGGTGTAACAAAGAGTACTATCACATGAATCAGAAGGGCTGAGAAACAAGGAGGCCAACGGCTACAAAGTAGAGGGTCTGAAGTCCAAAAAGTGTCTACCCTCACAAAAGACTAAGCTTAGCCTAAGGCACCCAGTCCGGATCAGAGTCGTCGGACTCTGATGAACTCTCGGGTATCTCTGAATCTTCACTGGGAATCTCCTCCTCGGACTCTTCAGTATCCATCGGCTCGGCTTCGTCGACTTCCATTGGTTTCACCACCGGATCTTCCACTACTGGTTGTGGTCTACACCTCCTAACTCCTAGTCCTCGGCAGCTTCGTACCAACCGAAAGGACCCATGATCTCCTCCGAATCCATCTCAGAATCCACGATCTCGCCGCTCGGGCACTGCGGATCTAACTGGCCATCTATGGTAAACGGGACATCCATGGTGCGGAGAGGTCCATATTCCTCTCCAAAACGGTTACGGAAGCACCGCGCTACGTATTCATGAACTTCAGGATGTGTCGTACCTACGTCTACACTTAATAGAGAATAATGCCTCAAGTACACCTCCTCGTTCCCTACTGGATATGCAGTCATAGTATGTTCATACTCTAAGGGGATCCCAAAACGTACCGGGACAAGCGGCTTCGTCATGGACGTGGGTCTGAAAGGTTGGGTTATAAAAACCGTGAGACACTTCTCAGTAAGTGAAAACCTCTAAACCTAAACTAGGCTAACATGCATCTCCTGACGGGAAAATAAAATCACATAAAATGACTTGGGCCCTTAGGCCCAAATCGGCATTCTCAATGACCCTGCAGGTTAGGTAAAACTAATAATATCACTTCACATACGCGGCATCTTCAGTCACACGTGCATCATACGCATGCTAAAAACCTTTAGTTGTCGGTTCAAAGTATGGACCACCGAATCGCACAATTTCGCACGCTAACTCAGGCATTCATATGCATGCAATTGCCACTACCTTGCCATGCATGCGATTTAACTCATATAGCATTCCGGCATAAGATTCCATTCGTATCCCGATTATAAAATAGAATCCGCTTGGACACGTCCCATACCATGCCCCGCAGATTCCATTGCATAATCAGGCACTATGCATCACACTTAATAATTGTTTATTCTGTTAATTCGACCCGCAGGCCCGACCCGAAGGCCCGATCCGAAGACCACGACCCGAAGGCCCGACCTGAAGGCCACGATCCGAAGACCCGATCCGAAGACCACGACCCGAAGGCCCGACCCGAAGGCCACGATCCGAAGACCAATCACAACACTTCATGGCCAGCGTAAAGACGCCCCAGGCCCAGTGTCTCTAGCCCGCGTAAACGCATCAGGCGCAACACCGATCTCCTTACGAACCAGAGCCCGCGTAAACACATCAGGATGGTCGTCTTCCGGACGTACCGGGCATCGTCCTGCTCCAAAGTGCATGAGGACGGCACGACCCGAAGGCCACGACCCGAAGGCCTTAAGTGATCACACGGCACACTGCCAATTTTTATCTGAACCCGGCGTGGAACGCATCAGGCAATTAGGTGATCACGAGTTCATGGCATACACGCACTCTTGCACAGTTTCCACAAGCTTCATACTCAGCATGCATAATGCGTGGCCATGCAATTTCGCACACGGATGTTGGTGCAATGTATCACGAACATAATGTCCCACAATGTACAACACAATTCAATGCCACAAATTCCTGTTCAACGATCCACGTCATATGTTTAATTAGCCCAATCAACACCATGGGGCATCACATGCGAAATTGGCGCTTATGACGTATTCGGGCATTAAGATGTACATTAACAAATCATCAATCACACTCCACAACGGTCGGTCACATGAGCACACGGCATGGTAGACCCAACACATCACAATTGAACACGTCGACACACGGTTCAACCAACCCGACAATCCCGGCACTCTAATCCATCCAATCCTCGAACTATCGATAAATGGGCCATCAAATCCCGATGTGAACAGCAGTTATTCCTTCTCATTTCGGCCTCTAATCCACCTCTAAATTCCATTTTGTCACTTCCCCAATAATTTCTCGACACCCACTAATCACATATAATTTCATGCAAGTCCTAATCGACACTAATCGACTAATAATCACACCCTAAGCCCGTTAAAACGCATTATCGTCCTAATTAGGGTTTAGAGGTTTACACCCACATATTAGTCGCACAAGACCCAATTAAATTCGCAATGGACAGCCACTAATCAGTCCGAGAGAGAAAAACCGAGAATATACAAAATCGGGTTCAAATTGGGCAGTTGCACAGTGACAGAAATCCATTTGAAATAAATAGCAAATCAATTCCAAAAATTACGAAATTTGGATATGTTGTCCAAAATATCTTGATAAACATTTTCTGTGAAGAACTCGAAACCCAGTTCCAACCGTAAGCACTTCGTTTTGACACTCAAAGCCGAACAGAACCCGGTTCGCTCAAACAGCCCCTCAGACCATCAAAAATACAACTCATTCAGTACACAAATCACTTTGGAAAGCCCTGAAATTTTTATATGTCATAGACACAAGTGTTTCTAACAATCTTTGTGAAGGATGTTTGTTTGAGATAAGGTCTGGAAAATTTTATAAAAATTCAAAAAGACAAAAAGGTCGGGTGAACAGTAAATCGGGCAGTTTTGTGACGGTCTGAAGACCGACCTCCGAATGGCTCCAAACAATTTCCAAAAATTCTGAATTTAAAGTATGTTATACTTAAAGATGTTGGAAACAAATTTCATGAGTATACTTTCTCAGATTCGGCACACAATGATCACCAAAAAAATAATAAGGCACAGAGGTACAGTAACAACCAGAAATCCGAGAATCATAAACTTGCACCATTAAGCAAATCAAGTTTATACAACCACAAAACTAACCATACACAGCCCCTAATCCCATCTAGAGTGCATAATCTTCCTAATTAGGGCTTAGAGGAATACACTCACCTAATCTGAGCTCGGACGACGAGGAATGGCGGCTGATCACCGATAAACGGTTTAACCGGCGGCACGATTCCAAAGGGTGGCGGTGAGCGGCGATGCGGCTCCGGCGGCGAATGGTGGTTCTTGGCTCTCACGCGGCCGAGAATGAGAGGGAGAGACCGAAATAGAGAGAGGGCGAGACGGAGAGGAAAGGAGAGAAAGAGAGAGAAGGGGGAGATGTTGATGGTGGTTTGTAACCGACGCGAGGGGGAAAGACGAAGAGTCTCGGTACTAATTGTAGTAAGGTGTAACCGATGCGAGGGAGGGAGATGAAGAGTCTCTGCTTGATGGGAGAGTGATGGGTATCTTCTAAATTTCGGAATACTATTTGGGCTCGGGGGTAAAGTTGTCATTTCTCTCCGATTCCGAGTCGTATTGCCGTTTTTAGACCGGGTCAATACCATACATGAATGGCCAACATAATTTGATGTCGTCCCTGTGAAAACCATCTCGTATACCCACGAAAATCGGTCTCGAAATCCGGACCCGAATTTCGGGATGTTACAGAAAAGGTCACATTAGCTGCACCAGACCAGACACCTTTTTTTGAACCTATTTTAGGACTGACCTGATCCGTCATCCCTTAACCTCTTATCACTTAAAGGCAGAACTAATCCAAGAACCGCTCATATGAGCCAGCAGATTTGAATTGTGCTGCGCCTGGTCGAAATGTGTAAGCGGAGCGGAAGCCTTTAGGGAAGGAAGGTTAAGAGAGTTTGAGAGAAAGAACACCAACTCAATCTTTCATTATGATCATCCTAAGTAACATCACATTCTTGACACTAGCAAATACGCACACGAATTGGAAGAATGTGGAAGACAAAGATTAAGTAAAATTATCTTAGAGTATGAAGTAACGATGGAATATCGGTCATGCAAATTGTACTAATTGAAATAATAAAGATACTTCAAGATGTAAATTTTTTTAAGGAGAGTTGTTATATATAGGAATGATTGACATTTTGATATTGAAAAATGTACAAAAAAGGAAATAGACGCTCGCCCTTAAATAAAATATCTCTAAAATGATTAACTAATAATGCTTACGAGAGAAGTAAAGATTGAGATCCACGTATTATAGGACTTTCAACTTTGCAAGATATCCTATTATTTCGCTTGGTGGAAAGCTGAAAGGAATAGCGAAGTTGAAAGCTGGAAAGGAAGTGCTCATTAAGGCCGTGGCGCAATACGTCGCCACTTACACGGTGTTGTTTCTAAAGTGCTCCAGGGTGCGTTTGGTGCAGTATTTGCAAGAGACTTTGGGGCTACACAATCTCTTAAGCAAATGCAAATGACATTTGGCAACCTTTTAGAGAACTTTGTGAAAAGAAAATTGCATTTTCAAAGGCCTTTAGCCTAACATAGGTCTGAAAGTGCTTTAAAATGCTACATTTTCCGAAATGCAAGTAGGTTTTTTTTTTTTCTTCCAACTTTACTCTTGCCAAACCTTCGTAATTCCCGTAACGTCCTTGAAAACCCTAACTTGCTATCGAAGACCTTAGCCACTGCCACCCTTGCCCAAGGTCGCACGACCTTAAGCGAGACCTAGGTTGTGCAACCCAAGTGTCGCCGCGTCAACTAAGGCGGCGTCACTAGGGTTGCACAATCCACAATGTGGATAATTTTTTTAAAAAAAATTAAATGTTTCTAAATTTATTCTTTTTCTTTTTTTTTTCTTTCTTTTGTGTCCTTTACTTTTCTTTTCGTCTATGGTCGGTCAGTGAGCATGGCTGAATACCAGCCATTGAAAAAAAAGGAAAAAAAGAAAAATCAGAAAAAATTAGGGTTAATACCATGAAAAACCCCAAATTGGTACACTTGTGATAAATTTACCCCAAACCATTTTTTTACCATAAAAAACCCTAAATTGGTACACCTGTGACAATTTTATCTCCAAATATTTTTTTGACCATAAAAAATCTCATACTGGTATATCTGTGATAATTTTACCCTCGAACTAATTTTTTAACCATCAAAAACCCCAAACTGGTACACCTGTGACAAATTTACCCTTCGTTGGTTTCCGTTAAATTTTACTGTCAAATTGCGAAATTTAATGACACGTGGTAATTGACATGTGTATCGATTTTGGGTTTTACCCCTTTATTTGTCACAAGTTTACCAATTTGTGATTTTTTGTAATATTAATATAATTTAACAGACACTAACAGAGGGTAAATTTGTCACAAATGTACCATTTTAGAGTTTTTAATGGTAAAAAAATTAGTTCGGGGGTAAAATTGTCACAGGTGTACTAGTATAGAGTCTTTGGTGGTCAAAGAAATAGTTCGAGGTAAAATTGTCACAAGTATACCAGATTGGGGTTTTTGATAGTAAAAAAAATGGTTCGGGGTAAATTTGTCACAAGTGTACCAGTTTAGGGTTTTTTGTGATAAAAAAAATAGTTCAAGGTAAAATTATCACAAATGTACCAGTTTAGGGTTTTTTATGGTATTAACCCAAAAAATTAAAGGATTAATATCACGAAAAATCTCAAATTAGTACGCATGTGACAAATTTATCCTAAACTAATTTTTTGACCACCAAAAATTCTAAACTAGTACACCTGTAACAAATTTATTCCAAACTAATTTTTTGACTATGAAAAATCCCAAACCGGTATACTTGTAACAAATTTACCTCAAACTAATTTTTTGACCATGAAAAACGTAAGTTGGTACGCCTGTGGCAAATTTATCCCAAATTAATTTTTTGACCACAAAAAATCTCAAACTGGTAATTCTATGATAAATTTACCGTCCGTTAGAGAACAAATTTGAGGTTTTTTGTCATATTTGCCCTATGGATTTCTACGTGGACTTGCCACATCACCATATCAAGTTACAATGTGTCATACACGTCAGCAAATTTAACGGTAAAAATTGACGAATTCTAACGAAAGGTAAATTTATCACAAGTGTATCAATTTGAATTTTTTGTGGTTAAAAAATTAGTTTTGGGTAAATTTGTTACAAGTGTACCAGTTTAAGGTTTTTCATGATAAAAAAATTAGTTTATGGTAAAATTATCACATGTATACAAGTTTGGAGTTTTTTGTGGTATTAACCTAAAATTAAAAGAAATACAAAAATTATCTATATTAGCGCCAGCCACGCTACATAGGTTGGCTAGCATTCACGTCAAAGATTTCCGATCATAATTGGCTTGAATAACTATACTAGCACATCGTCAAAAAGTTTATGACTAAATTAGCACAATTGAAAGGTTTAGAATTGAATTGGCAAATCGTCAAAAGAATTAAGACTAAATTGACACAATTAAAAGATTTAGAATGGAATTGCTCGCCGTACAATATGTTTAATACTTGATGGATAGTTTTTAGGGTTAATATTACGAAAAATCCTAAACTAGTACACCTGTGATAATTTTACCCTAAATAAATTTTTTGACCGGCAAAAACCCCAAACAAGTACACTTGTAACAAATTTACTCCGAACTATTTTTTTTATCACAAAAAACCCCCTACACTGGTACACTTGTGACAATTTTATCCTAAATTAATTGTTTGACCACCAAAAACTCCAAACTGGTACACTTATGACAATTTTACCCAAAAGTAATTTTTTTATTAATAAAAATTCCAAACTTGTACATTTGTGACAAATTTACTCTCTGTAAGTTTTCGTTAAATTTGATTAATATCACGAAAAATCACAAATTGATAAACTTGTGACAAACAGAGAAGTAAAATCCCAAACCGATACAATCATCAATTGCCATGTGTCATCAAACTTAGCAATCTGATAGTAAAATTTAACGGAAACTAACGAAGGGTAAATTTGTCACAGGTGTACCGATTTGGATTTTTGATGAGTTTTTTGTCAAAATAAATTTTGATAAATTTATCATAGGTATATTAATTTGAAGTTTTTCGTGCTATTAACCCAATTTTTACCGGTACAAAGCAGTCGCTCACGAAATCTCCGAGGGCAAAGTGTAAAGGTCTGAAAAAAAGAAGGTGCAGAACGCATATCAGCAAAATCTGCTGGTGGTTTCAGCAATTGTTCTTGCGCCCCCTCTTTTAAATAGTTAAAGTTTTGGGGCCTCGTTGAGTTTGAAGACCGGTGGACGCGATGACGAGCCAACTGATGCAGGACCCGCGATCAATTTACGAGCTCACCGTCAAGGTTCGTCCATCAGCTCATCACCCATCTGACAATCTTCAACCTTATCGATCACCCCGTGCGTTGGAAACCACCATCGGTCTCTCTTTCTTTGTCGGGCCCTGCGAGCCTCTGAAGGTTTCTCTGGGCACGAGCTCTTTCACAAGTTCACCAAGCTTTGGGAAGCTTGTTCTTGAACTGAACTGTTTCGATAAAGAACTTAACAACGGTGATGAACTGATGATGATGTTCCCTTTTGGAGGATCGGCCCGTTTGTGTGGAATTCTTGAATCGACCCACGTGTGGTTTTTGTCGGAAACATTGAAAGGTTGCATCTTTGATGGGAATGGGTGATGAAAAGCTAGTTGACCCTGCGTGGGAATTGCTTTCATTGAATCATTTTTGTTTTCCCTGGCGAGAGAAACGATTATGAAGAGATCGGTCTTGTGGTCAACGGAAGGGCGGGAGGTTCTTTCGTGATTCTTTTCCTTTTCAGATGTTGCATGCTAAAACGGTCTCTTTTTAGCCTATTCCTTCGTTTTGATACGTATATTAAGAATTAGACATTTTGCTGTCTGTACATGTTGCGCTAGTTCAGTTGGAGGTCACCTTTCTGGCATCTGACTGAGGATAATGTTGTTCGTTCCCCCATTATATGTGAACTTGATGAAGCCGCTTCAGGCGACAGTTGTCTAAAGCATGTAGCTCTTTACAAATGCAGGATGAGAAGGGAAATGATGTGAGCCTGGGTGAATATAGGGGCAAGGTCTTGCTCATTGTGAATGTGGCCTCAAAATGGTATGTACCCCGTTCACCTTGTTTTTCTTCCCTTTGTTCCGTCTCTTATTACCGAGGTTTTACCGAGGAGAATAAATGTGATAGTAGATCCGAGGAAGAGAAATATTGTAGAAGCAAGAAGAGAAGGGAGTGCATGGTGATTGTTGTTAGCATGAACCTCTGAATTCAGAGATAATGTTATGGAGATGTGATGCATTTAATAGCTTCGTTCTGTTTTACACTTCAACAGTTCACCAAATGGATTTTCTATAGATTTGCCCTGTAAATATATTTACCCAGTTCTCATTTGGTTTTGGCAGTGGATTGACTAACTCAAACTATACTGAGCTAAACCAGTTGTATGAGAGGTACAAAGATAAAGGTGAGCTCTTCAAACTCTACGTTTGAGTTCCCATCTTCCTTGGGTGACTAATCCACCAAGGCGGCAGAAGTTGGAATGCTAAAGTAATGGTGTTGAGGATGGAAAAGAATTGCGATGTTCCTTTACTGGTTGAGTGGACCGGAGTTTGTGTCATCAACCTTCGTGGACTAACCACTCATTCTTTCCATCTTCCATTCTTTGGTTTTTAAACTGGTTAGAAACTTTCACAATGATCTCTTAACTTATGGTGCTCACTCTAGCTGTTATCGTCTTGGGGATGATCTTATTGTAAGCATAGTGTTGGTCTGCCACTCTCCAACACTTTGTCACATCACTACCAGTGTTATATTTTTCGTATGGCCTACACTTCTGGTGCTCTGAGGATGAATGTTATTCATCTATTTCTTTTTTCCATGAAGTATTCTCTTACTCTGTAGACCTGCCTCTGGGCAAAAAATCGAACCAGCAGATCTTGGAATGTGATAATTACTGCTAATATTATGTCAACGAGGGTAAAAAGGAATAGAAGGGTCAATACTCATTCCGTAGCCTTTTCTTGGTCCTTCATTCTCACTTCATTGACCTAATATATGCTTTCTATTCTCCAACTTGCGATACTCCATTTGCAAATTGTGAGATTATTTCTTGTATTGGCTCTATTTCCTTTCCAGTTTTACCATGCACATTTGATTTGCGACAGTGTTAGATGTTCGGTGGCATAGAAAGTTAGAAACTGATTATCCTGACCCAAAATTGTGAGAAGGTAATGCTGAGTGACCTTGGGTTTTCCTGATAAGTGAATTGGTGCAGGCTTGGAGATACTGGCCTTTCCATGCAATCAGTTTGGTGATCAGGAACCAGGAACAAACGATCAGATTAAGGAATTTGTTTGCACCCGCTTTAAGGCAGAATTTCCCATCTTCGATAAGGTCTACACGCAACTTTTTCTCTTACTTTCTGTAAGCCTTGTTTAGAAACACATCTAAGTTACAATGGCTTGACCACTAGATTTAAATGCCTCATTATATTCAAGATGCTGCTTGAACACTTAGCTTCCTTTGTTCGCATAATTATCATCACCAAGCTTCTTGGATAGTTTCTTCCTTTTCCAAATTCTGTATTTGTGGTCTGACAGCTGGTTCAGCAACGAGGAATTAACATGCGACTTCCTTTTCTTTTTGTTAGATTGAAGTGAATGGGGAAAAGGCAGCGCCACTATATGAGTTCCTGAAATCAGGCAAATGGGGAATGTTCAAGGATGAAATTCAGTGGAACTTTGCCAAATTCCTGGTAGATCAGAATGGGGTGATTATAAATCGTTATTACCCAACGACATCTCCTCTTGCCATTGAGGTATACCTGCTTACGAATCATGCTTTTTCCCGATTGATGGTTAGCGATCATGTTGTCTATAATAAATCACATGATGGCCACCTAGACGTGCTTAAATAAGGAAAAAACTTTAATGTTGATTCACTAAACTAATGAAACAATGTCTGTGACACACTGTAGGGGGACATAAAGAAGCTGTTGGGAATCTCATGAAGGTCAGAAAAGGCTGGTGTGTGCAGTCGATCTCATGTGTTGTTGAGACATGAAATATCTATGCAGATTGTGCTAGCATGTGTATAGTATGTGTGATTCTGGCCTCAGTGAATTCTGTGATTGATTCCAGATCTTGTACTATTAGCTCCACTTGGTATTTGTTTGATCGAATTTTTTGTCGGTTTGAACTGAATATCTAATGCATTGTGAAAGCTGATGCTTTTCTGTAATTTTGTTTTGTCATTGTGAAATCAGTTCATGTTGCAGAAGTTAAATCGAGTCGTTGCAGAAGGTAAAATTGGGTTATGCTGCTTCATTTTGTTTAGGATTAGTTTGCTAGACTTTCCCAATTTTCAACTGTCTATGATTGTGTTTGGTTTTATATGGTTATGAGGTTCTTTGCTTTTACCGATCTAAGATTGTAGAAGAAGAACTAAATTTAGCAAGTGCTTTGGACATTTGACTGGAGTTTGTTGGGTTACGTTTCCTAAGATTCGAGATGACCTACTTATGCGGCATAAAACTTTACCCGGTCCATTTGACGCCATCACGCCCAAAGGCTTTTCAATTTTTTTTTTTTTTGGTTGGGTCAAAGCTTTTCAAAGTATTTGGTTGTACGAGTTTTGCTCAAATTCCGCTTGCTCGAGAACTGTTTGTTTTCTTAAGAAGCTACCATAAAAATAATTGTTCGATGAGGAGAGTAATCTTAAAATTCATGAATAAATAAAAAGAAAGAAAAAGCAAATCCTGAACCTTGAAATTCTAGCTTGATCTCATCTCTAACTGTTCATCTCATTTGCTTTATTAGCAAAGATTGAGACAATAATTCCACTTATTGCCATGTCTCACTGTTGATCTTATGTATGTCCTCACTGCTAGTGCTATTTGAGTTGCAGAAATAATTGCAGATAGTTGTTCTTGTGCTCAGAAGAGATGGTAGTATAAAGATAAATTCATACACCCTCCCATCAAGTCTTCTAACATGTCGTTCCTGCTATGTTTCAACTACAACTATCCCCACATCATGTTATTCATTACATAATGATGAATAGGCAAATCTTATTTTCTTGAGTTCTGTTGTGGAAATTTGGAAAGACAGAACTTGCTAATTCTTCTCGCAAGCTCTTTGGTATTAGTTCATGGACCAATCTTCAGAAACGCCATCCGTCCTCAGACCAGAAGATCTCCATCTCCTCCCAATCGCTCTTGGGAACGCCTAAAGCCTCCCACACCGCTTTCGATGCATTGACAATATTGTTCGGGTATGGTGGCTGGAAATCATGATCCTTGTTGCACCCCATTGTCGAGTCGCACTCATTGACCACCTTCACCTTCACCTTCACGCTCCTCCCGTTGCCATTGATAGTTATCTCCTTGTGGCATCACTTCGCATTATTGTACCACCCTGGTCGGTCATGCCACAACGGGCGTGTCGTCGGAATCAAACCGGTTGTCGCACTCAGAAGGTGCGCCCCCATCCCAGCCCTACTCGAAGCTGTTTATGGTCAATGTCACCTTGGTGCATCCCGTCATGGGTTGTAAAGCTCGCCCCTCTTGCGGCAGTTGGCACCGTAATTGGTATTGCACTCGCCTTGAGTCCCTCGGAGCCTGCCGCTAGGCCTGCATACTTGAGCCTCAGCAATCGCCAAACCAACCACAGTGGCGAGGACAAAGATCAATAGATGAGAGACAGTTGAATGGAGAAGCTTCACTTCTTGATGTATTGAGTTCTAACTTCCGTTGGGTTTTTTGAAGTCTTATTTTGAGGGGGGTACATATATCGTGCACTAGTGACATAAAAGGACAACTTCTGGAGCTGAAACTGCGAAATATCTAAAAAGACAACTTTGTAATGATAGACGAATGAAATAATTCTTTTTTTTTTAATGTAAAGATAGAGAATCCAGTTGTTCATGTGAATAAAAATTGTTGGGCATGTTGACCTGAAGGTGGGTTTTATAGGCAATTGGTAGATGATAGATTCATTGAAGGGTAGAGTCTTGTTTTCTAGTTGGAGGATTATTTTTTTATTTTTTTTTTGGTTTTCCTTGGAAGATTCGGCAAGGGATACTTGTACGGCCCTGAATCTTGTCTGAAACAAAGCATTTGAGAGGATGAGCAGCTCGAATCTGGGAAGACCATACCTTGACCTCATCGGCCTCTTTCAACGAGCGCTTGGTATCTCAAATGGTGACCGCCCACCAGCCAAATTGTGATTCTCGTGAATCTCAACCGTGGATTCTAGTTCGCTCGCAACATTCCGACGTCTTGTGATTCAATTAGTCCATGTGGACTGGATCAGCAAGGCTTTCCCCTTGTACTGGCTGATATCGATGTCATTCCCCCTAGCATCCTACAACAAAATCAAACACGGAATCAGCAGAAACTGGTGGAGGAGACCAAACGGCACAATGAAAATATGCATCGAACCGCGCTATGAAAAATATCTGACAGATTCAGTGAAGGGCAAAGAATGGAGAAAGGAGAAAAACCCACGAAGCTCTGGATCATTTCACGATCTCATCACAGAGAACCCATCGCAGAGACGAGGCATTCTTGATTTTTCCAAAGCTGCTTGCGCTGGTGTTGTCCTTTTTCTGGGAAAACAACCAATGTGTTGTTTGGTGGGGCAAAATTCAAAAGAGAAAACGAAGGATACACCCAAATAAAGACGTTGAAACGATTGTTTGTCATTTATTGCAGGGGAGAGAGAGAGAAAAGGTGAAAAGGTTGAAATGCATTATCGTTTATGGAGCGCTAATAAAGAACTTTCTAAAGACTCATGACTCACCAAAATGTAAATGCCATTGCTGCGATCTTTTCAAGCAAAATGGACCCACTCCTTTTGGAATGGCAAGATCAAATGTGGAAATCAAGAACACACCCTCGAACAACAAAAAAACCGACTTTGAGTTGAACAATCTATATTGGTGCACACGCTTTGGAGCTGCTCTAAGAACAGGACACTGAGGTAGAGGCACACATTGTTGACAGGGTGTTGAAAAAGGGTACTAGAATACAGGAAGGAGAGGGCGACTATACCGTTCATCAGCCAAATGGGAACTTCAGAAGCAGAGAGGGAGAGAGAGAGAGAGTTATGGGTGGGCACTTGGAACGAAGAGGAGAAATAAATTTACAGCAATGCAGCCATTACAATGATGGGTCCCGGAGGGAAGAGACAGAGAGAGAGAGTCATTCAAGGTCACTGGTCTGGTCTCCTCCACCAGTTTCTCCTGCTTCGCTTCACGAGGCGAGAAGCATCAATGTGCTAGCGTGCCGTTTGCCTCACCCCATTACCATGCACTTGTGCCGTTTCAATTCTTTTGTGAAAAAAGCTTCAATATTCAACACTACTCACGGGCCAAAAAAATAACAGTACTCAAGATGCAGCCATGAACCACCCATCTACTCTGCCACAATCAACCCTCCCAGCTATTTTAGGAAACTACCATAGAACTTCTGGTGGCAGGAACACCCCCACACATAAAGGCTCAATATTTCATAGCGGTAAGCGGCTCCCAAGAAACCTCCCACGTCTCAATCGCCTACACAATCTATCCATACAAATCCAGAAGCCCCTCTCGCATGTCCGAAACTCCTATTCTGCGAAACCGGCCGGGCCAATCTAGAACGACCGGTCCAGCATCTCTCGCGCGAGCCTGGAAACTAAGTACTCACCACTTATAACAGTAGCTCCGAAACCTAAACCTTATAAAGCAAAAAAAAAAAAAAAGGACCAAAATCATCAGCTGATCGCCATTGGCAGTGGCACCGCCGGCGGCCAACAGTTCGCGAAAACCACGTGCCGCAAGACAATGCCGGAAACGCGGAATAGGAGTTTCGGACATGCGAGAGGGACAAAAACTTTCAACTTTGCAAAACATCCTATTATTTCGCTAGGTGGAAAGCTGAAAGGAAGTGCCAATAGCGAAGTTGAAAGCTGGAAAGGAAGTGCTCATTAAGGCCGACGTGCAATCCATCCCCACTTGCGCGGTGTTGTTTCTAAAATGTTTCGGGGTGTGTTTGGTCCAGTATTTGCAAGAGACTTTGGGATTACAAAATCTTTCGGGCAAGTGCAAATTAACGTTCGACAATTTTTAAGAGAACTTTGGGAAAAAAAATTGTATTTTCAAAGACTTTTAGCCCAAAATAAGTCCGAAAGTGATTTGAAATGCTACATTTTCCAAAATGCAAATAGTTTTTTTTTCTTCCAACTTTACCCTAGTTCAACCTTCTTGATTGCCGAAATGTCCTCGAAAAACCTAACTTAAGGCCTAAGCCATTGATAAGCGGCCGACAAGTCACTTTCACCCTCACCTAAGGTTGCAAGACCTCAAGTGAGATCTAGGTCGTGCAATCCAATCGTCGCCTGAGGTCGCTAGACTAGCAGGAGGCGTTGCTAGGGTCGCACGACTCATGACGTGGACAATTTTTATAATTTTTTAAATATTTCTAAATTCATACTTTTTTCTTTTTTTTGTGTTTTTCTTTTCTTTTCGCCTATGATATGTAAGCGACCATGGCCAAGTACCGGCCATAGAAAAATTAAAGGAAAAAAAAATCAGAAATAATTTAAAGAACTACAAAAATTATCCATGTTCGCTCTGGCTACTTAATGCACGTCAGCCGACGTCCACGTTAGCGATTTATGGTCAAAATTTTTGTATTGACAAATCATCAAAATTTTTGGAATTAAATTAACAAAATGTCAAAAAAATTATAATTAAACTGATAAATCGTTAAAAATATTTATGACATAATTGGTACGATTGATTGAAAAGTTAACTATTGAATAGATTATAAAGCATTCGCTCACGAATCTCGGAGGGCAAAGTGTAAAGATCTGAAGAAAGAAGGTGCAGAACGCATATCAGCAAAATCTGCTGGCGGTTTCAGCAATTGTTCTTCCGCCCAACTCTTTTAAATACTTAAAAAGTTTTGGGGCGTCGTTGAGTTGGAAGACCGGCGGACGCGATGACGAGCCAACCGATGCAGGACCCGCGATCAATTTACGAGCTCACCGTCAAGGTTCGTCCATCGGTTCATCACCCATCTGCGATCTTTCTTTGTCGGGCTCTGCGAGTCTCTGAATGTTCTCTGCTTTGCGAAGCTCGCTCTTGAACTGAACTGTATCGATAAAGAACTTAACAGTGGTGATGGTAATGCTCCCTTTTGGAGGATGGGCCCCGTTTTTGTGGAATTCTTGGATCGACCCACGTATGGTTGTTGTCGGAAACGTTGAAAGGTTGCATCTTTGATGGGAATGGGTGATGAAAAGCTAGTTGCCCCCTGCGTGGGAGTAGTTGTTGAGAGCCAGAAGATGCTTGAGATATTGAATCGTTTTTGTTGTGGCTGGTGAGATAAACGATAACGAAGAGAGCGATCTTGTGGTCAACTGAATGGCAGGAGGTTCTTTCGTGCTTCTTTTCCTTTTCAGATGTTGCATTCTAAAAGGGTCTCTTTTTAGCCTGTTCCTTCGTTTTGATACGTATATTGAGAATTAGACATTTCGCAGTCTATGCATGCTGCGCTAGTTCAGTCGGAGGTAACCTTTGTGGTATCTGACTAAGGATAATGTTGTTCGTTCCCCCATTATATGTGAACTGGATGGAAGCTGCTTCGGGTGATAGTTGTCTAAACCAGGTAGTTCTTTGCATATGCAGGATGAGAAGGGAAATGATGTAAGCCTGGGTGAATATAGAGGAAAGGTCTTGCTCATTGTGAATGTGGCCTCGAAATGGTACGTACCCCACCCACCTTGTTTTTTCTTCCCTCTGTTCCGTCTCTTATTAACAAGGTTTTACTGAGGAGAATAAATATGATAGTAGATCCGAGGAAGAGAAATATTGTAGAAGCAAGAAGAAAAGGGAGTGCACGGTGATTCTGAATTCGGAGATAATGTTATGGAGATGTGGCGCATTTAATAGCTTAGCTCTGTTTTACACTTTTAACGGCTCACCAAATGGATATTCTATAGATTTGCCCTGTAAATATATTTACTCAGTTCTCATTTGGTTTTGGCAGTGGATTGACTAACTCAAACTATACCGAGCTTAACCAGTTGTATGAGAGGTACAAAGATAAAGGTGAGCTCTTCAAACTCTACGTTTGAGTTCCGCATCTTCCTTGGATGACTAATCCACCATGGTTGCAGAAGTTGGAATGTTAAAGTAATGGTCTGTCAATTCTCATCCTTGGTATATAACTATATCTGGAATATGGTACTAAGGATGGAAAAGAACTGCGATGTTCCTTTGCTGGTTGAGTGGATCCGAGTTTGTGTCATCAACCTTTGTGGACTAACCACTCATTCTTTCCATCTTCCATTCTTTGGTTTTTAAACTGGTTGGAAACTTTCACAATGATCTCTTAACTTATGGTGCTCACTCTAGCTGTTATCATCTTAGGGATGATCTTATTGTAAGCATAATCTTGGTCGGCCACTGTCCAACACTTTTTCACATCACTACAAGTGTTATATTTTTCGTATGGCCTAAACTTCTGGTGATGAACGTTCTTCATCTGTTTCTTTTTTCCATGAAGTATTCTCTTACTTTGTAGAGCTGCCTCTGGGCAAATAAATCTAACCGGCAGATCTTGCAATGTGACATTTACTGCTAATATTTATGTCAGCGAGGGGAAAAAGGAATTGAAAGGTCAATATTCATTAAGCCTTTGTTTGGTCCTTCATTCTCACTTCATCGACCTAATATATGCTTTCTATTCTCTGACTTGCGATACTTCATTCTCAAATTATGAGATTTTTTCTTGTATTAGCTCTATTTCCTTTCCAGTCTTACTATGCACATTTGATTTGTGACAGTGCTACATGTTCGGTGGTGGCATAGAAACTGATTATCCTGACCCAAAATTGTGAGAAGGTAATGCTGAGCGACCTTGGGTTTTCCTGATAAGCGAATTGGTGCAGGCTTGGAGATACTGGCCTTTCCATGCAATCAGTTTGGTGATGAGGAACCAGGAACAAATGATCAGATTAAGGAATTTGTTTGCACCCGCTTTAAGGCAGAATTTCCCATCTTCGATAAGGTCTACAGGCAACTTTTTTGTCTCTTACTTTCTGTAAGCCTTGTTTAGACACACATCTAAGTTACAATGGCTTGACTACTGCTAAGATGTAAATGCCTCATTATATTCAAGATGCTGCTTGAACACTTAGCTTCCTTTGTATGTATAATTATCATCACCAAACTTCTTGGATAGTTTCTTCCTTTTCCAAATTCTGTATTTGTGGTCTGACAGCTGGTTCAGCAACGAGGAATTAACATGTGACTTCCTTTTCTTTTTGTTAGATTGAAGTGAATGGGGAAAAGGCAGCGCCACTATATGAGTTCCTAAAATCAGGCAAATGGGGAATGTTCAAGGATGAAATTCAGTGGAACTTTGCCAAATTCCTGGTAGATCAGAATGGGGTGATTATAAATCGTTATTACCCAACGACATCTCCTCTTACCATTGAGGTATACCTGCTTATGAATCATGTTTTTCCCTGATTGATGCTCAGGGAACATGTTGTCTATAATACATCACACGATGGCCTCCTAGATGTGCTTGAATAATGAAAAAACTTTAATGTCAATTCACTAAACTAATGAAACAATGTCCATGACACACTGCAGGGGGACATAAAGAAGCTGTTGGGAATCTCATGAAGGTCAGAAAAGGCTGGTGTGTGCAGTCGATCTCATGTGTTGTTGAGACATGAAATATCTATGCAGATTGTGCTAGCATGTGTATAGTATGTGTGATTCTGGCCTTAGGGTGAATTCTGTGATTGATTCCAGATCTTGTACTATTAGCTCCACTTGGTATTGTCTGATCGAATTTTTTGTCGGTTTGAACTGTATATCTAATGCATTGTGAAAGCTGATGCTTTTCTGTAATTTTGTTTTGTTATTGTGAAATCATTTCATGTTGCAGAAGTTAAATTGAGTTGTTGCAGAAGGTAAAATTGGGTTATACTGCTTCATTTTGTTTAGGATTAGTTTGCTAGACTTTCCCAATTTTCAGCTGTCTATGATTGTGTTTGGTTTTATGTGGTTATGAGGTTCTTTGCTTTTACCGATCTAAGATTGTAGAAGAAGAACTAAATTTAGCAAGTGCTTTGGATATTTAACTGGAGTTTGATGGGTTACGTTTCCTAAGATTCGAGATGACCTACTTATGCGGCATAAAACTTTACCCGGTCCATTTGACGCCATCACGCCCAAAGGCTTTTCAAATTTTATTTTTTTTGTTGGGTCAAAGCTTTTCAAAGTATTTGGTTGTACGAGTTTTGCTGAAATTCCGCTTGGCCACCATAAAAATAATTTTCAATGAGGAGAGTAAGCTTAAAATTCATGAATAAATAAAAAGAAAGAAAAAGCAAATCCTGAACCTTGAAATTCTAGCTTGATCTCATCTCTGACTGTTCAGCTCATGTGCTTTATTAGCAAAGATTGAGATAATAATTCCACTTAATGACATGTCCCACTGTTGATCCTATGTATGTCCTCACTGCTAGTGCTATTTGAGTTGCAGAAATAATTGCAGATAGTTGTTCTTGTACTCAGAAGAGATGGTAATATAAAGATAAATCCATACACCCTCCCATCAAGTCTCCTAACGCGTCGTTCCTGTTATGTTTCAACTACAACTAGCCCCATTTTATTCATTACATAATTATAAATAGGCAAATCTTATTTTCTTGAGTTCTGTTATGGAAATTTGGAAAGACACATCTTGCTAATTCTTCTCACAAGCTCTTTGGTATTAGTTCGTGGACCAATCTTCAGAAACGCCATCAGTCCTCAGACCAGAAGATCTCCATCTCCTCTTAATCGCTCTTGGGAACGTCTAAAGCCTCCCACACCGCTTTCGACGCATCAACAATATTGTTCGGGCATGGTGGCTGGGAATCATGATTCTGGTCGCACCCCATTGTCAAGTTGCACTCGTCAACCACCTTCGCCTTCACGCTCCTGCCGTTGCCATTGATAGTCGTCTCCTTGTGGCATCTCTCCCCATTATTGTACTACCCCGGTCGATAATGCCACAACAGGCGTGTAGTCAGAATGGAACTGGTTGTCGTACTCGGAAGGCGCGCCCCCATCCCCGCCCTTCTCGAATCTGTTTATGGTCAATGTCGCCTCGGTGCGTCCCGTCATGGTTTGGGGGGGGGGTGGGGTAGGGGTGTAAATGGTTCGGTTCGGTTCGGTTTTTTGAGAAAACCGAACCGAACCGAACCATTAAGGGTGCCTTCTTGAACCGAACCGAATTTGATCCGAACCGAATTTGAACCGAACCGAAAACTCGATTTGGTTCGGTTTGGTTCGGTTCGGTTCGGATCGATTTTCGGTTTCAAGTTCATTAAGCAAAGAGAGAGAAGAGAGAGGAGAGAGAGAAGGGGAGAGAGAGGGAAAAATAGTCTTTAACCAAAGTATTTATTTTAGTTCGGTTCGATCCGAACCGATCCGAACCGAACCGAAATAAACCGAACCGAAAAAAAAATTTGGTTTATTTTGATGATCCGAACCGAAACCGAAACCGAACCGAAATGGACGAAATTTTCGGTTCGGTTCGGTTCGGTTCATATCTCGGTTCGGTTTTTCGGTTCGGTTTTGACATCCCTAGTGCGGTGGGGGCACCGTAATTGGTGTTGCCCTTGCCCTGAGTCCCTCGGAACCTGCCACTAGGCCTGCATACTTGAGCCTCGGCAATCGCCAAACCGACCACAACGGCATGGACAAATATCAATAGATGAGAGACAGTTGAACGGAGAAGCTTCATTTCTTGATGTATTGAGTTCTAACTTCCCTTGGTTTTTTTAAGTCTTATTTTGAGGGGGGTACATATATAGTGCACTAGTGACATAAAAGGACAACTTTGGAGCTGAAACTACGAAATGTCTAAAAATACAACTTTGTAATGATAGACGACTGAAAGAATTCTTTTTCTTTTGCTTCTTTTTTTAGGATGTAACGATAGAGAATCCAGTTGTCCATGTGAATAAAAATTCATAGGCATGTTGACCTGAAGGTGGGTTTTTTGGGCAATTGGTAGATGATAGATTCATTAAAGGGTCAGTCTTGTTTTCTAGTTGGCGGATTTTTATTTTAATTTTTTTTTGGTATTCCTTGGAAGATTCGGCGAGGGATACTTGTACGGCCCTGAATCTTGTCTGAAACAAAGCATTTGAAAGGATGAGCAGCTGGAATATGGGAAGATCATACCTTGACCTCCTCGACCTCTTTCAACGAGCGCTTGGAATCTCAAATGGGGATCGCCCGCCAGCCAAATTGTGATTCTCGTGAATCTCACCGTGGATTCTAGTTCACTCACAACATTCCGACGTCTTGTGATTCAATTAGTCCATGTGGACTGGATCCAAACTAGTAATTCTGTGTGGACCGGACTCGTTGTTGACTGTGCAATCGTCAGATAATATTAAGTTTACACTGGGATCATTACATCAATGGTTGAGATTCGCCCAGTTCAAGATAGAACCGAGTCAAGGCAAGAATTTCCACCTCAGTCAGGTCATCTGCTGAGTCATAAACTCGGGCAATTGCAACGAATTCAGGAGAAGCATTCGTAAGACGACCTGATGACAAATCCTGATGTGTGGCAAGACATCGAAAAACTCTCATTTCGGTCGTATTTTGCAAGAGGAGCTTTGTTGTTTCAAGTTTAAAGATGATGACAAATCCTGATGTGTGGCAAGACATCGAAAAACTCTCATTTCGGTTGTATTTTGCAAGAGGAGCTTTGTTGTTTCAAGTTTAAAGAAGACGACTGACGCGCGAATAGATGACTCGATTAATATGTGGAGGAATCAATTATCGAAGAACCATTCACTATAAAAATGAAAGAAAACTACGTTAACAAGATGGAGAAGGCTGTGCATTTTCATGCGAAAGGCGGTAATCTCCTGTTGAATGAATTCAGATGGTTCATCGAGGAAACCTGCAACCTAAGCAAAATGCTGCGAGATATAGCATGGTTATACCTTTCCCAAAAGAGCTGACGAGTAGCTATTTTGGAATCTCTTAGTTTCAGGAAGCTCAAGGAATCCTCCGTTTTAGCCATGCTCTGTAGATTTGTAAAAAGTTCCTTGTATGTCATGACCATTGCACTTTGAACAACTTACAAAACAATGACTTCAATAAGGCTGGAGCACCGATCGACAGTGTCAGAGGAATGGTTCTGAAAAACATCAAGTGATGGTTGTGAACTTGTGATGTCTTATGTAAGTCAATCCACAGTAGAGGTGCGTGGCAACAGTCAGAAGCTAAGTGACTTTCTTCGATATCGGTGTCTAGGACTCCATTAAAACTCAAGTTTTAAGCCTGGTCAATTAAAGATTCTCGCTGTGGACAACCTCGAATTTAGAGGAGAAGGCATCGCAACGCTACGAAGTTATGTCCTGAAGGAGAGCTTGCAAAGAATCTTCTTCCATCAAACACAAGTTCGGCACAAAGTAGAAGCCCGTAATAGAGCCTTGCTCTGAGCCAGGCTCTCGTGCATTTATGCAGACAAAACTATCATCCAGAAAACTTGAGAATGTGCTCACCGACTAGCTTCTCAACCATGCTAATGCACGATTAGAAAAAATGCTTCTACGCCAGTTGCAAAAATCATGATAAAGATGCTATTGCAATTCATAATGCAACTAATTATGACCTACAATGAGTAATCAGATCTTGGGAAAAATTTGCAGAGAATCTTCAGACACTAAGTGGCATAGATCAGACATCTTTTACGCAGATTCAACCATAACAACCATAACGAGAGAAGCAAGAGGAGGAGACTCAAGGGAAGAGTTAACAAAAGAAACATTGATGCAGATTAGCATTTTAAACAAGAAACTCTACCCTCAAAGACACGACATAGCTCCTTGACATGAAAATGGACCTCGTTACTAGAATAAGTTAGCAATAATCCATCAGCCTCCAACGTAATATCAAGGCAAATTCTACATCCTATGATCTAGAAATTTGGTTCAATATACAACAACACATATATACAAAACCTGATATGTGTCTGTTGCAGCAAAGAGTCAATTCTTCAACCACGGGTCAAGTCAATACCGGTTTGGAGGCTCTTCAAATCAAGCTGTCGTGATCCGGGCCAAATGCCTACTGGGGATGGAGTGTAGCTTTGTGAAGGAGCATTGCTCGGGACAATAGCTTTATTATCAGCAACCTTAGGTTTAGTGTCCTCATCAACTGCATGAGCAGCCAACTCTTTGTTCTTTGGCTTAGAATTGCCGTATACAAAACTGCACACCACAACCTGCACCAGGTAATGTCCATAAGTTTTTGGACTTTTACAAAGTCTAGGGTCTCAAAGAAGCAATTCACGCATGCAAGTATGAATTCCTTCCACTTTTCATATTCAAAATACTACATTGAAGCAAAACATCAGGCAGCAAAAAGACTATGGACAAAACATGTATTTGAAGAGGGAGACAGTCACGTGAAGCACTTTGCATGAGTGCTTTAGTAAACAGACAAGCAAACCGTTAGTCCATGCATAAGGAGGTGTGTAAAAGTACCAGAACAGCATAAAACTCTCAGATGGATTAGCTGCAATCCAACAATTTTTACACTGGTAATTAATAGAAAGATGACATGTCAAACATTGATCATTGATGGGGACCCATAAAAAATGGATCATCACCACTTGAAAACATAATAGACATGATTTTTTTTTTTGGACATAATATACATGACTTACCCGCCTGACTTATTGCAATACTCAATTTCAGTGATTGCTGGATAAGCACAACCCACAGTCCAGCACAAAGAATATATTTTATATCCGAGAGCTATTCTCATCATATTAAGGCACAAAAATAGAAGATTTTGATTCTTTATATTCAAGAGCTTGAGCTTCTCATCAATATTGAGGCACAAATAATAGAATAACTTATTTTTAAGAGCTAGATCTTCTCATCAGTCGTAAAAAAATTATGGAAGAATTCGACAGCATGAGAATATTCTGTTTCCAGTTATTATACCACAGAAGTGGATCTTTTGCCCGGCTATCCAGAAATTAGAGTGGGTAGACCTTTCAAGCAAATATTAATTGTAAGAAATTGCGAACTGTGTGCCACAGTTGTTAAAAACAGGATCTTAGATAGAATCAAGGGAGGTGTCTGAAGGATCTGAATGTCTGATTCAGATCAGGATTCCAACAAAAAAGCTAGGCAGAAGCTAGAAAATGCAGAGGTTAACAGACAGTTTCCATGAAAATTCAAGAAAAAGTATCAAAAAACCTTACTAAAGACATAGCCGTCAGCAGCTGAAGTGCAGCATTATTCTTTTATGGACACCATGGGACACCATTTCGTGATAAAGAAAACTATCAATACATAATTCACAAGTAGAACAAGTCTCCCAAGTAGAGGCAAAGCTCTGATATATGTGAAGTACCTGAACCAGGCTAGCTGCAACAAGCATCGCAACACTGCCACCAACGACATGCCCATCAGGACTTGAAAGTGAAACACTTATTCCACCCGTGCGGTTGCGGGGTCCACCATCTTCAGCAACTAAATAAGATCCCGACAAGCATAATATCTCAAAGCGGCCCTAAACAAGCAAATTTAACCAAGTAAGTCTTTTTCCCCTTCCTTCAAGGATCATAACAGGAATGACACCAGTAAGCCAAATTGTATAATTGATAAAGATAAGCATTAGCAATCAAAAAGGTCAAGATAAGGTTTAGTTATGTCCAGCGCAGAGAGATCACTCTCAACCCAAAAACAGAAAGGAGCAGTATACGTCATTTGGCAAATGTTCCTCTTAAATTAAACACATTAAGAAGCAACCACATGACAAGAATAAGTACTGCCCTCATGATTGCCAACAAAGCTACAGCCAAACAATATCACTTGCACACCTGAGGAAACTTGTACATCAGTTTGATCCTCACAACCTATCTCTTTGTTCATCGCTTGCTCCACTTCATCACCAATTGCATATGATTGGTGTTTGCTTCTATTGAACTTATTAACCAGTCATATGCCAAATTGAATTTTATATTTACACCTATCACAAGTCACAGCCATACTCATTTTCCGTTCTTAATGGAAATTCCAATTGAATCTTGCCAGCAAATTTACTTGTCTTTCTTCTGTTAATTTCTCCATACTTTACTAACATCACACCATTAGTCGTATCATAGCTTTTACTTAAGAAGTCAATAGCTTTATAGCATATATTTTGATGTTTCATGTTCATTGAACCCAAGAAATATATACTGCACCACATATTTATGTATAGATTGGAAGCACTAGCAAAGCCTGACAAAGAATCAAGAAACAAAATGGTGGAACAGCGTTTGCATCAACTTTCAAGACCAAGTGAACTTATAATTGAGTCCGACTGAGTTTAAGAAAAAAGCAACCGAGGATATTCCCTTATAGAAAAAGCAAATTTTCAAATCCAATAAAAGGACATAGAAAGACTTAAAGAATGCTTCAACCTCAAATGTGATTGTTTCACCAGAAGACGCAGGCAGCCGTAGTGTTACAGCGGAAACTGTACCACTCCCTGATAATATGCATACAGCTCTTGGCCTTTGCTGGGCGAAAGATAACACCTTAGCAGCAACATCCTGCATTGTTAAATACAACAATATCCATTATAACAAAAAATTTCAAGCACAACATGCATTAGCGGGCCATAATAAGTGGACTCTGGGCCATCACCAGAAAGCTCTGACAATTATATACTCGTTTTAATAGGAAAAAGGACTGAAGTTCCTTTCAGCAAACATGAAAAGACACCTAGAAGTACAATCAAGAGGTAAATGAGTATCCTGTCCTTACTTAAGAGAGAAAAACGAAAACTGCAGACCACGCTATACATGGACAAGTATAAATTTATCGAATCAGTTTGTTATTGTGTGCATTCAAGTTTCTTCTTGCAAATAGACCACACAAGCACATGAAATTCCGAGAAAAGCTGAAATGCTCATCCATTAAAGCCAACGTCCCAATCGCACTGATCATACAACAATCCATGTTTCCGAAAACCTCAACTATTTCATCACGGCTGTAACAGATCTAACGTTAATACTCATCTGGCTAATTACAAACCTCAATTAACTTAGCCACGGGAAAGTGATTCTCATCATTTAGTACGTTACGCTCTTCAATATCTTCTGATTCTAATAGCTTTTTCGAATATCTAAGCGAAACATATGGCATGCATCTCCAACACTAACATTCTTACATAGGTAAATAATTTATTCACGTGCTTATCACACCAAATTACCTCTCATGAATTAAGAAAAATGTAACATACCTCCCCTGGTCCTACGGTGATCACATGTGGGGCAAAAGCAATTCCAGCTGAACTGTTCATCCATTCACCTTGCAAAGAACGATTTTACCAATTTAATGTGCTTAATGAGCCCATATTCCAATTGCAACGGGTACACCAGAGAAGAAATATGCAAAAGTTGACCTAGATGATGTCACAGCAACAAGCCGCAACGATATATATGACAAACAAGTGACGAATCATCAACTGAAGAAATGCCAACTTCAACTTGATCAGACTAGTGAATGTTGGTAGTTATTCTAGCACGTTTTGTTAAATTATTCAGTCATGAACAAGACATAAGTCAAAGGAATCATGAGCTTTAAGTTGATGAAATGACATAATGACAAATAAGAATCCACGCTAAAATGTTATCGCGTTGGCACTACCATATTAAGCACGCCAACAATGTATTGCTTAGAGTAACTATCAGGCGACAAGATCAACCTACGTCTTTCTAATTAAGTCAAGCCCACTACATGCATAAACTTACCACATAGAATGCTACGTAGCCATCATCGATGCATATTGCAAATATAACTTCACTTTAAAATCAATGAACATTGCATTTTCCTACAAGCAGCTACAACAGCTATATTAACCATACAAAAACCACTCATATGAAAAATAAAAACAAGAACATGCAAAGAACACATAACAGAATGAGTTAAAAAAAAACCTTACCAGTTGCAGCTAACCGTTGCTTCCGCCCACTTCCAGGTGGCCTTCCCCGGGCCCGTTTCTGAGACTCTGTAAGTGACCCAGAAGAAGCATTTGAAGGTGTAGCAGACATAGGCAAAAGCCCCAAAGGAACCTTCCCATCAGGCCCGTATTTCCGAGGCCTCCCTCTCTTTTTCTTTACCGGCTCACTCGATGGCATCGCAGAGGACATCCCCATATTAATGCCATGAGAGAAATTGGCATTGGATGGTTCAGCTGCATATACCGGTCCACCTAAGCTGGACCGGACATTGGACTGAGCCTGAACATGAGGATTCGTCAATGCTCTAAAAACTGGCGGGGCATTCAACCCACTGGCTTCTGCTCCACTTAACGCCACTCCTCTGTGTATGAAATACGGAGCTGACCCACCAGACATAGCCATGGCTTCTCGCCCATCCATGCATTTACAATGTCTAAAGCTAGTGTCTTTACCTCCTATCAACTTCGAAAAAAGATGGCTTGGACCGACGCAGAATGCTTCCAAATCAACACCTAATTTTACTAGCTCAAGTCAAGATCATACACGTTCAAGGGTTTTACAAGAGGGTGAATCTCTGACCAGCAAAAGCTAAAAAAAAGTACAGGAACCTCACGATGGAAAAGAGAAATTGACACCCAGAGACAGACAAATCCAAGTTCTATCAGGGATCTGCCAAAAACAAACCTAGCAAGCACAAGGTCTAACGACGGCCCTACCCATGCAATGCGCAAATTTCAGCTCAAAACAAGAATTAAACCTCCACCCACGAAATCTAAAGAGCAGATTCAGCAGAAAGTCTCCATCTTTCCGCCGCCAGAGACACAAAACCAGACCTTGTCGAGACGAAATGCACCAGCACGCGAGCAACCAGAGCACCTCAGCTGGTCAGAGCCCGCGTACACCATGCAAAGCGCCGAAACCCTAGATTTCTCAAATCTAAGAGGGGCAAGACAAAAGGGAAAACGCAAGGGAGAGGGAAAAAAAAATGTGAGGGAGGGGGAGGGGGGAGGGGCGAAAGGAGAGGGGAGAGAGACAAGAAAAGGGTAAAGAGGAAAAAGAGTAAAGGCGAGGACTTTGAAGGCGGATTGAATTGAATATGTGAGCGTAAAGGCGTGCAAGGTGTGGGGAGCTCAACCCAAGCAGAGAAGGAGAGAAAAAGAGAGAGAGAGAGAGAGAGAGTGAAGTGAAGAGAGACTGAAGACCCCTTCTTTCTTTCTCTCTTCGCCTTGGGGGGGGGGCTCCTTTATTTCCCCATTCTTTTTCCGATTTCTTTATTTGTTGATTTGGTTTGATTAGCAGAGAGTAGGAGAGGAGGGGGGAAGTAGAAGTCAGACTCAGAAGAGCGTGCTGTACCAGACTACTTCCATGAGAAGAGAAAGAAACGCGCACCCGCACACGCACACACACGCACACCCTCTCTCTCTCTCTCGTTCTGTCTCTCTCTCTCTCTCTCTCTCTCTCTCTCGTTATGTCTCTCTCTCTCTCTCTGTCCAGTATTGGAGCACAGTCCCATAATGGCCCCCACCAGACAAAGTACCCCGTGTCCCCATTTTTTTTTCACATGTCCTCATCACATCTCGCCCGTTTCTTGATAGAAAATTCATCGGCTTTCTCCTCTTTTTTCCTCCCTAGGGTTTGAATTCACGTCCGTTTCCACCGGACAATCGATGAAATTCAAGGACACCGTGACCCACCTCGGCCTCGGTTTCTCGTGAACAGGAAGGAGGTCGGGGACTCGATTCTTGAGGAGGGGATTTCGCAGAAAACGCTTTTCATTTGTAAGATTCGTAAGGTCATGAGATTTAACGATTTAGATGTACTAGACATATACGATATGAATGCACCTCATAATTTTCCGTTCTAGAGAATTCGCTTAATGTAAAGAATAGTGCTCGCTGCTAAGCTTGCAAATGCAAAAGAGGCTTGCACCTATAAAATAGAGAACGAAGTTACAAACATACACCTCATTTAACCTATCTTTTACCTCAATATTAATAGGACTTTCGAAATTTACCAAAAAGAAGGGTTAATTGCTCCACACCCCCCTCAATTTTGGCATAGCACAATGGCCATCGGACTCTGAAAAGTCACATATTAATTTCTCCATAAACTTTGGTATCGTTGCACAATAACCCTTGAATTTTGAAGAGTTAAAGATTAGCCCCCAGATTTCGATTGTGTCGGAGCTGCAAATTCTTCTATCCGCATATCAACCAAATATAGCACTATCGATGTTGGAAGTTTTGAAACACTATCTTTAGAAATTGGATAGTTTTATATTTTATGTATTTCTTTTCTTACAAGTATATCTTCCTGAATGTGCTCTTGTATAAATATCCACTTAAGCTTAATAGAAATATACAAGAATTTTCCTCTCAACATTGTATCATAGCCATCTAGGGCTTATGGCTCCTTTCAACCCCGGCTTTCTTTTTTTTCTTTTCTTCTACAATGGTGGTCGCCATAGACATAGAGAATTCTACCGCCATCACCACCACCACAACCGCCATCACAAACCCTTCTTCTTCCTCCATTTAGATCTACTCACCACTTCCTTTCTCTATATCTCACAGCATCCAATTACTTGATATGGAAACCACAAGTGAACCCGTTTCTCAAAAAACAAACCCTTTATGGTCATTACGGTGGGACCAAACCGTGTCCCTCTAATCTAGCCCACACAGGTCTTTGGCAATAATAGGATGCTTCCATCATAGATCTTTTAATTTCATCCCTCTCAAAATTGATTTTACCTTTCATTGTTGATAAAACCAACTTGCAATGTCATTTAGGATGCTCTCAAAGCCACGTTTGGCTTAGCTTCCACTATATGTATGCTCTCTCTTCATCTTAGTCTGCAACAGAAACAAGACGAATTAGTTATTGATTTCCTCCAGTGTGCTAAATCCATTGCCGATAATATGGGTGTCGCAGGCAAGCCACTTGAACTGGAAAATTTCAATGTCCATATCTTTCATGGTCTCCGATCTAATCTCCATAACATTGTTCCTACATTACTTGGCCATTCTAAACCAATCATGTTTACGGAATTTAAAGTTCTTCTCCTTAGTCAAGAGAGTATTAAGGTCTTCCAAAGTTGCGGATCTCCAAGCCTTCCTCTCATGCTATCTTTGCTACAACCAACTCTACTCAACGAAATTCCTCCACCTCTGCCTCCGCTGCTCTTGGTTCATCTTTCTTTGGTTGTGGTTTGTCCAGAGGTTGTGGGGGTCACGGTGGTCATTTTGACTGCGATCGTGTTGCCCGTGGTGCTCAATAAGGTTGGCTATGGTGCTGTCAACGTATAAATCACATTGCTGCCACGTGCTACTATCGCCCTTTAGGTATGCCTTATTACTCACCCCTTACACATACCTTTTCGATACTTCATCTTATCAACCTTCTTAGTCTCCCAATACCAACCTGAGCCCTGGCCTTCTCCCACTTTTACCTTCACCTACCAACAACCTACCTTGGTACCTTGACACAGGTGCCTCCCACCATGTCACGTTTGATATACAATCCTTCTCTTCCTATGAAGTTTATAATGGATCGAATCAATTACATATGGGAAATGGTAAAAGTCTCAAAATCATTAATATTGGTACTTCTTATATTCCCTCCTCTATTTCAAATCTTTCTTTACGTCTAAATAATGTTCTTCATGTCATTGATATTTCTAAGCGTTTACTTTTGATTCAAAAATTTTCGATTGATAATAATGTATTCTTTGAATTATATCCTACCCACTTTCTTGTTAAGGATCTAGTAAACAAGGCAGTTCTTCTTTCTGGCCCAAGTAGTGGTGGTCTTTACACTATACCGCAAACAACCTTCAATAGCTACCGCCATTATTGTGGAAGGGACTTCCATGAATGGCTAGCATCAACGTCTTGACCATCCCCATGAACATCTGTTATGGTTTATAATCAAAGAGAATAATTTATCATGTCAATCCACACAATTGAGTTAGTTATGTGATGCTTGTCAATTGGACAAGGCTAGTCGTTAGACCTTAGGATTGTCTCTAACTCGCAGTTTGTTTCCGTTGGATTTAATTTATAGTAATGTTTGGTGTCCTTCTCATTTTGTTTCGATTTATAGTCATCGTTATTTCGTTATTTTCTTTTATGATTGCACAAAATTCATTTGGTTTTATCTTTTTGTTTACTCTATTTTTCTTACTTTCCAAGCTCTTGTCAGACGTCATTTTTCACAAAAAATAAAAGTTGATCAAATGGACTAGGGTGAGAAATCTCGTACCATCGTACCTTTCCCTCCTTTTTCTCAAAAATTGGTATTGCTCATAGTTGAAACTGATTTAACATGGTGAGCCTCTCCTACATTCTTTTTGCTTTTTAAACAGATGTCTAAGTTGGAAATACTGATTTACAACTTTAAAATTTGCAATGAATACTCCCTTGCCTTTTATCATTGTCCAATTGTCTCCAAACCCCCGAAAATAAAATGAAAGAGCGAGAGGGAAAATGTGTGCCTGTCCCATTGATAGGAGGGGGATCTAGGCTTTAATCGAACCAACAATGTTTAAGGGCCCGTTTGTGGCAAAATTATCCAAAAAGTCATAGTCCTATTACACTTTTGTCAATTCAGATCTAAATCTTTCAATTTTACCAATTAAATCCTAAACATTTTCACTTTTTGCCAATTAAAGCCATCCAGCTAATTTTGATCGAAAATTGCTTACGTGAATGTCGATCGTCCTACGTGACACGGCCGGCACTGATGTGGACAATTCTTAATAAAGTATTTTTATATTTTTCTGATTCTTTATTTTTTTTACTTTCTTCTTTTTTTTTTTGGGTGACCGGCCACCGGCCACATGCGATGGCCAAGCAAGCTAGCCTCACCTAAGCAAGGGTTGTCGTCAACCGCCACAGGCGAAAGTGAGCCCCGGTAAGACTGCCCTGGCCTAGGCAAGGGTCAAACTCGCTAGATCGAGCGAGGCTGGCCCTTGCGTAGGCCAAGGTGGCCTCGTGGGGCATCATCTTCCCCTAGTAAGGCCACCCTAGCTTGGGGGAGGACCAGCCTCGTCCGAACTAGCAAGGGGATTCGTCATCGGAGATCGCCCTCTTCTTGTCAAGCCACGCTTATGGTAGGCAACGGCGACCCTCACCTGAGCGAGATCACCCCGCTTGGCCATGACCGGCCACTGGAAGAAGAAGAAGAAGATCGAAAAAATATAAAAATATTTTAATTTTAAAAATTATCCACATTAGTGCTAATTGTGCCACATAGAGTGCCAACATCCATGTCAATAATTTCCGTCCAAAATTAACCAGATTGACTCAATTGGTAAAATGTGAAAGGCTTATGATTCATTAGCAAAATTAAAATGTTAACGATTGAATTGACAAAAGTACAATAGGTTTATGACTGAATTGAATAATTTTTCCATCAATTTGTTTAAAGGAAAACTGTCGTTTGATTTTCCGTGTTTGGATGACAGAAACTTAATCTATCCACGGAAATCATTTTCCATTTGTTCGAAACATTATGCTTAGATTAGAGGAAAACGACTTCCCCTTATGATAAGAAAGAAATCACTTTCCCTAAACTACCAAATAAGTTAAAAGAATAAGCCTTTGTTTCACTGAAAACTTCATGATAAAGAAAAATATATTCCAATGAAATCATTTTCAAGGAAAATAGTCAGTTTTCACTCATTTGGTTGTTTAGGGAAATTGATTTCCTTATTGCAAGAACGGGAAGTCATTTTCCTCCGATCTAAACTTCTTATTTTCAGTCATAGGAAACATTTTCCATAGATAGGTTAGTTTTTCGTCATCCAAATACTAAAAAATCAAAAAATAATATCTGCGGAAATAGTTTTCCTTCAAAGAAACGGACCCTAAAATGGATTAAGGTGTTCATAACTGTGGTTATCTATTGAATAAACCCAGGCCAATATACCTCATTGGATCAACTTTAGTGAAGGTGATGACTACTTGTTGAACGGACTACCTCCTGGTAACTTATCAATGTCTATCTCATCTCTTAATATCCCATGGTAGTCAATTGGAGGACCCAATGTGCCATTATTTACAAATAATTATCGATATCAATGTGATCATACTATCAACCTCTGTAAACAAATTCGGTAGACTTCAGTAGATAGCGAACTCACCAATCTTCAAAGAAGTTATTACCGATTCTCTCAATAACATGTACTAAGCCATATGTGTAGATACTAAGTCGTTATTTAGTAACCCCCTTCTATCCCAACAAAAGAAATTTACCAGTTGGGATTGATAAAAGAAACTTACCAGTATGAATTCGGATCTTGGCTGCCTGAGATAATTTTGGTATGTACATGAAGGTTTGAGGTTGGTAAATGTCTATTCATATCTAGTACGCCATAGTCCTACGCAGGACTTTAAAAGGCCCCGCTAAAAATGAAGGGAGAACCTTTATGGTGAGATTTCTCAACCGAGTCTGGCAGAGTCCGGTCTCGTTGAATCTCCCTAGGGGAATGTAAAAAACATCCTGGGTATTGGCAGCTCCAATGCCAAGAAAAAGATGGTGGGGGGAGGGAGGGTTTCACGCCCATAAGATTAATCCTGAGTAAGACCTTAAAAGGCTCAAGAGGGATAAGGGGAGGGAAATCCTCAGTGGAGGTAGGAAGTTTGTGATTTTTTACTTCTATTGAAGTTAGCTCTATCAAACTCTCTCGTATTTCCTCTTTCCAGGGAAGAAAAAGATTTGGAGGGAATTGGGGCTTCTGAATAGAAAAGCTAGACTCCATGTTAACTTCGGCTGGCTATCGTCGAGTAGGCAGGTATAGTAGTCTCTCACGTTTGAAATGACGGAAAGGAGTCTCGTCTCTTGCGGTCCAACCACTAAAGCAAATCAACCCGCAAGGCTAGTAATCGTACCCCTGGTTGATTCGCGTTATTACCAATTCTCTCAATAACATGTACTAAGCTATATATGTAGATACTAAGTCGTTATTCGGTAAACCCCTTCTATCCCAACGAAAGAAATTTACCGGTTGAGATTGATAAACGAAACTTACCAGTATGGATTGGGATCTTTACTGCCTGAGATAGTAGGTTTCTGTTCGGTAATTTTGGTATGTACCTGAAGGTCTGAGGTTGGTAATTGTCTATTCATATCTAGTACGTCATCAAAATGCATTCAGTTGCTGAGCCGCTTTGATGTAGTACGACTATCCAATTACTCAATAAGCACTTGTCTCTAGCGGCCTACACTACTAACCCCTTGATTTAGGTTGGTAAATATCTAATCACTTGGTATCATTCCTCCATTCGTCGGTGAAATGAGATTTGACCCGTGCCCAATTTACGAATGGAGGCTACTTGAACCTTGTGTATATAGTGAAACTACGTAGCGGAAGTCGAAGAAGCAAATTTTTGTCGTGAAGACAAGGTACTTAGTTACTTCCACCTCTTAGGTACGAGTTCTATGTTAATGCATGCAAGGCCCAGATAATGTCCGAAGCAACGACAAGCAACAAATATCATGCCCGTTTGGCCCAAAAAAAAAAAGAAAAGAAAGATCATTCACGTCTGGCACGACGACATTGATGTTTTAGAGAGAGATGTAAAAGACCAATAAAAGCGGATAGCACTAATTGCTTTGCTTTTCCCCTATTATTGTTTCTCTCGACCCAAGGATAAAAGATGCAGAGCCAGAGTCATAAGAATCAACCAATGAATCAAATGATTGATGATGACTATCTAATTTCATGTTACTGCTGCAGGTTAAAATAAGAGCAGAGCCCGTCCAGTTTAACGCGTTTTCTAGCTGTTCTTCGGAAAGGCTTCCGACTATGCCACCACAACTGTTCAATCCCATAGGGACACAAAGATTCTTTCGGGTTTTTAAGGGATGAAGGATTCTTCACGACACTGGATTCACAATTTTTCGACGCGTGCCGGGGGGAGGGTGTTTTAGGCTCCATTACTCTGGTGCTTGTCGATCTGTCACAAAGACCATCATTATCAAATATAAACGCATATGAATGAAAGCATTAAAAATTGTAGTACAAATAAGCCATAGATTTAGGCTTCCTAGTGGCAATGCCGATAAACAAGAAACTATGACCAGGTCATTTAAAAAAGCATAAAAAGGAACAAACGTTCAAGGACTCTGTACATGGAAAAGGGCAAGTAGAAGCATGACATCAGGAAACCCTAACTGGTCCTCAGATTATCATTCCAGATGATTAACAGAAAAGGGCACAACTTCAAGAAACAGTCAGCATGGATTTCAAACATATTACTCTCGACATTCATGCGTTTTCAAACTATGGTAAAAGACATGGTTGGTTATTATGAAATTTTGACTTTTGCATCTAGAATCCAGAAGTGAACACAAGTGGCAAATGCTTCACCTATGCCGAAAATAAGGAATTATGGCAAGATCAAGGTCACTTACATTTCATGATGCGAGGGCTTTGTTTCTAAGAACTTCCCTGTCTGAGGCTCACAAGCAGGGCAGATGTAGAAGTCTGGTGGAGAACATAATTTTACACAGTCAAAGTGGTACCACTCATCACATTGATCACAGGCAATCATTGGCCTTCGACCATAGGGCTTTTGACATATGCAGTAAAGCATACTGCGAGATCTTAAAAGCTGCATCACCATGCAAAAGATAAATCAGATAAAAATTGAAGCATATGAGAAGATGTATATTCAGAACATTTACCTTTAGTTCCTTCTCAAAACAGACAGGCAAGTTTTCTCCCTGCATGATGACTTCAAAAACCTTATCCAAGCCAAGAGCCCCAGAATCAGCGGCAACCTAACAAAAACAACGATTTACAATCAAATGGCTGTAGCAAGCTCATTGATTTGAAAATATTATTTCCTTTGCCAGGATCTGGACCTTCTTCGCATTCTTAGCCCACTGTAAGCAGATGTCCTTCGTTTCCATCAGTTTTTGCCGGTAGTAGTCCTCAATTGGTATGTTTTCAACAAGTCCCTGCCACACGATTTAATTTTCTATTAAGTAATATATATTGGTGCAAAAGACTTCTCGTTGAGAAAATAAGGTTCTTTTTTTTGCCTGAATCAAGAAAATGAGGTTACATTCAAACATACTGACAAGAAAAGAGAACGAGGAAACACTCCTTTTTTTTTGGTCGGGAAAAACACTTCTACTCTAGATGCTAATTTTCTGGTTCAACAAAGTAAAAGCCTTTCCAAGAGTCATCTATGTACATGGTGTCAACGCCAAAAGGCTGTACATGTAGTTTATAAACACTTTTCCTCCAGTAAAATTGTCAAATACACCACATGAAGGTATTTTCACTCTTTGCCCAGGAGAAAAGCCTGAACCAGTCATGGTTCCTTTCCATCAAATAAACTCATGCTTCAACAGAAAATTAAACTACCAAGTCACCCTTCAAAGACATTATGCTATCCACTTATATTGCACTTGTCATTACTATCACCTGAAATATAAGAGTCACTTTAGTAAGTAAACTCCTCGGGAAAGCAAGTGTACCTCTTTCAGTAAATTCTGTATCTGCTGGACTGTTGGCTTCTCCAAACCCTGAAATAAGTTTCTGGCTCTAACTCTCCATGAATGTATTTCCAATGCAAGGTCCAGGCTGAAATTACCTTCACGATCATGTAAACCAGCCACTTCTATGGCCTGTCAAAACAATATGTTCTGATAAACAATTTCATCGCGAGAACAGCTAGCATAATATACAGCGTCACAATACACCAGGGAAAAAAAAAAAAGAGAACCAGACCAACCAAAAATAGAGTATTACTACTTCTCGATAAAATATGAATTTTCGGTAGTAGAAGATAATATAACAAGTACCTTCATAGCAGTGGCCAGTTTTCCAGCGACGATGCCAAGATCTTCACCCAAAGGAGCAAACACAGAATCTATAATTTCCGTCAAACAAACTTTGCATGCAAGAGCACACTCTAGAAGTTTTTGTAATGGATCTCTTTCTTCAATCCTGATGAAAATCCGTTAAATTGTCAACCCATAACAGTATTTAATCTCGTGCAAGTGTAACATAATTCAAGACAATAATTGTGATTCAGATACATAAGTATCTCCAAAGGGCACATGCAACACCACAAATTATCCATTCATGCCTTACTATTCCATGAGTCAACCATTACTGCAACTAACAACTCGTCTTTCAGCCAAACATTGACAAAGGTACAAGTATAAAAAGGTCCAATTGGGATAAATATTCAATTCAACCAGGAAGTCTGCGTGAAAAATCAAGCAGATTATTACCACACACAAAGATCTTCAACATCTGCAAAAAGTTTGCTCAGTATATCTAACTGGGGACGTTCTCCTTGACACCTCTGTAAGAAGGAAAATAAGACTTGAGAGGTTGAACAAGCTTCAATCAAATGAACATAAGCCATTGAAACCTTACCAAATGACTCTGACTATTTTTAAAATCGAAACCCCTCTCTACAAATTCGCAGAAATTGCATTTGGACATCTGACAAATACTTCTATCCAAAACTGCCCATCCCAGGCAATGCAGATGATAGCTGTCCACAGAAATCAAACTTTGTAAAGCAATATCGGAAAATAGAAATAAGGTAGAAAAGTCTTCTGTGTAGCCGAAAGACCACTATATCTTTATGCACAAGAAGCAAAGGAGGCTGGACCAATGATTGAACCAATAAACGCTATAATTACTTAACCAGAATCTGACATTTAGTCAATGTATAATCTACACAGTTTATCTGTGTGCCTATAAGCTGTAATGGCTCAAGAAATAATATCGCAGACTTAGTAATAAAAGGTGATATTCTTTGTTCCAATCATAAAAAGTACACGTAAAAGTGGAAGAAAATTAGAGAAGTAAAACAGGAACAAACTTCGTCTAATGCTATATCAGGAGACAAATTATCAACCATGACAACGGATCCTCTTGAAAAGGACTAAGGAAAAAGTATAAACTTGTTTCTATATGATCATAGGTATGTGCTTGTTCATTAATGCAAATACCTTACCAGTCCTTGCATGTTGAACAAGTCAGGAATTCATGGCCCTCCAAATCACCAGAGCAGCACATGCATAGATTTTCCATTCTGCAGCCTCTTGATTGGTCATATAAATGCAAAGACCTGTCTAGAGTACTTTTGATCTGGAAACATTAAAAACAAAAGAGGCAGCGATTATTCACCATCTATTATGTAGAGAACAAAGATCTCACATGAGAAGGAAGTTAATTTGCGGGTAAGGGGAGAAAAGCTAGAACCTTCATTATGGCCTCAACAAGGGAAGTTGAATCTCCAATTGATATCCCCACAGCCTCCTTGAAGTGTTGCCTCCAATTGTTAACTTTTTCAACCTCTAACGAGACAATATCCCTTTCAGGACAGTTGAAGGCAGCTGCCATTGCCATCTCCTGATGATAATTACATTTATAATCAGTTCACAAAGATGTATGGAAGTGTGCAACTACTCTCTCAAACTGTGTATTTTACTCCTTTTATTGGGTCAACCTATAGCTTACCATACATTTCCATTGGGTTAACACATGCATGTCATACACCATTATAGTATGAAAATTTGTGGATACAAATATAAATCCCACATATGACAGATCCTTTACTGCATTTTATGTTTTCTTTTTGGTGGCATCTTTCAAAATCTTGCCACGGTCATATATGGTGCCTATATGACAAGAAAAACAAATTTTCTAGCATGTGAAGCCTCTGTAGGAGGAAGAACATCACATAATGAGGTGTGTCTAAGTTGTAATCCTATGCTAGCAGTAAAATAGGGACCAAAACCTTCCGTACATGAAATTGAGTTCTTAACCTTCCTATCGGTGCAATATAGTCCTCAACCTTTTTTGAAAAGGCAATCAAGTACTTCAGTTCTTTAATTCTCCCAATTCTCCTACATGACAACTTCTAAGACCACCATATACGTAATTTTCAAAATTATGCAGGCATATTGCCAAATAGAATTTTCCAAGGACTTGATTGCACCTTCATAATTTGATAGCATCAATTGAATGGCTTAGAACTCATTGCATTCAATAAATAAGGTTTAGGACTTCCAATATACATTTTCAAAGAATATAAGTAACTGTGGCAACCAAAAGAAGCAAGGTTCAGAGCCAACAGTATGCAATCTTATAGTAGGTGTTACCGTACACATTACATCCCATATGTCATCATATTCACGGTTCAAGGAAAAATTACAGTACCCCCTGCATTTACCCCTGCTTCTGTAATTATACGACAAAGACAATTAGCCATGTTGGTCAAAAACTGCTTGTTGAAGAGGTCATACCCACACCACCAGAATTTGAACGTATATTTTTGGCCGAGACAAAAAACTGGCTCCATATTTTGGCCGAAACCAACAGAAATCAAACACAAATAGTCCAAACCAACTCAAAGTCCCCCCCCCTAAAGTTGTTCAAAATTAATGACATACAAGTACAACTAATGGATGAATAAGATAGCTTTTACTTGTAAAAATCTCCATTATTCTTTTTCTTTGGATCAAACTGAATCACCTGTTGGCTAAACTAGAAGCTTACTTTGAGCTCTTTTTAAAGAATGGACAGAAGTTTTCATAACTTCTTGGAACAGATTACTTGCATGATGAGCGCTTTTTATTTCTTTTGGCCTATCGTCATAATTTGCCAATTTTGAAGGTGTTGTAAAGGATAGTTAGCATTCCACCCATGTATTTGGCATCCTGGTGGCAGCTCATTAGCCACTAAGGCTGCACATGACAACTTGCCAAACAGTGTTTGATTCTGTTTTTTTGTTCTCAAAATCAATTTGAGTTTGTTTAATTTTTTGATTCTGGGCATAATTTTGTCAAAAATTGTTCCCAGAATCAATTTTGGAGCAGAATCAAGAATAAAAAAAAAGTAGCTTCTTGATTCTAGGAACAATTTTGAGAATCAATTTTTTTTCTTTTTCCTTTTCTTGGTTTTTAATATAGCTTCTAATGTCCAGCTTGAGGACCGCCCTCGCCGAATTTGATGAGAATAAAATATTTTAATAAAAAATATTTTACCGGCCATGGCCAAAAAAATAAAAATATATTTTTAATAAAAAATATATTTTACCTGTCATGACCGGTGACTAGGCCATGGTAAAAAAAGAAAAAATATATTTTTTTTAATAAAAATATTTTAATAACAAAAATATTTTACCGGCCATGACAAAAAAAAATAAAAATGCATATTTTTAATAAAAAATATTATTAATAAAAAAAATATTTTACAAGCCATGGCCAGCGATTAGGCCATGGCAAAAATATATATAATAAAAATATTTTAATAAAAAAATATTTTACCAGCCATGGCCGACAACCAGGCCATGGCCAAAAAAAATTAAAATATATATTTATAATAAAAATATTATTAATAAAAAAAATATTTTACCGGCCATGGCCAAAAAAAAGAAGAAATACTTTTAATAAAAAAATTATTAATAAAAAAAATATTTTACCGGTCATGGCCGACGGGCAGGCCATGGCCAAGGAGGAAAAGAAAAAAAAGAAAAAAAAAGAAAGAAATATTAAAATATTTAAAAATATTATTAATAAAAAGAAATTTTGTGACGTTATTAAACACATTTCTGTTCTTTTTTCAGTCCAGGGATGAAATTTTGAGCCGTTAACAAATGCCTTAAAATGCTCAGAATCAATTCCGAGCACAGAATCAAAAGAATCATTTCGGAGCAGAATCTGTTCCCGAGCATAGAATCGTTGTCACGCGCAGCCTAAGTCTTACTTGATTTTCTTAAGTATTATTTAACTTCCAGGTTGTACAGTTGTACTCACATGAACCCAACTAACCATCGATAATTAATTGCTCTTGGAACATAATGGAAACCTTATTTCACAGCACGGATGGATCCCTGAGCACAGAAATAGACATACCTTAAGCTGCAATAGTTGAGACCATGAACGTTGACCAATTTCCAAACTTAAAAATTGATCTACTTTTTCCTGCCACAACCTACATTTCGAATTCCAAGTTTTTTTTAAGAATAAACATATGAAGCATATCATCACAATGAACATGAGTATACAGATGCAAATGAATTGTCAACATAAGGCTGTTACCAGATAAAAATATTCCATTAACTCATAATAAGACAATTGTATACATATGCAGTCAAATCCAAAAACTGTAAACTTGGATATAGAATAAGGGAAATAATATTTTCACAACTAAAAAATCTTCTGCCACAACCATTTCAAATTGAACCACTTGCATGGACAAAGTTATCCTCAAAAGCTCATAAAGATTCTTGAAAAATAACAAAAAAATCATCCAAAGAGAGTACATAATCAAAGAAACTGGACTTACCCTTTTTATTTCTATTAATTCCTAAAATGTAACCCTACTTTTCTTTTTCCTTCAACTCTTTACATTTGTTATTAAAATTTTGTTTTCTTTTGTTCATTTTATTCGTTGTTCAATCCATTGTAGAGGTTAAGAAGGTCATCTCTTTTTGTTCATTGTTTAATTTGTATTAAAAAATTGACTTAAAAGAAACTTTCGAATGATAAATTAATAAGTCAAAACTCATGAACTTGTCGCTTATCAATTTTCTCAAAGAAAATGAGTTTCAAATCAAGTGGATGGCTTAATAGAACTATTCTCGTTATTATTCTCAATTAAATGAATCTTCTGTATAATACAAGCTATATTTGAAATAAGTGAAATTTCAAAAGCCGAAAAAGATTAAATATAGCGTAAATATACTATGCTTCTAAAAAGTTACAATTTCTCATAAGATAATAGACTTCAAAACCAAAAGAAAAGCTACATAAAACAAATAAATCATATTTAACAAAAACTAATTTAATTTTTGCAATCTCAAAGTTAGAGCATTTATTTATGTCGATGTTGCTATCTCAAGTAAGGAAAGAATGTTATAATCTTCAATCTAATTTAAATTGTGAAAATGAAAATATACTCCAAACATTAAACTTATATGAAATAAGATGCATCTATCTAGAATTTTTTACAAACAATTTTATTGTCTCTAAGACTAAGTGAATGTCTTTATCAGGTGCAATTATTCACTTGATTAAACAAACTATACTTTGAAGAAATAATTTTTCAGTAATATGGAAAATGACAGCAAATCTAGCTCTTTTGCTACAAAAAAAAGTTCAAACTTCTTTCATTATTTACTCTATTTGACAGCACTTATCCTTGCCTTCCCACTTTGAACTTGCACTTAGATTGTGAATGATTGTTGACAGCAAATTAGTCCAATCAAATTATGTAGTTTGAAATAGTTGCGGAAGGAGACATTTTGGTTGTGAAAACATCATTTGCCTAAGATAACTCCCAAATTTTTTGCACCTCAGAAAGGAAGCTGGATTTTATGCTCTAAGGATTATGTCAGTTAAATTCAATTCTCAAAATTTTATGAAATAAATTGCAAGTCTGTATCCCGATATATACCATGATCCAGGATCTTTGCCCCCGTGATCACACATTACACAAGACATAAAACTGAAGCTACGCTTAGATAAGCCATAAGAAAAAATGGAAAAGAATACAAAAAGCCTTTGAAGCTTGTCTCTAATGGCATTAACTCTCATACGCAAAATTTTGCACCCTATTTAGTACAGAACTAGTCCAATTAGGCACCACGTACTTTTCATAAATTCTTCTAATAACCCTCTAAAACTATTCTAAAGGTTGCTATACCTCCTTGCAACTGTGTGGCCCTCAAGAGTCTGACCGACGAATCTCTTCGGCTAAAAGAAATTATAGTCAGCTTGTAATCTAAGTGTTAAGACAGATTGAAAAATGAAAAGCAAGGATAATGCTTTTTCTACTGTTTCCTTATTAAAATCAATTCTAGCTTTAGCTTTGGCTAAAATAAAAAAATTAAAAAAACACTTCCCGATATAGGCTAATGCAGAAACAATGTCCTGCTTACTTCAATTTTCTCGATCTGCTTTGCATTAAGATTCAAGCACTGTGTTTGATAAACTTGAAAACAGTGCAACCTTTGTTCGCTTAATCATAATTACAATTTCCAGTTTCATATCTTCAGCCATAATTTTGAATCCCTAGGCATGCTAGTGATAAACTGCCACCTGGTACAACAAGAATTACTGATGTTAATGTGCACAGTGTGCTGTTGCTTGTATCTGTGCAATAGCTAATGTCAATACATGCTACTGCTTGTACCTGTGAAGTCACTGATGTCTATACGTGCTATTGCTTGTGTATATGAAGCCATGCTAATGTTAATGTGCACCATGGGTTGTGGATATGCAAGTCCTGTTTTTTTTCCTATATCATGGAATAAGAAGACTCACCTATGATCTTGAATTGTTTGTGCAAGTTGACTAGCCAACGCCGGAAATGAAACAGGGATCATCTGCAAACAGATTGTAGATATGAAGTGTTCGCATACCTATGTTTGAGATCTTTAAATCAGAAGCAAGCGCACTGCTGACCACAATATACCTGACATTCAGCAAGAGTTTCTTCAGCATCACTTAAACCGTACTTTTCATAGTTGGATGGAGCATGAATCACTTTTGATGCTTTCTTCATCCACTTCACCGCATCAATTAGCATGCCCAAGAAAGCACCAGATGGACATGTAACTTGAATTTGCTCCTCAAACTCCATCAATCTCTCAATTTCCTACAAAATTGTCATGGCAAGTCATCCAGCATCGTTATACAAAATATTTTTAAATTCAAATAGCAAGCAAGTGAAGATCATAACAAGCAAAAGCACAATCCAATCTCTGCATCATGTCTCTTTTCGTATCCAAGCTCCAGCAAGAAGATCTCAGAGCATCTGATCACAATTTTTATGTAATCGTATAAAAGGTGACACTATCATCATTGATGAGGGAGTGACACTACTATCATTTAATGAGGGAAGAGTTGTGCAACCAGAAATAGAGAGACTGGGTGTGAGATCTCTGGAACTTCTCAACAAAGGCCTCCTCACTAAGAGAACGGTAGTTCACTTTAGAAAAGGAAAAAGTCCAGAGATCAACAATAGCAGCAAAATTTAGCAGCTAACAGAATGTTTGGACAACTCTTTGAGGAAAATTAGGTATTCGAACTAGCCCTCAAGTTAAATAGCCCAAGGATAGAACATTTTATATCTGACCATGAGATTGGTCATGGGAATGGGCCTACTGAAAGACAAGCAATGGGTCAATTAATCCCTTATGACAATTTTGCCTGGTATGTTTCATTTGGCACAGAATAAAGATGTTTCTTGTGAGGGAAGGTTTATAGGATTCAGAAGGTTTTTACAGATATGCGGAAAAGTTGGCGTTGCAAAACTTCGATGACTTCCATGCCTTGCTCTAAAAGTTTCTATTATTCTTGAAGAACAGAGATAAAGCTGTGCCCCTTCAAAGAAGAGATGGAGCTCTTTCTGCAAATTTTGCTAATACGGGCCCACATAAATAGCCAAAAGTCTGGGTGCTAGCACTTCCATGGAAAATCTGTCAAAAATCTTTAGCAACGATAATGAGTGGATTTTTCTGCCTAAAAAATGTACTTCGGACTACTTGTAGACCAACAAAATAGAATTAAGTGCTGGCTAGTGGTTGTTTTCTCTGCAAAAGGGACATTGAGACAGTAGATAGATCCTTCTAGATCTCCAAAAAACTCTTGGGACCCAGACACAGCTCTTGCACTTCAAGGCTTCAATTGGATACTGGCTGTTGGCCAGATTTAAAGATTTTATGCATCTTAACTTCATCAAACTACCAATTTAAGACAGCTAAACATTCCCAACTTCATAAGATAAAAGCAATTTGATATAAGAATAAAAGCTATTGAACTCGTGAGAACCAAAAACAGGTGAGCAAATCCGATGAAGTGCAGCTTACTATTCCTAACTCCATGAAAAATAAGTTATTAATCATGAAAACCTGTGACCAAAATAATAGCAGGCTAAAACAAGGTTCCAATGATAAAATCACTTGATCTGATTTCGTGAATGGATTTAACTAAAAAAAGAGACTAATCACCTCAACGGATGGGGATATGGAGCTAAACTGGAGGACCTTAATGCACCACCGCAATGCCGAGTGTGCATTTTGAAGTTTTTTTGTTTCACTGAAGTCAAAACCAAGAGAGAGCCCATCTTTGATCGTGGCATCCAGCGAAAGTAGCAGGCCTTCAATTTTTGATGTTAAACTATCCCGCATTCCATCATCAACATTTCTAAAATCAAACAGGTAGTCTGCATGTTGCAGCAAGGAGCAAGCTTCGTGCTCCCATCGGAAGCAATTGTCCAACATTGTCTCCAGTGTTCTTTTCTCTTCCAGGGATATCTTAAGTAGTTTGGATTCCGAAACTAACTCCTGCAAGATGTAGGTCATCTTCTCAGTTCTACAGAATCAATGCACACAAAAATGGTTCCGAATTTATCGAACTAAGTGTTAGCAAGAACCTTTAATTTATCGACTTCAAGCAACAAACTTGAAGAACCTCTATTCATGTGAGCAGACCCCAAAAATGGTTCCGAATTCTTCAACCAAGACTTAGACACTGTGATTGTCGAGATGATCTGAGGTAGAGAAGGTAAAATCGCACGAATGTCCTCCGAACTCCTGGCATAAAAAAGTCAAAAATCACTTTCAACAAAAGTTATTGGTAGTGCCTTATATGTATTTATATTAATATCCTGTGTCCATTCCCACCATCCAGTCTCACAAATGGGTCCACATGATGTGCGCGCATGAGAGAGAGAGAGAGAGAGAGAGAGACCTCAAAATTTCCTCATATTCAGGCAGCTGAGCCTCACGAGCTAGAATCTGCACTGCACTTTCTTCCCAAAGTGTAGCAGCATCAACAATCCCAGAAATATATACAAACAAGTTTTCGCCTGCAATCTGTAGTCTGGCAACATAGAGTCCAACTGAACTTTAAAACGGGTTGAAGTAGTGCATATCAACTAGTTTTGACATTAAAATTTGAGAATCACGACCAAGAATACATTTACCCGACAGCTTCAATCATGAGTTGCTGAAGAAAGTTCAAGGTCATCTTATCTGAACGGGCCTGAAAGATATTCAGGATTAAAGGCATTCAACATTCAAAGGATTGATAAAGAACCTTAAAAAAACCCATTCAGGATGAAATACTATCAGCTATAGTAGAAAATACTGGAGGATAGAATAGAAGAACAGAGAGCAGCAAAACATTTGGCGAAGCAGCAGAGTTCGTTACATTACCTGTAGAGCCTTTGCCCTGCAACAAGCCTTCTTCAACTCAAGCTCAATAAGAGGCAATTCTCTAACTGAAAACGGAAACAAACACGCAGGAACATGATGTATTAAGCATATTGTCATGACAACAGCAGTAAAGGTAACTTCACTCTCAACCCAAGCAAGCAAAACTGAAAGGAGATTCAGACCTCGAATTTTCAGAGACGCTGCATCTCTTAGTATGTTGGTCAACTCTTCTACAACATTGTCTTGATCAACTCTTTCATGAATGTTCACCTGGACACTATTTAAGCGGGATATCCAAGAACTAGCTTGCATATGATATTGCCTTAGAAGCTCGAACTCTGGGAAATTGACAGTGAAACTGTCCATTTCTTGAAGAATCGATTCAATATCCTGTTGGAGTCAGGATTTTCCGAAATTAAGAGATCCAGATATATAGAAAGTCCAATTCCATTCAGCACAGAGAAACAGAAGACAATTAAATGCCAGAGCACTGCTGAGCTAACCTCTAAACATATGGGACCTTTCAGAATTTTAGCACATCGATCTCGGTACGCCTCTGTTTTTTCTAATAACTCCAGTAGCATTTCAGTCTCCGGAAGCAATACTTGAAGTTCCATAATCTATCCAAAAGAACAGGGTTAAAGCATGAATCAAAAGGGTCTGTAGTTCAAAGCAGAAAAGTAGTTATGATTTGTGACCTAAGAAGAGTGAGAATTACCTCTGATTTCAGCTTATATAGGGATTCAATCTCAATTGCAGCAGTGCATTTCTCCGAGAGGCAGATTCGAACACGATTAATCCACTCCTAAAGAAATAAATTTTTCTTAAACGGGTAAGTCAGGAACTAGCAACTCCAACCAACTTATGAAAACTTTCTGCAGCAAAGGAGTGCCAGATACAGAACACAGTATGAACTAGATAGAAAATCTAATTTTAATCCGTATTAGCATGATTGTGGTAATTCTATTTATCAGATAATTAGAGAGATAAAAGGAATAATCCCATGGAAACATTGTAAGCATAGTCACGAATAAAATTGAAAATTCAAGGAAACCACATTCTCAATCATTCTCAATCAATGCATGCCAAATTAAAAGCGTCTGCCAGAAAGACAGATATACACCAGACCAAAAACAAAATGTCCTCAGTTAATCGCTGTCACCAGCATAACGATCGAAGTCAAGTGATCATCCACTGGACGTGATAAATCAAGTGTACCATGTAGAGCAACTTTACCCAGTCATGGGCATCAAACTGCAGAGTGCTCACTCACAAACTGACAAAACCAAATTCAGCTTCAACCACATGGGTGGAAAAAAAAGAACAAAACTTAATAGTTGTTAATCGGAGAACCACGCAAAAACCAGATTAACAGGAATGGCTTTTTAATCTAGACAAACCAGCAAGGGTAAAAAAGAACCATAGAACAAGAAGCAGATGCGGCTTCTAGACAAGTAGAGACCAACCTATGACATTTTTTTTTTTTTTGGTAAAGAACCTATGACATTTTTGTTACCAAGGAAGAGAAAGAATTTAGATAGCCCTTACCAAAATAAAAAAAAAGAATTTAGATAGCTGTAGGTATATGGCTTAATGTATCTTGACCCACAAAACCAATCCTGATAGAGAATTACCTTCATCGAAGAAATTTTCTGCGCCAGTTTCTCATTTCCTTTGACAAGGATTCCTAAGCGACAGCTTCTATCATAAAGGTTTTCCAACTCCAATATCTGGAACAAAAGTTCATAAATAATGACAATATAAATTATGCAAAGAAAAGTGGATAAAATGAACTCCATGTCACTATTGACAACTGAAAGACAATTTCATTTAACTGTTATCACAATAAAAAAATCATATAAATTCGTGTTATATACTTTTGAAGACGACGAAAGAGTAGATTCAATCTCTCCGGCCAACTTCTTTGCCTCTTCAGCATACTCCTGTACAGATTTTGAGCAAATTACCGTAAGCCACTCAACTAGACAGAGTGCAGGTACATCAAATGCTACAACTTCACAAGCTTCTTCAGAACCTTCAATTTAAGATGTCCAGGCTCGTTACAGGGCATGGTATCAAAACTCAACAATTCAGTGACATATTCTATATCTGCCCTCTTCACAGCATTACTAGAGCCCAAAGAATGTTTTTCAATTTTTGCGAGACAACTTCTTACACCTTCTGCCCACCTCTGCGCTTCGACTAACTTCTTTGCCATGGTACGTACCTGGATTTGATTGAAGCACACATTCATATATCATCGAATCATATGCATATAATCTGAGAGGAATTTCAGGTAGCTAAAAGGCTTTGAACTAACAGGATCCATTTCAGAACCAGCCCAAAGAAATTGTTCGGCTTCTTTCAACAGTTTTCGATAAATATCCTTAGAGAAAGGACTTTTAAGAGCACTGGTTGACTGCAACAGCCATTGTGCTGCGAGATCAGTCAAAGAAGCATGGCCACCTTTTACCTACAAGAACATATAATCCAGAAGAACATTCTCCCTTACTGAAGAACAAAAATGGCAAGCTAAAATAACAATCTTGACAAGGACAATCAACTCCAGCACAATATTAAAGAACAATAGGAGCTTAGCACAGATTCTAAACATCACTAAACACCACTGAATTTCACTCTGTTCTTCATTGACATTTATTCCAGAACCAAAAAATCATGCAATGACCTCCGTAGAATATAATTTTTTTAGAATGTACATAACTTGCCAGTCGACCACTAAAAACATCGGCAACTAAGAGCAAAGCAATAAAACCAAATTCAGCTCGACTCTTCCATAAAACAAAGATCATAAAGTACTAAGTATGTATATAAATGAGATGATCCACTTTGCTTAAGATTGACACCTCATCCAGTCATAAATATATAGAATGAACGCCAAGACTGAAGTCGGTTTAATTGCTGCAATTTGTTTTCTTCATGCTTGTTGATACCTCATTCAGTCTCATTGTTAATGACTTAGCAAGTCTTGTATCTGACATTACCTTTTTCGCTAAAGCACTTGTTTCACTGGAGCAAGATCTTTGCTGAAGCACCTTACTCCTTTGAGTCTCCTTACCATTGTATTTATCGACAGTGAGCAGCAAGTCACTGAACTCTGCTAATGTATGACGGTAAAGGAGGCGATGTTTGCTGGGTTTGCATTCACAGATGTGTTGCCAGTGCTGCACAAAAGGGGTCTGATGATGAGGTCAAGAATCACCAACTCTGGCTTTAGCCCCAAAAATGATGATGAAGAAGAAACACGTCATATAATTGGGTGATTCATTTCTTTGAATATGAGCCCAACCAAAGAAGATGTTATTTATGATGCCATGTCAGATCAAAGAGAGGAAAGTAGAAGGTTTTTTTTTTGGTCGGATTGGAAAGTATAAGTCACCAGCAATAATATGACAAATCAAAAAATTAGAACCAGAACCATTAATGTAATCAAACTTTTCTTTACAAATTCAATCCTATCATACGATTTTTAAAATTATGACTATAAAGATGTATTTCGTCATGACAGAGCCCTTCTACAAGGGCCTCATCTTCATGAATGATTTCACTCATTGAGCCCACGTAAGTGCCATACTCTAAGTTGCATAAGTTCAAGATCCTCCTTTAGGGGCGAATGTTTATGACATTGCAGTATTGCACATGTACTAGGCTTTTATTTTCACTACCAATTTACTAAATTGATTGACTCTGACCAAAAAAACTACATAAATAAATTGACAGGATAATAAACCAGACTACAGTTTCCACATACCTCAAGACAAACAAAGGCAGATGGCCTACAATCACAAACAACTGCAGAAAGATAAAGATATTGCTGACATATAATGCACATAGGATCCTGCAAAAAAACCAAAACAAATTCATCAACTTGCATCATATTGACAAAGTCATCAAAAAGCAAGAGTTAAACATGAAAGGCCGAGTACCTCCTCAGTCCCCACACATTCAGGACGCATCCGTGGTGGCATTGGAGATGATTTTTCAATGCCATTTTTCCAGAGTCGCTCCCTCCAACCTTTCTCTTCTGTATAAATTCTAAGTAATTCTTTCCTCAGAAAAGGTGACGCTTTTCTATCATAATTACTCTGCACATTGCACAAAAAGGTAACCAGGGACATTTCTATAGTATGGAAGGACCTCCAAGCGGGCAAAACTTGACTTTGAAAAACAACTATCATCATAAGGAAACAGCAATTATTAATCCTTCCAATCAAATCAATGAAAGAGGCAAACACAGAAATGATGATGATCATGAGTCCATCACAAAATACCAAAAACAAAGAAAATATTCCAAGGTAAAGAAAGTCAAACGCACAACAGGCAAGAGCATTGAGCCATGGCTCTTCGATAGAATAGCCCACAATTTTGATACTTGTAGTTATAATCCAGAACCAATTAAACCATGAAGAAATGGCCTAAAAGCAAACAACATAAATATATAAATGACAACTAAAAATTACGCCCAATAATTTCATCACAGATAATCCAGAAGCACAAATGAGTATTGACATTTACATTGAAACATCAAATGGGTAAGTACTTTGCTGAAGCCTAGACATATCGCAATTTAGATTAATCCAATCTTTGCTCAAGCTACATATCACTCCTAAAGACCAGAAATTGCCGAATCAACTGCTCCTCCAGAACATCTGGTAATACCACTTAGGGCGGATAGACCGTCCACCCAGTGCCAGTACCCAATTCTACTAAGGCTGGGCTTAATAGGAGCAAGAGACTTGGCGGGAACAACATAGAGGGAGAGGGAGAGAGAGAAGGAGAGGGAGAGGAAGAGGGAGGGAGGGAGATGGTGGCCGAGCACAGGCTGCTGGAGCTTAACATCCTCACTATTTAGCAACTCTATAGTAAGACAACTCTCGTCTTGTTTTCTAACTAGAATGAGGTCCATTGAGGATGGGACAACAAATAGACCCATCAAGTCCAACGCTTCAAACTATATGGAGTCATTCACAGTCCTCATGAAATCTGTAAACTAAGAGAATGTGGAAACAGAGCTGCTGTACAAAGAAGGAGAAGGAAAGATAGGACTCCTTTTAGGCATCAATCTTGTGCTCCTATTGTTGAATGCCAAATAGTCAAAGAGAAGAGCTATCATTCAACTATTTGAAATCTCCTTCATCTTTGCACAGGACCGATTCCAGAAGTGGAAGTGCTATTATCATCACCCAATATCAAGACAAGATTCTTATTCAAAAGCAAAGTGCAATCCCTCCACAAAACTGGTTTGTCCACAGAAGCGTGAAGTATGAGGCATTAGGCATCACCATTGCCCCCACAAATGTATGGTGGCAGTCATAACCACAGATAAACTAAGAAAGCATCATTCATAATTTGTTCAACGGCAAGTACAAAGAATTTCCAATTGAGTAAATTACTGACTGTCTGACTACATTGATCTCACATCTTTTGTAAAGCAGTCACCCGCTTTATATCACTGACCTCCATACACAACAAAAAGAATAACATTAAAATGTTATGTCAGCATGACATATTCTAGTTCATTAGATCTGCCATAAACTGTAACCGACAGGCGTTACTTTAGGACAGAAACGTAGCAAGAAGTTTACAGGACAACTTGGGATCTCAAAGGAGATATTGTAACCCACTTGCGGGAAGTCCAATTTTTGGGCTTCTCCCTGGAAACTGAATGGTGAAGGATGGGGAATCCTAAAGAGTATTCTCAAGGGAGATTTTAAATTACTCATGTGACAGATGGCTTCAAGTTTGAATACCTTGGCAACAACACAAAGAAGCTCCTCGTGAGACAAGACAGCAGGTTTCCGATAGAGTCGATACAGCTCAGAACTGTATCCACCATGCGGAATCCAGTCAGCAGGAGCAAAATTTACAGCCTCGGCACAATTTAGACCTGAAAGTATAAACGAATAAAATTATCCTGCACGTGCATACACGTTGCACTTGTTCAACATTCATCTAGTCATCACAAATGTACCATACCAAAATTGAAACCACCATGGAATGATCTAGGGAAGGTGATTACAAAGTTGCCAGGCTCCTGAACCAAGAAAGAAAGCGCAAGTTCAATATACATTTTCTTTCTGATCACAGCATGAGTCCAGCAGATGTGACCAAAAAAGAAGTAAAACAGAATCTTTTCAAAAAATTATCATATCTAAGCCACATATAAAAGCACATGCGGTTGACAGCTTATCCATGGAATGCTCTGGTGCCACTTTCAAGATGCTTCAGCCATCCAGCCCACAATATATGAGTACATGGTACGCTAAACCTATGAAGTCACCATTTTAAAAGTTCGAGCGCTCATCCAGTATCACATGGTAACAACCTATTCAACTTGAAATCTCTCCTCAAAAGCAGGATACAAGAAATCACTAGCTGATTCTTTTTTTCTAGATTTGCTTTGTGTGCTCTTCAATTGGAATAAAAACACGCCTGTTTAGTACTCAAGAAGGACAGAAACACAAAGAGCTTTTGTCTCAGAATATTGTACCTGGAGAATACTGTAAACTGGAACGCCATTTTCTTGCAGCACGGAGGGATTCAGCATTGTAACAAGCTGAAAGAGAAGGTCAGGTTGAGCATCAAAGAGGTCAGGAAGAGTCTCTCTCATCACCTGTTGGAGAAGAAGAGTTCCCTTAAAATTATACAAGAAATGAAGGTGGATAGAGGCATATGCATTGCAAGTTAGTAGTAGAACTAGATTCTGAAACAGAATGATCAAGGCTGGAGAAGACCAAAAAGCATCTACAAGGGCTGATGGAAAAATGGAAAAAAAAGTTTTCATCTGAAGTTTGTTGATAAGAAGGTTACCTTCTCAAAAGCACGGGATTCACTACCAGGAACGCTGTACCAACATTTTGGCTCTCCCCTTAAAGACAAGAGGAGAAGTGTTAACATACATTTGGTAACAACCGACACAAATTAATTATCTAACTAACGTTGGAAACGACCTTCCAAGCTAAGAACCATTGGACAAGTAAAATTCCACAACACCCCAAAACATGTTTGGACCCAATCCTAGTACATAATAGGGGTAATTACACAAATGATCCCTGAACTTTGGCCCAATGTGCAATGCGGTCCTTGAACATTTTATTTATTCAATATGGTCCCTCAATTTTAGCTCAATGTGCGATGTAGTCCCTGAACTTTCAATTTGTTCAATGTGGTTCCTAGACTTTTGGTATATGTTCAACTTAGTCCCTGAATTACATGAAAATGTTCAATGTTGTCCTTCCATTAATTCAAGTTCAGTGACAACATTGAACATTTTCATATAGTTTAGATACTAAATTAAATATGTATCAACAGTCCAGGGACCACATTGAACAAGCTGAAAATTCAGGGACCACATTATACATTTGGCAACTATACAAGATCACATTGAACAAATTAACAGTTCAGAGACCACATTGCACATTGGGCCAAAGTTTAAGGACTATTTGTGTCATTTTCCTACATAATACGATGACAACAAACAAATAGAATGTTCTCAAAGATTCAAGTAATGTGGGACAAAAATTGTGCATATCCAAGACATAAAATGGAAAGAACATGCAAAGTAAGTCTAAATCAGAACATGAAATTTGAACAGCCTCCAAATCTTCAAAAGCTTCGGAAAACACCTCTATAACTAATTGTCAAAGAGATATGCTGTTTCAAAATGCTTCAGACTACCCAAGGAAAACAGGCTGAAGCTCCTCAGCCATTTTTACATTGAACAGCATAAAGCTAATCAATTTAGATCCAAAATATGGGCAGGCATCAATTAGTAATCAAATATCTATCTTTGGCATCTTAATCTAATTGGATATTATGATGGTTGCTCTCCATGTAAAGAACTATTGGCAAAGACCACTTATATTAACAAAATCTGAAGAAAAACTTGACTCCACAACTATATTAACGATACTTCCAAATTTAAAAGGGCGCTCACCATTTGACAGCTGCTACTTCTACCGGCGTGTCATATATTTCCAGGGGAACCTTTGTTTCTTGATAGACAACTTTATCTAAATATGCTATGGTTCTACCAATTCGGTTCAATAGAATACAACTAATAGTGAAAAAAGAATCACCAGGGGCGGCAGTCCAGATTTTTCCAACCCCTAACCTCAAAGCCTGTGTTTAAAAACACACATCAAAGTTTGAATCTAATGTGCGTTGATCAAATCATGCGAGGCTCACTTACTTCGTTGATATTATAGATGCAAACTAAGGCTACTACAATTGCTCAAAAATTTCTCAGTCAGAATGTGTCAGAATGCTACCCCATGGGTCCCAGATAAATAAATGTTTTAGTGGATCCATATATTTCAACCCTAAATTTTCTACGGTCGATTAATACTCACCAATAACATCAAGAAACAACGTCATATAATCACATGGAAATTATTGTCAAAAAAAAACTAATTCCAATATTCACTAGTTTTTAACTGACCGATTTATTTATTGCTGTGCAGGGCAATAAACTCAGAATACCGAACAAAAGCTCCACTAATTTCTAAAATTAGGTTCAACACTCAACATAAAGAACATATATTTCAATATCGCATCACTGATTTTTTTTCAAAAGACAGGCAATTCTCTCCTGGCCAACTTAAATAAAGAAAAATCAAAGGGTAAACCCTCATAAAAGAGGGCTGTGCAGTAAGAGCATAATGCATAATAGACGATACTAATATAGATAGTTAAGCCAAACCAACGCTGAAAAACAAAAGAAAATTCCGGTTAGAAAGGCCTTTTTCGTTGCATGATATCTTAGGATTTTGCTTTAAGATAGCGACTGAACTCATCTTCCACAGACTTTCAAAAAGTTCAGAAATTCACTAAGTCAAACAAGTTTCGATCTACCATCAGTTGTTAAGGCCTAAATCTTCTCATACCAGAAATGCTCAGAGTACACTGTAACCTCAGGTAAAGATGGCATATGGGCCGGGCCGGGCACGGCACGGCACAGCCCACCCACCCCCCCCCCCCCAGTGAAAGGGAGGGGGGTTGTGTGTGTCCTCACCAGAGCCCTGCACAGGCATGCAGCCCGTTCTGGGCTGCGCTGGCCCAGTACATGGACACTAATGGGCCAGCCTGACCGAAAACTCTTTTTTAGTTTTTTTTGCAAACGTTTTGGGCCCGCCGGCCAACAGTAGCCGAAGGCCCCACAAAGAAGAATTCACAGGCCACTGTGGCCTTGAGGGTGGAAGAAGAGTGTTCAGCACAATGGACCCAAACCACTACCACCCCCCCCCCAAACTAAAACAACAAAACCCCAACCACACAAACACAATAAGACACATGGAAGAGAGAAAGCGCAATTTGGTTGTGCTGCTTTAACATGATGAAGTGTAGATAAGGGTGACCCATAAAATTTTACCTAAATTTGATTATCAAATTCCCAGTAGAGCTTTCAGTATAACAATTAAAATAACTTTTAGTTACTCTTCTACGCATCATTTGGGTTTAAGTCGGTTTAAGGTATTGTGCTATTTTAGGCCAAAATAAGGAGTCCCATAAATAATGATTTTAACAGAATATGGACACTAAAATAGACAAAGGGGTATTGCCAACCAATTCCATAAGTGCAAGGGCTATCCTACCAAATACTACCAGAATCGAAGTGCAAAGGGCCACTCCATCATCAAAAGTACAGCGCGTCAAGCACAGAACCCAAAGACTAAACCGGCATGAAAAAATTCAACAAGCCCTATTCGAGCTCATTCCAAAAAAAAATTAAGCAGGTTCAGCTAGGCCAAGTTCAACTTTCCAGACTCTAAGCTTTCTTTAACACCTCTACCCAGCAGTCCAACTAACAATAACTCTGATAAAGATTCTAGTGCTACAGATCCAATGCCACATCCTCAATTGTGTAGTTAAATCACAATCCATGCACCAACAACCTCGAGAGAAAGTGGAAAACAAATTATTCATCCCATTTTCATCACATGGGATGTAAAGTTGGACAGTTGAATTAGATAGAGTCCTTTCCAAAAAAAATCATGCCGCCAAATGCAGCAGGACATGATATGAAACTCCCTGGTTTGATCAAAGGTTTTAGCCTTTTCCTTTTACAAGCTCAGTCAATTGATGCTCTTAATTCTCCTAAGTCCATGGAATTGAACTGCAGAGTGGTTAATCTGATTATAAATCAACGGAGAACATCGAGGGACCGGAAATCTCTTCTATGTTAACAAACCATGAAAAAACACTATTGCATTTATAGAAGAATCACGCACCTAAATAATGATTCTTGCTTATGTTAATCATACATGTACCCAAAGTCCATTTTTGTTTTGACTCATAATTACCAAGATTCGAAGTCATGAGCACCAACTAATGTTACTAATCCAACATAAATCAACATCGACAGTGTATTGTGCCTCTTCTCGACGGAATAGACAAGCACGGGTGTCCACCATGGGAAGGGTTGGAGGTAGCCAATAAAACAACATAACTAAAAGATATTGCTTCACCAAGACAAGACGCATACCAATGGAGATAGTTCATTGAGTAAAAGCAGTGATCTTCAAAATGCCAGCAAAAGGATGAGAACAGCATGCCAACATACAGCCAGGGCACCATTACACCAGCAATGCTATTACGAACAGCATGAAGCATAGAGCCTTTCAACTTGGGCAAGTTATTAAGATTCCATGGGCTAGCACGATATTCATCCCATACCTTGGACTCAACTGAATCAGGTCTCTCGTCATTTACACGTGGGAAGCCACTCCCATATACAGAAGTGTCCAAATCACTACCGTACATCACCTCAACCTTACCCACTGATCCCTCTACAATTTCCCAGAACTTTTTCTCCACTTGAACCCTTGAAACAGAGCCAGACCCAAACCACTTCTTCTTGGCCCGATCGGCAATGCGCTTGAAATCTTCCATAGAAAATTTCTTCCCCGGAACAAAACCAAAATTATCTTCATTAGAACTCGAGCAGTCCAAGCAATACCAGTTCCCTGGTGGAACCTGCTCCAATGGCGGGGAAAGACAGTAAATGTGCCAACCCTTATTGCATCTATCGCATAAAAGCATCACTTCTCCATGCAAACCACTATCGCACTGTTCACAAATCTGATCATACCGTTCCTCCGCCACCTCATCCTTCATCTGACGAAGCTGAACCTTCCCAGCACCTTCATTCCTCCGCCTCCTTTTTGAACTCGAGCACTCCGGCCCATTGTCACTCTTTCCCCCTGGCTGGATTCTCCTCTTGCAAATTTTGGCTTTCTTCCTACTTAAACGATTATAATAACCCTCATAATCATATAAATGCTTGCGATAAAACTGACACAACACATGCTTTGCACACTCGGAGACCTTTCCCACCGACCTCACGAACCGGAAGACATCACCCCATTTCTTATCCTTCACGACTTTATCATACCCACCGAACCGCTTCACAGCATTGAACAGCCTACACAGGTCCAAATCCACCCCTTCGAAAACCACCCTCGCCCTCTTCTTCGACTTCTTCCCACAATGCTCCTCCAAGAACCTACTGTACTCCAGCTCGAACGTCTCCGAGTCGCACGCGGCCGGCCGGGCCTGCAGCTGATGAATGGCCTGCGTCTTCGTCGGGAACGTGAACTTATCCAAGTCTAGCGCGAACGGCGGCTTCCAACTCTCGGGCGGCACGATCTTACAAACCCCATACGGCTCCGCCTCCGGCCTAATCTTATCAATATACTCCAACGGATCGCTAAACTCCTCCTCGGTCGGGCAGAACACCGGCCCGGGCAGCACATTCAGTGACGGCGACGCGCCGGGGGTCTGCCTCAAGACCCCTTTCTCCACGGCCCTAGGCCTTCCTTTACCCATCTAACAAACACCAGAGGCTCGCACATCAATGGCGGCTACCCCAGCAACGAGCAACACGCGCACCAGCCACAAACCCGATACCTAACGGCAACACGTATCGCCGCAATTCGATTCAGGAAGCCATTGGAGCGCGGAATCAACCCGAGCGGAAGCGAGTTTCTAGGGTTTCGAGCGTACCTTTTCGCCCAAGGAGAGAGCTTCTGGCTTTCGCCGGGGGGCAGGGGGGGAAGCAGTTGCTGGAGCGAGAGTGACTTTCGCGGGGGCAGAGGATCGTTGGATTGAAGGAGAAGTTTCGCGGAAATCTTGCAGTTGAGGGCTCCGTGAACGCCGAAATTGCAGGATGGGGCTTGCTCGCGTGCTTGAGGATTTCTCGCCGGCTCGCTTGGTCTTTTTTAACCCCGCAGCAGCGCCGGGCATTACGAGGTTGGGGATGGGGATGCAGATGCCGACGCGCAAAGGCCCGAGACGAGTGCGGACCACGCGCGGTGTCACGGCCGTAGGATCTGGGAGCGTGCGCCGGGGGGCGGGGGTGGGGGGTCCAATGGACGGGAGGGATCGGAATTTGCGGCGCGTGCGCGAGTCGAGGGAGAGTGGGACGTGGGGGGACTGGGCCGTAACTCGAGAGATTGACCGGCGGTGCAGTTGACTCGCACGTGTGAGAAAATGAAAGGGTCATCGGTTATGATTGTCATTGAGCTCGGTTGGATGATTTATTCGAAATCTCTTTTTTTTTTTACCAGGATTATTCCACATTTTTTTGGTCGAAAGATTATTACCATCTTGACAAGTCAATTTAGGGCTCGTCAATACTTCAGCTCGAAAAATTCGCGATCATAGCTGAGTTTCATTAGAATCCACGTGAATGCATAACATCGCACATATAAATTTGAGCTCAAATTAAAGATTAACTTTATTTATAATTTTTCTAGCAAAAAAAAAACTTTGTTTGTAATTTGATTTGCAATCGAGTTGAGTAAAGTCCAACTCAAGTCAAATTCGGATGAGACATTGTAATACCCAATTGGGTTCAAGCAGCCCGAGTTTCAAATATTGAGAGTGTAAGTCCCATTCATTTGGAAATCCGGTAATGATCCGTAGACGTGCCCAAATAGGCTCGCGAAATGGCTAAATCAGGCCTAGCATGTGGCCCGAACCTGTATAATGACTGGGATTTGGCACTTGGGTATGATTCTCACCTTGGTAGGCAGAGCCTAGTTCGCGTTCTAAATTTGGACACATGAAGGAGACAAGATCGTGTGGCCAAGATTGGATGTGTCCACGTTCATGTCAATCGGAGCCAATCATGGTGGCTTATTGGATTCTTGTAGAAGGCTCCAGTTCGCTAGGAATCGCTCCATGAATTCTCTTGCACCCTTTCGTATTGGATTCCATGAATTCTCTTACGCCCTTTCGTATTGGATTTTCTTCAGAAGTTACTAATTAACTTTCCCGACATAAACTAAAGCATTATTTGAATTTTTAAGATATCATAGTGAAAGCATGCACGGTTATTTTCGACAATTTTAATTTAGTTCGAAAGATCTCAACTATTTCCAATGAAAAAAAGTTAAAGATGGGAGAATCGTAAGATTTGAAAAAAAAAGAGAAAAAAGACAAGTCTTATCACTTGAAAGATGGTAAAGGAGGCGAGCTCCAAATTTTTTTAATTATTTTAGAAATTAACATGGTTCACTTTTATAAAAATTATTCATTAATAAATTGTTTCATTGAGTCGTGATCCTTTAAAAAGTCACATCACGATCCGAAACACCCAATAATGTCACAGTGGTCGCTTTCCGGAGCATGGCCAAAGTGGTGGAAGAACCCTCTACGATTCTCAATCAGGTCCACTCATGTTTTGTCTCATATTCGCAATGCGTTTGAAAGGAAGCTTCGTGTCCCCATTGTTCGTTTACACTCCTCCTTGCATCAATCACGAATTTATAAATTGAGCCAAAAAAACCAATTAAAAATTTATAAAAATTGTACACGTCAGCGCCGATCGACATCTACGTCAGCAATTTTCTGCCCCAAATTGATCGCCGTACAGTAGATTTAAAAGGCTTTTAGACTATGTTATCTTTTCTAGTAGTATCTAAAAAGAAGAGACAATCTATATCGAAGCTGCTAACTAGTTAACCTTCCATTTTCAAGTAGCGCACGTGACGATGAAGAGGTCTCGAGCTGCCACTTCGAGAGTCAAAATTGGAAACTTTGACCCACGGGCAACCAAAATGGAACATGGGAACCGGTCGGGTGCGTTGACTTTTCGTCCATCCTTTTGCCGAAAGAATCTCTCGGAAGGTGCTGGGGATTACATAGGTGAATAGCCATGGTATTAAATCAACACTAATCCATACGTATATTTATGATATTTTTCACTAAATATAACACAGTCTCCGCACCAACCGGAATAAGATTAACATCAAAAGTATCCCGTCTTTCCTCCCAACGAGGTCCTTCTCTCCCCATACATCGCAATTCAGGTCCCGTTTATTTCGTAAAAAAATAAACGATTTGTAAAACATTTTTTTCTTAGAAATGATCACTCGTATCGCTTACGAGAATGTACGAATAAAAAATTAGTTTCATCTTGCACAAAAAATGTTCAGATATGAATTGCCGCCGATAATGAAAATATCTTCCATTAATTAATTTTCTCAAGCAACAGCGGCGATCAATTTTAAAAAAATATTTTTCAAATCATTTAGTTTTCGCAAAACGAATGGAGCCTTTGACTCTTTTTTTTTCCTTTTTTTTATTTGAAAATCAACAGAAAGCAAAGGGAGGGAAATAAATACTGAAAATATCTTTCTACCTAGGGGTGTAAATGGTTCGGTTCGGTTCGGTATTCCTCAAAAAACCGAACCAAACCGAACCATTAAGGGTGCCCCTTTGAACCGAATCAAATTTGAACCGAACCGAATTCGAACCGAATCGAAAACTCAATTTGGTTCGGTTTGGTTCGGATCGGTTTTAAGTTCATTAAGCAAAGAGAGAGAGGAGAGAGAAAGAGAGAGAGAGAGGGAAAAATAGCCATAAATCAAAGTGTTTATTTTAGTTCGATTCGATCCGAACCGAACTGAAATAAACCGAATCAAAAAGAAAAATTGGTTTATTTTGATGATCCGAACCGAAACCGAAACCGAACCGAAATGCACGAAATTTTCGGTTCGATTCGTATCTCGATTCGATTTTTCGGTTCGGTTCTGACACTCCTATTTCTACCTGCTTTATTTAATTAAGCATTCCTACTACGTCGGCGAGGGCTGGAGAAATACTCCACGATTTTATTGTTTTTTTCGCTGGAAATATCATCTAACCCCACGTGGGATATTGCCCTAGAAGGAGACGTGCACGTTTCATCCCTTATCCTATTTTTGGCTGATTGGGAAAGCCAGACGAGACGCACCGGCACAGCAGCAAGATCGTTAAAATCGGGATTTTATAATAAGATCGCTAGGGGCCCGTTAAACCGTATTATAAAATATTGTAATAAGTGGTGAATATAATGAAAATATTATAGTGAAAATATTATAGCCAATTGAAATATGTCAAATAGCAAAAAAGAAACCTAATGAAAATATAGTTGTGCAAAACGGACTGCCCAAATCGGGAATCGCCCGGATCGGTCTGAATCGGTCGGCCAGGTCCGGTTCCCTGTTCCTAAATATGGAAATGGTGTCCGCGTGAAGGAACCGAACTGACTACATATATATTATTTTTATTTATTAAAAAAATTAGTAAAATGTGAATTATACCCTAAGTGAAGCACTTTGGTCCTCTCAACTTCTCGAGTCTCATCTAGTCGCCGCTCACCAACGTTAGTTTGTGTCCGTAGGTTGGTAATCTCAACACCACCCATAAAAAATAAATTAATGTCCTAGACTTATAAGTGTACAACTGAACAATGGGGTAATACTAAACACCAGTAATATTGTTTCCAATGGGTCTCGTCTTTTTTTCTTTTTCCACTTCCATCATAGAAATTAGTAACGCATGTGTAATCGACATGTATTAATCAGCCTACATCGATTCGTCATCGCATTGGCTCGAATTACACATTTGTTCTTGTGATTATGTGTAGGCGACATGGAAAACGCAATTCTAATTTTAGAACACACGGCATCAAGCGATGGGGAAAAAAAAACGACCAAATTCATTGAACCGCACCGGACCGGATTACCTTCCACCTTGCAACCGGGAACCGTCCATCCCTAAATCCACATACTCGATTGCGCCAGACGAAGATGACCGGAAGGAGGACTAAGCTATTAAAAGAATTCCTGTTCGCCGGCGCTCCCCTTTTTGCTGTTTACCGTTTTTCCTTTGTCGGAATCGAGAGACCATAGGGGGAAACGGACGCTACCCGACCACCGACACGTGTGCGTGTTCCTTCGCCGGCAAGCCTCCTCTTTATATCTCTCCTTTGTTGCGTAATTATAGACCACAGGCTGCGACACTGCCCCCTTCGCTCTGTACCTCCGCACCAGAAAACGTGAAAGATTCATCCTGCCCCGTCCTACCTCCTCCATCCAAAGAGAATCTGTCCTCCACGCATCCTTTAGTCCCCCGCCCCCGCCGATTTCCTCTCCTCCAGCTTCCGGCGAACATCTCTCATCTCTCCTCTCTCCTCCCTCCTCCCTCCTCCCTCCCTCCCACGGGTTCCGCTTCCTCTTCCTCTTCTTCTCGCTCTTGCCCTCCAGACCCCGCGCGTGTACATACAGTGCGCGCAAAGCAATCCCCTCCCTACTGTGAATTGTCTGTTCCCCTGATAGTTCCGGTGCCCAATTGGGTACTGGTCCCGATTGGAGGCTCTCGGGGGGCCGTGGCTTGTTGGGATACGGGTGGCGTGGGGGGTTTGTTGGGTTTGCGTGTTGATTTTGGCTTCTGTTGCTGTCGAATCTTCTGGGTCTGTGGAGATATGTGCGATTTGGTTATTGGGTTTTCGATCGTTTAGCGTTTCGGGGGGAGGGTGTGTGTGTTTGGGCCTGAATTTGGCTTGGAGTGGAGAGTAAAGATGGTTCTTTGACTGTGAAGTTGGGTTTTTTTTTTTTTCTGGTGTGAAGGTTGTGTTGTTCCTTGCCACTTTTGGGTTTTATTCGGACTTGTACTAATAGTACGGGGTCTTTGATTGATTTGTTGTCGAACATGGGTGGCGTTGCTGAATTCTGAGTGAGCATCGGCTCGGGTTGTGTGGATTTGGCGGCAACTGTTGGTCAGGAGTTTTCGATCCTGTTTTGGTGTCGCTTGATCGAGTCGAACAGGACGCTGAATTGTCTTGGGGCTAGAGAAAAATTTTAAGTTAAAGAGACCGAGACTTGGTTGTGCTGACTGTTGAGCAACTTTCGTTGAGTTAGGATGGTGGAATCGGTTGCTACGACTTCTCTTCTCGGGCATCGGGTGTTGTATGGCGGAATTCCTGTCAAGGATGCCTCTTGCAGGAGGAGATCCCCTGATATGTGTCGGTTTCCTCCAACCGCATTCTTAGGAAGAAGGGTGGTCACTTCTGTCTTGCCCAGGGTGCGAGTCGATGCAGCATTAGTTTCTTCAATTAAGGCGCTCGCCATGGAGTTGACAAAAGAGGCATATTCGTACAGGGAAGAAGAGAGAACTCCACGGAACTTGAATTATGAGACTGGCTTGGATGTTGACAGGAAGCCTGGTTTGTGGCCACCTGAGAATAGAGCCGATGATCCTTCACTGCATAACCCATTGCTTCGACAAGAACGGATGGGTTGTGGTTGGTTAGGTGCCATTTTTGAATGGGAGGGTGTTTTAGTCGAAGACAATCCAGATTTCGAGAAGCAAGCTTGGCTGGCTCTTTCTCAAGAAGAAGGGAAGTCCCATCCTCCCGCTTTTATCCTCCGGAGGATAGAAGGCATGAAGAACGAGCAAGCTATCTCCGAAGTTCTTTGCTGGTCGAGAGATCCGGCTGAGTTGAGGAGAATGGCTGCAAGAAAGGAGGAGATTTACCAAGCTTTACAGGGAGGAGTTTACAGGTTACGAGATGGGTCAAGAGAGTTTGTCGATGTTCTGATGCATTACAAGATACCAATGGCACTGGTCTCCACCCGCCCCAAAAAGGTTGTCGAAAATGCCATTGGAGCCATTGGTATTAAAGGATGTTTCAATGCCATTGTTGCTGCTGAGGACGTTTACAGAGGGAAGCCCGATCCTGAGATGTTTGTGTATGCAGCGCAGCTTCTTCAGTTCATACCCGAGCGCTGCATCCTGTTTGGCAACTCTAATCAGTCGGTCGAGGCTGCCCATGATGCACGGATGAAGTGCGTGGCTGTCGCCAGCAAGCATCCCATGTTTGAACTTGGGGCTGCAGATCTGGTGGTCAGGCATTTAGACGAGCTCTCAGTGGTTGATCTGAAGAACCTTGCCGATACTGAAATGGCAGAGTTCGGTTCGAGGGAGCTGGAGCTGGAGATGGAGGAAGAGGTAGAAACCGACCCAGATAGGTCATCCCTGGCAACCGTCGACGATAATTTCTGGTAAACTTCAATTGAATGTACAGTCATATTTAAGTATAAATATATATATGTATCACTTTTCTGATTCTTGATGATGGCAATCCCACGATAGCCCATGTATAAGGGGGGAAAAGAAAAAGAAAATAGAAAAGAAAAATTGGTCTGCATTGGACTGACTTTTCATTTTATCATGTACTATACTGTGATTATATGTACAATGCTCTGTAGCTACTCAAAACTGCTTGTTACCCACTTGTTCTGATTCAAGAATATGTGAACATCTCACGACATTGTTTGGCCCTTTGGATGGTCTGACCTATTATGACTTGCTTTGATTTCGCAAAGCATCTTGCAATTGGTAGAGTTTATATGTTCCCGGCATAACCTTGCATGCAACAAATTGAAAAGCTAACTATTCAATTTTCTTCTGCTTGTGCTGAAGAAACTAATCCAACGTTCAGTTCATAACTTATTTTTTTTCTTTTGGTCGAAGACTGTTCATAACTTCACCGAGGATAACTAATCACTAGAAATTTGGAATGAACTTGCCATGAGAATGGCCATTTCATATAGGTCAATAGCATTGCTCATTCCAGCACCATCTCTTCCTCCTACGCTACTGCCACCAGCAGCTACTCGTGCAGTTATATATCCGGGCAAAACTGAGAGGAAAGAAATTATGCCCTCATTGGCTTGTTGCTTTAGATTGTCAATTCTCAAGATTTTCCATGGACTTCAAACCAAAACCAATACCAAATTACACATTAATCGCAAGCAACCATCTTCTCTACATCACAGATCCTGAGTTCGAAGTGATGTGGCCTGTAGTGAGCAAGTCTCAGCTACGTTGGTTCTGCATCATTTAAGACTGGGACGATCTCGCTGGGTTTCAACATTTCTTGAGCTCCTGGTAAACAGTCGAAACATGGTCGGCCGACTAACATCTTGAAAATGTCTTTAACTTGAGAGTAATCTTGAAGATCACTTTGATGCGTGCAGACATGCAAGTGCATGCAAATCCGTAGAGATTGGAGGTTAGTCAAGTTGAAGGTTTGAATAATTAATCATTATTATCCAGATGAGGAAAACTCGTAACTCCAATCTCTTGGTATTCTCATCAGCAAGAGAAAGTTGGTTCTTTACACCTCATCTTTTTAGCTCCCTTCCAACACCGTCGGCCTCTTCTTTTTTAGGAGTGAGAATTCTTGAGGGGACAAAAAACCAGGACTTGGACCTAAGCTCAACCTCGCACGACATGACAAGCGTGAAGCCTACATTGATTTACATGAATTTGCACGTTCTTGTCTATTTTGACAATACGCTTTGCAATCACGTGGACGCAGTGGCACAAATAATCAACACAGATACGATAACAAGATACCCATTCGCGAAAAAAGTTAAGTTGTATGGACTCGAGTTAGCTAGAGCGGATCTATCACGACCGTTGAGCATGTAAGACCTACGTAATTAGTGACATGGACCCGATTCAGTGGATTCAAGGGCACCAAACACCGGGTTATGCTACAATATCCACTTCAGAGCCAAACAAAACGGAGCAACTATCTTGTCTAGTTTCCCTTTCTATCTTGTTTTCCCTCGACAATGTGCGCGGAAAAGTCTTCCTCACAAAAGTGGACAAACAACATCGAAACTGGGTAATGTTGTTAGGAACATGACCGTCATAATCGTTTCCCATGTATCCTTGTTAACATAAAGCTAAAGTAAGCTTAAATTTGTCCGTCCTTGAATAGAGTCCGATAAGGGAAAAATTATCCAAAAAATCCTAAAACCTATTGCATTTTTGCCAATTCAATTCTAAATTTTTCCAATTGAATTATAAATTTTTTTTACATTTTACCAATTGAGTCCTTTCAGTCAATTTTAACATAAAATCGCTTATATGGACGTTGGTTGTGCGATGAAGGACGACTGGCTTTAACGTGGATCATTTTTTTTTATAATTTTTGTTTTTTATTTGATTTTATCTTTTTCTTCCTTTCTTTTCCCTTTTTCTATCAAGTCCCGCGAGGGGGGGCGAGGGTTGGCTAGAGGCCCTCGCCGGGCTTGGAAGAAGAAAAAGAAAAGGAAAGAAAATAAAAAATTTATCAAAATAATTAAAATATTATTCAAAATTGTTCGTATCAACGACGATTGTCCTTCGTGGGGCTACTGATGTCCACATCAGCGATTTCCAATTAAAATTGATTGAATTGACTCAATTGACAGAACGTGAAAAAAATTTAGAACCCAATTGACAAAATTAAAAGATTTAGGACTGAATCGGCAAAAAAGCAATAAATTTAGGACTTTCTGGATAACTTTCCCTCCCAATAAGGGTATATGTGGCGCAACAAAAATGATATAAACATAAGTGAACTCACCCTGGTGCAAACACTCGCGAGTGCAATTATATAGAGAAATCTTTTTCCTATACTTCCATGAAAATTTGACGAAAGTTGTCTGAAATTGCGAAACAATAAGGTAAATACACTCTGCTAACCCCATGTGACACAAGAAACCCGAAAATAACCCTAAGTAGCAGAAGAATTCGGAAAGAACAAAAACCTAAAATAACGTGAAAACGAAAGCCCAAATGATGGATAGAGACCCAAAACTACTAAATTCTAGCCACGGCATAAAATAAGCTTTCCAAATTGGTATTATGGGCCACTGGACCTATCAAATAGGTGAATTGGATTAGGTTCGGGCTGGGTCATAAATGGTCCAACCCAAATTGACCCATTAACCCCGTTTATGACCTATTTATGCTCAATAGAATTTTCTTGACTCTTACTAAACCCGACTCATATTGCTAAAACACATCCATATTTAATTAAATCTAGAAAAACTCATACTCAAAATAAGATGAGAATGCGGAGTGAGTGAACGAGGGTGAGAAAGAGATGAGTTGAGTTTAAATAAGTTGTAAACTCATTTACAACTTATTTAGGATCCATTTAACAACCATATTATACTTATACCAATTTATGATCCATTTACTAAAAAAAACTAGTTCGTTTATGAGTTATGATCCATTTACTAATATATGGGTTAAGAAATGGATTTATGACCTATTTTGACAGGTTTATGGCCCACATAACTTCTTCGGGAAAAGAAATTATGTCCGTCTTCTCGCGAGTTCCTCGAATTTTTGTCTCGGACTCGTCTATTGAATTTATGCCTATCCGAAAACCCCAAAAGGTCATCAGCATTCACGTTTGCGCGAATAAGACAAACGTAATATCCATTTCGTTCCTCGCTCAAGCGTCGGATTGCATTTGAATACCGGCTCATCACATCAAGGCCCGCCTTCGGGGCCTTTCGAGGTGAGGCAGTCTTAGTCTTCTCCTTCTATAAACGATGGATTGAATCGCAAATAATGACGAGATATGTTCTTGGCTAACAAAGTAGGCCAAGGGGGGATGAAATGATTGATGCTTTACTTTACATTAGTTCGTGACACGACACTACACCCATTTGGGACTCTAGCGGCTGCGCCAACAATGTATGATTACGATGTTGTCGTGGTCAACCAACTAAATACAAATAGTACCCAAAAAAGGGCAAAATGAAACGATGTCCGACAAGTGGCAGCGGAGTTGATGAATCCAACTTCGATTCTGCTGCGACCCTTTGGTGACCAAGTGCACGCTTTCGCGATAGTCAGCTTCGAATTCCTCATATGGATCGATGACAATGAGAAACATGTCCGGACGAGGATACTGAAGTCCCTCCTAAGTGGCTTGACTAGTTTACATTGAATATTTAGGCTCCGTTTATTTCGCAAAAAATAACTTTTCAAAAAATATTTTTCAAAATTTTTGATATTTAGCACACAAACAACAAAGCGGTCAATTTTTTTTTTTTATCAACAAAAAAGAGGTCTCCTAAATAAAGGGGAAAATGATTTCTGCTATCCGAAAAGCAAAAATCAATTTTCGAGTAACCAAACAAATCAAGAGTATCGATCATATTTGATCGAGGTCAAAATAGGAAGCAAAAAGAAACATGCGAGAGATTAATGCGATTGTGAAACAACTCGAGAATCTGTTTCTTCCTGAGGCTGGGATCGGCATTGCTACTTGCAAGCAGAGCGTGGGAGCCGGTGACGTGCTTCTGGCGAATAGCAGCAGTGCGAGCGGTGTGTGCTTGGGCCCATCTCAAGTTTGTCGTCGTTGGGGTCGAGGAAAAAAGGGTTTGTCGGGGATTGAATCCGGTTGGCTATGGACCTGAGGTTTTCAGCCATGGAGCCTAAGTGAAACCTACGAAGGAGAAGGCGGCCTTAGGGTTCCAAAGCTCGGAATTCGATGCCGATCTGGTGAGGTTTGAGACTCATCAACCTCGCTCGATTTGGCAAGGTGGATGATCGGCCGAAGAAGAAGGAAAAAGAAAAGAAAAAAAGAAAAAAATTATAAATATTTTTTTATAAAATGAAAGAAAAAATAAAAAATTTATTAAAAGGAGTGCACAGAAGAAAATCAAATCAGAATTTTTATATCAAACGACGGAAAATATTTTCTAGTTCATTTTGAGGTTTCAATCAAACACCGAAAAATATTGTTAATTTCCTGAAAAATAACTTCCCGCAAAATATTTTTAAAAAATGTCACGTTTTTTTCCGCAAAACAAACGGAGCCTTAAATTAAGTGATCCAGCTTGACCAAAAGTAATTAAGCGATACACGATATATACACATAACTTAGTAGCTAAGTATTCGATATACAAATGTTAATAACAGATTTTTACATTTTTGGTATTTTCTCTTTTATCGAGCCCCAAACTTCATGGTTGTGATCTGGATGGTCACGTAGTTTGTCTTTATCGTGATGGGAAAAGCAAACTCATTATGGTATCAAGAATTCTAGCCCGTAACATCGGTGAAAGTAGATGCAAAAGCCTCTAACTTAAAAAGACGAGATAAAAAGAATTTGCAATACCTAACTCGAGAGGCAAAGTATAGGAGTTTTATATCAAATTTGATTAATTATAAAGAAGAAACAAATAAAATAAAATAAAATAACCATCTTCGAATTTTTCGCCCGTATAAGTTTACATCCTCAATTTTCAAAATAGACAATTTTCACCATGAAATTTTAGTTTTACACTTCAAATAACATCCGCAGTACATTCCTACTATTGATTTAATTTCCATTTTATCATTTGCTTTTCAAAACCACCCCTGTTGCTCTATTCACCCCAAACGACATTCTCATAATATAATCCCTCTATGCACCTCCACCTTCCCTACTGCCCAAGAGTGCCCTCTTCGTCCACCACCATCGCTGCCGCCGCCATCATACTGTGCCACCGTCGCGGACTAGGGGTGTGCAAAAGAACCGAGATCCGTCCGGAATTGGTGGTTCCTAAGGGAACCGGTGGATACCGGTCCAGTTTCCAGTTCCTAGTGTGGACCCACCCGTCTGCCCACCTGGATCGTACCGGTAATATAATAATAATATATCTTATTTTTTAAAAAAAAATTATGTAAAAAAATCTGACAAAAAATATAAAAAAAGAAAAAATTTTGTTATTATGTCTAAAGGTCTTGTGTAATTAGAATAACCTTGGTCATTTTTCTCAATAATTGATGAATACCCGCTTGATTTATGGATGATGTGGTTAATATAACCGATCATAGCGTATGAATTGTATAGAAAGTTATGTTATTTCTTTTTGTTCTGTTGATCCGATGTTGGTCTACAGATTTTTTTTTTATTTGTTCAGGAAAACTTGTTGGGACTGGTTCCATAGACCCACCTGGAAATTGGATCGGATCGATGGTCCGGTTCTCCGGTGGATTTATAGAATCGACGGGTGGGTCTCGACTCCAATTTTTGAAACTGATCCTGTAGCGGGCGGTCTACGATTCTGGGACGGAAACTGTCCACTCGGATCATGCACACTCCTATCGCGGACTACGCCTGGCTTGCATCGGCATACGCATGGGTCAATGCTCGGCGATTGCGCGTCCACCCTCACTTCAAGTCGCAAGAAGTGAAGATTGCTTTTGATACTTCCCTCATATTCTATTACATGTTCCATAAAAATTGCGTCGAGCACCAGCCTTCTCTCGATTCATCGGGCCACAACGTCTCGTGACTCTGGATATTAAAATTGAAATAATCAAACTTCATGATCGTGACGGCGATTTGATTGTTAAATTATGAACACGACGAGTGGGGGGGCCGACGGCGCCAGGGAATCTTCTGCGCAAATTCCTAAATGCTTGCTGGCATAATTAAAATATCTTCAGATCAAAGAACGAGAAAAAAGAGGGTAACCATCTTATGTTGACCTGTCACCTAAATGTTTCTTTGGACTGTCCAATATGTCAGGTCTCGACGGCTTCCTGGGAAAACTCCGTTGAAAGGAAAGATGTGACAACACCTCAATTATGCTTTTTAAAATTAATATCATAAAAAATTCTAAATTAATATATTTATTATAAATTTATCTCAATTTATTTTTTTAACTGTAAAAAACCCCAACCTGATATATCTGTGATAATTTTACCCCAAACTATTTTTTTGACCATCAAAAACTCCACACTGATCTACCTGTGACAATTTTACCTCCGAACTAATTTTTTGGCCATAAAAAACCCTAAATTGGTACGCTTGTGACAAATTTACCCTCCGTTAGTTTCCGTTAAATTTTTCTGTCAAATTACGAAGTTTAATGACACGTGGTATTTTGACATGTGTATCGGTTTTGGATTTTACTCCTCTATTTGTCACGAGTTTACCAACTTGTGATTTTTTGTGATATTAGTATAATTTAACGGACGTTAACAGAGGGTAAATTTATCACAAATATAGCAGTTTGAGGTTTTTAGTGGTAAAAAAATTAGTTCGGGGTTAAAATTGTCAAAGGTGTACCAGTGTAGCGTTTTTTGTGGTCAAAAGAATAGTTCGGGGTGAAATTATTGCAAATGTACCGGTTTTGGGTTTTTTGTAGTAAAAAAATAGCTCATAGTAAATTTGTCACAGGTGTACCAGTTTAGGGTTTTTCGTGGTAAAAAAAATAGTTCAGAGTAAAATTATTATAGATGTACCAGTTTAGAGTTTTTCGTGACATTAACCTTTATACTTTCTGTGTGTGTTATGTGCAGGTTACGAAACCGAGCTCCCTCGCTCACGCGTCCCCACCCCAGCCCTCGAGACGAATTTTTGGGGTTGGTAAGTGAATTTTGAGGTCAACGCAAGAACGATAGTAGTACAACATCTCTACTTGCAAATTTTAGATACGTATGACGAAAATATTGAGGAGATTATGCACGTTGTGGAATCGGTGCGGCCAAATTTCTTTCCTTATCTTGTTGAGGGACAAACGAGAAGAAAGAAACCTAGAAAATAATTCGAATTAGTGTACTAATTTTTATGCCGACATGTTAAGGAAACTTTTGTTACTGATAAGAAAAAAGAAGCCGTGTTTAAGGTTCTATTTGTTTCGCGAAAAATAGATGATTTAGAAAATATTTTTCTAAAATTAATCGATTATATTGCTCGAAATAATTAATCAATAGAAGACATTTTCCCTATCAACAACAATTTATGATTTAAATATTTTTGCGAACGATAAAAAATTTCCATTAATGCATTTTTGTAATTGATACAGGCGATCATTTTTTGGAAAATGTCTTCCAAAATTTTTCATTTTTTGCAAAACAAACGAAGCATAAAGAGCGAGTCTTGTTAACCGGTGTTTCGTTAAATATGCTTAATTGGTAATTGATTATACATTAAAATTTGCAATCTTTCTTCATTTAATTATTTATAGACAATAACATAAATAGTCTTCAAATTTTAATCCAATGTGCAATATATTACGTGAACTTTTAATTCATTTAATGCGATCCTTGAACTTTACCTAGCCGTGCAATGTGATCTTCTAATTTTTAATTTACTCAATATGATATTTGGACTTTTGGTACATGTGATGTTCAATGTTTAGGGACAACATTTGACCATTTCCATACGGTCCAACGATCAAATTGAACACGCACAAAAAATTTAGGGATCACTTTGAATAAATTAAAATTCCACGGTTCATATTATACGCTAAGCTAAAATTTAAAGACCATATAGCATATCGAGTCAAAGTTTAGGGCCAATCGCGTCGTTTTCTCAATAGTCGCGTCCGCACGCCGTCCGCCGCCCAGTTCCTTATCGAGAGCAATTGGCGACATGGTGGGCCGAATAAAAATAAAAAAAAATCGAACCTGAAAAAAAAAACCCGAAAAAAAATGGGACTATAAAAACGCCAATGAAGAAGGAAGGAAGGAAGGACGAATCCGGCGCCATTGCCAGCTTTCGCTTGCCATACCCCACCGTCTCTCTCGCGCAGAGAGCTTGCGATCGAGCCCTAGAGCTTAGATTCTCTGCCGGAGATAAGGTAAAGTTTCCGGTCGCTTTCCGAGCTCCGTTTGCATTCTCCGGCGCGTCTGCGCCGTGCCGGGCGCCGTGTTCGGTCGATCGCGCGTGATTCGCCGGCTTGTTCGTGTTCGTTCCGCTGTTCCTGACGGCGGGACGGATATCCTCTCGCTGGTGGTTTGATGATTTTTTTTCTCTAAAGGAGCGACGGCGGGAGCGCCGCGGGGAAGATTATTTGTGTGGTGCTGCTCGTGCTCGGTTTGAACCGCGGTTGTTTATTGAAATGTCAGTACGGAGGCGATTGCAGTTACTGTTTCTGATTTTTTTTTTCCCGAGTAGAATAGGCTGTGTTGCTGCGCTATCTGTTCTTCGATTTTGGGCGGAGGGCAGTAATTGTTGCTGATGATAAAAAGCGAGAAGCCGTAGTTTGATTGCGCAAGTGTATGTCGTGATCTTATGTCTGTCAATGCGTGTCTTGTTAGTTACTCGATCGATAGGAGATGACGAGAAGTCTTGAATGAAAAACTCAAAAGACTTGGAAAACACTTTTCAAAAAATGATTAGTCACGTCGCTTGGAAAAATTAGTCGGCGGAAAATGTTTTTATCATCGACAACAATTCATTACTAACTATTTTCGTGGGTGATGAAAATGTTTTTAATTTTTTTGTTTTTGTAAGCGATGCGAGGGATTATTTTTCGGAAAATATTTTTCAAATATTGAGTTTTCCGTAAAACAAACGCACCTTAAATGGCTTCCGTGTATACAAATTAACGTGATTGATTGTGCTGGAAGTTTCGCGAGTGATGAAGGTTATCAGTTTTACTTCTTTCTAATGTGGCAAAATAACTGTGCTACGACAGGTAAAACCATGGCACTCATATCCAATACTTGTCCCTCATGCAAACTCGGGAACGAGACAATGCGGAGCAGATCGGGTTATAATCTGGTTTTTGGCACGATTAATAATGTTGAGACAGCCAGAACGAAAATAAACTACCTCAATTTTCCTTCCTCCTCGTGTTGTTCGTCAAAGATTGCACACTCACTGCGTATAGATGACGTGTCGGGGAGATGTGAGAGGAGACGTTGGGGAATAGTTGCTGCTAGTCCTCCCACGGAAGATGTGGCAGTTGCAACAGAACCGCTGACCAAAGAGGATCTTGTAGGATATCTTGCCACTGGATGCAAGCCCAAGGAAAAATGGAGGTAGAGTTCCTGTCTCATTGCAGTGAGTGCTCTGTAAGGTTATGCTATTCATTTCATGTTAAGAAGCTGCTGAAAGGTTATGGTTCCTTCTTGTTATTCTTTTGGCAGATATTGGTATTTTTGAAAGTTTAGTTGTACTAATTTAGTTCTTCTCTTGAGGTGATGCGATCTCCTATGACCGTTTCAACTCTTTTCGTTTCACTTGTATTTTTTACTGTGTTACAGGCGCTAGTTTGATCTGTTATCATCTTAACTCCCTTATAGTGTATCACAACTTTATCCCGTAAGTTTGCTGAGTATGTTTTGCTCCAGACCAGAGTAGTGGTCCCGAATGTGGAAAGATAAAACTGACTTGTACTTTTCCCTTCAAAAAACTCAATTTCTAACAATCACTTCAAGTGAGAAAAGCATCTTTGGTCATATTTTTTGTTGTTTTTCATTTGGTATTGTTAAGTTGGCTGACTTCTGCGGTGTATTTGTCAGTTTATTCTCAGTATCTTGTTGCCATGCTCCTTTCTTGTCCATGATAGGGGCCACGTGGAACTTTCCCCATGTAAGTGGAGATAACAATTTTGCATGAAAATTGAGCCTCTGAAAAAGTGAAGTCCTACCATGTTGCCTTTGACTCCGCTTCCGTTCGGTTAAGAAATGTTTTCTAATTACATGTTCTGAATGTCAATATTTTGATTTTTTTTTTCTAGCTTCAGTTATGGTCTCGTTAATTGCTGAAAAGATCATAATATTAGCATTTAAGTTTTTTGAAACCCAACTTTATCTAAATTGACTTGTCATCATCTGTGACTGTTTTGCCTCAGTATGCAACTTAATCATGTTTAACTGCAGAATAGGAACCGAACACGAGAAATTTGGCTTTGAGATTCAAACTTTACGACCTATGAAGTATGAACAAATTTCCGAGTTGCTTTATGGTATTTCCGAAAGATTTGACTGGGAAAAAGTAATGGAAGGCGACTACATAATAGGACTAAAACAGGTACTTTTCTTACCTGAGTATGTATACTGAAATTAAAAAGAGTACATGTTGATTGTTCAGTTAAGGTTTACTTTATATGGTCAAATCATTTAATCGAATGGTAATGTTTGTGAAAAAAATTTGGGCCAGGGGAAGCAAAGTATATCTTTGGAGCCTGGTGGTCAATTTGAGCTTAGTGGTGCACCTCTTGAAACTCTGCATCAGACTTGTGCTGAAGTTAATTCGCACCTTTACCAGGTCAGCGGATATGAGAAAATTGTGTACTGGATTAGCCTACGATGTACATTTGTTTGACGTAGCATGTGCTTCAAACCAATATTCTTGAGGAGACATTTCTCAAATCTACTACTTCCTTGTGATGGTTGAGGTGTCTCATGATCTTAATTTAACGAGGCAGTTTCTCTTCTCATCTTTATTTAGCGATAAGTGCGTTGGAAGTTGTAAAACTAGTCACGAAAGTGCAGTTGAGTCCTAAAACTTTCAAAAAGTGCAATCAATTGGTCCAACCAAGTCCTTCTACTGATTGCACTTTTAGAAAGTTTCAGGACTCCATTGTACTTTCTTGATAAGTTTTAGGATTTAATTGCATTTTTTGAAAGTTTTATGACTCGATGGTACTTTCGTGACAAGTTTTAGGACTTGATTGCATTTTTTGAAAGTTTTGGGACTCATCTGCACTTTTGTGACAAGTTTTAAGGCTTCGAGTGCACTTATCCCTCTTATTTACCTTCTTATATTTAACTCCTGTCTCGGATGCAGATGTCTCTGTTACTGCATGTGAGCATTAATTTCTGGAAAAGGAAATGACTACATCATGCTGTTCTTTCTTATTTACAGCATCTAGGAGGAGTCATGTTCTCTTTTTACCATATTCATTTCAGGTAAAAGCTGTTGCAGAAGAGATGGGAATAGGTTTCTTGGGAATCGGCTTTCAGCCTAAATGGGGACTCAAAGATATACCTGTGATGCCAAAGGTATTAATGGGCTTGTAGATGATTCTATAGTTTAAGAAGGGAAAGGATCTCGCTAAAATATGCTTTTTCGTAATATATATGTTTCCTTTTATTTTTATAGTACTGTAATTTCATAATTACTTCCCAATACTTCATGACCACTTATGGTTCCACGATAATGGTTTGGACTTGTGATTCTTTAAATGGTCTGTGGTCATTATTTGGATGCATTGTTATATTAAAGGATCGAATCACAACAGCATGGCATGCTTTTTTTTTTTTTTAAATATGTTTCAACTTTTTGACTGGCATGTTTGCCTAATTTTGTGCTTAGGTTGATGATGCGTGCACGACTTGTTCTCATATAAACTTTTGAGCATATAAAATGCATTGTCTCTAAACATAAGAAAGTACAATGTGAAGATAAGCATCTATTGAGCCTTGTTATGAGTATCACAAGAGGACTACTTACAATTTGGAAATGACAGTATATGTTTCTAATTTACGTTCTTGAAAATTTTACGTAAGAGCAGAGTCTACGCCGTATGCTGCAATTTACATTGTGTAGTACAAGGTTGTGTGTGGGTGGGGACCTTTTTACCATTTTCTGGTGTTCGTATAACTCAGTGTTATTGTTCCGTGATTTTTATCAGTTTCAGTTTTGCATTTCCTGCCTTCACTTGAGCATCTTGAAATCTTCTTCTTCTTCAACGATATTATTCATTTTAAATTGCTCAGATTTAAAAGTGAAGAATACTACTTGTCTGTGTGGTGCCATTTATATTTGAATAATTTTACTAATTGCATGCTGACAAAATATGTGCCTCAGGGAAGATATGAGATTATGAGGAATTACATGCCTAAGGTCGGCTCCCTTGGTCTTGATATGATGTTCCGGACATGCACAGTTCAGGTGAGAAAATATCTTGTGTAATTTTTTCCGGTCAAAATTTTGAAGTCTGCTCTTTCACTGGTTCTGTTGCTTCCAGTTTAGTTAAAGTTTAACTTCTGTTTATCTTAATTTATGCTCTTTAGGTCAATCTGGACTTCAGTTCTGAAGCCGATATGATCAGAAAATTTCGAGCTGGTCTTGCTTTGCAGCCTGTAAGAATTGCTAATACTTGATATGTAGTCCAGAATTTTTTGAACGTAACATTACTGACCAGCTGCATAAATAACAGATAGCGACAGCTCTGTTTGCAAATTCACCTTTCACTCAAGGAAAACCAAATGGTTTTCTTAGCATGAGAAGGTCCAAAAAAGTCACCAACCATTGTTCTTTTCCTTGTTGACTTCTTTAAAAGGGTTCTAAGTTGTTCTTAATCTTTAAACAGTCAAATTTGGACCGATACGGATAATAACCGGGCTGGCATGCTTCCCTTTGTTTTTGATGACTCCTTTGGGTAAGTTTTTCCTTCTTTAGTTTGCCTCGTGGAAAAATCAGGAGAATTATTTCTTTTTGGTTGTGGCAAAATTAAGTACTTCATTCGGTCATATATATATTTATTCCTTTTTTCTTTCAATCCTGTTTTTTGATATGAATTATTTGGTTTGGGCCTTACTATTTATGATAATTGTTGATCTGACCTTATATTACTCAATCAAGAGCTATAGGCAACTTTTATAATGATGTTTTAATAAGTTAGCTTCCTTGTTTATGCATTTTATCGTTGTTTGCTTCAGAGACTGATATTTCCTGAAGAAAACCAGTAGTGATTTTTGTCATACTTGGTGCAGGTTCGAGCAGTATGTAGATTATGCTCTTGATGTTCCGATGTATTTTGTCTACCGGAAGAAGAAGTACATAGACTGTAGTGGGATGTCATTCCGGGTTTCAATCTATCCCTACTATCGAATTCCCCCCTTCCTTTCTAGCATAAACCAGGGCCTGCTTCCTGTTCTACCTAGTTTTAATTGTGTTACATGATTGCAGGATTTTTTGGTGGGTAAACTCCCTTGTATTCCGGGCGAACTTCCAACTCTGAATGACTGGGAGAACCATTTGACAACAATATTTCCTGAGGTTACTCTAAGCAGTCCGATCACATGCTTCGATTTTCCCTTTCCCGAATACCAGATAGTGAAGCATCCTCTGTTAATTATTTTATTCAGGTCAGGTTGAAGAGATATTTAGAGATGAGAGGTGCTGATGGAGGACCTTGGAGGAGGCTATGTGCCCTGCCAGCGTTTTGGGTAGGCTTACTCATTAATTTGATTGCTTGCGGCCGTGTGTTGGTGCATAACCAATAGTGAACGTCCAATAGGATTGATCTGTATTGATCAGCGGTCTGCAATGTCATATTTCGAGCTTCTGGATTCTATCTGTGCTATTTATGTTTATTTTTGTTCTTCTACCAGGTGGGTTTGCTATATGATGAAGTTTCGCTGCAGAATGTCCTAGACATGATTGCAGACTGGACCCCAGAAGAAAGGCAGATGTTGAGAAATAAGGTAAGATAGTTTCATGCTTATCCTTGCCATTGCACAAGCGTACTTGGGCACCAGCTTTGGCTTGTTTCATCTATGAATGTCAGACGAGAGTTATACGGGAAAATGATCTGGCAAGGAGGTGCGTGTTCTGATAGTGGAGGGTGGTAGGCCCTACTTAATCAAGTTACGCCAGTGATTTGTCTGAATTTGGGAACCTGCTTCTCTTATTGTCTCGCCACCACCTATGCAGAAAATTATAGTGGAGTAAACTGCTAGGGCTTAGAAGTCAAATCTCTTCTTGCACTGGTTGCAACTGTGGCCTCATTTCTCTTCTGACTGCAGGATGTCAACCTATTTATTCACATGTACTCTTTGTTCATCAGACTAACCCTATTTTGCCGGTATTTCTGCTTTTAGTACATGATTCACTGTATGGGCCTGCATTGCCTGTCCTGAAATTACATGATGAAATGCACATATTTTGGTTTTAAAGATTTAACTCCGACTCTTCATTCCCTTCAAATAACTCGGTGCCCTGACTTTATATCCAAGTTTTCATGTCGACTTCCAATCTCCTTCTACAGTGTTCCATAAGTGTGTTTAAAATTTGTCTTGATATTCCTTTAAACAGGTCCCAAAGACTGGTTTAAAAACTCCTTTTCGAGATGGGTACTTGAGGCATCTTGCCGAATATGTTGTGCAGTTGGCGAAGGTATCTTTTGCGCACTTCTTATTGCTCAGTTAGTGCTGTTTCATTTGCCACTTTCAGATGCATAATTTGTTCTCTACAGGATGGCTTGGAGAGACGAGGCTATAAGGAGTCGGGATTCTTGAATGAGGTGAAAGAGGTGGTGAGAACAGGTGACAAGCTTATCTGTCATTTGCGTGTGCCATGTAGTATACTTGGATATGTGCATGTATATGCTTAGCAAGAAAAAGATATGCATGCATGCACATCCAAACTTGTGTGGGTTAGATTCACACGATTGGTTCTCCCAAATGTCAACTATGCTAGTGCATCTTTAACCTTTTGGGATATTTAAGCGACCTGTGGACTGGCAAAGTACAATGATAAGGTTCCGACCAAAAAAAAAAGTACAATGACAAGGTGACCACGGACTTATGTCTTGTGTTACTGCATGTGAAGTGACTGTTTATTCACCCTTCAGTACGGTACTTTATACATCCATTTTCTATAACATTTGTTTTCCAGCTGTTAAAGATCAAATCTGGGGAAAGATTAAATGTTGTTTGCTTTCTTCTTTCACTTAAACCATGTGATCAGTCATGCATCTTGTTTAAGGGCTCTCTCTCTCTCTCTCTCTCTCTCTCTCTCTCTCACGTGTGCACTCACGCACACGGGCCTGGGATTGAGTCTGGCTGTCTAATCAAATGGGCTAAAGTTGGTTAGCCCTCCGTTGTTGCCTTTGTCCCATAATGGTGGATAGGTCCAGACCACTGGCTTTGCAATACATGTATTATTATTAGCTGAATCGTGACCAACTGTGGATGATTGTTTAATGCAGGGGTGACTCCAGCCGAGAAGCTTTTGGAGATGTACAATGGAAAATGGGGACAATCAGTCGATCCAGTTTTCGAGGAGTTATTGTACTGAAGTTTAGATAGTTACTGCACCACCCGGGTTTCAGGTTCTGCAAAGCTCGTGTCTAGTCCTTTGGATTCAACCTAGGGTGTTTATCTTCTGACTGGCCTTTATTTGTAGTCTTAAATGTAGCAATTGGCATATTAAGTTATCATGTAAAAATTTTCTCATGAGGCTTCTCATGCAGTTTCCATTGATCTTTTATTTCTTTTCAATATCAATTATTGTATCCCCTGAATAAAATTTATTCGAGTGAACAAGTGAATTTGAACTTTAGAAAATTTTGGTGAAGCAGCACTATATGGTCAATCTTCTTGTTTCATTGTCTCTCGGGGAGTAATCTGTACAATTCATATCCATATGCGAGTCATACCCCTATTTTGACACACGACACAATGTGAATTGCCAGCTCTATCTATGCGTAGTAGCTTTTAATGGGTTATCTCATATCAGATTCGCCCGCCTGCAAGTGTGCTACTGAACTTCTGTACCACCAGCTGTTTTAATGTGCTCGAGGCCTAACTCAGCATCCTCCTCCATCTTATGAGTCCTTTGGTCGTTAATACCGTTACAAGCAACCTCAAGAAGGAGATTTAACGCGGAAGCCTAAATACGCTTTGATTTTGAAGTGATCGACCTTTGATGCTTGCACTCCTCTTGACAGAGAGAATGAGTGTACTGATATTCAATAAATAAGTCCCAACCCCGAATTGGCATGGTCGGTTGGGACGTTGGAGGATTTATAACTTGGAGATTGGACGTCACCATTGGAATTCCACCTAAAGCTTGCCGATTAATGTAGGCCAGGTTGACCGAAAAAAAAAAAATGTAGGCCGGGAACCAGCCAAACATATTAAAGGTCTGAATTTAGTGCCGGCCATAGGCCGGCTGACGTCCACGTCACCAATTTCATGTCGAAATTGGATGGAATGAATAAATTAGTAAATCGTAAAAAAATTGGGATTATTTTGGTACAATTGAAAGGTTTAGGGCTGAATTTGCCGTTGTACAATAGGTTTATGAATTTTTACACAATTATCCCTGGTTACTAATTTTAGCGCATTTATCTACTACTTTTCTTCTCTCTTCCCCATCAAAGGCTTAGAATATTAGTGAAACTTTAAAAAATTATGAAATGACTGAATCTAGATGCGGATATTTGGGTGTTTCGAAGAGTTCTTAGATGTTTCACTGTTTAATGATTGTCAAAGTGTTTCCGCAATGTGATTCCGTCGGTCCATTAGAATAAGCCTAGACAGTATCTTCTTTATTTACAAGGTGTCTTAAGAGTTTAACTACGCAAAGGCTTTTGTTTTGGCCCTCCATCGGCTCGTGCCATCTGTGGTTATCTTTCCATATTTGTGTGGAAAGACGATGTTGAAGAGTACCTTCTTTAGACCATTTGCACGTGTACGCGATCCGCTGTTTTGCCATCGACATGACGGCGATTGTGTTATGCAAAGCAACATTGGCTCAGAAGCTGTAGAAGATGTACAATGGAAAATGCGGGGACAATCAGTTGACCCCGGTTTTTCTGTACTCAGAACTCTTGGATTGACGCTGCAAATCCAGAGTTTGAGTTATGCACGGTCCTGCTAGTCTTCGGATACAATTTCGGTGCCCATCTTCTGATTGATTTGGTCAAAGCTTATAACTAGAGCTTGTGGACTAATTTGCATGAGACTATGGTGAGACACTGGTAAGATGACCTATGAGATGAGCAGTGGGTAAAAATTTACTCTTTTATTTGCTCTGAATGTTAAAACTTTCTCCGATTCGCTTGGTTCTTACTCGATTTAAAGCAAATTTATCATTCGAGTTCTGCTTAGATCTGAATTAGAGATCGCGTATACCGAACTAGTATCTTACCACCCTATGAAGAATATTTATGCCACGAATATAACTTGTAGGTGATTTCACTTGAAAATATTCCTCCTATCTTCTCATGACTGGGTCATGTCATCAATTCTTGTACATGCAACACCCACAAATTGCAAAGGTGACGGTGCAAGAAGAACTTGGGGGACCACATGTTGTGGTGGGGTCCTGTGCTCATAAATTGCCTCCGAAGCAGATTCATAGGTGCGCATTAATCATGAGGAAATAGGTGCGCGAAAAATTGCACGTCGAAATCCACCAAATAGGTTTGATAGGTGCGGTGTAAGCGTCGGAAGGAACGCCCTAACACTATTTTGGTGATAAAACAAGCATGGAGGTTAGTCCATGTCCACCTCACAGAGGTTTTATTACGGAGACATCTGCACATTTTGTGCTGATGCCATGAAAGGGATGCTCCAACACCAGCAACAACATCAGTAAAGCTTACCCTTGAAGGCTTGCCCTAGTTCAAGATCCAGCGTGCCAATCATTTCGATCGCCACTCAACCTGGTGGGATCCATATCGGCTCGACGGAGCACCCAATTGGCCAACCACCTCACCTAGGAATTTTTGGAGGGGCACGGCAAAACCAGAGTACTTAATTGGGAAAACAGGACGGACTCAAGTGGGGACTCACATGCCTCCAATAATCTAAAGATTCCAAGCCCCATCCTTCTGTCTACTTCTCAATCCGTACTGCTCGAATTATAATGAGGAAGCACCTAATATGATCCCTACAACACATGCAGTACCGGTACAATCATCTCCTGTGCCTCGGCTTCTCTGACATCTCTGGCTCATTTAACTGTTTCCTCCCGTATCTCCTCAATACAAACGACACCCACTTGCAACCAAATGAAGAGGCTTTAGAGGTCCCTCATTGACAGCTTTCAATTTCGGAACCACGATCGGCAAAGTGTCATCGTCTCGGAGAAAATACACCATGTCATTCAGTTTACGTCACCCGGGGCTGCGCAAGAAATTTAGCGTATATCAAATTTAAAGTACTGCTTTAAGCTATTGAGAATTGCACTACGTGGGAAATTAGCAACTAGTTAGGAGCCAATTATCTGTGACTGGTTAGTGTAATTAGTATATATGGAATGATGATCATCCTCGACAGCAAAGTGAATATGATATGATGCAACTTGGACCGCGCTAACTAGAATAAACGAAATCATGGAGGGGGTTGGAGCCAAATACGGAAGTTGTGCTGTTTTTGTTGGAACACCAGATTGACAGATGAGAAATGTTGGGTAAATTTCAAATTGATTGTGTCCAATTATTTTAAGTAGCAACCCTGTTCTTGCTGTCTCTGCCAACAATCCAGCTCACGAACTCTTTGTCTGATTTTGACTTCTCCTCTGAAGAGAAAAGGCACAATTTCATAATCATTTTGCAGCTACCTTTTGTATATTTCTTGTTATGTTATGTGATATGAGAAAAAATATCAGTGTCACAACTATCTCTTAAGTCCTCTCTTCTTGCCCCTACAAAAGGCAACCCTGAACCCCTTCTATTTCATTCCATACCTCATTCTCTTTTTGAAGGATTCCCATTTTGCCTAATTCATCTTGTTCAAGATGAGAGAAATCCTCCATGTCCAAGCCGGCCAATGCGGAAACCAGATCGGCGGCAAGTTCTGGGAGGTCGTGTGCGAGGAGCACGGCATCGATGCCGTGGGGAACTACACTGGCGACTCCCATGTTCAGCTCGAGAGGGTAAATGTGTACTACAATGAGGCAAGCGGGGGCCGCTATGTCCCCCGGGCGGTGCTGATGGACCTTGAGCCTGGGACTATGGACAGTCTGCGCACCGGGCCATATGGAAGGATCTTTAGGCCGGACAACTTTGTCTTCGGCCAGAACGGGGCCGGCAATAACTGGGCCAAGGGACATTACACCGAGGGGGCTGAACTGATTGATTCAGTCCTTGACGTTGTCCGTAAGGAGGCGGAAAATTGTGATTGCCTTCAAGGTACACATATATAAGTTGTGATCTCATTAGTCGTTTCTTTTGAGTCAGATCTATAGGCCTAGAGAGATCGTTCTGTTCCTCAATATTCATACATGCCTCCATGATCAGGCTTCCAGATTTGCCATTCCCTTGGAGGCGGGACGGGCTCGGGGATGGGGACGCTATTGATTTCCAAGATCAGAGAAGAGTTCCCTGACCGGATGATGCTGACCTTCTCGGTTTTCCCCTCACCCAAAGTATCTGACACTGTGGTCGAGCCGTACAACGCCACGCTCTCCGTGCACCAGCTCGTTGAGAATGCCGACGAGTGCATGGTCCTTGACAACGAGGCCCTCTACGACATCTGCTTCCGGACCCTCAAACTAACAAACCCAAGCTGTGAGTTTGAAAATGCTTTAAATCAGTTACTATTTCTGGTGGCTCGTTAGTTTTGTTAGTTGTGTCCCTTGTGTTCTGGTCTAATCTGACAGCTGCAATGTATACATTCACATGTAACAAACAGTTGGAGATCTCAACCATTTGATCTCAACCACCATGAGTGGCGTCACTTGCTGCCTCCGGTTCCCGGGCCAGCTCAACTCTGACCTCCGCAAGCTCGCCGTGAACCTGATCCCATTCCCGCGGCTCCACTTCTTCATGGTGGGTTTTGCCCCGCTGACCTCCCGTGGTTCGCAGCAGTACCGCGCCCTCACAATCCCCGAGCTCACGCAGCAGATGTGGGATGCCAAGAATATGATGTGTGCTGCCGACCCAAGGCACGGCCGGTACCTGACTGCCTCCGCCATGTTCCGGGGCAAGATGAGCACCAAAGAAGTGGATGAGCAGATGCTCAATGTCCAGAACAAGAACTCGTCCTACTTTGTCGAGTGGATCCCAAACAATGTGAAGTCAAGCGTGTGCGACATCCCGCCGACGGGGCTGCGCATGTCGTCGACATTCATGGGGAACTCAACGTCAATCCAGGAGATGTTCCGGCGCGTGTCAGAGCAGTTCACGGTGATGTTCCGGCGCAAGGCCTTCCTCCACTGGTACACAGGGGAGGGCATGGATGAGATGGAGTTCACCGAGGCCGAGAGCAACATGAACGACTTGGTCTCGGAGTATCAGCAATACCAGGATGCTGTAGCTGATGAAGTTGAGGATTATGATGAGGATGAAGTTGCGGAGAACTGATTAAACAGGGGAAATTTATCTATCATGACGCCTTTTTTGGCTATATACGTGAGTATTAAAAAAAAAAAAATTATCGGGTTTTTCGTGTGTTCATTGTACCGTCTGCATGATTGTTCATATGTACAATATGCATATTTCAAAAGCGTCTAATGATTTCGGCAATGAGAGGACATCAATATGGGGCCGGCCGGTCCATGTTGCGGATTGTGATTTGCGGATCTATTTATATATAATTCAAATGTCAAATGTATGTGATTAATGTAAATATTGTGATTGATTTTGAAATTCACGATATTACCATCCCATGTAATGAACTTGTCTAAATTGAATGTCGATGACTCTAAACCTTTGTGTTAAGATAACCAATTTCCAATCCTAAATTTGATGCATATGTATGGTCATGTCAACTTAGCTATCGTACTAACCTTAAAAAATGCAAATGAGATCCCGATTTGAATCATGACCTGTGGACGTGGTACTATTTTGATAGGAACGCTAATGTTAAAAGATAATAACTTGCCACATTCGATGTGAATACACTCCCAAAATTTAATATTATTGCAAGACTTCTAGTATTTATATATAAGTTAATCTGGAGTTCATGGCCACATAAGGGGTCCATAGCTCAGTGGTAGAGCATTTGACTGCAGATCAAGAGGTCACCGGTTCGAACCCGGTTGGGCCCTTTTCTTGAATTTTTTTTTTCAATTTTCTCCTAAATTTGCTTCTTCTTTTACAAAAAAAAAAGAAAAAAATTATTCACCGTCTTTCTCCCTGCTTACGTCCTTAAATTTCTTTGTCCTAATGCCAAATCCATCCAACATTAGGTTTCATTTCAATTCTACCCCGAATATTTTTTTTATCTCAGAAACAATCCCAAACTTTAAATCTAGTCTCAAATTTATCTCGAAATTTGTTTTTTCTAATCTATTCTCAAATGTACATGTATGGTCTAGTTCCAACATAAGAGGTATTCCCACATAGATAAAAAATCCTCAGTAGCAAGGTAAGTTTTGGACAGAGGACAATTGAGGCTAGTTTGGGATTAGAATAAAAATTGGTGTTTTTGCTCTCGAGTTAGATTTGAGACTAAACCTAAATTTAAGAGTTTTTTTTAGGCAAAGAAAGGTTCGGGGAAGATTTGGACCTAAAGTTTGAGATTTTTTTCTAAACAAAAAAATATTCTGGGCAAAATTGAAGCTAGACCTAGAAGCTGGGCATTCTTAGAGAATTAAGCCATATTACTTTTCGAGCGAAACTCTGCAGTCTCTTCTGTTGGAAGCACAAATTCAATTCACTCAGTGCAGCGTGAAGACCACCCGCCAGGTGCTCGGCTAAATTCCTGTGAGAAAAGCATGGGCAAGAGAAGAGGAAGCGGAAGACCCACCAATCCGACAGCGTCGCGCGGCGGTTCGATCACGCTGAGACAAGAGACCACCGGTCTGAAGCAACCCGGCAAGACCGGGGCTCCCGCTAACCCCAAGTCCATCCTGAAGCTCCAGCACCTGCAGAAGTTAGCGGAATGGACGGGCCGAGAAGCTCCGGTTCCCTCGCTGAGCGCCTTCTTCGGGCGCCGTTTGGCCTCTGTTGGGGAGTCCCTGGGGGTTCCGCCCGACCCTTCTCTTGTTTCTTGCCAAAGGTTGCTTCTTTGTTCTTAAATTCAAGTTTCTTTTCCTGTTATTTACGTTAGATTTGTGAAGTAAAGTTTTTGCTAATGAATGTTTGAGCTTTTTCGTCCATGAAAGTTTTTGAGTGATGGAATTGATAGTGGCCCATCGGGTGTTGCTATGCATGTGCTCCGTAGCTCCGTGCGAGTGATAAGTTCGTGCGGGATTGTGTTGGATGATTGGTTTTGATTGTGCTTTTGTACTTCAGTTAGGGAGGCTTATGTCAGTAATTGGAAAACAGATGACTGTTGTTTTGTTGTCTCCCTCCCCCTAGCTGGTAGTTTGATGCTGGGACAAATTCTGTAATGATTCTATCTAGTGCTCGTAATACGGTGTGAAGATCGAACGATGCGAGTTGCTTTTTCAGCTAGTTATTTGACTGTATTTGTGTTATTGGTTGGGGAGTTCCTGCATAGGTTGAATCACGGAACCTAGTTGCAAATGGCGGAATGCAAGTAGTAGAATAGACGGGTGCTTTCGGAAATATGAATGATTATCAGCAAGTGCTCCAAACCTAGGTCCCTGAGTCTAATGAATTTGAGATGATGAACAATAAATGGAAAGATGACAGTCCGTTTCTCAAGAACCTCACTTTCTTTTTGTCTTTTCCGTTTATGGACCTCCATTGTCTCTCAAGATTCTTCTCTTCCTTTCGTAGGACTTAAGCCCAGTGGGTATTTTATTTAGCCGAATATTATTCAGCATGGCTGCTTTTACTTTTGTTACTCTTTTGACTAAGTTTTGGTATACTGTGTCATAGCTCCTGCGTACTTCTTGGAGGCATAAGTTCTATGATTATTATGTGTGTAGATCTTTGGATCTAGTAGAGTTACTTTTAACCAAGCCAGACAAGGATTATAGTCTTACCCTAGGCTTAGCATGCTATTCTTTAGTAGATTCACTTGAAAATTAATTCAACTGGAACCTCCTGTAAAAGCTGAATGGTGTCAAAGGCATTGTCTAAGACATTGGCAACTTCCATTACATATGCACATGATGTTGAACAACAGAATGGATATAGAAAAAAAAATATGATTCGTTTCTAAAGTTCCAAATAAATGTGTTCTACATAGCTTCTGGCACTAATTAGTCCCCCTAACTTGTATGTTTGCACTTCCATGTCTTGAATGCCTGTGTTTTTAAAAATATGACTATGTCCAAACCGCATTGCGTAGGTTATTGTTTCTACACTCGGAAAGACTATAGTAGAATTATTAGTTATGAATGGTATTCATTATCACCACCACTTGCATTGAGCACATTTCCCTGCAATTATGCAAAAGTCATAGGTCCATACCAAAGGTGTTTATTATGAACCATCAAATTTGATTGCTGAGTGAAGGTATGCCCTTATTGTTCTCATTTAAAAAATGTGATGAAGTGTGCCCATTTTGCAAGCATCGCATTGCAGCCTGTCATACTCCTTGCTGATTGAACTTTGTATCTTAATTCCGTTCTTGAAAAGAGAAACATCAAGATATCCTAATCTATGTAAAATTAAAGCGGGAAATCAGGTTTTTCTTATGTCACCAGTTATAATCAGTAGTCTTGATCTCGGCAGGTTGAATATCTGAGCAGAGTGTCTAGATAAGTACTTGCTGCTGTAGTTTGTGTTTCTCAGTCTATCAGGCATGCATGATCCACTCTCTGCCTTTCTTCTTGAGTTGATATCTTGTGAGCTTAAAGTACTTGACCTACTCAACAACTTTTTTGCTTGTTAGATGCGAAACTGTTTTACAACCTGGCTACAATTGCACCATTCGGATTGAGAAGAATAGAGCAAAAACACCGCGCCGACACAGGAAACCCGTCACTTCAACTCAGAACAATGTTGTATACATGTGCCAATTTTGTTCACATAGGAATCTGAAACGAGGTACTGCTAAAGGCCACATGAAAGAGTTATATCCTGTGAAAGCCAGATCAATTTCCCAACCAAAAGGTGCAAAATTTGTGCCTTCGGTGTCTTACGGCCAAGCCATGGGAAGTGGACGTGGGGATGAGACCAAGGATGCAAGCCAGATGAGTTTACCTGCGGTTAAGGTTGAGACACTTGAGAAAGTCGGTCCTTCAACTCCATTGACGAAGACTTTGCTTGATGGGAAGAGGCAAAAGAGGAATAGATCAGGGGCCAAGAGGCCTACTCAACCTGAAAGTGCAGATGCAGAAGCAACTGCCGGTGCTTCCAGCAAAAGGAGGAGAAAATCTTGGACAAGCTTAAAGGAAATAGCCGAGAGCAGCGAACATAGTAGAAATATTGCTAGTTTAAAGATTCCATTTTGTATATGAACAGGGGTTGTATTCTGATTGTTTGATTATTTTTGGAAGATGATATTGTTGGAATTCTGATTTAAAAAAGAAAAGATCAAATTGAGACCAGGGAAATTTGCAGACTGCTAGATTCTTTGTGTAGGTGTGAATACTCAGCTTTCTTAAGAATTCTTCAATCTTGATTAGCTTGGAAGCAAATCTGTCCACGATGGAGAACAATTGTATGCAAATCCTAGACTACTTGGGCCTTAAAAACTTTTTGCTGAATGCCACAAATAACTAACATCGGATTTTTCAAAGTTATAGCAATAGATGTGCTGAGCTGGAGTGCTCAGAGACAGTCTCGGATGTTGGCTCAGAGAATTTAGTGGGAAAATTGGCACTACTACCGCTATGGTTGCAGAAGCCTGGGCCTCGCAAGATGGAAGGGAACTTAGTGTTTCTGACGATATCCAGAATCCCGAAATAGAGTGTTGCTCTTGTCATGATCCAAAACGTGATAATGTGCTTCTACCCTACCGTTGGCGCTTTTTCCATAGGCAAGTGCAGCACTTCAGAATTAAACATGTTGACCGTGAATGGGATCAATGTGCAGACAGGATGGCCAAGAGGGGAAGGATGCCTAAGCAGGAAATATCTGGAGTACAACCATGTACATACTGATGTGTGTAGTTCATAAACAGCATGCCCAATAGGGCCAATACTACCGTTCTGTGTATATAGTTTCTAGTTATAAATGCATTTCCCAACATTAAAAAAAGGCGTAGATGAAATGGAGGGCGATCATGCTCTAGTGCGGTTTGGTCATAATATCAACCGTAATCTTTAGATGAAAACACAACACTTCAAGATGGTCTGTTCGAAACAGCACAACCAATATAATCTCATAGTAAGGTCAAAGGACAAAGGCAATGCTCTGTTTAAACCAGCCAATCAAAAGAGATAAGGTCAATGAACGATTCTGCTGTACAGAAATTGCGACCATGACCGCATATCCTACGATTCTCTTAATGCACATTTAGACTCCAAACTCCTCTGAAAATATGCTCCAATCGCTTGTCTCTCAATTATTTCCACCTAACAGAAACCATAAATAGCATTTGAGTACAAAATTTTCCTCGTAAGGGAAAATGCTCTTGCTGCTGCAGTACACAGGTTGACCTTCAGCATAACAATTGGACTTGCCAGTCCAGTGTCAGAAAAGGCTCCTAACCTACCAAATGAAACATAATTGATGAACCAAATATACAACCAGAACCATGTGGAGGGTTGACTCCACGGTTTCGTTTTGTATTGGGAACTTCAGAGTCTTGTATTCCTTTGCAAGCATCTGATGCCCAATTCTGGGCAAAGAACAGTATCTGGAAAGGGGTAATCAATTCACATTTCAACTCATTCCAATTGTTGTCAAGAACCGTTCTTTTTAGTTTCAAGGACATATCCCTCATGAAGTGCTACACGGGCTTCATTCTCCCTACCAAGCACAAAAAGAGCCACGGCTTGTAAATAGGAGGCTATATGCCAGACTGGTGATATCACTTGAGCCTGCACTGCATCATTAAGTGCTTCTTCTGGCGAGTCTGTCATGAGGTAAGACAGACTACGGCGTGCATACACTGTTGGGGACACCATTGTTCCAACTTCAATGAACTGCAAATAGAAAGACAGTCAGCTGAGGGTGAATATGTCAGTCTGAACACATTTTAACACCAGAAGCAGTAGTATCAACAAACGAGAATCTGCAATTCTCAGCTTTGATGTCACTGAGATAGTTTTTGGTAGTTACATTAATTCCATTTCATTCCAGCGATTCTTTTTGCAATCGCAGAGTTTAATTATTAATTTTCCTAATTAACTTCAAACCTTAAATTTCCCACAGCAGCAATATCTGTTTTACTTTAAGTGCGGACTAACTCAAAGAAGACAGAAACAAAATAACTTGAGATATCTATGTTGCTTGCAGTTTGATATGAACAAGCAAGAGTATTGTTGACGATACTAACCTGACTATAGCATTCAATCGCAGAGCTGAAATCTTTATGCCGGAACGCAACATCACCTTTCTTTTTCGAGTTCAGTGTTTCCTGCATTTGGTTTGTCCACATCTGGAAAGAGAGCTGCAAACCAGAAGATCAACAATTTGAACAACATTTAATATTGACAAACATTCTTAGAATCAAATACTTAACATGCAAGAGAAAACGTACATCTAACTATACACATTCACAAAGAGGAGCCAGACTTCAGTCCTAGTGCATCAGTGAAATTAATTTATTTTAGTGATGTAGAAAATTGGCGTCTTAGAATTCACAAAAGGACTCAAAATTGCTACATACTAGACATTAACAGAATCATTTCATACCAACAGTTAATATGAAAATGATAAGAACCAAAGTCACCAATCCTCACTCATCCAGAACAGGAAAAATATTTTGAACCTAAACATTTACAAGGCAATGCCAAGCATTGATGTGAAATTATGATGATGACAGTATACCAAATAGATCAACTATCTAAAATGAAATCTTAATTGAATGCTGATATTATGATAAGAATAAAGTATACAAAAGCATTCAAATACAAAGCTAAAGTCATGATAAAAACTAACTACCAAAACCCAAGTCAGTGTACATAATAAATGGGACACAAATTAAATGGACCACAAACTAGGAAGAGATCATGTGCCAACGCCTCATATTTCCTAAATCTAAATCTTAAGCACAGCAATAGAAACATACCTCAGTAGCTGCACCTTCATCATCCTTATACCCCAGCTTTTCCAAAACCTCATGTATAGCAGTCAAATCCTTTCTTACACAAGCTTCAGCAAGTGGAGATAGAGGTAGAGATGCTGAGCTATGCTGGATACCCATCAGTACATGTGAGGGAACCTGCAAAGGAAATGATCAGCTCCTTCTGGCAGTAGTTAGAGGGGAAGTTTCTATGAAAACAAAAAAAGGCCAGTGCCATCTTTTGGAACATGAAAATTTGGTTACTCAAAACCCAAAAGTGAAAAATGCACAACAATCCAAAATGCCTCTAGCATCCTCATCATTCATCAGCTACCATCAACCCTCTGGTATGAGCAACTGTCTCCCATGGATGCATTTGATCACATTTTTTTGACCGAAAAACAGCAGAGGAAATGAGAAGTGCTTAGCCAAGGTATTATTGATGACATACCTCAGTCTCCTTTTGAAGAGGAAGCAAAGCAGCAACTAATGACTTCGGGTTTGGCCGCTCTCGGGGTTCAGCTTGCAAACATCTTGTAGCTACACGTACAAGCTCTGTCCCATCATCATTTATAAATTGACCCTCCAAACAAGAATCAGTGAGCATCTCAAGATTCCTGTCCCTTATTAGGTCAAGTGCCTGAACAAAAAGGAAAAAACCTAAATAAGAACCAGAAGTTCTCCACTAAACTTCCAAATTGTAGACTTGAGGAGAAAAGTACTACCATATAGAGGACAGATCCTTATGCTGCCCAAAAGCTGGTCTTACAAATTGTTATGAAATGGCAATAATCTTTATTAAATTTATTTTAGCTATTAGATATGGTTCAGATATTTCTAGTCTTCATGCTTGGAAGTTTGCCATGCTTCACAAAAAGTCAATATACTCGATGGGCTGTTCTATCCCACAGTCAAAAGTTCGAAGATCAATTTAAAAGTGACCATCACGAGCCAGAAAACTCATCACTACATTCATAAACGCCTTGGGACAACCATCCATGTATGTCATACCCTGAAGTTACTTAAAATTACAATACCCATACGGCAGTCAATGATCTAAAATAGCCATTTTTACACAGGGTACAGGTCAGTGGAAACTCAAAATCCCCCGCCCCCAAAATTAGAATGTATTTTACCAATCTCGAATCAATTCAAGATCCGAGTCCATGTCAATTTGCTATGCCCTTGCACTAACTTGAGAATGTTTTCCACTCTTTGCTGCTTAGCAAATCATGGAGGGAACCTACATCAAAAAAAAAATCTCCAGGACAATGGCTAAACTATGTCACTTGTTGGTAATTTTGCATGCACCTTTCCCCGCCCTAAGTCTACAGTTGTTCTTAATGTATTCAACTTAAGGAAGTGTACTGTCAGCTTAAACTAGCAATGTGATAGAATTATAATATAAAGAAGTCAACTTACACGGCTTGGAGGAATATGTTTCCCACTAATGAGGTCCAGCAAAAGGGTGCCAAAGCTATATGTAACACTTTCAGGCGTTACTCGTCCTGCCAAAAAAAGTGGCGTGGGTATTATCTAGCACAAAACAAGCAAAAGAATAAAATAGAGAAATATCTAATGGCAAACGTTAACACAGATAAACAGACAACAGAGAATGTGAAATCCCATTTGAGGTAGCACAATTAATCATCAAAAGCCAATTGAGTACAGCTCTCAGAAACAATAATTTTATATTTATGGGTGGGCGCTGGAGCCCTGACAATTATTAATAACAATCTTAGATGTGAAAATACCCAAAGACGAGACAAAAGCCCAAATGAATTAATAAAGCAAATCCAAGAAACCATGAGTCCCGGAAACAGTATAACAGGAATAATTCTGACTCCATCCATCAGACGAGCAGCATCCAAGCTCCAGGAAAGCAAAACACCACTTGTATACAGACTCATAAAACAGGAGAAAGAAATCCAATTCAGCTGAAATAGATGCGTTCAGTTTATTGTTAGTAGTTCTGAACTTGTATTAGATAGACTCCAGTTCCAGCAGGCAATGTGAAAAGAAAAAGTCAATCAATTGAAAGATATAGGAAGCTGATATCAGCAAGTCTGTTCTCAAAGGCTAAACTCATATCCCCGACAAATACAAATTAAGTGGAAGAAGGAAATTGATTGACAGACAGTAAACAAAGAAGTACGTCAACTTCTGCAAAAATCATATTCATTATCATTTTACCTGTTCTCAGATACTCGGGAGGAGTGAAAGCCAAGTTAGTACTATAACTTTTTCCGTCTCTACTGTTCTTCATAAGACCAAAGCATGAAAGTCTAGGGTTGCCCTCCTGGAGAACAATATGTAAGACCAAAAGCACTATTGACAACTTTTTGGTTTCTAGTTGTAGGAAGAGAAATAGGAACTTACTTCATCAAAAAGAACTCTATATGCATTCAGATCATGGTAAAGGGTGCGTCCTTTGCTAGTACAATATTCCAGAGCTTCCGCAAGATGCAAAGCCACTCTCAACCGCATCACCCATTTCATAGGTTGAGCTTCCCCTACATTGGCCATTTATTTCATTTGCAAAATCATATGGTGATCAATAGACAAATGAATGTAACTAGGAAGGATAATGAAAGCCATAAACAATTGAAGATAGTCTTTTAAGTGAATTCAACATAATTATGTTAGTTTCTCTCAAAAATAGCCATGAGAATTTTCAGAGAATGATATGGGTGGTTCTTAATACCGCACCTAGAATGTAACATCGAGGTATAGAGAACAACTGGTCACGAGTAGGAAAGTATTATAGCTTGTGAACTCGCATGACAGGTAAAGCCTTTTCTATTCCAATTATAATCATGGGCCCAATAAGCATAATATTTAGCCCTAGTACAAAAATCAACAAATTAAGTTATTCGTTCTCACATGGAAGAAGGTATTATCTAGAATATCCATAGAAAACGAGGCGTTTTTATATATATAAACGAAATATCTAATACCAAGATAACCATAAAATCATTCGAGTTCAGTAAAATTACAATGGAATAGGTGCTTTGCCAATGTCTCGTTGGGCATATATTCTGCAACAAGCAATCTCTCATCACCTTCACAGCAACAACCAAGTAAATTTGCCAACCTCTGATTACGGAGCTGACCGACAGCTTTTGCTTCTTCCTGGAAATGTGCGAAGAGGTGGAGAAAATTTACAAGTCACATAAACAATCACTGTGTCAGGATATTCTAAAGCACCATATTAAGATGAGGAATCGATTCAAGTGACACACTATTTGAAGGTAGACTAGCCTGATAGTGCAACAAGAAGCATAGCTTCATCAAACCAAACTGATCAGAAGAGTCAGTGAACGCATTTACCATTGAGCAAGACAACTTTCATCCAAATAAATTCAAATCAAGACAATCATAGTGTTCTACCACCACGAAACGCTGTTGAAGCTCCAAACCAGCAGACTTTGAAACAACACAGCAGAATGTCCATAGAAGAAGTCAAAAAGAGGAAATTTAGGTTGCCCTTTGGGAAAAGATGCCAAAACAAGTATGGCAGGACTGTTCATTGACAATGGCTGTAAGAGTGTATGCTCACCATAAACTGTCGTGCATCTGGCCAAGCTGACCTGTTAAAGCGCTTCACAGCAATCCGCATTTGATTGTCCAACTTGCCTTTGTAGACAACATTGGGTGCCTTCTCGCCATGTTCAGAAACAATGTTCTCCACAGCGAATCCAGATGTAGCCATCTTAATTTGATCGTACGTGTACTCCCGAAACGCGGGCAGGCCACAGACTTCGGTATCGTTCTCATTATCTGCAACAGCATAGACTCTACGTCAGAATCAGTCACTTACACAGAAACAGAACTACACGACTAAAAAGTTAAACAAACGAACGATTTTTCTAGATATGGTGCACCCATCACTCCAGATACGTGGCCAGATACGTGGCCGACAACTCATTTTGGGTAAAAATCAAAAGAGGCCAGAAGAAACTACCGCCGACATCGGCCTCCGGAATCTGCCCGTTCTGCACCGAATCATAGCAACAAAACAGGAACTTGGAGCATTCGCACCCCATCGCAAGTTCGCAACCAAAAGAATGTCAACAGTGAACACGAACAAGTATCGAATCTCCGAAGAAGCTCAAAACTTCCCGAGTCCGTCGTCCCTCCTCCCCCCCGCGGCTCAATGAACGAGAACCTCAGAAGACAGCAGCATCGCTCTCGTCCTCCTCCCCGCCAGCAAGAGCTCCAGCTTCGACCGCCGCCTCCGAAGCCGAACCAGTCCACAGCAATGCCACGCGCATCTAACAAAAACAAACACGCAGACGCGGCAAAAGAGATTAGATTAGGAATGCCCAATCTCCCGTCCCCGCGCGGGCACGGCTGGCTGGCTCTCGATCGAACAATCTACGGCCGCCGCCGCCGCCAACACGGTTACAGCTACAGAAGGAAAAGAACTTCAGATTCGCGCGGCCGGAGGCTCCCATTTCTCGCGCGGTGCGAACTTCCCCCCCCCCTCCCCTCCCGGGCCCCACGATCGGAGCAGCACCGATACATAGTACATACCTTCCCGGTCAACTCAGCTCGGGAGTCAACAGAAGGTCCGCCGTCGCCGTCGTGGGTGGTGGGTGGCGATTCAAAAAGCAGCAGATCGCGCCAGGAAGAAGACGCAGCAGCAGCAGTACATAGAGAGAGAGAGAGAGAGAGAGAGAGAGAGAGTGGTGGTTTGGGGGAGGAAGGAGGAGGGCGTGGGGGGATGAGGGGAGTGATTGATTGGATTTGGGAATTGATTCCTCGTTTCTCGATTTGGTCAAAAAAGAGCAATTTGGAATGGAAAGTTAGTCCACTTTCTTTTCTTTCTTTCCTTTTAATTTTTGTTTTTTTGTTGGCTCTTGTCATTCTTCCTTTCCTTTTTATCATTTCTGCTCTGGTGTTCTGGAGTCCTTAACTTGTGTTCACTGTTGAGTGAGCGTTTCTTTCCCCTTCCCTCCTTTCTCGCTCAGAAAACGAGGGTGAAAAGGCGCTCTTCCAATCTGACCCGATGCAAGACTTTTTTTAGTCCCTCGCACGAGGGCCTCTCTAAACGCTTTGTCTTGACGCGCTCGAACATGTGAAAAGATTCGAATTTCGTAGCGTGATTAGGCGGGTCGATATGATTTTACTGAAAATTGCAGCGTTTTCCTTTGTTGTGATCGTTTATAAGTTAATGGGGATGAGATTCATTGTTGTCGACTTTGGAGGAGGAATTTGACCTTTCGCCCTCCCTTAGTTCGGCTAAAACCTTTTACATGGTCGAAATATCTTCCGGTACTGTCCATAAAAGAAGGGGTATCTTCATATAATGAGGCTACTTATTTTTGTCTGATCTTCACAATACTACCTGATTATCATCTTTTCTTATTTTTTATTTTAGTTATGATTAAAAACCCGGCATGAAAGTAACAGTAGCATCTAGTAATTTTTTTCTAAAGTTAAGATTAAGATAGATGTAAAGTGTGACAAATGAGGTTAGGAAACCATACTAAAATTTGAGAAGTGTCACTATACCATCTTGATACTTTGGGTCTATTCCAAAATCTAGGTATGCACTTGCGGTGAACTCGAGAAATTTCCACTTTAGAGAGCATTGTAAGATCTTGTGTAAACCCCAGGGATATTCCGAGACAAGATCTAATTTGGGGATATTTAGACATTTCGCGTTCGCTTGGGAGGCATTTTGAAATTTAAACTTGAACCTCAAAATAATCACCAGCAGGAGAATATTTCATAATATTAGTAAGACCAATAAAAGTCAAACTGGCATCAATAATTATTCACGAGGCATAACTGTCGATTGGAACTTTTCCAAACACTGCCATTTGGCTCCATGTTGCAATCATAGTCATGCAATTATCCACATCCATGCCCTTCTTTAAGTTGCTCCCAAACATAGCACAAGTGGTTCTTCTTGGATAAGATACAAATATATCTTACGTCCTGTCATTTCCCAAACATAAAGACAACAAAGACTCCATTTTTTTGGGCCAATATGCCATAGTGTATATAGCTCAGGACAGAGAAACCATCAGACACTCAGGTTGTCTGGAGCATTGTTTTTTTCTTCACATTTTTCAGGTGAACATAACACGTGAAAGATGTCTATGAGTACAGAAAATGCCATACAAGTGGTACATCAACAATGAAAAGCAATCTGCACAATCCACAAGAGGGGATTTCACCAGGCTTATACCTCATCAACCACAACTAGAGATGCGTCACTCACTGGTTGACAGGAAAAAGAGATTGCTCTCTATTGCCCGGACTCATTCGTAGAGTTCTCTTTTAGCGCCACAGATCCCTTAGCCTGGAACCAAGAAAATCGACACCGCTTCGAGTTCAAAGCACAAGTAGTTGTCGTCATGTGATTAAACCAATATTAGGATATGCAGCAATTGGGTACCTGATCCATGGACCCTTGGGCATGGGGCCAAGAAAGAGATTCCAATTTGACCGTAACTTGCGCCTCAAAGTTGGCAGCTTCAATTTCTCTATTCCTAGAGGGTTTGATTCCTTTGGTTCTGAGGCATTTATGACTGTTAATTGCATAACTGCATCTCTCTCGAGTGCTAAAACTGAAATTGTGACGGCTTCCTGCATAGAGGAGAAGCACTAGCAAATAAGCCGTCGCTAAGAGTTTGGTGATTGCACCTTTTCAACATGGCCTTAGAATTTGAGCTTATTCACTATCTCATAGGCATTCATACAATTAAAACATGGATGGAGATAATAAAGTAGTTCAGTTGACACCCCATACTAATCTTTTGCTAGTCAGACAAACAACAGGGCACGTGAAGGGTAAGAGATTTAAAACTCAAAGACCATTGAATCTATGCCAAAACTTAAGAAAAGGCAGCTTACCTAGTTGACAAACGGCAACTTCAAATGGGTCTCCATTCTCTTCTTAGCTGTCTCAATCCAATCTAATTCGATGATCTAACCCTTCAAATCAGCGAGGTCATTGCCACCCAGAGATGGAGCATTTACGACATCTGATGTTTTACTAATGGAATCTCTCTCCCCATTCTCAAGGAGGAAACCATTAGATGCAGCCTCTTCGACATGGAGTAATCTAGGTGATGAGCTACAAGTAGATGGCCCATCAACATCCATCTTACAACAATTTTCCTTACTAGTTTCATTACAAAATCCATTTGGCTTGACTGCCATATCAGTTAGATGACCACCCAAGTTTTCCGTGATGTGACCAGGAGTCTCCGACATATCCACACAATTATGCCCATCAGAAGAAGATAATGAGTTCTCATTCAAGCAATTTCTTTCCTCAACCAAATCACCGCCTTGATTTTCAGAAACAACTCTGAAGCTTTGTGGCTTGTCAGTGATATTGCTACTTCCTTCATCAATTAGTGAACTCAACTGCTTCTGTATAAAGACTGCCAAAGAAATAGCATGATCCCGTACTAATGAATCATGAGGAGGGCAATGTAACATGTCGAGCAATGCCCGCTTGTACTGAAATAGACTGATAGATGGCAAAGCAGAACCTTGTTCACGACAGACCTTTATTACTTTGAAGACATGTTCACACAGGTAACCCATGTCTGCCCACTTACAATCACATAAACTTAACACTGAACCAGGATTCCAGACAATGTGAACTTTGTCTCGATGAGTCTGGCTAGTAACTTTTGCACATGTCCCTTCTAGCGTAACATCAGAATTGGGAATTTTTAAAGCATTGCGCCAAGATGTTAAGCCACTGGCCCATTCATCTTTACGGTACCGTGAAAAATCCTCCTTTTCTGAGTACTCATCAAGCCAGAAGAAAGCATGCACTGTCGTACCCAACTTGTCAACCAACCAATCAGCCCGTTGATAAGCGCTGGTGTTGTCCTCATTCAGTAATCTGAGTCTTAATTGGTTGTGGTAAAACTCCATTGCTGCACAAGTCTCCTGACTCGCGAGTGGAAGATTTTTCAGCGCTGCTGTCCATGACCCTACATACAAAGAAGAAAATATCTGATTATTTTCTCTTGAGAAAACAAAGGAGAGACTCTGAAACATAAAACAGTTCTAAAAGAAAAAGAAAAAAATCTCTGAGCAATCAAATACAAAATGCATCAAGGAACCAATACAATTGCCATCATCTATTGTCCCTATAGAAAGTATATAGAAAGCCTTACTCGACTACTTCCAATTGCGAGAAATCAATTGGAAGATGAGAGCCAACAAAGAAACTTACGTGGGTACCAAATACACATAGTTACAGAGACCAACCTATACGGGGGTACCAGACTGCCTTAAAATAATCCATGAAGTGGCGCGCCTCAACGAAATCATCCATGAAACCTTCAAACAAATTCATATTTCCATTTCCTCTGCAGATATTGTCTACTGCCTGTCCAAGTTGTCTTGCCATCTCCACTCGCATTGCAGTCTCCTGACATCTCTTGACTAAGTTCTTGTGCCATGCATGACGTAACCGCCAGAAGCAAAGTAGAACAGGGCACTGAAACACATCCCTGTATGCAAAAGAAAAAAGAAGATATGTAGAACTTCAATTCATGCAAATATGCTTCATAAGAAGGATTGCGGAACTCAGCACCCACACATCAGTCTATAGTGGCAAGAACTATTGCAACATATCAAAAGATGCAGTCATCCATCCAAGTCTCCGAGGGCAGATTATCTAAAGGTGCAAATGCCACTCAAGTGCAGCAGCTAGCCTGATATTATGCACTGTAAAATCAAATTGGCATGCTGAAATTGTGCTTCATCGCAGCCAATCAATACAGAGGATAGTCCAATAAATAAGCATGCTCAAACCAATATCAGCAGCAAATGAACAATTAACTGCACTGACAGATCAAATATATGTGTTAAAGTATGGTTCATGGGCAGACAGTAGATAATGCAACAAATAGCCATGTTAGATCCAATATTAGCCAAAAATGAACACATATCTTAATTACAGTCATAAGCACCAGAATAATCAAGGAATCCACCTACGGATCAAATCCAATTCCTTATGTCTCCTTGTTATCACTACAATGAATAATGGCAACAAGAACTCAAGCCCTGCAACTTGAAATACAATTCCCAAGGAACAAAGGGCCGTAACTATGGTTTATAATCTAAAGTAGACACCAGTCTCAAATGACTCATCTTTGACATTCCCAACCATCATACATTTCCAAGTTTTGAAATCGCAAGATATCAATGAAAATCCTAGAAGAAAAGAATGTCTACGAGGAATATCCGAAAGTTCAAAACAGTTGATTAGTTTCATTTAGCAACCATCCAAGTTTTGAGTCCTCTCTGCGCTTAGCCTGAAATTAGTGGATCCCAAAACCTTGACACAGAAACACAGCTACAGAGAATTATTCAACTAAGAATGATCCAGACTTACATGACTAGATCAAAATCTGATTCGGTTGGATGAATGAGAGCACTCTACCTGATAGCGAGGACATCAGCTAGAGGATCATCAACAACAAACCCTGCCAACTTCCACGAAGGATCCTTAGTATAAACTCTATTGTACAGTGCCCTCATCCATCTATGAGTATCCGTGCTTCCGTATGCTGGTGCTATTACCCATGCCACAGGAATGGCCTTGTTGTCAGAATCGAAGACGAGAAGACTGTGAATAGGATACTATTGGACATCATAACAAAGAAAAGTCAGCTAACTTAGCAGGCAAGTTCATACTTAACGATTGCTATCACAAAGATAGATATGTTACTCAAGGTAGACTTAGACCTTCAATTTGTTGGTTCCAAATCTTGAATCAGAAGCCACAAGGCTGCGATTGCCAAACCGAATCATTTGCTGTAACTGCCACTCCGTTTGAATGCCCAAAGTGAATGGTTCAGAATCAGAGAACTCCTCATAAAAGAAAACGTGGCTCTGGTGACTTTCCACCCACATGTCAATGCTGATCATATCATCCGCATCCAGCTCATACGTAGAGCGCCTAATGCTTCTCTCCTGTCTACGAACATATCTGTGGGTCAAAAGGTCATCGCGGTTAGTAGGGCCCCCTTGTCTCTCCACAGATTCATTGTGTCTCTGCATTATTGTCTCCACTGATACGCCCACATATAATAGAGACAAGACTCGAAGGCGAAGGTCCTCTGAGATATAAGGGGCAAACATGGCACGAGTACCAGCTGCCTTCTTGTCCTGGGGACCGTGGCAGGGAAGACCTTTCTTATCTATATGTTTATCCTGATTATAAATGATAAGTGCCACCGATGGCTCGGCAATTAAGCGTTTCACAATAAAGTGACAGGTGCAGCCCCTCTTTGTATTAGGTCGGCCAGCATTATTTTTCCTGGGGACATAATTAGTCCTACTAGGCCGCACGATCCCACCCTTCCTGTGGTCATCAGGACCAAAGGAACACCAATACCTACAACAAAATCAATCAGCGAACCTGCAGCATTGCCTCGTCTATGGCAGGAAGCAACACCAGCGATTATGTGACTTCCAACGAGACACTGTTAGTGATGAAAATTGGAGAAAGGTAACAACTTACAGTATGTATTCAAGAATGCCATCGACCTTAGGTTTATAAGCCATCTCGAGAGGTCTTTTCCTCCGAGCTTCGACATGAAACCTCGTCGGACAGTCTTTGTTCGAAGACTCGCCCCTCACGAAATCATCAACTCTAGCATACGGGATCAAAGCCACTCTATCTATATTGTCGCGCCAACCTTCCACCTTGGACCACACCAAATCCGCAGCAGAGAACTCCAACGACGGAGGATTCTGCACGGGGAGGGATAAAATCTCATCCCACCGAGCCATCTGCAACACAAAAAAGCAGCACAGGGAATGACAGTGACTGATCCGTGTCTACCGCAAACACACGCGACGGCACAGCAGAACTAGAGACGGAACCGATCCAGATCGAGAGTCTCCAAATACTGATCACCCATCCAACTTATGGAAAAGTAAAACAACAACGTCGCGGCGCCGCTACACCGATACGACAGATTCATCGATGCGCCTTACCTGAGTAGACGAACCCCTTTAAACGAATCCATGCATTCAGACTAAAATTCCAAGCTCCAGCCGGCAACGACCTAACAAATAACCATCCAATTTGGAAAAAAAGAAACTGCGCGCGCAGCCATTTCGTAACGCCCTATCTACCACGGCGACTGATCATGTTGCCGGACACAAGCCAAGCCAACTTCTTTTCGATAAAAACAAAAAAAACTACCCGACACACCCCGAGCAGAGAAGCGACCCTTTCACGCGAACAAAACGGAATTCCATGAACAGAGACGGCATCAGAACCGGACACCGCGAGGAAACAATCCGAAGAAATTAAACAGGAAAAGACCAGCAGCTTCACGCAGTTCGAAGGCGCGGCGAGAGAAACTTGAAGCTAGGGACGACGGGCGTCACCCAGCCGCCATGTGCAGACGCAACAGAGCACGGAAACAGAAGAAGAAGAAGAAGAGGCGGAGGAGGAGCTTACGGGAACGGAGAAGGAAGCCGCAGTTCACCGACGCAAGCGCGAGGTTTGGAGGGGCGAGTCTCTCTGCTTTCTGCGACCGACGCGGTTGCTTCGTCCGGGACGGAGAGAGAGAAAAAGGGGGGGGGGGGGAGCGAAATGAGGTCGTTTTATGCCCTGAAATTTGGACGAAGAATCCATGGATGATGGGCTATGCTACTGGGCTTGGTCTTGGGCTCGGGCTTTGCTTGTGAGATATTGGGCTTGTACGGAAAACGAAAGCCCACCGAAATTGGGCATGATGAACATCTTGATTTCTAATTGAGCAAGCCAATCCCGGCCGAATGTTTTGTTTTTTGGTCCGACAGATGCAAATGTGTTTTCTCTCTTTTCTTCTTTCGGGGATAGCCAGAAACTCGCCAAGAACAGTTGCCAAAAAAGGAAAAAATAAATATAAAAAGTAGAAAGGCATACGAGGATGTATGAAAAGGGGAAAAGGAGAATGTCTGAGCCCGGGTTCGAACCGGGGACCTCTAGTGTGTGAGACTAGCGTGATAACCGACTACACCACCCAGACGTCGCCGCTCAATTCCGCAGAGAATTTTAACTAATCTTAGAAGCGTACGATTTGTAACGACGACAAAAGGGAGAGCACCAAGTAATTGGTAATTTGTCGGTGCGATTTGTAAATTCTATTGGAGATAAGTAACGAGCTTTGTATAATCAGTACCTTATTTGTGCAACTAGTAATATTCCCGCATGGCTAATAACTCATACACGGTGAAATAATCATTATTAGTATTCGTGTATTGGTAACATCTATATGAGTTTGGATGACCTTTATTATTGACTTTTTTACCTTATAAACTCCTTAGCGTTGTGACAATTTGACTTTTATTTCAAAACATAGACACATTGACACATAATTTTATATATAATTTCCCGTACGTTCAATAGTTTCAAGAAGTATTTCTTTTGCTTTGATAGGTATTTTCTTCCCCTCCAAAAAAGAAGGGGACCTAAGTTAAAACCCACGTAAGCTTGGCCACGAATTCAAATCCTATATATTGCCCCGGCATGCTAGAATTGCACTACTTTCGACTTCGATAGCAAGTAACTGAAACAACTGGTGGGATGTCAGATTACCAAACAAGAAATAACCAAGTTCTGCACAGATCAATGGCTATCCTTTTTACTTTTCCTACAAGAAATCGCAATGCTCAGAGACGATTAATAATGCATTAAGCAATCCTGGAATTAAGATCAATTAGAGGATCACATTTCAGATGCCAGAACCAAATTTGCTGGAATAAGAATGTAGAGGACCTCAGCAATCAATAGAACTATGATAATTGAGGATTATATTACAAACTAAGCGCCTTGAACTACATCTTACAAGGCGGAGATCAGGGTGCTATGAACACAACTAAGTCATACAGTCAAAGGCCTAAAACATTCTGTAAGACATGTCACTGACGAGAACTGGAAATGACCGTTAGAACATTGGAAGTTGTTCTCTTTTGATATTCCACTCCCATAATATTCACTGCCATTTTTTCAGGGGCTTCGCCGAGGAGGAGCCACCAGGGGTGGAGATGCTTCTCCTGGAAGCTGCAACAATCGGGAACATATAGTTCATATCAATGAGCAATGTAACAGCAGCAACCACAATGTCACGCTTGATAAATCTTTCCTCGAAGCAGTGGAAAAGCAAACTAAACATGAATTGCCAAGCCGACATACTTGATGGGATTTTGGTAGCACTTCGGGTCAAACGAGATGGTTTTGACTGCAACGACTTTTGTGGGGGCTTTGGCAGTTTAGAGGGAACAGCTGACCTGCATTCAATGGATCCAACACATCAAGGGAAGGCATAAAAGAGATCATTAGCCAGAACAATATCATGCATGGGGATATATAAACAGCTCATAAACTTGCTTTTAGAGCATGAATATTAACTCCATAGTAACATGTTTCACGAGAAAATTGCTAGGAGTAACACTTGGCACCAGTAAGCAGCATTGGCTTTTCTAGTACTTTCCCCCGTAGGCCTTTATTCTCTCTGTAAAGAAACAGCTAATTCCAGCATAAACTAAAAATATAAATATCTGCTGCTGATTTAGTAAACGCAATCATATGATAACCATAAATGGAAGGCATACACATGGGTAAACCATTTTCCACTGAAATAAGAGATTGCAAAAACCTTAACTGAAAATCACTTACTTCTCAATGTTTTCAGATTTCTCAGGCTGTTTCAGAGGTTCAGGAAAGAGAGTATACTCAACAACACTGCTAATGGAACCATCAGTTTCTGTGCCCATTGAAAGGTCACCATCAGATATATCACTCAATCTCTCCTCTAAATCTGCATCTTCCAATCCCAAGAGCTGCACATCATCGGTAGCACTCTGATCTACAGGCGCATCAGCAAGCTTAGATGGCTGGTAAAATTCCTTGTGATGTTTAAAATCATCCACTGACTGCTGTGAACCAGCTTCGGAATGCCTATCACTATACTCTGAACAATTGTCCCCATCAGAAGCTGCTTTATCACTTAAGCCTGAGAGTTTTCCGCTGGACGTTTTCCGGACATGTTGAGAAGTACCTATTGAATGTCGTCTGGGAGAGGAGGAACCATATCTCAGTGAGGTCAAACTACGCTTCTCAGCACTGACATTAGTTTTGAGGGACTGCAATCGTTGAATCTCCTCATCCTTCTTGCTAATTACGTCCTTAAGAAAACTAACCTGCCGGATTAAAGATCAAATCAGAAAATGGAAAACCTACTCGCAGGATATTCTAGAAAAAATTGCAGCAAAACATAAAACATCATGCCGTAGTCTGTTGCCATAAAAATCACACCCTGTCTCTTGATCAGTATATAAGGATCTTAAAAAAAACTGACTAGAGCGTGAAATATTACAAAAATCTTAGACGAGGTCCTGCTCCTGCTATAATCAAACAAGAGCAAGATTTACAAGAAAGAAAAGTCCAGTATCGGTTTGTTTCTCCTAGTTTAAACAGAGAAAAAGTTCCTTAGAGGCTTGAACCACTAATTATAAAAAAAAAAACCAGCAACCAACAATGTTCTCATCCGCAAAGATGTAAACTCCATTCTAGCCCGCATGAACATTTCATCTAACAGGTAGTCTTACTTATCTTTCTGTCATACTCCAACGAAAGTTTCGACATTTTACAATTTGCATTTTGCACAAGGTCGCCTAGCTCCTATGAAACAAAAATTTCCTACATAAACAAATTCATTACATTTCAACGTCCTCCATCCAATAGCACCAAACATAAACTGAGTATGCACATAAAACTAGCAATAACGACAATGACATCTCGTTCAAGAATCATTGTATTGCTTTTAAACCTATTTAGAATAGCAGATGACAGCAACTATGCCATCTACATCCGTTCTCCAATTTCATCACGTAAAAATCCAGATTTTCCACACTCACGAATACGTTTTCCCTGTGCTTTTCCTTTTGGGAAAACATGAGAATGAGTTTCTCCAAGGTACTATGCCACTGCAGATGTGCCCTCGGGAACAGATACAGACAGGGAAAGATAAGATCTTAGGTCGGAGAACAAACTACAAAATCAACTTGGTAACAACTATAGATAATACCTGTTCCATTAGTTCCCTGATTTCTCTCCCCTCTTTGTTGCTCTTAGCAGCCCCCAGCTCAACACCAGATACCCTCTCCGCAAACTTGAGAGTACTTACAGTCTCGGAATAAGAATCAACATCAGGATTGAGTTGGACAAACATAAGAGTCTTTGCTTGACCACCTGGGTGAAGGAAAGATTAGAGAAGCAGTTAGCAAGAACTACAAAGTAAACTTCATGGACTATGAGAAAGAAAAATCTTAAAGGATGCTATAGTTCCCTCTTCGTTATACATTGACATACATCAATCTTCCTGCAACCCTCACAATGACACGGGTATTTCTATATGTAGAAGTGATAAAACTAAAATGTGAAACACCCAGAAGATTATATTGCATGTACCTAAAGAACTCTGCAGAACTTGCGTCAATTTGCTATTCCTATATGGTACATGAGGGCTCTTTTGTGCGAGAGCAAAGATAACATCTCCAAGTGCTGAAAGCGATTTATTGATATGTTGAGCCTCTTTAAGCCTATCTCCCGTTGCCTCCGATCGATCCACTCTTTCACTTCCAGCAAGATCTACCAGATGGAGACTACCACGCAGAACAGCATCATTTTCCAAGTCGGTTCCTCGCACGTGAACAGTTAAAACACTGCATGAGTAACGCAGAAGAACCTTGTGATTAGATTTCAAATACTATTTTATCAAATACAGAGGCACCAAAAACAAAGAGTGTACCTATGAGATCGGCTGCTTCTTTCATTCAAAGCCGTGGCACCTACAGCCCGGTTAGTTAAGCCAATACTCATCAATTCTAGCACGTCTGAGGTCGATTTGACAGGATGCATGCTTGCATCAGGCACAGCTAACCCATTTGGTTGGGCAGTATTCCAAATCCCAAGTGTGTGCAAGTCAAGAGAAAACATGTCCATTTTATTTCAATAAAAAAATATAAAGTGCAAACTGTAAAGAAGCATACTGTCCAGATATATGTCTCACAAAATCCCAGATGAAAACATCATGGCAGAACTACAAAGAAACCATATGGGAAGGATATCTTTTTTGAGGTCCATCACTTGAAAGTAGATCACGAACTTGCTCGTTATATATTTCAACCATTTGCACGGCAACTTCATATGTAACAGTAGTTGTTCTGCTTTGTGCAATTTGAAAAAGGTCATTTAGGGCTCGATAATTGACACCCCAATCCTCCCTTGATGATGCACTAGGTCCACTCTGTCATTAGCATAACAATGTCTTTTAATAAGAAAGAAGAAGTGCAAGTTTTGTAAAGGCAGATAAAGATTTTGACATACCATGGTATATGTTTTCCCTGAACCAGTTTGACCATAGGCAAATATACACACATTAAATCCATCCAAAACAGAGCGAATTAATGGTTGAGTGTCCAAGAAGACCTCCTCTGCAAAAATAAAGTGCAGTTAGTTCTGCTTTCCACGTGAAAGTTTACTAAAATAGCATTGGTGAATGCAAACAGCAAGAAATTCAATAAAGATGCTTTATGGAAAGATAAGCGGAACCTTGGGTTGCAGTAGGACCAAAAACCTTGTTGAACTTGAATAACCTGTGGCTGTCTTTTCCATGCTTCGTAGGATTTGCAACTACCAGGTCCCCATTTTCGCCAATATACTCAATTGTTGTTTGTTTCATACTCTGACCTGGGAGAAACGGTCTGATTCTACAGTACACTCTGATATTTCCTACTCATGAAACATGACGATTATGGAATAAACGAACAAAGTAAAGGAAGTGATGAATAAAGCAAGATAAGAGCAGGTACCTTTCAATTCTTGAATCTCATTGTACAACCTCCGATTCTCTGTTAGAACCACGTGGTAATTTTGAGCAGCATTTGCTAACCCTTTCAATTTGACTCCTGATCAATTCGAATCTAGAGATCATGAGGAAGTGACATGAGGAAAATTCAATAACAGATAGAAAGAAAGAGCTCAGCCACACCCAAGCCGTTTAATTCTTCTGAGTGTTGTCTTCTGGTCTTCAAGACTTCCTTTTTCATAAATTTGGAGGCCACTCTCATGTCCTAGCAATTCGATGTGCTCATTGTGAAAGAATGCATTATCAACATAACATAATTTCAAAATAAGGATGGCAAGCAGACCTGCAAAGCATTGACTTGAAATTCAATAAACGTTTGGTACTTGTGTTCTTTTTTCTTCCATCTCTGATATTTACTAGCAGAAAATTCCTCGAGTTCTGCAACCTTCTTCCTTGAATCCTCTAGTAGGCACTCAAGTGCCTCCACCTTCTTTTCCAACTCAAGTTTAGTTTTGCTAGCCTCCGCTTCTAATTGCAAGCGTTGATTTTCATAAGTCTTTCTGGCCATCTCAATATCCCTCTTAAGAGCTGAAACTTCCGCACATATGTCATCCTTCTCTTTCTTCAACTTTATGACATCCATGTCCTCCAATTTTCTTCTCTCTTCTACTTTGATCTTCTCAATCTACAACAACAAAAGCAATGATTATAGCATTATTCAAAAATCGTAGAATAGGAAGGATTATATAGCAAAAGCACAGATAGATGCTAATTCAACATTTTTATTTTGGACGTAAATTCAACTTATTGAGCCTGTACAATTTCTTCTGCATGACTACACCATAATTTAAGTTACAACAACCAAGACCAAAATCACTGTAATGACACTGTCGGCTAGGTAGGCCATCAATGGATAGAGCAAAAGATTATCCCAACAAACAAGATAAAATAAAAAAATAAAAAGACGATTGGAGCATAAACATGCACATATTCCATAACAACCAATATTCACTGCCAGCTTAAGTATAAAAGTACCTGCAGCTCTTGCGCATACTCAACTTTTCAAAATCATCGTAATAGCTTACAATCTTTAAGTTATGCTAAATTACTTTTGCCAAAAAATAACCTTTTGCCGCCACTAAATATCTCCAAAAATATGCAACTGAGTGAATAATAAATGTTTTCATTTGAATTTGCCCCCACAAACTAATAAAGCTTAATAAAGATTTCTAGATTCGTGAAAAATGTAGTTGTCCATAGGGGAAAAAACTTACATAATCTGAAATGTTATGATAATTTTTTAGGTTAAGAATACTATATGAATTACTAAAATTATCACGGACAAGATTTTGCCCCCACAAAGAAAATTTTTTAGATTCGTCCCTGTTTATGGCCGAATTATTTGTCATGAGAAGTGAACTCATGAACTGAGGTCTTGTACAGAAAGCAGTTATCTTAGACCACTTATGTTTATGCACATGTTACCATGGGAACTTGTCGCGTTTTGGACTATGTTAATCATAGTTCCAGTAGCACAATTAAACGTGAAAGACATGCTTCTTCATAGAGGAAGATGAAAAAAAGGATTGGAAGATATCAACCATACCTTTATACTCTCTAAGTTCTTCACAGCGACCTTGGTAACAAGAGTATAGAAAGGAAATGTGTGAAAAGGTGATCAAGGAGTCATTTAATTTAAGCTAGATCAGATGTTACATGGAATACCTCATTTTCTTCACTAGTTCCCTTTGTAAGGGTCTCGAGTACTCTGATTCTTGACTGAAACTTTTGTTCCCGAGACTTGTGTACATCATTTTGCTGCAAGCAAAGCTAGTTAAGAATTCGAAGTACCCGACAAGTTGTAGAGCTTGAGAGTAAAAGTAAATTCAAATGTGATTACATGTCTAAAATTCTCAGCTTGAACCGACATTCGCCGCTCGATTATTTGCAGTACTTTTCTCAACAAACAAGCCATACGCTGTGCACAAAGTTCAACATCACCAGTTAGAAATCTAAGAATGAGATACTGCCAAAGCTTGAAAACATAGAGCTCAGTATGCAAATAAATCTAGTTTTATAAAAAAAAAAAAATATGGGAAGCCGCAGTGAAGGGAATGGAGCATGTGATAGCATATCCCTTACATGAGACAATTCTCCATTTTTCCTTTCAAAGCTTTCTTCCAAGATCCTGTTTGCTACACTGAAGAGCGACTGAGTAGGAGCATTCTGCAAAAATATCATAGAAAGAGCCAGAAAAATCGGAGAAGCCCGCAAACTTCAGATATGGCAGACAGAAATGACATCATTCAATGTCAAAATCCACGAATAAGAAAAACGTAAGGAGTATCAGATAACATACTTCTAAGCTGGTTAACTTAATCAACTCCATGCTCTTTGTACTAAGTTGATCTGCAAAGAATTCTTGCTTCAACTGTAAAGTTTCCTGAATCTTATATCCAGGATGACGATTCACACCGGTTAAAGGCTCTGAATACCAACACATTCAAATTAGAATCATCAGAACCGGAAAAGCTTAAAGAAACAAACATAACCAATTCGGCTCTCCAACATGAAAACTGAAGATCCAACCAATTCTAGCTAACTATCCGAGAATATAACATCAGCCCGTTGGCTCTTACCCTCGACTATGCCTTCGAAACAATCCATACATTCATCTTGCCCACGAGTTCCATTCAAACCAGCAAATCCTCCATTTTCAGCTTCGTGCTCTTCCGAATGGAAGTCCATGGTGGGATTGTTGCAGGTAGTTTCTATCCTGATCAGTTAGCAGGCATTGCTGCAGAAAAGGAAAGGATGCATCCACGGCAAGATTACTTTAAGCACATTTACTGAGGAATAGAGTTCTAGCATATGCAGACAGTATCGGCCAAACACCGATGCAAGATTTCATATCTCTATTTAAGTAGTAAACATACAGTCACAACCACAAAGACAAAAAAAAAAAAAAACAAGACATGATAGCAAAGCAAAGTGCGATGAACGTCAAAAAAAAAACTGCAGATAGTGCGGAAAGCAGAAATTAGCGGCTACATTCGGCGCACTCACTTCCAACACAATGACAGACAATGAGGGTTTCGGCAGACGGCTTGCGGTCGGTCGAAGCACCTACGACGAGGCAATTCCACCCGAAAAGACCATGCGAGAGCGCGCAATCTACCCGCTATAACCATCAGCATCACCTCACAGTTTCCCCCACAAAGCACATTGCTCGCGCGGCGGGAACCCACACCCCGAGCACAACAAGCACGAGCACGAGCACAACATCAACCCCCCCGCCGTCCCCCCGCGCTCAACAGGCAAATAATTACTGCATCGGCAAGCAAAATGCACCTCAATCCACCACAATCAAAGCCCCAAAAACCAGCAGGAGCAGGGAAAGAAAAGACTGCCCCGCCTCCCCGTCCCATTTCCCGTCCCCCTCGAACAAACAAACAAACAAACAAACAAACCGAGCAGAGCCCAATTCAGCCTCAGAAGCTCAGGCCAACAAGGAGCACGCGGAAAGAAGCGACCGAAATGGCTCGCAGCATTACCGAATCGCCCCCCCGCGTCTCGCGAAGGGACCCGGCGAGCCGAGCGCCGGATCCGGCGGGACGCGACAATGCGGGGTCCGAGGAATCGGATCGCGTACCTGAGTGAGCTCGGGAAGGCAAAGCCCCCCCGGGAGATCTGGAAGCAAAGAGGCGGGGACGAGGACGGAGGGGGAGGAGCGCAATTCGCACGCAATGAAACAGCGACGGTCGATCGCGGATGAATGAACGAAGATTTCCTCCGTCCGTCCGCTTTTCCCCGTGCTTCGAACCGCTAACTCCGTCCGTGTTTTTAGATACAAAGGGAAAGAAATCGACCGGCCCGTTCGATTTTCAAAATTCTCGATTTCGTTTTCATTCTCTCGTAATTTGAAATCCTCCGTCCGGCATACATTTTATTAATATCCTGGGCTTTTTTGATTTTTAATAATGGCGGAATTGGGAGAAAATGCGAGGGGGTGGATTGGGTGGGCCCCGCCCCAAACCCCCGCGGCACGCGCGTTTTTTTTTTGGGGGAGCAGCGTTCCCGCCTTGTTGCTTCTGCCGTCTTCAAAAGAAGGTGGCAACAGTAGTGCCCTTTCCTTTTCCCGGAGGAGGCCGGCGGCGATGGGTCCCGCGCGGTGGCGACGTGGCGCGTCCTCATTGGCCCTCGCGGTTATTCGGCGCAGAATCTCTTTCCTTCCATTCTCCTTCTTCTTCTTTTTTTTTTTAAGGCCGAGGCCAATTCTGGGATGGGAAAAAATTCAACGAAAATAAAATGACGAAAATATCCTTGACCTTCTAGAAAGCCAAGCCCTTTTTTTTTCGTTGAAACTGATCACTTTAAATCCTTTTTTTTTTACTGAAACAAGATTCACTCCTGACCCTTATTTGAAATATTGTCCACTCCATACCCTTCTTTGGAAACAAGGTCCACTTCGTACATTTATTAGGAATTTTTCTCGGGAAAAAACCGATGGGTGTACGTTTCTATTGAAAAGAAGACTTGGCTTACAATTCTCCTCCAGATTTTGAAAATTAAAAAAAAAAATGTTCTTTAGAAAGTTTTCATAAAATTCTGCGATTCTCCTCGGAAGGTAATGTCTGTACTCGTGAGGGGAAACATTAACGGTGTTTTAATTTAATACGATAACCCAAAACAAAATCCCAATGCTGACGTATGGATGAAGCGCTCGGCCGGTCCTCCAAGAAATATCCAAGTGTTAATTTTTGGAAATAAAGCCGGAACCAGATTCACCGAAAACATCTTTTTTATTCTGAATTTTCTTTTTTGGGTTTGGGCTTTTCTTCTTTTTGCCGATTCTCCAAAATCCGCTGTATTGGGATAAGGCCCAATAGGCCAAGTCTAGATCCAGAAGGAAATGGACCGACCCTTTGAGCCCATTTAAAGGCCGAGGCTTTTCGTTCTTTATTTGGATGAGCAAGTTTAGCTTGAACAACAGTCAACTTCAAGGGGAGATCAGTCCTGCTTATACGCCCGCATGAAATTTTCTCTTATATGAACCGTTCCGTGCTTGCAAAACACACTTTTGCGTTTGGTTCGTCTTTCCTCTCCAGTCGAATCAAAAGATCAAATTACTCCAAACATATCTCGATGAACGAACGAGACGATCTGCCGAAACACTCTATCGAGAATAGCCGGACCACCCTACGGAGACGCCCGAGGACTAACTTTAATAATTACAGCACTACCCGTCACAAGCATCAAATGATCGCTAGTTAACCAAGGTAAAAAGTCGGGATCGACAGGATGGGATGAATGCCGATCTCGATTAAGAGATGAAGGGAAATATGACCCCTTCTGGAAAATGACAGGAGATCGAAGCAAAGGCACATGGGAGCTCACTTTGTCTTTAGTCGGCTAAAAAAAGGAGGCTCGCGTCTCCCTTTTATGCCAAAAAAGTGACTTTGCTTTTCGAGAAAGTATGAATTGAGGACACCATGTAGAGATTTCATTATAACGCGCATATAAAGTGTGTGAGAGAATAGTTATCCTCATCAAGCGCAGAGCACCATTGGGAGGCAGCATCTAGGTTCTAGGGGGTCGAAGGCAGGCATAGGAATAGGATGGTTTGAAAATTAAGAATTTGTGTCCGTCTTAAATCAAAAGCATATTATTTACAAAAACACATGCATTTAATACATAAAGTGAGCAAATTCAAGGCATCACCTAATCATCCTACTACGAATATAATACGAGGTTAGATGGATCTTATCCATACATATCGTACCGAAAGGAAAAGTGCCGCTGCAAGATCACTCATTCAATCTCATGCTGTTTATCAATAGGGTTTTCTTTTTTTTTTGCGTATTGGGTCGACCTTTTTTCTAGAGCAATTTAGAAATGGCGATTGCAGATTGAATATGTTATTTTAAGTGATCGGATAATATATATTTAGACAACCCAATGGTACTGACTGCCAGGCTTAACTAATGTGACACTGGGCCTGAATAAAAGGGGCTTGTCGTGGCTCCCATAAAGTGCGTGCCCCACGTCAACTAGGGTCTTTAATATTTAGGATCTTTGGTGCACAACATACATTAAAATCCAAAAGCCTAGGAAATGGTGCCACTAACTCCTAAAGTCCTGAACCCTAAAGAACGTGCCCCCGATCCACCACTACTGCTACTACTACATCACATCCTACGTATTGGACCTAAAAAGATTGTCGATTTTCCTGTGGATTAATATGTTCTTCTTCTTCTTCTTTTTTGTAGAACGGAATAGGGTTCTAGCTAGTATCTCAAAGATTACAGCGGGTGGTCCACCTCGTGATTATGTAAAATGGGCATATTTTTCTTCAAATGATGACGGCAGGAAGTTTCCTCTAATAAATCGTAGGATCGATGGCCGTAAGCACGAAAATCCTTTACATTTTCTTTTTGGAAAATCCACTGTACATATGCCAAATCGATCCTAATTTTTTTTCTTAAACTTTTTAACGATTTGTCAATATAGTCATTTTTTAAGGGATGTATTGAGAACCGAAACAGAACGATCACACAGAAGACAGAAAAAAATAAACGATGCATGAATTTACCCAGGTTCATCCTCGAATAGGGTTACGTCCTGCAAAGAGATTTCACTATGATTTTCGGTTTATAGCCACTCAACTCGTTATAATGATCAGAAAAACGAGCAAAATATATATATACCTCAAAACCTAAATCTATACGAAATCTCTTAATCTCACACCATACGGGCCAGTTTAAATAAAAGTCCAAACCCGTTGAGGTTTCGAGGGTGCTGCCCCCGAATGCGAGCATTCCGCACGCAGGGATCACATGTCGAATAACACTTCAGTTTCCTTAAGCTCACGTGTACGTACCCGGTATGAGAAATAAGGGTTCCCGAAGTATTCGCCAACTCCAACAATTTTAGCTGATTGGCCGAAAATCGCTAACGTAAACGTCGGGCGTCTTATGTGGCATGGCCGGCGCTGAACGAACACTCTACGCCGATACAAACGATTTTTGTAAATTTTATAATTATACAAATTTCTTTTTAAAAAACTTAATTCTTTTCCTTTTTTTTTTCTACGGAAGTATCGCCAGTGGCCATCCAATTCGGATGATGTCCTGTCCGTATTCCTTTTTTATTTGTTGGGAGATAAATTCTTATTCAGTCTTTGACACTCTCTACATCATTTTTGTTTTTTCAAAAGGGCAAAAACCACCAAAAATTACAAACTATATCTACTGTAACACATTTACTTTAAAATTTTTTTCTGTGACAATGAAAATCCCAATCTTGTACAAGTGTAACACATTCACCATCTGTCAAAGTTCTGCTAATGAGAATGGTTAAAAATCTATTAACACAAACGCCAGAAAACAAACAATGTTAATAAGGCGCCCACGTGACTTAAATGAAATAAAAACAACGATATTTTCGCCGGAAAATCATATAACGGAATGTTGACGAAGGATAAATGTATCACATAAGTACAAATTTTGGGTTTTTTATGTCACAATAAAAATTTTAGAGTAAATATGTCGCGGTGGACATAGTTTTAGATATTTTATGTTACAAAAAAAAAAGTTCGTGGTAAATGTGTTATATTGAGCATAGTTTTGGGTTTTTTTGTGATTTTTTCCGTGAATCCACACCATCTATGCTTGCGAAATGTAACAAGGCTCAATCCGAGATAACCCTCAAAGTAAAGTTATTCACCAAAAGAAAATAGTAAAGTTGCGGTAATACACCGACATTTTTTTAAAAATGATCGCTTGCATCGCTTAAAAAAAATCATCGTCCACAAAAAAGTTTAACCATAAACTGTTGTCGATAACGAAAGCATTTATCAATAAATAATTATTTAAAGTAATACAAACAATCATTTTTTATAAAATATTTTCTAAATCATTCATTTTTCACGAATCAAACGGAACCTTAGAATAGTTGCGTTTTCCTTTTATATTAGTTGGAACCTAGATGTGGTTCGCACCCACTTAAACGGAAGTATCATGAAGCCCTCCTCCCATACAAAAATTCGTGTTTTGAAAATTATTTTTCAAATCATTTATTTTTCGCGAAATAAACCAAACCTTAAAATAGCCGCTTTTTCCTTGTATATTAATTGAAACTTAGATGTGATTCGCAAGTCTCGATCGTGCCCCCTCGAATGGAAGTATCACGAAGCCCTCCCCCCTTCGTGCGTTCTCAACGCTATGGTCCCGAAACGCATATGGCAATGCGATGATTTTCATTACTCATTTTGGGTGGACTGGAGTGTTGTAAAAGCGAATGAATCGTTCGTGCGTTCTCAATCGTTGCCGAGCGCAGTCACTCGAAGGGCAAATGGAAAGAACAAGAGGAACAAATGATATTGGTATGGCGACAGATGTGTCAGAATGGGGTAGTCATGGCCACGGGCCGGTTTTCGCCCGGAACCGGTCCGGTCAAACCCGGGCCCAGCCCATTGACCGGGCCCGCGGTTCGAAACTGGAACCAGCCCGTGGCCTACGGGCCCGATTCCGATTCAAACAATTTTGGAACCAGCCCGGAACCGCCGATTCCGATTCCGGTGCCAAATTATTTTTAAAAAAATAATAATGAAATTTTTTTTAAAATATCATTATTTAATTTGTTTTATAAAACAATTTGAACTCTAATTGTCACGTCTTATAAGTTCATTGATCTCTAATTACAATGCTTGGCTTGGGTGTATTGAACTCTAATTACAAGGCTTGGCTTGGGTTTTATATACAATAATTCTAATACTTTTTCGTTCCCATTCGATATAGGATTCTCAGCTTGCCTTGAACACCTTCAATGTGAAACTCTTGGCTTGTCTTCATACAAATGCCAAGAGTCCCACATCGAATGGGAATGAAGAGATCATAAAAGGGGTTGTGTATAAAACCCAAGCCAAGCCATGAGCATGTGAAGCTGTATGTCTTTTGTGGTTACGATCATTTACTAGTTAAGAACAAAGGGTTCCATTGGACCGGCTAGAATCGGACCAGGCCAATGGTTCGATTCCCGGTTCTATGATTTGCCGATCCAATTTCGAGTGAAACCAGATTGAACCAGCAACCAATCACCCCCTACAATTTACATTTTGATTACAATTTATATTGAATAATTCATTATTTCGTAATTTTATAATTCATTATTTTTTTATTTCATAATTTATTTTTAAAATTTTTAAATTACGAACCGAAACCGGTCAGTTCAAAATCGGAACCGGAATAGGCCGGTTCTGGTTCACACACCGTCGGTTCCGAAACATGGCCGTGACTAGAATGGGGGAGCCCAACGACAATTTGTTGTAATGGGGGACCCCAACGACAAATGTAATGCGGGTGCAAATTGCGTTCTGAAAACATCGACATGGCCACGAATGATTGTGTGATGGATCGGTGCGTGTTAGAATTTCGATGGTTCACCTCTCACGATGCACTAAGGTCCGGCACCATCATGGGCACATAGATCTCAGTGTTGTTTTTACCCTAGCGATGTCGGACCATCGACCGTTCTGAGCGGGCAAGCATGACCGTCAGGCCTTCGAAACTCGTTGAGTTTGTGCATATATCGGGACAAGTTAAAGTGAAGGAGTCTTTTTTTTTTGGATTGACAGGATATGTTTGGTGCACTTTTTCGGTTCGAATCGTTTTCACATAAAACTCATGCGGAGAAACTCATATAGGCATATAACCCGCCAACGTTATCAACTAATCTTCAGTTAAGTTACTTCTCCTGTTATAAAATATACAGAGAAAAAGAAATATAATATCAGACTCGATGCTTGGTCACGTAACGAAGGTTCAGTTAATGAGATGAAGGTGGAGCAACAAAGTTTGGAAAAAGAAAGCACTTACAGAAGATGACCCGCACAATAGAAGAAACTTCAAGAGATACATGCATTCGCCACTCCGTGTGCTCCGAAACATTCAAGGCCCGTGACGAATCTCCGGACGACAAGCGCATGGAACGAATCGGCAGGCATATCAACGATTCCGTGTTTTACTACTTCCATGAGATGACTCGATTTGTAATTTCGATTTTGCAGACAGTCAAGCACGAACCGTAAAGGCCAATATCAACTGCCATCTTAACAAAAAGCCAAATGCATCGCCAAGAGCATGAGAAGTGGTGGGTGGGGTTTTCGCTCCACTCTCGATTGCCGACTTTCTCTTCGCCTTACTGAAAAAGGCATCGTAATGATTTGTTCGCGGGTCGAATGGTCGGGATCTCACGCTATTATGGTGGCCACAGCCAGTAGATTTATAAATTCCGGACGATGTGGGTTTTAAAGAATGGACCAGCTGGGGTCGCGCATGTGTTTCAGGGCCACGTAAAAAAGGTGTTGGTTTTGCTCCCTCAGATTGGGTGTGGACATGTCTGAGCCACTTCACGCCATACAAAAATTGAATCTCTCACAATCCGTGTAAAGCGACCCGCCAAGAATCGACCCGAACCCACTGTCCCCCGTAGTTGCTGCTTTGGTGGAATATTGGACGAGGTGGACTACTGACGCTTGCCAGAAATAGTGTAATTGTGGCCGGCGAGGGCTGCCCTTGATAGATAGGGCGAGGGTCGCCTCTCCAGCAGCCGGCTGGCCGGCCTAGCCCTCATCGCCAGTGACCAAGCAAAGAAGAAAGAAAAAATCAAAAAAAGGGAAAAGTTCAACCAAAAAAAAAGGTAAAGAACAAAAATGTCATCGACTATCCGAAAAGTCAGACCCTTCTTTGAAATTAATATAGTCACTTAATACTTTTATTTGAAGCAAAATCTACTTTTTATTTGAGAAAATTAGGACATTTTAGGCCCTTATATGAAATAAGGTCCACGTCGAGTTCTTATTTGAGAAAACGAGAGCATTTCAAGTCATTATTTAGAATTTTCCCCCATAAGAAAACCCTACATAGGCAAAACAAGTGACCTAATGATCAAATTTTGAGAAATGAATAAAATTTGCAAGAACATTAATACGAGCGAATAGCAAGACGAGTAAAATATAAAAATCTCGGAATTTATAGCAAAGAGAAAATATAAAAACCTCGCTATATGAGAAGGCCCAAATAATTCTTGGTGGATGCACCTGCCCAACATATTAAAATGAAGGGTTAATACCATGAAAAATCTAAAACTGGTACATCTATAATAAATTTACCGCAAATTATTTTTTTAACCACAAAAAATCCTAAACTGGTACACCTATGATAATTTTATCCCAAACTATTTTTTTTACTATCAAAAACCCCACACTAGTATATCTGTGACAATTTTGCCCCCGAGCTAATTTTTTGGCCACAAAAAACCCCAAACTAGTACACTTTTGACAAATTTACCCTCCGTTAGTTTTTGTTAAATTTTACTGTCAAATTGCTAAGTTTAATGACACATGATAATTGATATGTGTACCGATTTTGGGTTTTACCCTTCTGTTTGTCACAAGTTTACCAATTTGTGATTTTTTGCGATATTAATATAATTTAACGGACACTAGCGGAGGGTAAATTTGTCACAAATATACCAGTTTGGAGTTCTTAGTGCTCAAAATATTAGTTCAGAGGTAAAATTATCACAAATGTACCAGTGTGGGGTTTTTTGTAGTTAAAGAAATAGTTCGAGGTAAAATTATCATAAGTGTACCGGTTTAGGGTTTTTTGTGGTAAAAAAAATTAGTTCGAGATAAATTTGTCACATGTGTATCAGTTTGGGGTTTTTTGTTGTCAAAAAAATAATTTGGGATAAAATTATCACGGATGTATCAATTTAGGGTTTTTCGTGATATTAATCCCTAAAATGAATTGATAAAAACTAAAGGACCGGCACCTAAGTTAAATCAAATCAATCAATCATGGTGATTCATGTAAAGGCACGAAAACATGCAATGAGAAACAAAGGGACAATGACAGTGTCTCTAGGGTCGCCTAAGATCTACACGATGTCGATTCATATAATTCCAATCGAATGTTGTAATTACATACGTCGCCTATAGTTTGATAGCATCTCTTTCACCTTTTTCTTTTTGGGGGATTTTTTTTTTAAATTTTTCCTATATTACTGTCTGTCCAATCCACAATCATGGAGACCAACAATAGGACTTTTGATATTAATCAAAGGAAAATGTCAAAGGGGTGTCCGGTGTGCCTAACGACAAAGACGTTTGTTGCGCCAGCTCAAGGGATTTGGATCGAAGCAGGTCATGTCCTCTGAATTTCGCACTAGCTAATCTAGAGATTTTCAAAGAACGCCTAGGGCCCCCACTTCTCTCATATTCATGAATTAACTGTTAAAATCAAATCAAATATCTTCCGTCGCATAAAAGATAATGAAAAAAACAATGCAAAATTTGAGTATTGTTGGGAATTGAATTATCAACTTGTGCATGCAGTCAATATCTCTGACAAGTTTCTTTTTTTGGTTTTTTGTAAAGTTTAAGTTGTCAAGAAATAAGTTTTTTTTTTGGGTGGAACGAGAAATAAGTATGCTATTAGCATATTTGTCAGCAAATTCTACGTAGTTAATATTGACTATTCAGATTACCAAACGAGTGATTTATTAATTGGAAAAATCCCCAAAAGAAAAAAAAATTGCAAGCCGTACATTAATAACGCTAAAGCTGCCAAAGTTGATTTACAAGAATTCATTTATTACGATATGTGATAAACAGTAAATAGTATTCGACCAAGCAACACATGTTCGATAGGAGTATGCAATGGGAACCGCCCGGACTGAGACCAGACCAGACCGATCGGTTCTGGGCGGGCCTAGGGGGTGTTGGTCCGGTCCCCAGTTCCCATTTTTGAAACCGATGGACTGTCAGTCCGGTTCCCAGTTCCATAGTGAGAATCGGATCAATAGAACCGAACCGATCATTTATGCATATTTTTTAAAAATTAGCTAGTTATTTTTTTATCTTTTCAAGGAATTTATTTATTATTACTGACTTGCCAATTTTGTGAGCCATCAAGCTACTCCGAATGGGTTAACTTTTTTATTTTTTGCCTCTCTAATAACACGTGTTTAAATTAAGGGATGTATATTTTTGGAAGCCCATATGGGATTTTTTTTTTTACAAGTATTTGATTCATTTGAACCGGTCCCCGGTTCCAAGACTAGTCGGTCCGGTCCACGGTCCCAAAAATTGGGAACCAGTCCTCTCGGTCCGGTTCCCGGTTCTTGGATGGGACTGGACCGGATCGGGAACCGATCACCCCTAATGTTCGAGCACTCACAAATTTGCAGGACACTTTACAAGCAAAATTTGAAATTAGTCTCGATAATCTTCATAGTGTTCTTTTCTTTGATACACAGTTCAGTTCAGTCGTATCAAAATCACTCGATCGACATTTCTAATCAGTTCGCTAGGCATGTTTACTCATGATGAGGAGTGGACCTTGGGCACACATGTGAAGCTAACTCACACGGGCCAATAGATTAGGGTGGGTTCTTCAGCCGTGGGACCTCGACCCGTTCCATGATTCATGCGACTTAGACTCTTGTTAATCGAGTGCAGTAAGCTTTTCCTTTTTAATGAATAGAGAGTACTCTACCTCATTTTCCATTAGTAATGATGGACCTTGATCTTTTCATTGAGACTTTTGCCTCATTTTGAGTACTCTCGTGGCCTTTTTTCCAAACCAAAACAGGACAAGGTAAAAAAAAAAAAGTGAACTTGCAATTCTTTTTTGGTCTAAGGTTCCATTTATTTGGTCAAGAATGAATAATTGGGAAAATATTTTCCTAAAAATGATCGCTCGTAGTGCTTTACAAAAATAAATTAACGAAAAATATTTTCATTATCTACAAAAATATTTAGATGTAGAGTGTTGTGGATCATAAAACCATTTTTCATTGGCGAATTATTTCAAATGACACGAGCGATCATTTTTTTGGAAAATATTTTCGAAATTATTTATTTTTCGTGAAACAAACGGAGGCCAAATTTGCTTCGACGCATCTCGATTCTCTCTTTTTCCCCCCTTTCACGGCGCACAGTGTGCGAGACTATATATCCAAATCTATAATAAATAGAAAATGAAAATATTTTAAGGTTTTGTCTATTTCGCTGAAAATGAATAATTTAAAAAAAAATATTTTTAAAAACAATCATTTATATCACTTGAAATAATTAGTCGATAAAAAAATTATTATCGATAAAAGTTTGAACTAAACATATTTACGAACAATAAATATATTTCAATTTTATTTATTTTTATATATAATATTTTTAAATTATTTATTTTTTACGAAACATAAGAAGGTAAGTAGGCACGCTTTCGAGAAAGTGACAAATCGCGGTCCGCTGAACGGGGAAACTACTGTGGATGTCTGTACATATTGGAACCGTTGGCCATGTAATCTGGTCTGAGGCCATAGAAACCGACAAAGCGGTGGCATTGAATAAGCCCAACTTATTGCAACTTCTTTAGATGCTGTTTTGTTAATTATGGACCGGATGAGTGTTAACTCGAGACCAATTTGGTCTCTCATGTGCACTCACCACATTTGACTTGGTCTAGGGTGATATTTATAAAAATTCTATAGAATTGGTCAGGGGTCACTACTAATCATTTATACATGATTAATGATCGTTGTAATTTCACTTGAGATGATCTTATGGTGTATCCCGAATTTTCTAGCGTTAAAGCCGATGGTTTGATAATGCGTACGCAATTAATTGTGTAAATTAAAAATAATAACTATTATTTCTTGTATAAACTACCCAGTTTCAAATATTCAGCGGAAAAGGAGAACCTTTCCTTTGCCTCACCTCATAAGAAGCTCAAACAGCTCATGGTGTCGTAAACCTGTCAAAATGGGTCATAAAACGATTTCTTAAGTCATTTTTATGGGCTAAATTATTATATGGGCCGGCTATATTCAGTAAATGGGTTTAAAATGATAAAACTTAAAATAATATAAGTATTAAATGGGTTCATAACTTAGTTGAACTTGGCCAATTTTTATAACTCTCTTTTCACTCTCTTGTGCCTCGCTCGATCTAGCGCTTGATCACTCCACATTCTTACCTCGGTTATGAGTTTTCAGATTGAGTTAAATATCAAACTATTTAGAAAACATGGGTCAGGTAAGAATTGAGCATGAGTTGGGTCGGGGCATGAATCACTAAATTTATATTTCATAAAAATTTGATCAAACGAATCAATCTGTGTCGAATCATTTCTAATCCGACTCGATCAATCGGTTTGGTATGTCTGATAGTGATTAGTAAGTGATGATTGGCTAGGGAAAAAGTAGGTTAGGAAGAAGCGCAAGAATTACGCGAACAAAGCGAAGGAGAAATTTCCAATCAAATCACGTCGTCCATTGATGGCAGCTCAAATATAGAGTGTACGATGGAATTAATTTAAGGGGCTTACCTAAGCAGTCGTCTTCATTAGTTTCGAATTCCTGCGTTGCCCATTATTTCCCATGATTCACAATTGTGCTTCGTCAAAATTCATCGGTGAAAAGTTTTAAGGTTGACTATTATATTCCCCACTACCCACCTACCCGCCCTAGCTAGCTCGACGGGTTCTCACGTCATCGAATTTTCTTCTCTTCTTTTTTTTTCTTATGTAATTTTGCATATTCTAAGGAAAACCCACTGTAGTTGGTACTAATCAATGGCGCTGTCCCATTAGTCATAACTTGCATTGATTAGCAAAGCGCCGGCGAAGATTAAAGTCGTTGATTTTTTTCAATGTTTCACGCGAGGACGAGGTGTTAGGACTAGGAGATAGCCCGATGCGTCGGAAAATTTATTTATTCTTTCTCTCTTTTTTTTTTGTTCTTTGCCTCGCTTCCTTCGCGCGCATCGCCGGCTAGTGTCGCGACACGTGTCGAAGACCCACCTCGGCGAGGATCCAATGACCGTGACCGGGCAGCCGCCGCGGGGAGTGCGGTTTGACGAGTAGGTGACACGCATTCAGAAGGGTCGGTGCGCTCTTTTCTTCTGGGGCCCCACACGCGCGACGTTTTCTATTACGGAAAATTCTTTTCGTCGAATTTTTATTCCGGGGAAAAATTAGGAAAGAAGAGAAAATGGTGGCTCTCCGTACGAGTCGGCTCGCGTGGAGCCGGCTGAGCTGATTGCAAAGTGGGAGGGCATTGAGAATTAAAAGTCGAAGCCGTGAATTGGCGGGCACTGAGCTCGAGAGTCGAGACCGTGAGCCAAAGATGGAGAGACAACTCGGACATGGTAAGAGCGCTCGGGTGATGGGCGTTGAGCTTCGAATTGAGATTTTAGAGTTTTCATTTTTCTTAAAATATTTCTTTTGAAAAAATTTCTAAAAATTATATATTATATATATTACCGATCCGGTCCAGGTGGGCGGTTCCACGTTTAGAATTGGGAACCAAATCGGTACTCGCTAGTTATAGTAATTTGGAACCGGGGCCGCAACAGTTCTCACAAGAACCGCCAATCTTTGATCTTCCCAAAAAAGTGATACTATTCATTTGCAAGATTTTTGTTGGTTTCAGTATAGCAAACACATGCGAGACTCATGGCCAAAAAACAAGAATAATTTCTGGAAACCTATTTTGCAAATTATATTACCTGTATCACTCGCAAAAGAAGCAAAGTCCGAGAAATAAAGATTAGTTTTGGTATACTGTACATTTTTAGTGGTATTGCTCGAACAATTTTTGGAGCTTACTTTTAAATTTTGCGTATTGGGAAAGTGCTGCATGGATTGTCCACGGTCCATGCTTAAAATAATTTAGGGTTGCTTTCCTTTTCGAATTTTCAGATATTATATGCATGATCATTTTTTGTATTATTTTATTGTCATTTTAATTCTATTAAACGGGTTGATCTAGATTTGAATTGGGAACGGGAATTGGCTCGATAGAAGTAGGTAGTTAACAGCGAAAGCTATACGGGTTGCTGAGAAACTTACAAATTGAAATTGGAGTTCGTATTTACTATAAATATCCTTTCACTCAACGTTAAAATATTTTTTTATTTCCTAATGGGAGAAGACGTGAAGAAAAATAAGAAAGAAAATGCGACGAAATTCTATGTTCTATTCTGATCAAAATTTCATAAAAAAGTGACCAAATTAAAATATTGCAGCAAGTCAATGTTCTTGAGATATAAAAAATAATAGCTTGTGCTTTTTTCTTATGACTTACTATATAAAATGTCGTAAACTATCCTTGTACACGTTAGTTGCTAAACATCATACCGATGAATTATTAGAAATTTAGTCATCGCTACATATATTTTATATGAGTCCGCATGACGAGCGGGTATGTATATATATATCTATACAATTAAGTCAATCATTTTCTTGAATAATTCATGCGTAGCCCTCTTGTCGCTCTCTTTCCTTCTCCTTCCTTCCCTGAAATTGGAGTTCATATTTACTATAAATATCTTTTCAGTCAACGTTAAAATATTTTTTTATTTCCCAGTGGGAGAAGATGTGAAGAAAAATAAGAAAGAAAATGCGACGAAATTCTATGTTCTATTCTGATCAAAATTTCATAAAAAAGTGACCAAATGAAAATATTGCAGCAAGTCAATGTTCTCGAGATATAAAAAATATTTCGTCAAGAAAATATGTACCGATTGTAGCAAGTCAATCGTTTTCTCGACTTAGTCCGCATGACGAGCGGGTATATATATATCTATCCAATTAAGTCAATCGTTTTTTGAATAATTCATGCGTAGCCCTCCCGTCGCTCTCTCTCTCCTTCTCCTTCCTTCCCTTTTAGAAAGAATTTTGTAGTCGATCACATATTTGTCCGTAGAAAAGGATAAAAGAGCAGCTTAGGAAATGGAAAAGCCAGACGAAAGAGTGCTTAGACTTAACATGGATCTTGTGGACGAATGTTCCGTGGCATTTGCTAATGATACTTAGCTAGGAATAGTTCAGTTTGCAATACAGTGATTGCACATAAGGCGGAAAAATCGCGCATTGAAAAATGCTAGCTTTAATTAATTATTTCCTCGACAAGTGCGCCCCGAAAACACTCACTAATAAACTATTAATAATATATGGCTATAGTTCTCTCGAGTAATCAACTCCTCGGACAATGTTTCTTTCAAAAAGAACAATATATATACACACCAAATATGTATAATATATATATACACACACGTCAAATATATATAAACTAAATTATATTTTACCTTTCTAAAAGTTTTTTTTTGGTCATGACTTTTTTAAAAGTTCCAAACCACCTCACGCTGCATCGAATTGTTTTCGGCGCACGGCTTTGTGAATCGGTCCATCGTCGGTCCAAGAAGTCAAGTCCAGAGGTTACGCAATAATCGAAGAGAAACTAATAAAATCAGTAAAAAATTCACATTCATTATGTGACGTTTCTTTCTAATATTTTTAATTCAAATTCAAGATTCACGTGCTTCGTCCGTTTTGTCACGATGTTTGAATACGTTTCTTGCTCTGTTAGCTGAAATATATTTTTTCTCTCCACATTCTCATGAATTTCTAAATAAATGTAGAATAAAATTTTAATTTTTTCTTGAATAAGAGCTACTGTATATCACTTTACAAACGCGAGGTAGATGCCAAGAATACGAGCAAAAGAAGGTGGCCAGTATACGAAGATATAATTATATAAAAAAAAGCTAATTTATTATTGCTGGCTGACCGGAAATTCAAAGTTGAATTTTCTTTCCACCCTTAATTTCTGCAACGGCGGCTGTAAGTTTGGCTTCATCGCGGAGGACAACCCTTAGTAATTATTACTTTTATTTTTGGTCTGATTAGTAATTATTATTCAATTCCGATCATTTTTTTTTAAATTTTTGGGATATTTTTGTCATGTTGCCAAATGCCAAGGAAAGGAAAGGACAGTTCTGAGAAATGGACGCACTTGGCTATTATTCCGAATCATTTTTGTTCTCGCGACTAAAACATTCCCTGAGCACAACTACGGATACGTATTCTCGGTCGTATTGAAAAAGAAAATGGCAAAAGATTTTGCCCCGGAAGACGTCTGCGAAGGTAATTTGAGTGCCGGTTCTCGCCCGGAGGTAATGTATCAAAGGCTTGAAGCGTACGAATCGGGTGCTCTTGCGAGGCCAAAAAAACTTTGGAATTCGTAAGGTATTTAAGAGAAAATGAGGAGATGAGAATAATCCGAAAATTGAAGAAGAGAACTGCGATCTATTGCTCTTAAGAAATTAAACTATGAAAAAAGAACCAAACGTTTAAATGGCGATCGAAACGAAAATAATGTCAAATCAGGCTCCGGTACCATAATTCTAATATAAAAAGAAAAGACGGATTGTGGAGCGACATGTACACAAGTGAACCTCGGCTTCAAGTAAGGTGCGTTTGTTTCACGGAAAATTGATGGTTTGAAAAAGATTTTCTTAAAAAATGATCGCTTATATCGTTTTAAAAAAATGAACGAAAAATATTTTCATCGTCCATAAAAATATATAAACATGAATTGTTATCGATAATAAAACTATTTTCCATCTATTAATTATTTCAAGTGATACAAATGATTATTTTTAAGATAATAATTTCCAAACCATCTATTTTCTGTGAAACAAATAGAGTTGTACAATTTTCTCATATTATGTACAATTAAATTTCTACAATCGTGACATTTTTGTCGAGTACATCTAATAAGCGTCCTCAATACTTTCTGAAAATACTTTTTCGAATTTTGGAGAAAAATTTAAAGAAGTATTTTATCTTTTGTACTTTTATCAATTTAATCATAAATCTTTTAATTGTGTCAATTAAATCTATCCAGTCAATTTTGACTAGAAAATCTTTGACATGGATGCCGCCCGTTATAAGTGATATGGCCGGTGTCTATGTGGATAATTTTTTTAAATAATTTTTAAAAACATATCTTCGAATTTATTATTATTATATTTCTTCATCATATAAAGAGGACCACCGAAAAATCTCACGGGATTCCATTTCCTCGACAACATAGAACCGATCAATCGATGTTCCTGTCGTCCCTTGCTGCTTAGGTCGGGGCGCAAAAAAACAAACACAAAAAATGAAAAGAAAAATTCACACGTAGACTACGGTGCGCTTTTCGAGCCCAGGTGGCTCAATCGCAAACCGTCGGCGAAAATTCTAGAAGGAAGGAAGCAAGCAAAGCTCTCTTTCATAAAAAAAAAAAAAAGAAGCACGGGACGACAATTTTCAACAGCTAGGAGAAATTTGTTTCGTCTGCAAAACCATTAAATCCGAAATCGACTCTTTTGTCGGCAGCGAAATCACGCCTCGTGTCGTTGGTGGCATCGCCGTATTACAAGCGTAGAATACGACTTCAAACTAATCCAAAGATTATTTTCCCTTTTCTTTTATGGACACGTCATAAGCAACATCAACAATCACAATTTTAAAATTACTTTCTTTGCCTGATATCATAAATAGACCTATCAAACTGGTAGGTCGGATCGGATCGAAAATTATCCGACCCACATTGACCCATTTACATACAACACTATTTTAGCGATATATACCTAACCGGACCTATATTATTAAAAGATTTTGATATCAAATCCAATTTAGAAAAACTTGTTTCTTGTAAAATTTTAAAGATATATATTGCTAGAACAATGTGGACAATTTTTATAACATTTAAAAAATGGTAATTTTTTGAAATTTTTTTAAAATTTTTTCTTCTATGTCAGGCAATTGGTGGTGACCAACAACCTCTGACCAATCGGCAGTGACAGTCGGCAGCTCTTGCCGGATTTCCTAGAAAAAGAAAGAAAATTTTAAAAATTATGAAAAATCAAAAAATTAAAAGAATTAAAAAAAATGACTAGTCTATCTATGACTCACTTAACTAACTAATTTATAACCCATTGAAAAACCCATTAAGTTTCGACCAAAAAAAAATAACCCATTAAGTTGTTAACTAATCCATTTATAATACACTTAAGTTTGTTTTCAAAACTTTAAAGTAACCCATTTACAACCCACATTATTAAATATGGGTTCTAGACCCATTTTTGCCACCTCTAATTGTAAGGTTTATCAAAGTATATACTGTTATTACAAAGCGATTCTACCTAACAATAGATGTATGAATAGGAGGAAGTCATTTATATATAAATATATATATATATAGAGAGAGAGAGGGGGAGAGATGTAATATATCATTATGAGCAATCACAATTCAAAAAAGTATTTTGTACCATTGTTATGCGATAATTTCCCTCGGTGACTCAATTTTTTTTTTTCGAAAAAATGGGCCTAAAACCATACTTTAATTCTTTTAAGTACCGATCAATACTAAATAATGTACGATGTGCTGACCTTGAACCGCGTCTTGTGCATGATCGCAAATTGTCTTTTCATGCGATCGTGCGAACAATTTTTTCTTATCGGAATTTGTGAACTCAAGATATAATCATTTTTTAGACTCTTTTGCAATAACTTAAAAATTTTCACGTACTTTTGAAAAGAAAAAACAGATGACAATACACCACCCTCTTTAAAACAGATAGGGCCCAAATCAGTCGAACGAAGCTGCTTCTTGTCCTCTCTCTTTCGCTCTCGTCAAAATGCTGCAGACTCGTCACAAGTCTTTTACCTATCGCGTGAATTCTGACGAACGAGAAGTACAATTAATCAAGAAACACCGAAGGAGGAGGAATCTTGCAAAAGTGGTAAATTACGGGGATAACGATATAAAAAAATGGGAAAATGACATAAATAGTCCATGAACTTTGACTTAATATGCAATTTGATCTATGAACTTTTAATTTGTTCAATGTAGTCCCTGAATTTTAACCTAATGTTCAATTTGGTCCTTGAACTTTTGATTTGTTCAGTGTGGTTCTTGAACTTTTAATATGTGTTCAATTTAGTCCTTGAACTATTTGAAAATGTTCAACGTAGTCCTTCCATTAATTCAACTGCAGGGACTATATTGAATATTTTCATATAGTTCAGGGACTAAATTGAACACATATTAAAAGTTCAGGGACCATATTGAACAAATTAAAAGTTCAGGGACCAAATTGAACATTATGTTAAAGTTCAGGGACTACATTGAATAAATTAAAAGTTCAGGGACCAAATTGCACATTGGGTCAAAGTTTAGGGACCATTTATGTCATTATCCCTAAAAAAATCTCTAAATTCTGTTGGACTTGTCACCTGCTTTTGCCTATTGCGTGAATTCTGACAAGGGAGACGTACAATTGAACAAGAAAAACAAGTGGGAGTACATATATTTTGATGCCCCGAAGGAGGAAGAATCTTGCACCAGTGGTGGCGACTCACAAGACATGTTTTCTTTCTTTCACTGTGAAACCACGTGGCTGCTTGTTCTAATTAAAAGAAAAGGTACACGTACTTCGGTACAATATATATATATATATATATATATATATATATTAACACACCGCTTGTTTCGCAAAACATACGGCGACGGCTGGCGATCGGCCACAAGCGAGCTCGGCCTTTTTCGAATCCGACGAGCTTGGCAAGGCTAAAGCATCACTTGAGGTTGCCATATGTCGGCAAGGCTCTAGTGACCTTGGGCAAGGCATGAGCCTCGCCCAGTTTGCTAGATTCGACGGGGCTCGAGCTCGTCGAATCTAGTGAGGCTCAAGCTCTTCGATCGTCGAAGAAGTAAAGAGAAAAGGAAAAAAAAGAAAAGAAAGAGAAAAAAAAACAAAGAAAAGAAGAAAAGAAAAATAAAAGGAAAATGTATTTGGTGAAATAAAGTGAGGTGAAAGAAGATATGAAAAATATTTTTTGCTCTCTGAAAAGGGGAAAACATTTTCCTTACTTTTGAAGGCATTTTTTCTATTGGCGGAAAATATTTTGTTTAACTAGTTTATTTTCCATGAATTAAAAGCCATAAAATTCGAAAAACGTTTTCTTAAAAGTTGTTTTTCATAAAACGAACGGAGCCTAAAAGAATTATTTCTTCTTCCATTTATATTCCGTTTTTTAACACTCCGTAAATGTGTCTTTTATGAAAAAATCAATATATCTTATTTAAAGGAATCTAGTTTCTTTATTTTGAGGATCCTTTTAGGTTCCTTGTGTTTCGCGAAAAATGAATGATTTGAAAATAATTTCCTAAAATAATTGCTTATATCGCTCGAAATAATTGATCATTAAAAAATATAATAATTATCTCCAATAATTTAAATCTAAATATTTTTCTGGACGGTGAAAATATTTTCAGTTCATTTATTTTGAGGGGATTTTTTTTGGTCAATCTAGATCGCCCCTTGCTCTTTCTCTTGTGACAGGAAAATAAATAAAAAAAATTGATGTTGAAATTTGGATTTTCTTGGATGATGCACAGAGTTGTTATCCTGAGCTGAGTAAATGCACATTAATGTTGTCCCCAGCAACGAGTGACTAACAGATCAAGATCGACATTTCGAGAAGAGACGGGCCGTGGTGGTGACCAACATAAGGATAAGAAGTCATTAAATGTGGCTGGCAACGATCGAGTCGGGTCGTGCGTGCCACGTCGATCCATGACAATTTGGGAGATGTTTATGGACCACACACGACATAATTCAGCAAACACGTAGTGACCCACCGTGCTCAACCACGATTTCCAAAAAGGGCAAATCCTATAGTGCATCATCTCACTTTCGATGGTCGTGTATTATCTTGGGAATGTGTTCATTTCTCGTGCATGTGATGTGAACCGAATCGTGCATGAATTCGGAATGTGTGTCATGTGTTATAGTGTGTCATCTCGAATTCAATGGTCGTGTATTGCCGTGAGAATGTGTCCATTTCTTGTGCATGTAACGTGAGAACCGGATCATGCACGAATTCGGAAACGGGTGCACAAGCAAAGGTCACCACCTCATATAATTCGTTTGCATTGGGATTTTCAGGACCACCCTGGCGAGGGGCAACCAGATTGCAGCAGGAGGACCACTTTTGTTAAATTCCTTTAGCATCTAGCGTCGAAGTTTGACACATTTTTCTGTTCTTTTCCTTTTTTGGTATGTTCTCTTTTGGCTGTCTCCAGCGTTTGAGAGCGACCCTCAATCGTGAAGAAAACCTTACCTCCGTGAATTTTGTCCACCAGAATTTTGTCTAAGATCTAAAATCGGTACAGTCGCGCCTCGTTTATTTCAAGCAAAATTTTGTCTTGTAAAATATCTCAAACCGGTACATTCGCGTTACATTAACCTAAAATTAATCTTTGCGAAACTTGTAGCTGGTGTTAAGAAAAAACCTAAACTAATACATCCGTGACAAATCTACCAAAATCTTAGGGCAAAATTATGGATTTTAGCATATTTTTCAAAACGTTAAAAAGCTCTTTGGGGGAAATTAGTAGATTTCCCAATTTCACTTCATTTTCTTTAGATTTGACTTTACAAAACAACGTCGTTTAGGAGACCCATTTATGTTAAATTTTCGCATCAGATCAATTTCACATGCATATATTTGAGTTGTGTTGCCACGTGTGCGCTGACGTCGGCAATATAACTAGATATTGGATGAAAGCTAACGGGGCGTAAATTTATCGCGAGTGTACTAACTTGAGATTTTTTTTACACGAGAATTAATTTAGAGTAACATGGATGTACCCGTTTAAGATTTTTTGTGACACAAAACGTTAATCCGGGATAAACGTGCCATGAGTGTACCGGTTTAAATTTTTTGCGGTATTAATTATTGTTTTTCTAATTATCAAAAAATAAATAAATTCTTTTCCGGTAATTACAAGAGTCTATTGATTTTGGTATGATGAGTGGGAGTCATACAAGTCGCTGACTTGGCGGCAATAGCTGGAAGAACTGTTAATGCTTGAACACAATAATTTAAACGCGGCCAATTAATAACGAGAGCTTAATTAAAAAGGCATAATCATCGAAAAAAAAACTACTAACAGGATCCTTGTAATAAAAAAGGCTTCACACTATAATTTGCACCGCAAAGTGTTTATGAAATAAGTACTGAACCATTTACTTCCCGTATCTTATTGGCCTAGTTAAAAAGAAAAAAAGCACAAACTTTACCTTGAATAAAAATTCCGATCCGAACTTTTTTGTATCATAAAAAATCACCAACTTTCACCTAAGCATGATCGGCCGTCTTACTTTATGTCCATAACAAAATAAACCTGTTGACTAAGAAACTTCATATTTGAACTTGTATTAATTCCAATCCTCAAAATCCATTCTTTTTTTGCCATTTTGGCCACTAGGGGAGCGCGCGGGGGCGGGGGGGCAAATGAGTAATTACGCGAGCCCCGACAGTCCTCCAGAGTCGCGCCAAGAAAAGAAAAACTCGGCGTGCCGCGCCGCGCCGAGCCGCGCCGAGCCGGGAGGTTGGGGGGCTGGCAAATAATTGAAAAAGTGAAGATTGGTGGCGCCTGTGGGATAATCATTTGGAGCACATGCATAAATCTCGCCCGATCTACGACTTTCAAACCCCCCGCCCCCGTCGCTTCAGCAAAAAATCTCTAAAGCAACCCCGTTCGCCACCTTAACGACGTCGTTACTGGGTAGAAAAAAATAACGGCACTTATACGAGCGCTAAATTATCAAAAAATGTTGTAATTTGTTACGATTTAAAATATAGCATTTTCCAGTTTTAGGAAAATGCCGACGCTGGCCGTTGTCAGGATTGCGAAATTAAACCACGCCGTTCTCTAACGTTTTTATTTTTTCTAGTGAGGAGGAGTGTCGAGATTGGAGTTACTGTGCCGTCCGCCGTGCGTGGGAATTGGAATTCCATTGTCGGACCGCTGTATATGAAAATGAAAACTTTGGTTTGTATCGGTATTATTTCCAATATATTAAGACAAAACGTTTGTTACCCATATGCGAAGATACATAACAAATCGACCTGTGGAATTCATTCGAGTAAGGAGCAAAGTTACCAACACAAATGGATGACATGAAGACGGAGAAAAACAGAATGATCAAATGACGAAGACTATAGCTCTTAATTGTCACGTATCGGTTAATCTCACACAAGATCATTTCAAAGTAAATAACTTCCCAAAATCACGTATTGTTGTGCTATGATGGATTTTTATGCATAAATGATGTTGGCATTTCGATAAAATAAATATCACACAATTTACTTTTCTCTCATGGAAGAATAGTGTTTGAATCCACTTTCGATAAAAAAAAAACCATTTATAATGGCACTTTTATTGGCGTTGTTAAAGAAAATAGACATATAAACACCTAGACAATGCGATTGGTGTATTCTCGGAGCAATTGCATCACACAGATCAATACCGTCGAGAATAAAAGAATCGATAGAGCATAGCGATCTCAAACCACAAAAATCAATAAATGGGACAGAAAACGTCTCTAATCTGCAAAAAAAGAAAAAAGAAAAAAGAAAAAAGAAAAATCTTTCTATATATTGGCAATATGGGTTTCGCCTAATTCTTTTTGGAATTCAGATTCTATCGGCGGTGGATGATAAAATAAACTTTTAGAGTAAATAAATTAATTATTCATATATATAAGGGTTTTTGCCCTGATCAGGGTCATTTTTTTTTTTTATAACCCAGGGAACCTCCGCACGGTCAACAGCCGGGAGGTAAACCCTGGGGGCGACACGTGCTAGCCACCACACACGTGCACCGGTTAAGTCACCCTGCGGCACCCGGGATTCGAACACTCAATCTTTTGCGAGAAAAAGAGTGTCATTTCCAGCAGCGCCTCTCAGGCGGGTGGTGCCAGAGCCATTTTTGGTCTGGAGCGAAATACAAAAAGAAGAAGAACAGCGGAACAAAGCAAAAAAAGTGGGAGGTGGGACAGTGGATTTTAGGACAAGTAGCGCTGCATGAACGTGTCTGTCCGCAGACGCATATGAACATAATTATTCTTCTTGGTTCTTTCGCTATAATTCCTCACCAAATCCCCACCATCAAGGATATACGACGGCCGTGCAACTGTGGCTTAAATTTCCCCATGTGAACATCGGACTGCTCCTCGACGGCGCCCTCTCTCTCTCTCTCTCTCTCTCTCGCTCTCTCTCCGTGCGCTCTGCTGAACGGCGCCATTGACTGTGGAGTGAAAGAGCTCCCAAAGGGAAGCTGGAATCTTTCTGATGCTCGTTAGTTTTCTGTGCCCTTTTGTTTTTGTCTCGGGGCTTCTGGGCAGCTCAGAAACCGAGAGGCCAGCTCAAGCAATTCGCCAACTTCTCTCCTTTCTTGATTTTCTTGTTTTTGTGGGGAGTTGAAGTCCCTTTTGCCCTTGCGACTTTTTTCGGCTCTGTATTATCAGGGGCTCAATCTTGAGCTGGTTGGATATTCTTTTTAGCCGAAAAATCGGAGTGCCCACATTGCAAGAAGGTGGTGTTTTTTTTTTGGGGGGGAGGGGGGTGGGTCTCCTCGTAGGGCCGAGTGTTTTAGTTCTCTGGGTGAAAAGGGCAGATCTTTGATTTGGTTCTTGGTTTATGAGCTCCAAAACAAGGGACACGGGCTAGTGATACTGATGCTTTTCCCCACCACTAAAGACCCTTTCGTCGGCGTCATCCCGATGAGGGTGCACAACTATTTTTTTCCTCTTCTATTTTTGGTGAAATTGGACTCTATATTGATGTTCATACCTTTAACTCGGATGATATTCCCCTTTTGTTAAGTTCTGTTCCTTTTGTCAAGCGCTGTGCTCTCTTACTAACAAGAAGCCATCTGCTTCTTTTATCAACCTTCCAGCGTTGATTGAAATTATTAGCCATGCCCATGCCTCGTTCTTTTTTATCTCATTTGATGCTCTGAACAGAGTATCTAGTTTGACCTTCTCTTCGCGTTTCAACGAACATCTTCTTGGGCAAAAGCCATATTGTTCTTTCTTTTGGAATTTTTGCTTGTTGGTTCAATTTGGAGGAGAATACTTGAGGAAAACCCATCTGGGTCATTGCTTTCCGGATGCAAGAGCAAGCAATTCGGAACAATTACATTCCTTTTTCCTGTTTCTTGATAGAAGACTGAAGGTTCTAGAACAAGAGGAAGAACCTAGTGCAAAAAAGGGTATTTCGGCTGCTTTATTAGTTTATCTTGGAGTATGGCAAGCGGCATGGAGAACCAGGGGAGAGTTCCTGCAAATTTGAAGAAGCAGCTTGCTCTTGCTGTGAGAAAAATCCAATGGAGCTACGGAATCTTCTGGTCCATCTCAACCAGACAGCCTGGGTACTAATAGTTTCATCTCAAACATGTTTTTCCTTTCTATTTTTGGTCATTATAATAGCTATTGATTTTATGCTAAGCAGAAAAGATCCATTATTATTCATATTTCATACCAAAAAACACTTTGTTCTGGCTCCGGAGTTTATTCTCTTACGATTCTGGAGATTGTGCAGCGTGGTAAGTATGATTTGCAGTTTCAAAATGCGGTGGACAGATGCAAGGAGCTAATTTGATGAAAAATTATATGTTTTGATTTTCTTTTGCTTTTTCTGTGAATGCTTCCTTGGTATTATTGTACATGCCATTGTCTGTCTCTTCTGAAATTTCAATTAAAGGAATTGGCTTTGTTGCTTGCAATGCACTTGATATCTTTCTTTTCTTACTTATATGATATCTGAGAAATCTGGATTTTATCGATCATTTTATGTTCTTTATCTGTTGTTATGTGATATCGTCTGGAAATATATCTTTACGGGAAGGAAAATGATGGCTAGTTTTTTAGTGTTGGATAGTTGGATTTTTTTTCCTTGTATTTGGTAATTCTTGCATTACTTCAACATAATTAATTATCCCTTCAGCGGTTAAGGGCTAAGTGTTTGATTGTGATTCTGAATGTGGTCCACAATGTGATTACTGCAGGGTCTTGGAGTGGGGTGATGGGTACTACAACGGAGACATCAAAACCAGGAAAACAATTCAAGCCGTGGAACTTAATACTGACCAGATTGGTATGCAGAGAAGCGAGCAACTGAGGGAACTATATGAGTCCCTATCCGCTGGTGAATCCAGCCCACAAGTTAGAAGGCCTTCAGCAGCATTGTCCCCTGAAGATCTCACCGACACGGAGTGGTATTATTTGGTTTGCATGTCGTTCATCTACGACATTGGCCAAGGGTAATCACTGATCACTCTCCGAGTCTCTCTCACTTCTGTTAAAATGCTTGGACTTTTGATATGCAGTCTCGTGTTCTTTTCTGCACCCTCTGCACCTGCGCAATCCGACAAGGATTATTGAGTTTTGATGCTACGAACTGCAATGAAGCTAAACCATTTGCCATGATTCTAATGTGCCAAAGGTCTGTCTCTCGAGGGTCATAATGGTAATTCTTCAGCTGCATTGTGCTGCAGGTTGCCAGGAAGAACATTAACTACAGGTCAACCTACTTGGCTCTGCAATGCCCATTATGCAGATAGCAAAGTGTTCAGTCGCTCTCTATTGGCAAAGGTTCGCGACGATCTCGCTTGAGCTACAAATTTTTCATGGATGATATCTGATCTGCAAGGATTTTCTTATATGCTCAAGATGATTGAAGACCACTGATATAGTTTTGTGTTTGATTTTGTTGCACAAATGGAACCTGTGGGACCATCCTCCTCAGAGTGCAGCCATTCAGGTACATTATCGTCTTCGGAAGAATTTGAACCAAAAACCATAAAGTCCTTCTCAAAATGTCTTTAGCTACTTCTCATGTCATCCATTCATTCAAGTAGCCACCCAGACCAACAGGAGAGTGAATTCCCATGTGAGATCATTAGTATTTGAGTGCCATACCACCATTACTGTTGACATAGCAGGGCCACCTTGGCCATTCTCATCCATTATGCTTTTGCACGTTCATAAAGTAGCTGATGGCTTTAGAATGAGCAGAATTTAGCTAGTCTTAACATCTGTACGTACTCTAATTAGTCATAACCATCCACTTAAAAAGATGCTGGTGGGAAGTGATTGAGTCCTTCAAAAGTAACTTGTGGTGGTACCTCTATGCCCGTAAAATTTGCTCAACTAACACATCGGGGGGCTAATGGGCCCAGGCGATACATGATTTGGCTTGTTCTCCCTGGTTTACTTTTCACTGCTCGAGGGCACATTTCGTCTTTTACAGTTTGCAAGTACGTATTGGGGTGGTAATTAGTAAGCAAGTGATTGAGCTAATTCTCTTGGTCTTGAACTGTCAATAGCTAGTAGAAAGCCTGACTTAACCACCAGCCAGTGTAAACATGTCCCTGGGATTAATGTTAATTGATACGTCATCTTTTCTGAATTTTCAGACTGTGGTATGCTTTCCATTTCTGGGGGGCGTGATTGAGCTCGGTGTGACCGACTTGGTATGGTATCAGTATCTGACTCCTGCTTCATTTATGAGGAATTTCTTTGTTTTCTGAGAATGCAAATGCAATTTTAGCCAACTGGCCCTAATGGAATCGTTTGTGAAGGTTTTGGAGGACCCTGGTGTCATCCATCACGTCAAAAGTACTCTTTTGGAAATCCAATACCCAATAGCTTCCAAGAAATTCAGTGCTCTTATTGGAGATACAGGAAACCAAGATGACGTTGATATTCTCGATCATGACATTCTCGACGCCAAATTGGTTCCCGTGGTAAGAGAACTGGATATGGCTTCTCCAGACACCAGCTCGAATGGTTTTGGGGCCAATCAGCTACCGGAGAATTCATTTGTGGTTGAAGCGATAAATGGAGTAGCTTCTCAAGCACAAAGTTGGCAGTTCATGGATGATGAGTTTAGCAACTGCTTACACCATTCTGTGAACTCCAGCGATTGCATATCCCAAACCGTAGTTGAACAGACCAACTTAAGGTCAGTCCAAGAAGATGACAAGGCAAATGACCCTCAAGGTTGTGATTACATGAAACCAACCATGTTGGAGAATGAAAATGACGATGTGCATTACCAGAGTGTCCTTTCATCGCTTTTGAAAACTTCGCACCAGTTGATCGTCGGGCCACATTTTCAAAGGGGTAATAAGGAGTCAAGTTTTTTTGCTTGGAAGAAGGGACGGTTTCCATCTCGGCAAACAACACTAGGTGGAACGCCGCAAAGGGTACTGAAGAGAATCCTATTTGAAGTTCCACGAATGTATGATAATGCTCTTGAGTCCCCCTTAGAAGATAACAGGGAAAATGGAGTTTGGAGGCCAGAGGCCGACGAAATTGGCCTGAACCATGTGGTATCAGAAAGTAAGCGAAAGGAAAAAATAAACGATCGCTTGGGTGTACTTAAATCCATGGTTCCTTCGGTCAGCAAGGTACATGAAAATTTCTCTGCTCCCTCAAAATGATCGCAATAGCTCGTCTCTAGAATCTCTTGTTATGGCTTCTTATCTTTTGTGACTCCATGCTGTGCAGGTTGACAAGCTGTCTATCTTAGATGACACCATTGCATACCTGAGAGAGCTCCAGAGGAGGGTCGAGCAGTTGGAATCTTGCGGGATGCCGATGGAAGTAGAAGCGAAATCGAGAAGAAAGCCCCATGACATGGTCGAGCGAACTTCTGATAACTGCGGGACCCATGTGACAGGCTCGGGCAAGAAGCCGGTCGTGAACAAGAGGAAGGCCAGCGACATTGATGACATGGAGCCGGAGACCAATTCTGTAGTGCAGAGAGATGTGTCTGCCGATAATTTGGCAGTCAAGATTAATGATAGAACTGTGCTAATTGAGATGCGGTGCTCTTGGAGAGAGGGAGTATTGCTGGAGATCATAAACGAGGTGAACAATCTCCATTTAGATTCTCGCTCAGTTCAGTCATCGACCATCGACGGGATTCTGTCCTTGACCATCAAATCTAAGGTAGGAATCAAATTACTACTTTTGTATGCGGTTTTCAGAAAAAAAGAAAAGAATTAGCTGTTGTAACGTTTTGCCAAGATCGATCGTTTTTCATCGAGGTTACTGCACTTAATTGCATATAATAGATGCACAGCATATCCTATGTGAGCCTGGACATTTTGTCCATGGTCGAGATCGCTCTTATTCTAATGACCTCCATTTCTAATTTGCAGTTCACAGGGTCGAAGGTAACGTCTGCTGCAACAATCAAACAAGCACTCCGGAGGTTCGCTCGGAAACGCGGAAATTCATCTCCGTACTAAATAATCGCATGTTGGTTTGCACGACACCGCGATGTTAGCATAGTCCTCTATTGCAAGACCACTGTAGAAGAAGTCTGTTGAGTAGTTCTTCACGACAGTTGTTCTCAGTAGATAGCCTAATAAAATGTTGGTAAATTCTGCGAACATTGTAATTTGTACTTAATATGAGACGTTCATCACATGCCTCTGTACCTATAAGAGGAATCAATGACTTCCATCTGTTTTCTTGCTGCTGCGGATGTTCTTACGGTATTGCCATTTAATGTCGCGCTTCGTGCTCGGTTGTGCCGATGAGAAAACTGCTTTTCTTGATGTGCTTTTGCATCGACTAGAAGAGTGGTCTGCACGACATTTCGTACACATTCGATCACGTTCTTATCCTCATTTTGCAACTCTTGTACAAAGATTGATTGAGGTTTCTATACTTCATATCGACCTCTTCTTTAAATTACCATTACAATGTATATATCCAAGCAGAGCAGAGCTCCTTAAAGAGCGTCAGCAATTATTATGAGAATAATATGTAAAGTTGACTTTAGGAAGAGTTCCTTCATCATCGACCACTTTTCTTTAGTTAAATATCAGTCGTTGCCTAATTTGTGTAAAATAGTAATGGGGGGCCGACTATTACGTAAAGGGATGGTATGATGGTCCATTCCACTTGGTACAACAAGAAAGCAAGAACGTGTTCAAGCCCATGCGGTTCTTGAAAATTTATTTGTGCGATAGATCCCAAAAGTTGCAAAGTTTCAAGGGCGAAGTCGTTTGACCAAAAAAAAAAAAGAGAGGACGAAGTCGAACGAATCCTCTCTGTCGCATTGTCCCTAATGGAAATTGTCACCATCGAAATGATTTTTTTCTTTCCAACTGCTCTCACCTGATTCCAGTAAGCGGGGCGGCAAAATCAAAGCACGACTTCTGAAAGTACTTGTGACAAGACATTAATCTACTTTCATTAAAATAAATATTAATATCATGAAAAATTTTAGACTGATGCATTACCGATAAATTTATCTCAAATTGATATTGATTTCTATGTGTATTTGCCATGTTAATTGAGTTATTATCAAATGTTATCCAATTCAGTAATTTCACGATAAATTTGTCATTATCGTATCGATTTAGGATTTTTTTGTGATATTTATCTTTGAAATACTTTTCCCTCGTTTTTGTTTGGTCAACATCAGGATGCTGGCAGATGGAGTGAAGGAAGTGATTGAGATGCTACCCCATTTGCACCTGCTCTCTTTATACAAGAAATGAGCGTGGAAAAAAGGAGAATAGGATTTAGATAATTATAAGGTACGCCGTCGGTGCAAAAAATATTTACTTATATGAATAGTCACGAAACGTCTCATACTTTAATAGAGCAAGTTTTTTTTTTTGGTCGTGAATAGAACAAGTTCGTTCGCCAAAATTAAAAACTTCTGTACGCGGCCGCCTTTGCACTCCTTGCGTAGTGATTTTTTTTTTGTACCGCCAATGTACTGGATAAAAGTAAATAAAAAGAGTAATTAGTAATTACCTTTGGAACAGGTGGGCCCTAATTATATAGCTTGCTTGGCGGGTCATGCTTTGTGGCCCGACCCGGTTGGTCCGGGTCCAATCGATTTCATGGAGATTAGGGGGAGCAAAAGAAACCGCCTTGATCGATCAGTTTTCGATGGTTTCCGGTTCCATTAAATTAGAATCGGTGAATTTTGGTCCGGTTCCCAGTTTTCGATGTGGAATCATCCACCTAAACTACTTAGATCGAATTGTTTTTCTTTTTAATTTGTTTTAATTTATGAAAAATCCATAAAAAAAACCCTACTATATGTCCTATTTCACAAAGGAAAGCCCTTCAAGGTTAGAGCGATTACGTTTACTTATGCACGTGAGCAAGATGATAACAATAAATCAAAACACAACATTGGTTGCTTATTTCAATCAAAATTTTGCCACAAGTTGCAAAAAATTACTATGAAATCTACAATGTTATATGTAACTCACTCATAGTAGAAATGTCTTAATTATCAAGAACATCTTCAATCTCTGACGCATAGAGAAAGCGTAAATTTGGAACAACTCCAAAGAACTCGAAATTTTTATTCAATGATAGTATGATTTTTTATTACAAGACGAATATTTTATATAGAGATAGGACTCCTAATCCTAATGGAAATCAAATAATTAAAGATAACATCTAATAAACCGAATTTTTTAAATAAAATATGTGAAAGTAATGACAATCACGAATTTCCTAATATAGAAAACTGCTTGAAAAAAACTATCCAAACAACTTCGGAATGCTAAAATTCATCGTAGATCACGACATAGCTGTGAGTTTGAATCAGACGGTTGTCTCGCTTCAATCGACCAACTTTGAACGCAATCCGAGGTCATTCGACTCAAGATCAGAAAAAACTGTCGAGATTTCCGGCCATCCTAACGATCACGTCGTTCAAGATAATTGCACGCCAATTGCTCTACATCATTCCCTCCTTCTATGGAAAAACTCGCTCTCGAGTTATGATCAGGATAGAGGGGTGTATCGGGAGCATCATACTCAAATAAGTCTGTCATGTTAAATGTAGGGGAAATGTCAAGATCATCGGGAATGTCAACTACATAGACATTGCTGTTGATCTTCTTCAGAATGCGGCAAGGATCAATCTTCTTTTGCTTCAGTTTATTATAGGGACCTACATGAAATTGCTTCTTTCGTAGGAAAACCATTACCTCATCGCCTACCTCAAAAATTTTCGAATGTCGCCGTTTGTTAGCATCCTTTTTATACTTTGAATTAGAAGCAGCCAATCGACTAGCAACGACAGCTTGGACTTCATTAATTCTGGTTGCCAAATTCTTCGCCGCAACACTATAGTCAGGAATTTTGGGCAAGGGAACCAAATCTGAGTATGCTGTGGTGTACGCCTATAAACGACTTGAAAGGGAGATGTACCAGTAGAGCGGTTAACCGAGTTGTTGAAGGCGAACTTAGCAGGAGCAAGATACCGATCTCACTGCTTAGGCATATCACTGCAGAGGCCGCGAATGATATCCGCCATAGTACGATTCACAACTTACGTTTGACTATCTGTTTGGGGATGAAAAGAACTACTATATTGTAAATCAGTTCCAAACAAACGCCATAAAGTACGCCAAAAATGGCTCAGAAATTTCGTGTCACGATCGGAAGTAATTGTCTTCGGCACACCATGGAGACGGACTACTTTATGAAAGAATAAACTTGCCACATGCGAAGTATCCGAAGTTTTCTTACAAGAGATGAAGTGTACCATCTTCGAAAATCGGTCAACCACCACGAAAATAGAATCTAAACTCTATTGAGTGCGAGGAAGTCCCAACACGAAGTCCATCGATATGTCTACCCAAGGACCCTAAGGAATAGGCAAGGGGGTATACAGACCAGTGTTTTGAGAGTGGCCCTTAGTGGTTTGACAAATGTAGCATTTATTGACAAATCGCCCTACGTCTCGCTTCAGTTGAGACCAATAGTACCGCTCCTCCACCAAGGCTATAGTTTTATCTCGCCCCAAATGTCCGCTGAGAGTACCACCATGAAGCTCTCGAATGAGTTGTTCACACAAGGAACCACGAGGAATGCATAATCTATTGTCAAAGAATAAGAATTTTTCTTGAATTATTATATTGCCATAACAACCTATTTTAGAACGCTTCTCCCATATCTCACCAAAATCATCATTCTCAGGATAAAGAGAATATAGGTGATTAAAATTGACAACATCAGTGCGCATGGCCACGAGTGTCGCAGCACGTTGACTCAGCGCATCTGCCACTTTATTTAAATGGCTTGCTTTATGACGGAGTACAAAATTAAATTGCTCTAGAAAAGAAACCCATCATGTATGCATTCAATTTAAGTGCTTCTGACTCTTGATATATTTAAGAGCCTGATGATCGGTGTTAAGAACAAATTTCTGCCGATAAAGATAGGACTGCCAATGCTTTATAACTCGCACGACAGCATAATATTCCTGCTCATACGTCGATCAACGCCGGCAAACTTCATTAAGTTTTTCACTAAATAAGGCTATAGGCTTACCTTCTTGGGAAAGGACAGCGCCAATCTTGACGTCGGAAGCATCACAGTCCAACTCGAACACTTTCTCAAAATCAGAGAGCATCAATATCGGCGCCGTGGAGAGCTTTTTTTTTTATAAGAGCAAAACTGGCCGAAACTTCATCTCCTAATGGAATTTGCCCTTCTTTAAACAGTCAGTGATTGAGGCCATAATAGTACTGAAATCTCGAATGAAACGCCTATAGAATGTTGCAAGGCCATGGAAACTTCGAGCCTCGCCAACATTCCTTGGAACTGGTTAATTGCGAATCATGGCCACCTTATGTGATATCCTAAAAATTTGTCCATTTGGAATTTATAAAATACTGAGTTTTATGAAATGTGCTTGTAGTAAATTCTCGTTCGGAACTGATCATTTATGGGATGCTAACCATTAGGGAAAGGCTAATAGGGGAATTAAATTTGCGCGACTAAAGAAAATTCGATCGTGAATTGATTTTCGACCATGAAATCGTTGAAGTGATATTTTAAACCACTGTTGGCCGATCCAAGGATAGTCAAGGGTTAGTTCGCCACTGTCATAATAGTGGATCGCGGGTGATTCCGCTGGACCACGAAATGACTTGACGAATGATTCTGAACTTATACCAAACTATCGTACCCCTCGGATCTAGTGATTGATTTTCGCGATTTTAATGATAACCGAGGTTGTTGTGTACCGAACGAACTTGCACGTGACTTGATTTATTGTCAGTCACCGATCGAATATGCAAATTTCCCCAACAAGCCGCCTGATAGCTTGAGAAACGCTCGAGTTGCATTTAATAAAATTTAATTATTGAATTTAGCCCATTTTGGACATCGGAAAATTAGGAAGTCACAATGGAATGTTAAGACGATGTTGCGGAAGACACGTGCGATTTTTGGGTGTGCTCGAATCCTTCAGAAAAATTCAATTTGGACAAGAAACGGAGAAAGTGACCAAAATAACCTTGGGAATTATAAAAGGGTATGTTTTAAGGGTAAATGGCATTTTGGTAATTTTGCCCTAACTTTTTGGTTGGACATTTTTACCCTTGGATTTTTGAGAAATTACAAGATTACCCTTGGATATTTTTGGATAAGATTCGATCTGGATCGTTGATTTCAAGATTAGATCGAATCTGAACCGTTTGATAAAAAATGTGAGAGATGGATATTTTGGTCATTTGCCAAAGTGGGTCAAATGTCACTATTTAGGTCCAAGGCTTATCCTCTCTCTCTCCTCTCCCCTCCCCCATTCGATTCCCCTCTCCACCGTGAGCCCCCCCTTCCGATCTCTCTCTCTTTCTCTCGCCGGACCGCCTCACTGCTCGGACCGTTGTTGTCGCCGCTCCATGCCGCCGTCCGTACGCCGCCAGTCACCACCCCGCCGTTCGCCGCTGTCCCTCCCCTTCTCTCTCTCTCCCCGTGAGGCCGTGGGTCTCGGCCAAAGCAAGCCACGCCGCGCCGTTGCTGCCGATCGCCACCGCCAAACCTCACCGCCGCTTGCCGCCGTCCCCGCCGTTCTCGATTAAGTGCCGCCGCTTTCCATTCTAGCCGTGATAGTCTAGAACTAGGTAAGTCGCGCTCTAAACCCAATTTAGGATATTGGGTATCAACGAATAAATTTTGAGTGAAATTGGGTTTATTTTGGTTCGGGTTTGTACAATTTATGAGCGGGAAGGCTTAGCAGACCTAGGATTGAATTTTGGAAAATTTTATTGAAAAATTTTGAGGACAACAGTGGGCTGCGAGTGACTGTTCATTGGGCTGTGATGGGCCGATCGGGACGCGAGTTGGATTTTTAGAACCGGTATTTAATGACGAGAAAGTGTTGTGAAGGGTCGGAGTTGATTCGACGCCATTTGGTTGAAGAAAAATGACAATTTGTATGTCTAATGCGTGTGTGAACTACTATTGAATTGTGGTGATAAAATTTAGTGCGTGGTTGTGTAATTGTATGATTGAAATATGCCTGTCGAGTGCACGCTTGAGCCAGATTGATTTAATTATTGAAATTGGCTATGTCAAATGCTGAGTGAGCATGTTTTACGTGTGAATTGATGCGTGCACGGGCCAAGTGTGATGGGCCAGTTGGGTGTGGTAAATGTGTATTGAGCATGTGCATAAGTAAGAAAGAAATGTGGTACGGCATGTGTGATCATGGCAATTGTGCCGTCCTGAGACATGTACTTCAACGCAAGACTACTTCAACGCAGGACGATGTTCAGTATTACCGGAAGACTGCCAGCCTGAGGCGTGTACTTCAACGCGAGTTGCGCAGTAGGTGGTAGGTGTTGAGCCTGAGGCGTGAACGTGTACGCAGGCAAGAAACATGACCTGAGGCGTGTACGTCAACGTGGGCCCTGACGTGTTGTGATAAGTGGTCACAGTGTACCTAATTCGTGTACTTCAACGCGGGTCACTGGCGAGGAATGTGAAAAAGAGATAATGAGAATGGAATGAGTGCACGACACGAGATTTGCATACGCTTGTTATCGTGTGTGAAATACCTGCTACGTGTTGGTCCGGTGTGTATGTGGTTGTGTTTTTGTGATTGTCTGGAGGTACGTGATAGCCTAGGTGGGATTTAGGGGTGTACTTACTGATATGTAGTCTCATGGTTGTTTCAATCAATATTTTCAGAACCCCAACCTGAGCCATGAATCCTTCGCCACCGCCACCTGAGCATTTTGGAGTACCAGTGCACACCGAGTATAACACTGCAGAGTTTCCTATGGGTGATGGTATGACCTGGATTAAGCACACTACGACCATTTTTGTAGAGGTAGGACTATCTTTATTTGAGACCCATGTCTATATCGCTTGGTATTTTCGGGACGCAGTAGGGGATGAGTTTGGGCACGTTAGGGGTTTCGATGTTCCGTTTGAATTGGTTGGAGATTGGGACCCGTTTGCCATACCCTCGATAGACGGAGAGTTGACCAGTGCAGAAGTGAGTTTAGCTCAGTCTAGATTGCATCCAGAACCCGCAGTACAAGGATCGTCAGAGGCTGAGCACGAACCCGAGCCGGAAGCATCGCAAGCTGAGGTTGATCCAATGGATGTAGACTTAGAACCAATCCTCGAGGAAGAACTCGAGGATGTGGAGCCCGAAGTAGAACCCGAGCCTGAACTTGATAAGTTTGAGGAGCCTGAGGGAGAACCGGAGTATATACTCTCATTTGAATAGTATATAGATCCAAATTTTGTGCCTGAGTTCAATTTCTTTGATGTACTAGCTGAGGAGTATCAGAATCATGTTCCAGCCGAGTCGGGTGACATTAATCATTCGATTGAGATTGAAGCCGAACCAGAGTCCTCTGAAGAGCAGGCCGTTCAAGGAAGTTCAGGGAGCTCGGATTCGGAGGACGATGAGTTAGACTCAGAATGGACGCCGAGTAAAAGGGCGTAGGGGCTAGCCTTAAGGGTTCAGAATAGTAGGTTTTTGGAAAGTACCATTTTTGGGTTAGAATACCAGGTCATCGATCTTTTTGGTATATTGGTGGTTTGTAATACAGTGTGCAAGTGTATGCGATGGTTGTAAGTTGCGGCGGTTGTAAATTGTGAATAGTTTATAAGTTTGTTAATGGAATCGTATGTGTGTATATTCTCTCTGACTTTTCCCAGTTTTTCATTGTCCGGGTTAATTGTGGTTTTCGTTGTGGTTTTCCAAATCTCTGATGATTGTAATTGAGGTCGGCGATAACCTGGGATGTCGCATTAATTCGACCAGCTGTGGAATGTCGCGAGCTCGACTGGGGTTCGGGGCGTGACACCTTATCTGCATCAACGTGAAGTCCATCCGTGCTAACAACAAAATCCAAAAACAAGCGGCGTTCTGTCATGAAGCTGCACTTTTTCAGATTAATGAACAATTTATTTTGTTGCAAGGTTAGTAGGACATCCCTCATCCCTCAAGTGCTCCATGTGTTGACGCCCATCTGGACTATATATGAGTATATCATTAAAGAAAACTACCACAAACTTGTCAATAAAAGGTTTGAGAACCTGCGTCATCAAACACATGAAAGTACTAGGCGTGTTAGTGAGTCCAAACGACATGACAAGCCATTCGTACAAACCCGCACTTGTCTTGAAGGCTGTTTTCCATTCGTTGTCAGGACGGATGCAAACTTGGTGGTATCCTCTTCGAAGGTTGATCTTCGTAAAAATCTGTGATCTAGCAAGTCTGTCTAGTATATCATTAAGTCGTGGAATCGGAAACTTATACTTGACAGTAATTCGGTTAATGGCACGACTGTTTACATATATACGCACGGTGCTGTCTTTCTTTGGCGTGAGAAGCGCAGGAACTGCACATGAACTTTTGCTTTCACGCAAGAAGCCCTTTTGAAGGACCTCTCTCACCTGCTCTTGTAGAATCTGATTCTCTTTCGAATTCATTCGATAATGCGGCAAATTAGGAAGACTAGCACCTGGAAGAAAATCAATTTCATGCTAGATATTTCTCAAAGGAGGTAATCCGTAAGGTAAATCCTCAGGCATAACATCGTTGAATACCTTTAATAAGGGCTTAAGAATGTCGGGAACAAGAACCACAACTTGTTGGTCGCCCTTGTCAACAATCATATACATCCCTTCACGCTTTTGGCTGTTTATCATAATCCCTGCATTCTGCTTCTTCACAATCTGAGGGGAATTACTCTTTGGTCTCAAAGTAATTTTAGTTCTTTTCCACATAAAAGAATACGTATTCTCCCTAGCTCGGTGTGTAGCATCAATATCATATTGCCATGGCCGACCCAGTAAAACATGACACGTATCCATTTCCACAACATCACAGATAATAGTATCTTGATATGATTTTTCGATCGAAATTGGTAAACGACATAATTGGTTTACCTTAAGTTCTGCTCCCTTGCGAATCCATCCGATCGTGCAGGGCGCGGGATGCGGCTCCGTCTTTAGTTGCAAGTGATCCACCATGGCCTTTGACACTATATTCTCGCAACTTCCGTTATCAATAATGATATCACATACTTTGCCATTGATAGTACAACGAGCGTGGAAAAGCTGATTCCGCTAGATATCTTCTATCCGCGAAGCAAGCAATAGACGATGCATAACATAATTAACTTGCTTGCCCACTTCATCTTCCACTCCCATTTCTTCTTCCTCTTCCCAATCTTCCTCATACACATTTTCGTCATGTTCAACAATATTGGTCATTCTATGACGAGGATAATCGCTGGAATGATGGCTCAACTTGTTATACTTATAGCACTTGATCCGTTGGGGCTTGGTATATGGATTCTGGGTATTTTGATTGGGAGTGCGATTGCTTGTTGCGACTGCTTCCTTAGGCGTCCCAGTAGTATCCCCTGGAACTTGGCTCGACTAAGGGGTTTGTCAACTAGAAGAACTTGTAACATCAGGCTGTCTTCTTTTCCCGAATGACTCATGACCCGAATAATTGCTACCACGAGTACTAGGGCTAGTCCTCTCCAATTGTATCTCAATTTTTTGTGCTATATCCTAGGCGTCTTCGATAGAGAATAGTCAATGCAAAAAACCCGATCCTGAATATTAAGTCGCAAACCATTAATGTACCTAGCAGTTTGTTGTGTCTCGGACTCATCCAGGTTATTGCGAGCGGAGAGTCGAAGGAACTCTTCCGTATAAGCTTGGACCGATCTATTCAATTGTCAGCAATTCTGGAATTGCTGAAATAACAGTTGCTCATAGTCTGTTGGGAGGAACTTCTTCTTCAACTTCTGTTTCATCTGACCCCATGATCGAATAGGAGCCTTGCCTTGTCGACGTCGCGTCAATTGAGTCTGTTCCCACCAAGCTGAAGCGCCACCCTTCAACTTGTACGCCACAACTTTCACTTGGCAATCCTCATCAATATCCATAGGGTCGAAGAATTTCTCGATCTCCCAAAGCCAGTCCAGGAAATCTTCAATATCCAAATTCCCATTGAAAGTAGGGAGATCTACCTTTAGTTGATACTGTTTAGCATCTCGTCGATAGCCTCCCCGCTATCAATCCCCATAAACATGCTCCTCTTGGAATCCCCTATATCGGCGACCACCATGAATTTGCATCTCCTGGAAATCTTCGTTTTCATCTTCTGTATCCTCGACATAGCTTATGACAGGGGATTCCTTCACGCCCCACAGCATCTTCGGGATCATGAGTGACAGGAATTCGCTCGGCTGGAAGAACGCCAGGCGCATGGTTTGTGGACAAACACTGGATGGTATCAAGGATCTCTCAAAACCTCCGATCGGTTTGATCCACGAACTGATTGAACTTAGCCCGCGTAATAGGCTTGTTCTCATGGCCCTCAGCAGCGGGAAGATTGACATTCACGTTATTCACCATCGTCACAGGAGAAACCTACTCTGATACCAAATGACGCAGAGAGAAAGCGTAAATTTGGAACAACTCCAAAGAACTCGAAATTTTTATTCAATGATAGCATGATTTTTGATTACAAGACGGACATTTTATATAGAGATAGGACTGCTAATCCTAATGAAAACCGAATAATTAAATATAATATCTAATAAACCAAATCTTTCAAATAGAATATGTGAAAATAATGACAATCACGAATTTCTTAATATAGAATATTGCTTGAAAAAAACTATCCAGACGACTCCAAAATGCTAAAATTCATTGTAGGTCACGACATAACTATGAGTTTGAATCAGACGGTCATCTCGCTTCAACCGACCAACTTTGAATGCAATCCAAGGTCGTTCGACCCAAGATCAGAAAAACTGTCGATATTTCCGGTGATCCTAATAATCACGTCATTCAAGATAATCTCACGCCAACTGTTCTACATCAATCTCATATTGAACATTAACAACAAATAAAAAAAAAATCGAATACATCACCGGTTCCATTGGCTCACCCGAGAACTGATCCCTCTGGTCCAGTTCCCGATTCCAAAACCAGGAACCGACCATCCCCAGCGGGGAGAGGCTCCCAGAAAATTTCGAGTTGCGATCGGGCATATTACCCTGAACTCGTTCGGGCTTTGGACGAGGCTCTCCTTAGGCCCGATTTCAAGCCCGCAGTTGCCGACGAGCCCGGCCCGTAGAAGAACAACGCTACGGTGACGAACCGAATCGTCACCGGCCGTGACAATTAAAAAACAAAAAAAAAACACTCTCTCTCTTTCCAACTGCCAAACCCGCGCTATCCGTTTTCGCTAAAACCCTGTCTGCACTCTGTCTCTCTCTCTCTAAAACTCCACCATCGTAGTCATCAATGTCTCTCTCCGTCGCGCTCTTCCCTCTCCCTCCTCCCTATCTCTCTCCCCAAGCTTCAAGCTTTCTCTCTCTAAAGCCCTGGCGGCGGCGCTGCTACTTCTGCTTCCCCTCCGGACCCCGCCGGCCGCTCCTCCCCCTCCGCCGCCCCAACCCGCCGCCGCCTCCGCCGCCCCTCGCGGCGCTCGCCCCGAACAACGGCGGCGGCGGCGGGTCCTACCCGGACCCCTCCGGCGACGACCCGCCCGAGGCCCCCGAGGACTCCGAGCACGGCGTCTCCAAGTTCCAGCAAATCCACCGCCAGGCCTCCCGCGCGCGCAGGATCGAGGAAGACGACTTCAGGAAGCACCGGTCTACGTTCCTGGCGGCCATCGCCGACGTGGAGGACGCCCCCGACGATGCCGACGCGCTGGGCTCCGGGGACGCCGGGGACGACTTGTTCGGGGAGATCGACAAGGCCATCGCTCTGAAGCGGAGGGAGTTCGTGAAGCAGGGCCTGCTGAAGCCGAATTCCAAGAAGGATAAGGTGCGCGGGGAGGAATTGGCTGGTGCGGTCGAAGAGCTGGAGCCGGAGGAGGTCGTGGACTTGGAGGAAATTCAGGTGCTTCAAGGGCTGCAAGTCGTCGCCGAGGACGGTGCTGACGATGGGGAAGATGATGATGCAGTGGAGTTTGATGACGAGGTGAGTGGTAATTTGAAGAGGAGTAACGGTGGGTCCGCGTCGGATTCTTCGTTCGATTTGGATTTCGATACTTATGGTAGGACTAAGGCTAGGATAGTCGAACCCAAGTTTAGGATCACTCTGGCTGAGCTCTTGGATGAGAGCAAGGTTGTTCCGGTTTCGGTTTTTGGGAACTTGGAGGTCGAGATCACGGGGATTCAACACGATTCGCGGGTCGTGAGTTCAGGGGATTTGTTTGTGTGCTGTGTTGGGAGGAAAACTGATGGGCATTTGTTCTTGAGTGAGGCTGATAAGAGAGGTGCAGTTGCCGTGGTGGCCAGTAAGGAGATCGATATAGAGGAGACTTTGGGTTGTAAGGCCTTGGTGATCGTGGAGGACACGAATGCCGTATTGCCTGCTCTGGCAGCTTCGTTTTATAGGCAACCTTCGAGGCATATGGCAGTCATTGGGATAACGGGGACGTATGGGAAGACCACCACCTCGTATTTGATTAAAGGGATGTACGAGGCCATGGGATTGAGGACTGGGATGTTAAGCACGGTAGCCTTTTATGTGCATGGGGATAATAAGTTGGAGTTGCCAGACGCAGACCCAGATGCCGTGCTGGTCCAGAACTTGATGGCCAAGATGCTTCATAACGGGACTGAAGCAATTGCTATGGAGGCTTCTTCAGACGGACTGGCTATGGGGAGGTATAACGAGGTTGATTTTGACATTGCAGTTTTCACGAACTTGACGCGCGACAATTTGGATTTTCATGGAACCGAGGAGGAATACAAGGCTGCCGAGGCCAAGTTGTTCTCGAGGATGGTGGATCCCGAAAGGCATCGAAAGATTGTTAACATCGATGACCCTAATGCACCTTTCTTCATGGCACAAGGAAACCCAGATGTGCCGGTTGTGACTTTTGCAATGGAAAATAAGAATGCAGATGTTCATCCACTGAAGTTTGAACTTTCCTTGTTTGAGACTCAGGTTTTGGTTAACACTCCTAATGGGATATTAGAAATATCATCTGGGTTGCTTGGAAGGCACAATATTTACAATATACTTGCAGCTGTGGCGGTTGGGATTGCAGTTGGAGCACCCTTAGAGGACATTGTTAGAGGAATAGAGGAAATTGACGCAGTTCCTGGTAGGTTTGAGCTAATAGACGAGGAACAAGCATTCGGTGTGATTGTGGATTACGCTCATACCCCTGATGCCCTCTCCAGACTCCTCGATTCTGTTCGAGAGCTTGGGCCAAGGAGGATTATAACTGGTGTGCTTATATTTCCATCTTTAACTTCTTAATACAGGATTGTGCTTGCAGGGCTTCTTATAGTCACATGTCTAATGCATTTTCTAAATAAAAACATAATCTCCTTGCTCCCACTCTGGTAAAAGGTGATGATTACAGATGCCGCTTGATGTGGTATGAGAGCTTTTAGCCAGAGAGTTTTTGGTAGATTCTACGGGCATGTTTTACTGGATATGTTTAGTGCATGCTTACTTCACAATCAAATGCATTTTGTCCTCATATATTTTTATGCGCTTCAAAGCATGCAATCTGATTCACTGTGATTACATTTTGAAAAGTTGGAAAAAACCAAATTTTGGCATTGTTTGACTTTTTCCTTCCTTCAATTTCAAGTTTTGTTATGAATCCCTAATCAAATTTTCTGAAAACTGGAACTACTCTTTACATTTTGAAAAGTTGGACTGACTGTTACTGGCCGTCTCCTGTGAAGTAATTGGCTGTGCTGGTGAGAGTGATAGAGGGAAGAGACCCTTGATGACAAAAATTGCTACTGATAAAAGTGAGGTGACAATGCTGACATCAGACAATCCAAAGACTGAAGATCCATGTGAGTAATGTAAATGGAGTTACTTGTATGTGTAGGTCGATTTCTCTTTGAAGCTCTAACAACAACGAGCTGCTCTGTTGTCAACAGTGGACATTCTTGATGACATGCTAGCTGGAGTCGGATGGACAATGCAGGACTACTTGAAACATGGGGAGAACGACTATTATCCACCTTTACCTAATGGTCACAGGCTTTTTTTGCACGATATTAGACGAGTAGCTGTACGTGCCGCAGTAGCTATGGGTGAGGAAGGTGATATGGTGGTAGGTTTTGCAGGCCTTTTTTCTGGTACTCTTGTATTGGTAATTGCTTAACATCACTCTATGTTTAACAAGATAAGTATCTAATAATTGCAAAATAGTCTGAAGCAGTGGCACATCCCTTTGGAGCATGCGTTTGTCAGTGTTGATTTTTATGATGCGTGCTTTTTTTTTTTGGGTCGAAATGATATGTACGTATGAGAAGCTCATTTTACTGTGCTTTTTTATGGGATATATGTATTTAGCTGTTCCTCTTTGGAATTATGTGTGTGCCATCTCAAAGAATTTCATAAACATAATGTGAGTTAAAAGAGATGGATCATTGAATTTTGTCAACCAACATATAAGTGCACTTTAGAAGGTTCGATAAAAATATCACGTGCGAAGCTCCTACAATACCTTTTGCATTGTTCTGTTTTAATTATTCCCATTTTCTTCTAATCTTATATTGATTACTACATCTTTGATGTAGGTGGTGGCTGGCAAAGGCCATGAAATTTACCAGATAGAAGGTGACAAAAAGGAGTTTTTTGATGATAGGGAAGAGTGTCGAGAAGCATTACAGTATGTCGATGAACTTCATCAAGCCGGAATAGACACGAGTGAATTTCCATGGCGGTAAGTGAATTTTTTATTGCAATAACATGATATAACCTGATTTGGGTAATGATCATTTACTTCAAGGCAGATTTAGCTTTTTGAAAGAAATTTATATATATAACCTACGGTTAGATAACCAGGTGGCAAAGTTGAAATTGATATTTATTTCCACAGCAATTTGGGGAGTTTAAGCTCAACTCACATGACGTCACTTGGGAAGAGAGCGCTATTGTTCCTTGCACTTATCATGCCATTACATATTTTCAGCATGACATATGCCTAGTCGTTTGCAGATTAAACTTTTGTGTTGAAAGTGGTTCTATGACTCATCTTGCTTGCTTTTGTGGGTCTGCAGATTACCAGAAAGTCATTAGTGCAGTACCAAAGGAAAGTGCAGAGATTAAGGAGTTTACCTGGTTATAGATGAAGCCGGTGCATTGTGCGGCTCACGTTTTCGGTGTCGTAAGCGATCACCTCAAGCTACAAATCTGAAGAGCACACCAGCTGTTACCCATCCTGTAAGGAAACATGGTCAGTGTTTGAAGTGAAAGAGGGTGCTCGACTAAGCAGAGGATGATGGATCTCGCTAAGTGCTTTTTTTGGGTTGTTTTTGAGTTGCAAAGGTTATATTTATGGTAGTAGCATGGGAAGCGGCCCAAAATTCCTGAAGATCGATGATCCTTTTCAAGTTGCATCCGGCATGTAAGTTGAGCTGCTGTATTCAATCAAGAATTGGCTGGATATCAAAATATTAAACAGAGTCATTGGATGAGTTCATGGTAAATGGTAACTCAACTACAATTGCCATGCAGTGGATGTTTGCATTTAAAACCATGCAAAAGCATGAAATTCAGGATGGACCAAAGATAAAACGAAGTTCAGAAGTTAGATCTTTTCCTTAAATATTCTTCTTTGAATATGCAAGGTCAAGGAAAACTGCCTAAGCATCTCCTGTATTCTGAATCTTTTGGAATTTGACCATCTGGACCTTTTTCTTTTTCCCCTTTCCAATCCCTAGACTATATGAAATTAGACAAGGATCCTCCCTCCGCGAGTCAACAGTTAAGTCTTCGTATATCAATCGGGAGACTGTTCTCCAGGCAAAAAGTGAAATCATCTCCTGTACTTTGATGAAGATTGTGAGTTGATCCGTCACAACTCAGAACCATTTTTGTACTGCAGGTGTGCAAAATTTTTAGCTTCAATGAATTAAACTACTTCATGATGAAGTTTGTAATCTCGAGCCAAAACTCTGAATATCAGCGTATATTGGTAAGTTCAAATAAAGAACCTTCGGGTACAGAACTTTAAAGTTGCACTTTCAGAGGAAGATATTTCAATGAGAGTACTGAACTATTGCAAATGCGCACCTTAGTCACTAAAAGAGACATTTATTTAATTACAGCTCCCACTTTAGCCTTCAGGATTTTCTTTTCGAAGGCCACACATAAGATGATGATCATTTGAATGTAACTCTTTACTCGTGAGTCACTTGAGAGAGTGCGAGACTTAGGGATGTCATAAAGAGAGCAAGAGCGACATTGACAAACGCTCAGTTTCATGGGTTTGTTTGTTCAAGAGATGCTTTTGTCCTCGCGGAAATGAAGGGGCGCATATGGAAATCGTGCTTTCGCGCCATCGTGTTTGAATGCGAAGGGCATTACTTACAGGCCAGGAAATGTCGTGCACCACTCTCACGGCTGCTCTCCCTGTTGTGATCTCCGAATTCAAGGATGCCGGACCCTGCCTAGACAAGGGCAATTCCATCATTCATCCTAACTTATGGTGGGCAGAACAATGGTTGAATACTTATAACCAAAGTGTCAATTTTGTGTGGTTCAGATCAGTTTTCCTATAACCCTCTTTACTGTTCTGCTGTGGGATGTTCATCACTGTGTTCGGATTTGACAGAAACGGAGGAATACCGAGCACAGCTACGGAGACTATGGAGGGCGACCGGAGCCTCGCGCGAGGATCAACTTTTTCGGTGGGGTTCCTTCCCCGTTCATTGTTTGCTTCCACATTCATTATTTGCTTGCTTTCAGGGCCTTGTTGCTCTTTAGTGCTGAGAATGCAGTTGGCGGTTATGAACTCGTTGACTTTGGCAGCATTTGCTTTTGTTTCACCGTGTCTGTGGGATACATCTTTCTCCAGAATGCTTTTGCGGTCTGTGTCGATCCTATATACCGACTCCGCGACAATCGGAGGCTTAGACTCGTTCTACCGGATCAAACCAAAAATACAGTGATCGAATTCATGTACCATATGTCATGCTATAACCTAACTCGCTCTACCGTATCAAACCCTGAAACATTCAATTTACAAGCGACCGACAAGAAATCGATGTTCCAAAACATTGGCGTGTGTTTTGTAGTGAAAAAAACGAAGATGTTTCGATTGGCCCACAATGGCCGCCTAAACTGTCGTCCAATCTTCAATTATGGCGACTTGCTCCATCGATTAAATCATCATGAAATGGGTCGTAGTAATATCTTTTCCCCTAATTAACATAACTTTTAATGGGGAATGTATGAACCTTGTAAGTAGGGTTTGTAGATCTTGAGGAAATATAGCTAACAGCAATTGGAAAAATTATAAAAAAAGTCTTAAATCTTTTGCATTTATGCCAATTCAGTTTTAAATCTTTTAATTTGATCAATTGAGTCTTAAACCTTTTGACAATTTGTCAATATAGTCAATCAGGCCAATTTTGATTGGAAATCGCCATTGTGGAGGTCCAATTAGCACCGACTGTTCTATGTGACATTGCAGACGCCAATAATTTTTACAATTTTTATTTTTTTAAAATTATTTATTTATCAATTTTCTTTTTCTCTTTATTGCAATCGGTGAGGGCCAGTGACCCTCACCTAGGCCTCCAACGGTTATGGGCAAGCTGACCCTCTCCCAAGCAAGGCTGTCCCTTGCCCGTGGTTGGCTAGGGTGAGGGATGGCCTCACCTATGGCTAGCAAGGGCGAGCCTTGTCGACCACTAGTGAAAAGAAAAGAAAAAGAAAAAAGAAAAAAAAAGGATCAAGGAAAAAAACAAAAAAAATTAGAAATTTTTTCAAAAAATTGTCTATGTCAATGCTGGCCAACGGCTGATGTTGACTGGACTGTTACGTCAACATTTTATGATCAAAATTGGCAGAAGAATTATGTTGTCAAATCGCTAAAAGATTTAGGACTGAATTACTATAAATGTAATAAGTTTATAATTTTTTGGTAATTTTTCTAACGGCAATTATAGCTTCAATGCTGCAAGCGATATCGACACTTGGGTTTGCATCACAACCATATTCTTCAACCTGAATTTAGTGCAGTAGAAACTTGGGATTATCAGTGTCCCCATCACCCATTTCCTACATGCTAAAAGGTATAATTAGCCGTTCAAATTAGATGACCGAAATTGGACTCGACTCGATCATTTCAGACATGTCATGTGTGCCGACGATTTTGGGGCATGTATAGCTAATTGAACACGCACATCTTTGTAGTTTCCTCTTGATTTGTTACTATATATAACGTGTGACGCGTCATGTGGTGATAAATCGATCTTTTATTTGTCGACGGTTAAGAAGACTTGTCAGAAATTCCGACGAGGCAATAACTGAAGGGTTGAGTCGTCTCGAGCTACCTAATCAATGGTCTAACAAATTTATGGTGAGACCTTAAACTTTGCACGACAATTCACGTGTTGAAACGCACTCTAGGGTCAATTAACTTCTCAATTTAGGAGGTTTTGGACATCGACCTCAAACGTCATCGTCCTCCAATACCTCTTAGGTCCACAAGCAGTTTGATATAGTATGTACTTGAGAAATTATTTCTATCAACCACCACTGTACATTTTGAGTTGAATTCTTAATTAGGTAACTATATAGCTCATGCTATTCGCAAAAATGGGCGAGAGATTCCGTGAGACCACCGCCAACTATTCTAAAAGCTTAAACTGTTAAATGTGAATGTAAATTTGTATATTTTATAGTACAATTACACGATCAAATCTTTGACAAACTCTCTCTTTTTCCACCTTATTGATTTCTTTATTAGAAATTAATTGAGTCGTGAGGAGTCAATTAGCAAAATATACATTTCGTTTTGATCCAATTTGAATGGTTAGACCTTTTCCCAAGTATGTTTTGCTTTTCAAATTTTGGGGTCACATAATTTAAGTTCTTATTTAAAGAATGATACATAAAACTTTTTAAAACATACAAATATTGACAGGTTAACACGCACGTTAATTTCACAATTTTTGAATATTAATTTTTTTTTCAATTTTATGTTTTGAAAAAGACCAAAGTTGGCTTTCTAGTTTTTTCCAAATACACCCACGCAAGCGAGCTTGGAGAGCGCAGAATACATGAGACCCGTGCAAATAACTCAAAGTTATAAATTTGATTTCCGCCACGACCATTATTTCTTAGCCTCAGGAAATGAGTAAAGGCGACAAATTCTTAAATTTGTTGCCATACTACTCTTAGCCTAAGGCAACGAGTTAAGCGACAAAATTTTCACTTTATTGTTCTTGATTCAAGGGTTAATACTAGAAAAAAATCCTAAATTATATTCATTGTGATACAAATATTCCGAATTTTTTTTTGGTAAGGCCGAAATTTTTTTTGTGTCACTAAAACCTTAAATTTGCACATTAAGACACAAGTACCCCAAACATTTTTTTTTTGTGTCATAAAAAATCCCGAACTTATACCGGTGTAATAAATATACCCTAGATGAAATTGAAATAGAGGGTATATATTGGGTTTTTTTGCGACACAACAAAATTGGGGATATTTATGTCACAGTGAGCAAGTTTAACATTTTTTGTGACAAAAAAAAAGTTTATAATATTTATGCCACAATGGGATTTTTTGTTGTGGTATTTGCTCTTGATTCAATCAAAGTTGAGATAATTTCAAACCTATGGCAATGAGCATAAATCTTTGCCGCCATGACAGCTGATCATTGTCACTTCCGCGATCACTGCGCGATTGCCGTCGCCTCCCACCGCGTCAACTTGCTTGCTCGTGTGGTACGCCTCTTCTTCAGTTCACTACACAGTTTTGCAATTGAGGGTTTTCCTTGGACACCGAGGTTAATATATTCTTGATACAAAGAGAGCTGACTGTTTTCAGGGAGGGAGAGAGAGAGAGAGAGAGAGAGAGAGAGAGAGAGAGAGAGAGAGAGAGAGAGAGAGGAAGGCGCGCTTAAAGACAATCGAGAGGATGATGATGAGTGGTGATGAAAGAGAGACAGATCGGAATGATGAGGACGAGCTACTGCTAGACTTGGAACATAAGTGGCGCAACAACGACCTTTTTGCCATGTTTAAAAAGGCAAATGGAAGTGACATTGCGGGAGTGAGTGAGTAATTAGGCGACGACTCAAGTGGAAGACTGGGTTTTCAACCATAAAACAACTCGGATTGATCTCTTTGAGCTTTACCTCTCCGTCTTTGTGATCTAGACAGGTGGTTGCGACCTTCGCGTGAGGTTTGCATAGACAATGACGGCCACGAGGAAGCCGATTGAGAGGGTAACGGATGGGACGGCAGACTCGGGGCACTACGGCAAGTGTCGGAAGTTGCGGGTGGAGGCCGAAGCAGCTAGACACGATGGGGAATTTTCATAAATTTTCAATCCTATCTTGAGTTGCACCAAATATATGATTGGATTTATTACCATCTAGAGAATATTCGGAGGATTTTGAATTTCACCTTATCCTATCATATTCCAATCCGAATCCAGGTGACTAAATGCAGCTTTGGGCTTTATTTGTTTCATGGAAAATATTTTCCAGGGAAGCATTTTCCTCATTTTTCGACATTCGGTTATGAGTCGACGAATAATAATTTCCTAACCTAGTAAAATGATTTCCTCTTTAAAAAATTGAAAATCATTTTTCAAAATATGACTAGATATTAACGTCTCTGCCTAAAACATTACATTTGGGCACGGAAACCCAAATGTTGGTTCTTGAGTCCTCAACATTTAGAATCGAGTCTCTGGCACCCAGACCCTAATCCATTGAGGCTGGGTACGTGACCTCATTGCTTGTGCCCAGTGCTCGTGCCCCAAGTCCTCGCTATATGTGCCCGGTCCATTGAGGTTGAGCTTGGCCCCTTGATCCCGAACCCGGGTCCATGGAGGCCAAGGCTGAGCCTAAAGCCCCAGTGCTCGTGCCCGATGCCTCAGCACCTGAGCGCAGATCCATAAAGGCTGAGTGTGGGATCCCGGTACCCAAGCCCGGGTCCCTGATGCTCAAGCTTTGGTTCTTGGTACTCGGGTTGGATCGACAAAGGCTGTGCTTGGGTCCTCAACACTCGGTCTCAAGTCCCTGGTGCCCGAGCCAAGGTTTATTGAGATTGAGGTGCTAGAACACGGTGTCCGTGCCCGAGACCTTGGTGCACATGCTTGGGTCCATCGAGGTCGTACCCGGGATGCTAGTGCCCATACCCGGTTTCCCATACGTAAATTACTAGTGCTTGAATGGTGTATGTCTATTTAGGAAAATCAAATTAGATTTTCCATATTAAACGATTTTTCAGTTCATTTTCAGGTTTCAGCTAAATAATGGAAAATATTGTCATTTCTGTGAAAAGTGACTTTCTCAAAAACAATTTAAAAAAAATTGACACTTTCGCGAAACAAATGGAGCTTTAGTAAAATATTTTATGCTTGCCATTTTTCATGACATAACATAGCCTATCATTTGTCAATATGCCATCCCAATAAATATACTACGAGGAGCCTATGTTCATGGGTGTCAAGTTTACTTGCATGTGGGAAATCAGTTCTAGAAGATCTATCTTTGTCTAGGTTGTGAGTTTCAAAGGACGGTCACACACCATTCTCCCTTATTACGTCAGTTTCCTTCCCTCCATTTATTAAGCACACACAACCGCTTCAAAAATTGGACTGAACTTGATCAATCGGTTCAATCAGATGCGCCCGGCTTTTTCGGCCTATCTAATCCTGCTCGACCGCACATGCCCTGCTTTCTGTACCCGCTTCAATCACCGGCATGGTTTCGAAGGCACTAATCGCGCTAATTAAAGAGCCACGGTCTGTAATCACAGAAAACACTCGCTAAGATGGCTTCAGAAAACAGAGAACTGTGGAACTACATCAACGAGTTCAAATGGAATAGTTTTCACAGAACGAAAAGGAGGATGGTGGCCATTGCCAGTGAGAATAATACAGAACTAAACATTAAACATCAACGAAACAATGCCGCTAAAAATGGGTGTATATAAGGAGGTATTAAATGTGGGGCAGGCGGCTCGCCGAAACCTAACCAGTCACATGAGCAAGAGCCCTAATTTCTTCTCATGCATGCCGCATAATTTATCTTTTGTGCATATCTTTAACTTAATATTTGTGTGTGTGTATATATTTGTATATTTATATTGATATACATGGATTTTATTCGCCGCCAATAATTCCTCAACTAATCACATTTACTTCTACACCTTCATTGAATGCAGGAATTTATGGGGGGAAGAACTTTCCTGCAAAATTAGGTGAGCAAATTTCTCCCTCTCAATAACACTTTTTCTCTCCTCATCAGTTTTTCAGATCGAGAGTCGACATGGAACCCCACATGCAGAGAGATTTGGACACCCCGAACAAATAAGAGAGTACATAACCAATGAAAACTAAGTGAATGGAAGGAAAATAAAAATAGCAGGAGGTGCATGGTTTTTCGACATTTTTCTATATGTATTTTTTTTTAGTACGGACAGAGATTGATGCATGAGAAGATGGAAGAAAGTCCTCCCTGGCGGTTTTACCTTAAATATGCCCAACGACCTCAGTCGGCATTTAATTGCTGCTGTTCTTGTGGGATGGTTTTAGTTATTCAGGTCCATGCAATAATAAACCTCCACGAGAGAGAGAGAGAGAGAGATGTGAGGAATTCAACACCAGTCTGGCTCCATATTAAATTGAATTACGTCCCTCTCTGTTTCTCAATCGCCTTTCCTCCTCCTATTTATTACTTCACGTTCCTCTCCTCTTTCCCTCAGTCACCACCGGCTTCCTCCCTCTCTCTCTCTCTCTCTCTCTCTCTCTCTCTCTCTCTCTCTCTGTTTCTCCTTCGTTTTCTTCTTCAAGAACGTAGCCTTTTCGCGGTGGAAGCACCGACCTTTCCTCTTGCATTTCGCCTGATGCTCCTGCTTCACAGTCTGGCCCCGGTCGTGGATCTCCAGGAGCGGCACCCACTTGCGCTTTCTCGTTGAATCTCTCTCTCTCTCTCTGTCTCTCTCTCTCTCGCTTCACATGTTGGCGTCTTTCGTTCTGTTCCTTCCTTTTTTTCTCTCTTTCTGGGTTATCTTGAACCTGCACTGTTCGTCTCTCGGCTTCGCGTTCACAGTTCCTCCTGGCCCCTGACAGCTACGTCCCAACAGAAGCCTCAATAATATTGGTGTAGCGTGAGAGTGCACGGGTTGGTTTTTGCTTTCTCTCTTGCTTGCAACGATTAGTAAAAGAGCGAGAGAGATTGTGCGAGAGTGAGTGAGTGCGAAGGGTGGTTCAAGTGGTGTGGGACGGTGCATTAAACATCCCTGTGCGGTTGGTGCGGTCACGCGCTCTGAGGCCCGGATCACATGGATTTATCGGTGGCTTTGATTTTCCTATCGGCAGTCGTGGCGTATCTGCTGTGGTTCAAGTTCATCACCGCGTCCCTGAGCGGTCCGCGAGTCTGGCCCCTATTGGGTAGCCTCCCGGGCCTCATCAGGAATGCAGGCTGCATGCACGACTGGATCGCCGACAACCTCCGGGCCGCCGGCGGGACGTACCAGACGTGCATCATCCCCATCCCCCTCCTGGCGCGGAAGCAGGGCCTGGTGACGGTCACGTGCGATCCCAAGAACCTTGAGCACGTCCTCAAGGCCCGGTTCGACAATTACCCGAAGGGCCCCACGTGGCAGGCCGTGTTCCACGACTTGTTGGGCGACGGGATCTTCAACTCCGATGGCGACACATGGAAGAACCAGCGCAAGACCGCTGCGCTTGAGTTCACCACCCGGACGCTCCGCCAGGCCATGTCCCGGTGGGTGAGCCGGGCCATCAAGCACCGGTTCTGCCCCATCCTGAAGGCAGCTCAGCTTGAGGGCAGGTCGGTCGATCTCCAGGACCTAATGCTTCGGCTCACCTTCGACAACATATGCGGCTTGACCTTTGGCAAGGACCCGCAGACGCTGTCCCCTGACCTCCCCGAGAACCGCTTCGCGACCTCCTTCGACCGCGCCACCGAGGCCACGCTGCAGCGGTTCATCCTGCCTGAGACCATATGGAAGTTCAAGAGGTGGCTCGGGCTTGGGATGGAGGTCAGCCTGAGCCGCAGCCTGGAGCACATCGATGCCTATTTGTCCGACATCATCAGCACCCGCAAGCAAGAGCTGGCGAATCAGCAACAGGTCAGCAGCGGCAGCGGGCCCGAGCACGACGACCTGTTGTCCCGGTTCATGAAGAAAAAGGAGTCCTATTCGGACAAGTTCCTCCAGCACGTGGCACTCAATTTCATCCTAGCTGGGCGGGACACGTCATCGGTCGCTCTAAGCTGGTTCTTCTGGTTGGTCAGTAGGAACCCGAGAGTGGAAGAGAAGATCCTCATCGAAATCTGCACAGTCCTGCTGGACACACGTGGCAGCGACCCTGCCAAGTGGGTGGAGGAGCCGCTCGTGTTCGAGGAAGTTGATCGGCTGATTTATCTTAAGGCAGCACTGTCAGAAACCTTAAGGCTCTATCCGTCAGTGCCGGAGGACTCGAAGCACGTCGTTGCTGATGATGTCCTGCCAAGCGGGGTATTTGTGCCGGCGGGCTCATCGATAACGTACTCACTATACTCAATTGGACGGATGGAGTTCATCTGGGGACCCGATTGTCTCGAATTCAAGCCCGAGAGGTGGTTGTCTTCCAATGGCAAGAGGACTGAATTGCAAGACTCTTTCAAATTTGTGTCGTTCAATGCAGGACCGAGGCTTTGCCTTGGGAAGGATTTGGCCTATCTGCAGATGAAGTCGGTGGTGGCAGCTGTATTGCTGCGCCACCAGCTAACGGTCGCGCCTGGTCACCGGGTCGAGCAAAAGATGTCGTTGACATTGTTCATGAAGTACGGCCTTAAAATGAACGTCCACCAGAGAGACCTGAGGCCTATCTTGGCAAAGATAGCCAAGAACGATGATTGGTGTGGGAAAGCTGTTCTGAGCAATGGGCATTATCAGGCGGCAGGCGAGGTCAAGATGGTCAACGGGGTAGCTTAATCCATGGCATTCTTTTTGTGGTTTTTGGCTCATGCATCTGGGAATGCAAGTGCAAATGACCATGAAGTGTCTCATATGATTGTCTTTTGTTGATGTCTTTCATAAATAGCAGATGGCTAGATCTGTGCCGTCATTACTTGAACAAATAAAGCTGGTTCACCATGTGGTTATACGAGGATACGAAGGTTGATGATGGGATGATGATCTCGTATCTCAACAAAATTTCGGATAGTTTAATAATACTGTCGGAAGCTGAATCCATGGCGGAAGCAGAAGGATGGTTTGGTTTTGCAGAAACTACTTTTCAGAACTCCGTAGGCTGAAGAAGAGCGCGGAGCGAAGATCCATTCTTGATACGCAAAATCATGTGTGTATGAGATAAGTAGTTGATGTTATTCAAACTTAGCCTGATCTGTACTTTTTATAATCAGAAAATCAGTGTATGTGCTGCCTCGAGCAATAATTTAACATGTTTAGAATATTGATACTCAACTTTTCTATTTCGTGAAGTTGAATTTTGCACTGGATTAGCAAAATTCTCTAGTGCGAATATTTAGTTCTTGTCCAATAAATATATAGTTAGTTAGTTCCCTAGGAGAAAATTTCAGCTGCAAAAGCTACCCATTTGATGTAATCTTGTGTTGTTTATTCAGGCAAGTCCTGGTCTAATATGTGTTTTTGATCCTTCACCACGATGGATATGAAGGAAGATTTGCTGCGCCAAGGATCAAAATCAGCAGATATCGCCTGGCATTTGGAAGAAATGTGAATCCAGACTGACGTCTGCAAAAAGAGTTCATGAATTTTGGCCCATAGCAGGACACATCTTTGTCAACATAAGACGTCGGAGAGAATCTAGTGGCTCAACTTCTGCTATTATTTTGGGAGGAAATGGGTTCACAGGATTTGAGGGAGCTATCCTAGTATCTGCCTTTTCTGGGTCCTATCAATGTCTTTTGGTTCACAAGCTCCTGTGTTGCAGACTCCGGTGTTGCCTTTATTCAGGCAAGTCCTGGTCTCTGTTTTTGATCTTTAACCATGATGGATCTGAAGGAAAATTTGCTGCGTCAAGGATCAAAACCAGCAGATATCGCCTGGCATTCAGAAGAAAAGTGAATCCTAACTAATGTCTGCAAAAAGAGTTCTGAATTTTGGCTCATAACAGGGCACATCTTTGTAAACATTTGCTGTCAGACAGAATTTAGCGGCTCAGTTTCTGCAATAATTTTATGAGGAAATTGGATTTGCAGAATTTAAGGGAGGTATCCTAGTATCTGCCTTTTCTGGGCACTGTATTTGGCTTCACAAGCTCCTGTGTTGAAGACTCACCTGGTCCATTTTTGGTAGCTAGACATCTTCTCTGATCTGTCTCACTCTCTACAAAAACATTTATTGATTCTTGATCTGTTTGTCCTTACTCTGTGATTTTTGTGCAGTATGTTATGGACGCTAAAGAGTAGAAAAGAGTAGACACAGACTCAAAATGATGTTGGCACAGAGTTTTGGTCAAACAAATTGCTTCTCAATTCCTTAAGGAAGAAAAACTTAAGAATACATAAGATGCAAGCTGAAAGAAAGGACAGACTTTCTCACAAAGTTGCCAGTATTCTCTCTCTCTCTCTCTCTCTCTCACACACACACACACACACACACACACACACAGTTTCGCTAATCTTTTTTGTTTTTTCCTTTTCAAGTTTGAAGGATGATATCGGACATTAGATGAGTATATGCGTTCTTTACAAGCATCGACTGCAAAGTGCGATCTCTAATTAGACTGACGTTCACGAATCTACCAACCAGTCCGCGAAAAGGCAATGGATGATTAAGTAGGTGCACTATCCACTCTAATGAAGTATTAGCGCTTAAGCTACTTGAGAAGATGGTGATGAACTCTAAATGATCAGGTAAACGTGTTGTCCAAACCTTAACTCACACGTTCCGTAGACTCGTTACAAGACCGACAAACACGAGAAAGCAGACCACAGCCCGGAGTATGAATTGATTTCTTCTTCGGCTCATATTTATTTGGCAGGAAAAGCAAAAAAAAAAACATAGGCTTAAGAAAAGACATAGGCATCTAGCCATTCGACAAGATGATCGTGAATGGCTTAAAATATTGATTGGGGTCAAGAAGCGGAATTAGTTCATAAAGCTGGTAGAAATCCCTCCATAAATTGCTCTGTTGACATTAGTAAATAGTTTAACGTCACTCTCAACATTTTCGTGCAAGAAACAGTCCGCCATCATCATGGGCTTGCACAGCTGCAAAATTGTCACTTCATAAGTTGGAGGTTGGTTCAAGTAATAGAGGACCAGAATTCTTCAGTGTGATAAAATTGTAAGGTTCTGAGAAGACAAAAAAGAACAGGGCAAATCTCAGTGAATCGTCTGGATGATTAGATATCTTCTTGTGCTTTCAGACCGTGCCAATTTCAACAGCTTGATGGAGGAAAGGGATTTTCCTATTTGAGAACGGTGGAGTTCTTGTATCTCCTTATGAGAATGGCAAACATTGAAAGTTGAAATTGACAGGCTCTTCTGATCTACTCTCTTATTGATGTCACCGACAGAATTTGTTTTGTCTCAAGACTCTTAATCATTGCTAACGTACAGAACAATTGGTATGGCTCAATCGAGTCTGTTAGAGATATGTTTTCTTTTTTTTTTTGGTTAAATTAGAGATATGTTTTCTTTGAATCTTCATATTTCTCAAAATTGTACATTTATCTCTCCATTAATTGTGCATTTCCCTGATGGATTATAATTGATATTATCTTATCTTGTTACCTTGCATATTTCTCATGCACCTTTCATTACGGCACACAGATACAAAAATTACATAATTCTCTGTTCCGCCTTATTATTATATGAGTCTAAGATGAGATAAGCTAGTTTGAAGTGGGATGGGCTGGCAGAGTATGAGTTTAAATGAGGTCGGGATGGATCTAAAGTGTTGTGAATGGAAAATCTAGTGGGATTACATTTAACTGTTCTAAAAGCTTCAACTGTTGGATGAAAGTTTGATTGAATATTTATATATTTAACACTCGTTCTCATGTATAGATTGGATTTTTTCCTTACACAAAAGTGTGGAATTATATAATAGAGGAGGCAAATGAGGGCATAAATTTTTTTAAGGGATAACAACCAATTGATCTAAATATTTAAGTCGTCAGATGAACGTGCGATTTAATTTTTAAATACTTTAAAAGTGAGGTGACAAAACGGAAGTTTCGAGACAAAATCAAACACAGGGGCGTTAAAGAAATCATGTAGCTTCCCATCTAGTGGAACAATACTTGTTATCATCTGATTGGTTCTCTTCACCATGATAATAGTGGTGTGCATCATATAAGAATTTTCCCCCCACTCACTACCGTAGTTTGGAAGGTTTTTCGTGTCATTGTAACAGGGATTTCAGATAACATGCTGCAGCCATACGTGTAGATTTTCTTTTTCTAAACAATGAAATTTGCATTACAACCATACAACGGGGGAACAAAATCTTCCAGAGTGGTAAAGACCAGCAGGCATTGCCTAAAGAAAGTTGTCATAAGAAAATTCGGCTTCTAATGATTTTGAACTACTGATGGAAACCACTATTTTCACTAATGCCCTCGGCATAATGATTCAAGACCATGAGTTTTACAGAGGAGACGAAGAAAGGATGAGATAGAACCTGCTCCCAAAATCGAGTCTTCACATTCACTTTCCCTAGCAAGAACCAGATTGTCTGTATGTTCTTTCGCAGAACAATTTCTTTTCAGATATTTTTATTGCTACTGTTTCCACGCCGTATTTCCCTGTTAGGAACTCCGTATTCCATAATTTCCATGCTATCCGTTGAAAAAATTTGGCGTCTACAGAACTATTAATATGTACGGATAATCGTCAAGAAGTATAGGCAATGGGTACTACTGCAGCATGCAGCATCCACCAACAGTAATGCAATCATTCCACTCTCCTATCTCACCGAGCTATGTCCAGACAAATTTGAGCACGACGATTGACCTTCCAACATATTGAACTATGCTCATCTCCATGAAGCTAACAGTATATGGCTCCTCATATCTTGTTCACCAGAAGCAAGAAATAACCTGGTTCTCTTGACTCATAAAGATTATTATGCAATGTGTCCAAGCGGAACCTTACTATTTGGAGTTGATGAGGCTAATGCTGAAATCCCATAGTTTCTTTGCCAGTTCTGCATCTTGCGCTAGAGAGCTTGCTTTGTCCTTATTACCGTCCATAAAGTATTCTCCGCTAACCCCCTTCACTTGCGGGTGCAAAGGCACATAGCATGTGGTTGCTGCTCCCTGCATCCAAATTTTTTAGCAACCAAATTCAGTGAGTAACACGAATTAAAGTGCTCATATGCAAGGAAATTTTTTTGCACTGACTGCAGACATATGCAGAAATGGAGATACCTGTTAGAACATTTTTTAGGAACAATTTTCCAAGGGAGCTACTAGCCAGTACTGCATGAGCCAGAGGAAAGAAAGCATCGATAAGAAATAAGAAGGTTTAAAATGGATGGAATGGCAAGTAATTTGATCAAGTTATAATACCTGAAAATTAACATCTCAAAAAGCAAAATCCGTTTGCTCAATTGAGAAGAAGCCTCTCGTTTAAGTCATTGCATATTACAAAGTTTGCACATGGCACAAAATGTTATCATGATGCCAAGACCCCCTTCTTAGCCATGGCATCAACAATGCTACTTGATCTAAATGCAGACTTACCATTGAGAATGCCATGTTGGCGAAGAAGATTGGTTGCTATAGCTCCAGGATGAAGTGAATTGGCAGTTATCTGCACCCCTTCTTCCTGCTCGATTAAGACAAATTTAAATTACAGCTTAATATTCACGAATACAGGAGGGAATGGGCCATGGAAATTGACGCTGAGCAAGAGAAATCTCAAGAAAATATACAGGGTGTACCAGTAAGTGGGGCTCCCGTATTGAAGGGTCTAAGGAGGGTTGATATACGGACCACCAAAAGCTATAGCAGAAAACAAACAGAATCAGAGTAATGTAACATGTATGGTCACTTGAAAATTTATTGATAGTCTCCAGGATAAGAAAAAACAAAGACAAGCATTCTTGTTATGTGAATGCGGTTTAGGAGAATGGTACATAAAAATTTGAACCTTACCTTTAACTGCCTTGCAAGCTCTTTCACATGTAATATATTAGCGAGCTTCGACTGTCCATAGGCTTGTATAGTATACCTGCAATTAGCTGGTACTTGTAAGACATCAACAAAATCTGATTCGAACAAAATGGATGCACCAGACTGAAAAATGACAGCTATAGCATGAAAATAGCAAATGACGAATCATCATCAAGACAGAACTGTCCGTCTGTTCTTACTCTGATTCGCTATTTATTTTGTCAAAATGAATTCCTTCTCGGTATGCAAAGCGGTGAACCTCTGAGGACACAATAACTATCCTTCCTTCTGTATTGCTTTCCTGTGACGTTTTCTTCATAGTCTCTAACAAAAGATTTGTCAGAAGAAAATGACCTGCAAAAACATTTCGGGAGAAGGTTAGCCGTATGACTCACACACAACTTTGCAAAGACTGAGATAAGGACTGTTGTATAAGTTCCTCAACAGTATCAAAAACTGAAAAAATCAATGGTGACGTAATCAATGGTCAATCGATCCCGAGTTCGAGACATGATGCTTTGAAAAAATTACTCATAATATAATACAAGAGGATTTCGGTAATAGAAATTCCTGAGTGAAACCTATATCGGACATACCTATATGGTTTGTTGCAAAGTGTAGTTCTATGTTGTCTGGGGAAATCGTGAAGGCACATGCCATTACCCCTGCATTATTACTTCCAAAGAGAAGAAACATTATCATACTGCATTCCTAACACGTAATCCAACAAGTAATCAACCCAAGCTCAAATCATCACCAGCATGTGCATGCTTATTCATAAAAGTGTGAAATTGAAAAGCTCTCAGCATTTGACTCCTCATTCAGCGTTTTCTAGATGGCAGTCAAGAAAAATTAAGTGACAGTTTTTTGTATGTTCAGGGCCAAAACACATTCTGGTGAAATAATTAAGATTTCTTACATAAGGAGATTCAAGGGAAGAGCGGATGCTTGATAATCTGACGCAAATTTCCTAACAGATGCCATAGAGCTGAGATCCAACTCCATCACATCAATCCTAGCAGATGGGAGTTCCTTTAGTATAGCTTCTTTGACACTCCTACCAGCATCCACGTTCCTCACGGCCATAATGACATGGACTCCACGACATGTAGCGTCCACGCCAATACCACTAGAGGCACCTTGAAAGCATAGCGATCCTCTGTAAAATTGAAGTAACTAGAAGGAACAGAGATTAGCCTCTCAAGTCAGATCGACACGGGTATGAAGGTCATCATGAATTGACAGTCAATACTCTCTTCAGACAGGAAAAAAAGCTTATACCCTGAAAGCCATTTGAGAAGTCGGTGTCATCAACATGTACATCAAGGAATTTACCCTACCAAACCCACAAACAAAAAATTACACGATCTTCATTTAAAATATTTCAATAAGTGGAATGCTTCGACGTTTCAACAAGTGATCTACGGATTGAGAATGAAATGATTGGTCTATTTGGAAAAAATTACAGCATAACTGAAACACGTCGATCAGACAATTACCGAAAATTTCATTTTCGTCGCCAGGTTAGATATCAAGCTATGAAGCAAGACCATCTCAAATCAACCCTAATGCGACCAATCATAATTTTCTCCTATATCATCTGCATCCACCAGTTTACAACATCTCGACCCAAGCTAGACAACAGGTCGTATTATTCTAATAACATTCCCCATCGCATTCCACAAGCAGCAATCCACAGACAGCCAATTCTAAACTCAGTTTAGTCCCCGTAACAAAAAAAACTGATTTCTCTGCAAAGATGAAAGACGAAGTCAAGAGTTTCCCAATACCAGTTATTCCACATAAACCCTCTTAAGGAAGCATAACTCAGATTCTTTGAGAGTGTTAAAAGTTTGCTTTTTCATACGATCATCTTCCTCATGAAAGGGAATAAGCTAAAGTAGGGGGAAAAGCACAGATATTATTATAACAAGACCTGTGACAATGGCAGTGAAACCAGTTCCATCGATTCCCTGGGTTACTTCTTCAGCTGTAGAGGGAGCAGAGTATCCAGAAGGCCTTTCCACCCAAAAATCCACATCTCTGTTTTTTCTTGTTTTTTTGGCTCTTCCCCTCTTAAATGCAGATTCAAGACATTTACACACGGTTATTAGCAAAAATTAAGGCAAAATAGAGTTACTTCACAGACGGAGGCAACGTTTGGGAATCAGAAACAGGAGAAGAGTGTCATCATCATCCTCTGGAAATTGTGGAATCCCTGGGCATGAGTAACATTGTTTGACTTAAAAGCGGCAACGACCAAATCAAGAATGGTTTTGTTCTGGAGTGGGCCCACGATTGTTTTATTTTATTTATTTATTTTTTGAGCAAAACACTTGTTTTAGTTAGATGGAGACATTTGAGATTTTTTCTCCTTGGAACGACGATGACCCTTAATGAGAAATGCCAAAAAGGTACCTGTTTGCATATGGGATGCAACCGTGAATTTGACATAAAGATTGGTCCGACTCGATTCGCACTAAGTTACAAAGGTCATGATGAGTGAAATTACTATTAACAAAATATGATTCAATATAAAATGAAACTTTTATTGCAATTCTCTATTCTATTTTGATGTTCAAATGTGATACGGGGATAATTACCAATTCTCTACTAAACCTACTATACGGATTGAAAGAAAACAAAGCTGAAGACACGAAGGAAGACACGAAGCAAAGGATTTGGGGAAATTTTCAATATGTATTTTCTGTGTGTATCATTTGATACTTCAATGTACATACTTATAATACAATGTGAGGAAATACAAAGGAAACAATATATATTACAAATCAAATCTGATCCCATTGATTCTTGTGAATCAATCAAGGTCTAAATAATATCGAAGATATATCGCATATCTTCCAACACTCCCCCTCAAGCTGATGGCTTGTAAATGTCCAAGACATTTAGCTTGCTCAGTAGATATGCATGCTGTTTCTGACAAAGAGGTTTAGTGAAAATGTCCGCAGGTTGTTCTGCAGTTCCAATCCCCTTTGTTTCAATTATCCCTTCTTGAATTTTCTCCCGTGTGAAGTGACAATCTACTTCTATGTGCTTTGTCCTCTCATGCACCATAGGATTAGCCGCAAGTTTGAGAGCGGCATCATTATCACAAAACAGTCTAGTTGGACCTTTAATTCGCACTCCAAGATCTTGCAATAGGCCCCGTAGCCATACTATCTCGCAAGTGGTTTTCGCCATTGCTCGATATTCTGCTTCTGCTGAAGATAATGAAACAGTTGGCTGTTTTTTAGTCTTCCATGAAAGTAAGGAGTCCCCCAGTTTAATGCAGAAACCAGTGACAGATCTTCTACTCATTGGACAAGTTGCATAATCTGCATCGCAATAGGCCGTCATTTCCATGTTGCATTTTCCAGAAAGAAAAATCCCTAGTCCTGGGCATTTTTTTAAATATTTGACAACCTTCAGTGCAGCATTCATGTGAGATTGCTTTGGTTTGTGCATAAACTGACTGAGCGTCTGTACCGTATAACATATGTCCGGCCTGGTCATAGTCAAGTATATTAGCTTCCCAACAAGTTTCTGATACCCTGCTGGATCTTGGAGCATAGGGTCATCTTCTTGTGAAGATCCCTCATCATATTCTGTTGTGGTCAGCTTGGTGTTTTGTTCGATTGGAACAACAGCTGGCTTGCATCCTGACAGACCTGCTTCTGATATAATTTCCAATACAAATTTCCGTTGACTAAGGGAAATTCCTTGGTTGGATCGGGCAATTTCAATTCCCAAAAAATACTTTGGTGATCCAAGGTCTTTAATGTGAAATGTAGAATGCAGATACTCTTTAAGGCTCTTTATGGCATGGTCATCATTTCCCATAATGAGTATATCATCAACATATATCATTAAATAGATGGATGACATACCTTTTGTCCATGTAAAAAGAGCATAGTCAAAACGAGATTGTTTGAATCCCGCAGCTGTGAGTGCATTCGCAAACTTTGCATACCATTGCCGGGAAGCTTGTTTGAGACCGTATAGGGATTTACGGAGACGACACACTTTATTCTCCCCCTGTCTCCGAAAACCCTGTGGAATTTCCATATAAAGCTCCTCATCCAAATCACCGTGAAGAAAAGCATTGTGGACGTCCATTTGGTGTAATGTCCAATTTTGGAAAGCTGCAACTGTCAGAAAGGATCGAACGGTCACATCTTTGGCTACTGGAGAGAATGTCTCGTGATAATCAAAACCTTCCCGTTGCGTAAAGCCTTTAGCCACCAATCGAGCTTTGTAACGTTCGATGGATCCGTCGGCCCTATACTTTATTTTATACACCCATTTGCATCCAATTGCTTTCCGATGAGGAGGCAGTGGCACAAGCTCCCATGTGTTATTTTCAATTAAAGCTTGTAATTCTGCTGCCATGGCTTTTTGCCATCGTGGATCAGTGGAAGCCTCGGCATAACTAGACGGTTCTCGATTTTCAGAGATTCGGCTAATATAATGCTTATGTTCCGACGAGAGTCTATTGAACGAAACATAGGATGAGACAGGATACCGAATACCTGGTGAATTTTGTGCAGCACAAACATAGTCCTTAGTCCACGTGGGTGGACGTGTGATGCGCCCGGATCTCCGTGGAGGATCTTTTAGTGGTGATGGCAAATCTTCCTCCATAGTGATTGATGATTCTCTGTTAAAAGATGTGGGTGCAGGTATCGAAATATCCTCAATTGTCGCATCGTCTTCCTCTGGTTCCAATGTTGTCGATGGAGAAATATCTTTTGCAGGAATTGGATCAGATGTGTGGAAGCCTTTTATAGTCGGAACATATATGGCATTCTTGAGTCCTTCCTGTTCAGTGGAAAAAATACGAGGACGGTTGTTTGCTCCTTCATCTTCCTTAGAAAGATCATTTTCAAAAGGAAAAATATTTTCGTGGAATATGACATCCCTGCTGACGAAAAATTTTCCTGTTGATGGATCAAAGAGACGATATCCCTTTTGTAGATTCGGATATCCCATAAATGTACATTGCCGAGCACGGGGACTCATCTTGTCTCGAGGGCCCACAAAGGTGGAGTAACATAGACACCCAAAAATCCGCAGATGATCCAATTCTGGCCTTTTTCCAAATAGGAGCTCATAAGGCGATCGTCCATTGAGCACTTTTGATGGCATTCGATTAATTAAATAGGCTGCAGTAATCACGCAATCTCCCCAAAAAGTATCTGGGATAGAGGCTTGAAATTTCAATGCTCGTGCGACTTCTAAGAGATGACGGTGTTTTCTTTCAACTACCCCATTTTGTTGTGGAGTGTAAATACATGAGCTTTCATGTAAAATGCCATGAGATGATAGAAGGTAATTGCACTCATGATTGAAGAATTCCTTTCCATTATCTGTCCGGATACGTCGGATATGTTTTCCAAATTGTGTCTTTGTCAAAGAAATGAATGTCTTCAAGCGATGCAATACTTGAGCCTTAGATTGCATGAGGAAAACCCATGTGGCTCTGGAATAGTCATCCACAATGGTGAGGAAAAAACGAGATCCATCATGGTGTGATGTGTGATATGGCCCCCAGACATCAATGTGAATTAATGAAAACGTATCAGTGGTACGACTTTTGCTAAAAGGAAAAGGCATGCGAGACTGCTTTGCGAGTGGGCAAATATGACACTGAGGATAGGGAAATAAAGAACTATGTCCCATTCTGGAATGCAGTAGAAAATTTTTATCATTGGTAGTCAAATTACACAATGATTCTTTATTGAAAGAAATGCAAGATAAATCGAAATTTCTGGGAAAGCTGGTCCAAAAATATAATCCTTCAGAATGACTACCCAAGCCCATCAGTCTGCCAGTCGAAAGGGCCTGAAAGAGACAAGCATCAGCATTGAAAATGGCTCGACAGGAATTTTCGTCACAAACTCTAGACACAGATATGAGGTTGAAGTGGAAGTCTGGAATGTAAAGGGCATTTCGGAGTGTGATCTGAGGACTAAGATTTACTGTTCCTGTTGTAGTGACCAGTGCAACATTCCCATTTGGCAATTTGACAGAGATAGGGACAGATAATTCTTTATGAATAATGGAAAATAATCCCTTATCGCATATAATATGGTCGCTGGCCCCCGAGTCGATAATCCATGCATTTCTAGAAATAGAGTTGATCAGGCAATGAGTAGTACCTGAAAAAACGCTTCCCTTATTGGAAGTATCCAATTTTTGTAATGCCTGCATAATATGTTGATATTGCCCATATGTAATGGGCTGATCACTGTTTGATCCAGCAACTTGATAAGCTACAGCAGAAAATTCTTTTCATTTAATTCCTCTTTCCCCGGGTTTACCGTGCAATTTCCAGCAATTATCGATCGTGTGGTGGGGCCGCCTGCAATAGTCACAAAATAATTTCTTTGCCTTTAAATTCTGCCGATTTTTGGCACTCGCGGATGATGGGCCATTGAATGCCCTTGCTTGAACAAGTTGGGCTTGCGGCCCACCGTGGGCTTGCGGCCCACCGTCTGACTCAGAAAAGGGGTCAGAATTATTCCAGCCCTTAGATCGCAATTCGCGATCTACACCATCCATTCCGGTCCCTTTTGATTGCCGTGGTTCAGTTGTGAACCCTAGCTTCTCATTCCGCCGCTCTCTCTCTCGATCTAGGGTTCTGGAACCCGAATCGCGATGCTCGCCGCGGGTTGCAAGGGCGATGCTTTCTGTTCCTTTTGCATGCTCCGGCGAGGCAAGTCGTTGGCTCTCTTCTTGCACGGCTAGTTGAAAAATGCGTCCGAGCGGTGGCACTGGGTCCATGGCGAGAATCTGCGATCTAAAGGTTAGATAAGTCTCATTCAAAATCAGGAGAAAACGAGTGACTTTCTCCCTATCTTTGATCGCCCTGTACTGTTGTAGTGTTGTTTCTGGCCCCTCGAGCTTTTCTTCAACTGATTCCAGCTCATTCCAGAGAGCCGACAGCTTGTTAAAGCAAGCGGTTATGCTCATATTCCCTTGCTTTAACTCTGAAAGCTCCTGGGTGAGAGAGAAAATCCTCGCACGGTCTAATTTCCCGTACATTTCTCGTATGTTATCCCACATCTTTTTTGCATCTTCTGTGGGGGGAAGTCCGATGGCTATTTCTGGGCTAATACAGTTTCCGATCCATGTTCTAACGAGCTGGTTGCATTTTCTCCATTGCCTTGTCATTTTCTCGTCTGTTGGGATCGGAACAGACCCGTCAATAAAAAAATCTTTGTCCTTCGTCACCAGAGCTCGTCGGAATTCTTGCGCCCAGATCGAGTAGTTTCCGGATCCCGTGAGATGGTGGCTGATGAGCCGCAACTCCGGTCCGTCAGTGGCGGAGACGTAGAGAACGTCGCCGGGCTCTGGTCGGACTGTGACAGACGCTGTTGGATACGGCAAGAAACCGGGTGGTAAAACCGGGTAGGGATTTGGACCCAAACCCGGATTACCTGACCCGTTTGATATCCCCGCATTGATTTCTTCAGATCCTTCAGTTGGGCCTGCTCCGGTTGTGGCTGGTGGGCCGCTGTTAGGCTGGATATTTTCTTGGCTGACCCCAGGCAATGATGCATTTGGGTTCGGCCCAATGTACCATGGATTCGGTATCCATTGGAAAGGGTGGCCCCCGAATGGTTGGCCCAAAATGGGTGTGCCCGGTATGGGCTGCCCTATATTTGTCTGAGCCTGAAAGGGGGGCCAGAAAATGGGCTGCATTTGTGTTGTGGAAAATGCATTCTGTGGATTCACTGTGGATTGGTCAGATGACTGATCGGAAGCTGGAGTGATTTCCCGTGTAGAAGTTTGAGCAGAGGTTGGTGATTGTTGATCCATTGGTGAGGTAAGTGAAAAAAACCTTTCTTCGTTCTTCAAAAAAAATTTTTGATTCCTTCGCCGGAAGGGAACCTTGATTTTCAAGTCCAAGAGGGCGGCAGGTAATCGGCTGATGTTTGCGGAAGTTAGGTCAGGAGCAAAACTGCTCTGATACCATGAAAGAAAACAAAGCTGAAGACACGAAGGAAGACACGAAGCAAAGGATTTGGGGAAATTTTCAATATGTATTTTCTGTGTGTATCATTTGATACTTCAATGTACATACTTATAATACAATGTGAGGAAATACAAAGGAAACAATATATATTACAAATCAAATCTGATCCCATTGATTCTTGTGAATCAATCAAGGTCTAAATAATATCGAAGATATATCGCATATCTTCCAACACGGATGATAATTCCGTTTTAAGCCTTTTAATTTTGCTAATGTATTTCTAAACCTTTATATGTAATTACGATGTAATCTTTTCAGCCAATTTTGCTAATATCCTTATTTTTAGTATGCTTTTTAATGCTCTTGTAACTTCTCACATGCTTTGTGTAGAAGTGGCTCGATAAATGAAAATGTTACCAAATTTTTTTTAGTGAATTAGGCCTTTTCAAGTGTTTCCCGTCGTGCAGCAGCAACTCCTTTTAAGTTTCTATGCATGCTTTCCTTCTGGCACATCCGTTGTCCTGGAAAAATTCTCCACTTCATAGGTCCAGTCTAAGAACACTTCTCTACATTGAAGTCGCCTTAAAAATTTTGGGATATTCCTCTCCTGTGCCATAGCTTCTTCTTGCATCCCTGAAGAACTCTTCAAATTCAATCTCGACCTTCACTATCATCACCGTGGGAACGTTGTCTCTGCTGATTTGCAGCACCCGGTTGATCGATATGTTGGCCACGAGCATAGTCTCCGGCTTGGTTGTTTCTATCTTTTTCGCGAACCCTGTTGAGTGTCGATGCCCGAAGCCAAGTTGGTCAGGATATTGTGGATCGTTTTCACAGTTTAATACTTCCCTCTTGTTTCTGCAACACTGCCCAAAGGGCCTGCGCCCCACGATCGCCGTTAGTACTGCCACCACCATTTCTTGCCTTTCGTCAAATCGCTAGCGAGGCTTTGACACCACTTGACGCAGAACAAAAGTGAGGTGGACTAGAATTTATCCAGCAAAGGACTCGAGCTCTCAAGGAATAGAAAATCTGGCACAAAAACAAGCATCAACTAGCTCATGGAAGTCATTGAAATGACACCACGAAATAACCTGGTTTTCTGACAAAAGCTAATTTCAACAGCTAGAAAAAGACAGCCTTATTGAACTCGGAACAATTACGCTTCGGTCGGGCGTAGGCTGAGATCCCATAGTTTCTTTGCCAGTTATGCATCTGGAGCAAAAGAGCTTGGTCTGGCCTTATTGCTGTCCACAAAGAACACATCGCCGACTTCCTTAATTTGCAGGTGCAGGGCCACAGAGGAAGTCATTGCAGCTCCCCGAACCCATTCTGATTAGTTGGTAACACGTTCCACTAAGACAATTTCCCCTAAAAACCAGAGGGCTTAATGTTTTATGAATTTTTTTTCCCTAAAGTTAGATTATCTCTACATCAAAAGCCAAACCTGTGCAGAATTTTGAACAGGAATTTCCCCAAGGCTAATAGCAATTCTTGCATAAGCCGGAGAAGTGGCAGTACTAGTCTCAAAAGAAGAAAGACAGCTTCAAAATGATTGGAACACGGAAGAAATTTCATCAATTTATGGATTGTTGATGTTAACTATGTCAAAGAGCGAAATCTAAATGTGCTTTCACAGACGAATATGTTTTCCAGATATTTTAGTACAATTTCCACACCAATTTTCCCTTTCGGCAACTTGGTTTTCTGTGATTCCCTCATGCTATCGGTGGGAAGACTGTCTTTAGAAATATCAGAACTAAGGACACTACTCAAGAAGTAACAGTATAGACTACTACCGTCTGCAGCATCCATGAACAGTATTATGCTCATTCCATCATCTCCTATTTCACCAACGATTTGTTCAGGTAAATTCAGACAATGAGTGTAGACTTTACAGCATGTTTGACTCAAATGCTCATCTCAGTGAAGTTAACAATATATAGCTTCTTAATATCTAGTTCAGAAACGACTTGGTTCTCTGGACTAAAAGAATTAACAGACAATCTTTTCAAGCAGAACCCTACTATTTAGGATCAGTCAGGCTTATGCTGAAATCCCAAAGTTTCTTTCCCAGTTCTGCATCTTGTGCGAGAGAACTTGCTTTGGCTTTATTACTATCCATGAAGTATTCGCCACTAATCCCTTTCACTTGTGGGTGCAGAGCCACATAGCATGTAGTTGCCGCTCCCTGCATTCATTTTTATTAAGCAACCAAATTCAGTGAGTAACACGGTTTAAAGGACTCAGTCAAGGAAATTTTGTCAGGCTGACTGCAGATGTAAGCAGAAATTGGCATACCTGTGCAACATTTTTTAGGAAGTATTTTCCAAGAGTAGCAAGTACTGCATAAGCCAGAGGAAAGAAAGCATCGATTAGAATTAAGAAGATTTAAAATGGATGGAACCGCGAGTAATTTGACCAAGTTCTGAAAGTCTAATATCTCGGAAAGCAAACTCTGTTTACTCAATTGAGAACAAGCCTTTTGTTTAAGCCCTTCCTTTGACAAGTTTGCACGTGGCACAAAATTTTATCATGATGCCATGACCCATTTCTTAGCCATTGTATCAATCAATAATGCTACACGCCCTACATGTAGACTTACCATTGAGAATGCTATGGTGGCGAACAAGATTGGTCACTGCTATAGATCCAGGATGAAGTGAATTAGCAGTTATCTGCACCCCTTCCTCCTGTTCGATTAAGAAAAATTCAATTTAGAGCTAATTCATGAATACAAGAGGGAATGGGTCATGGAAATTGACACTGAGAAAGAGAAATCTCAAGAAATAAAAGGGGCTCCCAGTGCATGGGGCTCCCATATTGAAGGATCTAAAGAGGGGTAGATATACGGAACACAAAATGCTATAGCATTTAACAACCAGAATCAGAGTCATGTAACACGTACGCTCGCTAAAATTTAATGATAGTCTCCAGGACGAGAAAAAACAAAGACAAGCATTCTTGTTATGCAAATGCGAATTAAAAGAATAGAACATACAAATTTGAACCTTACCTTCAAGTGCCTTGCGAGCTCGTTAGCATGCAATATGTTCGCGAGCTTCGACTGTCCATAGGCTTGTATAGTATTGTACCTGCAGTTAGCATGTACTTGTAAGACATCAACAAAATCAAACTTAAATAAAGTGGATGCGCCAGACTGAAAAATGACTGCTATAGCCTGAAAACAGAAGGAAACAAATAATCATCCTTCAGATAGAGCTGTCTTTTCTTACTCTGATTCGTTATTGATTTTGTCAAATCGAATTCCTTCACGGTATGCAAAGCGGTGACCCTCTGAGGACAGATTAACTATCCTTCCTTCTGTATTGCTTTCCTGTGACGTTTTCTTCATTGTTTCCAACAAAAGATTTGTCAGAAGAAAATGACCTGGAAAAACATTTCAGGAGAAGGTAAGCCATATGACTCGCACACAACTTTGCAAAGACTGAAGTAACAACGATTGATATACAAGTTCCTCAACAGTATCAAAAACTATCAGAATCAATAGTAATGTAAGTTAATCAATTGATTTAGAGTTCGATCCAGAGTTCGAGAATTGATTCTTTGAAAAAATAACTCATATAATCTAATAAAAGATGATGTCGGTCATGGAAATTCGTGAGTGAAACCTACGTAGGACATACCTATATGGTTTGTTGCAAACTGTAGTTCTATGCTGTCTTGGGAAAGCGTGAAGGGGCATGCCATTACCCCTGCATTATTACTTCCAAATAGAAGGAACATTATCATACTGCATTCCTAACATGTAATCCAACAAGTGCTCAACTCAAGCTCAGATCATCAGGAGCATGTGCACGCTCAAATTTGTATAAGTGTGAAATTGAAAAGCGACTCCTCATTCAGCAATTACTTGATGGTAGTCAAGAGAAATTAAGTGACAATTTTTTGAATGTTTAGAGCCATAACACATTTCGGTGAGATGATTAAGATTTCTTACATAAGGAGATTCAAGGGAAGAGCGGATGCTTGATAATCTGACGCGAATTTCCTAACAGATTCCATAGAGCTGAGATCCAACTCCATCACATCAATCTTAGCAGATGGTAGTTCCTTAAGTATAGCTTCTTTGACACTCCTACCAGCATCCATGTTCCTCACGGCCATAACGACATGGACTCCACGTAAAGCAAGAACTCTTGCAGTGTCCACGCCAATACCACTAGAGGCACCTGAAAGCATAGCGATCCTCTGTAAAATTGAAGTAACTAGAAGGAATAGAGATTAGCATCTCAAGTCAGATCGACACAGGGGTATGAAGGTCGTCATGAACTGACAGTCAATACTCGCTTCAGACAGGAAAAAAGCTTATACTCTGAAAGCCATTTGAGAAGTCGGTGTCATCAACATGCACATCAAGGAATTTACCCTACCAAACCCGCAAACACAAAATGACATAATCTTCATTTAAAATATTTCAATAAGTGGAACGCCTGGACGATTCAACACGTGATCTAGTAACTGAGAATGAAATGATTGGTCTATTTGGGAAAAGTAACAGCATAACCGAAACACGTTTATCAGACAATTACCGGAAATTTCATTTTCGTCGCCAGCTTAGATATCAAGCTATGAAGCAAGACCATCTCAAATCAACCCTAATGCAACAGATCATAATTTTCTGTTGTATCATCTGCATCCACCAGTTTACAACATCTCAACCCATGCTAGTCAACGGATGGTATTATCCTAATAACATTCCCTACCGCATTCCACAAGCAGCAATCCACAGACAGCCAATTCTAAACACAGTTTAGTCCCTCTAGCAAAACATTGATTTCTCCGCAAAGATGGCAGGCGAAGTCAAGAGTTTCCCAGTACCAGTAATTCGACATAAACCCTTTTAAGGAAGCACGATTGAGATTCTTTGAAAGTGCTAAAGTTTGCATTTTTTATACGATCATCTTCCTCAAGAAAGGGAATAAGCTACAGAAGGGAGAAAAGCGCAGATATGATTATAACAAGACCTGTGACAATGGCAGTGAAACCAGTTCCATCGATTCCCTGAGTGACTTCTTCAGCCGTAGAGCGAGCAGAGAATCCAGAAGGCCCTTTCCACCCGAAGATCCACATCTTTTTCTCCTTTCTTGTTCTCGTTCTTCCCCTCTCAAATTGCAGATTCAAGGCACCCCCCACAACACAACAGTAAATAGCGACTATTAAGGCAAAAAGAAAGAGTCACTTCGCAGACAGAGGCAAATCTATATCAGTGGAAATAACGGAGGAAAAGATGGGAATCAAGAAACAGGGAAGAGTGTGGCGTCATCCTCTCTGTCCTCTCTGGAAACCGTAGCATCTCCGGGGCAGGAGTAACATTACTTGACGAAAAATGGGCAACATCCCAATCAAGAACATGGCGCTCTCAAGGGGCCCACGATCGTTTTGTTGGATGCAGAAACCACGATAGTGACATTTTCAGTCGGAATGACGACGGCTCCTGATGAGAAATGCCGAAGTTGTACGTGTTCATCCGTGGGATGCAACGCGTACTCATCTTCTTTTTCTTTGTAATAAAACGGGCAAATGCTATTTGAGATTACATATTATAGATTGGAGAATGGAAAACACTAGCTTTATCACTTAACTTGAACGGGCTAAGACCTTCAGGCGGGTATAGAGTGATATACAGTTGATGCCATAATTTGCTAATCATCGGCAATCCGGTCGCCTTCTCTATACAAATGCTTCGCTCAAATAAAGCCGGTTTTATTCTAAGAGGTTTTATATGTTCTTATAAATTAACTTATCGCTGTGATTCTCTAATTGTCTTACGAGATAATCTTCTCAAATGCCATGCCTTCTTCCTACCTAATAGCCTTAGCATACGTTACCTTCATCTCCCGAGTCTTCTCGACAGGCTTGTGTCACGGGTCGATAATTTGGGAACGACCGGTGCGGCGACTTAGGCTTTCTTGAATCGTTCGAGGGTTCCCCTGCTCCTCTCTCTCCCCCTCTCCGAGGTTCTACAGTAGAAGAAGAGGTGGAAGATAATGAAAATGCCGTGAGCGTCGAGGCCCATTGAAAGTTTTCTTCAAAGCCCGTGCTTGTTGGGACTGGACTCTTTGAGATCCGACCCGAATATTTCGGGTCGGGTTCCGCTTCGCTTTCCTGGACGATTCACTTTCATCGGTTTCAGTCGAAGCAGAGCAGCTCTGGGGGCGAAAACAAAACCCTAGAGAGAAGCTAGAAATGAGCTCGCTCTCTTCCATGAATCGCCATGCTCGCTCCTTGATCTCCAAGATCTTGGATTCGAACCAGAGGCTCGCATCTTCTTCGTCTCCTGTTCTTCAACGTCGTCATGGTCTCACCACGATCTCGCATTCCTCAGGCAAGTGGCTTTTCTTTCCCCTTTTTCTTGTTTTTGGGTTGGTCCGGGGTGCTTGGTTTGCGAGAATCACTACGGAAGCACCTCGAACTAGTGCTGCTTGATAAGGTGCCTTGGTTTGCCTTGTTCAAAATCGTTGCTTGACACTTCGAATTTGGATTTTTCGTTTGCCATTTATAGCTGCTGCAATTCGAAACTGTAGTGGGACTTTAAGAATAATTGGATTCTTGGTTCATGTTGGATTTCGTCGTGCTTCTTCGTGCTGTCCGCGCACGTTTTGCTGAATTTGCCATCAACCGGTCGTTATGTATTCGAACATTTAGGTTTGTATCTCCATTTCGTCATTTTGCGCCGATCATTTGGGGAAAAATTGCTGAATGTTGTTTGTGAGTAGAGATATCGACAAGTTTATGTTTGGAGGCCATGGTAATTAGGCAAGGAATGATGGACCCTTTTCATTTTAGCAGGATCTGCCCAGACAGGTGAAGTCATTTCTCCACGTATGAATGATGTTTCGATGATAAGGATGTATGGAAGTGCATGTCAAGCTTCCAAAGTTTATAAGGTCAATAATTTAAGGACGCGCATGGTTAATCCTTCCCATTTGAGCCTGACGAGATTCATCCACTCTTCAACTCAAAAGGATGTTGAGAACAGCGGTGGCCCCAGGATCATGGATTATGTTAGGGGGATCATAGAGGAAGAGGGGAAAGCCCTTGGTGGTTTTCAATTTTCTCGCTACAACATGGAGCAAGATGTCGATTTCGTCCACATAAAGCTTATGCGCAACAATACGTTTGTTACAGTGACCGATTCCAAAGGTAACAAGAAGATCGGTGCATCGGCTGGGTGTTTGCCAGAAATGAAGGGTGGCCCGAAGCTATCTAGATATGCTGCTGAGGCGACTGCTGAACACGTGGGGCGACTGTCCAGGAGTTTGGGGTTGAAGTCTGTTGTGATGAAAGTGAAAGGGTTTACCTATTTCAAGAAGAAACGGCAAGCAATCATGAGCTGGAGAGAGGGCTTTACAAACGCTTGGGGGAACCAGAACCCGATTGTGTACATTGAGGACTCAACTCGTCGTCCCCATAATGGTTGCCGACTTCCTAAGAGGCGTCGCGTATAAGCAATTCTCATAATGTTGTTAGAATGTTAGATTGTCTAATTGTCAAAGTGGAGCCATACACTTCTTGGTCTTGGGATGGGCAAAGTGTTGTTCATCTGGGAAAATAATTTCGAGCTGTTCCGTTATGGATTTCAAAGTAATGGTTGATTACAATGACATTAATTTTCTGTGCATTGTTATGATAATCATGAGGGTTTTATGGCTTAGTTCGCCGAGGCAAATCTTACTATATTTTCCTAATTTGGCTGGAAGGAACTTTTTTAGAGTTACTGAATGAGAGGGGCAGTCCTATGTTCTCACAGCTTGTACTTTTTTGCATCTTCTGAAGCTATATGATTTACTGCAATGTATAAGTTATGCTTTTGTGATTTCAATCTCTCCAGCAACTTTTCTGGGCGATTTTTATTTTGATTCTGCATAACATTTCAAGAGAAATCTCGTGGAAGTTGAGGTTTGCTTTTTCTTGATCAGTAAAAAGTCAAAGAGCTTTCCACTTTTTCCTTTTATTGTTTCGGTACTTTTTTGAGGCTGTGATCTAATATTAGTTACTAAGCAAATTCAACATGATGTCTTCGTCTATGTTGTTTCTACCGGTATCATAGGCCTCTTTGATTCTGTTGGTGCAGCCTCAGCTAGGTGCATTAAGAAAACAGTGTTGAGCTAGCAAGATGACTACGAGATTGATCCACAGGTGAATATCGAAATGTTATTCGCGGACGATCTCATGATATTGGCACAATGTCAAAGTCCCATTGCCACGATGTCATGATATTGAAAACTATAAAAATGTGAGGAGTGGCATGAGCATTTGATCTTAGTTCTGATTCCGCGCATATTCGCCCTTAATGGTGACAGCCATGGACTGGCAGCACAATTAAATTAAGTTAGAAAGCGCTCTATTTTCGTTCTTTAATCGTATTCGTAGATTGCAATGCATGCATGTGAATGCTTTTGATGAATGGTATCAGAGTTCAATTCCTTAATATAAAATTAGGTAGAGAAAGTATTACTATCGTTTCGTCCTTCAATTTGAATGTCTCGATCTGCCCTCGCATCCAAAGGGATTTAACAGACGATTACTTTTGTTTCCATCATTCTGTTCTGGCTGATCTGGACTGGTTAGTTGCTGATCTATCAGAGCTTACAAAGCTTATGCATGAGCAGCGGAATTCAGTGTCTATGGTTTATTGGTGTTATTCTTGATGATACCAAAATGAAGTTTCAGCAGTTCATAGTCTAGAGTGAAGGGATGTATCGAGAACCGAAACAGAACGATCACACAGAAAATAAAGAAAATAGACGATGCACGAATTTACCCAGGTTCACCATCGAATAGGGCTACGTCTTGCAAAGAGATTTCACTATGATTTTAGGTTTACTGCCACTCAACACGTTACAATGATAAAAAAATGAGCAAAATATATATATGTCCCAAACGGGCCCAAAACCTAAACCTATATGAAATCTCTTAATTTCGCACCATACGGGCCAGCCCAACTCAATGCAGCACCAAACAATGTGAAAACATATCCGCTAGTGGACCGTCTACTATCAATATCTCCACCCCAATCAGCATCTACATGGCCTACGATATCAAGTATGTTTCCATTCCCTGTACCTTCAAAACATAAAGAAAAATTCAAAGTTCCACGAAGATACCTGAAAACTCTTTTGATCGCATTCCAGTGTTCTCTACCTGGGTTAGACATGTATCGACTCAAGACTCCCACTGCTTGGGCTATATTCGGACGCGTGCACACCATAGCATACATCAAGCTACCTACTGCACTCGCGTATGGAATTCGGGCCATCTCTTCAGCTTCTTCGTCCGTTTTTGGACATTGTTCCGCAGATAGCTTGGTCCCTAAAGGTATAGGGGTACCAACAGGCTTGCTATCTATCATATTGAATTTCTTCAATATTTCTTTTATGTATTTCTCCTGCCCTAGCCACAGCTTCCGTTTCTCACGGTCCCTCCTAATCTGCATGCCCAAAATAAAATTTGCAGGCCCCAAGTCTTTCATTTCGAACTTTTTAGCCAGCAAACTCTTCACGGAATTCACCATCTTCATACTATTCCCGATCAACAACATATCATCCACATATAGCGTGAGAATGACAAACTGATCGCCCGTTCTCTTCACATAAACACAATGGTCAGAATTTGAACGCACAAAATTAAGCTGGAGCATGTACGTGTCAAACTTCTGGTACTACATCCTCGGTGACTGCTTCAGCCCATATAAAGACTTTTTCAATTTGCACACCAAATTCTCCTTTCCTCTTACTTCAAAGCCTTCTAGTTGCCTCATATATATCTCCTCCTCCAAATCCCCATGAAGGAATGCCGTCTTTACATCCATCTGTTCTACCTCAAGATCATATGCAGCTGCTATAGATAGAACAAACCGTATCGACGTCAACTTCGCCACGGGAGAGAAAATCTTGTCATAATCAACTCCCTCAATCTGAGAGTACCTCTTAGCTACAAGCCTAGCCTTGTACTTCTCTACAGTCCCATCCGGTTTCAGCTTTCGCTTGAACACCCATTTACACCCAATAGCTTTTCTATCCTTAGGTAATTTACACAAGTTCCATGTTTCATTTTTATTAAGTGACTGCATCTCATCTATCATTGCGAGCTCCCACTTATTCGCATCATCCATAGATCTCGCCTCTTTTGCAGAACTAGGATCATCTCCAGTAATGCTCAAAGCATGAAACGTACTCAAAGCACTAAGTGAGTATCGAAGTGGTGCCTTTCTTTCCCGCGTCGATCTCCTAAGAGCCAGCATGCTATCTGTATCCGGGTCTTCATCTGAATCTGCATCCTCGACTTCATTAACCGAGTCCCCATACTCTGATTCATAATCAAACTCTACTAGCGTGCCTTGTGGAACCATCTTCACATTTTCAGTTTTAGGACTTTCTTCAAGCACTGCCACTTTCTTGGGCTCATCACTTTTCTGTGTGCCAACCTGAGATTGTGATTCACGAAAGACAACATCCCTACTTTATACAATGGTCTTTGATTCTGGATTCCACAGCTTATAGCCTTTGATCCCTTCCTTGTATTCGACAAATATGTTCTTCTCAGACTTGTTGTCAAGCTTATCCCGCTTCTCCTTGGGTACATGAACATATGCGTCACATCCGAACACCCGAACATGCGACAAATTTGGCTTCTTCCCAAACACTGTCTCATATGGTGTACGATCCTTCACTGATGAGGTCGGTGACTGGTTCTTCAAATAACTGGCCGTGGCTATAGCTTCTGCCCAAAATTCTGTCCCCAAACCTGCCCAACTCAGCATGCATCTTGCCTTTTCTATGAGTGACCGATTTAATCTTTCGGCTACCCCATTCTGTTGAGGCGTATATGGAGTCGTCTTCTGCCTTGCAATACCATTATCCACACAAAATTGCTCGAACTTATCCGAACAGAATTCACCTCCGTTATCTGTACGAAGGACCTTGATTTTCTTGCCCAATTGATTTTCAGCCAAAATCTTAAATTCTCGAAATTTTTCAAATACATCTGATTTACTTTTAATAAAATAAATCCAACTATATCTCGAAAAATGATCTATGAACGATATATAGTACCTGGATCCTCCAATAGATGGAGTCGGAGTAGGTCCAAAGACATCGCTGTGAATCAACTCGAGAACCTCAGTTGCTCTAGTACCAGTGTGTTGAAAGCTAACTCGGTTCTGTTTTCCATGAAGACAATGTTCACAGAACCCAAAACCCATAGAGCATTTTGGAATTCCTTCTACCATCTGGCTTGAAGCTAAGGTAGACAGTCCCTTTTCACCGATATGCCCTAACCTCTGATGCCACAACATAGATGTATCATGTCCATCTTCCTTGGCCTCTTCAGAAACGAACCCACTACCAACTGTCACTGTTTCCCCGAGCAGCTTGTATAATGTCCCGTAACGGACTCCTCGTGCAATCACAATAGAACCTCGAGTCATCTTGCACGAATCTTTATCACAGCTAAAAATAACCCCCGAATCAGCCATCGTACCAACTGATAACAAATTTCTACTCATCAAGGGTATGTGCATCACGTCTGGAATAGTCTTCACCGTGCCATTACTCATCCTCAGCTTCACCCTGCCACGCCCGACGATTTGAACTGTAGTATCATCTCCGAGCATGACATCCCCACCATTATATTGCTCATATTCACAAAACCAGTATCTATGAGGCGTCATGTGGTATGAAGCATCGGTATCAATCAACCATATATCCTTGTTTGATTGCGCCATATACGTAGCAGCCAAATACATATCTCCCGCATCGACCTCCTTTTTACCCGAGGATGATTCAGCTTCTTTCTTAAAAATTGGCTTGTTTTTACAATCCCGCTTCACATGGCCCCACTCTTGACATTTCCAGCACTGTACCCTCATTTCCCTACTCTTCGATCGCCCACGAGATTTGGATTTGGATCCTCTCGGATTCAGAGTCTTCTCTGCTGGCCTTCCCCTAGCCGCCAATGCCTCTTTACCAGAATTTCCCGATCCCTTTCTTCGTGTCTCCTCCGATAACAAAGCAGAACACACACTTTCATACGATAATTCCTTATCCCCACCACCAATCACCACAATCAGATTATCCCATGAATCCGGCAGTGAACAGAGTAGTGTTATTGCCTTATCATCATCCTGGAACTTAACACCGATTGATACTAGTTGACTAATCAACGTGTTAAAGTTATACAAATGTGCAGAAAACGAGTCGCCCTCATGCATCCAAAGATTATACAGCTTTTTCCTCAAAAACAGCTTATTAACCAACGACTTACTATGATGCAGCAACTCCAATTTCTGCCATAGGTCCCTAGCTGTAGGTTCCCCCATCACGTTTGTCAGAATCGAGTCTGCGAGACAAAGCCGAATCAAACCCTTTGCTCTCCGATTAATCCGATTCCAGTCTTCAATCTCCTTTGGATCTGCCTGTTTGGAAGTTGAATCTGTTTCCTTCACCGCTTCCTTGCCTATCACGACACCAGGTTGCGGAGCAATAGGCCTTTCCGTTTTGATTGCCGACCAAAGATCTCGATCAAAGAGAAGATCCTCCATCTTCATCTTCCACAAATCAAACCGCGTTCCATCGAATTTTTCTATCTCAATTCGTGATCCTCCTGACATCTCGAATAAACCCTAATTCCTCGAACAACTCCGGCTCTGGTACCAATTGAAGGGATGTATCGAGAATCGAAACAGAATGATCACACAGAAAATAGAGAAAATAGACGATGCACGAATTTACCCAGGTTCACCCTCGAATAAGGCTATGTCCTGCAAAGAGATTTCACTATGATTTTAGGTTTACTGCCACTCAACATGTTACAATGATAAAAAACGAGCAAAATATATATATGCCCCAAACGGGCTCAAAACCTAAACCTATATGAAATCTCTTAATTTCGCACCATACGGGCCAGCCTAAACCCGTTGAGGTTTCGGGGGCGCTACCCCCGAGCCCCCGCCCGCTCACCAGCAAGCGAGGCAGCTGTCCATTGATCGGGCAGCGGAACCCCCGTCGGGGGGCGCTACCCCCGAACCCCCGCCTGCTGACCGGGCAGCGGGGCACCCGTGTCGGGGGCGCTGCCCCCGAACCCCCGCATTCTGCACACATGGGTCACATGTCGTTGGACAACACTTCAGTTTCCCTAAGCTCACGTGGGCGTACCCGGTATGAGAAACAAGGGTCCCCGAAGCATTCGCCAACTCCAACATGGAACTCCTCAATTGTTCTTACCCTTTGCCCTTGTTTAATTATCAATAAATGTTTGACCAAAAAAAAATTATCAATAAATGTTTGTCGATGGGCGGCCGCATCTTGAACTTTGTCTCTGCTTTGTCACTATCTTCTTCGAAAGGACTACAGACGGATCAACTTGCCAAATCCTCCATTGGACTTCTTGCTGATGAAGGAATGAAGGGACAAGAGACTTGTTCTCGCGATGATCATTTATGTAGTTCCGAAACAGCGAACCATTTGGATTATGGAGTCTCGAACGTCGGCGTTTGTGTGTTTGTGTGTCGAGTTAGACCAGATGATTCTTCCTAGGTTCTGGTTACTCTCCTTTTACCTCTAGACGGAGCTCCTTCGGCTTGCAACATCATCAGACCGAGAGCATGCAAAATTGTTGATTTAGATGTGGCTTGGGCAATCCTATCATGGCTTCCCTTCCATAAGCATTTGCACCGGAAAACCAACACAAGAGGCATAAGCTGAACTAGCACTGCCATAATGATCTCCACAAGATATTCATAAAACTACATCAATGAATCTTAAAATTTTTCTGATACTCCACGAAATGGTCGCCGGACCTCGCGGCGGCGTGTAGGGCCTCGCCGGAACGCGAAGAAGCTGAATTCTGATGAATCACCATGCTCGCTCCTTGATCTCCAAGATCTTCCATTCGAACCAGAGCTCGCATCTTCTTCATCTCCTCTTTTTCAACGTCGTCATGGTCTCACCACGATCTCGCATTCCTCAGGCAAGTGGCTTTTCTTTCTCTCTCTTTGTTTTCTCATTTTTGGGTTTCGTCCGTGGTGCTTGATTCTGCGAGAATCATTACGGAAGCACCTCGAACTAGTACTGCTTGATGAGATGCCTAGGTTTGCCTTACTCAAAATCATTGCTTTACACTTCGAATTTGGATTTTTCGTTTGCCATTTAGCTGCTGCAATTCAAAACTATAGTGGGACTTTAAGAATAATTGGATTGTTGGTTCATGTTGGATTTCATCGTGCTTCTTCATGCTTTCCGCGCACGTTTTGCTGAATTTGCCATCAACTGGTCGTTATATATTCAAACCTAATTAGGTTTGTATCTCCATTTCGTCGTTTTGCTCCGATCATTTGGAGACAAATTGCTGAATGTTGTTTGTGACTAGAGATATCGACAAGTTTATGTTTGGAGGCCATGGTAATTAGGCAAGGAATGATGGACCCTTTTCGTTTTAGCAGGATCTGCCAAGACAGGTGAACTCATTTCTCCACGTATGAATGATGTTTCGATGATAAAGATGTATGGAAGTGCATGTCAAGCTTCCAAAGTTTATAAGGTCAATAATTTAAGGACGCGTATGGTTAATCCTTCCCATTTGAGCTTGACGAGATTCATCCACTCGTCAATTCAAAAGGATGTTGAGAACAAATCTAGAGAGAAGCTTTGGAAAAGAATGGAAATTTCTTCCATTACTTGGATGATGAAAATGAGAAAGAAGGCACCCATTTAGTGGCCGATATCGCATCGTCCTTTGCGCCAACCACCCGCATTTATGGATATGGCGCAATTACTGAATCGCCTATCCCTGAGGTGGTTCTAGAAGCTCCATTAGGGTTTTAGACTAGTCTTTGTTGATGTTGCACAATTCTCGGTACATGAAAACCTTTTGACCGTGACACTTGCCTCCCGTGTTGGCAAGGTGAATCTTCCCAGTTGTTGGATCGGTTTCGCGCTCCATCTTTGCCTTGCATCTGGTTCCCTCCACGGTCATCGACGAACTCTTCAAATTTATCTTGATCTTTCGTATAGGCATTGGACGATGGTTCAACACCGTTTTGATGAATTTCTTGATCAGGGCCATGCCGAATTTTTAAATGCTTAGTCAGGAACGGGTCTTGTTTTTTCGGGCTAGTGTAACACGAGCTCTTTCTAGTTGAACGCCGGTCAAGAGGGTCACTTAATAAGTTCAGAATTCGGAAGTTCAAGTAGAAGGTGAGCCGACCTGGTGTATTTAGGGAAAGGTCTCATCGGCACAAGACAAGCATCAACTCGCTCATTGAAAATGAAACCACGAAATGACCTGGTTTTCTGACAAAAACTGATTTCAACCACAGGAAGAAGACATCCTCATTGAACTCGAACAATTACCGTTCGGTTGAGCTTATGCTGAGTTCCCATAGTTTCTTTGCCAGTTCTGCATCTTGAGTGCAAGAGCTTGGTCTGGCCTTATTGCTGTGAATGAAGCATTCGCCGCTGCCTCCCTCAATTCACGGTTGCAGGGCCAAGTAGCAAGTCGCTGCCATCTCCTTGTACCCATTTTGATTAGTTAGTAACACGTTCCACCAAGATGATCTCCTTGAAAAAATAGAAGGCTTCTTCGTGTTCGAGGAAAATTATCCTACATTCAGATTATATCTATATCAAAACTATCGAACCTGTGCAGTATTTTGGGCAGTAATTTCCCAAGACTAATAGCAATTCCTGCATAAGCCAGAGAAGTGGTAGCCCTAGTCTCAAAAGAAGAAAGACATTTCAAAATGAGTAAAAAACAGAAGACATTTCATCAAGTTATGGCATGCTAATGTTAACTTTGTCAAAGAGCGAAATCTAAATGTGCTTTCGCAGAACAATTTGTTTACCAGATATTTTAGCACTATATTCACACCAATTTTCCCTTTGGCAACTTGGTTTTCTGTGATTCCCATACCATTGGTGGAGAAATTTGAATGATCTTCAGATATACCAAGAACAACTAATCAAGAAGTAATGGTACAGACAATAGGTACTACTGCAGTCTGCAGCATCCACAAACAGTAATACACTCCTTCCATCATCTCCTATTTCACCAATTATGTGTTCAGAGAAATTCGAGAATGAGTATGGACTTTCCAACATGTTTAACTTGAATGCTCGTCTCAGTGAAACTTCTTCATATCTAGTTCAGGAACAACTTGGTCTTCTTAACTAAAAGAATAACAGACAATCTGTTCAAGCAGAACCCTTCTATTTGGGATTGGTCAGGCTTATGCTGAAATCCCATAGTTTCTTCCCCAGTTCTGCATCTTGCGCGAGAGAGGTTGCTTTGGCTTTATTACTGTCCATGAAGTATGCGCCACTGACCCCTTTCACTTGTGGGTGCAGAGCCACGTAGCATGTAGTTGCTGCTCCCTGTGTTCATTTTTATTGAGCAACCAAATTCAGTGAGTAACATGGATTAAAGGGCTTGTATGTAAGGGAAATTTTGTGGGGGCTGACTGCAGGCGTATGCAGAAATTGGCATACCTGTGGAACATTTTTTAGGAACAATTTTCCAAGAGAAACAAGTACTGCATAAGCCAGAGGAAAGAAAGCATTGATAAGAAACAAGAAGTTTTAAAATGGATGGAACGGCGAGTAATTTGACCAATTATTATATCTGAAAGTCAAAATATCGAAAAGCATAATCTGTTTGCTCAATTGAGAACAAGCCTCTCCTTTAAGTCCTTCATATGACAAGTTTGCACGCAGCACAAAATTTTATCATGATGCCACGACCCCTTTCTTAGCCATTGCATCAATAATGCTACTCGCTCTACAAGTAGACTTACCATTGAGAATGCTACTGTGACGAAAAAGATTGGTCGCTATACCTCCGGGATGAAGTGAATTAGCAGTTATCTGCACCCCTTCTTCCTGTTCGATTAAGAAAATTCAATTTACAGCTTAATATTCAAGAATACGAGAGGGAATGAGCCATGGAAATTGACACTGAACAAAGAAAATCTCAAGAAAGTATAAAGGGCATCCCAGTGCATGGGGCTTCCGTATTGAAGGGTCTAAGGAGGGTAAGTATACAGAACACGAAACACTATAGCAGAAAACAAGTAGAATCAGAGTCACGTAACATGTATGGTCACTTCCAAATTTAATGACAGAGTCTTTAGGACGAGAAAAAACAAAAACAAGCATTCTTGTTATGCAAATGTGCTTTAAAAGAATAGAATATATAAGAATGAACCTCACCTTTAAGCGCCTTGCAAGCTCGTTAGCATGTAATATGTTCGCGAGCTTCGACTGTCCATAGGCTTGCATAGTACTGTACCTGCAATTAGCAGGTTCTAGTAAGACATCAACAAAATCCAACTTGAATAAAATGGATGCACCGGACTGAAAAAATCACTGCTGTAGCCTGAAAATTTAAGGAAACAAAGAATCATCCTTCAGATAGAGCCATCTTTTCTTACTCTGATTCGTTATTGATTTTATCAAAACGAATTCCTTCACGGAATGCAAAGCGGTGCCCCTCTGAGGACAGATTAACTATCCTTCCTTCTGTATTGCTTTCCCGTGATGTTTTCTTCATTGTCTCCAACAAAAGATTTGTCAGAAGAAAATGACCTGGAAAAATAATTCAGGAGAAGGTAAGCCATATGACACGCACACAACTTTGCAAAGACTGGTGTAACAAGGATTGTTATACAAGTTCCTCAACAGTATCAAAAACTATAAAAATCAATGCTAATGTAAGTTAATCAATTGATCTAGAGTTCGAGAATTGATGCTTTGAAAAAATAACTCATATAATCTGATAAAAGATGATGTTGGTTATGGAAATTTGCAAGTGAAACCTATATAGGACATACCTATATGGTTTGTTGCAAACTGTAGTTCTGTGTTGTCCTGGGAAAGCGTGAAGTGGGATGCCAATACCCCTGCATTATTACTTCCAAAGAGAAGAAACATTACCATTCTGCATTCCTAACATGTAATCCAACAAATGCTCAACTCAAGTTCAAATCATCAGGAGCATGTGCGCACTCAAATTCGTAAAGTGTGAAATTGAAAAGCACAGACCATATGACTCCTCGTTCAGCATTTGCTAGATGGAAGTCATGAGAAATTAAGGGACAGTTTTTTGAATGTTCAGGCCCATAACACATTTTGATGAAATGATTAAGATTTCTTACATAAGGAGATTCAAGGGAAGAGCAGATGCTTGATAATCCGACGCGAATTTCCTAACAGATGCCATAGAGCTGAGATCCAACTCCATCACATCAATTTGAGCAGATGGGAGTTCCTTAAGTATAGCTTCTTTGACACTCCTACCAGCATCCACGTTCCTCACGGCCATAACAACATGGACTCCACGTAATGCAAGAACTCTTGTAGTCTCCATGCCAATGCCACTAGAGGCACCTGAAAGCACAGCGATCCTCTGTAAAATTGAAGTAACTAGAAGGAATAGCGATTAGCATCTCAAGTCAGATCGACACAGGGGTACAAAGGTCGTCATGAATTAACGGTCAACATTCGCTTCAGACAGGAAATAACTCATACCCTGAAAGCAATTAGAGAAGTCGGTGTCATCAACATGCGCATCTAGGAATTTGCCCTACCAAACCCACAAACGCAAAATGACATAATCTTCATTTTAAATATTATAAAAAGTAGAAAGCTTCGACGTTTCACAATCTAAGAATTGAGAATGAAATGATTAATCTATTCAGAAAAAATTACAGCATAACTGAAACACGTTGATCAGACAATTACCGAAAGTTTCATTTGCGCCACCCAGGTTAGATATCAAGCTATGAACCAAGACCATCTCAAATCAGCCCTAATGCAACCAATCACAATTTTCTCCTAAATGATCTGCATCCATCGGTTGCAACATCTCAATCCATACCAGACAAATGGTTTGTATCAACCTAATAACATTCCCCAAGCATTCCACCCCCAGTACCAGTGATTCGCCATAAACCCTTCCAAGGAAGCATGATCGAGATTGTTAGAACTTAATAAAGTTTGTATTTTTATTCGACCATCTTCCTCAAGAAAGGTGGAATAAGACGCCCCATCCAAACTCGCCGCCCACATAAAAATGGAATAAGACGGGCGCTATGAAATTGACCGGTGGTGGACGCCCTCTTTCTTTCAGACCCATCCTTTCCTGGCGCGCCTACGATAGGAAGCTAAAGAAAGGACGACAGACCTGTCACAATGGCGGTGAGACCTGTTCCATCTATTCCCTGAGTGACTTCTTCAGCCGTTGAGCGAGCAGAGAACCCAGAAGGCCCTTTCCACCCAATAATCCACATCTCTTTTTGCTCTTCCCCTCGTAACTGCGGAATTCAAGAAACTACACAACAGTTATTGGCTGAGTTACTTCACAGACAAGAGGCAAAGTTATATCAGAGGAGAAAAGAGGCAGAGATGGGTGTCAGAACAGAAACAGAACGAGGGTGTCATCGTACTTCGGGACATCGCAGGATCTCTGCACCGGAGGTACGGTGTCCGACTAAAAAGTGGCGACGACCAGATCAAGAATGTTTTGTCCTGGAGCGGGCCCGCGATTGTTATGGTTTTGATGGAGAAATTTGGTATCTGTTTGCTTGGAAGGACGATGGCCCTTAATGAGAATGCCAAAAATACGTTGGAGTTTGCGAATATTTCGAAAATTCTTATTTCTCATGTCAGACATGTCCACGTGTACGCACGGAATGTCAGGGATTTATTTTAAGTCTTATATATATTGTACTCGTACAATAAATCATTACAACAAGCGATTGTGGTTGAAAACCTAAATATTATAATAGAATCCATTTACAGGATATAGCCCTATTCTAGGATAAATCTGAATAAACTTGTGTATTAATTTTTCTATTATCCGTGTGATTGTTCTGATTCTGTTTAAGTTATAACACATCAAACTATATCCGTCTATATATGGGTATGCAACCATGAATCCAACATAAAGATTAGTCCAAATACTCCTAGATTAGTATGGTCACAATGAGCGAAATCACTATTCACCGAATAGATTTCAATAAGAAATAAAACTTTCATTATATTTATTGATTCTAATTTGACGTTGGAATATGACGTGAGCTACTCATTTATCTTCGTTTTTTGTCATAATAAAATAGGCGAAAGCCTTTAAAGATTAGATATCGTAGGCTCTAGAATGGGAAACTCTAACTCTATCACCTAATAGGAAGAGACTGAGGTTTGGAAATTGAATTGACAAAAATTCTATGGAAGATCTATAATTGAGGCCATAATGTGCTAACAACTTGCACTTTGGTCCCCGTCTCTATACACATGCTCCAAGCTTCATTATGATAAATCGATTTTGTTCGAAAGAGATCCTGAATATTTTTATGAATTGAATCATAACTGTGAGATCCCTTAATCGTCTCATAGGAATAAGCAATACAAATTTATTTATTACCAATAGAGAAAAAAAAACAAAAGTAACAAAAAGAAAGCTATATTCCAAGTATATTGCTTTAGAGCGGTGCTAATATGCTTTACCATTGATTAATGTGCTAAATTATGTTTCTTATCTAATATCATTCAATCTTTACTGATCACTTCAATACCCCAATCCACACACCTTCACGCCTCCTGTGTACTCTCCTTCTTTCCAAATAAGAGTGTAGAGAAAAACATTGACAAAGATACCTGCACGTTTCCATTGCTGAGACTCTATTACATGATTAATTATTATCAATGTTTATCGATATTTTATATGTAAATAAGTAAAAAATGACCGTTTGAGTAACTAACAGATTAGGATGAAAACATTCTTATGGCAATTACAAACTATTGCCTGAGGTTTTCTTACCGGGCAAGTATTTGTTGTTTCTTTTTGGGTCCATTTCCTATTCAAGCAATTAATGGACATTCTGCAAATGATTGTTTCTTTTTTCGGCCAGAACATTCCATTCCATTCGCTGTCGAGTCGATGTATGTAAGGTTGTTTTTTTTCTTTTTGTAATGCCCTGATATGCACGTTTATAAGACAAAATAATAATAATCCATTCATAATCTGTCGCAAACGGGAATATGAAAGTAGGTCCATAATTTACACCATAGGTTCCACACATTAAAGACCAACCAGATACAAGCCAAGAAGTGGGAAAAGAGGATGGAATGATGAAGAGATGTTTCGATTCAAAATTAAGAGGAGAAGAAGAGGAGACTCTCTAGGCCCTGGCCTTGAAAGGGATGGCCCTGATGATTAGCTGGTGGTACACAGCAGCTAGTGCAGCTCCAATGAAGGGTCCAACCCAAAAGATCCACTGCAACCAAAAACAAAAGGTGTTTAACGTTAGAAAAGAAGGACGAGAGAGTGATAATGATGCTAGTTTACCAAGAAAAGAATTGGACATATGGCAGATTGCATCGAGAAAAGGCATACCTGATCATCCCATGCATGGCCCTTGTTGTAGATGATGGCAGCTCCAAGGCTCCTGGCGGGGTTGATGCCGGTTCCTGTGATGGGTATGGTCGCCAAATGAACCAAGAACACTGCGAAGCCGATGGGAAGAGGAGCCAAAATCTGCAAGATGATGGGCGAAAAGGAAAATCTGATTAGCACATGTGCGGGGAATGCAAGCCCGAGTAGAGGTCAAGCGAACATTGCATGAAAGTTAACACCACCAAATAATAAACTTCAGAATGTAGATGAGATTATTTAGAGCGACAGAAAACAATAGATACGAATCGATTAGATCACGTGGAAGCAAAGCAAAACTTTCTGCTAACGTTTAGGTTAGAGAACTGGACGATCTCGGAGAAATTTCTAGAGAAGCTAACTGTGAAGTTAAGCTCGAAATTAGTAATGATTTCACTTGTTTGGGACTTCAGAAATGTAGATGAGATTATTTAGAGCGACAGAAAACAATAGATACGAATCGATTAGATCACGTGGAAGCAAAGCAAAACTTTCTGCTAACGTTTGGGTTAGAGAACTGGACGATCTCGGAGAAATTTCTAGAGAAGCTAACTGTGAAGTTAAGCTCGAAATTAGTAATGATTTCACTTGTTTTGGACTTCAGAAATGTAAAAGAAATAGCACGTTATGAAAGGGATGTTGAGGGATATGCATCTGCTTTCCAGAGCAAAATAAGTTCCTTTTTCACATCAAGCTCTTCTCATATTAGGAGGAGGATTGGAACTACGGCTTCCGATTGCTTTCATCAAGTCTCAAAACATCAATAATCGAATTGATTATATTTGCCAAGATTGGACAATGATGAGCAGAAAACCAAAATTTAAAGAGATAAAAAATGGCACATTTGAAAATTGCAAACACGCTAATTGCCATTATAATGAGGCAAGGATTAGGAAACAAACAATGGGATATTTTAACATGCATCGTTAAGTTTAAGATGGCAAATATTCCATAACATGGTCCGGTTTGCTGCATTTCTCGATATTAGAAGGAGAAAACCAAAAGGCTTTTTATGTACCTAAGGCCAATTATGTGATCAACAACCACCTCAAATTTAATCAATCGGCCATATATCTACCTGCCTGGCACGTTAGCAAAATAATTGGAACACCCACCCCACCCCAGAATTAATTAATCTAAGATCGAAACCTAAAGCTAATGATCACTTTTTTGGCCACCCTAATTTCCTTAACACTTCAGTCGAGTGAAAAACACATTTATGTAGCCAGAGGCATCTCGAGAATGCTTTAAATGATACACAGAGACGGTGAACTCAATCAAGCACGGTGCACATATCATGTGAATTCAACTTATTCCTCAAAATAATTCTTTCATCAAGCATTCAATATTCTTAATGCAACGTCTAGGATCACAAAGCCAACAAGAACTCACAATGAAAATTGACATGTCAAAAATTAAGTCTTTCAAGAGTTCAAAGCAATTCATAAACTTTAGATTAGAAGCAAAAGAGAGACAAACACATACAGGAACATGGGAGTCTCTGGCATTTCTCTTGGCATCGGTGGCAGAGAAGACGGTGTAAACAAGCACAAACGTGCCGATAATCTCAGCACCAAGGCCATCACCCTTGGTGTACCCATGGCTCACAGAGTTGGCTCCCCCTCCGAGCAGCTCATACCTGGAGTCGCCTTGCAAGCCCTTGACCACACCAGCTCCACAGATAGCACCAAGGCACTGCATGATGATGTAGAACACTGCCCTAGTGAGGGACAACTTCCTTGCCAAGAACAGGCCAAAGGTCACTGCCGGGTTAATGTGTCCACCTGTATCAATCAATCAAAAAAACACCCAAGTACTCGCATTCTTAGATCAAAGGTCTCTCTTTTATTGCCAGATCTGTACTTACCATAAAGGAAGAAGAAAAACACAACTAAGTAGCCCGCAAATGGCATAAAAAAGGGAACTTTTTTGTTGGGCTTAATCGAATTGCATTGGCTAAGCTGACGAGTTAATGAATGTATACGCCTGTATCAATCAAGGACCTCCCAACACACGTATGCTTTTAGGCAAAGGTCTCTCTTTAATGACTAGATCTACAATTGCGTAAAACAAGGAGATCGTAACTATTTTGCCCACATATAGCATAAAAAAGCGAACTTTCTTTCTTGGGCTAAATCCTTGGATTGGCTCAAAACATGTCAAGAGAGGCTCTAACCTGAGATACCAGCAGTGCAGTACACGAGGGCAAAGATCATGCCACCGAATGCCCAAGCAATGCCCTGAATGCCCACACTGGCACACTTGGTCTTGCTCTGAGACACACCCATCACAGTCAAGATGGTGATATAGAGGAACAAGAAGGTGGCCACAAACTCCGCAATCCCAGCCCTGTAGAAGGACCATGACTGGAGCTCTCCAGGCTCAAAGAGTGGTGCTGGTGGTGGCTCCTTGTAGTCCTTGTCTGTCTGAGCAGCCGTCCCGATGGGTTGCCTCTCAGAGTACTTGTTGGCTCCAAGCTTCACATCTTCTTCTTTACCCTCCATTATCTCTCTCTCTCTCTCTCTCTCTCTCTCTCTCTCTCAGAATGCTCAAGGATGAACAATGCTTGTGAAGCTTGGAGTGAGTGAAGCAAAAGGTGGTGAAGAAGCGAGGGTGGCGAAGGATAAAATGGTAAGATTTATAGAAAGATGGAATGTCTTATCTGCACAACAAAGTGGGTAGGCTATTATATGTTTTCCATTTCTTTACACTAATTTTCTGGTAAAGAAAGGAACTTGATCACAATCATGTGTTACCCTACCCCCCCAAAAAACAAACAATAATTGTGTAGCACTATAGGAATTTGAACTCCAAAGTAAGCTTAGGAATTGAAAAAGCAAGGAGGATTAGAGGTGGAGCACAGTTCTGCAGAGAGAGAGAGAGAGAGAGACAGAGAGACAGAGAGATGATGACATGGATTGGTCTGTGGTTGGTGCCATGGTTGTCCGGTTCTTATCTTCTACAGGTACTCAGAATGATTTATTTTATTTGTCCTTTTAGTATTTATTAAAGGGTTAAAATTCTCTGTCAGTGGAATTGGCCGGTGAGTCCAGCCCATCCACACTGCCTCTTCTAACCATAAGAGGAAGAACATTGTCGTTCTCTACTCATGCAGACCGAAAAGGCCAAGAAAAAATGAGCATTATTCATCGGTAAAATGAGAATTAATAGACTATATACACTCGTTGGACTCGTATCGAAAATGATATCGAGATCTCTCGGTTATTCTTTGTCAGAGAAATTTTCTCAATTCTAAATATTTTCAAATGATTCGATCTCGTCATTTTAAATTGCACATTTTCATTTTTCTATTTAAGTCGTGAAGCAAATTTGAACGTTATTCAACAAAGCTTGTGTTTGTCTTCATAAATTTATTTTGTAGAGTATCCCAAAAAATTAATAAATTTTTACATTAATTATTATGGGAGAAAATCCGCTCCTCCCTTGGGTGGGTGACCGTTTAGTGCAAAAAAAGTGAGGGCCTGACCCGAGGAAGCACATGGAGGGGCGGGCAACGGCTAACCCGGTTCATGATTGCGCTGAAATTACACTCCTGTCCCTGCCGCCAACTGTGCAGGCAGGTCGGTGGGCTCCACTCTCAACGGTATAATTGCCTACGTATGATCCGACACGTCGTTCCCACCTCATGAGAAGGGACCAATCGGCTGAGCTCGAGCTTGGACCTTGGTTTGGCGGTTCCATTTGCTTCGCGAAAAATAAATAATTTGAAAAGTTAACATCACGAAACACCTCAAACTGGTACACTTGTAACGAATTTACCTAAAATTAATTTTTTAACTACAAAAAACCTTAAATTGATATATTTGTGACAATTTTACCCTCTTTTAGTTTTTATTAAATCTTACCGTCAAAATTTTGAATTAGATAACACGTGACAATTGACAGGTATAACAGTCTGGAGTTTTACTCTCCGTTTGTGTATACTAATTTGTGATTTTTCATGATATTAATTCAATTTAATGGAGAGTAAATTTGTCATAAATATATCAGTTTGATATTTTTTGTGATAAAAAAAATTAGTTTTAGATAAATTCATCACAGTTGTACCAGTTTGGAATTTTTCGTGATCTAAAAATTAGTTTATGGTAAATTTATCACAGGTGTACCAATCTGAAATTTTTCGTTGTATTAACCCTAATCTAAAAAATATTTTCCTAAAAATAATCGCTTGTTTATATCGTATACAAAAATGAACAAACGAAAAATATTTTTATCATCCAAGAAAATATTTAAATATAAATTATTGTCGATAATAAAAGCTTTTTTCATTGATTAAATATTTCAATTAATATAAATGATCATTTATAGGAAAATATTTTCAAAATCATCCATTTCTTGTGAAACAAACGAAGCCTAAACCTCCTTCGTGAGGTATCTAGTGTCATGTGAATTTATTATCCGGACTGCGTACTCAAGTAAACACGATTGCAAAAATTTTAAAGACTTTAAGCGCCAAATTACTAGATCTCGAGCATATAGAAGCCACTGCTAACATAGACGGACTTATAAATATCATCCAATTTTCCAAAATATAGAAATAGGTAAGGGTCTTTGTTAGGCCCCCATTGAGTTCGCCGAAAATTTTATTGGTAAGCCAAAAATTGAACATTTTCTTTTCAATTCGTCCTCTCAAATAAGCAACACCCTCATACGTTAAAAAAGATTACAAACATGTGCTTTCTTTTAATAAATAAAGCTACATTATATATATATATATATATATTTTCGGACTTTTTAAGCGTGGGAATACTACTTTCGTTACTAAAACGAGTATGCTTGATTTGCTCTTAATCATTTATTGATTTTTTTGTCCCCAGTAAAGAAAATTTCTAGATCCCTCCCTATATTGAGCATAATGGAACCAAGGTCTATATGGTTTAAGAAAGAAATTCGAAAAGGGCAAGTAGGTAGTGATCTCAAATATGCTATAGCCAATCACTTTGATGGCTCAACGTGATCCGCGAACAACATTTTCTCTTTTTTTTTTATGGCCAAGAGTCACGAACAAGATTGGATTAGCTTAGGTGATTTTGAAAGGGGAAAAGAAAAAATGGGTGGGACCACATTTTCCTATTCGAGGGCAACATTACCTTTACCTTAGTCTTTTCCATCATTGTTATTTGGTTCTCCAATGTATAAACAAGAGGGAGGGAATAGATAATCCCCGCAATCGAAGGATCCAGGTCAATTGGAGCATCTCGCCTTCCATTTTCGATTGATCCCTTTGTATTGCTACTGTTTCCTTTGTAGTTGTTTGGCTGATTTAGGCCTTGCTGGTTTTTGTGTATGCTTCTTTCGAGCTCTTGTACCGTCACACCGTTGCACCTGTTCGGACACCCCCTGTGTCGGTTCAGGTTCGAAGGTTTTTGTGTTTCGGTCTCATCCTTTGTAAGTTCCGCTTTGAAAAGTTAATACAATTCTTACTTTACCAAAAAAAAAAAAAACAAGAGGGAGGGAATCGATGCCAATGCGTTACAGCTCAGAGGCATAGGATACCCACCTGGCTTCTCGGCCCCCCCCAAATCACATGCACAGCCCCTTTAGACCCCCACCATGATGCACTGCAGCTTTTCTGGCCAAATGGTTGTGGCCCTCCTGAAGAAAATTGCATAGATTTCTGATGACTTGACGAGTATATTTAGTAAGAAATGGTTGGATTTGAAAATGTTGATCATGCATGTAAGGAGAGAACTAATGCTGTGAGAATTTTCGGTTTTGTACTTTCCAGATATGGTGGTTGAGGGTTTTTGTTTAACGAAGTATGATGAACTATGTAAGGGAGTTCGCTAATGAAAGCGAAAAAGGAAGAGAAGGAAGAAGGCCTCTGCCTTTCTTGTGGGGTAGGCCTGCAATTTTCCAAAGCACTATAACTTAGGTAGCGTGATTCATTGACTTAATCCACACCCGACCAACAAAATGAACCTACAGAGTCGCCATCATGGAGAACCCCTTTTCTTAGATCCTACTCTTTTGTTTGTGTCATGGGTCGTGAAATGATGAGCGCAAGCGGGAGTGACTTTGAGACCACAAACATGTTAATACGACGGATTGTCCTCAGGCACAAAGCTAGAACCAATTCAATTCCCTGACCAACACCACATGGCTATTACCTAAATCCCCTCGTTATCTTCCTGTTCAAATTGGGCAACGATGTCAGTTTTCTTACCCTGCGCGAGCAATTTAACGTGGGAGGATGATCAGAGAGTCGATCTCGCTCTTCCAAAAGCCCACACTGGAAAGTACAGGACACCTTCAGATTCCCTTTCCTAGAGCATCATCGTCCGCATAGGAAGTGAGAACTTGGCTTTGATGGGGAGGCTCAATTGCAAAATTGTCTTTAATGAAACACAGAGAAGACGGTGAGCACATCATTGTCATGCGCATACAATTGACACAGCAAGCGAAGGTCTCAAACACAACGGGGATCTTGCCTATCCATAGCCAGAGTTAGCAATCACAGAGCCTACAAGTTACACACAGTACTGAATAGTATCGCTCTAAACAGTGATAACAATACTGCGTATACAACATGTTGAGTCTCCATACATGGGTTAGTAGTCGTTCGCACATCTAATACAGTCTTAGATGGCTCTAAGTCTAAAAGCAGAAGTAGGTACAGGATACGGAGGAGATAGATTTGTCAACTGACTTTCACTTTGTTTCAAGCCGATGGTAGCAATCTTGTTCTTGCATACAACTTCATCATCTCACAGTAAGCATCTGAGAAGCATTTTTCTACCACATAATTCTCAGTTACGGAAATTAACTTCACCTGACGTGCAATTCCAAGCTCCAATCTTATTGATCTTGATCCAGTTCCTGGCTAGAATGAAGTCGCACGTGTGGACAGGGTCTCTCTGGTTCTCCTCTGGTCCATAGTACCTTTAGATCGCCTCGTCTCCTTCCCAATGCTAAAAAGGTTCCTGCAGTAATGCACAAATCTCCCAGTTCGTAAAGAGTTCTGTCGATTGGCATTGATACATGCTCTAATTAGGTTTGCACAAGGAAATTACCGAGCGTAAATGGAACAATGTAAAGCAAGGCAGGTTGCCCATGCCCATCCATCAAATTCAATGCCACGTAAGTTACAAGAAGACCTGCAGTTGGTTGTGCGGCAGAAAATAGTTATAAAAACAGTCATGTTCACAAGAAATGGCAAAAAGAATGGGAAAATACTCTCAATTCCCTATCTTTCCATTTAGTAATTTTCTCTTACCTAATCCATAAGCAAGCATTGCCCACAAGAAGTATCCAGCTCGAAGATTCTTATTTGCCAGCCAATCATATCTGCAGATAGTACATCATTGCAAAATCCAATTGTGTACAGAAAGCAATTTACCAAGATATTGATTTGATCGTGCTTCCGCCAGTTACAAAAATGAATACATGTCAAAAGTAAGCGAGAACTTATTCAAGCTATATATTTTAGTTATACAGCATAACTGAATCTGATCCAAGCCAAAGGAAATGGGTAAACCTGAGAGAAAATGCTACCAACAGTCCTGGCAAAAGAATGTCCCCAAATCCTATGATGCTATAACCACCCCATGGATCGAACATTCTGGGGATCTTTAACAGCATTGGAATTCCATCCTCTCCACTTTTATCACCGCGAGCTACCTATGGAATTGCAATCAAAAGATTATCGGCATTGTTTAGCTCTAAAGAAAAGGCACTTTTACCCTTTGACTTAATGATTAGTAAGAACACTCACCACAATCATCACACTTTGGTGGAACAGCTTCTTTGAAACGAACACCCAGAAAATGTCATACAAGAAAGCACAGCTTAGAAGAACTGTTCCCACCTGATGGAGGATACAAGAAAAGTCACGTGAGAGAGAGAGTTTCTCCAATATCCAGGATATTGGCCCTATGCAGTTAACTCACTCAGAAAACAAACATAGTAAACTACCTAGTACAAGGATTAAACAACACCGAAACATTAAACAGGGGAACAATATGCTGCATTAAAAAAGATTAAACAATGCCGAAAGGAAGTTGGGATCAAGGGTGAAATGGCAAATCTCACAAGCATACTGATGCAAATTGAATTTCGATGGAGCGGTGGTGGGGAGTACTGGGGTTGCTGATTGGTGGCATATTAAGGGAGGATCAATGGGAATGGGTGAAGGGTTATACTCGCTGTTCCATTCCGCCTTTGCTACAGAAGAGTATCAAGGAGGGACTAACTATCGCTTTGATTTAAACATAACCTGTTTAGAAATTGAATCTGATGCCAGTAATCTGACGTATTCTTTGCAGAACACTAGTGTTGACATTGCTAACTCGAACTCAATTTTGAACGAATACAGGGACATGTTAGCTGAATTGCCGCAGGTAAGGATTAAGCATGTGGTCAGGGCAACAAATCAATATGCAGACAAGCTAGCAAAGATGGGATTGACGGGATCTTACGATATATCTACTTTTGATTGTATTCCCTTTGGTTTAGAAACATTGGTTGCATTGGATAAGCAAAGAGCTCTATCCTCGAAGACTCGGACTAGGCCTTGGCCTTGATTTGTACTTTGTTATTTGAGTATTTACGTAAGCACGAATCTACCGAAAAAAAAACTACCTTCTACAATACTTACAAATAAAGTGCGTTAAAATACAGTATATATGAGAAATGATGGACGATTCTTCTTAGTAGATAAACAACTTAGCCAAGGTATAATTTTACTGCGCCAGTGAAAGCTTCAAATAATATTCACACAGAATAAGAAAATTATGCAAAAAAAATTTAAGAAGTTTACCACCTGTCATAAAGACATTAAGACCTTCACACTCCCAAAAGAAAAGAAAATAAAAGAAAGGCAGAAAGGACAACAAATGCATCAGGAAAGTCAAATGAAATTTCTATGCCACCAAGGCGTTCAGAATCTAGCCAAACGTGATCAGTAAAACCACTCAGGCTACTCAATTAGTAAGAGTACTTAGACCACACCCACACACCAACTACCAACCACAGACAGAAACAGTGAAGAACACACAGATTGATGTGGTTCAATCTCACGTACCATATGTCCAGGCAAAAGCTAGAAATCGCTTGTAAACCAATGAGGTAACAAGAATGACTTTCACTCTCAACCTGAAGCCCATGTACAGCCACTCATGTTGTGTATCAAGCTTAATTATCATTATTATTAGGCCTGTGTATATTCATAGATGTCAAGTCCTATTATACTAGGATTTATTATAAACAAGGAGACTGACCAACTACTGTATCTAAGCAGTGAAGATTCTGGATTCAGGTTAAAAAGATTCCTTCTTCACGAGAGATATCTTTAATCATAATATAAGACACAAAACCACTGGAGTAAGAATAATGGCCTCGAGAGGATCTTATGGATAACAATGATCTAGAGCCTGTTCTTTACCATATCCATTGGACACCTGAATTTTAAAAGCAATATCTCAGCAAAGTTAATTAGAATGACTACCTTGAGATTTGGAATTCGAACAATTTGAAGAACGGTGATTATCAGAGCAATCCCCTGAAAGGAAGCAGACAAAACAAGTCTATAAGTTTAATGTTCCAACAAAATCTCATAAACCTTACTTTCGCCAGACATTCGACCGACAATAGTCCCTACACTACGCATAAAGACTCCCACAGAATAGTCTGACTTGTGATATTCTCATAGAATGTAAGCAGCAAACATGTTAATAAAGATCTACAAGAGTTAATAAACAGAAGAGGCGGTGCAAATAAATCATTTATGCAGACACTATGGTAACCCTTTTTTTATCAGAAGGAATAGTAAAGTAAATGATCACGTGTGGAACAAAAATTAGTAAATGTAGTATTTTCAAGTCACCCTGAAGTTAAACTGTACATACTCGTATAGCAAAATATTATAGGAAAGGTTGAAATATTCTTTCCTCAACGAAAGCAAGAGAAACTACGAAACCAATGCAGGTGACTCAGTTACAAAATAAGGACCAACGAATCAGCAGAGACCAGCATTAGCAATTGCTCATCCCCACAAATATAACTTATCGACTAGGATGATGAAATCTTCAGAGACCTGACCAACCTTGAGCTTAAGCAGGGATTGTAGGTTATTATACCCAAGTCATTTAAAGATGGAGGCAGTTGGATGTTTGTCAGGTAAAGGAATTTTACTTGTATAATAAGGTTGATGAACACAAGAATACTTAACAGTCAAGTATCTGCAAAACATACGAAGGATACAGTAAAGAGATGACAAGAGGACAACTTCTGATGCAGATTCTCCTTACTTAACCAACTTCACTATTCTTGCAGAAAGTGAAAAATTATCCAGAGCATCACTGAGACTATGCTAAAGATTCCATCTACATGATTGCAGAAGTACAGTTCCAATTGGATTATCAAAAAGGCAATTGACCCTTACAAGTATATCTTGACCAATCCAGGCGAAGGAAGCATTTCGATGAACAGCCCAAACAACAGCAAATGCTATGCAGAAAGGAGAAACAGCCAAGGTCAGGTACGACACAGCTCCAAAGAACGGTACTTTGGTGTATGAATCCCCGAAATTTCTGAACCATCTGTAGAAATGGACAAATAATTAACTCCAGCCCTGAGAAAATATAAAGAGAATCCGAACTGTGATTAATAACCACCTACCCAAAATATGTCTCGTCATCCATTTTAATTCTCTCATATGCATGTTGTGCTATACTCACCATAATACCATCCCTCCTATCTGTAGCACCTCAATTTAACTATTTCACCTTCATATTCTAATGGAGTATTGTCTTCTTGTCAAGCTTAAAAACTATTGTGGGCTTGCTATTATCAGGTTGTCTGAAAATATTTATACAGGGAAAGATATAATCAATAGCCAGCCTCGCATTCTGGGAGAGGTCTCTCTAGTCACTAGTAGTGATAGTAGTAGCCATGCAATACGACCTTATATTACATGACTGGAGAAGATCGTAAAGGAGCTACAAAGAATACATAAAACCCAAAATAAGATCGAATACCAATTCCCTATTGAACGTTGTTTTTAGCTGAATTCTCAAATCTCGCCCAATTTCTCTTTACAGCTTCCATTGACAAGTTTTTATGTTTGTTCAGCACAACAAATGCACATTAAATAAGGTTACCATGGCATTCAACATAAAAAAAATGATTTCCGCAGAATTAAACCAGGGTCTTTAACATAACAAACAACAACATCACCAATTGACTAACAAATGTTTTTATAGCGAAATAATGCAACTTTTATATTCTATTATAGAAATTTGGCCCAATGCATAAAAAGCAACAGTCCCCGTACAGAACTGGGAACCGGACCAGAACCGGCTAGCTCGAGAATTCAGGAACCAGTGGTTCCAGATACGTTGTATCACATCTTTTGTTAGGTAAGGCACGATATGTCGATCCTTATACCAATCGATTAAGCCAAATGCACAAGATAAATTATCCTTACAGTCGACTGAGTATGAGAAAGATGAGCTTATGAATCTAAATTATCAAAACATGCAGGGACACACGTGTCAAAGAAGGAACTACCTTGACAATAAAGCAACCAAGCAAGTTTGTAAGCCCTGCACACCAAAGCAGCTACTATGTCAGATATGAACTTAAAGAGTATGCACACAGAAGGACGACAATCCGAAAAGATGAAGTAAATACTGGAGCTGCATCATGAGCTATTGGCCTCTAGTAAAATGGCACAAACTAGAACTATCAAGGGCCTGGTCTGTCATTGGCTTAGTAGGCACAATGATGAATAAGCAAATTTGTAATAACAGGGGATGTCAACCAAAAAGTTATACCTCTACACCACCTATGCAGAAAAGAACCACCAAAAGTTCTATGAACCAGGAAGACATAAGTTTGTAGAGAACAATCAAGAAGCACGAAGCAATGATGACAAAGAGGACGGCTGAAGTTGTGCTGATTTCTACAACACCAGTTGCGTTCACATGTTTGTCATCTGTAAGTTCATCCCCAGCATCCTACAAGATTGGCAAACGCAGAGAAGGTAAACCATTGAATCAGAGGGAAAAGCATCTACCAAAGGACAGTACTGGTGTACATTGTTTCCCAGCACCAAATCAGAAAAACAACCTTCATTAGCTTGTCCTGCTCGATAGCTGCTTCTCTAGCACTCCATGCAGACCAGTATGAGGCACACAGGATGGTACCAACAGCCATTAGCCATAGAAATACTTCAGCTATGTCAACTAAAGGACGCGTAGGAGAGTATAGCTGCACAGACACTGCAAACAATCTGAATGTTTAGCAAACAATCTGCATATTGAGCAAGCTATGCTTTAAAGATAAAAGAGAACTAGAAGGTATGTGTAATGGCAGATTGAGAATTTGAGGTTTGAGGGGAAATTGTTACTAATACTATAAGGAATTTTTGGACCTAGGGAGAGGGAGCCACCACTGCCCCCCCCCCTAGGCATCCGCCACTGGGTATGACTAAGAAACATCTGCAGGTAAATAAATGCTGTACAGCTGAAGTTATCTATATATTTTCAGATTGTATCAAGGTATGGAACCTTATTGCAGAAAAGAGCTGACATTAGACATGCAGCTAATTCAGAAGAAAAACTGCTTACCTGATGAACTATGCATCAGCATTTTCTGCAGGCTTAAACCAGCATCCTGTGGGAGCATCACCGCTGGTATATTTATGTCCAGATCAGTTTCATCGGGATCACAAACCATCTTGTATAGTTCTGTTGTGGAAAAGAAACAGCTTCATTAATGTGGTGAACAGAGCCACATACTAGACCGACTCGTCTCAATGGCCAATGGAATGCTCAAGTTAAAAAAGATTTGGTTTCTATAGGCAGGCAGGAAGCAGCATTTATCTTTGTCCAAGTTCCAATTTTCATGTCACCCACATAATCGTCATTACCAGAAACTCATGCTTGATAGCATGAACAAGTATTAGCTTTTTTGACAAAATATAGCCGCAATTACCTTTTTGGTTGTTTACAATTAGGATGGCTGATGCATTAGCAGCTTCTGCATTATTTGCTTTTGTAGTAAATGTGCAGCTGCCTCGATCCACCATGATAACATCACCAGTGAGCTTAACAATATTGAAATTATAAGTCAGTCATACTGACGATGCAACAGTACATCTTCAAAAGTAAGTAGGGTTACTTGCAAGTCTCTGGAGCTTTGAGACGACCTAAAAGAGGTACCTTCTTTTTTGGCGAGGCGCAACCATCACGAGGATCTGATAGAGTAAGGTGCGAATGGTTTGCATTTTTCTCCTTCGACACAATCGGTTTACCGAATCTAGCACCAACACCAACAAATTCGCTGCTCTCAAGTCCATTAACCCAGGTCTGGACTTTAACCTGACAGAATCATTATGAATCAGACACTAGAACGGCAATCATAGTAACACTTTGCTTTAAAATGAGAAATAGTTCCAAATTTACCAACTTATAACCTACATATACCCTAAGAAGATACCCAGCTCAAAATCACCAGCTATGTCCCCAACTGCAGCTCAACAATGATGCGGGCAGGCAGAAATTGGGGTAATACTTCTGGGGAAATCTCTTCAGAAAGACACCAAAAACCAAACTGACAGAAAATCACACCGAAGAAAAGAAACATCGAAAACAAACTTTCACCGATAACGAGCTGAAGCAGTTCAAATCTCTGCGTAATTGTGCCCAAAGTAGTAAAATTACTCTAAGCTATTAACTCCTTCAGCTCCCCCATCCTCATAACTAAATATTAGCTCCAAGCATCAATGATTGCTATAATCAGCCCCTCTATTGCACACAATCAAGCAAGAGAAATCAAGCGAAGCACATTCCAACCCCAACTTCTAAGCATTGACTCCGTCACCCATCCACAAGACAAGCACCCGCGACCAGTTCCGACACCGCGAATCGAGCAAGACCCAGTCAACACCGCACCGGACCGCGGACGGCGACCAGCTCAAAGATCGCCAAATCAAAGCAAGTTCCAATCGGACTGAACAAGGAGCCGCGAAGGAGAGGGGGAGGGGGAGGGGGAGGGGGAGGGGGGGGGGAGCAGCATTATGAGTTACCAGGACGAATTGGTTGCTGCAACCGGGCTTCTTAGGAGCGGATTCGTCGTCGTGGACGATGTCGCCGGCGCTCGCGGAACGGGGGCCGCCGCACGCCAGCCAGATCACGGCGGCCGCAGAGATCAACCGCCAGCCTCCCCGGAGCTCCATCGTTTCCCCCCCGACCGCTGCAGATTTCAAGAAGCACCACGCATCGCAGCTTCAGACAGAGAGAGAGAGACAGGACAAGGACGGTGGTTAAGAAAATGACCGGTGAGGAGAAAGAGAAAGATAGGAAGAAAGGAGGACAAGAAAAGAGGCAGTAGCAAAGTTGAAACTGTTTGCTGATTCCCAAGGGCTCGATCCCCCGTCATCATTTTTAATGATTTGAATTACTCAAAAAACTCAAAAACTCATCAAAAAGTCACTCCAAGATTCGACCACTAGAAGCAAATAGAAATTCGGTTGTTCCCATCAAAAGTTGGCAACGATTTGGATTTGCATTTCGACCAAAGGAAAAGCAAATTTGTATTTGAATAGGTTTAACTTTCGCGTCCGACCGGTGTGTTCGAGCCGCTCGAATTGGCTCTATTAGTTTACTGGTAATTCAACATTCGGCTTAACCATTAATTTTTGCTTTTGCGGCATATTCACGTTATTATCTTATCGATCAGTAGCTTGATCGGGGAATGCATCACCCGTAAAAGAAAATAAGGTAAATAGTTCATGAACTTTAATGTAATATGCAATGTAGTTCATGAACTTTAACTCAACTCAACGTGGTCTTTGAATTTTTAATTTATTCAATTTGATTCTTAAAATTTTGGTTCATGTTTAACTTAATTCTTAAACTCTGTAAAAAAATTTAATATTTTTTTTAAATTTAAATTAATGAAAAGATATGATTTGACATTTCACAAATAAGAAAAGACAACTTAATAGCTGGATCATGGTAATTATTGTCATTACTATAACAAAAAAAAGAAGAAGAAGAAGAAAGAAAGAAAGAAAGAATGGCAGCCGACATCCAAGGAAGGGGCCGTGAATTCCGCGGGCTCACGCGGGTCACAGGAAAGAAAGGATTGAATTGCTTAACGATTGAAACGAAATCACCGGCGGTCGCCGGTAAGTGGACCTTATCCGTACGTCTCTTCCGGTCACTTGTTCCCGTCGTCAACCCATCTCCGTATTTTTCTTTTTCCTTTTTTTTTTAATTTATTTTGCGCAACACGTATTTGTTCATAATTCGGTTCGTGTCATCAGCATCGTCAAAACCGGGACCCAAGGGGCACGTTTCGCCCCGAATTGAAACGAAACGTCAGCTTACCGCGTCAAAATCTTTGAAAAATACACAAATTGACATTTGACTTGTGCCTCGGCCTAAACAACCCCCTGAAATCCTTAAAACAAATTGACAAATTGGCATTTCAAGTAATGAAGAACGATAGAAAAGGGACCAAAATAAAAAAGAGGTAGGAAAGACAACTTTATCGAGGCCAAAAAGGCCAATCCGTATCACTTGTTGATGTCTAAATATTGAGAAAATATTCAGCGATTTGATATCACCACGTCATTCGCCTACGTGGCATACTTAAACTTACGTGGCTCCACTCAAAAAGGGACATTTCTCCTCTGATGTGGAATTAAAAAAGTGAATCGAAAGGTCTCTTAAGCATGTCATGTAGGCAGATGACGTGATGATATTAAATCATTGAATATTTTCTCACCTAAATGTTAGTCGGTCCTGAGCTAACTTGAAGGCTCTATGCGGACAAGATTTGATCACGAGCCTGACGACCCATGAGCTTGTCCGGGACGGATGAGATCGATATTGGGGGCGGACTTGAATGAAGTGCATTAGGTTGACAAGAACAAGAACCGCAGGACCCGATTAAGCCCGAGCTAGGTCCCTTACTCGATAAATTTTATTTTTTACATTTTTGGTGATAGGCGGGTACGAGTGAGTTAAGTTCCCCATTCCAATTCCGGGTTGTCGAAACATCACCTCTAGTTCAGTTCAGAAACTTAAAGACGAACACAAAGTATATACAAATTGTACTGTTTGCATCGCACCGTTTCACTTAAAGATGAAAACCAAATGTCTATTGACTTGTAGATTGAAGTTATTATTCATCAATACTTCTGTTTCGTGAAAGAACAAATTCCATAGTGTGGGAATTAACAACCTCCTTTAGGATCTGGGCTCTGAAATGCGGCGAGCCGACCGTCCGAGCTAGAACGCATGAGGCCGAGGAAGTTGTTAGGAACGTGATATTCCGAAAAACCGTGCCTGTTGCTCCACATCGCTCCACCGCTCAGTCTCAGTCCTAGCGCGCTCTCGTTCGCACGGAGCAAGTTCTCCAAACTCGAAAGCTGGTCGTTACCGAAGCTCGCATCCATGCCCTGATAGAGTGTCATGGGAAGCCTAGCCTGTGTGGTCGGTTCGGAGGCGCCGCCGCGGTTTGAAGAGCCTTCTTTTCTAGGACATGCCTGAGCAAGGCTCCCGAGTCTTCCTGCGGGATTCAGAGCCTCTCTTTGAGAGAATCTCGACTGGACAGGATTGATCCTGAGCATGCAATTTTCGCTCAGAGCATCTACTTTCGAGATGGCAGGGAACATCGGGCATATTGGGGAACCTGTGGGATTCGAGTGATCGGACAAGCTGCTGATCTGCGAAAGGAAGCCCGAGTTTTGCCCGTTCTCCTTTTCGACTGTCCTGCAATTGGCTCGATTATCGGGAGTCACCTGGCGATTGCTTGAGTCAGGTGCGATTTTGCTTGCTAAAGGTCTCTCCAGGAACCCAATGTTCCAATCCAGAGCACCCTTGCTCAGGTCAAGTTTGCTCGGCTGGAGTTGGAGATTCCTCTTCGAGGGATCAGAAGATTGTATCGGCTGGTTAGTTCCCGGGACTTCTTTGTCGTTGGTCGTCGATTTCGAACCACGACCATTGCTTACGTGATTTTCAGCTGGTCTAGGACAAGTTGAGGGATCCAACCCCTTTTTCCTTTTGGCTGGTTGTGCGGAATCCCTGCCCTTGCTTTGCCTTTTCTTGCCCGGATTCAGCTTCTGTGCTCCGGCATCATCATTGGCACGAGTCCGACCCCTCATCTTCACATTCTCCTCGATGCTGTTCTGATGCTGCGATTGCAATTCCTCTCTTTTGTTTCGTCCACGGTGCGTCCGATTCTTATGCCTCTCGCTTTGAAGAGCCAGGACAACACCCTTTGCAGAGCTCTGCCTATGCTGGTTCTGATCGTTCTCTGCATGGTCAGGGCTCAGTGCTCGTTCGGTCTTGTCCCTGCTGCAAGTGCCATCCTTCCTCGATGTGCGTGCCAAAGCGTCTCCAGACACCATCTTGTCAATCTCCTCCCTCATCCACGCAACCATCTTTATCCTTTCGTCTTCGAGCTCCTGCACTACTGACTTTGTGAATGCTCGAAGCTCGCTCACAATGGAAGGATCATAAGCAATGCCTTTTCGCTTCTTAGTACGGGCTCCGGTATTGGCTAGCCTCTTCTTTGTTTCCCTTACTGAATTATCCTTCTTACGCCTAGTTTTCACCTTCTTGGTTTTCTCATTGGCCTGATCTGTTCCATCAGGGCACACCGCTTGTTCTTTCTCCTGAGGCCTCCTAGAATAGCTGGACTCGTCATCTCCTAGAGAGATCTGTTCGTGGACCAGTTCATTCTTCTCTGATGCTCGATGACGGCTCGAATTGGACTTGTCGTCATCGCTCGACAAGTCGTCGTTGCCATTCCTGAACTCCCATCTCTGCTGAAATTTCAGGTTGCATCCGATTTCGAATCCCGGGGACATCACATTCAGGGCCATCCTAGATAGAGTTTGCGCTTATGCAGCTTTATGAGTACATGATTTCTCATCTGCCCTAAAGTCGATCTTCTTGAGATTTGAGAAAGCGCGCATTATCAGACGCCACAATGAATCAATCATCAAACATGAGTTGAAGCCACAATAAAGTTAACAAAAAGATCAAGAGCATAGAGCAGATTCTCTTTAAAATCCATCCCAGACGTCGCATACTCCCGGTGGAACAACTAATCAATCTCAACTGAAATGCTTCAGACATAACACTACCGGAGCTTATCACTTTCGCAGTAAGCTGACGAAACCGACCAACGACCGTGAAATATCAAGACAGCAAAATTGAAACTGCGAAAATCATTGCAGACTGCAATAAAACTTTTGGCATCATTAATTCAAGTCACATGATGGATAGGTGTAAGAAATAACCTATGCCCTTATTAAACTTTCCCTATTTCCATTTCAACAGAACAAACCAGGAATTTGATGAGTATGATTCGACAACTATTCAAACTCCGCCTTCGCCACTATCAACAACGATGGCATGGGTTCGAGGACCTGACGATCATATTACTTTGCAAAGAATAGAAGCAAGATGTTGAAATTTTCCCATGAGCAAGAATGATGAAAGATTTTTTTTTCAAATTAAAAAAACTGTACTGCTAAAGCGCAAAGGCAAGAATGAAGAGCGAAAGTGTACAAATAGCACAAAATAAAGAACAATAAACGAATTTAGTCGATAATATTCAATTACCTTTAGCAGTTGAAAAATGCTTCTCAGCATGTAACCACCTTCATCTTTCTGACAAGAAAAAACTTTACGCAGAGCATCATCTTCTTCATGACCTTCAGCTCCAGTTTTGCACACCATCTCTGGCTCTCTCTCGTCCAATTTATCTTCCCACATTCTATCTCCAAAACGGGGAAAAGATCAATGTGCTCTCCACGACTTAAATGCAGGGTTTCCATATACTTCACTTGTTCCCCCTTACAGCGAGTCAGCTGAGTTGGGTGACTAGTGGCGGAGACATTATTCACCATTTTCAAATACTGTGGTTATCCTTTAGCCCCTTTTGTTTTTTCTTCAAGAACTAGTCTTTTCTTCCCCCTTTCGGATCGAAAACTTTATTGGTTTTAACTTTTCTAAGAACTGTATCAAAGGTTAAGGGCTCGAGCGAAAACCCAGCTTATTTGGAGGATTCTGTATTTGATGCAGGGAAAGCCATCAATATGATTTGCACAAAAATGCAAATAGCAAGCATTAAATGCGTGCCAATAAGGGAAGAGTTTCAATTTGGAAGTAGTAACTATTTTGCTTGATTACCTAGATTGTTTGTTGGTTCAGATACGAGTTATTATGATATGATCCGAGCTCATAGAAGAATGCAAATGCATCAATTTAGATGAGAGCCGAATTTTCTTATTTTCGCTAAATAAGACGGAGGGTTTAGTGATTTTCTTGAATAGTTATTTTTCCATTTTACTTTTGAGGTTCCAAGTTCGAATCCTTAACCTTTCTTTCCAAAGAGACTCATTGCCAAAGAGACTCGCTGCCTCTTGACAGGTGAGCTTTTACATTTTCGAATCCTTGACCTCCCAGGAATTTGTAGAAGTGCCCGTTTTGGGAAATGCTAGTGGAAGAACTTACTGTGAATGCAGAGACCACACAACAAACTTATTTTCATTGTAATTTCGAAACAAATTACGCATTCGTAATTTCAAGAATATACCAAACATCCGTAACACTTGTTTTGAGCAAAAAATTTGGAAGCACGCGTCCAAGAAAATACGACTTTCATTTGGAAAAAATCGAACAGTCGCAGGTTGATCAAACGGTAAAATGATTAATTAGACCTAAAATATTCATTGTCTTGAGCTTGAGTTGATCAATGAATAATCAATTTTCGATTTGCTGTCTATTTTTAAAACTAATCTCTTCAAGAACAGGAAAGTTTTTCTTAAGCAACATATCTTCTTTCTGTTTTCTTGCTGACCAAGTCCTGAAATATTTGGCAATGGACAATGGAATTTAAGTGAGCGTTTCACTCTATGTTGCTCCTCTTTCTTCTAAAAGTGCAGATGGAATATGTAATAATAATCATCAACCCAGCCAGAGTCTCCGGAACTGTCCCTTCATAACACATCCACATATATAATTTCTGCCGCCGGGCAGAGAGATTAAGCACTTATTATGATGGTTCTTTCTCGAGGACATGCCACATATTGATGCTTGCATTTCATCACCATAGGAGCGACCACGTGAACACCAAGTAGACAAGCTTTTAATTCAAGCCGCCAAGCTTTTCGAGGCGATCTCAAAAACATTCTCGGACAGTCCATTGGTAGACATGATCATCTCTAACTGTGCCTGTAAAAGAGGCACAGAAAACAGCATTGATGAACGAAATTGGCAAGTGAAGAAAAAGAGGGTACAGAAAACAGCAATCATGACAGGAACTCCGTACCTTAGCAAGGTTCTGCCTCGTCTCGTCGTAGCGTTTCCATCTTGAGAAGGCAGAGACCATGCGGGATGCAACCTAAAATTTATAAAGAGAATGTGCATAAGCAAGTTACCTAGGCTGCAGAAATATCTTAGCATACCGTCACATGAGACACAGTTTTTCAAACCAACCTGAGGATTTATCTTGTCTAGTTGCACCACAACTTCTCCCAAGAACTTGTAGCCTGACCCATCCTTTGCGTGGAAGTTCACAGGAGAACCACAGAACCCGCCAATGAGCGAGTATACCTTATCACCCGAAAAAGCAGATTGCTTAGTAATCTAAAAGAGGTCAACATGCATGTAGAATGCAGCTGAGGATGAACACACTTATATCCCTGAAGCAAGCGCTTACCTTGTTTGGATTACGCAAATCAAATGCTGGATGGTTCAAGAGATTCCGGACATTCTCAACATTACCAGGAATGTCAGACATTGCTTGAAGAGCAAACCATTTGTTCACCACCTTAAGGAAAGAGGTTGAAACATGTCATTGAAGACTATACCCGACAACAGTTTGGAGATTCCAAATGTCACCCACTAAATAAATCCAAAACATGCTAAAATGGATGAAAATTTCGCAAAACAAAAGCATATAAACGCTATCCTGCTGTAAATAGCTGAATTAAAATATAATCCACTACAAACCCAAGGTTTTTCCACATAAGGACACACTGAAGTTGTATTTTCCTCATAACTAAATCTGGACACACTTCTTATTCGAACAATGTCCATTCATTCTCTCTCCCAAAAAGAGAGTCGCAGGCACATCCTTAACCAAGGAATTCGAGAATGGATAAGATATTACCAAGAAGTCATGCTCCCACTTGCTGTAGAAGTCAGCTAGAACCTCCTCACGTGTTTTAGAAGGATTCAGGGCGATTGCCGCCAAAGATGCAAATTGTTCAGTCAGATTTGTGGCAGTTTTGTACTCATGCATTGCAAGTGCGGTACACTCTGGATCATCCAGTGCAGCCAGATATGCTGGTTTATAATTTTGAAAAAAAGAAAGACGCAAAGTGGTCAGTTAACTATAGCTTTCTTATACTAGAATCCAAAACACATGAAATTAAAATGCTAAACACATACAAAGGGCGGTGTTCTTCAGAGCCCTCCTTGCCATGTTGTCATGGTTAAACACATACCCATCTGAGCTCCTATTCTTTTTGACCTGGAGGTTAAAGAGGAGCAAGTTCAATAATTTCATTAGACACATTACACCTTTTTCATGTACAAAAGAGAAGTGCCAGAATGTTTACCGTGCTTATTAAGTCACCCTTCAACTCCTGAGCTATCTGCTTCCTGATAAATACTCTAACAGCATGAACTGCATCAGGATCTGCAACATCCATCATGTCCATTATCTCCCCCTCACCAGGAAGAGTTATTGCCTTCGCAATAAATTCCTACCAAGAATGTCAAGAATCTTCTAAGCATTAATCTTATTCTCTCAGGAGGCCAAGATAAGATAAAGAAGAATCACTAAATCAGCATGTTTGAGTAGGGATGAGACCCTACTTTGTCCAGACTTGAATCACGGAGGATGCTTCCGAGTCCATGAACGAACTTGGGGTTCAAAACCAATGGTTTGTTTTGTTGGAAATCAGCAACCAAGGTAAGCATCAGCTTCCTGGCCAGCACTTGCCCGGCTTCCCAACTAACACAGGAATAAGAGTGGTAAAGCTCCTCCATCAATTGGTAATGCAAAAGATCTGTATATGAAGAAATCAAAAAATCGTGTGCTCTTTAGGACGAACCGGTTGAACTCATCCGAATCGTGAGCAAGGAGGAAAAAGAGGTCACTGTCGGCGAGATCAGATTCAAGGCGAATAGGAGCACTGAATCCACGCAAGAGAGATGGGATTGGCCTCTCATTTATATCAGCAAACACAAATTCTTCTTCTTTCTGCTTTGCATTATCAAACCGTGAACGATGTTATATCTGAATTAATGAATAGTGAAAAAAGTGACAGATATTTGATCGTGAGAGGTTATCAACAGACCTTGGTAACACGAAGAACTGTAGAGTAGACTGGTTGACCATCTTTTGCTATAGATTGCAATGTCCCATCATGATATACTGAGGACAACGGCATGTCCTTGCCAGTCGAGTCCAGTAGACCAACCGACAATGGAATGAACATCGGCTCTTTAACTGGCTGCCCTGGAGTCGGCGGTACCTCTTGGCTACACATAACAAGAGTCACGAGGCAACACACTAACTGAGCTGGAAAAGAAAAGATGATACAACCAGACCAATACTTCATTGTTTGCATGCATACCAAAATTTCAAGGAGAAAGTACAAGCTTCAGCATTGTAGGACGAAGTCACTTTTACCATGGGGGTCCCGGCTTGCGAGTACCTATAATATGGTCATGCAGTTATTGACATGAAACCAAACTAGTACAGATGTCGGGGCAACATGCGATATACCATAGCAAGAAATTGGATAATTCTGCATCATTTGCATCCCTCATTGCGGCAAAGAAATCTTCACAGGTGACAGCCTGACCATCGTGTCTCTGAAAGTACAGATCCATACCCTGAAACAGAAGATAGAGTGTAGTATCAACCTTGGGATGAAGTCTTGTCACGATGAAGACAGACGTAACTGTGCTCAACAATCCATTTTAGGTTATCCTATGACTCAATGATCACACTCAACCTTACCTTCCTGAAACCTTGACTTCCCAGCAAGGTCTTGTACATCCTCACAACTTCAGCTCCCTGAAAGTTTAGTTTGATCCCGGGTTATCGAACATGAAATATGACTACTTGATGCACCAACAAATTTCTAAGTCCAGATAACAGAGCCAAACCTTTTCATACACCTGCAGACCATCAGAACAACCAAAAAAGAGTATCAGAAATCATACAAAGAGAATCAAAGTATGAAGTGTAATAAGCAAAAAGATGTTAACCTACCGTGACTGCATGTCATGAGATAGTGAATCCCCAAGTTTTAATCCAAAATGATTGCAAAAGAAGCAGAGTCAGAGAAGTCAAAGGATATAAACAAAGAGAAAAGGAAATATTAGAGGAAGAAATGTACTGCCTCCCTAGGGATCACATAAAGCAAATACTTGCCTGTGTAAAAGTTGTCCATCTGAGAAATAGAATATGGAAAAATTTAATTAAGCATTCCAGGACAATAATCACGAAAGAAAAAAATTAAACTAACAGCATATATTTGACTCCAAACCTTAATGTAAGAATGTGGCCGCACAGGATGAGCCATTGGACCAGCATCCTGAAAGGAAGAGGGAAATCAGAATATGACCAAACAGTTGGAGATAAATTATCAGCAAAGTGGACACCCTTTATCATCCTAATTCAAGAATAAAACCGTGGCTAACCCACAAGATTAATACATAGATAATTCCAAGAAATCCTTCCCATGAAAAAGCATGAGTAAGGAAGGCATAAATTCTCTGAACACGCGAGAAGACAAACCTGTGGATACTGATAAATACGAAGCCTTGAAACATCACTAATCCGCTTTACAGTTCGGCTTCCCATGTCAGAAGAGAATTCCTGCCAATTATATGTAAAATATTATGAAATTCATGTAAAAAAAGGATAATAACTTTGGTTTAAAAGTAATGAATAAGCCATCATACTTGATCACGGAAAACAGTGAGCCCCTCCTTTAGACTGAGCTGAAACCAGTCGCGACATGTAACTCTGAAACCAATTCAACCAACCCACCGAAGAAAAATGAAAATGATGCCATCACAAAATGAGGAAAAGAATATACAGTGCAAAGCAAAATGTGGGCATGCTGTTTGAATAAGATTTGCATGGTTATGTGTGGGTGTGGGTGTGTGGGCACGCCCGAGCGTGAGAGCGAGAAAGAGAAACCTGTTGCCAGTCCAGTTGTGAAAATACTGCGCCGTAGACAATAAATAAAACCCAAGTCATGATCTACCTACCATACAGATTACTAAAATAAATTACAATTTAATTCATTTTCAGCAACAAAGACAAATGAATTAACCTCATGGCCAATAACTCCTAAAATTGCAGCATAATCAGCATCTGTAGCAGTCTCTGGAGATGCCAAGACAAGCTTTGAGTTGAAAATCTGAGGAGAACAAATGCATGTGCGATTGCCAAAACATAGGTAAGTAGGAAGATTGATCGTGGGAGAAAGAAAGCTCGAGACAGACGAGGAAACATTACATTCAGACTCTTGTTTTCCATGGCTCCCCTGTGCATAGAAAACAAGCACTATCACTGACAGAAAGTTGAAACAGAATCATAATCCCACTAATTGACAAAAATGATGTATTGAGTCTACAATTACACCATCAACTTAAACATCACCAAGGTAACACATACATGTTAAAATCTGGAACAGCCACAATATTAAAGAGATCCAAGTCATACTCTAGACCAAAAACCTGTTACACAAATAAATCATAAGAAAATGGCAGTTCCTTACATAACCTAGTAACTGGAAATTTAGAAAAGCTACCGAAAACATACATCCTCGTCCCACTTCATAGCTGCTTTAAGTGAATACATGGCATGTCCAGTCTTAGGCAGGTCTTGCGAAGGAGTCCAAATCCTAAGGGACACTTTACGTCCAGAACGAGTAATGAATGAGTCATCTCTGCTCTCCAACTTCCCAGCTACCAATGCAAACAAGTAGCACGGTTTCTTGAAGGGGTCCTCCCAATGGGCATAATGGCGGCCGCCCTGCTCCAAGAGCGAAAAAGAATTGTAACTGATGATCCATTGACAGTCAAACTTTCAAAATTTCTTCAACTGGCTTAAAAAATCAAATTTGACCTCAAGATCGCCTTGCTCTAAAAGGTTCCCATTAGACAGTAACACAGGATATAGAGCCTTATCAGCTTCAATTCGGCAAGTATATATTGCCATAATATCAGGGCGGTCCTGTTTATAGAAAACATCGTCCATGAAATATTAAATTCACAATCATTTATTCGACAAGATAAAAGAATAGGGGAACATGCTAAATCAACTAGTCAGACCTGATAATAGGTGATCTTACGAAAACCCTCTGCTTCACACTGTGTGCAGAAGTTCCCAGATGACTTGTAGAGGCCCTAACAAATATGACAGGATACAAAACATTAGAGACTATAAACAGGAAGTATCAGGAAAAAACATAGCCAACAAGGCAATTTTCACCTCTAGTGATGTGTTTTTCTGAGGATAGATTTCGGTAACAATTTCCAATGTGAATACACTGCATGGTGGTGATGGCAGAGTCAGATGGCGTGAATCCAAAAGGTAATCCCCATCCTACAAAGGAAATCCTTTGCATTAGAAAGGCGAAAACAATACAACCCCCATAATGCTCTTCAATCCTGTGGGAAGGACTAGAGAAATATTTTCCTTAAGCATTACAGATTCACATTTTCCTTAAAAAAAGTGAGAACAATTTAAGTCAGGCCTGCAACTCAAGCACTAAGTGATGGTTTGAGAACATTTTAATGTGCTATGTATATACCTTCAGCTCCTTCTCGTTGACCTTGACAGAAACTAGCTTCAAATCCTGTCCATTCAGAACCAGTGGTGCAGAAGAACCTGTTCGTTTACATTGTTAGTTGTCAGATAGAAAACCGCAAGATTGCCTCACAAATATTTTGCCAGAAAAAAACAAAGCTCACATTCAGATCATTAGAGCATTAAAATCAATACAAGAAAAAAGTAAACCGTGCCCCCCACCCCGAAAAAAAGAAAAAGAAAAGAACAAAAAGTACACTAAACATAGATAGTTTTTACTTTCTATGTATAACACATGAAGAGCAGGTCACGAAGCTACCTTCAACTCTGGGAATAACGCTTATCTTTGAACTGACATAGGTCTTCTCCTCGCCCAGTGAAAATTTCAGATCCACCTGCAATGGCAGTTTCACAAGGAGACATATAATCTAGTGTGTTTAAGCAGAACATCCAAGAAGCTCACATCACTTGGCTGATAAAGCAATTCATACCGTGTCAAAATAGTAATCTGGCAACTTGTAATCCTTCAGAAATATTTCTTTTGGGGCATCCATTTGCGATTCCTCAACTTGCTTAGGTGTAGCCTCAGTGGCAACTGAACAAATTAACCTGCTTGCTCGCTTAGTTCTCTGAGTCCACATTTACAATAAAATCAGGTTCAATAGGCAATAAACTAAATAATATTCTGCATGCCAACCATAATTACAGTGGCCAATGACCAGACAACCATAGGTTGTATTGTTTCTACTACCAGTATAAATCCCGAAGAAAAAATTAGATTTAGTTGCAGCGACTTACACTTAATGAAGCACTCAAAATCCCGTAATTCCTTCTGCTCGTAACCTATGGAGAAGTAATTACCAAGCGAAGCTCAATACAACAATTGCTTCAAAATAGATATCCTCCTTTATGAAAAGCACAAAACAAGATCCTACCTCTGAGCTATTGAAAGTCCTATACTTAATAATATTTCTTGCCGACTTGATGTGCGAAGTACCACGAGATGCCTGAATAGAAGCCAAAAATCGAAACCTTTTAGCAAAAGAAGACAACAATAATAAGAACCAAAAGAGAGAAACCATTCAACCGAGAATAATCAACGACTACAATTTTCCCTGACTTCCTCAGATTACAATTTCTCTATCTGGCAAAACCAAGAAAATGAAAAACTAGACACAAGCGCAGGCTCATTCGCACAACACGAGCAGACTAGTCCCATCACTCCACTCGCATGTTTAAGCAAAAAAGAAGCCAAATGTCAAACAGAGGTCTGAGTTTGAGTAATCACAGGAGATGAGGAGATCAAACCCAACAGGCTTGTCTTTGCAAAAGTCGAAGCTTTGTAGGGAAGAATCAAGCGAGCCATTCAGCTGGGTAAAAAGAAATGAAAACAAATCCTACCCTAGACGTAACAAATCGAAACAGCTAGTATTAGCCCCAAAAGCATTCAACTTTGGAAGAAACAGAACACCCCAGAACAGGATCGGAGCGACCCACGACAGAGGAAAAACAGATAAAAGCTTCAGTCGCTGCTCCTATCATCCACAGGTCTCAGAAGGATTATATATAAATGGATGTGGATAAATCGAAATATGGACAAGAAATTTCAAGCGCAGGAAAACAAATTAAATTGAAATAAAAACCGCAAAAGGGTAAGCGTACAAGCAATAAAAACCGAATTCTGTCAAGAAAATCGAGTGAAATTCAAGAACCGAGGACTTTACCTCACCTCTGTCCGATGATCAGGTTGGAGTGGAGAAAGGTCAAACAGAGGATTCCCAAAACCTAAGATGGAACAAATTGATAGGTGTGCTCCACCACCGGAAGATATTTGTCCAAAAGATAATGAAGTTTATATGGAAAATTATTCATCTGCTTGAAAAAGGGGAAAGTTGGTCCTAAAAAATCTCGTAAATTGTTCGGCATATGTTCACTGTGGCTACATTTGGCAGCCAGGATAGAAGGCAGAACGGCATAATCTATCATGTATTAGGTTCCTGCCTAGGATGATGTTGCATATGTAGCGGCTCCGTCGGATGAGAACGGGGAGTCGTCACAAGGTTAGAAGGACTGGACAAAGAGCAGCTCACGGCAAGTTTTTAAAATGGTGAAAAGGGTAAGAATGAACCAAACTAAGCATTGAATAGAAAAGAGCGATTTAGGGATATATATGTGAAAGCTAAAATGTACTCAAGGAGATGCACTTTGACGTAACGGCAAGCTTTGTTTTGGAACTTTAAAATTAAGCATACTCAGACTGGAGCGCTACCTAGACGGATGACCTCACCCACTTATACGCTCAAAACCGTGAATTTGATACGAGACTGGCTCAAGCGAATAATGCCACAATGAATTAATATAGGGATGTCACAACATATATGGGAGTGAAATAATGGTGAATAGGATAATCTATAACCATGGTATGAAAGCTATTTTTCTCGAATAATAAACTTCTTATATTAATAAAATTTCAAAAAATATTTAAATTCTAATATTAAAAAATTCAAAGTAACAACACAAAAGTAATAACAATTTTCGTTTTTAATTGATTCTATTTTTATTTATATATTTGAATTTATTTATATTTCATAATATATATTTTATTTATATATTGAGTATTTGCATTTGTTACATATATCGGTATAGTTTATTATTTAATAAATTTTAATTAGGGAATGATGGAGGAGAAAAAAAAGGAAAAGAAATTCAGAAAATGGAAAATAAAAAAAATAAGTAGAAGAACCCATATTTTAAATGAACAAATTCGAACTTAATAAGGATCTTTTTAATTTTCGAAAAATGAGGGCGAGGAGATTTCTTAAAAAATATATATCCTAACTCTATGATTGATGTTGAAGATCTATGAAATTAGAAAGAGAATCAAACTCCTCATTTAGTTCACATTGAATTTTTACGGAAACAACAAGAAAGTCCAAGTACCATACTTTTTGGAATCACCAAAGTAAATGATCATGATTTCTTTTTCTTAATAGATTTGGCATTTTTTAGCTGATCTATCTTGCCGATGCCACTGTAGCCCGTGTGCATTTCTTGTCGTGGTGACTAGAAATCTAAATGATCAAATACAACATTTGAAGCGTAAGATTAAATTTGATTATGGACATGATAATCGCTAAATTCACTGAGGCTACCCATGGTCAAAGTGCAAATGGTGCAACCCAACCTGGCCGATGCTTGCACAAATTACGTTTGTTTAAAACCATGTAGACTCTATCACTTTACAAGTAAAATTAATATTTTTACAACGTCGATAAAAGATTTATAGGGCTTATTGCCTGGTCTACTAATTGATGAAATAAATATGGAAAAATTCCAAATAAAGACTCAAAATATCCTCATTTTCTTAAATAAGGACGTGAAATGAAACTTATTTCAAATAAGGACCCGAAGTGCATCATTTACTCATATAAGAGCTTGAATTGGATATTGTTTTAAATAAGAGCCTAAAGTGGTCATATTAGTATAAAAAAATAACCTAATCTCACTGGCTAATCAAGGGCATCTTCATCCTTTATTTATTTTTTCCCTTTTTTTCCTTTTTATGTTTTTTTCTTTCCTTTTTGCCTGTGAGCGGTCTCAAGTGATGGCCGGTAATACCCAAAGAGGGTCAAGCGAGGTTACCCTCAAAAGCCACGATCGAGGCCCAACCTCGCCTGGGTGACACTCATTGGCCACAAACAAGGCCGCCCCTTGCCAGATCTGGGCAAGGGCCGCCTTGCCTGTGACTATAGAGGACCTGGGCGAGGCAACCCTCATATGTAACTGGCAAGGGCTAGGCCTTCTCCCAGGACTCGATTTTGACAAACGGAAATGTTGATGTGTTCTTTTTAATATTTTATCTCTCTTACTTGGCATTCTACATGACGTTAAGGTCAACTAAAGCACTAAAACGATGTCGTTTTGATCTAAATCCTAATTTTTACACAAAATCTTAATTAAATTAAGTTTAAAAAATCCATAAAAATGACAAACTCAAAAAAAGAAAAGAAATTAAAACATAAAAAACGCACACACAAAAAAAAAAAACTAGGTGGTCAAGTTGGGGCCAACCGTCCTGCCTATGATAGTCGCCCTATCGCCTATGGGGTCATTGGTGCCTTAGTGAGAGTCGGCAACCCTCACCAGAATCGAGAGAGGGCCACAACCCTCTCTCAAATCTGCGGTCTAGGTGAGGGCAACTCTGGGGGAGGGCCACACTCTTCTTGGAGAAAAATCTCAAGGAATTTTGAAGATCCAAAACTATTCTTAATATAATGTTTACTATAATACTTGCATATGTTCATGACAATGTATAAAGGATAGAAGTGGTATCCAGGAAGGAAGAAGATCACGTATATGTTATGATCATAAACATCGCCAATGACTTAAGGATCAGTTGATGACAACGTTTGTGTCGATGCTAGAGATATAATGTCATTGGTGATGTTGGAGCAACAGCCATTCAGTTGATTATTGCAAAAGTCAAATATAGCCGTCGTCGCCTGGAGATGCGCACCAAAAGCATCGAAAGACATTAATGGAAACAGGCATTCTGACAGAAATGTCAAAGTGATTAGCAATGGAACAATAGAAGAAGCTATTTCGGGATAGCTTGCAAATGTTATGATAAAAGATATGGGCAGTCCAACTTTGGACAACAGCACCAACAGATCTGTAACGGCTCTTTTCTTCTTTAAGACACCTCCAATAAGAAGATTGAAGATGATTCAATGAAAGAGAACATCTTGAAGGCCATACGTTAGATGCGCTATATATAAAATCTAGAAATCTGTCGGAAGCTGTGCTCAAAGCTAATATTGTTTCATTCTCTTAAGATCTTCATTGAAACCTTCTTTGCTAGCTTATAATTGTGTGAAAGATCAAGTGTACAATAGCGATAGCAACACCTAATTCCTAATAACGTGATCTATCATTTAAAAGAATTGGTATTTGCTAGTTGTAACTTATCCATTAAATTACTAGTGCAATCCAACTCAACTTATTGATCATGATAATGTGATCTATCATCCCTACTTTTTTAAGTGATAGCCATTTTTCTTGAACAATTCCGATGAAGGAATTGGCTGACTTTGAAGTCTATTTTTTTTTCTCATAACATGGTGTCTCTCTCTCTCTCATCATAATTAAATATGCTCAATCGCCGTCATCAGCTTCTTCAATTGAACTAACTCCATTGTAGAACCACAAGCTCAACCGAATCAGCTCAATAGTAGACCCACAAGCCGCCGCCAGACCACCAGCGTTGAACCATCTCAGATCAAGATGTGGTACCTACTTGGTGCCACACAACCCACGTCAATACTATATGTGCAAATAAAATTGCGACATATTTTCAAATTGGCCAACTCAGCGTCTCGACAGCCATTTTAGCACTCTGACGATCAAGTTTAACTTAAGGATTGACAGTCGAGACCTTTTTAAAATGCATCGAGATATTTTGGAGGGGACAAAAAAAAGTAGAAGGACGATTTTGATATTTGAGGGGGGTGTCATTATACCGTAGATTCATCCTTAACTACGAGGATAAGAATTTTAACAAGTGGGATAAAGGTTTAGGCTTGGGCTCTGGTAAATGAAATTGTTTTTGGGCCAAGATATAGTTGGACCTATTCGACCTAGATAAGAAAGTTTAGAATGTACTAGATTTGCTTTGTGCAAACAACTGTTTTTCTTTACAGAGATGATAATTTCAGTAATGCCAGATCTTTCCAGAAAAACAACTCAATTTCAACTTCCTACAATAAGTTCACCAAAATTCACCAATTGATTACCTTAAAAAGGGGCACATAATTAATTATTGTCTGATAAAGAACCCCCCCTTCCTAACTTGGTTCAATATTCAACATCATCGCATGTTCTAGGGTTCAATTGAAAATTGAGGTGCACATACCAATGTTCCAACTAAGCACTAGTGATGCAAAATGTCTTTAGCAGCACTAGAAATTACTTTTAAATTTTCTAGGCAATGGACTAGATCTGAGGCTAGCCCTTTGGCTCTCCCACTTATAATACTTCCATAAACAGCTACATGCACATTTTTCTCAGCACAATCGATTAATTTAAACATCAATACTTTATTGGAAAGGACGCGTAGGGCTAAGACAACTAGATTATTAAGGTTTTAGCACAACATAAAATGTGGAGTAAAGTTCCTGATCATGTGCCTAATTATGAGTGATCGGGGGTCTTGGACCATTTAGACATCAAACCATCACTTTCCAGGCGGGATGTTGTGCACGCACTGTCGTAGGCATCATGGAAAAGCGAAGAAAAGGTGACGCACAAAGAGAAGCACGGACCCAAAAAATTTAACGGCTTTTTCTTTCCCCTTTGTACCGCATTGAAATGTAATTTATTTGCACAATTCAAAAAGGAATTAAGGGGGGGACAAGGTCAATTTTGGAGACAAGAAAGCCAATTTTAGTGCTTAGTGGTGGGGACTTACGAGGAGGTCTAAAGCACAAGTTTGACTTGTGAAATTCTTCCTTTTCCATGAGAAGGTCAAAAGGCTAGGGGCTTTTGGTTGAGTTTGATTGATTCAATAGAACACTCCTTGTTATGGTACCTCCTCTTCAAGTGTTTGTTCCCCCCCCCCCCAAAGAACATAAATTTGAATACACGAATATTAATCTATTTATCAATGCCATCAGATCCAAAGTGATTTTTTGAGATGACGAATTCATAATTTTTACTCTCTGAAGTGGAGGAAACTTATACTTGCACATATGGGGGCCCCAATATGGTCTTCCCAACTCAATCCAAATCACTCCATTCTCATCTGTTTGGAGAAATTGGGATGAGAACTGCAGAGGAGTGAAAACTCAAACCATATACTTCCTCACTCGCGACAATACGCATTATCATCGATCCCGTCGCTACTATGTCACCACCACTCTACAAGCCAGTAAGTGTGGAGGTGATGTCCAAAACTTTTCTAAGATCAGTCGGAATTCAAAACACACGACCATATGCATGTAAAGAGAACCAACCGGCCCAAAAGAAACCTACATGTCCTTTCTTTATCCATATATTTCACAAAATTTTTGGTCTTATTCACGTCCCAGCAGGTATTCAAATGTGGTATGAAATTTGGATTTTTTCCCTTCATCTGAAAGCAAGTCAAGCTATCTGTTATCTTGCGGTGTTTCTTAGGAATGGACCAAGGGTACGGCCTATTAGTACCTTCTCCCGGAAGGAGATGATTGATTAGACTTAGGATTGGGCGACAATCTATTGGATATCTGTCAAATCGGGTCCACTTATACTCGATGGCACAAAAATAGAAAAGCAAGAACACGGACATGAACATTGTCTACTATCAATAACAACATATCTCACGGACCTTCGATTGAAAGGCAAGAGCTTGACCTTTCCTAAGCTTTGCCTCTTTGCAATAAAACGTTTGTTTATTGCCCCCCCAAGGTAACCTTTCAAACTTAATGTCGCATTATCTGCTCCACAAGGTCATGGTGGGGGTCCGATTTCAACCCAATTTCAAACCCGTTTGTTTTTGGTATCTCGAGACCCGTGACGTGTCGAGCTTAGAGACGATGATTGAGCTTCGGGATCGACTGCGCAGGGGAGATCAGAGCCGTCAAGAGCTTCCTCCTGTGGGGGTGATCCACATGATCGCATGTGGTAGGGAGGAGCACCGAGCCAAAATGTTGTTTGGACTGATGCTGGCGGACACGGCCAAAATTGAACATCGCACTAAGTCAACCGAACAGTGTAGAAATCGATTATTTTACATCAGTGGAGGGACCCTTGTCACAAAAAAAGAAGGAAAAAACAAGAAAAGGAAAAAAAAACGAACAAGAAAAGACATAAATTAATTCGTGTGCATTGTGATATTTTGTTTTTTTTTTCGAAATTCGATATTATCCAATAATATAAAAAAATTAATTGACACGAGGAGCACTTTTTTACACACTTTGGACTCCACCAAGAAACAGCTTTTTTCTCCTTGAAAAATTTTTGCGGAACATGCTCGCCACTCATAATCTCTCGGTCAATAGTTTTCCACATTATGATTTTAGTACATTAAGCATTAAAAGTCCATGAGAAGGGTGCCGAGATAATGCTAATAATGCAAATTGGTCTTCAATTAGATCGAGTTGATGTTGTTCTTGCATTAATTTTCTACTTTTTTGACAAAACAAAAAAGAAATTAATGAAATCTATTAACATGGTAAACGGATATGGAAAACAATATAGGTGGGGTTTTTTTTTCCATTTTGAGGAAAGAGCCATCAAATTCAAATATATTAAAGAAAAGGGTCAATCAAGATGCTCATAATTAGATACAAGAAAATAGGTCCCCGCGGCATATTGTAATCGATTATTCTACAAATCGCTAGCAAAACTTATGTACGAATCAATCATTTTGACCATATTATAATACAACTTCTACATGTCCATTGACTTGATCAATATTAATTGAAATTATGAGGGCGAGTCTTGCTACATCTTTAATTCGAAAGTATCTTGTTCGCGATTGCCTTCATTAAGGTCCTATTGGATAACAAAATCAAAGAAAGTTTTACCATTTTCAATGCGTTAGCTTCCGGTTGTGGGCTAGCAAATTTTTAGGAGTTAATGAAACCTAATGAAGAGTTAATGAAAGCTCTAGAAAGGCAAACTAAATGCAAGTAAATCGAATCGGATACAACATAATGACGAAGATTGATTGCCAAATCTACAATTAAACACATCTGTCCACTTCCATAATAATGGAGATTTCAAGTTCCCTAGGTGTGTTTACTTCCACCCTCGGACTTACTGCTTGACCGTTTGACCTTTCAGGCTATAGTAGTCCATAGATTTTGAAACCCTAAAAATTATTCGAAAAGTCATAAACATATCGTACGGTGGCAATTTTATGATTAAATTGTCCGTCGTATGATATGTTTATGACTTTTTAGATAATTATCCTTTAAACTCAATATCATACAAGACAAAAGGGTAGAGATTAGAGGAGCAGAGCTTGGAGTTTTCGATATGAAAAATTATGTTAGGTTTTACCCTTCAAGGGTTTTTGATTTCACTGCACCTTTCGCACTACACCTTTCGAGATAAAAACAATGAATGTACCGAGACGACGGTTAGCAAGTCGATTCGAACAAATCTAATATGGCCATTGGGTAACCAGTTTTGCTAGAGTCTTTTGGCGAACCTCATTTCCCTGTTCGATGTCACATTCCAACAAAAACACAATGCACTCGGATACTTGAAGTGGTAAAGATATCGTCTCCACGTTTATGCTCCCTCCCATCAATACATGAATATCTCCCTTACGCATGATTGTTTTTACATCAACGCCATATGTACATATATTTCTTGCGAATTCTGTAGTGACTTTACCACTGTAATAACGAACGACCACCTTTTTATTATAGATGCCATCATTCATTACGGAAAAGTAACCAATCAAATTTAAGAAAAAAGGGCTAAAATTCTCTACTCCGGAAGCACTAATCCGTCGAGGTTTCGATCCGCCTTCGCTCTAACTGCCAGGTCGAGACCGAGGGTCCCGTGGCAATGACCACAGTATAACCGTCGAAAGAACTCGACCTCAAGGCGGTCGACGGAATCAAGGTGGAGGGGGGGGCGGGGAACAACTCCGAGCAAATTTAACGAAGGAGTACGCGTCCTCCGCTCGTTTCGATCGGAAATCAGAACGTCCCAAGGTGGCGAAGGGGAACAATTTTTGACGACGCCGGGCCTCGCTCGGTACTTTTTCTTCTTAGGGAAGAATACGAAACAAACATTTCTAATTTTAGCAGCTAGCTGCGGATTAAGAAAATTCAAAGAAAAGAAGGAAACCAAAAATGGGGGAAATCTAAGGATCGGATTGGACCCCCCCCCCCCCCGACGACATTGTATGACCATCACCATCTCGTCAGATCCGTGTCCTTGGTTCAGTGGGGGCCCCACTCCACTTCTCCTCCTCCGCCTCCTCCATCTCCTTTCTGACGGTGTTCCCCTCTTTCCTTCCTCCGCTCCCCAAAAAACGAATGAAAGGAAGGAAGGAAGGAAAAACCGGAAATTACATCAGCATCGTCATCAGCAGCAGCAGCAGCAGCGGCAGCGGCAGCGCAGAAAAAAATGTAATCTTTTTTTTTTATTTTTGGTTTTCTTTCCTTTCTGGAGAGGGAAAGCGACTTTTAGAGAGAGAGAGAAACAGCTTGCCACTTCTCCACCGGCGGCAGTGTCAAGAGACATTGAATGCGGCAGTGGTTCGTTTTACCCCCCGGCCCCACTCTCTCTTCTTTTTGCCCTTTTTTTCTTCGCTTCTCTTCTTGGGCTGTCTCTGTCTCTGTCTCTGTGTCTGTCTCTCTCTCTGTCTGTGTCGAAAGATTTGTGATTTCACCACCCCTTCGCGCTGAAGTTTGCGTTTTTGGCCGTATTTTGGGCCTCTCCCTCGCGTCCCCGTTCGTTCATTTCCTTTTTCGACCCGAAGATCTTCCCCCGCATCTACTGCTGCTCCACTGTCCTTGCTTCTCTCTCTCTCTCTCGCGCGCGCGCGAATCTGGAACTTGGGTTGTCCGAAAGATTCCATCTTTCCGAGGTACGAAGCTCGGATCGCTCCCCTCGCTTTCGCATTGACCCCGTCGCTCTCTGCCCCGATTGTATTTTTGACCGTCTCGATTCCGGGCCGTTTTTTTTTTCCTGGTGGGTCGTCTGTAATGTCGTTGATGCGAGCCGGTGTTTCTGTCCGTGTCTCTCCGCAGGTTTGAGTTGGGATTGACCGCGTGAAAGAGTGAAGTGAGATTCTGGGGTTGCTTGGATTTTACGTCAGAAAGGTGGGATTAACTCGGATTGGAGACCGTTTTCGCGTTGAATTTGAATCCGCCGCCCAATGCCATGATCGGCGATTTCGAGCTCAGTGAGTTTCCAGATCTGAATTTCGTTGCCGGTTCTGTTTTATTGTTTCTGATGAATTCTTCAGCCAAGTTCTCTCTTTCTTTGTTTTTGAATTTGGTTTCGCGTCCTGGATAAGCTCAGTTGAAGCTGTGCTGTGGTTTTTCCAATGAAAAGACTGTACTTGTAGAATGCCGTGCTCTCTTTGTGTTCTTTCAGGTCTGCGATCTCATGTTGTTGATTTTTGTGCATCTGTTGCCAGTAGCAGGGACAAAAACCTTGACGCGTACCCATCATGTCCTGTTCTCATGTCTGTGCCAGTGGGAGCACATAGAACACACTCATCTGGCTACTGTTTATCTTGTAGTATTCTGTTGATATCATGTTTGATTTTTGAAACTTTTTTGCTTGTTGAGATGCTGAAAGGCAGTTAGTTTCAGTTGTCACACTGGACAAGGCTCGTTAGATCGTCGACGGAACTTTTCTATTTTCGACAATAACGACACGCCGACGGAATTTACAGAACATTTGTTCTGCTTTCCCATATTAATTGTTTCTATATATTCGCTTCATTTATTTGTCCAGGAAAACTGACGGAAATCGCAAAGTGACCTTACCTAATTTTGGGTTGTGCCTATTTCAGGATGATTCTCGTAATTATTGTGGTCTAATGGGGCTTGACGCGTGTTGAGAATGGACACTGCAAAGATATGGATTTTCGAGAAGATAGTTCCAGGTTCGGGTCGCTACCAATCGCTACTTCGAGGACTATGTCTTCATCGTCTTCGACATTCTTCTCGGCAAACCAGTCGCCCTTTTTCTCTCCTAGTTCTTCGACATGTCAGAGATCCAGCTCTATAGGATCGGATGTTCTGGGTGGCAGATTAAAACACCAAACTTCTAGCACAGGAATTTCGGACCCCGAAGCTCTTGATGCAAATGTCCGATTTATTCTGTCCAACTCATCACAAACGCCCACTGCTGGTATTTCTGGCGACTCCCATAAGTTTGACCATGTATCTAGTTCGACCGGTTTGTCATACAGCGCTGTATCCGTCTTCAGCAATGCCAATGACATAGTCTACTCTGGGCAGCGAGAGAAGCAGAGCAGGCATGGGAGAAGCCATGGAACTCCATTAACTCCAAGTTCAGTCTCTCTCTCCACTAACAGATTGCGGAGCTGTGATGTCTTCATAGGTCTGCATGGTCGCAAGCCGTCATTGCTCAGATTTGCCAATTGGCTCTTTGCCGAGTTAGAGTGTCAAGGAATTAGCTGCTTTATATCTGATAGATCTCGATGTAGGAACTCTCGCAAGCATGGCATTGTTGAGCGGGCCATGGACGTGTCGACTTTTGGTGTCGTGATCTTAACCAGGAAATCCTTTAGGAACCCTTATACCATAGAGGAGCTGCGATTTTTCTCGACCAAGAAGAATCTGGTCCCAGTATTTTTTGATTTGAGTCCAGGTGATTGCCTTGTCAGGGATATCGTCGAGAAGAGGGGAGAATTGTGGGAGAAGCATGGAGGAGAGCTATGGGTTCTCTATGGAGGTGTGGAGAAGGAGTGGAAAGAAGCTGTCGGTGGCCTTGCCAGGGTTCATGAGTGGAAGCTGGAATGTCAGGATGGTAGCTGGAGAGATTGCATCATAAGGGCCGTTACTTTACTGGCTATGAAGTTAGGAAGGAGAAGCGTCGCGGAGCGATTGGCTAAGTGGAAAGAGAAGGCGGACAAAGAGGAGTTCCCATTTCCTCGAAATGAGAATTTCATTGGTAGGAACAAGGAATTGTCTGAGCTTGAATTCATTCTTTTCGGAGACATAAGTGGCGATTCCGAAAGGGATTATTTTGACCTCAAGGCTAGACCTAGGCGAAAAAATCTGACGATTGGTTGGAAGAAGAGCAACCTTCTGGAGGAAAGAAGGAAGGAGCATCAGCTAGATGCAGCCAGCTGGAAGGGAAAAGAACCAGTCGTGTGGAAGGAGTCGGAAAAGGAAATCGAGATGTCCGGCTCAAACTTTCGCCCAAAACAGTACCAACCAAGGCAAAAACCAGGTGGAAGGTATGTGAAAAGAAAAAGATCTACGAAGATTTTGTACGGGAAGGGGATTGCTTGTGTTTCAGGTGACTCGGGCATCGGCAAAACGGAGCTCCTTCTGGAATTTGCTTATAGATACCATCAGAGGTACAAGATGGTCATGTGGATTGGAGGGGAGAGCAGGTATATCAGGCAGAATTATTTGAACCTGTGGCCGTATCTAGAAGTTGATGTTGGGATTGAAAATACTCTGGAGAAAAGCAGGATCAAAAGCTTTGAAGAGCATGAAGATTCTGCCGTTTCTACGATTCGGAGAGAACTCATGAGGAATATACCATTTCTGATTGTGATTGATAACTTAGAAAATGAAAAGGATTGGTGGGATCATAAGCTTGTAATGGATCTACTTCCTCGATTTGGAGGAGAAACTCACATAATTATCTCGACGCGCCTTCCTCGGGTCATGAATTTGGAACCTCTGAAACTCTCTTTCTTATCAGGTGTCGAGGCGCTGCAATTAATGCAGGGAGGTGTCAAAGATCATTCACTCACTGAAATTGATGCCCTCAGAGTGATCGAGGAGAAAGTGGGACGATTGACCTTGGGTCTTGCTATAGTGGGATCTATTTTGTCGGAGCTCCCTATAAACCCTAGTAGGCTCTTGGACACCATCAACAGAATGCCCTTGAGAGACTTGTCATGGAGTGGAAAGGAATGGACTTTGTTGAGGCGGAACACTTTCATCTTGCGACTCCTTGAAGTATGCTTCTCGATATTTGACCATGCGGACGGACCACGGAGCCTCGCTACCAAAATGGTTCAGGCAAGTGGTTGGTTTGCCCCAGCTCCAATCCCAATTTCCTTATTAGCCCTAGCAGCTTATAAGATACCTGAAAAGCATCAGGGTACTCGGCGGTTCAAAAAAATATTGTGCTCCTTGACTTGTTGCTGCTCTTCATCGTACATAAAGAGATCAGAGGCAGAAGCCGCATCGATGCTGTTGAGGTTTAACATTGCGAGAACTAGCATCCGACAAGACTGCGTCCATTTTAATGAGCTTATCAAGCTTTATGCACGTAAGAGAGGAGCTGTAGGAATTCCGCAGCCCGTGGTTCAGGCTATAATCAGTCGAGGTTTTGTATATGATTACTCGGAACATTTATGGGCGGCGTGTTTCTTGCTCTTGGGATTTGGTACTGATCCTGTAGTTGTGGAACTCAAGGTGCCTGAGTTGTTATATTTTGTCAAAGAAGTGGCTCTTCCTCTTGCGGTGCGGACATTCATCACATTTTCACGCTGTAGTGCCGCCATAGAACTGCTGCGCCTCTGCACCGATGCTCTCGAAGCAGCGGACCAAACATTTGTTACTCCAGTCGATAAGTGGTTGGACAAATCACTTTGCTGGAGACCTGTCCAGACTAATGCTCAGCTCAACCCTTGCCTTTGGCAGGAGCTTGCTTTATTAAGAGCGACGGTGCTGGAAACCAGAGCCAAGCTAATGCTGAGAGGGGGACATTTCGACATAGCTGACGACCTGATAAGGAAGGCTATTTTTGTCAGGACTTCCATCTATGGTGAAGATCATCCAACAACTGTATCAGCTCGCGAAACTCTGAGCAAAATCACCAGGTTTCTTGCTACTATGCAAATCAATTCTTCTCCATAGATTTTTACTTTTCAGGCAAGCAAAGAAAAGTCAGATTAAATTCATAGAAGAGTATTTAATAAACCCGCTTTGAAATTCCCCTGATAAGTTTGTATACCGTTATCTTGTTATTCATAAGATGACTGACAAGTTCTCTGATTCGACCAGCCTTATCGTCTTAAAGATTCACTGGCCTCAGTTTGAGAGGAGGTTGTATAGCTTTTGACATAGAAAATTGTTGTTAAAGTCTTATACTAAGCTTCAAACCTTTTTTCTTGGTATCTGCTCTGACAAATTGGTCTGTGCAAAGCAAAATGTTTTATTTTATTTCCTAGTAGAACCAGATTGAAGCACTTACATCAGCGTCAAAATTTTTTTAATCGGCTATCGACTTGCCTAAATAGCTGCTATGTATGCATATATTTCTTACTTAATGGCTAAAGCTTGTTGGAGTCTCAATGGAGATTGCAAAGTAATTATGTGCATTCTGCGTTTTGCCTTCGTTGAATCGGTGGTAAGCTTTTATAAATCAGTGATAGCTGATTATATGCAGATGTGAAGCTTCAGTTTCTGACAGAGAGGTGTCCAAGCCAACAATAGAAATTTGGGGGAATTCTAGTGTGTTTCTTGGTGCATGCACTACGGGGTTAACTTTTTTCTTGGCGTGTTTCATTTTTGCAATTTCTTTTTATTTGCAGAAATTTCTTAGTGTTCAAGAAGGTAGATAACCCTTCAATAGTTTTTGGAACCTACATTGAACGAGAACTCAAGCATTGCTAAGTTGTCGTCTTGAAGCTGTAGCTCCAACCACATCCCCAACCCTGAACCATATGATTAGTCTTCTCTCCTCTTTGATCCTGCATAAGATCGATTTGATCCGTTGCAGAACGTGTTCATGATTATTCTGTTAAAACTTGCCGGTAGAAGAACTATTTATCATCATCTTGTTCGAGAAGTTCTAGAATTACAGATGAGCATTTGGTCCGAAATTTTGGCATAACTACCTGTTATGTCAAGGAGAGATTCTTCAAATCTTTGGCAAAAAAACCACCTTCAAAGATTACAGCGCAACAATGAGAGTTACCGACATCAATTTGCAAACCCATTTCAAAAGTTACCATCATGCATCGAGATTCACTAATGACGAACTAATTTTGTCAGAATTCTGCGATTTGGAACGGTGAACTGATGACCTTTATATACTGCCCATTGCATAATGTAATGCGTGAGAGGGGTCAAAAGAGAGCGGGAAAGAACCCAAGGAAATTACATGAAGGAAGCTTTAGGAGAAGATTACCGTATCTTGGTGTTGTTGTTCATAGCTCATGAGACATTCTCAGAGTTTCAGCTTCAGCATCCACTGACAATGACCGAACCAAAAAGAAGCGTAGCTTCGGCCCGCCTTCCTATGTCATGCCGCCGGGGCAGAATGAATAGGGTGTGATCTCACATCTCCAGTTCAAAATATTCCAGCAACGATGTCCTCAATTCCAATCTGAATTCGAGCAACACTGAGAGAAAGAGAGGCAAAGAAGGAAAGAAAAGGCAAAAAAGAATGCCCTCACGCAGGATCGAACTACGGACCTTCAGTTTACAAGACTGACGCTCTACCACTGAGCTATAAGGGCACGTTTTTGCTCACTTTAACTAGGACAATAATTTTTAATCTTAGTTTGTAACTTTTTTTTTTATCTTCAGCGAATAAAAACAGCAGACATATAATTAAATTCCACGCGAATAGTAAAGAGTTTCTTTTGTTTTAGTTTTCCAAAACCCATAAAACAAAATGAAATTCGCAAGAAAACCTAGTTATATAGCTTACGAAATTTTAACCGAAAAAATTATCGATCCTCTCTCAATTTCGATGGATCAAAAACTCGGTAAATGGCTGCCGTTAGATCTCCAATTTCCAAGGGTCTTAAAGCTCGAAATGCTCGCTTAATTGTTGATGGTGGCGGTGTCAACTCCATGATACAGAAATTGGCCTCCCTGTAAGCTTCTTAACATGTCTTTGTAAAAATGCTTTTGCTCTTATGAATTAACAGGACAAGTGCTCGTATGGCTTTAGTGCAATTTGTTTTACAAGGTCTTGTAAGTGGTCGCACTAGAACTAACAAAACCGAATTATATAAGAGAGTCAAAGGAATTTCCTTATGGCAACCGATTTTGTCAACAGAGAGTTAAGTAGGAGAATCATCATAAACAAAGTATTTGGACAACATCAACAATTTGTGAGTGACCAACATGCATGCGGTCTTGCTAATAAAAAGATTGTGGGGGGTGGGGCCAGAGAATACTAGGTCCGGGGTTCGATTTTCATGAGTATCGCACACACATATACATAGTAAAGAGGAGTGAGATAAAAAAAAAAAAAACAAAATATTTTGTGTCTGTGTGTGTGTGAGAGAGAAGTTTCTTCTACAGCTGAACTTTAATTGCTGAACTGGATTGTGCTCCAAAAGCCTCTTTTGACAGCCGACAATAGGAACAAGAATGTCACAAGAATGTCACAAGAAATTGGGAATCTTAATCTTTACCCATGTTCGGCCCACTTACAAAGCCCAACAAGCTCCAATTAAATGGTTTTTAGTACCACTCAGCCCCATTTATTGTATATGTGAATATATTCCCTACCAAGCTCCCAAAACTTTTTGTTGTATGGCCACACAAATGATAATGCAAATATAAGGGTTAATGCCACCAACAATTTCAAACCAATACACCTATGCCACGTTTATCCAAAATCAATTTTCATGTCACAAAAAAATCACAAATTGGAATACCCGTGATAAATCTACAGAATTCTTAGAGCAAAATTGTGGTAAAATTAGGGATTTCAGCATACGTCTCAATCTCAGTTCGTTTTCTTCAAATTTGAGTCCCCCATAACGACTTCATTTAGAAAATCCATCTATGTCAAATTTTGACCTCCGATCCACGTCACAGACCGATCATCCGAGTTGTTTTTCGCGTGTAAATTTAATGGGGATATTGGATGGCAGATTTGTCACGGATGTGTTAAGTTGAGATTTTGTATTTATAATACGGCAAACTAATTTGAAGTAAATGTGATACTGGTGTATCAACTTGAAAGTTTTTATGACATTAACCCCAAATAAATTTAGATAATATCTTTTGTTGATAAGTGACAAACCAAGAGATAGGAATCCAATGACAAATAAACTGTAAAAATATCTCTAGACTTCAAATTAGATTTTTACTTCTATGTTAATCTTGAAACTATATAGTATGGTAATAACTCATCATATTCATGAAAACGACTCGATCGACACAGTCCACTCCACGCGAAGCTTGCTCCTTCAATGTCCTGTTTTGACTGGGGAAACTTTTGGATGGACCCGACCCCTTTGGCCCAGGAATAAAAGAGGGAAGAAAATTGGCATGGCGGTGGGGGCAATTTCAATTCCACATTACATCAATGTAGTAGTCAATTTGAGAAAAAATCGTCAGCATCACCATCTGCTGCATAATGTCTCGTGTGACAGCCTGGCCTGTCCCCTTTCCTTGCGACATTAGTCTTTTTAGAATAATGAAAAAAGATTAGGGTGATAACAACACTCGTCAATCACGCCAATTATGATAACATCATCCAGTCCATCATGAATATCATGCGCAGGAAACCTTAAACCGGGGGAGCATTGCCTTTCTCCAATTTGCTTATACCATCGGCCAAGGCATGTCATGAACGAAACACTGTCCTTAGCAATTTGTCATTTCGCGCACAATCTCGCAAATACATTGGTTCATGCAGATTGTGCTGAATGTGTCGGCATTTATGTTTCGAATTCTAGGTTGTCCCTTGTTTCGGTGGCTTCTGTACAGATCTGATTAGACAAATTTCTTGCATCTGGCACGATCAAAGTGCCGCGTATCTAAGGATAAAAAGACCATTCGATTGATTAGAGGAGGGATGGAGACGACTAAGTTGGCATTGACAGCTGAAAAGCGTCATGGTGCACGAGTCTTCTTCAGTCACGACTAAATGGGGTTAGGATCTGTGAGAGATAACGAACATGGCTGCTCATATCAACCGTTTCCACACATCATTCTATCAGTCATCTAAAGGTGTTAGGGTTTGAGGAGTGTACACTCTAATCACAAGCATTCCGACAATCCAGGAGTTCTCAGTAATCGCGGGCGTCGCCCGCTTTCTGTCTCTTGGCCAGACGGATGAAGTCCATGATCACTTCTGTCTCATTCACTTGCTGCAACATCGTGTACAACATATGCAATGGAGTAAGTTTTCATGTTTTCACAGAGAGAAGAAAAAAAAACACGCAAGCGCATTCATAGAAAGAGAGACCTGTGATGCGAAATGCCAACCCACGGCTTTAAGCATATGTTCCCTTCCAGGATTGGAACCGGTGTTCACCTATGTACAGAACATTAAGAGCAAAGCTGAGCAGACAACCCTTTTGGATGTAAAAGGTATGTATCGAGAATTTGTCAGATAGACTTACGAGTTTGTAATGTTTGCAATATCTCAACAGCGAATTCGTCCCAAGTTTCGACAGGTTTACCCTCTGAAGAGCAAATCACAGAGAAGTCATTAACTGTGAGCAAGTATGTTAAACCTACCATTACTCTTGTAATCGGCAGCTTAAGTGGTTAAGTGAAGCAATAATGGTTCTATAGATGAAAGGACCTAAACTTCAAATTTACTTTTTTGCAGCTATCCGTGGCTGAGGCATGGAATGAACGGGTATCATCACATGGTCAGAAAAAGTTTGTTAGGTGCACAAAAGATTTGCTTTATGTTACTTGCGCTATGATGAACATACTTAGTTACTTTCTTAAGGACTGTGAGATTAGTTGAACAAAACAAAGTGATTGAAAATACCACACAAAAGCATCATAACTTTCTTACCAGCTGAGGAGTCTGAATAATGGACTGCACATCTCTATAGCATCCTTGGTTTACTGATTTTGCTGGTGCAGATGTGATCCATGGCCTCGAATGCCTACCTCTTGGCTTGCCAAATTTGTGGAAGTCAAAGCAACTGGCTGTTCGGACGAAAACATTACCTTAGAAAGTTTTCCTAGAAGATGTGAGATTGACAATACAACTAGAGAAACAAGGTCAGACGACATAACAAAAGAACCAAAACACTACATACAGAAATCACGATCCTTTTCAACAGTTTCAGAGCCGCTACTAGAGTCAAAATCATGATCATCGTCCTCTTCATTGCCCGTTGGATGTTCAAGCACACTTAACGCATTCCTTTGTAGCTTAACTTCAACCCCGTTTTTCAGAACCTGCAGCAACAAGTATCTGTGTCTTAGTAATTCGTCATGAAAGTTGTATCCTAATGTTCAATTCCCGATCGATATCAGGAGTGAAAATGAGTAATCTAACACGACCGTTTTAACTAATTAAGATTTAAAAAACATGTTGAGTTTTGGCAAAGACAGGAGTTGTCAGTAGCGTTGTGCATGGATATTGAGTGTCTTCATACAGAAGGTCAATGACAACTTAACAAAATTAATTTGCTTTCCAGAAGTTTCCTCTGATGGAATTTTTATGATCAAATCATGTTTCATAGAAAACAAAAGCCTGGGACATAGAATGACAGACAAGTGGTAGTATTATATTAAAATAAACAATCATTGTGCTTGATAACAATTCGCTCAGTTCATCATCTGAAAGGGCATAGTTAATATCAATTACCCACTTCACTTGATATTTGCTAAAGGACCATATAGCCTACAATAAACAAAATATGCAATCAAACTTTGCAAGATTCGCTAATTAAAAATTACACCACCATCATACTTTAAACAGAATACCAACCACCGACTGTGTCTAGACCTGTCAAATGGGTGGGTCGGGTATGGGTCGGGTCATAAATGATCTGACCCAAATTGACCCATTAACCCGTTTATAACCCATTTATGCGCAATGCAATTTTCTTGACCCATACCCGACCTGACCCATACCCAATCAGACCCATATTGCTAAAACACTTCCATATTTGGTTAAATATAGGAAAATTCGTACCCAAGCTGAAATGAGAGTGTGGAGTGAGTGAGTGCAAGATTGAGTGAGGGCAAGAGAGATGTGTTGAGTTTAAATCAGATGTAAACTCATTTATGACCCATTTACAACTCATTTACGACCCATTTAACACCAATATAAAACTTCTACCCATTTATAACCCACTTACTAAACATAACTAATCCATTTACGACCCATCTACTAATATATGGGTTAAGAAATCGGTTGATGACCCATTTTGACAGGTCTAACCGTGTCGTCGGACATTCAGATTCTGAACTAACTTTAAATTAACTAGAGTTCTAGCACTTTTTTCCAGCATTGTCATAGAAAGGACAAATTAAATGAATATTTGATTAGCTCACTCCATCCAAAGCAGAAACAAGGCAGACAAACATGTCCCAGACAATTCCACTCAACAACCAATTGTTTCTGTTCATCAATAGGACGTGACAACTAGACACTCTAATCCTTAAAATTCAAAATGTCCGGATGATCACTTTCTTAATGCACAAGACATTGGTTATGCAGTTCAACAGCAAGCAGATACAGAATATTTGTCCTAACCAAGTAAATTACCCAAGACGGATGGATACAGAATCACTAATTTTGCTAGAGCAAAACTACGGATGCATAAGAGAGGAGATATACCAGCCAGTGCCAGCCACCGAGGCCGACCGCCTTCTTGACAACGCCTTGAAGCCCCACTAATACAGACTTGGTCCTGTTATTTCCAGTCACAATGACTTTGGTGTGCCTCGGTAGGACAGAGAGCTCCTCGTCGCCGCTTTCCTCGCGAAATGGCGACAAAACCCGAGAAGAACAAAACTGAGGCTCCTCTAACATTTCTCTCAAATATGGGGGCAAAACAAAGATGCTTAATTCACAAGGAACCCAACTGAACCAAGTTTGATAGTCCAAAATCCCACCTCTCGGAGTTATACCCAGAACCTCATTTATGGAAAAGGAAAATGCATTTTCTTGCCAACTAAAAAACCCATCAATTTGCAGCGAGAGTAATGATTCGTCTCAAGAGAGCTTCCTCAAAAATTCGCAATCTTGGGTCTCCTTAAAGTTGGAATTTTGCAATCTGAAAGGCGAAATAGCAAAGCTCAACGACAGAGCTGCAGTTAATGAAACTACAGGCTAACATCCTGCCCCAAGAAACTTCCTTTGCCTCGGCTGGACTTCCTGAAGAAGAAGAAGGAGAAGATCAGAATGTGTCATTAAAGAATGCAGGGAGACAACACAGAGTTTGTGAGCTTCTTCAATTTGATGGCATTAAATATGGAAAGACCCCACAGAGAGAGAGAGAGAGAGGGACAGAGCTGGCAGTAAATGGAGACAAATGAGTCGGGCACGAATTTTCCAAGTACGTGTCTGAATAAAGGACGATTCCAAATATGCAAAATTGGGGTCACAATGAATGCGTGAATGGATTTATTGGTGATTCAGCCATTTTCGCTCTGCTTTCAAGTCAGAATGACATCAATTTACAGTACATTGGGTACACGTACACTTTCCATGGTTTCAAAAGAAAGAGACTAAAGAAAAAGGTGAGCACTCTGCTAAATTTACGCTAAGTTCCTTCAAACTGATAATTAGACTAATCTTCTGCGAAAAATAGGAAATGGCGACTTTTCTACATAGAAAAGACAAACACCCATTGGAATAAAGAAATTGGAGATCATTCTTTCTTTCTTTTTTTTTTTTTTTGGGGGGGGTGGGGCTCAGATTATGGAACTTTCAAACACATGAAGTGGCAATTCTCAATTTTTCTACTCCTCCTTCGGCGACAGATCATCGAGTTCCAAGAGGAACAGAGCATCAGGCGAGAAACCCCCCCATTTCTTCAAATTAGAAAAAGCTGATGTAAAAGGAGTGAAATCCAGAACCCAAAAAAATCAGCAGGAACAAATCGGTAACGATCGACGGTCAAAGAGAAATCTTTTGCCTTCATCTTCCAAGAAAAGAAGGGCAGAAGTCAAAGAATCAATCAAAGGCAATAATAAAATCTCTTTGGAGCTGGGAAGTAGCTCAGTGGCGAGGAATGTCGGAAAATCCACCATTTCAGAACAGTACCCTTTTTCGCTCCCACAAATTCCATGAAGAGCTCATTCCAAAGTGGAATGGGTGAACACGGGAGGCGAAGAATCGTTACTCACACGATCACTCACACGACACCACTCACCCACTCGCACGCGCACACACGCGCACGCGCTTACCTGTACGGACGGCGAAGAGCGGACCCAAATGCCGAAACCAATAGAACAGGGTGCGCTCGAGACAGAGAGAGAATGGAGGTGCCTTTATCCCTTTGAGCTCGGTTTCACGATCTGGGGAAAGAGGATCAAACGCGAATGACGAGGAGAGGGAGGTGCAGGAGACAAAGAGGAGGAAGGAGGAGACGACGGTGGTGGTAGTGGTGGTGGTGGGGGGGGGGATACTTGCATGGGGGAGAGAGAGTTTGAAATCCGGGCACAGCTTTTGAGGAGCCAACTGCTTGCTGATCAGTGTACTCTGCTCTGTACCCTGCAATAATTCCAAATATGAAGAGAGAGAGAGAAAGAGAGAGAGAGAGACAGCAAGTTGGGAAGGGTGGAAAGGATGGGGAAAAGAACAGATATTTGGAACTGTGCATATTTGAACAGTATCCGTTACATGGCTAAGCATGTGAGTGCTAAGATGAAACATGGCCCTCGTTTAAATTTGAGATTACTCGAATTCCATTTTCTCACAGCTGAAATGGGTTCCCTCTCTCTCTCTCTCTCTTTCTTCCTCTGGAAATTTTGGTTCGTCCCATATAATTATCGTGGATTTTCAATTGTATAACCCGAGCATTCATGCCGGTTAATCTTCTGAACGCATCGACATTCGATGGTGCGCGGTGAATATCAAGCGGGCACTTCAGGAATTTTTTTTTTTTTGCCCCTTTGAAATGGCTAAGATAATCGGCCACATTGCTTTCTTTTTGTTTTTGCATCGATTATGTATTTAGCCGAAACAACAAAATTGTTTTTTTGACAACGACAAGGTTCTTGAGAAGAAAAAGGGAGGGGGAGTGGGGCCCAAGGACAGTTAGTGCTTGCCAACTGCCGATGGGAACGGGGCTGCCACGTGTCGTGCAGCAGTACGCTGGCGCTTTTTTTTTTTGTAACAGTCACCGGCTTACCGGGTATTGCCTGTAACGGTCGGTATTAGTCAAACTTCTTACAGAAACGAGCCGTTCCTTTGTTTCCTGGTTTTTTTTTTTTTTTTTTGTGTTCGGTCTTGGTCGGGTCGGACGAGAACGTATTTCATGTGACGGGGCACGTCGCGCGACATCGGTACACGGGAGTAACCGATCAGTCAAAGGTGAAATGCTGAGTGGGAATTTGTAGCATACGAACGATGGTGGTTAAAATCGGTCGTGGTAGCGTCGTGGTCGTCGCGTGCCATCGTGGAAAATACCTTTTTTTCCGTGCTGAACCGGGGAAAAAATGATGCGTGGTGGATCGAAGTTTGGTAGAGAGATCTTTAGATGTCCACCGTAAAAGAACACAGGCAACCACGCGACTTGGTCTAACACATTGAAGCTGTTATTAATTTGAGAAAGGTAAAAGAAAAATATTTGTGATGCTTAAATACATAATAATTGATCTGATTGGATATAAAATCACGCGTGAAAAGTGCCTGAAAAAACTTTTATTTTGGTTGGAAATTGAGGTTCGAGAAGGATCCATGACAAGTATTGTATGATATATGTCAATTTTCACATAAAAATAAGAACCGACTTTTTTTGCCCCCTCATAAAACCTAGGTATAAATTTTCCTCAATTGCCTATTGCGAAATTTATTTTTCTTCTGAAAAACATTTTACAACGGATAGTTAGTGGAATTGATTACGGCGATTATTGTGTTTCGCGAAAAGTGATCCAAAAAACATATTCCTAAAAACGATCATTTGAATCTTGAAATAATTAGTTACCGAAATATGTTTTCATTATCAACAACAATTCGTGTCTGAATATTTTCGTGGACTTCTGGAACATCAATTTCCGCGAAACCAAGTGGAGCGGCTCACCATTTTCCCCTTAGGAGCAATTCAATCGAGCATCATTTCGCCCCTCTCTTTGTGTGCACAAGCGTGCGTGCTTTTCTCTACTAGTCATAATATAAACCGAATCTTTGATTGTATGGATATGCCAGGACATCACAAAGTAGTTGCCAAATATTCAAATTCCAGCATGCTCCCTAATTTGGCTCGTAAATTGATACCCCATTGATATTAATGTACCTTCTTCTTCTTTTTTTATCTATTTTTGGGTGAAGCATAGCACTAACTAGACATTTTTATCTTGTCTTATACCGTGTGGTCCTTCGTTCATATTTTTATGCACCATCATCCTTAAAATTATCTGCATTTGTACAGCTGAAAGGACATCCGTTGGCTGCCATTGGAGGGGGTATTGTTTATAAAGAAATGGTACATCTTTTCTTTAGAGTTGAAGTGGCATATGTAGACTTTGGATTAATAAAACGAATGGCACTTGGAAAACTGAAGCAAAGTTTTTATGAGCAAAAAACCAGAGACGCGGTGTGGTTGGATCGCCCGGGCATGTGGCCGCCACCGTCGGCCCTTACCAAGGTATGGGAAGGGGCAGCGGCCTTCCCTAAACTCTAACAAAGGCGGAGGCGGGGAGAGAGCGAGAATGCGGCGAGGCGGCAATGTTGGCCTAGCCGCCTCGCGAGTCCCCGTGTAATTAATCGCCATCGTTAGCAAGGATCACGACCCTCGCCTTGCCCCCTGCTTGCAGCGGAGGTAGGGTCACCATCTCGTCTCCATCGATCTCTCTCTCTCTCCAGTGAGGATCGGTGATGGGTGTTCCTCATGGCTAAGTAGCCAAATCCTTCTCCCGTACTTATTTTAACCTGCTTCGATTTTTTTCTAATTTTTATTTATTGATTTCACTCTCTTTTTTATTTCCATATTATATTCCAGTAGCTATAGTATCTGCAACATACAAGTCCCACATCGATTAAGAGCAGCTTTGTCGAGTGATTCATAAGCGAACACTCGCTCCCAAACTATCCCCATTTTGTGTGGTTACTCAAAGAAAAATTGAGGACTTAGCCCATGTGGAGCAGATCCGATTGCTACAAACTAGTATCAAACTAGACCCCTTCTCTTAGGTGTATGGTTCATCTACAAACTAAACTCGTACTTGATCTAACAGTGAGGGAGCGTTGCTATGCCGCTTATGAACCCTGAAGTCCCACATTGAATGCACAAGGCTCTTGAATGATTTATTAGTAAGATCTCTTCCGATGGTCAACACCTTACGCGGTTACTCTATCAATGTACATGTAAGTAGGGGTGTGCAACCGGACCGGGTTTACCCGGAAACGGGATCGGCCCACCCGAAAATAGGTCCGGGAACCGGTTCCATTTTTTTGGAACCGGTTAGAACCGATCCAATTTCCAGTTCCGAGTAAAAATCGACCCGGACCGGTTTTAGAATCGGTTTTAAGATAATATAAAAAAAAAACAAAAAAAACCCTAGATCTAGATCACGATCACTGTCTCGGTTCTCTCTTCGCCACTCCTCTGTCTCGGTTCTCTCTTTGTCTCAGTTCTCTCTTCGCCGATCGCCGCAAGAACACAATTACGCAACCGAGGAGGCTCCTCGTTCACTTCACCCATCCAGCTCTCGCTAATCCGTGAGTCCTCCGTTCCCTCAGTCTCTCTTCTTCGTATTTGTTGCAAGGTCAGATGGTTTTGAGCTCGAGTTTCGAATCTGTTATAGTGTTGGGGAAGTGTTTGAGTTCTAATTTGAGGTTTTGCATTCGAGTTTTAGGGGTTTTTCGCCGCGGGCTTGGGATGGTGTAGAAGATTCTCTAAGTTTTGATGATCAATGAATGACTTGAAGGAATAGATGCCATCTGATCTTGTGAAATCCGGCTTGTCTGAGTTTTTTTTTTTTAAACTTTTATCTCTTGCTTCTTGGACTTTTGAGTTTGTTTAATGGAAGAATGTAAGCGTTGGTTGTGTACCTGACTTAAGTGGTTGGCCTCAACTCGAAACTCTATATGTTGTAAGCTCATTATACTCGAAACTGGTTATTATGATCTTGTCGTCATCCTTTGGACCATTCATGCAAGATCGCCCGCTTTAGAGTTTAGATAAGTGAAAGCTTCTCTCAAATTTTTGGAATTGTCGTAGTTGGTTTGTGGGATTAGCTTTGTGGTGTCAGTGGGCACGCGTCTCTGTGTGCTCATGTTGGCATTTGTGTTCCCTCTTTTCCTTCTTGATTTGCTGCGGTTGGTTTACTGATTGTGACATGGAATCCTAGTGCTTATTGTTGCTTCTTGCTCGAGTAGTCCGACTGAGCTCTACAGTTTCTTTTTTGTGGTAAAGATTAGGTCAAAGAACTGGGTGTGTTCACATAGTAATGACTTTCAGTGAGATAGTTAATTCTGGCAAGAAATATTTTGTCTCTATATTTTGTTCTTTGTATGCTCAAAAGCTCACAGATCGACCATGTGATGCTGACCCAAACCCGATTGATTGCTGAAATCAACCCCTTTGTTGTGTTGTGTTTGATTATATCAGGTTCTGATCTCTAATGCATGGATTGAATTTGTTGTGGCTAAGTCTGAAACTCTCTGGAATTCATATATGAAACTCTATGGAATTCATGTTTGTAGTTGAAAACGCATGAAAAGCTTCAAATATGTTGGTACAAGATTCTGATGTGTGGATCGGAGCCTTCGGATTTTTGGAAATAAAAGTGAGGAGCTCTCATCATGGCGCAAAATAAAGAGCTAAACATGTTGAACAGATTCCTAGAAATGTGATTCTTAAAGATTTATGCGATTGGACTATGTCTTGCCACATAGTGCTTTTGGATTGTAATTTTCATGGATTGTAATTTCAATTGCTCATTTTAGGGATTGTTACTTTTGGCAGATAGTGATTTTATTATTCATCTTTTATTTTGAATTGTTTTATTGCTACATATTTTATTTTGCTAGAAAAAAATGAAATCAGAAAAAGGAGCAAAAAAAAAAAACAGGTTCTTGGGTAGATCCTGAAATCGGACCGAAAAAACAGGATCGGTTTCAAAACGGGGTCCAAGGAAAACAGGATCGGTTTCAGGTTCCAAAAATTAGAAATCAGTTATAATAGGGTTGGTTTCAGGTTCCAGATTTGAACCCAATCCACCCTGGAACCGATCACCCATACATGTAAGCACTTTTTCAAGAGGTTACTCAACTTTGCATCGTTCTAAGAGGGCAAAAGGGGTAGGATTAAACTAGACCATATATTGAATATGGGGAATATCAATGAGAGATACCAGCAGAGGACATCAATTCTTTTTTCGTTTTTTGCGCACAACAATTCTTTTAATTGGAAGAATTTATGACATTTCAAATCCTACACCGGTTGAGAGAGGCATATTAAGTCATTTATAAGTAAACATTTGCTGAAATAGTAATTACTTTATGTGTTTACTTGAATTACTCCTTTTGAGAATTTGGCGGAATAAGAACACCACAAGCACCATAACTTTCATATAGCGTTCACTTGAGTGTGATAATTTTTTTTCCATCCACTTGATTGCTATGATTTCTAAAAATGAATCACTTGAGTGTTATATAACTTTTCAATCGATCACTTGAGTATCGTGACTTTTTAAAAATATTTTACCACAAATGCTAGGACACGTCAGAATTTTAGCACTTGGGTAAATGTTTTTAAAAAGTTGTGGGACTCAAGTGATCAATTAAAGAGTTATATAACATTCAAGTGACAGGAAAAAAAATTTATGGCACTAAAGTGATAAAAAAAAAAGTCTTGGCACTCAAATGAGCGACGTACGAAAATTACAGCACCTGTGGTGTCTTTTTCTCGAGTTTGACCCACATGGAACGAATCGAATTGTTACAAAATCACCGTGCCATCATTATTAGTGATATTCTTGACCGATGGTTTTAACTTTATGTGGACATAATTTGAGGATTAAATTGCATGAAAGAAATATAGAGGACTAAATCACAAAAATAATGAAAAGGAAAATAACTAAAACTGTACTCGCCCCTTTAATTTTAGGAAGATCCACAATTTTTCGGTGTTCCTAATTATGGACGAATTTCTAAGATCCATTTGTTTCGCGAAAAAGTAATCACGTGATGATAAATGTGGCCGATGCATAAGCTTGACTAATGGTTAGAGGGCCGAGGTGAAAATTTTTTTTACATTAACTCATATTAAGGAGGTGAGATTTGCAATTTTGTTTGGAAATCTCGTGAATTGGAGTTGTTTCGCCGGAAGTTCTTATGTGACGAAATATTTTTCCCAAAAAGTCGGTTTTTGACTTTAAATTGAAGGAGACTGGTTCTACATCAACTCCGAACGGGAAATATCACTGGTGATAAAAAAATCAATAACTTGAGTTCGAACGAGACTATACAAATACAAACTGTGCTAGAATTTAATCGACGACTAGGCATAGAAAATTCATACTCTATGACAAAACCAAAAATAAGTAAACTATGCCAGAATTTAATCGACGACAAAGTCTAATCATAAAAAGATTTAATCGATAATGCAACACTCGGGATAAAGATGCACACCAGAATTTAATTGACAACGCGGATATGAAAACTACAGCTAAGAAATACGCCGAAATTTAATTGATGATGCGAGTTTGGAAAATAAAAGTATAGTGTAGGAAAATAAAGATAGCCAAAAGATAGTAAATTTGTTTGACTTGTGCGGCGAGCTCTATAATAGATGATTGATGGTATTTATAATGATTGTGCCATAATTGCACCCGTGTGGTTTGCAGCGGTTATATCCATGTTCTACCACACCCAAGAATCTTGTGCCCACGTTCTCGCGACGCTATGATCTAGTTCCCGAGCGATTATTCCTTTTATAAACGCATGTCAGTTGCTCCACGATCTTTATCGATTATGAATATTTAATCGTATCTCGATGTTCTTTATGTACGTAGCTTTCTCCTAACACCTTGACCATCGTCAGCCACGTGTCATCGTCGGTCGACAACCAGTTGGTGACAATCTTCAATGTGCGCTAACATCAACACGGATTTAATCGTCGACAATGGGTCATTGCTTATCGATGTTCAATGTCCTAGTCATGTATTTATTCATGTTGACAACCTGATCACTTTTTGATGTAAACAGTAATACGGAATTTTAGAATAGCACATTAAATACCAAGCCTTTTTATCATAGAGTTGGTGACGACCCTTGTTGGTCCCCTCTCATGACATTCAAGGGGAGAGGGCACCGACCCTTGACGACTTTCCTCTCTTTTCCTTCCTTTACATTGATAAGCAAAAGTACGTAACGAAGAAATGTTTTCATGGTCGATAATAATTCATACTTCAATTTCAAAGGATAATTTGTGCCTTTTTAAAAAACCGACATCTTTCATAAAAATTCATCGTCACCTCCACCGGCGTCAATACCGCCAACCATCGCCTCCCATTCTCTAACGGTCAAACCGGAACCCTCAGTAGTTGTAACCCTTAAGCCCTCGTCGTCCACGTCTAACCGCGCGACGATCGGGTCGAAGCCCTCGGCGGCTGGACATCTAGATCCCCGCGGTCGAAGCCCCCGAGCCCTAGGACTCCGGACTTAGGGTTTCCGGACGGTGACCTCGGCCCAAGTCGCTACACACGCTCAACAACCGAAAAAACAAAAAAAATTTCGAGCCCGAAAAAAAGAGAGAGAGAGCAAACTTCAAACAAGACGAAACGGACGCTCACCCTGTTCCCCCAAAACACAAAAAGCCGTAGAGCATGGATGGCGAATCGGGAGCAAAACCGGGCGTGGGGATGGGAAGATACGAGAGAAAACACGGACACGTGTCGGTTAGGGGGGGGGGAGGAAAGGGGACGGACTGCCTGTGGACATAGCAGCAGTAGAATTGGGATGCTACCAAACTTGTATCATACCCGAGCTGAGATTTGAGGGAAAAAGCTGGGAGAAAAAATCGCCAAAAATTTCAAATTACGTCATTTGTGATATATTTATATCGAAATTTTTTTTTGCGACACCAAAAATTTCAAATTATGTTATTTATGATATATTTATCTCATTATATTTTAGTCCATGAGCATTTTCGTCTTTTTTATTTTTTCTTTTTTTTTTCCTTTCCGACGAGAGCGGCTCTCGCCAAAAAAGAAAAAAAAAACTAAAATGCTCGTGGACTAAAATATAATGGGGCAAATGTGTCATAAATAATATAATTTGAAATTTTTATATCACAAAAAAATATTCGAGATGAATGTGTTACAAATGACATAATTTAAGATTTTTGACGTTTTTTTTTTCTCAAAACTGAGAGGAAAAGTAGTGGTGGGATAAGAAATTTCATAAAATTTGAATTTGGATTTGGAGTCCGGCCCCCACCCTGCTGCAGCTGGAGCGCACTCCCCCCCCCCCCCTCTTGTTAGATCTTTTAGCCCCAACCCCACCATCGCTTTTCTGCTTTTCACCATTCGAAAAAAACACGGGCCCCCCCTCCCTCCCTCCCTCCCCTTCTCTTTTCTCTCTCTTATCTACTCCAAGGCTAGTATTATAGCTCTATTCTAATGTTCTTCACATAGTGTTTCTGTGTTTTGGTTTTTTGCTGACGAGGCAAAAAAATTGATTTAGTACCACGAAACATCCCGAATTATATTCACCGCGACGTGAATATCCGGAACTTTCGTTTTGTGTTGCCGAAAACACCGAACGCGAACAAGTGCCCTAGACTTCTTTTTTCGTGTCATAAAAAATCCCGAGCTTATACGAATGTGGCAAGTACATCCTAGATGTAACTGGAATAGATGATACATATGTCATACGTGTATAAGTTTGGATTTGGGTTTGGATTTTTTCGTGACACCAAAAAATTGTCGGGGATATTTGCGTCAAAGCGGGGTAGATTTAGGGGTTTTGCAGATACATAAAAAAAAAAAAAAAAAGGAGTTTGGGATGTTCACGTTGCGGTGGGCCTGGCTTGGAGTTTTTTGCGCTGTTTGCCCGAAGAAAAAATAAAAAAGTAAAAACCCAAAGATGGGGGTGATTTCCATGACTATTTGATATTCGAAGTAGTCTAATTAAAGTCTATATAGGAATAGGTTTCGGAAGTCGCACGCTCCAAAAAAAATGTTAAAAATGTGCAAAACGCCTCACGAGTCAAAAGTAAGATGATTCAAATCCACTTGGAACGAGCCAATACCATTTAGGGGGTGATTTCCACTTTTGACTCTCTGCGTTTTGTAGGGCTTGCGGCCCCCATGCTTTTGCCCCGTATAGCCACATTACCTATGTGATGTCTAGTTCTTCTCAAATATTTACAATCGAACTTTTGGTGAAGTATCTTTGCTTATGGATGCGCAAACATCGATCGCGAATTTGCTATACAGAGACGGCAATGTGATCGAGTGGACACTTGGAGCGGGGCTTGCGTTCCCCACCACCGCTTCATGATAATTGAGGCGGCCCCTACATTCACCTCACGAGTGGCAAGTTTATATGTCCCATCTCTACCTTTATTGTCTCGGTTTTTTTCTCGTGCTATATCTACATTATACTAAGTTTGTATCCTAAAAACTTATTTAAGTTTGTATTGAGCGGTTTAAAAGAAAGGAAAATATGACTGTCATTTAGTAGTATGATAAAACGACAGCAAACACCTATTTTACATGAATCATATAACATTGAACTCTAAATTTAATATTTAAAATAGTTATATGGTGCGGGATAGGTCAAAAGGCAAAGACGATTACATCAGCATAAATCTAGCATATGCCACGTATCATGGTCAGTAATGCCACATCAGCAATTTCCGACAAAATTAGCCAGCGGAATTACATTCGAATCTAGCTCGAGAGTTTAGGATTACATTGACAAAATTAAAAAGTTTAAAATCGAATCAATACCCGTACATCAATTTTCATAGTGGACTATCGAAAACCGACGATATACAATAGTTCATTTGGCCCATAAGTATGCCTAAAATATTATATTATGCCGATTGAGTTGTAACTGCTTGTTCATTGTCATCCCCAAACATCATCTAGAATGCCACGATTCATAACATCAGCATCCTACCGAAACGAACTTTCCAAACCGGATTGACTTTTAATTTTATTGCTTAGTCAAAATCTTGTGGTTCGGCACGGACCAGATAGTCTTCTTATCAATCGAGAAACAAAATTTCTGCGTACAAAAGTCAAGTACAAGGAACCAAAATCCAAATGAAGTGGCAACATAATTTCTGTTTCTGTGCGGCGTCAGTAGTTCACAGCCTTTCTAAATGCAGCATTTGATGGTTAACGTTTCGAAGCACAATCCAAGTGGAATCTCCAGTAAAATAATTTTAGCTAAACGATCTCAATGGTACAATTAAAATCAAGTGTCTGGCCAGACTATCGAAAAAATGAACCACACAAATTACCAAAATCTCGTAAGCCATTACGAATTTACAACACTGATCAAAAGAGGCAGAAACCAATTATGTAGAAAGAAAAACTTCTGGGGGGTGGTGAATCAACCCTTCAGGATTGTCTCCAGGGCTTCGAAGAAGAGAGGTGCCATCTCAGGACCTGGCGTTTTTATCGCACACTTGACCCCTGGTACTCCAACGACCAGAGTGAGCTCAATCAAGAACGGGACGCCCCGTGGGATCTTAGTGGAGAAGTAGAACACGTCCTGGTTCGCATGCTTGCGTTTCGCGATGAAGAATAAGTTCGAGGCAGCCATCCGTTCAAGAGTCGTTTCTACATTGCTCACCACAGCGCCAGGTAAATCCTTTGAGACCTCGTTAGAATCGGGAAGGGACCTCCATGTCTGCATGTCAATAACATAGCATTAATATAAGGATGAACAGATTGCAATCGAGACTAGAGATATGATGATTGCTATTAGCAAGTTTGCTTTTTTCAGAAAATAGTCACCAGAAACACAAGATTTTCAGCGTGTCTTAAATGTAAAGTTTCCACAGAAGTTTCAGTACTGATGTTCATCATGTCTCATCAATTTTCTTGCTATTTTCGTGAGGACACTAAATAAAGTAACATAGAAATATATGCACCATATAAAGAAGAGTACATACGCATTCAGGCGAGCAGGCATATAGATAACTGCAAATGTGCATATGCTCATACTAATCTATTAAAAAAAGGGATAAATGCATTGAAAGTCCAAAAACTTGTTACGAAAATGCAATTGAGTCCTAAAACTTTCAAAAAATGCATTTAAGTCGTAAGACTTGTCATAAAAGTGCAATTAAGTCCTAAAACTTTTAAAAAGTGCAATCAAGTCCTAAAACTTATCAAATTGGTCCATTCAAGTCCTTCTATTGATTGCACTTTTTGAAAGTTTTAGGACTTGATTGCTATCTTTGCAGAAGGCACCACCTATAGTTGTAGTAAATGGCCATATACCAAATTGCTCTGCTTTAGCATGCGATAACATGAAAACCCCAGAAAAGGAAAAAAAATCACGTACACCGGAATCATGTAAGTCCAATGCATACAAGCCATCAGATTTGGTCAGCCCCACGTAGGACCCACGCAATCTGACGGCTCATATACATTAGGTTCATGAGTTGGGCCCATGCAAGTATTGCTCACATGATAGAGTAACTGTTCATAACCAGTGTATTCAACTCATGAAATTGGTAAACAAAAACAGGTCTTCAACAGCTCGGTTAGCTTTTCTGCACAATATGAATTACTGAACCCGGCTTGAATTTCAACAGAAAAGTCAGGTCTGAAAGCAAATTTATAATTTCATTTCTTCCCTTCTTGGCAAAATTGATGGGTGAGAGGGACCACAAGAGCCAAACACAACCCTCACAACTGATTAAAAGAGGGTTCTCCCTTTGGGCCTTGAAGCTGAGGATTCAATAATCTCTTTGCACTTGAACAAAAAATGATATGGAAAAAGAATTTACCTCAAGGAAACTTGCACGCTCCATTTTCCCATCCTCAGTAAAGAATGCTAGCAATGAAATTTTATCATTAAAGTACCACACTGGCTGTTGGTTATTTTTCACAGCCACCTGCAAAAGTGAGTTTGGAGGACCAGTGGACAAGTTCTGAAATAAAACCATAGGCAGGAGAGTCCCTGCCGATGTTCCCGGTTGCAATTGTGGAACCTGCAAGGGGGTACATTGTTTTGTAATACAAGATGCTCATAAATTGATCCAACAATAACTAACTACTCAGTACCTGCAAGGGCCCAGCAGCTGCAAGACCAAATGAGTTCTTGTTGAACTGAATCATGAATCCATCCAGAGCAACTGGTGAGTTGTTCTCAAAAAACAAACTATAAAATATTTGACCATCTCGCCGTATCAGCTGGGCACTAATTTGCAGACCTTGACCAGTTGAAGCTGGCAACAATACTGGGAGAGGAGGCCTGAAATACACAATGGAAAGATCCATTCAGTTATCTTCGGAGAACATGCCAGTTCTCGGCATGAAGATGCCAAGTCACAAATAGAACAGAAGGCGAAAAAAACCAATATCTCTAAATTATTCCAATCACCAAGCTTCGGAGAAAATGATTGTCATTTACTGACATTTTAAGTACTTGAGAATTCAAAAGTCATAATAGCATTACACAGTTCCAAAGAACAGCAAGTATGAATAATAATGCACACATTTGCACGTTTCCGTGTTCCAATTTTTTGTGCCACCCTGTTGGTAAACATAAAGAGGTGCATTTTCAAGGGCTCACCCTGCAGGTTCAGAAGGCTGGTCAACCGGGACAATGGCACTGTTATCCAGGCCTATCAAGTCACCAAGTAAATCCGGTACTGGAGCTGGGGCTGGTGCAGGATCAGCTTGCCTTGTAGCAGCTGGAACACTGCTTGAACTGGCTTGTGGTGACATAACCCCATCACCTACATGCGCAGATGATTCAGCTGATTCACTTCCATCAGGATAGTCATCATCCTCCGTTTTCTGGACCGTTGTCTTGACACGGGTCACAAAAGCATCTGGAGGCTTGTGATACACAGAGGACAATGTTGCAATGTTTGCGAGAAGTTCATCAAGAAGAGAAGAATCGAGCTGGTTGGAATCATCACTGATCACTGGTTTCTCAGCTAACACGACATCTTTAGCTGCCTGAGGATATCAATTCAGCATATAAATGTGAAAAGTTTTGACGGTTTATTAAGAAAGGCAATAGTGTGCATATCCCAGGCACAAAGGGGCAAATGGGTGATATGTATCGAACAAACAGAAAGAGAAAAGTAATATTTCTTTGGCGCCAGAAAAGAAAGGGAGGAGCCATATAACTTGGAGACACCATCCTTCTTAAAACCATCAACAACCCAATTGGAAAATATATGTATACCTATGTGTGGGATATAAATGCTAGAAGCAGTAAAATGTAAAACAAAAGCACACCTCAGGGTCAGTTGATAAAAGTCGCCAGTAAATGTATGCACGGTCACGTAGATCGGGATTATCTGTCTCTACAGTGGCATTATTCAGAACAACCTGTAAAGCACAACAAGACATACCGTAGAAATGTGAATTTGCCACTAGATGAACTGCAAAGCCTATACAGAACTTCTCCAAAGTAACAGAAAGATTAATAGGTATCGCCCTTATCAATTGCAAATAAACAACTCAACCAGCATGAACGGATATCTCTTTTTTGCATTTTGAGTTGCAATGCAGGGAATATGCCAAACCTCCCACATGCTAAATAAGGAACTTCGGCATGACAATGCAGACATGGATAATTCAGTCATACAATCATTGGACCTGCCAACTTACCTCAAAGCATACTTTGCCATATGAAGGCATAAATTAAATAATTAAATGCTTTGAAAATTCTTCTCACACATAGATTTGGCATAGAATTGTGACAGCTGATTATGAATGGAGAGGTAAATGACAAGATTGGAGAGATTCAAACAAGGAAGTTTCCCAACAAGTAAATTGTTTTTTTTTTTGGTAAAGGCCAACAAGTAAATTGTTTGTCGCACAAACTTCAAAAATGGGATAAGCCCTGTGCCTAACATGGTATCAGAGCATATGTGAGTTCAGATTTTAACACTCAGTTATATTTATTTTGTCTATCACTCTTTTTGTTCCTTGGTTATATCATCAATGCAACTATGTGAATGTCCACAACTTGTATTTCACGTACAAGGTTCAGCTTACAAGAGAGGGGGAGTGCTAAGAAAAGGTTACCAAACAGCAATGACGAGCTCAAAATGCATAAGCAACAACCACAGGCAGCATCTCAAATACTCTATGAAAAATTTGACAAACAAAAGAAATGAACCGACAATAAGCAGACATATCAATAAATATAAATATGAAGGCGGTCAAACCTGGATCATTTGTTGCGGGCCTTCAGTTGGCTTCTTCAAAAATAATTTGACAGTCGCTGTCAATAATTGCAACTGGACTTGTGGAGGCTCTTCAGGGAAACTCTCTAAAAAGCTCTCTAGCAGCTCATCAGCATTGTCAATTCTTTCTGCATATTCACCAATAATCCAAATCATTGATGCCTGCAAAGTGGAAAAAGGAGAGATCTCAAGGTGGTTAAAATTGTGAGCAGAATGAATCAAACAAGCTTAATGTGCAATGTCCATATAATATGGTCAGTACACTAAACGAGTAATGACACGTTAAAGATTACCTTGGCCTCTGGCTCATCGAGAGTGTCTAAGCTCTCACATAGGGTAGCAATAATGGACTCATAGCTGTAGAACATACAAAAGTTGAAAACAGAATTAAGAGATGAATGGAACTGCTTTCCAGTTCACATACTCCAAAAATTACAGATATTGAGACTAACGTGTTAGGATATCTTCTGAATATGTCTTTAATAACTATAATAGCTTCTTGAACCACATAATTGACTTTAATCTTAATCAGCTCCAGCAAAACACTGATGCATCGCTCTGCTGCTCTCTCCAACTTGATCGCACAGCGACCAATAGCACGGACTGCCTTTCTAACAAAATCGACATCTACTTCAGTAGCATACTCCTTGAACTCCAGCAGAACCTGTAGCATTTAGTCAATAAGAGAAGATAAAACTAACCATTATGAGTAAACGAGCAAAATCAACAGGTTACATGCTCGTCAGTTTCCATGCCTGGTCAATATTTCTGTCCGAAGCAAGCTTTATCATGATTTCTAACTTCTCCATCTTCACATAAATTGGGTCATTGTACTTGCAGAAAAACACCTGGCAATGATGACAGATGAATAAGCATGCCTTTCTCACCCATAATGCACCCGCTCAGGGTCACTTTGAGTTGGCAAGACTAAATGAACCAACCTTAATTTCATGGGCAAGAATAGTAGGTCGCCTTTGGACAATAAGGTTGATATTTCTTAATGCAACATACTGTATCTCTGGTTCTGCAGAGAGTAACGTAACAAGAGGAGGAGCCATCTTTTTGCACAGATTCCGAACCACGTCCGTACTCGTAATCAGCTCCATTTGTTGGAGGATCATCTAAAAGAATAGTAAGGCAAAAGGTTATTAGAAACTAAAGAATATAGCTTAGGTACTGCACAAGGAATGACGCAGTGACAACAACGATAACTCGTATGGATACCTTAACAGCTGAAAGTACTACAGCACAATTTGCATGCTGTAGTCTTGGAGTGACTCTCTCCACTATATTCTCAGCATCCCGAGCATCAGCAGCTTTGTACTTGGAGAGGGCATCTAATATGAAAACTTGACCCCATCTATACAAGTGGGTAGTCAACGTAAGAAAACACATATAAAAGTTGTGAATGTGTAGCATGTGAATATATTGTCTAGCAACTCTGAACGAGGTCATATGATTAAATATGATCAGGCGCACCTGTCACAGGTCCATTACATATTTAGGCAAAAATCTGCTTTTGGTTGCTATAGTTTTCCAAAGGTTTCTACTGTCCTCTACTGCTAAGTGCGAATCCTGTCACTACGCTTTTCAAAGCTTCCAAATTAACAGTGTTGCTATAGCACCCATCGCTGATGCAAACTTGAAAGCAGAACTTGTACAAACCAGCATCCGAAAGAACAGCTGACTTAACCATGTTTACAATTTGCAGTTCCATCCATCATGTTAACAGAACTTGTCATGGAGAACATCACATTGATCCACTGGGAATTATCAATTGCAAGGACAAGGACCATATAAAAACATGCTCTCTCTCTCTCTCTCTCTCTCTGTTATGACGAGAAGTTAGCCATCTTAGGTAGATAAACCTTGTGTAAACCTTCTGGACGAAGTAACACACAAACCAAAGACCGGATGAGAGGCTTAAACATGGCATTGCATGCATTTGGTGGCGTGGAGAGTCGATTTTGTGCCATCGGCCTACTTTACACACAAAAGTCCAACGGTCTGCTTGCACCTAAAATTTGATTCATTCTGTTTTTTTGAAAAATGCAAAACTGACATTATATAATTTCAAAGTCAACTCTAACTTTCAAAACTAAAAGAACACTAAAATCACATGGAAAAATAAACCCCATGGCATAAGCTAGAATTAACATATCAAAATTACTGCCAAAGCAACCAAAAGCAACAGATGGTTACTCACAGATATTGACACTCACAAGAAGGCATGCATTCACATGATTACATACTGTTCCAAGCCAACTTCTTGCAAATCCATTGAAAACTAGTTGCTTGACAGTCATGCTATAAATTTCCACTCATTCCAGTTCTACTATCATCATTACATGCCCATGAAACAAAGGCGACACAAGATTGTCCGCATAATACTCTCACACTCACATAGTCAGTCATGTGAACCGAGTTGATAAGACATTCACAAAACATGGATGTCGACTTTTGATCCCTGCATCTTTCACGGTAGAACGTACTATTTCTCATAAAAATGATGAATTAACATGTTTCATAGAGCATTTTGCTAATGCTAGTGGCAAACCATTGATGACCCGTAAGATGACAAAACCAACAGATAGAACAATCAATTAATACCCTTATTCAATAATCAAAGTATTGTCTAGAGGTTGTACTTGTATTCACATTGGAAAAGGGAAAGGATGGCACTTTGGAGAAGTCAAACAGCTTGCAGCAGATATCTGCATCCGCTCAACTTTTAAGGGGCAGAGGCACAAAGTAGCATGAGACTCAATGCTTGTGTATCCGTCCAGTATACACGCGTCTTAATTTTATATCTATTACTATTACAATGAACATCCATAGCCAATTTTCCTCCATGAATTGACTCCCAACAAACATAATATTTGAAGTTAAGACAAAGCCACAATCTAAGCCATTGGATTATGCAGTGATCGACATTAATTTCGTAATACTAAGTGCAGTTCCAACACAGTACACCACTTCACTGGTGGAAAAGCCAGCAGGAACAGACAAAAAAGAAAAAAAAAATGCCCCAGCATATAAATGATATGCAGCATTTGCTTTTCACTATGAAGTATGAACATGGTAGATAAAAACAAGTAGATCTCCATACTTAAAGTACAAGCTTTCTTTCTACGGAAGACGCAAAAAAAGCGAGAGATGACATATAAAGAGTTCAAGCTTACTCGGTGCATTCATTTAGAGCCGTAAGAAGCTTCGAGAGTGTGTGACTAGTGATCTCAAAAATGGGTCTACTACTATTCTCTTGAATCTCAGCCAAAGCAGCAACAGCATTTGCCACAACCATTGGATTGTTGTCAGAGATCAAATCCTTTAGAGATTCTAGAAAACCACGGTCTTCCACTAATTCAGCGTTGATGTCATAGAGTTTGGCAACACATATTGCTGCTGTTTTACGAACATATGGATCATCATCCTGATGAATAAACCAAAGATAAGCACACGATCAGCAAGTCAGGCAGGAACAATGAGGTGGCAAACCAACCAATTGAAATGTCAGTATAAATTCATAGTGACAGGTGGCAGATGAATCAGAAAAAAAACCCACATATCCAACTTAGACATGCATTCTAGATTTCAATAGCCAAGATATTAAAAAAAAGAACAGTTGAAGTGAAGGCTTCAATTAACCTTAAGACATCGCTGAAGGGGATCACAGAGGTACTCTGTAATTTTATCAACACGAATGCATCCCATGGTCCGTACAGCCAAAGCACGAATCAACGGATTCGGATCCTGTGAATCCTGCACAAATTCGGTAGCCAAACTGCTTCAGAAAACAACATAATTTGTCTAATCTGCAAGAATAACTTTATTATGTGCATGTGACCACCGGCACTTATTGTAGGATAGATTAGAAGACAACTGGAAAACCATTTTCTGGGATATTGAACAAAACTAATAAAATGGTCATGCCAGAAGATACAGTACATTAATCATAATGCCTACCTTCACGAATGTATTTACTGCAAGTATTGCCAAGTCAGGCTGACTTTTCGCATAATTGATCAGATACAGATACACGAGCTTTTTCAACTCCAAGTTTTCTGTTTGCATGCAATTTACAACATCAGTGAATAGTGAAGAAACGTCCTTTCCCACTGTCATTGCAGCAATTACTTTCTTCACAGCATCCTTTCTCTTATCCTGCATAATATGGCAAGGAATCACCAACATCAATATAGAGTAAAAGCAGTGTTCAACCAATAGATAATCGGAAGGATTAACATGCTGAAATGAATTTCAAAATGTAACCAAGCTTTTCCTTGAATTCTCTGAAACTGCACAACCTGACCAAGTTATAATTAGAAGTCAAGCTACAACCCATATACCAGCTCTAGCACACTAAGCAAGGGAAGTTAGTTTGTTCACATCAACTACATGAATACATACAAACAAATGATTTTGCTTTCTGGGATATCGATAGTTCCATCCAGTCTCGACATGGTCAAAGATCTAACGGCATAAAAGCTATTGACATAACTGGTTGCGCCAAATGGTTCGAAGTTCTCGGCACGCCACATTATCATAAAACAACCGTCTCAGCCACGAGAAGCTAAACAATAGCCAGAAACCAAAAACTAAAGATACAATCGCGTCGACACGGAGAAATGCCGCATCCCCCGATCCTCTCGCGTACGATCCATCAATTCATACGAGTCCTCCCTTAAAGAGCCAAAAGAATCAAGATCTATCTAAAGGGCAAATCAAACTATCCATACACAGCTCCGCACCGCTCCAATCAACTGCAAACAATGCGAAGGTCGAAATCGGATTGCAGCAGAGCTCATATGGACCTTAATCCAATCTCACGTTCCCCGCGATTTCTCCCCCCCACCCCACCCGGCCCCAGATCAAACAGAAGCACAAGACCCCCCCGACACCGGAAAACAAACAGAAAGCCCTCAACCGCACCGGCCGGGGACAACCTCAAGCCCCGAATCGGATCAGCAATTCGACGGGAACCGAGGGAGCAATCAGAGCGCAAAACCGACAGATCTAGCCGATAGTCCTCAATCGAAACCAGCAGGACAAGGCACGGAAACGAATCGGCGAAGATCCGGACATCAAAACGGGCGGACAAAGGACGAGATTTCGGGGGGGAGGGGGGACCTTGTACTGGGAATTGAGCTCCTCCTTGAGCTCGGGGATTTCGCCCTTCTTCGTGGTGGAGAAGTACTTGGAGTCGTGCCCGCTCATCTCCTCTCCCTCCCTCCCTCCCTCTCTCTCTCTCTCTGGTGCGCCCCACCCGACCTCAAGAAGAAGAAGAAGAAGAAGCAGTGAAAGAAGAAGAAGAAGATGAAGAAGCAGAGGGGAATGGCAGAATTTTCCTCCGCCTTCAACGATGTAATAACTAATACGAGAAGACCCTGAGCAAAAAACAAAAATCGCGGAAATCCGAACCGAACCGGGGTTCCTGGCCGGTTCGCTCGTATTCTGTCCGGTTTGATTGGACCGAGCCGGCGGGCCTTGATTTGGGCCTGAGCTTGGGCTCCGGAGGCCATGGGCCAGGTCCACATTCACAGCGTCCTGGAAGAAGCAATCCGACCCGCGGACGTAATACGATATGAGAAAAATATTTTCCTAAAAATAATCGCTTGAAATGATTAGTCCATAAAAAAAGTGTTTTCTTTCGTTACCAACATTAGTTTATGTCCGGCGATAATGTTTTTAGTTCATTTATTTCTGTAAATGGTGCAAGTTGATCGTTTTTTAGGAAAATATTTTCAAATCATTTATTTTCCGCGAAATAAACGGAACCTCGGGTTTTTCGTGTAATGATTTCCGTACACACGCTGAGGCTCTGTTTTTCAATTAATCTCCATTTTTGTGTTGTGTGTAGATTGTGGACACGTTTGAATGACCTTGTAGTAGTGATTAATCAGAGGATCAACTATTTCTCTACTTCAAAATCACGAGAAAATCAAAGCCCAGGAACCTTTTTTTAGGAAATAGCAGTTTTCATTTTTGCTTGATCTGTAGTGAAATGCCGTATTGCTTTTCTCATGGACGTTGGCGACGCCAACCGGACCACGTAAATCTAATGCCCAATTTATTTTCTTGTTGTGTTCATTGTATTGTTTGATCATTTATTTTCAACAATAGTTTTCAATCTACTATCTACGCATTATTCAATAATTTGAATCTTGTGAAGTCCTATAATTTGAATCTTGTGAAGTCCTCAAGATCTCGAGGTGGACATACTCCATTTACTTTTGATTTGAAGCCGTATTTAACACAATTCAATCAAGAACCGATCATCCTCGATTGGACTGTAATTACTAATAGAAATCTTTCGGTTTATACCAACAAAATCTTCGGAAATTTTTGCGTGACAGAGATATGAAAATTTGTGGATAAAAAGTCGGATTGAATTATTGAAATCAACAAATACAAAATGACATTTAAAAAAAAAAGCTCTGAACAAATACCCATAAAAGCATATTGATCAAGTATGGGAGATTGGTCATTTCTCTTATGCATGTTTTTATCCATCAGATTAGAACAGAGCAAACGTACGGGCTCGGCCCAAGCCCAAACCCAAGCTTAATGATCCATCAATTTCATGTTTTGTGCAAAGAAAAGATTAGATAAAGAGGGAAAAGCTCATCGCAAATTTGATTGAAAAAACCTTAACCCCAAAAGTGATAAATTAAAATATGATAAATGGTAACAATGACGAGAGAGATTATTGCAAGAAGAATTTTTTTTTTTATGAAAAGATAAGTAAATAGATTATTTTTACGGAACGTAGTTAGGTAGACAATTATAGGCCATTACTATGGTAGTGACTTTATGTAATGAATTATTACAGATTAAGGAAACAATTAATTAGGAATAAACTTAAATCATGAGTTGTTGACACTAAAGACTGCCCAAGTCTTCAGCTTTCTGCTATTTCATGGAATCTTATGGAGACTGGAGTAGGTTGACTGTCAAGTTGACTCGGACCGGAAAATTTGCAAAGTTCATTTTGGTCGGCGACTATAAGTAACCAACAAAGGCGATGAGAAGTTGTAGACAGGCAACATAAGGGAAAATTACCGGTTGTTGAGCCACGAGTATCAGTAAATGAAACTTGGGATTATAATACGAGAAAATGATTGCCAATCAATCAACGAACACTAGTTCTCTAATTTTATCTTTCTGTCATCTTTACATTTCAATGCTCTTTTTACACGGTTGACCACGATTACATCCGGTTTTTGTACATTTATTTTTCTTGTTAATCCGTGTTTCCCATTTAAGAATCGACAAAGGACCCTCAACATTCTTTGTCAAATTTAATACCAATGCACATTTTGAAATGTGTTTTGTTGAAACTTTTCCGCAAAATTGAGCCCGTGAGTACTTAATATGAATAACAACAAAAGCTCCATTTATTATTCAGAAAATGAATAATTTGGAAAATATTTTCAAAAAATGATCACTCGTAACCTGTGAAATAATTAGCCTATGAAAAATGTTTTCATTATCGACGACGATTTATATTTAAACATTTTCATGGACAATGAAAATATTTTTTGATCATTCATTTTTGTAAGTGATTTAAGCGATCATTGTTTGAAAAATATTTTCCAAATTATGTGTTTTCTGCAAAACAAACTCACCCAAACTTGAGCTTGGAAAAGGATTAAAACTTTTGAGAAAATCCTCACCCAACTAGTTGATACCATGGTGGCTCCGCTTCCTACAGCCCATAACCAAATTAGATTCATGTTACGATCTTGGCCTTTGGCCTGGACCCTCATTGGCCCCGAGCGAGGGCGACCCTCACCTAAGGCCGACAGATAGAAAAAAGAAAAAAAAGACAAAAGATAAGAAAAAAAAAGAAAATAAGTGAAAAGGAAAAAAGAAGAAGAAAAAAGTAAAGAAGGAAAATAGAAGAAAAGAAAGAGGAAAAATAAAAAAAATAAAAAAATATAAAATATTATTAAAAATTATTTGAGGATGGTTGGTATCCACGCTAGCGATTTTCGGTCAAAATTAGCCGGATAGACTCAATTGTCATAACGTGAAAATGTTTAGGACTCAATTTGTACAATTAAAAGATTTAAAACTGAATTGATAAAAGTGCAATACCTTTTGAATTTTTTGGATAATTTTCCGGAACTTTTAACTCTTTCTGAATCCGTCCATATATAGAGGGGCCAGGAGGGAGGTGTGCATTGATATAAGCAAACCTTTCCTTTTTTCTTTGTTTTTTTTAATCTATTTCTAAATAAATAAAAAGGATATTTATGTCGTTAATACATTTTCTTTTTCATTTCATTATCCCTCGTTAGTATCCAAGCAGCTTTATAAATTATAACTTAATCCTTTCAATTTTTTTTATTCTTCTTCACAATGGTTAATTAACTCCCCCTTTTTTTACTTTCTAATCATCCCAATCAAAATATAATATTAAAAAGTGGGAGATCCTCTTTACTTTAAGTAATAATGTTGACGTACCTGACAGTAATGCTTGTTGTCTGGCATCACAAGATGTACGCAATTCTTTTCTTTTAGATACGCAAATATACGTGAGACGGTACAGATTCTTGTGATTTGTCAACTTCTTTGGTCTAGCATTGAAGATGCTCTCGTGATGAGCAATCTTTATTACCTCAAAGTTGAATGATAGTAATCGGCTTCCAAAGTGTCCAATTATCTCCTTCGTAGCCACGAAGTAAATGTGAACGTACCTACCTTTCCTTCTTTTTCCTTTTCTTAGATAATGTTAAGTACATCGAAGTGATATGTCACTGTTTACATTAAAAAAAAAGACCAAACTTTTGGTTATTATCGATATGTGATAGATTCAGTCGATGAAAGCAGAGTTTGGTATGAGAACAATTATCGAAAACTTGATAAATCGATTGCATGATGAAATCGACGATCTTGGATGTAACCGTAAAAGAAGTAACCCCTTAATGTAATGGACTAAAGCAACTATTAAATAGTAGAGTCGAATAAATTGTTAAGACAGTGAAGTCAATATAACTATCGACGTAACGGTTTGTAACCTCTATTTATAATCTTTGTTAATAATCGTCGATTATAGGCTTTAATTAGCCGCATTGTATTCCTCGGAGACCCCTCGCGCACAAACAAACAGACAAACATGTTGTCCTTCAATTTCTATATCGTAGTTATAGTTTTCAGATTTGTGTCGTCGATTAAATTTCGATGTACTTCTTAACTGTAGTTTTCATATCCACGTCGTTGATTAAATTATGGTGTTGCATCTTTACATTCCTAGGTTTTTTTGTTGATTAAATTTCGGCAAAGTTTGTGTACTTTCGATTATGTTTAAAGTGAAGTTATCAATTTCCTTGTCTATCTGTGATATTTTATATCGAGAATTGCCACAGAACCTATCTCTACTAATAAAAAACTAGAGAACGACTTTTGGTGAAAGGTATTTCATCATGGAATTGAATTTTGGCGACCGCTCCTACAGCAGTAGGGCCAAGCCAAGGGGGCAATGTCAAAATCCTATGGTACTTGATGGAGGAGCAAGCGAGAGAGTCACTGGGGACTACCGTGAAGAGGTTGTTCGAGGAATGGCAGAATAAGATGGTGAATCATATAGCGAGACAAATCTATGACGTGATCAGGTTGATGGTCGTCAATGCGATCAACGATGTCAACTTTAAGCTCGAGATATCGAATCAGTCTATACAAATCCAATCCAATACAACAGTTTTGTGGGTATGTTATTCCAACTCTTAATCAATTAAGCGGTGAAAATAATTTAAGCCAAGTGATCTCGTCACCAGTGAGAATTTTGTAAAGGCTTGAAAATCCTGTTTACCCTGAACCTAGCGGGTCGGAAGGTCAAGTCTATTGACATATCTACCTTGAACCTAGGAGATAGCAAGGGCAAGTTTATCAACTTGAGAATCCCGATCAAGTAGCTAAACTCATATTACAATAATTAGTTGCCGACAGAGAAATGGTTAGGTCAATTTAAAAAGGGACATTTGTTTACACAAAAAAATGTCCAACTTGGTTATTACCGACATATGATATACTTAGTCGATGAGAGTAGAGTTTTGTCATTTATGAACAGAGTTATCGATAACTTGATGAATTGACAGCTTGAAGGGATCGACAATCTCAGATGCAACCGTTAAATAAGCAAACGTCAACGTAATGGAATAAAACAATCGTTAAGATGATGGAATCGATGAAACCATCACCTTGATAAATGGATAGCTTGGAGGAATTGGTAATCTCGGATGCAACTATCAAAGAAGTAACCGTCAACATGGTGGGATAAAGCAATCGTCAAGATAGTAGAGTCAAAAAAAGTATCAAGATAGTGGAGTCGATGAAACGCTCAAGGTAGTGGAGTCAATGTAGCTGTCGATGTAACTGTTTAATAACCATATGTAACCTTTGTTTGTAACCTCCTCTAGCAATTATCGATTGTAGGCTTCAAATAGTAGCATTGTACTCTTCGGAGACCCCCCTCCTGGCGCACAAACTACCAAACACGTTATCTTTCAATTCCCACTCTTTAATTATAGTTTTCAGACTTGTGTTGTAGACTAAATCTTGACTTGTTTCTTAATTGTATTTTCTAAATATGCGTCATCAATTAAATTCTACAGCGCATTTTTGCTATAGTTCTTAGGTGTCTCACAGTTGATTAGATTCCGACATTGCATCTTTATATTCTTAGGCTTTGTTGTCGATTAAATTTCGATAAATTTTGTATACTTTGGGTTCCGTTTGAAGTGAAGCTGTCGATTTCCTTGTCTACTTGTGATATTTCTTATCCATAATCGTCACAGAATCTGTTTAGTCTACTAAAAACCAAATAACAATGTTCAGTAGAGGTATTTTGTCGCCAAGTTGTATTCCCGTGAAACAGTTACATAAAGTGATGAATTCTTATTAATGATCGATGCGACTCGCGTACATACATACCCGTTTACGTCATAGAACATAAGCTAATGTATCTAACATTTCTTGTATTTCTTTGGCTATGGCGGGGGAATCCACTTGGCCTCCAGCGCACTCGAAGAAAGGGGGAGTTGATGATGATGATTAGACCTTTTACAGATTCCTCACACACGTTCGCCACAAGTCTCACCCTAGCTAAAGGACCTAAGGGCTATGTGAGCTCTAGCATTTTGACCACCTTTTCAGAACATTCCTTCTCGTGCTTAAAAAATTCAATAAATCGCCTTTTTTCTAACGTAGACAAATTCCACTCCACGAAAGAATTGCCCCTTCCGCACGATAAAAGAGCGAGTGAAAGAGACGAGAGGAGGCCAAAGCCAAAGCCAAAGCCAAGAACCCAAGATTCACTCATTCGAGGCAAAGCAAATTTCGCCGAGCACTTTCCGCATGCATTCCTCTTAATCCACCCTTGAAAATGCCCAGGTTCGAAAAAGTGAAAAAAAAAAAAAAGAGAATGAGAGATGGAAAGAGGGACGAGCAAAGTTGGGCGCACTCTTGCTTCAGCAGGGACACCTCTCCTCATTCCTCGTAGCGGAGCGAGAGACAATAGGAATATTTAGCCAAACTTTTTCACAGGAAAGGAGGACTGATTGCACCAATTAAGTTGAGGCCTTCGTGGGTATCATTTGCTGAACACACTTTCGGTTCTTGGTAACCGCAAATGAGTCTCGTGGGTGAGCCGAGCTTGTTGATGTGTTCGAGTCCCAACGAAGACAACTTAATTGAGCAATGGCTATGCATTGATCACTTGATTGGAGTGACACGGAGATACTACCGTGTTCCTAGCAGAATTGGTCCGATGTTTCAACGGTTCTCCTGTAGTTCGCATGATGAATTATCACAACCAACATACTTTGGGACAAAAGTTAGGTTTAGTTCAGATTTCAAGATCTACGAGGGTTTTTACTCGATGAACATTAGAAATATGCCAATTAAATTATTAACAGCATTGCCTCCATGAAGAGCTTACAACATCATAAGTTCTTTAATAAGTTGTGGGGTTTGATATATCGTGGCATGTTTAAACAACGGTCTCTCAACATGATGCGTCGAATTGTTTAAACATTCGCCTAGAAATCTATGTCTTTTATAAATGGAGCTTTTTAAAAAATATTCCATTTCTTTTATAAATGGAACTTTTTTTGGGAGAATATTTGTGTCTCTGCCTGATTTTAGCAAATAATCGAATAAATATAAAGGGAGCAATCTTAAAGGTGCTAATTTTCCAAGCAGCTTGGTTAGTCCAGGCTTAAAGGAGCGTGCTTTTCAGCTATTTTTATTTTAAACAACATTAAATATCCAATTTTTTTTTTATCCCAGCAAAAGAAACAACATCCAACTTTACCTAAAAATTAATAAAGAAAGAAACAAATAAATAAATAAAAAGAGAGTCCAAGGGCCTGTCAAGAGAACCCTTTTTGCTTTCTTATTATTCCACGAATTTTCCTTCCTCTCATGATTTATGCTTTTCTCGTGTTTGTCCTTAAATTATACCACTTTAATCGCCAGGGACATAGGGCTGTAGTTCTTGTCTGCTGCAATGACATCTTTATCACTAATGCAGCGCCAAGTCACCAGCTAATGATATACCATTCGTGCACTCGATTATATTTAATAATAGTATTAACATCTTCCAATCGAAAATTAGCCAAGAATAATAATGTCATGTCCAATTTTTTCACATACTAGCAAAGAACCCCTTTGTCTTGGACCGAACAGAGGGACATTTTGTGCCTATGCATGTCCCTGAAAAGCTTCGTCTCGAGTTTTGGAATTTTCGGGATATAAAACTTTTAGAAAATATTCTTTCATTTTTGGAAAGATAAAGATTATGAGGGAATTAGGGCTGCAGGACATGCGGATACTAGCATTTTGAAATAAGGAATGCATCCGTGAAGCCTGCTGTCCCTATATATCAACGGACAGGCTGTGAAAGCCCTTATGGGAGTTCCAACTAATCAAATATGCGTTGAATTTTTTTTCAAGTACTAGCAAAGAACCCGTTTCTCTTGGACTGAACAAAGGGACATTTACATACAAGCAACTAAGCAAGCAACTTTTCTTTTTCTCAGCCACTTTTTTTTGGGGGTTCTTTTACCCGGGAAAATTCCTTTCTCGGGAATCTATGGAATACGCCTACGGTCTAATCATTTCATAATCTATATCGGTGCAGTGATGGGTATTGAAAATGGCTGGTCATTGTTTATTGAATGATGTCTGGTCAAAAGTGCTGTTTGGAATCATTACTTGTTTATGTGCAGAACTGATCGAATGTAATAAGAATCCTGTTCTTTGCTGCGCTTCCCATTGAGGCGTCGGCTTGCGGTTCTATCTCCTTCACAAATTTTAATCACGGCAGGAAGCTGATTTCTCCATCATGATCATGCAAAAATCAGGAGATTAGTGGAGGAGAAATGGACATAAGAAGTGATTGGCCACGTCGTTCTGTCAGCATGACCTATACCTGAAGAGAAAACGGTGTGAGATTGATGAGAAAACAAACAATAGGGTTAATTGCATTAGATTATTTACTAATCATGGTCCCTTCCAAATCATCCATATTCTGTTCCAAAGTTATGCTGCTCTTATTTTCTTTTTTGGTTGCATATTTCTACATCAACAAGGGAACAACAAAAACAACACTAAGGACTTTCAATCTCTCGATCATAACGTTCGATATAGTTTTCGATGCGGGTAATTTCCATTTATGTAACCTGCTAATAAAAAGATTTATTATATAGACTCTAGACAGAGATGGAGTACAACATGGCCCATTTTAAGCTAGTTCTCACCAACTTTTCCGAACAATCACGGAATCATATCTTTAAATGAATTTTGCTCATGAGTGCAAGAAAGTTCAGAAGCAAAATCGGTTACGAAGAAAAAAAATGTATCAATTCATGCATAGTATGAAATATGAAATTTACAAATGATGAAATATTAAGATCTTGCTATTGACATCATAATTATGAATTTAAAGAAAGAAAACTAAAGCATACACTATTAGCATAAAGAAAAATTTAAACAAGTGGTTTTTATCCTCCATTTATATGAGGGTTTTTAAAAAAGATCAAAACTAGAGCATACACAACTAGTGTAATTAAAAATTCAAACAAGTGATTTTCATCCTCCATGGATTTGAGGGTTTTAACTACCCACTCTCTCGCTAATCATCAGCAAGGATTGATAAGGCTACTCATGGAAATATTTTTATAATCGGCAGATTAACGGTGTATGCTACAATCACTCCAACAAATATTATAAATTCGACGAGATTCGGTCAATTGTATCTTCAAATTGTGAGCTACCAATATAAACAAGGAAGCTAGCCACTTTTCAGTCTAGCTTGATTCAAATTGTGTTACTGGGGTCCTTTCAATGAACAAATTTTAAGCAATTTTTCCTAAAGGAGGTGGTCAAGGCATGAATATGAAGATGCCAAGCTTAAGGAAGACGATGACCGTTTGGGATTAATATAATTTAAAAACGGTCTTGTTTTTCCTGTTTTCCGTTCCCCCTTTGGTAATAATTTAATAGGATGTCATTGGAAGCTTGATTATTGAAAAGCATCTGTCTCCTGGGCCAGATGTTGGAGAGGAACGACCCGGTTTAACTCTCGCAACGATTCCTGCAAGGAAAGGTTTAAATTTTGTTCTTGATTATATTCTCGTGTCTGCTGCTGTTGCTGCTTGTCTTGTCACGAATGTTCATCTAAAACACGGCATAACGTATACCTTTATTGCCGAATTTTATGGTACAGAGTCGATTTCCTGATGGATGCTTTTGACCATTTATCTGTACATTTAGATGAAGCTACACGGCATCTATGTTCTTCTTATGTTGGATGCAGAATAATCTTTGTACGGGCTATGGTGCGTCGGATCCACATAAGATATTTGGTGTTAGAAGAGCAATTGACATAAGTAGGTTTTTTTTGTCCAATTGACCGTAACCGTAACGCTTAACTTTTGATCGGAATAAAGTCAAATTGATTATGTTAATAAGCTCGGATCTCTCTCTCTCTCTTGATATCCCGTCATGAGGTAATAGACATAAGCCGCGGCTTATGATAATAAGTTTATGCATAATTTGTTAAACCCATCTTAATGTAACCGTCTCGCATTATCATAAAGTATCTATTCCAATATATGTGACGAAATACTATTTGAACTTTTAGAATTAGAAAGTGTTTTGATTGATAGGTGAAGGGAGATCGCGCGTAAATAGAGAGCACTCGAACCCCGTAAATAAGTGGTGCGAGATCTTTATGGCGAACAAAGACTTAATCAGCAAGTTGGTGGCTTGTAGCTTCAAGGGAATTGAAGCAATAATGGCTCCTCGAAATGATTTCTGTCGATTGGGAGGCGGTCATCGTTTGTGCCTTCGTACGCGAGGGATGGCAAGTGGGCTTCCAAATTGTTGAAAAGCAGATTCCTCGATTTGTCTTTTGAGATGTGAAAGAAAGGGACGGGCGAAAGAAGTACGAATTCCAAAATGGTAAAAGACGGGACGGTTTGCTCGTTGGCCTTTTGAATCGGGGCACTCACACGAAGCTTCATTCCGATGCTTTCATGAACGATTATTTTCGTTGGAAAAAAAGAACCATAGTCATAATATACGAGACACTACACGAGCTTGGAATCACGGGTATTACGCGAATGTCGCCCATATATTGATAAAGTTAGGTAGGTCTATACATAGGCCATTTCGTGGTAGCGGTAACTCGTGACGGTCAAGACATCTAGTTCGATGCGATTTGTGGGTATATTGAGCCAGTTTCATTCGATGCTCTAAAATGAGGAAAAGTAACCCCAGATAATGAACCATTATAGCTTGTAAAATGCAACATAATGTAAATACGAGAAATGTGGCAACATATATTTGCTTTAGAATTTGATTATATAATGCATTCATCAAACTACTAATAACCTTGCGTTTTCGGTTCATGACTACCTTGAATAAGAATTAAGTCCCGCAATGTATGAGAGAGAGAGAGAGAGAGAGAGAGAGAGAGAGAGAGAGAGAGAGAGAGAGAGAGAGAGCACAAAGTAACATTCATAAGCACATACTTTCCCTAGGTCACGACCTCAATTATTTATCGTATATTATCGTCGAGAAAGTTTATTTTGTAGATCTATTCTCAAAACACTCTCTTTGATATTTATTCTATTTATTATAAACATGCACAGAGAATTAACAGTCGAAAAACTCATGGAAAGTCGAGTCCATATCTTCGATATGTGTAGGTGGCCCGGACCTTAAATAATTTGCATACTGTTAGTGGCATTTGAAATCGTCTACTCTTTTTACCCCGTTTGTCTACTTAACAATGATTTCAGCGACACGACTAACCACCTCGCGATGCTACCTATGTCGGACCTGGCGTAAGCTATCGAGAGCTACGACATTCCTAACTTCTCAGCACAAGATGGAACTGTAGGGCATGCACCGTCCGAGTAAGATTCATCTTTTACGATCAGCAAGCGAGGCTGTCAACTATGCTCGACTCAGCAAATTGGATTTTTCCCAAAATGACAAATTACAAAATGGAAACAAATGATCGAACAATCTGGCAAAAGGCCACCACTCGGGGAAGTGCTTTTCCAGGTTCAAAGATTCGCATATCCACAAGAGAGATCGGATGCCAAATGATGCTGTCATTATTGTTCATGCCACTATGTATATACAAACCAAAGGATCAAATAACCTAAAATCTGACGACCCAAAAGCAAAAAAAAAAAAACACAGAAGAAGAGAAAAAAAAATGATAAAGGGTCGACAGAAAATCCTGGAATATGACAACTGCTACTCTTTGTTAATACCTACCAACTACAAGGTTTACCTCTCATCACCAAGGACACTTGCTGTCCCTTTATTCTTAAAAAGCACCCACAGATCTCTTCCTGATCTAGAGGGCTTTTCCATGATTCTGAGTTCCTGTACCGAAGCATCGATTCCGACTAGGTGCGACTTACATAGCGCTTTTTTCCGGGTATTACTTGGAGTCCCGATTGATGAATTTAGACACGTAAAGTCCACATGATCCGACGATTGGTCATTTCGTCGTGGACCTTCGATCCTTCGTCAGTACCCGTAATATTGGAACTGTGGTTGACTGTACGTGGCGAAAAACGGACCTGCTCTTCCTCCGTACTGCTCCTCCCCATGCAAAGTCATCTACCATCGTGAAAGACCACAAAATCTTGATCAAATGAGAGCTCAAACTTAAGCTGGAAACAGAGCAAAGTTTTGACAGTCTAACATGAGCTCAAATTCGAACTTCAAGTTGACACGCCTGAATCGTCGCAAGCATTCGTTGTGAATCACCAAACGAAGACGCATAATACGTCCGAGTGAATACGCTTGCGAACGGTTAGACGACGAGTTTTTGAAGGGGCAAAAGAAGAAAAAAGAGAGGAGAAACTTTACCCAGAACTCATCATCGTCATCATCTCTAGCAGAGGATGCCACCTTGGGAACATCGCCGGCTTCGTCGTTACGTGCGAATCTGCCACGTATGCGCGGTCTGTTGTCGGCTAGCGTCTTGCGGCATGCGTACTGTCACATCGTCAATTTCACCAGCCAGACAGAAGGGAAAAAAGCAGCCGCATTCAGAGTTCAGTTGGGACACGTCGGAAGTCTTATGTTAAAAGAAATCAACAAGCATGTAAAGGAAGATGAAATAAGAGATGGGCCGTTTCTCGTTTCTTGATTATGGGGGATTAATGTTTTACCTTGATCGTCTTGTTGAAATTTCTCTGGGTGCGTTTGGCTCTGTACTTGAGGATCCTCTCCTTCCTTTCTTCTGCACTGTAACGTCTCACTTTGGCATTTGCTTCCACAGTGAAGGAGCTCTCTGTGGCAAGAGGGCTCGAGAAGGATCGTGGTGTGGATTGGGGCGTTCCAGTGCTCCACTGGGTAAAGCAACAAATTATAGATTCTTCTTCAAGATCGTGATTTAAAGAGAAAGGAATGATCTTGTGCGAGCTGAACACCGAAAGGACAGAATAGCTTGAATTTTCTTTGACAAAATCGAGGAATTATACCTGCAAGTCTCCTGTGCTACGCACCCGCCTGATTTGACCATCCAACAGGCAATGCTCAGGCGAGCTCAAGGCGTGGTGGTACTGGAATTCCGGAGACTCCAGGACAGCATCGAACTGGGGCTGATGAAACGGGACAGACCTCCCATCCACGGAGTTGCTGCTGTAGTTCCTCTGCAAGTACTTGGCCGCATTCTCGGGCCCACCGTAACTATGAGCAAGAATTGGGCAGGTCTCGTAACCCAACAGGGGTTCCTCGCTCTTGACCTCATAACCGCCAGGAATCTGAACCCCATTGGACATATTGGAACCATTCGGCACCGGCTGAAGCTGGTTTGCCTGATAAAGGCTCAAGCTTCCGAGCTGGCGAGATGGAGGAAAAGATGAGGAGAAAGAGCAGGAGAGTTGGTGAAGAGGGTGGCCATCAGGCGATTCATCGAGTGGGTTTTGGGTGTCCAAGATGGACTGGAGGATGTCAACGGGCGAGCCAGTGTCGATGAAAGGGAAGAGCGGGTCAGGGAAGAGCGGGTCAGACAGGAACTGCAGCTCTGCATCGCAGGCATGGAGATCGTATGGCGACGACATCGAAACGAAACTCAAAAAGAGAACTTTCTCAGAACTCAGCGAAGAAACAGCGAGGGCAAGAGACGATCTTTTTGCCTTCGGCTTTTGCCGGGTACCCTGTGGAAGAATTTCAAAACCAGCGACGCGAGTAGCCAGAGTCCAATGCGCTTGCGCTTCGGAATTTATAGGACCCGTATTTTCTGATCGGTCCCTCTTATTCTTCGTGTTTTCCAGGAAGCGCCCATCGGCAAAGTCAATGGCAAAGACGCCCTTTGACTTTAAGTTTTTCCCCAAGTGGGTCTCCTTCCAAGCCGCGTGCATATTCTATTGGTTTTCTCGGAGAGATAAAGCAAGCCTCTGATTTGAACAGAACGGGGGACGACTTCGGGTCTGTGTCCATACCCATCTTCGAATTCATCTCTCTTGAGAAATCGATTTGCAGCTTCTCCTTGAGTCTCTGCATAGAAGCAGCAAAGATTCTTTGATTAGCGTTTGAGTTTCCGCCAGAAGTCATGCCGTCTCAGGAGTACATGGACAAGCTGCAGGTCCGGCAAAACTACCGGAACCTGTGGCACACTGATCTGATGCACACCATTCAAGCTGATACTGGCTGTGAGCATCGCAAAATTTTGGCTTTCTATGTCTTTGATTTTTTTTTTCTTTTTTTTTTGTGTTGTGAAATTTTTTCTGACGATTTTGGTGTTTTGGGGCGGGCTGTGCTTGTTTTGTGAATGCAGATTGCTGCTTTGCCTTTTGGTGGTGAGTAGCCTGGATCTTTGATTTCTCTGTGTGCCCGCGGGCTGCAGATCTGGATCTGAGTAATCTCGATTTTGTGATGAGCTTGTTGATCATCTGAATTTTAGGGGTTATTGTTCTCATGTGCTTGATTTTCTGTGTTGAATTAGTGATGGTTGTCAATTTCACCGAAATTTCAAGCTAGACGAAGGCGTGGATTTAATGTTTGAAGGCTTAAATATTTGGGTACTCGCAGTTTGTTTTTATTGCGTGGTAATTGTTCATTTTTGTGGGCATGGTTGAAGATGCGCTGACTTGTCATGCGTCGATTTTAATGCGTCTGTTGCCTTTCCAGGGGGATGCTCATGCACCCTAGAACATTGGAACTGAATCGTGATCACCTGTCATGCCTTTGATTTTGTTTGTTGCTGTTTCTTTTTGCCCTTTCCCTCTATGATGCCGGTCCACTTCTGTTTCACGCATGATTTGATCAACCAAGACTAATGTGGATCTTACTTGGTTTAGACCTTAAATTTCACTCATGAGATTGTGTCTTCTCTCGCAATGAGCGGTTACACTGATCTGTTAATAACACAAAGTTCTAGGTGACAAAACTGCTTCGTCATGTGTCTGGTCATATATATAGCTGAGGAGATATTATGAAAATTGGAGTCTCAGTTGATTACTTAATGAAGCTCTGTCGAAATTTTATAATGTGTTGTATCAAGTAATTGATGTATATTGTGCTTGCCGCATTACCTCAGGGCTAAATTTCCTTCTCGTGCTGTGTACTTGGTGATTTCTTGGGGTTCTAATTTCCTGCTTGTGCTATGTACTTGGTGATGCCTTGGGGTTATTCGCTACACTGCCCAATTAAGTGGTTCCTTGGCTGCTTTTCCTTTCGGTTGACTTGAATTTGGTTTAACACCAGAACCTTTAGTATGATGATATCATCAGTAGATTTGCACTTCTTGTTTTTCTCTTGAGCGGATTGATGTTCAACTTCTTCAAGCGAGGATATCACTTTAAAGCTTACGTTTGTCTTGCTCGGTGTTGGCTTTGTAAGTGAAACTTGTAGCTGTCATGTTCTCTTCCTTCCACCAACTTTTGTCTCACGATATATATGTTTTGATACTGTATCATCAATTGAATGTCCGTAGCCATAGCACTTTGTTTTTGGAGTATCATCTTTTGGTCTTCTAACAAATTAATTTCGTCGTAGCGCACCATGTGCTTCATACTTGCTCCGTAAAAGAGCCCTTTACAATGACATGTCGAGGTAACGCTCTGGTTCTCAAAAGTCTTATTCAAATAGATATGGCCTTTTTCATGGATGATAAATTCCTCTTGTTTGCTTTAGGTATGTCTGTTGTGCTGGTTACATGCCATGTAGTGGTAGATGTGGAGAGAGTCGATGCCCCGAGTTTTGTCTCTGCACTGAGGTATGGATCTTATCTGATAGTTTAGATTATGCTAACAATAACCTATAAGAGATTCAACTAAACTGATAAAAGCTCTACATTGGGTCTTGTAAGCTTCATTTTCTAGCTTGTATAAACTTATTGTTCTGAGGGTCTTCTGTTGTCAATTGTCGATCTTGCTTTGTAAAGAGTTAAACTCTGGGATAGTGTTCAATTACTACTTCCACGGTGGTTGTTACCCGTGCCCTGCTTGACCACTGGACCTACATAACTTATGTGGAACCAGCGAGAGCAGATGGTCAGGTCCGTTTTTTCTATCTTTTGCTAGGCAAGGACGGGGAGAGAAAGAAATGAATTGCGCGCTTGTTATGTTTATTAGTGTCTGAAATTTTCTGGGACTTGTAGATGTTTTGTCTAGATAACACCATTACTCGACCTATATGTTTTGGATATGGCTACTTCATTATCTAAGGCTAATTTCATTGAGAGAGGAGTATTTCATACCCGATGAAACAAAAAAAAAAAACAGGGGCTTGCCATTAATAGCTGTATTTTGGGATTACTAGAGCCTTCATTTGTCTTGTAACAGCGCCCTCCCTCTGGCTGCTTGCTCGTTCATTCAAAATGCAAACTTTATGGTATAAGCTCATGCAATGAAAAGACTCACCTTCTGCAAATGATTTTGTATCCATTTGTTGAAGGCATCTGCAATTATCGCAGCCCGTCTTCTTTGCCTTTTGTTGGTGCTACCCACTAAAATGCTATTCACAGTGTGAAAAGCTGATGCAGTCACATCTTGTGTTTGACGTGAGAATGTAAAAAGGAATATTGGTCCAATAATATCTTATATATCTGCAGTAGGGATGTAATACATAGTTGGATGTTGGTTTTATAGAAGTGCTCTGTTGTTTTGGCACTTTCTTTGATATATTTGCACCTCGCAATGTGCTTTCGACACCATCTTACTGATGAACGCTAGAAGGCTTCAGATTATGGGTCACAGTTGGAGCTTTTCCGTTAAAATTAGCTAGTGGTCAAGTATACATAAATATGATAAGCATGGTGTCGTAATTATCTTACCATTCTTTGTTACTGAATCCAGGTTTTTCTCTGCTTTGGAAATTCGGTGGCCTCCACTCGCTTTTTGTTGCAAGATGAGTTCAACATACAGACTACACAATGTGACAACTGTATCATTGTACATCCTCCCCTCCCGCTCTCTATACACAGTATGCAAATCATGTCAATATGCTGACTTTGCATATCTTACCGTGATTTCAGGGCTTTATGTTCTGCCTCCAACAACTTGCCTGCATATTCTCAATTGTTGCTATGATAGTTGGGAGTGAAGAAATTTCAGAGGCTTCTCAGTTGCTAAACTTGTTGTCTGATTTGGTTTATTGCACGTGCGCCTCTTCTCCCTTTTCCTCTTGGACTTTTTTCTAATCAGATCAAAACTTCAAAGCATCTGACTTGCGATTTTTTTTCCCTTTGGTAGGGTCTGTGCTTGCATGCAGGTATGTAAACTGAAAGATAAGAAAATCTCACTTTGATGTTCTTATTTCCTCGATCAACGGTACTATTTCTTGTTGCTAATTGGTTCATTCATATTCAGACACAACACAAGGTTGAGATGGACAAACGAGACGGCCTGTTTGGTGACCGACCCATGGCCGTGCCTCCTGTTCAGCAGATGTCCCGCATTGATCAGCCTATTCCTCCCTCAGCCGGCTATCCACCTCCGCCACCACCGCAGGCTTACAGCTATCCACCTCCCACTCAGGGCTATCCCGCTCCTAATTATCCTCCCGCAGGCTATCCTCCCGCTGGTTATCCTCCGCCTGGGTATCCACCTGCCGGCTATCCACCTGCCGGCTATCCAAAGTGATCCATTTCTCTGCCTTAAACATCGATATACAGTTTCGCTGATGTTCTCGTGTCGCTGTGAGTCATGTGCACTACGGTTGGGTAGATAAGTGTATACTTGGTGCGGGTATTTTGTTTCAGCATTGCTTTCTTGTGGCCTCTTAATGCAGCGGCATATACACAGGATTGTGTGGGTTTTGCTGTTTCATCTTGTTCAGACTAGTTATCTGAATGCCTTTTCTTCATGTCCATCTTTGAACCATAATATGTCCATTAAAAGGACCTCTTTACTATATTTGAACATATGATCTATTATTTCATCACTTGCAAATTCTGGTGTGATTGTCTTGCCGATCTTTCCGTCGCCCTCTGTTCTGTTAAATTTACATGATTCATGTGTTGCTTCATTAAGTGTGGCTCTATTATCCTCTTTGTTTCCGCCGATCTGTTTGCTTAATTTTTCTGGTGCTGGTAGTTTAGATGCTGCTTCAAAAAGTCGATCTAATCTGAAATCGGTTAAATTGAAAAACGATGTGACTCCGTGAATTCCTATCTAGTGGGAAAAAGAAAACTATTTCACTTGCACATCTAGTTTGAAATTCTGGCATGCAATGCTACATTACATTACGCATGTTACATCAATGAATGATTAGGGAGGACATTGCCAATCTTGATGAATGAATGTGTCGGCTCCTGATAGCGTGATTCCGTTACATAGTAATTTTTGTGATGTTATTCAGGTCCCAAAGTTTTTAGACTTTCGTTTCTAACCCGAGGACTCAGTTCGTATTTATGTTTGCTAGACTAATTGCTACCGCGAAAGCTAAGGATTGCACTATTGTACTTGTGTTGTGAAGTGCAAGATGAATCGTTGGAAGGAAAAGTGTCCCAAATGGAAGTGAGATTGACAAGAAAGATTTAAACTGAGATGCCTCGCCTCTCATAAAGCTAGGAATGGTCACTGTACTGTTTATTTGCCATGATCACATAGCCATGGCTACAACTTTGGAACTGCCACACAGATTCTCGGATCCTTTCCGGTCTTCCCATCTCCGATGTTCTCGGTGCCATCTGAGTTTCCAGCTGATGTTCTCGGTGCCATCTGAGTTTCCGGCCGCCCTGCCACGCGTGTTGGCTGTCTATGCTCTTTACATGGTCCCCTAGTCAGTGGTTTTTTTTTCCTGTTCTGGATTGCAAAAGGCCCTTGGCCATGTGTGCTTACATTATCAGACTGGAACGACAAGTTTAGCGATTGATTCCGACTTTGATTGGCTTCGGATTTGATCTTAGATTTGCCTCGATGAAGAACCGGCCCAACAACGACAATAGAAATAAAATATGATAAAGTGGTAGCAGAAAATTAAATAATTTCAAGTCCTAATCAACCAAAACAAAAATCTGGTCTAGCCAAGTAACCTGGCGTCCACAACTATCATATTGATTTCGTCGTATCAGCGGTTGTACAAAAGTTGTCTCAAGCTGCTCATATTCGCCGTCTGCGTAACCTTTTGTTTTCTTTAAGATTGTCAAGATAGACATCCTAAACAATTAGGCAGATGGTTGAATTTTTCTTTATTTTTACTTTATTTATTTATGTATTTTTTTAAAAATGGAAACTGTTAAAAATAATTAAAGCAGGCTTAAGGGAAACGCTCGTGGAAGTAGTCCTTATCGCGTTGCGTGTTTGACAATTAAAAGTGACTAATGTTCATTGATTGTTCTTGGTGGTTGAGGAGGATGGTACTCAATTCTAGACACGCTTTCTCGACTCCTTTTGTACTCAGGTGCCGTTCTTGAGCTTTAAAAATTGCACAAAAAACATAAATAATAATTATAATAGTAATTTGAAGAATGGGATAATGACTTACTATTTTCTCATAAATTGGCAAAATGGGTCCAAAGCCCTTTTTGAGTTTACATCCTACAAAGAAAAAGAGACGGCAAATTTGAGTTTATATGCTACAAATTAGTGATAAAAGCAACCGGGTTTCGAATGTTAATTGAGATCTAATCCCTCTTGACCAAATTATCCTTGTCAATGCGAGAACTCGCCAGTTTGACTCAGGAAACCATTTTAATTACATGGGAAAAAGTTTTGTATTTTACGAAAAAGTGTTCCTCAACCGGTCGGTGTCGCGATGTCGTGGCCAAGCAAAACATGCAAACGTGTTGTGGTTCAAAATATTAGGCCGTCTCTTTCGATGTTCATAATTTATACAGTGTTCTCTAGGGTTTTGAGAGAGGGAAATGTTCGAATAAATATTGCCATATAATGCCTGTGAACCAATAGATATGTTGGACGATCTAAGCATTCGTCAGATTCCGATTGAAATGAGAGCAATTGTTATGTGCGGAAAACCTCGCCGACCGATGCATTTTCGAATGTCGGATCAATAAGACAAGAGCATGTGCGAGGTGCTCTTTTCCACCTTCAACTTCGGCTTTTCACTCGCGTTTCGACTTTCTTGTTAGCGAGAACCATCTTAAAGGGGCTTCCAAAAAAATTGATTTGATCGACTTGAAAATTACACTTTTCGCATTAAAGAGCGTGCGAAAATCCGAGATTAAAATCGAGCTTCTTCTATATAATTCTAAAATGATTTTAATGAAAGACGTAGAGAACAATTTGATTTGAAAAGCTACAACATTACAAAACACCCATTCAAAATAAAATTAAAAAAAGAGCAAAAAAGGTCACAGAAAATGAGAAAAAGGGCACGGTTTAATTTTTAAAGCGATAGGGGCCCCAATCTCACTAAAAAAATATTATGAAAGCCTTTCTTTTTAGTCCATTAGAAAAAGAAAATCAAAATAGAGAATATAGCCTTTTTCTCTCTTGCGCTTCTGAGATTGTGGGACTTAGCACTAAGAGGATTAAAATATCGGAAGGTATTATTTTTATAAAAAAATTCCAATGGAAATATAAAAAAAAACTTGAAATTATCTAGAAGGTTTCGGTGCAATTGATGAGTAAACATCAATGCGAATGAGCAAAGAGCAAACCGTGTGGGCTCAATCTTCAGCCGAAAATAGAAACACCTGCACGCAATAATCGGATTGACATGCCACTTGGTACCTAATCATTTGTATGACCATGCTCTTTTCAATGTCTTCATAGTAACTCCTCAAGCCTATCCAGCCAGCCGCTCTATATTCATGCTTAGCCAAAATTATTTCTCTCCTCAACGATTAAAAAAAAAAATTATTGCTTCATAATTCGCATTATTCAACAAAAAATTTGCCAACAAGGGATACGGCCCTGCCAGTAAGGAAATTGAGGGGTGGGGTCGAAAAGTATCATGTTCGAGGTTCGATTTTCGTGAATACAAACCACGCTAATTTTCTTATTTTCTTAATTTTTAAGAACGGTTTTTTCAAATTATGCACTTTTTGATCAAACGGATTTTCTCTCGTAAAATCATCTAAACGCACTTATTAGTGGCATGCCTGAAGGGTGTGCACAGCAGTTTGAGAAATCTTGATAATGGATAGTTTCAACAATTAAAGAATAACAAGGATATTTAGGGTTTAATGATAATCTCCCACACATTAACTTTGATTATCCATCCTAGCTCAAGTTTTCATTCAACATCTTGGCTATATCTTCTTTTCCCCCCCTTACAATTAGGATGTTATTAAGATAAGAAATCCTCTGAATTTTTTTTAGTAAGAGAATATAATTATTGGGTGATGACTAGATATTGCAATGGTTATGCACACCAATCGAGATCGAGCTGCTTGCTCGGACCCAATCCAAAAGCGGAAAAAGCAAAAGAAAAGAGAGGAAAAAAAGAAAAGAAAAGACGCAATTTGGGACCAGATGAGATCGCGAGAATTGCCACAGAACGCGCAAAGCTTTCAATGCACGTCTCAAAATAAAAAAGTGAGAAACGATGATTAGATCTGAAAATAAAAAGGGGGGGAAAAAAGAGCAATAATTAGCAATAATTCGCGCACAGATTTTGTTCGTCAAGGAAAAGAAGAGAAAAGAAAAATCCAAACCGACATTTTCCCGTCTTCTCGACGACAAATTATTGGCAAAAATCGTAGCCGAATCGACAACGCAGGTGCCCCCAAATACCAAAACTAAAATGAGCCAAAGCCGCAAACATTATTATTATTATTATTATTACTATTTTCAGTAAGATTTAAATATTACTATCAATATAATCAAGATCAAAGGCACCAAACCTACTCCATGCAGAGCTCAGAGAAACAAAATTTGCCATGATTTAAGTAGAAGAAATTAAGAACCAATGCCCAAAAAAATGGGATTCTTTTCTTTTAAATCAAGTAATTAGTAGATGGGAAATTTATTGGATGCAATTGACATTATTGGCTCAAAAAAATGTGGTGCCAAGATTCGATCAATTTCCCGCAAGTAAAATATACAAAAATCGTGCGAATTAATTTTTCACTTTTTCGACATATTTTTCACCCTTTTCTTGGGGTCGGTCGATCGATTTTCCACCTATGTACAAAAGATCAAACCAACCCCCCTCCAACCCCCCAAAAAAAACGAAGAAAAAGAAGAAAAAAAAAGCAGAGATTCGAGAAATAAAAATCAAAACTTGGCCGTTCTTTTTTGTTACTATAAACCAGTGATGTGAGCATACTCTTCGAAGCCGTGGAACTCCGGCACGAACGACGCCGCCCACAGCCGCTCGTTGATGGCGCCGACCACGTCGTCCGGCACGAGCGTCGTCCGGCAGAGCGGGCACGTCATCTGGTCGTATCCCATCCACCGGTCCAGGCAGCCCCGGTGGAACACGTGGCTGCAGTTCGCGAGGCGCCGGGTCTCGTCCCCGCCCTCGAAGTCGTACAGGCAGACGGCGCAGCTCTCCGGGGGGTCGACCAGGTCCGCGAACCTCACCACCGGCAGGATCTCCCGCATCAGGGCCGCCGACACGGACGGCGAGGGCTCGCCGGCGTAGGCGGAGGCGGCGGCGGCGGCGGCGGCGGCGGCGGAGGAGGAGGAGGGGGCGTAGGAGGAGGGGGGACGGGACGCCGGGTCGCGGGACCCCTCCGGGTCGAGGAAGCCGGGGAGGCCGGCGAGGCGGAGGAGGGCGGAGATGAGCCGGCGGAGGGCGGTGAAGATGGAGAGGGTGTCGAGGAGGAGCTTCGGGAGGAGGAGCTCGCTGTAGCACACGGGGAAACCCATGAGAAAGCTCCGAAATTTGGAACCCGAAACGAGAGGGAGAGCAGCAGAATCGGAGATGGGAGGATCGAGTGAGCAAAATGAGTGGGACTTCTTTCTTGCGGTTTCTGGTTTTCCGGGCGTCTTCTTGATGGAGGAGGTAGAGAGAGAGAGAGAGAGAGAGATATAGGAGAGAGAGAGAGAGAGAGGTAGAAGATGGATCTGGTCATGCTTTATGGTTTAAAATAAATTAATTATTTTTGTTTACCCTCACGTGTATATTTTTATAATTTATATATAATGTGTATATATATGTATATATTCTCGCAGTGGGAAGCGTGAAGAGGAACATGAGGTGAAGGTGCGGCCTGTTTGTGCTGTGTCTTGTCCACGTACATGTCCCTTTCTAGCATCCAGGTCTTATGTGTGAAATGCCATTATTTTTTTTTTAACAAAATTCATTTTTTTTTACAGATGGGTTAAAACTCAAAGGTTCGAACGGTTATATTTGTGATAATTTTATTCTAAATTAATTTTTTGATCACAAAAGACATAAATCGATATATCTGTGATAAATTTACTAAAAATTAATATTTTGGCCACTAAAAATCCTAAATTGGTATATTTGTGATAAATTTACCCTCCGTTAATTTTCGTTAAATTGAATTAATACAAAAAAAATCACAAACTATTATATTTGTGACAAACGGAGGGTAAAATATAAAAATGACACATCAGTCAACTGTCGTGTGTCATTTAACAAAGTAATTTGACAATAAAATTTAACTGAAACAAATTGAGGGTAAAGTTATCACAAGTGTACTGATTTGAGATTTTTAGTGGTCAAAATATTAATTTAAAGTAAAATTATCATAGATATATCGATTTAAAGTTTTTTTTTGGTATTAACCCTGTAGAATTTATTTGTAAAGTACAGAGGAATGGATTAGTGTTGGGTTCCGGTTGGTGAATTTTTTGCTTTGGCTTCAAGAACGAAGGGCCTTATCTATATCCATTCCTGAGGTGGACGATGATGTGACATGGGGGAAAAATGATGGTGGTGTTGAAGTTCCAAAGGAGTTCTAGATGACACTTGGCCAACATCTGCTTACATGTCCCTCTAGCGAATCCATATCAATAGGAAATGGTGGGGGTCCTGATGGGGGTTCTAGTCATTTTGCTTTGGGATGTAGTTTGGTTTTGAAATTGGATATAATTCGACTTTCAGAATTGAAACCTTTTTTTTTGGCGCTTCGTGGGGCAATCGATATTTTGGAAATTATAGCCTTTCGAGTCCTCGTCGATCACGTGGTCTCCGAACTTTTCTCGACGTGTAGCATCATCCCTGAATTTTTAATCGATTCTACTAATCCCTTGAATCAGTATAAAATGTTCAGCGATAACTAATGATTTTATTATTCGTTTATTAGCGGGTTCCTTTTCTTTACTAACCAAAGCAAAGAACGAGTACTTTAGCATAACTCATATGAATTTTCATTTGAATTTGTGAAATCACACAAAGAGTCATTTCAAAGGTAACTCTTTATATCTCCTTTTAATAAAACGGACGGCACATGCCTGAATCCAAAATCTTCACCTAGACTAATCTCGACATATACATGCAAATCGCGTGAAGCCCTTTATTTGTCATTTAGTTGGCATTGATGGTAACCATTTTTCAACCCAATATGGAAATCTATGCCGATGTCATTGTAGCAATAGACCAAGGTGTGACAACCCTCTTCTTGAAAATGAAAACCTTCTTTCTTTTCCTGCCAAAGAGCTTTCATGCATTATATAATCGAATATGTCCGCAACTATTGATTTCTCAAAATTGCATTTAACAAATCCGACATACTCGAAAGCACATCATGGTTTTCTAGGTTTTCCTTTCATAAAGATAAAGCTTATATTATAAACCCTTGAACCGAAATACTCGTGTGGCTCGACTATATTTTATGCAAAACTATGTTTTTTCCATCAACCTTCGTGGTTTTTTCCTAATTTTTTTAGTGCATAAACGCATCACAAACTAGTAACACGAAGAAGATTGCATATCATGGCAAGATTTGAATAGTGGCTAAGAATTTTTTATTCAACAGCTTTGTTTTAGGAAAAAAAGATATTCGAAGCTTCAGAGCAGCACCGAGGAATTAAAGAACTGAAAAGCTCCTCTTCGATCATCATTAACATTTGTCACGAAGAATATTGTACACATCTAGCCGACCCACGCTTTTTTTTTTTCTCTCCTTAAACATGTGATTTTGGACAAGTATGTGAAGTTGATGTTGATGTTATATTATAATGACATTGCTCTTTCGGTTGCTAATTAATCTCGTCTTGATTGGAATGTGGTGTTGGGATTAGTTTATGGTGCGCTGGGATGGATTCGAGTGGAGAAAGGTGAGACGAAATAATGACAAAGATGTGTGTGTATTTTTTTTTCCATTCATTTGGTTAATAATATAAGAAAGGAAATAGCTAGAAAGAGGTAGACGCCTGAGTGAAAATAATTCCTTAGGAAATAATTACTCTACGAAAGAGGGTTTTTCTTTTCTTCCAAAAAATAGATCAATAAGATATTATAATATATTAACTAACTTCTTTTGTTAGATAGAACGGATAATTGGAACGCTTGGACTCGTCTATATCATGATGCAAGCCACACTTATCCATGTATGTGTATCTGGTGTCGGGGGTGACCCTCAAAGGTTAGTATGAATGAGTAATATATGCGATCTGAATCTCGGATTTCTTACATCTAAATTAAGTGCTTGATCACTCAACCAGCCCCCTTTAGATTAATTACAATTGATCTCGTTTTAATCTATTCTTGTTTTTCTTTCATTTTGCATGAGCAAAGGTGAAGGAAATCACCACCGTTTATTCTAATTTTACTTCAAATTTTCCTCTCTTATTTTTTCTCTCCAATCTTCTCTCCCCAACCATAATTGTCAAACATAGTGACCAACTGAACATGGCGCAAGAGATGGGGATGATCCTTTTGAAAGAGATGTACTGATTGTGGAGAAAGTACACCTCTCCCAAGAGACTGAAATGTCAGGAAAGAGTTTGCTCTCTTGGTCACGGAAGGAAGCAAAAAAAAGTTAGGGGGAAAAGCAATAAATGAGAGGGGACCGAAAGAGGGAGATTCTTCTTCTAAGGGGTAGATCAAACAATTGAAATGCTATTATTGAAGTGTCCTACACATGAGAAGTGGGCACCAAAGGGTGGTCGCCAAATCAAATCAATTGAGAGGGGGGGCAGCCCCACACATCTAGACAAGCCATGCCCAAGGAAGGAACAATTCAATGGGGGTAAAGGACCATAAGTCATGGCCTTGGTGGGTGATATTTGGTGTCTTTGGCACATCAGAAGTGTCCCTTTCCAATTCAATTTGATGGGGTTCAACTAACACATCAAGATGGTCTTGATGGTTTGATTTTGGACATTAAGTTAGTCCTCCCCCCCTCTCTATCTCTCATGTCCCCTTCATACTGTAGTGATTACAGCAATTACTTGTTGTGAAGCGCAGCTTTCCAACATGGAGATGGATCTATCCAAGAATTTTTCAAGCTCTTGGCTTGGCTTTTCCTTATGTTCACACATCACTAGCTAGGGTCCAAAAGAAATAAATGAACTTCTCTGGCAATGCACGTTCTGGATGACTTCTGTGCTCGGGGAGTTCTGATCAGTACGCACGACTTCTGATTTGCATAACATTCACCAGAGGAAGAACACAAATGTATCATGCAATGTTTTCTAGAGCACATGATAAAAGTGAATGCATGTATCATGCAATAAGTAGTGGCTTGCACGAGCGCTTGTTTATGCCATTGTATACATTAGTGTTTGTTTTTTGAAAGCGGACGCTTTGCGAAAAATATATTTGGTCTAATATGGTATAGGGAAATGTCGCATTTTCCAATCTGTATGCTCCACTATGAAAGTTATTTGTGTGTGTATTAGACAACTCTCTCCCCGTATTCTAGCTCTATTTCACCATTTGACATGGCGTGGGATGGGAAAGGAGACGGAAATCCTGCCCTGTCCCACATATGTAAATGTACATATTATCTATTATTTGGTAACTCCAAATCAAATAAAACTTCTCTAATTTTCTTATACTCTTAAATGCTATTACCACTAGGTTTCTCATTTCTTGAATCTCATTTCTTGAATGCGACCACTAGAGTGGCCTTGCTGCCACGATCCACTGAGATTCAGCCCTTGTCGCTTTGATTAAATCTTTACCAAAAAAAAAAAAGAATTCTTATGGTCAATTTAAGGAATTTTCTTTCACTGTAATCATTTTGTGAGGTTTTTACATTATATTTAGGGCTTTGCTAGCATAATAGTTTTTGAGCCAGAGGAACGACATGTTATGAACCACACATTCTTGAAAGAGTGAATCTCATAACAATTTATAATTATTTATCATTTATTTTCTAGTGATTCATAACATGTTGTTAATCACATAGTAGATTAGTGACTGTCACTTAGTCATTTCTTTTATATTTATTCCAATATTAGTAGATCATTTCCAACAACACCCCTAAAGCTATCGAGGCCATTTATCGCGTGCAATGTTGTTTTCCGCGTGCATGCAGGTATTAAATTATTAATTTCGAAAAATACCCTTTAAGCTAACCATACGTTTTATCGTGTGAACTTCTTTATTTGATGGATTAATTTTTAAATACCGACAGACCATCGCATACGGCCTAGATGGCTCAAGGGTATGGGTAGACCTATTAAAATGGGTCATAAATCCATTTCTTAATCCATATATTAGTAAATGGATCATAAATGGATTAGTTATATTTAGTAAATGGGTCATAAATGGGTAGAAGTCTAATATTAGTATTAAATGGGTCATAAATGGATCGTAAATGAGTTTACAACTGATTTAAACTCATCTTATCTCTCTTGCCCTTACTCAACCTTGCGCTCATTCGCTTCGCACTCTCATCTCAGTTTGTGTATGAATTTTTCTAGATTTAATTAAATGTGGAAATGTTTAATAATATGGGTCTGATCGGGTATGAGTTGGGTATGAGTTGGGTCGGATATGGGTCAAGAAAATTGCATTACGCATAAATGAGTCATAAATGGGTTCATGGGTAAATTTGGGTCGAACCATTTATGACCCGATCCATCCATTTGATAGGTCTAGGTACGGGGGTGGGGCGATCGTGTGTCCTTGCTCAATTCTTGTAGACTTAAAACCAACACCCTCCCTTCTCCCATATGTATACTCTCTCTCTCTCTCTCTCTCTCTCTCTCTCTCTCTCTCTCTCTCTCTCTCTCTCTCTCTCTCTCTCTCTCTCTCTCTCTCTCTCTCTCTCTCTCTCTCTCTCTACAAAGGCTACAAAGGCCTTCGTATGTTGTTGAGCCCTTTGGATCAATGTCAATTCAAGGCGGTTGACATTGTATTGACCTTAGTCTGAGATCGATGATGCCCCTCACTTTGTTTGCGGCTTTAGTGTCCTTAGATCGACCTTAATATGAGGTTTTTGGCCTTGACCCGTGGTGACAATGGCGTGGGCTCGGAGGTCAATGAGCCAAGGGGTTGTAGATGCGGAGTAAGGTTGACGTGAGCGGGGGAGAGAGACATAGAGAGGAGGACATGTAGACAAAGAGTGACCGAGATTAGGGGTGAACGGTTCCACATTTTATACAGGATCTTCCTAGAACCTGTCCGTTATAACAGGTTTTTCATTTTTTGGAACCTTGAATCTACCATGCATACCTTGAAACGTCGAATCTATCCTGTCACAGGTTTAAAGGTCGATTCCAAGGTCTATCAGGTTTCACCTATATTATAAATTGAATGATTGCAGTGAATAATCACTTTTAATGACCATCATTTGCCGTTACAATCCACTGATCACAACTTATATTTAGACATATGAATAACATAAAACATTAACAAAGTTAAAATCTCAATCATAAAATGGAAGCTCAGACTAGTAGTTTTAGATTATACACTTATCATCAAATATCATGGAACACCGCGGATTGTGCGAAGACATAAACCAAGAAAAACACAAAAATTTGTTTCAAGATCTAGGTTCTAGGTTTCAGGTTCTTAGAACTTAGAATCTACTCGTTGAAATCTGAAACCTATAACATACTAGTCGAAACAAGTTCTCTAATTTTTGAAACCTGAAAGACTTGATAGGTTCCTACCGATCCGGTTCCTAGATTATAGGTTCTACCTTAAAACCATGCGTACCCCTAATGGAGATAGGGAAACGCAGACGAAAGCCGGGGTCATGACTGACGAGGGCAATGAGAGAAAGCAACATAGTGTTTGATTTCTTTGCTTTTGGTTCGAGTGTCGAGACGACACGTGATGCGGATATTACCATCAATTAAATGAGTACATCAGATAGGTAAATAGTGTGGCTAACAATACCCCTTCACCTAAGGGCGCAAGGGCGAGGCAGGGTACACGCAATCCTTGCCTCGCCTTATTATCCTTTCCAAAGCCGTTCCTGTCTATAACTTTGCAGCGTCATATTTCCTTTGGAAGATTTGAACATGATGAGTGTTGGGTGATAAATTCTTGATATACAACATGATCTCTCAAAACACAGTACAACCAGAAATTCAAAAACTCCAGGAAAAAACTAGGTGGCAAGTTCAAAACAAAGAAGTAGACCTTAGGATTTTAAGGAAACAGGTTTTCATGGATGGACAGTCGCATCAGGTAAAATCAATCATTTACTTGAATTAACTCTATCATGAAATTCAATAAAGACACAGAGTGTCGGCCAACGGTTAACGGATGAGGAGCAAGGCTGACGTGAGCGGGGGAGAGAGACACAGAGAGGAGGAGGACATGTAGACAGAGTGACGGAGACAGGGATATGCAGACGAAAGCCGGGATCACGACGGACGTAGGCAATGAGAGAAAGCAACGAAGTACTTCGTTTTTTTGCTTTTGGGTTCGAGCGTCGAGATGACACATGGTGCGAATATTACCATCAATTTTATGAGTACAGCAAATGGGTACTTAGCACCGCTGCGATGCCCCTTCAACAGGGGGGGGTGGGGGGGTCGCCTCTCTTTATTATCTCGTTGACATACAACATGATCTCTCGGTATGAGGCATAAGATTTGGGTGCAAAGGACTTCAAAACACACTACGACCAGGAAAAAATGACTCCATGAAAGTTCAAAACAAAGTTGTAGACCTTGGGATGTTAAGTAAACAGGTTTTCATGGATGGACAGTTGCATCAGGTAAAATCAATCATTCACTCGAACTAACTCCACCATGAAATTCAATAATGAGAGAGAGTGTCCGCCAAATGGGTTTGAGCCCTGACAACCAGCCCGGCATCAACGGATTGGGCAAAGTCTGCTGGAGTCACATGAGCAAAGACGAACGGCGTGGCAAGCCCTTAGCCAGAAATATATGTGCATGATGTAACATTTTTATGCCACGGAATATGATAATGTTATTGTCTTTTATTCAATGTACTTTTTGCGCAAAATAGGATGGTTTTCTTCCCATCAAGTAAAAACTAATATCGTTTAGTGGAAACATGGGGATGTTCAGATTTTGCCTTGAAAGCTCGGATAAAATGCTGATCTGCTAAGGTAAATGTGGGTCGATCTGACAGCGACACGACCTGATGCGTTTTGACCGGCTTCATCCGGTGGTGACGAATAACTTGTCATGATGTGCCGTGAAAAAACTATTAAGCTCCATGGACGATCGACATGGGTAGAGGATAGTCGGGCTAGGAGCCAAGCTGGTTCTGGCATGTGTCGAATGCGGCCGCGGCAACGGGTGGCCCACCGGCCTGATGAGCCCGAATGTGGGTGGTGGGGAGGTGGGGGCGGAGGTGGTGGGGGCGGGTGGCTCACCGTCCTCTGCCGCGACCGCAACAGGTGGAGCTCTCAGTGGTCAGTGGTCACCACCACCACCACCACCACCGCCCAAAACCCACCATATGCTTTGCTCGCTTCTCACCACTCCCTTGCCTCATCCTCTGTTTCCGAGTCGTCCAACGCCTCAGAGTCCCAATCCGAATCCCCCAATCATTTTTATTCTTTCCCCTTTTCCCCCTCTTTTTTTTTTCTTTTCCGATGAATTTTTGCTGTCCAAGATAAAAATTCCCATATTTCGCTTTGTTTTTGGTAAAAAAGAAATGCAACGTTCCTGTTGTCTTTGCGGAAAAAAAAATTCATCCATATGATGGACACCTGAGAAACATACACTATCTAGTGAACTAAGGGTCCGTTTTTCTGATAAAAAAAAATTAAAGGTTTATTTGTTTCGTGGAAAATATTTCCAGCATTTGGTTTGCATAGGAAAATGAGTCAACGAAAAATGTCTTCCTACCGAAATTTAAATTCAGGAAAATTGTTTCTTCTTTGAAAGAACCGAAAAATGTTTTTCGAAATATGACTAGATATCGGCGCTTGGACTTTAAACTCTACGTATGGACTCGAAAATCACAACTTTGGTTTCCAAGTCCCGACGTTTAGGATTAGGTCTTCGGCGGCCGAGGTCCTGAGCCCAAGCCCCTGATGCTTACGCCCGGGTCCATTGAGGCTGAGCTTGAACCCCTAGTGCTCGTACCCAATGCTTCAACACTGGAACTTGCGTCCATAAAGGTTGTGCTCAGGTTCTCGACACTCGAGCTCTGATCCTCACCCTCAAGCCGGTGTCCACAAAGGCCGTGCGCGGGTCATCGGTTCTTTGGCTTGGGTCCTTGGTTAATGAAACGTTTTTTCTTATAAAATTATTTTTTAAAAAATTAAAATTATATTATATTTTTAAAAAATCGATTATTTGTTTATTTATTTGTTTTTTTTTCTTTTTTCTTTCTTTTTCTTTTCTTCCTTTTCTTTTTGCTCCCTTGGCCACACCTTGCCAAATCGAGCAAGCTCGCGGCCTCTAGCAGCGAGTCTTGAGCTGGCTTGTGGCCGGTCGTTGGCCCTATTGCCGATGCTGAAGATCGGGCAAGGAAGAAGCAAAAAGAAAAAAGAAAAAAAAGCAAAAAATATAAAATAAAAACATAATTAAAAATATGAATTTTAAAATAATTTCCCCATCATATTTTCTTTACCAAATGACTGAAAATACTTTCCACGCCTTTTTTTAGGTTTTAACCAAACATCGAAAAATAAAGTCATTTTCCAGAAATGGTACATTTTTTGTGAAACAAACGGATCCTAATATTCATTCTTGATGGGGACATTGCCAAATTTTCGATCAATCAATCGATTCATTATGAATGGCCAGGAATAACCCCTTTTCTTTTTATAAAGAATCGAAACTATTTTGAGCAATTGAATTTTTCAAATGTGTTATGTGAGAACATACTATCATATGCAAATCTCTAGGCTCTAATCAAATTATGCACAGACGAAATTGTTTATTTAAGGGAATCGATGAGAAATTGTGTCGAGGTGTGGACTCTCACACAATTGAAGCGGCATGTCATGCGTTTTCTATGTGTGGCTAGATATATTGACATTTTAGCGATATCGAAGGTCTTGTTTACAAGTGTTTTAATTGTACTTTGATAAAAATGTAAAAACAAAAAAAGCAATTCTTAATATTAAGGGACAATTTCAAAAAGGGGCTCGCAGTGAAGTCATTTTCTCAAGTAAGGATATGAAGTAGTCAAATCGTTTTAATAAGGGTCTGAAGTAGCCAAATCGTTTCAAATAAGGATCTTTGATCTGCTGGTGACTATTCCGTCGCTAGAAAAGGAGTATTTTAGTAAAAAAAAAATTATAAGTATTTTTTTTTTATTTTTTTAACTTTCCTTTTCTTTTTCTTTTTTCTTTTTTCTTTTTTCTTCTTCCCTCCCCGGTAGTCACTATGCCTGGCCGACAACCTTCGCCGATCTCAGGCGACGGCTACCCTCCCTGACATTGGGCGAGGGCCGCCCAGCTCGCATTGGGCGACCTTGCTGGCATTGGGCAAGGGCGAGGGTTGCCCTCGTTGGATCTGGCGAGGGTTGCCTTCGCCTGCCTAGCCCAGGCAAGGCGACCCTTGCCCAACGCTGGTGAGGGCAACCCTCGCCCTCGCCTGACGTTGGTGAGGGTGACCCTCGCATGACGTTGGCGAGGGTGACCCTCGCATGCCTAGGCGAGGGCAGCCTTCGCCTGAGGCCAGTGACCTCCGCTGGCCTCAGCGATGGTCGGCGGAGGGAAGAGAGAAAAAAAAAAAAGAAAAGGAAAAGGAAAAGGAAAAAGGAAAAAAGAAAGAAAAAAATTTCAAAAAAGTAGAAGACAAAAATACCATTTGGCCGGTGAGGTTGGGTCCTTATTTGAGACTAATATGATAACTTCATACCCTTATTTGAGAAAATGAGGATACTTCATGTTCTTATTTGAGACAAGGTCTATTTCAAACCCTTATATGAGAAAATGACTCTACTTCGGGTCCATTTTTGGATTTTTCCCTAATATTAAAGAAAATCATATACTGAAAATATATACTCTTTTTAATATGTCGTACAAATTTGAAAGTAGATTAATGCTTTTCTTATCAAGTGCTCTCTAGGGGCGGTTTTCAACGAGACCCGTATTCATATTCAAAATCGTATATAAGAAAGATTGCGAGAGAAATTATAAAAAAAAAGTCATAAACCTATTGTAATTGTGCCAATTCAGTTCTAAAACTTTTACATTTATGCCAGTTCAGTCCATTCAGCCAATTTTGGCCGTCGGCGCTGACTTGGATTTTTTTAAGTAATATTTTAATAATTTTTTGTAAAAGGAAAATTTTATTCGATACTTAGGCTCTGTTTATTTTGTGGAAATGAATGATTTGGAAAATATTTTCCTAAAAATGATCGCTTATATCGCTTAAAATAATTATAGAAAATATTTTCATTTCGCCAATAATTTATGTCTAAATATTTTCGTGAATAATGAAAATATTTTTCGTTCATTTATTTTTGTAAGAGATAGAAGCAATCATTTTTAGGAAAATGATTTTCAAATCATTCATTTTTTGCGAAACAAACGGAGTCTAGGTGCGTTCGTTTCGCAAAAAATGAGTGATTTAGAAAATATTTTCAGAAAAATAATCGCTTATATTGTTTAAAAAAATAAATATATGAAATATTTTTTATTTCCCACGAAAATAGTTAGGCATAAATTGTTATCGATGATAAAAACATTTTCCATTGATTAATTTTTTTAAATGATTTAAATAATTATTTTTTGAAGAATATTTTTCAAATCACTCATTTTCCGCCGAACGAACTTAGCCTTAATAAAGGGTTGTCTTCTTTTCTCTCTTGTCTCGGGACATGTTCTATTGTTCTTGCTCTCTGAATTTTCCTTTTCACGTACTTTAGCTTTTCTTTTCCATGTTTTATTCTCCCTCTACATTGCTCACGTTAACCTTTGCTTTGGCCCCATGACAAGGACGGAATCATCCAGCGAAACGATTCAGAAAAGCAAAGCTCAACGAAGACTGCCGATTTTCACGGTGGCAAATCCAAAAGTTCACACCGGAAAATTGAAAAAACGATAAAAACCCCACTTGAGAGTACAAACTTCTGCAGATGCTTGCTGTCATTTCGTCACATTAGAGGCAGGTTTAACTTAATTAACAGGTGCAATCCAGCTATGCTTTCTCTTCATCCCAAGTGCACTTCACTCAAAAAATTCAAAACAGAAAAAAGATATCGCTCTTAACGCTTTGAAACCTTTAATTATTCGATCTTTTCAGAATTTGGTCCCTCTTTTCCACCATGTTTGGCCGCAAGAACCCTATAAACAATTCCGTTTTACTGCAAACGACTTGGTTTTCATCCTGTTCATGTCCTAGCCACTGTGGAAAAGAGACAAACCGAGACCAACCTGTCTTGGCTAGGCAATTGCCTTGAACTACACGTGAAAAAAATTATTCATCCAGCATTTACTTGTCAGAAACTGTCTCCGAAATAGACAGAAGAAACTCTAGGAGCAAGTTAAAGAGCTGAGTATTAATAATGCAAAGATGGATTCTTTAGGGGGATCTTGAATTTGGACGTGTGAGTGCACATTTTGCAGTCGCAAAATGACTAGGCGTATTAGGACCATGTACATGCACACCGGCCTTGTCTTTTTCCTCGTGTCGCTTTCCTCTGTTCTAGGACAATCGAAGATTAATCATTAATCGTCGTTAGGGGCACCGTCTTTCTATTTCCTTGTACATTACACAGACGCGGAGGAAGAAAAGGGAGACGAAGAACTAACCCTCAAAGGTCGCAGAAAGTTATAATGAGGTAGCCTTGTTCAGTTTGGTTCTTTGCATATGTTTGTATGTGCAGCTTCCTCCTCGCTTTGTAGTCCTTAACTCATCAAGGTTAAGGGAGAGAATGGTTGAGAGAGACATCTGAAATCGACAAGGTGACAATGAGAGATTACAAGTGACCCTCCTTTTTACCATCCCGTGCCCTCAAATTGGAAGTTGATGCTAGTGGTTTGCGAATGAAAACCGTAGTAAAATTATTGATGAAACCAAGGGAATGCGAGCTGAAGCGGTGGCAGCGCGAGCTGAAGTGGAGGCAGCGCGCAAGGGCCTTGTTTGAATCAGATCAACTGAGATTCTACCACGGATAAAGAAACAACAGTAAAACCCTATGCATTCAAATTCAAATCCATGCATCACCTATAACTCGGACGATAAGTACGCAACAAATTTTGACCATCATTTTGATCGACTCCCACTTCACTGCAGGACTGATTAAGCAGCAGGCTTCATTATTTTTAGCGATTGAAAATCAGAATATGTCGAGACAGTGCAACATGTAAGAAAGTCTGCTGCGGTGCTTAGCTTTACTGGCTTAAGAGAAGAACGTGGTTTCCGGACAAAATGGTCCCAAAATAGCTCATCTTTCATTGAACAGGTCTTCATCGGACATTAATCACTGTGTATCCACGTTTTGTTTGCGTCAGATGGTGCAGATCAACAGAAATTCACATGCCTACCTCCATTATTATATCAGTTGACATATGAATCACGTATGACCTGAGCAACGAAAACACATGCGGTCACCGACGTTGGATTGAGAAATTGTGAACCGCAATTGCTCACTTTAAACCGGTTTTGAAGGCAATTGTCTCTGATGTGACTTCGACTTGGCATTTATACGCTCATATATCGTCACGTGATTAACTATCTAACCCCATAACCCTTCCATCATGTCCGTCACGTCATTAACTATCTAACCCCATAACCCTTCCATCATCTCCTGTGCCCTAGCCGGCCGCTGGTCGCCCCCGGCCGTTGTCACTGCCACCATCACCACCGCCAGTCATAGGGTTTTCATCGATAAGGATATGATAGCTTCTTAATCAGGTCCATTACAGTGATTTTAGCAGAGATCTTTGTCAAGAGATGTAGGAAGAGATGAATCATCACCAATTTTCTCTTTCTTTACAAGTAAAGAATTCGCACACGCAAAGGAATTGCAGGCGGACCAAATCCTGCCTCTTTGCTAAGTACATCCTTTGGATACGCTATCTTAACCATCTATAATCAATCATCTTAGCCAGCCTGTGCACGTTTTAACTTTAATCCTCTACTTTTGTCTTTGGTTAGGGATGTTCTTTTTCCAAGCTCTCATCATTGGTCAACATTCTTCCCAATTCTTTAAATGGTGGAGTTTCAGGTCTTTCGGTCGTTCATGCTGCTTAATATATCGAGCAGCCAAGAGAAACGAAGGCGCAATTTTAGGCACATGACGTCATAATCACACTCTACCAAAGTAAAATATCTACTCGCATCAGCTTATGTTACTACTCAATCTAGGCCACATTACCACAAAATCATTACAAATGCTAAACTCAAACTGACCCAGTACTCTTTCTTTCATTAAAAGGAGGATGCAAATCTTCAAATAATATTATAGTATAGAAAATTATTAAATCAATTAAGCTTTCTATATTTTTATACTCATGCTAGGCTAGTCTCTGATGGGCAACTAACTAGCTAAGCTTGAGAAGCTTTCTTTAAGTGGACCCATTCTTCTAGCTAACTAATTGGGCCGCTCCCTTTGCGATTGCGATATGACAAAAGAAGTTCATTATAAATCTATGGCTAAGCATCAGTTAATTTGGGACCCAGGCAAGAGGCAAGCCCTGTGCATATACGAGACTTTCGAACTTAGAAGACGATAAAAAGACATTGGTATCGACATGACTCAGGGGGTGGGCCATATTGGCATGTGGGTTGTCGGGGGATTTCGTTTGATTTGATTCACCAGTCATTTCCAGAAGGTTAAAATAATTTGGTGGGCGAACATCAACATGGTCGGACGATAAAATGAGTAACTTTTTGTTTCGATGTAAGAAGTGTGTGGCTTTATCACTTGATACAATGCTCAATGGTGGGAGCGAGTAGAAGAAGCCCGATATGGATCCGGCTGTGCTCCACACCACACCAATTTTCCTCTGTCCCTCACGTTCGAGATTGCCAAGAGAGTGTCCTAGTCCGAACTCGTCAACGTATCCAGTTGGACTCACCTTCATTCAGAAGTTTAAATCGATGAGTTGTTGGCCAACTGGGATATATTAGTTGCTTCTTACCACATCAGTTATCCAATGTGAAACTTTTTAACATAATTCTCATGTGCATCTCAATACTCAAAAGGCTAAATAGTAACAAAATTTGTTTGTTGAGGATGAATTCTCATCATTGACACTTAGAATTTTATTCAACTTCTGTAGAACTAAGTTAATTCTAAACCTAATATAAATATTTATTGAGAGAACTCAACTAAATGATTAAATTTAAAATGTTTTGAACTTAATATGGTTATCTGGTTTAGCAGTACTAATTTGTCGTCACTTGGATGATTTAATTAAAAAAATATTTTATTTAATGTGTTGGGTAAGGAACGGATTCCAACCATTGATTGAGTGGAAAATTATTTTAAAGGCATTAAAATGTCCACAGTTTTGTTGCTAAAAGCTACAAAAGTAATATCTGAAATTTCACGTTTTTTTGAGAAATCAATAATATTCAATATTCAATGTTTGACTCTTGTAAAAATTTTATGTTTTCACCTTTAATTGGCAGTACTTAAATTTCAACTTTTAAATGTTTGACACTTGTTTTGATTTTCATAAAAAAGGCTTAATATACAATTGCAATGAGCTCAAGTAACTTCCAAGCATATTTCGCAATGAGGTCCATATTGTCATCTCAAAGATTTTTCGTTCTTTTCTAATTCCATCCCTCTAATGAATCCGGATCCGGAGGGAACGAGTCACATAATAATAGATCATCACGACAATAAAAGCATGCTTTAATCTACAAATTCAAAACCTTTAAACCGATAGAAAGTGATTTCTCACGAGTATAGCAGCATCATATGGCTGAATATATATATAATAATCCGGGGGGCACGACACCGTTATTAGTTGGCTACTTGAAGAGAAACTAGCGGACCAATCCACTGCCATTGCCCCCACTACGAGTTCCATAGGACAGTTTTCGAACTCATAATCATTGATTTCTGAGATGAAAAAACGGGAACACCCTCAAATTTACATTCAATTGCGCAAACTGGGTCTAATTTGGATTCCTGAAAGCCTTATATGTGACAATTGCCTTATGAAGACTTGCCCAAGGTCACCGGGGTAAATGTATAAAAAAAAAAACGGTGGCATGCTTTGTGGGCCGAGGATTGTTACGGTCACAGATCAAAGTTTGTTTCGTTTTTTATGTCATCCGAGATGAGCTTGCACAAACCTAGTTGATCAAATTTAGATAGATTTATATGGACCAAAGGATTAGACTGCTTTATAGGGCCATAAGCCTAGTTAAGTCGGATTGGGCCATTGATAAGCCCAAGAGTCGAGCCCATCAAACCATTCTAACCACATCAAAGTCCAATGGGCCTGAAGTCCATCACACGCTAAAAAACACCAAAAGGACCGGCAAGATTCAATGGGGACCAAAAACTAGACTTTAATTAAGGATGAAGTTTACACGAAGTCGCTCTAGATGCCTTGCACATAAAAATGTTTCTCTCTATTTGGGCCAAAGTCCAAGGATACCATTAGATGGCTCTAAATTTAGTAGCACGATCGCTTGCATTATGCACCGACCACATGTTCGTGCAAAGCATGTAAGCACTTAAAAGTAAGTAAGTTTATCGAGTTTAAAGACTCACAATTGGACTCAGGGTCAGCACAATCTGGGCCTAGTTAACCTAGTCCCGAGCATTCATTGCGTGTTTCGGGTGCTCGCAATGCTCGTAAACAACCCTTTTGATTCGGTGATAGTTGTTGAATCTCTTGTCTACGTGGGCAGGAACTTACTAGGGTTTTATTGCCAAATCTTTGCCCTCTGAAGCTCAAAACCCTACACAAAAGGTTGAGAAAAAAAGGGCCAAGACTAGACTTTTGAGTTGATAAAACTTTCTCGTTAGCACATACCTAATCCACGTAACTTGACTCCTAATTGGACAAGAACCCTAAACATCACGTCCCATGAAAAGTTCAGTCGGTGGTTGAGCGAGCACGATTTAGACTTTTGATTGCATTTTAATTTTGATAATGGCCTTTGAATGTGAAAACTTTGGGATGGGATTAGAAAGCAATATCATGCCTAGGTTTTGCTGGCTTTTATAGCGTGGTCCCTTTTTTTAACCGATTGCAACCCCCACCCATTTTCGTCCTAAGCTTTTTAGAATTATTTCACACGCGAAAGTCAAAGTTCGTAGTAATTGCTCCTTCGAAAAAATTGGAATTATTTCGTCCCTGGTTATTTTTGCATGGGAGGCCACACGGTGTGAGCATACAAAGTTTAGGGCATTAATTAGGTTTTTTAGCATGAAAATGGGGGTAGCAATTATTGACCCTGACGAAGAAATCACCATTAGTGGTGGTTTGGACCGCCTAAAAAAATGGTGCCTTAGGTTTGCGACGCATTGATGTTGTGATGACAAAGGGTCTAATCAATAATATCGTCGCCGATGAGGAGCAATGTGAATGCTGACCAGATGCCATTCATGCGCGAAAACAAGCTTTTTTGACGACGCCTTTTGTTAGAAAATCTCCATTTTCACCTTTTTTTTGGGATGTGGTTCATTCATTCGTAGACTTACCTGTTCTCTAGGTGTTGAAATGAAGGTAGATGTCGATAATCGAAAATCACCCTTCTTTCAAGGGACCTATTAGGGCCTAATTAAGGTGGTTGTGGTTTTGGTTGCCGCCTTTTAGCTTTAAAGGGAAGAGCTCTGACTTTTTTTCGAACTTTTCGATTCAGTTAATCTCCGTGGATGCATGTAAACTGTCTTGTTCATGTCCATCGGGTAAACCTTCATCTGAAGGATTGAGTGAAAGACGTGTTGCCACCGGAATATCAAGCTTTTATCTTGATATAATGTCAAATAACCCCATGTACTTTAGAAAAGGTTCCGATTTAACTATTTATGCTTAGAAACGTAGCAATGAGGCTTATGATTTCAAACCCTAGAAGCTCCTCCTTATAACATATCTCTCAAGTATGTCTTCTTTCAGAAGATAATTATCAAATCAGTCTTAAATATATTGTATGGATGCCAATTTAAGCATAAATTTTTCAATTTTACCAATTTAATTATAAACATTTGATTGAAATTCCAATGTAGTCTGTTTGGCCAACTAAAAGTGTTGGAATAGCACTCAAAGGCGTTAGGCTCGGTGGATCTCGGGCGTGGCGACGTATGGGGCATCTTCCTGTGACTGCTCAAGCTGAAATTTCATAACCTGTCTCAATTGAGGGCGGCGAGTCTAGTCCGGGTGCTTGTTTTTTGAAACAAGTAGTGGAAGGGTCTCGAATAACAATTTAAGGTACGGACTTGGTGGAGATATGTGAGCAACATGGCTGGTCTGACTAGCAACGTAACAATCACTATTGAATAGACTCAGTGGGCACTTTCTCAGATAACAAAGGTAGCGTTGATACCATGTTAGATTGTCCAGGCCAAAGGCTTAAGTTATTAGGTGGAGGAAAATTACATGTAATTTAAGTTTTTAGGATAGTTGTAATTTAAGTTTTTAGAATAATTGGCATCGATCTCACAAAACCTCACATAATATTAGAGTTAGGTTTTGCCCTAATTTATTTCGCGTGTACGTTCATCCCGCTCGTTAAATTCCACGTACTACACCTAATTAGGCTTACACGTGAGGGTGTGTTGAAATATCCTAAATCGCTGGACTATGGATTGTATATGCTCTTTATATACAGGTGGTCTTCCTCCACCTAATAATTTAAATTTTTGGGTTGCACATTTTCGTCCTAAGCTTTGGAGAATTATTTGACGCGTGAAAGTCTAAGCTTTTAATAATTGCTCCTACCCAAAAACAAGTCATTCGTCCCATTATATTTCCATGGGAGGCCAAAGGGTGCAGGCATATGACATTAGGACATTAATTAAGGTTTTTGGCATGAAGATGGGGGGTAGCAATTAGTGACCTTAAGGAAGAAATTACCTCTACTGGTGTTTCGGACCGCCTAAAAGGGTCTAGTTATTGACCTTAGGTTTGCCGCACGTTAATGTTGTGATGACAAAGGGTCTAATTTAATAATCTCGTCGCTAATGAGGAGCAACATGAATGCTCACCGGAGGCTATCCATGCGTAGAAACAACCTATTTTGATGATGCCTTAAGCTAGAAAATCTTTTTTACCTCTTTTGGGATGTTGGTTCATTCGTAGACTTACCTGTTCTCTAGGTGTTGAAATGAAGGAAGACGACAGATTATTGAACTCGCACTTCCGCGGGACACACTAGGGGTCTAGTTGGGGTTGTTGTGACATCTTTTGTAGCCGCCTTTTAGCTTTAAAGGGGAGAGCTTTTGACTTTGTTAATTTCCATTTATAACACGATGGATTTAAACCTTTCAATTCAATCAATTTTCATGAAAACATGCAAATTATCTCGTCCACGAACATTGAGTAATGATCTGTCCAAAGACTTGAGTGAGATATGCCATCATCTGAATGCGGTTTTTGTCAAATCCTGATTATCAAGCTTTTATCTTGATGTAACATAACATAACCCCCGTGTACTTTAGAAAAGGTACCAGCCTAACTCTTTATGCCTAGAAACGGAGTAACGCGGTTTGTGATTTCGATTTCGAACCCTAGGAGCTCCTACTTACAACTTACGATGTCTTGTTTCACTAGGATTACAATTGATTGCGATACGGACTCAAAAGAAAAACCTCGGCCTACTACATCCGAACAATCCCATAAGAACACACACAAAGACGATTGATCATTCAAAGATGAGTCGCTATGGTCAATCAAAAGTTGTGATTTCGCAGCTTCCCCTTCGAAGCACAAGCAACGGCGCTTATAGTTACTTCTATTATATCTATTTTTCATTTGGGGGAGATATTGTTATTTTTCTTTTGTCAATGTTCAGAAATGTTTGGTAGCGTTTAGGATATGCTTTCGTAGTTTCTACAAATCCAAGCATTCCCAATTTCAAAGATAGTTGGTAGAAAATCTTGTTTTTCCCAAGAGTGGTGCCATGTAGTCCAGGTTTGAGATTTTAGATAAATCGGTGTCGGTCCCTCTAGAGTTTAAGTATGGTAATAATGGAGTGCAAATATTGCTGTCCAGATATCTTAATTGAAGGCCCCAAAAACAAATTCTGTAATTTGTCACTCAACGACGAAGGACCCCATTGATGAAAGGGATGGATTAGCCTACCCAAATTATTAATTCGCCTATTTTTATACCTTTAAAAGCGCTTACGTCAATCATTTAATGACCCATCTTACTTTGGGGAAAATTACTAAAAAAGTCATAAACCTATTATAATTATGTCAATTCGGTTTTAAATCGTTTGGATTTGTACTAATTCAATTTATTTGGCCAATTTTTTTATCCGTGATTATATGTTACATGAATTGCATCCGAGGAATTCTCAAGTGAATTTGGTATGGTTGTCAATTCATGCACGAGGAAGAATCTTGGATTGCAAGTGATTATAAGTTATAATCTCACTTCATCTTTAAGTTTGACCAATTGTAATAAATGGGCATAAATAATCCCATGTATATTAATCTCCACATCTGTGATAAAGAGTATATTTTTCTTGTACTTTTACATAAAGACAAATAAATTCTCAGCAATTTTTTAAATCTAGCACGACTTAGTGTGGACTCTGAGTATGTTGACAATCGCAAATGACGGACCGAACAAGAAAAAGAGTACATCCACACACATCCACACACATAAATATATTTTAAAAAATATAACGCGAAAGATCCTCGAAATTATTCTCACGAATTGATTAGGGTTTTCGAGTTAAGCCTTCTCCGGATGGTGTGAAAACATTGATGAGATCTATTGACGGTAATTTGTTTTACTTGATGCTACTATATGCTCTTCTGGCCAATAAAAGTGTAGGTGCCAAATAAAAAATAAAAACCTAGCATAATTAGAATTAATGTAGTGATGAATATATTTAATTTGTTCATTATTTCAATTACTTCGTTTTTTTTATGAAATTAGGTCCAGCTTACAGTCACACTTACAATAATTAGTCGGAGGAATTTATCTAGTTTGCCCATGACTCAATTGACTTAATCTTTTGAGTTAAATCTGATCAGACTGTAGTAATGCTGTCGAATTTCCGCTCCCAATGGAGAGAAACTTGAGCTATTTTATGTTACATTCAAACATTCAAGGTAAGGTGTAGCTTTCATCAGGTTTTGTCTCTTACACAAAAAGGGTTTTTTTAATTGTCCAATAATAATAGTTGCAAGTTCTTCTAAGGAACTTCTTGTAATTGACAAATATTAATGATATTTTATCATGCATCCGTGCGAGTTTAGTGAAATCATTATTAGGATATCGCCGACTAGGGAAAACAGTGGGAAAGAGAAACGAAGGTTTTGGGAAGAATTGCAAGATTAACCATAAGCTGATTAATAGATCCAAAAAATATATATTATTTTTATTCAATCGTTTGTTTGTCATTTGCTTTGACTTTAGTCGATTGGGTGACTTATCTTCCGTGTGGGAGAGGGAGATGAAAATGATGCGAAGATTAATTATGGAATAAGATAATATTCATGGTCGTTTTGGATTGATTTGTGCCGTAATCTTCTCTTTTGGCTACTTTCTTTGTTTAAGCATTGGCAAGCATGTCCCCGTGAAAGATGAGTACCCTAATCATGTTTGCCCACTTTGGGGGAACCGCCGAGGACATTATCTAAGTTGATTAAGAAATTAGATTATGCCATCTTTCTCCCCGGTGATGGAATAGTTACAATAATCATTTTTGTCCAACTATTTCCCATCGACGCAAATGGAAAAAAGTAAAGAAAGGAAGAGATGTTGCATGCATTTCTCGAAGCTTTTACTTTTAATGATTATGCCTTCTTTCTCCATATCATGATATCGGGATAAGATTATTCTACCATCCAATACACGTCATGCTTCGAGATTTTCTAGAAAAATTGTACGACAAGTCATCAAACTTATGTATGAAATGCATTAGGGTCCTAGAAAATTCAATTGGTGAAATCAAATTGTATGTCTTTATCCAAAGTGTAATTGACTTTTAAACTTTTTAAGCGATCCGATTAAATTTTAAAATTTTACCGAAAATGTAACTAGGTCCTAAAATTTAAATTGAAATGTGCAATTTAAGAATGCCGCATACATGTTATTTCTACTTCACAAGCAGAAAACTTTGGTACTTGTGTTGTTAAAAAAGAGTTTATTACACTCTTTAAAAATTATTTAGAACTTGATTGCATTCTGTATATAAGAATTAGGATTTTCGGAACATTTTTCTTGAGATTTATGTATCTGTAATCCATGATTACTTTTGTCAATCTTGACCAAGAAAATAAACGTATTGCCATAATTAACTGAGGAATGACTTTTCTCGAGAAACGAGATGGAGACTTGGAAAAGGAGGACTAGTCCAAGGCATGCCATGGGCATCTGAGGAATGACTTCGAGGTCATGCCGGTCAGGTTGTGCATTGACTTGAACTAACATTGGACCCTTGGGATGAAGAACAGTTCATCAATTTTGATCCAGCTAATGTTATAGATCTCTTTACTTTTGATGAAAATCAAGATTAGCAATCTATAGTCAACATGCAAATTTTCGAATATGGCATTTAATTTTTCCTATAATTTGATGAAGAGACAAGTTGTAATGATTTTGTTAAAAAAAGCTCGATTTAAGTGAATCGGGTACATGCTTATGGAGGAGTCATTGAGTTAGAAGGTTGATTTGTGATCTTATTGGTTGTGTCCTTGAACACGCATCACATATTTAGTCGTCGATGCGTCGCTATTAGGATGCGATGATGGCGAGGGCTCCAACAATGGTTGAAAGCCAATGCTCCGTGGAATTCACTTGGTTGGACCACACAAATTGCCTATGTCGCTTGCAACTTTGTGCACTTGAAATTTACCAGCACCGCGTGGGGTACTCTTGATGGCATCAATTCCTAATTAATGGGCACTATGAAATTATTATTGTTCTAAAATTTCTTCTCTCAATCAAATCAATCACATTTCCAAGTGTGTGACCTGCCGATTCATTGAGCGACTCTTTCTTTGTCGCTGGAGGCCTTACCTTTTTAAGCTCTATCAGACATTCCATCCATCTCTTTTTTGCTGATGGAATTAAAAATAAGTTCCTAGCTGGATCTTGGAATAAGAATGTAATAGAACCGAAAATATTTCTTACAGTATGATCGGTTCTGTTTTTTTACGATATCATGTTTAGAACGAGCCTAAATAATATACTTTTTTTTTCCTGTGGGAGGACCATATGTCTCTCTCGCGTACAAAACTCACACAAGAAAGAAAGAAACCCCACTTGATTATGGGGATCAAAACTCTCTTTATACACGCGCACTCCCAATATTATGAACCTTTTTCTAGGGTTTGTGGCCACCACTTTGGTGATTTTATCTCAAACCTTCTTTATTCTTTTTTGGCACTCTTTGATTGTTTTCAAGCATAGTTGGCCCAGCTTCGAGACTTCAGTTCTTCCTTTTCTCTTTTTATCTACATGCTTTTCAACTTCCCTCCTTTTTGGTCAAAATTTAAGATAGTGAAGTTCTTCAAGGACCCAAGAAGAAATTTTCAGTAAAGTAGTAGTATTAGTCGAAGTGGCATCGCTGGTCAATCTCCACCAAATAGATTCCGGGTACATTGAATTTTAGGGCTCTTGCTCACCTTTCCCTATCTTTGTTAGACACTGAACTCGAGCCCGAGAAATTACCCTCGTAAGACCCGGTGATGTAACAAACAATTTACGCGCGGAATTTAGAAAGAAATCATTCGACTTAGCTACCTACGAATCGAATACGGTTGCCAAAATGGACAACATGCGTGTTTCACTAATGATTATCCGAATCAATCTCTGAGCTTCGAGCGAATATATTGGGAAGAAGATGCTTTCTTCCTTTTTGCCATCACCACGGTAACTAGAATCCATTTTTCAGTTTCAATATTCAATGCTTTCATCAAACAATGCTCAGTACCCTTTGTGTCTCTTGACTACTACTACACTCACTCTCTCTCTCTCTCTCTCTCTCTCTCTCTCTCTCTCTCTCTCTCTCTCTCTCTCTCTCTCTCTCTCTCTAGATATGCATTCCAAGACCCTTGGTATGGAACAATGGCTTTCTCGGATTAGGTAACGTTTACGGCAGAGAAAGAAAGGGGGAGACCATATCATATCCGAAGACTTTCATGACAGTCCCAACCGAAGAAGCAAGAGGAAACCTCGTTTTAACGGCTTTGAAAACAAAAGCCCAATTTTTCACTCTTCGTCGAGGGGGCATAACCATTGTTTAATAATTTATGCACACAAAAACAAAAAAGGTTGGGGCCACCATTGCAAAGATTTTTCTAATTAGTGGGCCAACTTTAAATGGTGTTATTATGCAGCAGACTAGTGCCAAATTGCGAAAGATGCCGACGCCCCCCACAATGGTGTGGGAACAAGAGATCATGAGGTGGGAAAAATGGGGAGGAATGTTGACTACATGGCCATGCCACCAGAAAAAGCTTTGTTTGCCATTCTATGCTATCTTCCGTTCACGAGTTTGGGAAAGGCGAGGATTAGTCATGAGAGATCTTTGTCAATCATCCCCACTTAGGCTACTCACATAAGGATGGTGTGATATGATCCCTCTCATTTCTTCCCTATGTAAAAGTATTAGTGGAATGCGCGTGGATGAGTTTGACTTTGTCAGGGACGCGCGGTATACTTTCATCCGAGAAGATCACCAAGGGAGAGCTCGAGTGCGAGCGCGCCAACATATCCAATTGGACATGCTTAAAAGCTTTAGCCGGTATGTTATCACTACTCAAGAATTCTCCATCTTGGCTCAGCCCAAGTTTCACAGATGGCGGTGTGGACAACATCTACCATTTATAATCCACCTCCACTGTCTTGGCCTGGACAAGGTTGGCGTGGGAGTTGGGGGACATCATTTGTCGTCTCAAGTAAGGAGTCGCATGGGGATTCATGATTTGAGATGTTTTATCATATGTCGATACGCATTGGGAGAGTGAACCACAAAATACCATAGGCTCCGATACCATCAATTGGGGACGCATAGCGATAGCCCGATATATATTCACTTGGGAAAATCACTAAGGCGGAGCCCAAATTTAAGCCCATCAATATATATAGTTGAATTGATCTTAATTGAATACTTAAGCCATTTAGGTTATGAGTTAACTCGGATATTTGCCAGTCCATATTATAGGGAAAATTGTTCAAAAAGTCCTAAACCTATTGTACAACAGTCAATTTAGTCATAAACTTTTTAATTTTGCCAATTAATAGTCAAAAGGTTTAGGATTGAATTGGCCAAATTAAAAAATTTGGGATTAACTTGACATCCGTACAATAGATTATGACTTTTTGGATTATTATCCCCCACATTATATCACTTCCTCGATGTGGAACTTCTTTTGCATGCACTCTTACACATGCAATTAACATAGCCGTTTATAATGTGGAACTGCTAGGATTGAAGCCTCATAACTCATCTTTAAAAAGATATATATATATATATATATATATATATATATATATATATATATATCTTAAAATGACAATCGAGAAAACTCGAGTCAACATTTCATCTTTAATAAAAAAAAATCATTGATAACCCTTGTCTATTAGATCAAAAAGTCTATTACATTCATCATATAAGAAAATTAACTCGAGGCTCCATTTGATGATACGCAATGTAAATGGTACGTCCCATGTGAAAAAAATACGAAGCGCGTTCCAAGCTCCTTTCCCTATCGATTATTCAAGTGTAATACGTGATCAGTCGATTCACAGTAGCGGAATTGCAGAAACCCTAGCCGCCGGTCGATCGTTTCTTCTTGCGTTCATCGGCTCCTTAATTGCAATTTCGCTTTTCACAACACAAGAATTCAAAATCCACAAAGGGAAAATACAAAGGTTCATATTGGAAAATCATTTGTCGTGCTCAAAAAAAAAAAAAAACAAAGGAAGAAAGAAAGGAAAACAGCAAGTTGATGGGAATCGCATTTTTGTCCACACCCTCTGTGTGGCTCTGGGACGAACCACGTCGGACATTGCTCGCAAGGAACGGTCGACCAAGGTCAAGGGTCGTTTTGGTTTGGGATGAACGCAAAGGGGTTCGCACTTTCACGTTTTTTTCTTCAATCAAATCCAGCAATATTCGCTCAGCTCTATCCAAAATACGATAGTGATGCCAATTCATTTAGAGCAGTTGCTCAAGCATTCTTGGAATTAAATTACTATGTTCCGTTCGGCTGCCTTGTAGCTATTGAGAATGTTAATAAAAAGGGCCTAATTCCCCCCCTCCCCTCTCGAACTTTTTTTTTCCGTAAAAAATCATCAAATTTCACTTAAATCTTTAAATTTAGCTGGACAATTTGAAAATTTCACATCACAGAGGCCAAATTTGGAACTTGAGCAAAAGTTGATGCTTTTTATTGAGACAAAAAAAAAATTCGAACCGAAATTATCATTTACGGTAAAGTCGGCGCTTTTTTTTTGGAATTAGCCCTAATAAAAAGTAAGTTGACCTTGAAAACTTTGCTTTTCAGATAGGAAAAGTTGACATTAGAAAAGCTCCCGTGCCAAATGGAAACTCAAGCTCAAGTCCAATTGAAACTCCAAGAATCAGCGAGATGTTCAGTGTCCTTCCCTGTAAGGAAAGGCAGAAAAGAAAAGCAAAAGAACAAAAGAAATATGAGAAAAACAAGAACATGATTATATGAAAATTACAAGAAATGGTAGGACCCAAGGTATCTAGGGGCAGAACATAATTTCCCCCAAACGATCAGAGGAAAGTACACCTTGCAGACAGACGCGCGCAGCCAGTCCTGCAGACAGTTCCAAACCTTCCCCCTCCCCCGCCCCACCCCTTCTTCACTCCAGGGATTGGCCCCTACCATGCACCCACATAATGGCGCACCAGTCCCCACGGCCCAACCAATAATTAAGCCACCCTTGCACGCTTAAAAAATGGGGCAAATTCTCGTCTGAGCTCGACTTCACATGAATTGGATCCATAACGACCATCGCTTGCACATACCCGGCACGTGAACCGACGCCCATGGTTCGCTCCTTTTGACACAATTCTATCGTGTCGTAATTTGTCTGTGCGGATGTGCTGAACTCGACCTTCGTGATGAGCACGTGGTAAGGTAAAGTGAATTCATAGAAGTATCCACACGCACACGTTGGTTAAGCATGTCTAGACATGTTGCTTCAATGGTTTGGGAGGATTGACTTATGCATGTCGTGTACTGTTGTAAAAGCGGACTAATCACGTGATGTATATTCTTAATCACATGTTATACATATGTCGTGCTCGCATGTCATGCCGTGAAATCGCTTGCAATCTGAAATGCATTCCTAGGTACCATCATCGTTAATGCAATTCAAATAGTACAAATAAGAGAATATCATGACGAAAAAGAATAAAAATTTCCAAGCAGCAATTGACTTAAGTGAATTCAAAATATCGTTATTGGTGGTTGCCTAATATACATTTTCGCCAAACACAAATGTTGATTAGTGGGAATGAGAAAAATACGGTTCAAACAGTTGAGACGACCCACATCAAATCGAATCGGACTAAATTGTTTACATAGCAATTGACATGAATCGAATCGAATCGTATTTTTCACATTTCGATTCGGTCCCACTCTTCTCCAAACCGATGTGTTCGGGAAATCATTTGGGGAAAGCCTTCGGTGAAATGCAAATGAATTTAGGTTAGGAGGGGCATTTTACGAACTTCAAATAGTATCTGGCATCTGACTCACGCGGCGGTCACATCTGACCTTGGCGCCGTCACGCGAGCTAGCTATACTCGAAAGTATAGCGAGAGCAAGGTCGAAAGAAAAAGTCGTGGAAAAATGCTCAGAGCCAAAGCCAGGCAGGACTCTGTATCGGGGTCAAGGGACTTTGGAAATGCTAGTTTCGGTTCAAAGGGCTACAAGATCGGCTCGAACGGTCTTGGAAATCCCACGTGAACTGGCTGACGTCCAAACCTGAACGTACCGAATCCCGCGGCGGCCGTCCCGGATTCCTACCAAGTCCCCCCTCGCAAAAGCTGCAACCGCACATACTAGCCTGGGGAGGGTCGGGCAGTAGGCAGAAACAGAACCACAGCTAGGAACAGGGGGTTGCTGGGCAGTAGGCGAACGCAGGATGGTCCATGGTGGCAGAGAGCAAAGCAGCAAGCTCCGGAGGACCACGGCGACCCAACCCCCCAACGTTTCATGATGCGAGCCCTGACCGGAGCAGCACGACCCGAAATGTGCACTGTTGCTGATGTTGCTGATGCGATCCCAGGGCCTGAACGCACCCCGCCTTTTATGGGGGTGGTAGCTCCTACTGACAACTGACCTCATCGCCCTCTGTCGTGTCATTGGGTTTTGCCTTTTCGTGCTGAGGTGCGAGTGATCTATGTGGGGCGGACGTCACGGGGTTCTCCTTCCCTTTTGTTTTTTTTTGGTCTCCCTTCGAGTGTGCTTGGGGGGTTATGCTGGAGGCGGGGGATTCCCCTGCCTACCCTGATCGTGCGAAATTCGATCGATTGAAACGTACCGAATGGTGTCATCGTTCGCGCGCGCGTTTCGAATTGCCCGATGGGATCCTCGTCGGGCTCGAACAGCTTGGAGTTCGAAACGGTTCGCGGGTATCGGTGTGCTGTTTGTTTTCTCGTGGTCCACGCTCGATTCATACATTGCGCTCGAACTCAAAGTTTGATCTCCACAAGAAACCCCCCTTCCTTTGCACCCTCGCCGCTCAGTCAATCGTGGAGATTCGTGTAAAATACCAGGAGGCTTCGGATCGGGGAATTTTCGCCGGGACAATCCACGCATGAAATTCACTTTTCGCTTTCGCTCCGTAGAAATTTCTGATCTCCAAGAAGCACGGCACAACAAGACAATCGAGAGCGCGGGCTTGACCTCGCTCGCCATGCCGAGTCGCCTCGAGCCCGACCCGAATCGACTTTATTATCACGGGATTTGTTTTTTTTGTTTTTTTTTTCAAATTAGTATAATGCGCGCGGGTGCGCAGTGTGCACCCCCATAAAGAAAGCACAAGCCGAGAGAAAGGCCAAGGAATGGTGACGTCATGGGTTGCATATATACATATACAGATGCATATATACATATACAAATAGGAGAGGCAAGGGAAGCAAAAAGAGAGGGGGGGGGGGAGAAAAACACCAAAAAAAGCTTTTGGACCACCTCTCCTTCCTTCCTTTCCAAAATGGACAAAAACTATAGCTCACTATTATATGTTTTTTTTTTCTCCCCTCAACGGCCGCACTCGCTCGGGGCCGGCGCGTGCACGCGACGCGCCCCAAAAAGCCCTTGTGTATATGCCGATAAAAATTCCAAATGGCAACTTGGCCGGGGAAAAAAATGGGGGGGAGGGGGTAAGTAGCACGCTACTTTCACGCATTATTTCGCGGAATCAAGATTGCATGGAGAATCGATCGGACTATTTCGACTTCAAACATTATGCCCGAGCGACTCGAGCGAAAGAGCGAGCCGAACGAACGAGGTTCGGAGGGGAAGTCCGGGGGACGCGAAGCTCGCACGCATGAAGCATATGCCGACGAAGCTTGTCCTTTTTAGGACAACGATGAGGAAGGAGGAAGGAGGAAGGAGGAGGATCATGTACCATTGGGGAGCTTCTTGGTTAAGACTCAATTTGACGGGAAAAATCATGGCGATGGGAGCTCCACCAAGACGCGCGGTGCGCGCGTGTGATTTGAGGCAATGTGCCCACCAAAATAAATCAAAAGGAGATGCGGTCCCATCTTTTTGTTTGATGGGGGGTGGGGTGGGGTGGGGGGTGTCTAGAGAGAGAGAGAGAGAGAGAGATGGGGGTGTAACTTTAATAGGGGAATTAATAAGGGGAATTAGATGGGAGAAGGGGAAAGGATTGGACCACCTCATCTCTTCTCCCATGCACACAGTCCCTTATTTTGGGAACATTGTGAAGCACACCCTCCAATCGCATCTCATCCTTTGGCACTCCCTCTCTAGAAAAAAAAAATCAAAGAAATATTAGAAGGGAAGGGAGCCCATTTCTCTCTCTCTCTCTCCAGGGAGATTTGAGTCCTTGGTGAAAGTTTCCTTCTTTTTGTGTGGAGAGAGAGAGAGAGATGGTACACATGAAAGGGAATTGCCCCCACCAGGAGCCAAGATCCCAAGAAGTCTCACCACTGAGAGCCATCTGAAGAAAGCCTGCCACAGCTACTACTTTAGGGGGGGGAGGGTGTGTGCGCTCCTCTCTCCCTCCTTGGGATTTGTGACCCGCAAAGATTTGTCCACCTAATTCTTCCCCCTTTTTCCCCCCCGCCCAATTTCTCTCTCTCTCTCTCTCTTCTATTGCATGAGTGTTATCATTTCATGTGGCCTTTCTTTTGTATCCTTTCGTGCTTCGGGCGACCGGGAGAGACGACTTTTCTTCACCATCGATAGGCTTTTTGTCACAAAAGGGTCTCGTTCCCAGGAATTAGAGAAAGCAAAAAAAAAAAAAGGGAATTGCGCATTTCATGGGGGAGGGGGGCGTAAACGAAAAGGGGCTCGAAATGTATGTGCGTGTGCGTGTGCGTGTGCGTTTGTCATGTGGCGGCTTGTGGGTTTCTGTTCATCGGCTCAGAAAAGACACGGGATGCGGTTTCTCCCAATCATAGGCTGAGGCTGCTGATCCCCCTGTGCCAGTACGTCCTAACGCAGAGGATTAACTAGGGCTTTGGCTTTTGTTTAAGGAGCTCGTCCGGGTTATTTTTCCTATGTTGTTGGGGGCGTGGAAATAATTGAGGGCATAAAGATCATTTCGGGTTTTCTAGGAAGTCTATTTTGGATGTATTTATGTCGTGGTGCATTGACCCACTCCAGAGAGAGAGATGGAGAGAGGGAGAGAGAGAGAGAGTCTGTGTGTGTGTGTGATGATCGTGCCTAGGAAGGAGGACATCATCGACCTCCATCATCTTTCTGATCCCTCTCTCTATATCTGTGAGAGCTGCAGCATCTGATAAATTCTCTCTCTCTCTCTCTCTCTCTCTCTTCCTAGTTTGAGTTTTCATGGCGTACCAACACCATACCATGTTTGCTCACTGACGGTACGGCAAAGCAGCAGCTCGGCTCCCACTTCTTTTCCTCTCTCTCCCGAGACCATCATCACCATCATCATCACCATCTCAAACTCAATAATTCCCACTTCTTGTTGAGCTGGTAAGACTCTCACTTCCCTCTCTCTTTTCTCTCTGTGTCTTTCAAAAGGGTATGAGCTGCTGGAATCAAAGAAGCTCCCACACACCCACCTGATCAAATCGCCAAAAGACTTGACTTTTCCTTTCTTTCTTGGTCTTTCACCTCTTTGAAAGATCTGCCCCTCTCTCTCTCTCTCTCTCGCTCTCTCCCTCTTAGTGTTGTTGGGGAGTTTCTTGCTCTTCCCATCTTCTCCCACCTTTCTGAAGAGATCAAAAGTTGCAGCAGAAAGGACAAACCTTTTGCTATCAGAAACTCCAGAAACAGAAGGCAACTCTTGCTGATACACTAGCCCCAGAAAAAGAAGCAGACAAAAGAAAGAAAGAGAAAGAAAGGAAACAACATCTTTCGGCCATTTCTATAAGCTCATGTGCAGTGAAGAGAAATCAAGCAACATGGTGGTCTCATCTTCAGGCACCGGTGGTTTTTGCTACTCGGACTTGTCTTCTTCCCACAACCCATCGATCCAGACTCAGCCCCATCTGGTGAGTCAAATCCCGAGTTACGACTCCGGCTCGGAGATCTTCAACTTGGCCTCCGGCATGGACATGATCGGCTTCCCCAAGGACAGTCTGCCGAACCACCCTACCCAGAATCACGTCGCGGCTGCGAACGCACTCTTGTGGAAAGGCAATGACTTCTTCGCCAAAACTGTGAGCCCCAACAACAATAGCCAAAGTGGACCTTCATCGTCGAAAACGGTGGCAGCGGCGGCACTTGATGACTCGGCGGCAAGCGAATTCTACCGGCACGAATTCAATAAACCCGGATTCTCGCAGGCCAATCAGAATCTGATGGCGGCGGCAGCAACGACTTCGCAAGACGATTCAGCGTCCGCTTGGCAAGAGAGCAACAAGCTTGTGGTGGACGATTCCTCCATAAGGTGCGTCTTTCCGTGCGAAGGGAACGAGAGGCCGAGCCAAGGCCTCTCCCTCTCACTCTCCTCGGCCAACCCTTCAAGCATCGGACTTCAATCCTTTGAACTGAGGCACGCCAACGCTAGTGGTGGTGGCCATCACGGTGATCATCATCAGCATCCAGGCGACATGAGATTGTTTGCTGCTTCGACTTCGAGAGAAGGGTTCTTTGGGAAGTCCAATCTGGGGAGTCATATTCAGCAACAGCAAGCGATGATGATGATGCATCAACAAGCCGGGCAGTTTCAGCTGAGGAATTCAAAGTATTTGGGTCCTGCTCAGGAGCTTCTGAACGAGTTTTGCAGCCTCGGGGCTAAGCAAAGTGACTTGACAAAGCATCAGAAGTCCAACAAAAGCAAAGCTTGGGATGATCAAGATGGCGATAACAGCGGACCAAGTGGGTCTTCGAAGCAGCAGTCTCTTGGGTCACTTGAGTTCATGGAGTTGCAGAAGAGGAAGGCAAAGCTGCTTTCAATGCTCGACGAGGTTTATTTGCGTTTTCTATGGTCATCTTTCTTTTTCATCAGTTGCTCTCTCATACAAGCAAGGATGAAACAACACATAATATGCATGATTCATCAGGTTGAGACGCAGAAAAGTTTGAAACTTTTTTTTAAGTGATGGGTGTGTATGATTGATTCTTGAGCTAATTAAGCAACTGAGAGGGGCCTTCCAATTAATGCCGACATCCTGCCAATTCTTCTGGGGGGGGTTCACCACCTTTTTTAATTACTTCAGAAATTTCCATGCCTTTTCCTTTTCATGGCATATGCATAAATGTTTATGTTGCTCTAACAAGTTCCAGCAACTAACTTTTCAAAGTTCCATTTCTTATTTCCTCCCCTCTTCTCCAATAACTACCTGATTGATAATAATCTTGGACTTTATATAGGTGGATAGAAGATACAGGCACTACTGCGATCAAATGAAGGCCGTGGTGTCGTCCTTTGAGGCAGTGGCAGGGAACGGGGCGGCGAAGGTCTACTCGGCGCTGGCCTCAAAGGCCATGTCGAGGCACTTCCGGTGCTTAAGGGATGGGATTGTGGGCCAGATCCAGGCGACGAAGAAGGCCATGGGGGAGAAGGACCTCGTGTCCCCAGGGACAACGAGGGGCGAGACGCCGCGGCTGAAGATCATCGACCAGACCCTGAGGCAACAGAGGGCGTTCCAGCAGATGACTATGATGGACAACCACCCTTGGCGGCCCCAGAGAGGCCTGCCAGAGCGGTCGGTGTCAGTCCTCCGTGCCTGGCTCTTCGAACACTTTCTTCACCCGTAAGTACTTCTATCTATCCATCCACCCACCCATCTATCTGTCTGTCGATTAACCTACGCGTGAAAGTTTCGAGCTTTATGTGTAGGAGAGTATAGTGAAAAGTGATGCTGTTCTATCTAGCGATTGTTTGTGGGAGAGCCAATTTGGGTTCTCAATCATTAGCTTGCCTAAAACAATGCCATTCCCTTTTGGTAGTTTGTGTCCAACCATCTCTCAGATTCCACATATTCTTTTGTGATTTTAATCGCACAATCATATTTAGTCTCTCTTCTGGATTATATATATTTCTCTCCAAACTCTCTTGTTCCTCCAAAAATCTTGATTCTATTGCAATGGACCCATCTCTCTCTCTCTCTCTCTCTCTCTCTCTCTCTCTCTCTTTATATCTCTATATCAACAAACTGTGGGTGAGTTTCATGGGGGGGCTGTTTTTTGCAGGTATCCAAGCGATGTTGATAAGCATATTTTGGCTCGCCAAACAGGCCTATCAAGAAGCCAGGCACGTCCACATCGTTCTATGTTACTTTCTCTTTAGTTTCATCCGAAATACTTTTAACGTCCTCAAATGGGATGGGGATTAAAAAAAAAGAACATACCCCATCATCATCATTAACGTGTACCGTAAGAACAAAAACCCTAGCGCATATAATATTTATTGTGATAATTGTTTTCCTACGAAATTTCACATTATCTTAATATACTAATGCAGGTGTCCAATTGGTTTATTAATGCGAGAGTAAGGCTGTGGAAGCCCATGGTGGAGGAGATGTACTTGGAAGAAACAAAGGAGCACGACAACATGGGATCCTCGGACGGGGCCGCAGATCTCGAAGACGATGGCCGGCCGAATAATCAGAACTGTGAGATTACGCGTGTCGAGGATCAAAAGCCGACCTCAGATCAGTTGGTCCGGATCGACTCCGAATGCCTCTCCTCCATCATCACCAGCCCTGACAAGAGCGACCAGCACCACCATTCCAAGATGGCCGCCGCAAGAGCCCCGCAAAACCACCACCACTTGCACCCGCAGAACTCTGGCTTTGGGCGCGTCGGCGATGCATACGGGGGTATGGAGATCGACTTCTCGTCCTACAATCACCACCCAACCTCGGCGGCCCCATACAGCAACGATGGCGATGCTGGTCATCAGAATTTCAATGGGAGTGGCGGTGTGTCACTGACATTGGGACTGCAGCAGCACGGGGGGCCGGGCCATGGGGTGAGCCTGGCATTCTCGTCGGTATCGCAGAACTCGCTGTTCTACCCTCGAGACCACATCGAAGATTGCCACCCGGTTCAGTACTCGCTTCTTGATGGCGAAGGGCAAACTCTGCCCTATAGGAACTTGATGGGAGCTCAGCTGCTCCATGATTTGGCCGGTTAAAATGGAGATAGAACAATCGAATTGCTTCATTGCAATATGGATATATCTGGCAGGGGTTTTTATCATGAAAGATGACGATATATGTGTTAGATTATATATTTAGGCATAGATTGAATACCCCATACGTGCAAAAAAAAAAAAAAAAGGTATTTGAGACGTACTTTTGCTAGGTGCTAGGTGCTAGATGCCTACTATGAATCTCTTTTCCTTTTTCATGCATGTGGTTGGTAACTTCGCTATCGTTTTATCTCGCTTATAATTTCTCTAATGGGTTTGGAAGGATCACAGCATTTAGCTCACGATAGGACACTCTTTAGGGGCTGCGCTTGATTAAATGCAACATCACACGCAGGATTTTTGTGATTTGTCCTTTCCCGAGCAGATTGGTGTTTTTTGTGGCTGATTTTTCAGCTGAATTTCGAAGGGTTCTTGGTGATCACATACCCTAGATATTTGTTCTCGGGTCTTGGGGATATCGGAGGAGAATTTAAGCAAGCAGAGAGGGTCATTTGGGGTTTTTTGTTCTCGGAGATTAAGACATTTCTTGCGTTTAGAGAACAAAATATCAAGATCCTTTATTGTTTTTGAGTTGTGGTCCCTCAGATCCATCTCTCTTCGTGTGAAGATGATCTTTCATGCCAATAAGTTGCTTTGCTTTATGATTTGTCCACTTTGGAGGGTTTATGCTGTTGCCTTGGCCAAGAAAAAGGTGCTTTTTAGTACCCTTTTTTTCTTTGGTTAAAGAAACTTGCAATTTTTTTCTTTCTGTGGAGGAATAATAAATAGATGTTTCTGTTTTTGTTTTTGTCTGAGCTTCGAACTTTACTTCTGGTACTATGTTTTTTCTATTATCCTTCACGTGAATATTAACGTTTCTGATCATGTGGGATTTTTTTTTTCGATCATTCTAGCATGACATTCACACCTACATGTTACCATCATGTTGGGTCCCCGAAATTATCTCTTCCTCAACGGTGGTTTCTTGTCTTAATCACGAAATTAATGTTCAAAATTCACTTATTTGTATCATAGCGTGACCGAGGCAATCAACATCTGCTCGTTGTGCCGACACATGTATTAGTTCGTTTAAACGACGATAATTATTGGAGGTAATCGATTCTAGTTGTTAAACCAAGCAATGAGGGGGGATTTTCCTTAAAGCGGATCTCATATTTAACCTTCAAGTTCATGTTTCTCCTTCATCTATCGGTGAGCGCTGGTGCTATGGAAGGTTATCAAAGCATTGAGGAAAATGCATTACATAATATGTATATTATGCTTAGATTGTTTGGCACATTGTTTCTTCCTTTCTTTGTGATTGGCGTCACAAACTTGATCGGTCCAGTATGCTTATTAATCTTTCGAAACTCGATAATCTGAGGTTCGACAACATATAAGGCAAGGAAGCTTTTGGGGCTTGAGCAAGTATTGTTTGCACTTTAATTTCGCTTGGATGAACATCTAGTTTATTTCCAAGATTTGTGATTGTTTGTTGCTCCATACAAGCACTTTTAGGGAATTCAACAGTTAAAACATTGATAATTTTCTTGACACGGACAAATTTCGATTCTATGTTTTTCTTTCTACTAAAATTTTCTATTGTCGCAACTTTATAGCCTTAAATAATTTTCTACATAGACAAAGTACGTTATATTCGCGTTCGGGAATATAAAGACGTACTATTATGTTCTCTCCGATATAAAGAAACTTCGATATATGGCCGTTATGGACTGTATATATAGGTATTACTAATTTTATGTATCACGCTGACATTTTTAATCAAGCAAAGAGGGGAAAGAGTCAAATGGAAAAGGGGGACAGTTCTTTTGAGTTTCAAGGTAGTAATAGATGTGCCATCTTGATTATAATGTTTAGTATCCAAAATTAGCTTATGGTGAATTTGTTCAAAAATCACCGGCAGAGGAGCAAGAAATTGAATCTGGTATAGATGGAGCCAAGCAATTACACTCACTGACAGTTTTCAGAGAAACAGCTTAATGAACAGTGTATGGTGTGAGAAAGTTTGCTTAGAACACCACCTGATCGCAACGTAAAAAAGATAAGGTTTGATCCCATTTTAGATGCACACACTTTGCTTGATTCTGCCGTTGGTTGTTCGCTAGCCAAGGAGGAGCGAGGAACTCATGATATCGAGTACAGGAAGTACACAAAATAAGAAGACAACCCCTGTACAGATAACACTCAAATGAAGCTTATCCATCGGGACCATGCTCATCCAACTACAGATCGATCGCTCAGCTCCGGTTAATCCGCAAGCTCTTAGCTCCGGCCCTACCAAGAGCTTGTTCAGTACACATGCACACAGACACACAGAGGACCACCTCCATGAATATTCTTCTGCGATGTGATGTCCGGAACATGGACCCCGTGAGCTTGAATCAACTCCTCTAAATCGCTCACTGCAATGTCCCCATTCGAAACATCGTCGGTAAAGATACATCTTCATGTCCGAAACCCAATAAGAGATGTGGACCTTCATATGCGTTCTTCTGCGTACTAAGTTTTGTTGGAAAAAAAGCCTTTCATCAAGTTCAGGTCAATGGGTCCTTTGCCTGCTTAGTTTTTCCCTTAATTACGCGAAGTTAATTAATCATAAGAAGCAAGAAAACTAATCCCAACACGTATGTGGAACCCAAGTATGCCAACTTGGAAAGGTTGGTCGGTGTGCAAGTACAAAATCTACCGCATTCATCTTAGTCAGTCGATTTCGATATCTTGACAGATAGATCGCTGTATTTGTTTCTAATGGTGTGTTACAAGCTAATAGGGTGATAATTTACCGCTTCTGGAGTCTAATGCTTAACCGAATCATTTTAGGAAATTTTACTAGAGCCTAAATGAGTTCTTCCCATCAAAATCTGGATCTGCTGCTGTTTGATCATATATTGACGAATCGGTTTTTTTTCCTTCAGAGCAATGTCAAATATACTAAGATTGATCCACAAAATCAGTGCACTATGTGATGTAACAGTACGTAAGGTCGGCTTTTAAAGAAATGAAACATATTTAACGGCAACAATAACCTGCCACATCATTTAGTATACTGATTTTGTAGACTCTCAATAAACTCAGCATTTTCAGAGATCGGCCCTAAACTGTACATCCTGGATTCTTACCCTACCCTCGAGAGGTCGTGACTGCGAAAACGACCGCTAATTTTCTGTTGTCAAATGGGTTATTCATCCATCAAATTACCCCTCTATGTTTTTCCATCTTCTTTATATATATGTACCGTCTCACTTGTCCCATGTTGTCAACCCAACTACCTTCCAATAGACTATATGTGAGATGTCCTTATATATATGCTCGAAGCCCTGCCTCTTTCAGACCCCATCCATGGCTAGTGCACGCCACCCAAACACGAAAAAGAAAGACAAACTAGTTTTAAAAAAAAAGCGACAAAAACTACGAGGAAAAGAAATAAATGTTTGCATCGGACATATCCCATATTTGTTTCCGATCGATAAAAGGAGCTACCTACATGTTGCCCCTTACGTGGTGCTTTGTCACTGGGGATTTAATAATGTGTAAACTTTCTCTTTCACCAATCATAGTTTTCCGAGTAGAGCTAGAGAGCTCTTAATCCGTTTTGATGAGTCCAAATTCAATTTAATTATACCTTTTGGATGGGTTAGTGATCAAGAAAGTCAATCCTCTTTTGGCCAAAAGCAAGAGGAGGTCATGAAGGATATGATTACAATCTCTTTAGCCTCGACTCTAGGGTTATTTAATTTCTAGAGTGCAATCACAACTTGTCACTAGAGAATGAGAAAGTCAACATAAAATGAAATTCTACAGAGCTCGGCAGCTCAGTCTGAAAAAACTAAAAGTGTTTTTTGAGTGCAATTGATGATACTTAAGACCATGTCAACGTGATTAGTAATTGCAATCATTGTCCTTTATCTTTGTCACATCATCTTGATTCGGATTATATGTGGTTAATGAGGCAAAGGATGGACCGACATTTGGAGAAATAGGTAAATTTTCTGGCGAAGATGCCCAAATTATGCATATCTGAGGATGGTGTTGGAGTCCAGGAAAGATGTAACATTGACTCCTAAAAGCCCAAAATGGATTTTGGGCCCGATCTATGCCCTCAAGAGCAAACGCATACGTCTGGATTTGTATAAACTGAAATTCCTCAAACCATAACTTTGTATAACGCGGTATATCTGAACTTATGGATATGTACATAATAGATTTATGTCATTCTGCCAACTTTTCGCCATTTTTGAAATTCTGGCAAGAAGATTGAGTATGAGGATCAGAGCGGTGGTTGTGAGTTCGTGCAATGACACAGAATTGAGTTCTTGTGGAAGATACTTTCTTGAAACGAAGAAGAGAGAGTGATGATAGTGAAGAGAGAGTCGTCTGTCTTTCGCCTAGAAAAAAATTTACAGTACTTTATCGTTGCAAATGACAGTGGCTGGTTCTCCAAATGAATATATGATTAGATTCTACACTGCATCAGATTCAGTTGCAGATGATGCTTTCATTTTCTTTTAAGCTTATCTCTCTCTCTCTCTCTCTCTCTCTCTCTCAATGACTATATGCATAGTATCATGTATGTGCCTGTGGCCTGTGGACTGTATGCATTGTATTGTGAAGTTTCCTCTGTTTGTCCTAGTCCTGAAATGCCTTCCACTTTCTTGAGCACAGGACATGATTCTGCTCAAGAAAAGGCCCATCTCTGATCGAACTAGAAACAGATGTAACCAAAATAATTGCATGACAGTAGAAGAATCTGACAAAAATTTTCAATAATTTCACAATGAGATTACAAACAAGGGCGCTAAACATATATCAACATTATTTATACATTTCCTGGACAAACGTTTTTTCAAGATTCTCTAAAGCATTCTTTCTTGCAACTAGAAGAACGCTGGCGATGTGAAGAAGAAGAAGCCCTGGCAATCACGGTGGCAATGGAATGGAAAGCCGTCACAGCGATTCGGCGCTTGATCTGCCCTCTTTTGGGAAGAGGCCTGCCTCCGATGAACCAGCCCCTATTGCCCAATATTGCTGATGATGCAGCAACATCACTGACCTTGCTGTTCATGGTGCTGGTGCCTGAGTGATCTTGAGGCAAAGATTTGATGGGTTTTCTTCGAATTGGAATTGGCTTTTGGTTTTGCTTGAGCTGTGTGAGTTTGTACGAATGTGTTTGAAAAGTTTGGGAGTGTTGGTTTGGTTTATATAGCAAAGAAAAAAAGGATATGGCTAAGAACGAGAGACTCAGTCCAGTGATTGAGGGGGGTTGAGGGGGCATGACAGCCAGGACGACTAGCTGTACAAGATTCCTTTCTCTTGCTGATCTCCATTTCAGACAACTTGAGTCTGTTTGCTGATTTTGTAAAGATCATTTGGCCTCAGCTGCGGCACACAACCTAAACCATAGGTTTTATTGGCGTGGCATCATGTTTTGAGCCTGTCTCTCTCTGCTCATGAGCACGTGTGGCCTGGCTTTGATTTTCCTTGCTGTGGTCTCCGAGCCAGGAGGGGTGATTTTGGACACCTCGTGGCGATATCTTGATGCGAACATGATTAGGCACGATGGCAAGAAACACCATGCTAACATGATGAGAATAAGAGTAACTCAGGAAGCATACAACTTGCGATGCTTGTTCCGACGCATCTTTTTAGAAACGTGCTCGATTTTTCTATCTTGCTGATAAAAGCTGAGCTGTTAAGCAGTCAATGAAATGACAATATGATGGGTAAAATATGGAGTTTGGATTTGATTTAGCCTATATCAAATAGAAAAATAAAATGGCGGATTTAATTTTCAGGCCAATGAATTTCATACATGGCTTTTAATTGTTACGGCGTCCACGCACCAATGATGTAGTTATATTGGATTAAATTAAAGTTCACATAGTAGTACGACCAATTTTAGGTGTTGCTTGACTTGAATCGAATGAACCAAGTTCCCTATTTAACCCTAGCAAATCATGACGCGAATGAATTTTTTTTTCTCCTGCAAAAACCCGAATGACTTGATTACTAAGGCCTAGATGCAGCCACTTTTTCAGCAAAACCTGAAGAACTTGGCTGCAGTACAATGGGTGGGGTAGGAAACAGAAGCAATGAAAAGGCATCCTTGGTGCTGGTTTCTGGGTTTCGTTTTGGCTTTGTCAAGCTCATTAGAAAAATGCAATATAGCTTGCTTTTATGCGCAACTTGACAATTGAATGTTGGCAAAATTGTTAACGCTACTAGCCATCATCTAGGCTCCCTCCCATTTTCTGCAATGTCTGAATGTCCTTGTTTTCAGGGAGACCTCCTCGGTAATGTCAAATGAGGGGCTTATTGTATTCCTTTTTCTCTTGTTTTCTTTTGGGTTTTGTCCCCCACAGCTGGAGCAGCTTCGTTTCCTATAATACAAATATACACTGCGGGGTTCATCACATGGTCATTGGTCGAGCTGTGTAATTGCTGCTGTATCATCTCATGGTGGACATCATCTGAAGATAAAGCGATTGCGAGAACCTTTGGCAGGTTCATAGGTATCCATTAATTAGTTTCTTTCGTTAGTGCTTCATGTAGATCCGAATGAGATGAACACTCAAACGAGCCGACAAAGGAAGTTGATTTTAAAAGACAGATATACAAGACTTCAGCAACAATGCGAAGATGGAATTCCACAACTTTCAAACCTCATGGCTTTAGTATTGTGACGTTTCCTCAGTTTGTCTTAGTTCTGAGATGCCTTGCATTTTCTTGAACTTTTTTATTTTGGTCAGACAGTTTACTTTGTCACAGGACATGATTCTGCTCAAGAAAAGGTCCATCTCTGATCAAACTAGAAACACATGTAACCAAAATAATTGCATGAGTGAAGAAGAAACTGGCAAAACTTTTCAATAATTTCACAATGAGATTACAGATGAGGGTGCTAAACATATATCAACATTTTTTTTATACATTTCCTGGACAAATGTTTTTCAAGATTCTCTAAAGCATTCTTTCTTGCAACTAGAATTATGGATGAACGGTTCAAGGTTCCTTACAGGTTCCACACGGAACCTGAAACTTACTCTCGAATACAGGCTTGTCGTTTTTTAGAACCTGGAAACTACCCGTCGAAATTTGAAACTTAGAATCTACCCTGTCACAAGTTCTAGAATATGATCCAGAGTCTAACGGGTTTTTTTTTTTGTTTAATTTCATTTTTAGTTAACAAAACGAAAATGAACACAATAATACTGAACAAGCTTATCATTTACCAAAGAAAATACAAAGGACTAGTTTTCCTAACATTATGATTCAAATAAATATAATTAAAATGAGAAGTCATTGCGTGAATCGATACTAGGGGTGAGCGGTTCCATGTTCTGTATAGGTTCCACTGATGATAATAGGTTCCTCATTTTTTGGAACTTGGAACCTACCCTATCACAAGTTTGAGGGTCGGTTTCAAGGTCTATCTAGATTCCACATGTATTATTAATTAAACCATTGCAGTGAATCATCACCTTTAATGATTATCATTTGTTGTTATGATCCACTAACTACAACTTATATTTAGATACACGAAGAATATGAAACATTAACTAGTCATAAAGTGAAAACTCAGACTAGTGGTCCCAGATTATATACTTATCATATAATGCCAGGAAACACCGCAAGATCACGTGAAGATATAAACCAAGAAAAAAATATAAAAACTTGTTTAGGTTTCAGGTTCCAGATTCCAGGTTACCTAGAACCTGGAACCTGCCCGTCGAAACAAGTTTCCTAATTTTTGGAACTTGGAACCTACCATGCATACTTTGAAACCTAAAATCTACTGGTTTCCATTGGTCTGGTTCTCAGATTCCAGCCCTAGAACCATGCTCATTCCTAACTAGAATGCTGGTGATGTGAAGAAGAAGAAGCTTTGGCAATCACGGTGGCGATGGAATGGAAAGCCGTCGCGGCAATTCGGCACTTGAGCTGCCCTCTTTTGGGAAGAGACCTTCTTCTGATGAAGCAGCTCCTATTGCTCAACATTGCTGATGATGCAGCAACATCACTGACCTTGCTGTTTGTGGTGCTGGTGCCCGAGTGATCCTAAGGCAAAGATTTGATAGGTTTTCTTCGAATTGGAGTTGGCTTTTGGCTTTGCTCGAGTTGGGTGTGTTTGTATGAATGTGTTTGAAAAGTTTGGGAGTGTTGGTTTGGTTTATATGGCAAAGAAAGAAGGATATGGCTAAGACCGATAGACTCAGTGATTGAGGGGGCATGATAGCGAGGACGACCAGCTGTACAAGATTCCTTTCTCTGGCTGATCTCCATTTCAGACAACCTGAGTCTGTTTGCTAATTTTGTAAAGATCATTTGGCCTCAGCTGAGGCGCACAACCTAAACCATAGGTCTTATTGGTGTGGCATCATGTTTTGAGCCTGTCTCTCTTTGATCATGAGCACGTGTGGCCTGGCTTTGATTTTCCTTGCTGTGGTCTCCTAACCAGGAATGGTAATTTTGGATGTATTATGGCAATATCTCGACGCGAACATGATAAGGCACGATGGCAAGAAACACAACGCTAACATGATGAGAATAAGAGTAACTCAGGAGGCATACGAATTGCGATGTTTGTTCCGACCCATCGTTTTAGAAAAGTGCTAGATTTTTCCGTCTTGCTGAGCTCTTAAGCGGTCAGATGAAATGAAAAATATGATTTGTAAAATATGGAGTTTGGATTCAATTTAGCCTATATCAGATAGAAAAATAAAACGGCAGATTCAATTTTCAGGCCAATGAATTCATAAATGATTTTTAATTGTTACGGCATCCACACACCAATGATGTAGTTATATAGGATTAAATCAAAGTTCACACAGTAGTATGATCCATTTAGGCCGTTGCTCAACTTGAATCAAATTAACCAAATTCCTTATTTAACCCTAGCCAATCATGACGCGAATCGCGAACGACTCTTTTTTTTCTCCTGCAGAAACCCAAATGACTTGATTACTAAGGCCAAGTTAATTGAAGCCACTTTTTCAGCAAAACCTGAAGAACTTGGCTGCAATACAATGGGTGGGGTGGGATACAGAATCAATGAAAAGGCATCCTTCGTGCTGGTTTCTGGGTTTCGTTTCGGCTTGTCAAGCGCATTAGAAAAATGCAATATAGCTTGCTTTTATGCGCAACTTGACAATTGAATATTGGAAAACTGTTAAAGCTATGCGCGCTTGGACTCTGGCGTGGGATACAGAAGCAATGAAAAGGCATCCTTGGTGCTGGTTTCTGGGTTTCTTTTCGACTTGTCAAGCTCATTAGAAAATGCAATATAGCTTGCTTTTATGCGCAACTTGACAATTGAATATTGGAAAACTGTTAACGCTATGCGCGCTTGGACTCTGGCGTGGGATACAGAAGCAATGAAAAGGCATCCTTGGTTCTGGTTTCTGGGTTTCGTTTCGGCTTGTCAAGCTCATTAGAAAAATGCAATATAGCTTGCTTTTGTGCGCAACTTGACAATTGAATATTGGAAAATTGTTAACGCTATGCGCGCTTGGACTCTGGCCATCATCTAGGCTCCAATAGCATGATTCTGCAATCTCTGCATGTCCTTGTTTTCAGGGAGACCTCCTCGGTAATGTCGAATGGAGGTCTTATTGTATTCCTTTTTCTCTTGTTTTCTTTTGGGTTTTGTCCCCCACAGCTGGAGCCAATTCGTTTCCTATGATACAAATATACACTGCAGGGTTCATCACATGGTCATTGGTCGAGCTGTGTACTTGCTGCTGTATCATCTCATGGTGGACATCATCTGAAAATGGGCGATTGCGAGAACCTTTGGCAGGTTCACAGGTATCCATTAGTTTCTTCTGTTGGCGCTTCTTGTAGATCCGAATGAGATGAACACTCAAACGAGCCGACAAAGGAGTTGATTTTAAAGGATCGATTACAAGGCTTTAGCAAAAATGCGAAGATGGAATTCCACAACTTACAAACCTCCTGGCTTTAGTATTGTGACGTTTCCTCTGATTGTCTTAGTCCTGAAATGCCTTGCATTTTCTTGATTGTTTTTGTGGTCAGAGCATTTACTTTGTCAGAGCACATGATTCTACTCAAGAATAGGTCCATATCTGATCAAACCAGAAACAGATGTAACCAAAATAATTGCATGACAGAAGAAGAAACTGAGAAAACTTTTCAATAATTTCACAATGAGATTACAAATGAGGGTGCTAAACACATATCAACATTTTTTATACATTTCCTGGACAAATGTTTTTCAAGATTCTCTAAAACATTCTTTCTTGCAACTAGAAAAATACTGGCTATGTGGAGAAGAAGAAGCTCTGGCAATCACGGCGGAGATGGAATGGAAAGTGGTCGCGGCCATTCGGTGTTGAGTATATAATTCAAATTGGCATCAGTATAAATATTACAAACAATACATAATTGTAAAGAAAACGAAATTACAATAATAAAGTCGGAATCGATACAAATGAATACCGAGGCCTGTGTTTGACACAGTTTCCTTAAAACAGATTTGTTCCCTCCAGCACGCGTCTGAGGTTTCGTGAACGTCTGTCTCCCAGGATACAACGGCAGACAACTAAGAAGTAATCATCATTTCAAAGCTTTCGGCGAACTTGAACAAATTTCGGAAGCGAACACTATCGAAAACAATGCAAAATGCAGAGAATGTTCTTTTAAACAAAGGAAGAGTGATTTCGATAAATAGAACAGAGGGGAGAGAACAACGGTCGATTAAATCTGTCCTTCATTACAAAATCAATACGCATAACGGCCGATTAAATCTACCGCACGTTATGAAATTCGTAACTGTTTGAGTTGAAAAAATTAAATCAGAAGGCAAAATTGGGCTCGTCGCAAGGCCCACTTTTCGGTCCTGCAATCGTGTACGCAGGATGTGCGCTCGCTTACAAGTTTCAGCTTGTCGGGCGTTGGATTTGCACCCCTGTGCCTACGCGCGAGGCAGAAAGTCTGTACTATGATAATTACCATTTCAAATAAGTGTAACTGTATATAAAGCACTATATTGCCTTCTTTCTTTTCCAATGTGGAACTAGTGTTTTTCCACTTCCCACTTCCAATTCAAGGGTGTTCTTTGAGTATCAATTTCTCATTCATTCACCCATCAATTTATCTCATATTTCCAACATTTGACACTTGATCTGCCCTCTTTTGGGAAGAGACCTGCCTCTGATGAAGCAGCTCCTATTGCCCAACATTGCTGATGATGCAGCAACTTCGCTGACCTTGCTGTTCATGGTGCTGGTGTCTGAGTGATCTTGAGGCAAAGATTTGATGGGTTTTCTTCGAATTGGAGTTGCTTTTGGGTTGTGAGTGTTTGTATGAATGTGTTTGAAAAGTTTGGGAGTGTTGGTTTGGTTTATATAGCAAAGAAAAAAGGATATGGCTAAGACCGAGAGACTTAGTGATTGAGGGGGCATGATAGCGAGGACGACTAGCTATACAAGATTCCTTTCTCTGGCTGATCTCCATTTCAGACAACTTGAGTCTATTTGCCGGTTTTGTAAAGATCATTTGGCCTTACCTGAGGCACACAACCCCAACCATAGGTTTTATTGGTGCGGCATCATGTTTTGAGCCTGTCTCTCTGCTCATGAGCACGTGTGCCCTGGCTTTGATTTTCCTTGCTGTAGTCTCCTAACCAGAATGGTAATTTTGGACAGGTCGCAGCGATATCTCTCGATGCGAAAATTTTAAGGTGTGATGGCAGGACACGCGACGCTAACATGATGAGAACAAGAGTAACTTGGGAAGCATATAAATTGCAAAGTTTGTTCTGACCCATCTTTTTAGCCTAAAGATGTAGAAAACTAGAACCGCCGATTCAATTTCCAGGCCAATGAATTCGTACAAGATTCTTAATTGTTATGGCGTCCATGCACCCATGACTGTAGTTATATTGGATTAAATCAAAGTTCACATAGTAATATGACCCATTTTAGGCATTGCTCGACTTGAATCGAATCAACCAAATTCCCCATTTAAACCACCGAATCATGATGCGAATCATGAATGACTTTTTTTTTCATGCAAAAACCCGAATGACTCGATTACTGATTACTAAGGCCTAGTTAGTTGCAGCAACTTTTTCAGCAAAACCTGAAGAACTAGGCTGCAATACAATGGGTGGAATAGGAAACAGAAGCAATGAAAAGGCATCCTTGGTGCTGGTTTCTGGGTTTCGTTTTGGCTTTGTCAAGCTCATTATGCAAAAGCTTGCTTTTGTGCGCAACTTGACTATTGAATATTGGCAAAATTGTTAATGCTATGCGTGCTTTGGACTCTAGCGATCATCTAGGCTCCAATGGCATGATTCTGCGATCTCTGCATGTCCTTGTTTTCAGGGAGACCTCCTCGGTAACGTAAAATGGGGGGCTTATTGTATTCCTTTTTCTCTTGTTTTGTTTTTCTTTTGGGTTTTGTCCCCCACAGGTGGAGCCGCTTCTATCCAATAATACAAATATACACTGCACGGTCCATCACTGGTCATTGGTCGAGCTGTGTACTTGCTGCTTTATCATCTCATGGTGGACATCATGTCTGAAGATAAGCGACTGCGAGAACCTTCTGCAGGTTCATAGATATCCATTAATGAGTTTCTTTTGTGAGCGCGTCATGTAGATCCGAATGAGATGAACACTCAAACGAGCCTACAAAGGAGTCGATTTTGAAACACAAATTACAGGGCTTTGGCAAAAAATGTGAAGATGAAATTCCACAACTTACGAACCTCATGGCCTTCGTCTGCACGTGGGCGTGTGTGATTCACGAATTCGTTCAGCATTTTCCAAGTGAAATTGGCTTTGGGAGGTGAGATTTGCCTCTGGCAAAGATGCATCTAATGCTTCTTCTTGATGTACTTAATTAGAAAGTTTTCTCGAGGCCTAAACTTTGGCCACGGCTGATGAATGGTTAAATTATACGAGTGTCTGTGGTCGGGTTCAAGACTATTTTAATCCTAAAATGGTCGATCATTGATTCTTAAAGGGAGGACATCAAGTACCGGGACCGAGGAGACAGCGAGGCATGATGTTCTAGCCATCTCGCTCAGCTAACTCCAAAGACGGCCATCGATGAGTCCATTATAGTTTGTGGAATGTATGTGGTGGCCTCTACTCGAGTAAGAGTTAGGTAACTTCTATCAAGGTGGGTCATATTCAAGAAAATATCTCTCGGCAGCAAAGAAATTTAAAAAATTATTCGCAATCAGACTAAGACCAATCAAGCAATTCTTGTACTCTCAGCAAGTGTAGTAAGAGTTTCCAAAGTTTGACAGACTCATTTTATCTTTCTTCATATAGAGAATTATATCTCTCCATATATAGAGGCTGCAACTCAGAAAAGTTATTCTATTGCATTTATCCTAGCTAATGTCTTTCTATAAACAATTAGCTACCTTGCACTTTAATTACGTGTAAGGTATAACAGTAAATACCATCTTGTCCAATTCTTCAAGGTGAGGGATTGTCATGTAACACGATTGTGAATAAAAGGATCATTTTATCAATTACGATTATGTACATCGAGATGATTAGTGAACCTATATTGTTCATGTTCTCAATACTTAATACTAGGTAACATTAAAGTCACACGCACTCGGCCCTTCATGGAAGCCTCCTCTCTTCTCACTGCTGTGCACACGTGCATCTTCGCCGAAAACATGCCCGTCATTGCTCATGTGATGACAGGATTCATTCAATGATTTGGAGTCATGGACATCTGATGGATCGGTGCATGGTTATCTCAGAGGCAATAAACTTAAATATTGTAAAGGTACGTGCCCTGCACCAACCCCTCACTGTTCAGCAATCCAACAAGCGGGTTCCGAAATCAGGCCGCTGTTTTGCAACAAATCGACGTTGTGTAGAGAGAGAGAAGAAGAAAGAACTATAATAAGATATGTTTTGCCCTAGAATAATGAGAAAATGAATTGGATATAACCCAATCGAAATGCAAAAAGTCTATCCCTAAAGCAAGAGGAGTAGCATTTCTGGTGGACAGCTTTGCTTCTCTAGGCCTCCTAACCCTCAGGTCGTGCAGCTCATTTCTAGACTTTCTTTCTTCTGATAGAGCATTAAACTAAAGATCGGTGATGATTAGCTATGGCGATTCGGATTAGAGAACGTGTAGCTGCGGTTCAGGGTAAGGGAGGGGTGGGCTTCTCTTTTTCTCCCCCCCTGTTTTGGCAGCTACAGCTTCGGCCCAGCTCAAAAACCACACGGAGGGATGACTCCATTGTTCTGTCGTTGAAAAATGAATTTCATTCCCGACCGGTAGATTTCTGAACTTATTTGTAAGTATAGAAGATTTTTTTCATGAAACTTATTGGGAGCGCACAATAGAAATCCGTATATCTTCTCCTTGGGAGATTGCCAAGAAAGAATTCAAATTTGAGCCCACACAAAGCCCTCTTCAGCCGCCGGCAATGGTCGCGGCCCTTTCCCGGCCTCACCTAGATATAGGCAAGGCCATGGCGGCCTTCGCCCACATCGCCAGGGCCTCACCAGTTGTAGGCAAGGCCACCTTTGCCCGTGACAGGTGAGACCATAGCGAGCCTGGTCTCGCCCAATGGCCGGAGAGTGGGGAAAAAAAAGAAAAGAAGGAAGGAAATAAAAAAGAAAAAGAAAAGGAATCAAAAAAGAAAAAAAGAAAAAAGAAAAATATTAAAATATTATTAAAAATTATCTACATTAACATTGGCCGGATAGACTAAATTGACATAAATGTAATATGACTAAATTGGCCGAAAAAAAGATTTAGGGCTGAATTAGCACAATTGTAATAAAGTTTATGGCTTTTTTTTAGTAATTTTCCCATTTCATTTAGTAATGTTCAACCCAAAACCGGGCACTTGTCAAAACAATCAGAAAGAAAACCCGACATATGGTACTTGTTGACTTTAAATTGAGATTGATCTAAGGTGTACAGTGTCTATTCAGCCTTGAGAGTGGATACTGTGGATATATGGCAATAGAAATAGAGAGAGGAGTGACAGTTAAAGGTTTATTTATTGGATGTTACACGACATTAAATTTAAAATTTTGTGGATGGCATATAAAGTGCGTATATAAGATGGGGGCTGGCTCTATCCATTAATAAAACGGATTGAGTATATCAATAGTCTGTAATATAAATATGCTAATGTACTCTCCATCAATACATATGGAAATTACACAAGTCTCTCCTTATTATTTCTTATCATAATATGAGACCTCAAAGAATGGAATGAAGATTTTCTAAGACGGACTGTTGGGGCAACCCTTAACGGTAGCGGCAATGGTGGAAGCGCGTGCAGGTGGACCTCTGTATTAGGATCGATTGTTATTCCCCGTAAATTGCTCAGGTTTTAGTTGATAGCAATTGGATGCAAGGCGACCATGTTGGCCACAGTGCTTACAATAGTGTTTATGCAATGAGGAGGAAGCCAAAATGGCAAGCACAACATTCTAAGGAGCTGAGACAGATCAAGTAGTGCATTGCATCTTTAAAAGTAGCGAGTCGAGTCTCCTTAGACAATTGCCTTAAAACGAGATAAAAAAATATTGATATAGAAGTGAAGCTACAAATGTTCAAACTCATCAAGTGCCATCAGAAATTGTCGAACAGATGCACGATATTCAACGGACTTGCGGGCATCAGAACCCGCTTGCCATTATGGCTCAAATAAGGCTAGCTGATCCCAAATAGCACGCATGGAGTATAAAAAAAAATCATTAATAGACCAACTTGTCTCCTAATGCATGTGATTTAGATTCCCTCTCTAACTGCTGATACTGATGGACAATATGTAGAATGGAATACCGACTTCCTTTGCTATATTGAGCCGACCAAACTGAAATCTGATAGACGGAATCAAAGTATTTTGAAACCATGTGAGTATTTGATGATTCCAATTATCCCAATCCTCCATACATTCAACAGATTGGTCTTCAGTTTCCCTAGTTATAGTAGTAGACGCACGATATCACCATTGACGTAACGTCAAAATTACGTCCTATAAAAAAAATAGATATTTCTTGGGCATATATAATATTGTTTGATCCATTCAAAATGGTCTGAATAAGCAGTGAGACTTCTAATTTATTTATTATAGGCACTTTACTAGTGAAAAAGACAGTAGAATGGATAAAGAACATGAAGTAAACAACGCTTTGGAGGGCAGACATGGAGAAATTAAGGCTAGAAATAGATTCAACACGTCAAAATACTGTAGAAATCAATCCAAACTTGTCAAGAAACGGTTTGAAAATATCCAAATTGGACCGATGAAGATACTGCAAGTGAACCGATCCGGCTGAGGACGAATTAGCGGGCGAAGCGTACGAGCGGGCAAAGAGAATTGATTGGTTTGGCTGATCAGGCAAACTGGCCAACGTGGCTCAATATACGACAAAAAAGATTATGTGTCGCTGAGCTGGTAAATAATGTGACAAAACAAACGTTTGAGTCTTACGTGACAATTGTGGCCAATAACGTGGCGGATGATGTGTTAGATGACGTGTTAAATGACATGGTAGAATCTGACCTCGAAGCTGACATGATGCTAATGTTTGGCTGACGTGTGGGTGAAGATAGAAATACGCATAAAATAGCTTCTAGCACGTGAAGACGTGTGAAGGCGTGTGAGGTGCGTGGATCTGAGGGGCAACGGTGAGTGGTGGCGTGTACAGTGTCGAATCGCATTGAAATTTCAGGATTCGGCTCGTCTGACGATGGTGTTGGTTTTTGGATACAAGCAACGGAAAGGTCGGAACAATACTTAAGAGCAGTAGTGTTGACACCTAAATTTTATCGAATATTTAGTGTAATTTGCATAGAAAAATAGGGATTAATTTTTAACCCATAAACAAAAATATTTAAATTGCATAACATATAGTTTAGGTTCACATTAATTTAATTGCATTTTTTACATCAAATTGGCGGTGGCGAATGAGCTTAAATTTCATCGTACAAAACTCGGTTCGCTCGGGAATGCAAAGGTCAGGAATTTCAAGACGAACGGGCTTGGTCGTTTTAATTTGAGCTTAATTCAGTCCAAGTTAATTCAGCCCATTTAAATGTTAATTAAAGCTTAAGCCCAAGCCTAAGCCCATTAGGACATTAAGCCCATCTAATCTGACCTAGACTAATCTTATAAATATGTTATTAGGTCAGAATTTTAGGGGGGGACACGACATAATTTTTAGATCAGAAAAATTAGAGTGAGAGAGTGAGAGAGAGAGAGAGAGAGAGAGAGAGAGAGAGAGGACCGGCGCTATACCACCTCCGCGCCTGCCCCTCGTCCCTGCCGGCGTCCCGTCGCGCCTGACGCCATCGCTGGCGAAGCAGGCCCTCCGCTGCAGCTGCAGCCCTCTCGTCATCACCGCTAGGTTGTTCCGCCCTCAACACCGCCGCGCCAGCCACTGCATTGTCGGTGTCTTCCACTGTGCCGCCGCCCATCGCGACGCCGTGCGCTTCAGCTCGCCGTGATTAGCCCTCTGCCGCGCCTCTCACCATCGTTGGAGTTACCTGGACGCCGCTGCACACCCTCCTGTCTTGCTGCCGTTCTGCCGCCACCGCCGTGCGCCGCCTCAGCCCTGTTCCCGTCGCAAGCTGCTGCCGTGCCGGACACCTGCAGCACCGCCGGTCGTCCACAGCCACGCCGGTGCTGCACCGCCGTTCCTCATTGCTTCACTGTCACTGCGCTGAAGCAGCCCTCACTGTCCCGACACCGGAGCTGCTGGAGGGCCATCCACAGTCGCTGATTGCCACTGGCTCGTTGTCCCAGACAGTTTCGCCGTCGTCCTCCACCACCTGCCGCCGCCGTCCTCCTCGTTGATCATCGGTCACCGCCCCTGCTAGACGTCCTCATCGCCGTTGCCGGAGCCTCACCGGAACAGTGCTCTGCAGCTCCGCCAGTTTTGCCGTGAGCCCCGCCGGTGCCGTGCCTCGTCGTTCCGTCGCCGGTCGTTCCATCCCGATCCGCAAGCCGATCCCGATCCAATTCGATGTTCGAAAATATTTCAAATTAGGTAAGTGAATATTATCCAATATATTTTCAGAATATCTAATTTCCTAATTTGAATTGTTTGGAATATTGCATGTATATCCGGTAGATATGGATAATGTTTGATATCCGCAATATTTGAAAATATTCAAATTAGGAAAATTTCCTAATTAGCAACGTATTTGGACGATTATCTGACCTTAACCCTAAGGTCCGACACGCGGCGATACGGGAAATTATTATCCTATCCATAACTATTTAGATATGATAATGAATTTCATTAGCTTTTCAAATTTGAATAATCGACTTTCCGTCGATATCTATAACCCTATAGATATGACTGATAGTTCGATTTTTGTGCCTAATTCGAGTTTGAAATAAATTTGGCGGATCGCGTGGTTGATTTGAATGTGGTTGTTATCCTTATTTGTTAAATTGTTTTCTTTCCTTTTTCAAATAAAAAGAAAATTCAAAAAATCTGTTTTGTTATTTAAATTAGAATTTTTGCATGTCTAGGATTTTTGAATATATCCCGAAGGATAAGATAAGTATTTAATTTAAATTAGAACTTAAGGTGGCATGTTTCCTAGTTTAAATTAGGTATTATTTCAATCCTAACGGATTATTCACGTTATTTTATTATTCCGAATTTTAAACAAAAATCCTAAAAAGAAATCATGTTAGGGTAGATTAAGTCATCATAGGTTGCATGTAATTTTAGGCATTTTTATTATTCCGAATTTCAATAGAAAATACCAAAAAAAAAGAAGTCATTAGGTTGCATGTTAATTTAGGCATATTTTTAGTTCCGAATTTCAATTGAAAAATACCAAAAATAATAATTCATTCGTCCGTCATTAGAATTAGGTCACGTTGTCGTATGATATATAGTTTGCATGCTAGGTTACATTAATTCGCATGTCAATTTTTGCACGTCATTGCATATAGATTAGGTTTCATTTAAATAAATGAAAATCCAAAAAATTGAGTGAATTGCCTTGTTAATTAAAAATCATATTAGGATTGTCTGTATGATTTTTCACTAACAATGCAGATGCTTGCGTTTGTTCGAGGTAAGTTGTTCTACTAAGCTTGCAATTTATTTAATGCTTTTTGGGTGTTAAATTGGTGGTTTGCGCACCCGCATGAACACCTTACATGTTAGTGACTAAGTTAAAATGGATCCAAACTGCCTGCCAAAATATTTTTGAAAGGAAAAGGTACCGAAAGGGTGTTATACTAGATCTAGCGTAATCAAGTCCCTGGGCTTAGAATCTCTGGTTCGTAGAAATAAAACATATCTCCCTATGTTTTTATTTAGGTTTCTAATTAGCCTACCATAAATTGATTAGTGGCGACTCCAAGCATGAAAACATTTGCACGTTAAAGAACTTAAACCCTAAGTTGCAAATTGATAGGGCTTGGGAGGGCCTGAGTTAAGATTAGTCTTAATAATCCATTAGCTCGAGAAAATGAGATAAGATTTTTTAGGATCACGACCAGTAGACTCAAGAGGCTCTTCCTTAGATTGTGATACTAAGATAAATAATAATGTGAAGAAAGAATTGTGTAATTCCTATATGTTTCTGTCTGTATTAATGAAGAAATAGACTTACAGATGGCTACCTAAGGTAATAAGTTAGAATATTATTTTACAATCAAGAGAGATAAATGCATAATTTTGAGATCCATGAAGAACTAAGAAAGATATTAGAAATGTCTAACACAAAGCAATATACAGAAATAACACAATTTCATCTCTCTTTTCTTAATTTTTTTTTGTCGTTTATGCTAAAAAAGAGCTTGTCGGTGGAAAAATAAAAGGGCATACGGTGCTTGAGCTGTATGAACATCACATGGATATATTATACCCATCAAAGCCGACGGCTGTATACGACGCCTGATGTGATGCTGGTATGAATACACCAGCAACAGCAAATTCCAACAACAAGAGGATATAAATAATCACGTGGACGTCTCAATTTCTTTTGCTTACACGTCTCTCCGATCACTTCTTCTCCCCGGCCTCTTTTGTATAGGAATTCTATCGTTATCTTCATCGTGCGAATGAGCCAAAAACAGACAAGAAAAGAAGATTGCAACCCAATTAGGGATTAGGCGCAATTAAAATAATTATGATGCATATGGCTTTTTAGGTAAAGCTCCACCATCAAAGAGATATCGATATCATATCGTTGGCTATTTGCCTCAAAAAACTCATCCATTATCATGGTCAATACCGCCGTGTTATGTCTAAATCAAAGTAAATATATGGGGACCTCCAGTATAAATTTTCGCGTTAGTGAATCAATCTCCCCTCTCCTTCAAAGCATGGAAAATGAGTAGAAAAATAGTACATGAGAGTGTATATGTATGATCAACCTCGGTAAAGTCATTAATAGACCCGTCAAATGAATAGGTTGAGTCAAAATTGGTTCGACCCAAATTACTGCAATGGACTCATTTCCATGTAATACAAATCTAGTAACTCATATCCGTTCAAACTCGTATCCAGCCCCGACCCATATTACTAAAACATTTCCATATTTAACTCAATTTAGGAAAAATCAGATCCAAACTAAGGAGAAAGCGTGGAGTGAGCAAGCGTAAGATTGATTGAGAACGAGAGAGTCATAGAGTTGAGTTGGATCCAAGTAAGTTGTGAACCTATTTAATATTTATATTATTTTGGATTTTACCATTTTAAATTCATTTATGACCCATTTATTGCATATAACATTTCTACCAATCAAATGTGTTAAAAATGGGTCTATGACCTATTTTGACAATTCTAATCATTAGTGAAGTCATTATAGTAGACAGATGTGAGATGGGAGAGCCACTCCAACTCCTAATGAAACCAATTGGTCAAACAGAGAAGAAAGAAACATTTGAATATCACATAAGATGTAGGAATAATCATGTCATTAGCAGCTAATGCAAGTCGGCAGGTATTTTTTAATCCTCTTCTTGGTTGCCCCAAATGACGAAAGCTCTTACGCTCTTCAGCTCTTATACCATCGACACAATGCCCTCTTCCGTTGGCTACGTGTTCTTCTCCGATTCCATTCCAAGATCACATTCATTCGTGGCGACAACGCGTGATGCTAGGGGTCCATCATGCACCCTCTATTCTTTTTATTCCTCAATTTTTTTTTTCTGATTTCATTAACATATAAGGTCGCTACCTATATGGCTAATTATAGCTTATCGGTGTCGTTGTCTAAATGCTGGATTTCAATCCACATAATCTGATCCATTACACTAATCCAACCACAACGCATGCATGCGACATCTGTTCGGCATGACGCTTGGATCATGTTGCACCGGATCTTCTCTTCGCTTCTGCTTTCTTCCGAGCAAGACACCGAAAGGAGTCGATCATCTTCCCGTGAATTATAAAATTGAAAATTCATGTATCGCCGCATGCTTCGTGATGAGATCGACAGCTGATGACCGATCATGTCTTTGATAATTTCTGGAAATCAATCAAATAATTAAAGTTTTCTGAAGCTGATGATTAGTAGCTTTACTAGATCTAAGCCTGTTCTTAAACTGCTTCATCTTGGGTCTCGTTCAGATATTAAAATCCTTAGGATGTAAAGTAGCAAGAGGGTATTTCCTCTCTCCAAAGAAGAAAAAGATTTGGAGGGAGTTGAGGATGCAGGACGTGCGGGCACCAGCACATTAAAATAAGGAACACATGTGGAGTTTGCCCGACAGGATCAGAATAGGCCGTAAAGGCCGCTGTATGAGTTTCGATTCCTTTTCTTTGGTGAGGTTACTTTTAACCAAACACCAAGAACTTACAACTGATGACTAATTAGGTCTTTGATAATTTCTGGAAATCATCCAATAACTAATGCTTTCTGAAGCTGATGATTAGTGGCTTTACCGCTTTCGCTCAAGCAAGTTCATTAAAGCATGATCATTTGCTTTATTAGTATTCATAGCCACAAGTCCAAGGTCGGACCGACTTATGATTGACCAGATATTCTTGGTTGACCTCTTTCGGTACTCTTTCTTTATTAGCAGGTATTTTGGAGGGGTCGCTTTACTCCTTTGAAAGGCCAATCCAATGAAACTTTACGTATTTATATACATTAAAATTCGAATTTAAGGTAAATTAGTTAATCCCGTTAAAAAAGTATCTAGCTCATTTTAATTCTTCCGTCTAATTCCTCACTCTCTTTCGCTCGCAGATGAGCATAAAATGCAAGAAAGTACGAATGGTTGGAAAAGATTTTTAATTCGCAAAATGTTAAAAAGTACGCCCAGTACACTTGTCAAGGGTTATCAATAGCGCTTTGAACACGTACACAATTCTATTCCAAGAATAATACTTCCTTGAAATATGCGCTTTTACTATTTTTACTAGTCTTAACTGGTGTGCCCTTAAAGAACTTGTCAACAAGTCTTTTTTTCTTTTATATATAATAAAATCGAATTTTCTAAAGCGATTGACAAATTTTTATTTGGTATAATTTGGACGCAGAAATTGACTCATTCAAACTAGTGGCATATATATCAGCTTTAATAAAGTCTTGATATTCCTTTCCATAATTAAAAAGTTCAAGTTACGTGGAAGACATATCATCAAGTCTTTTCTACTGCAGGCAAAGTTTAACATAGGGAGATTAGATTATGCACAATAAATGACCAGCAGTAGTTGACCAATCGCAAGAAGCCAAATCGCATCAGTTTGTCCTTTGTCTTTTTTTATGTTTTTTTAAAGGCACATTAGTCAAATCATCACGTAAAATAAACATGCATGATGTACATGCACCTATTCTAGTCACAGCAACTTCTATCTGGATCCGCCATGAGAAAGCTGTTGCACCACTAAGTAATTCGATGACAGTGATCCTCTAGCTACCCGAAATATAAAATAAGCATAAATTCTTTTGGTGCTTTTCTTTTTCCTCTTTACTTTCTTTTTGATTGGAAACGATTACAATTGATAGATCCTATGAGCTATTTGAAGCTTTGGACATCTTGATCCTCTTCTTGATCTCCTTGTCCAACTCTTGCTTGCCTCCTACCTCTTCTACTTCCTGCTCAAACAAGAGGAAATTTGAATTGCTTCACTCACTCGATTGCATCTCCAACAAGCAAAGCAAGAAACTCAGGCCTACCTTCGGTCCCAAGAACAGTCCATACGGCACCCCGTCGAACTTATCCGAGTGATGAATCTATATCGCGGCAATCAAAAGCAGACGAAAAACATTGAGCAAATTATCCAATGTTCCATTAAGAAAATAGAGATAAATTTTCTGATTTTTCATGGGAATTTACTTGGTGAGCTGCAGCAACTTTTCTCAAGTAGGGCACGTTTGCGATTGGCCCTACCGGGAACCGCCGATGCACTAATCCATCGTGCACAAACATGTAGGCCATCCCGAACATTGTAGTCCCTAGACCCTGCAAATTCAAAAGTCCACCATCTCGAACTAACCCAAAAGAAAATGGAAAACCGACATCTATTTGTCAGAAAAAATCAAATTTAATTATGAAAACTCGGTCTGGACGTGTTGAATGGTCGAATGGCCAATTCCTTCCACACAGGCCAAACCAATTTCAGGTGCAAAAGGAAGTTTCTTGGAAAGTGACGTGGGAGAGACTTACAGCACCAAAACAGAGTCCCGGAAGCAAACCCCTGTTCAAGAATCCGTAAGAAAGCAGAGCTATTGCGGGAATTGCATTGATGATCACAAAAACATCATTGAGCTCAAATGGACCTTCTCTTGGTTGATGGTGAGACTGCCAAATGGAACAGAAAATAATAAAAGAGAACAAAATGGGTGACCTCCATGATGAATGTCAAGTTCAATACAGAAGAAAACAGAGCACTCTGCTTCAAAATGAACTTCAAAATTGGATATTGCATATTCTTGTGGCCAAAACGACTCACCTCGTGCATGTGCCACAAAGAGGCATGCCATAGTTCTCTATGTGCCCATCTTGCCCAAAACTCCATACCCACCTGAATTTTTTTTTTAACAAACGAATTTGGTTGCAGCAATATGACAAACGTATTTAACCACCTGATATACAGAAAGGAGTCATTGCATCAACAGAGAAACAGCGTGAAGCTTCCAACTACTTACTGCGGCCCCAACAGAGAGAGCGAAAGTCCCAAACATTTCCACAATTGGAAACTCTCCACCCTATGCGGAAAGGAAAAAGAAAATCACGATTCAGAACCTCCTCTCAACGAAATAATTACATAAATAAAACAGAGTATCTTATTTGCTTGGGATCATGGAACTCTTATTATGATCACCTCCATTTGCCATGAGAACCGGTAATAAACGGACGTGGCGGCCATCGAGCTTATCCCGAGGCTTGACATGATCGCCGCGACGAGGTACGTGTGCCTTTCGAGCCGTTTTCTGGCTAGCTTCTCGGCGACACACGGGACAACCTTGCAGTTCTCGTTCTCTGCAGGCGCTTGCTCTGTTTCTCTGTTCATCACCATGCAGAGTCTGGGGTTCTTGTTTCCCGCAGAGTGAGCATGTTTTCGCAGGTGAATCGCGAGAGAGAGAGGGGCTATTCGGGTTTGATTGGCTTTTCGAGAGAGGAAAGGTCTTCGACCAGGAAGGAAAGCTCTGGTGGTGGACGAAGTGGATGTTGAAATTCCAATAGCCATTGACTCAGAGCTCAGAATTTTAGAGCAAGAAGAGCTTCAATGAATGATTCCATGTGCAACTGAAAGTCGAGACCAACATATATTTATGTGCGAGAGAGAGAGAGAGAGAGATTTGGGGAGAGACTGTAACTGACAAAAGTGAGATGTATTCAGACACATTCGAGTTTTTCTAACATATTTCACCAAGAATTTTCACGTGTTCTTCCCCTGGAGTCACGTTCCATTTATATACTATTTGTGAATTTGCTTGCTTGAGAAGGTATCTTACATAAATTTCTTCACCTTATTTAAGTTGCCAAAAATCAATCTCGAGCGCTTGATTTGAGAACAACATATCCCTCATTCAAATCAATTTTCTTTGCCTTTCTTGGCATCAACAACATCAAGAATCATACGTGCATCGGAGAATGCGATGCAGTGAACTTACTCGAGGTAGATTTGAAGCAACGGTTGCGGAGAATAAGTGAAACGGGAATTCTTTTCTTTCGGATCATCGGAGCTTGTGACCTCATTAGTGAACTCTTCTTCACTCCCATGGAACTCGAAGATGTGCCAAGTTGAAAAGGGCCTACCCTTCTCCTCAAATTGGCTTTAGTTGGCTTTGTAACTTCAGTCCTTCATGATGTTGATGCGATTATGCTGAAATTAGAAATTTCACTTGCAATCGCCGGGCTAGCGAGGCTCAACCTCACCTAGTAGCAGGAGACCGATCTCACCCAACGACAGCAAGGTCAAGCATCACTAGGGCGAGCAAGGCTCACCCTCGCCAGTGGCTGACGAGGTCAACCTTGCCTCCCTCGCCTTTGGCTAGTTGCTGAGGTCTGGCGACCGGCTAGAGCAAGAAGGAAAGATAAAAAAAAGAAAGAAAAAGAAAAGGAAAAAAATAAAAATTTCAAAAAGTATTAAAATATTATATAAAATTATCTATGTTAGTGCCAGCAGCGTCACATAGGACGGCTGACGTCCATGTCAACGATTTCTGATCAAAATTGTCCGGATAGACTAAATTAGCACAATTACAAAAGGTTTATAACTCATTTGGCAAAAAAAAAAGGTTTAGGATGGAATTGGTAGAATTACAATATGTTTAGGACTTCTTTGGTATTTCTCCCTACAAAAATGCCTACTTCTTTCCCTTTCTGGTTGATAAATAAAATATCTCCTCTTATCCATTTTTATGTTGTTTGGTTACATCTAATGCATCTTTGGATGCCTCTGCACATGCATGGATACCCCATGTTATTAAGAAAGTTATGAAAAACCTTTTTTTCCGTTGGAAATGTGCAATCTCTTTTGTACCAAAAAAATGAGGATAATTACCAAATTAATCATAAACTTCTTGTATGAATGTCAATTCAATTCTAAGCCTATTGACGATCACTGGAGGCCACGTTAGTAATTTCTAGCGGCAATTGATCGGAAGGACTAAATTAGAATTTCGGGCAAATGTTTAGGGCTACATTGGGAAAATTGAGAAGTTCGAGATTAAATTGACGTTCATAGATTAGGTTTATGACTGATTTTGTAATTCTTCAAAAAAGAAAATACTTGATTTGGAAAATGTTGCACTCTCAAGTCTCCTCTGATTATTACACAAATCTAATTTTGTGACACGGTTCAATGAAACATATGAAAATTTTTACTAATTCAATCTCCAAGTTCGTACATTTTGGAGAAATCTATGGTGAAATCGGAGAAAACATATTGAAGACACGTATTCAATTGGATCATACGATATGAATCGAAGCACGATTAATGTATTGAAGGTGAATGATTCCATTGAGGATTTGAGTTACTAATGACTCCTGTAATCTCTTAATGATATTTATAGCATCTCAAGTTTCGCACCGGATGGAGCGGGGGCTCTTGACGTGATTCATATAGAAACAATCACCTCAAGATGATCGTCACTTGGGTGCTTTTCTCGGAGACTTGGTTCGCATCAAACGAGCCAGCTCGTTACGGAGAATTTGGAAAAGTTGTTGATGGTTTCTTCATTTCATGGGTATAGATTGATTCTCTACTCTTTTGCTAATACACATATGAAAGAGTTGGGCTTTGGTGGACTTAGGAATAGGATGCATTCGAAAGAGGGAGTGACATGTCTCAACCTTCACACCTTCAACTTTTCTCCATTCGTTCAGACTTCATGGGCTAAAATATCACTCATCGGCCTCTTGAGCAAATCAAACCCCCCTTTGGAGCAACTTCCTATTATTTCAAGTGAATTCTTTCGAATTAGGTCAATATAGCCATCGAAAACCGATTGAGATACTTTTTTCCATGTGTTTAGTATGCTTCCTCATCGATTCATTTGGGTTCGGTTAGCATTGCGGTTGTACAATTCATTAGGGGTGAGCAACTTGGACCGCCCAAACCGGGACCGGACCGGACCGGACCGGACCGACGAGTTTGGTCCGGTTCTCGAGACTATTGGTACGGTTCCCGGTTCCTAAAAGCGGAACCGGTTTTCGGGCGGTCCGGTTCCCGGTTCCGAGGGGGAACCGAATCGGACTGGACCGAATATTTAATATATATTTTTGTTATTTTTTTCTTTAAAAAAATTAATAAAATGTGAACTAAACTCTAAGTAAACTTCATTATCATAAATTCATTGATAAAAAATAGTAAAATGTGAATTAAACTCTAAGTAAACTTCATTGACATAAATTTATTGATAAAAATTAGTAAAATGTGAACCAAATCTTAAGTGTTTGACAAAAAAAAAACCCTAAACTCTAAGTAACCGGTTCCCGGTCCTAGAACAACCGGTTCGGTCCGCGGTTCTCAAAATTGGGAACCGGTTCTCTTGGTCCGGTTCCTGGTTCCACCTTGGAACCGGACCGAACCGGGAACCGCTCACCCCTACAATTCATGACGCGAGCTCATTTTCCATGCGGCTATTGTGCAGTATAGGAATAATATTATTGAGCTAGGATATGATTTTGTTCACACATGTGTCTCCTGTCCATGCAATCAAGAATCACTTCGCACTTTTTGGCTCGGCTTATTAGAAAACACTCCGAAGCATTTCTTAGTATCAACCATCAACGAAAACCAATCCCCCGAGACAATTGAATCGTCAGATCATTTTAGCATATCTTTGCAACCAAATTTCCAGGACATGGACGATGTTTTCCTTCGTTTCTCTCCTCACCCGGCCTGATAAGAACACCAGATCATTTGATATTTTTTTGTAAAACGTAAGAATTAGTTATATGATGAAGTACAATACCTTAGTAGCATCCCTTGCATTACAAATAGAACTAATAATGCGAGAAGATGGAGATAGGAAATCTCCACATAGTAGCCAATAGACTCGTCAAACGGGCTGGTCGGGTCGAAAATGATCCAACCCAAATAGACCCATTTAGATCCATTTTCATGTAATAAAAATCTAATGACCTATACCTGATCCAGGCCATATCCAACCTAACCCATACCCAAATTAAGAAATGGATTTATAATTCATTTTGACAAGTCTTGTAGCCAATACAACATTAGTCTGGGAAGGTCTAATATTTTTATAGAGTGAAGCTTTAACTATAATGATTTTACGCACTTTAGCCAAAATAATGTGGATATCATTCAATTTGTTTTGAAAACATTTACGGATGCGTTTTATCCAAATGCAATATATTGTTATTGAGAATGATACCTTGAGGAGGCTTATCGCCAAGTTTTTGCCCATGGTAGCACTAATCATCCATTGAAGTTCATTATTCCATCCTCCTATAAAATGGCAAATCCCACGTTGTGCTAAGATATTGCGCCATGCGCTTCCAGTCAAGTTGCACTAGAAAAATATATTTATTGAAGGCATCCATCGTGATATGATCTATTATCTAAAGTCCCTCTCCGCAAAGAAACTAGTCGATAAAATTATGTTTGCTGATACCGCTAGTCCAAATGAGGTTATCACACTCCACAATTAGTCCCACTTGTCTGAGTTCGTCATAATTTTCTTTACAATAGTACCCCGAGCTAGATAAGACTGAACTTAGAGTAGGTCTAAACTTAAGAAGACCTCGCCAACTCCAGGCTATATTACCCTTGATGTCGAGCTACATAATTAGAGTGCCTTTGCATTTAGTATTGTGAACCCAATTACTCCATAGGGAAGATGATGGATAATTGATGATTTTCCAAAGCATGTGGCCTAGCAATACTTTGTTCCATAATTTTTTATCGAGCAACCATAGTCCTCCCTCCATTTTGGGTAAGCAAACTACTTGCAAGCGACTTTGTGTGATCTATGTAATTCTGTATTACCTACCCATAAAACTTGTCTAATCTTCTTCTCAACCTTGTATATAGTTTGCTTTAGAAGTAGAAACATTTGCATCCAATAAGTGCAGATAGAGATTGGGACTGATTTGGCCAACTGGAGACATCTTGCATAGCTTGTATATTTCATGCCCCATCCTTCTATCGTCTTAAAGATTTTGTCAGTCCTACTCTTGCAATTAGCTTGCGTGAGCCTTCTAGTTAGAAGGGGCTTGCTAAGGTATCTGATAGGGAGAGTACTTGTGAAGAAATGAGTGTGATCCAATATGAGGAGCTTTTCATCCTTGATCAACCCAGAGAAAAGATTTGACATTTGCCTAGATTAAATTGCAATCCTGAGAGAGCTACAAATCATCCCATACATCAACAAGAGAAAGGATGGAGTCTACATGCCCATGAGCAAAGAGGAACAAATCACCTGAGAAGCATAAGAGTAATTTTTTGCGTTTTACAATGCCAGTCGAACTTGAAGGAAGAAGCAGCAACTTTCGCATTGGTAATTACGTTAAGAATTTCCACAACCAGGACAAAGAGATATGGAGATAGTGGATCACCTTGTCTTAGCCCATTAGTGCTATCAAAATAGCCAACTTGTTCGCAGTTGAATTTAACCGAGAATCTTGGTGTAGTGATACACTGATTTATTAGATTAACAAAGAAATAAGGTGTATTTGTAACTTTAAGAACCCCGAGTACCGCTTCCCATTTTACCATGTCAAAAGCTTTCATGAGATCAATTTTTATTGCCACATGTTTACCTTTACTGCACTTGTGGTAGCTGTGTAAAACTTCTTGGCATAATAGTATATTCTCTAAAATTTTTCGTTCCGAGATGAAAGCGATTCAATTGATGCTAACAACCGAGGGGAGAACACAACTTATTTTTTCTGCAATTAGATTCGATACGATCTTATATAGAACATTGCAGCACGGAATGGATCTGAAATCCTTGAAGCGGCATGGACTAAGAACCTTCAATACAAGAGAGATCAAAGTGGAATTTATAGATTTCAGCATTCTCTTTAATGAGAATAATTTCATAATGGCATCCTCGATGTCTAGTATGATGGGCCAAGCCCTTTTGTAGAAGAAATTGTTTTATCCATAAGGACCTGGGGCTTTGAAGTCATTGAAACCCTTGATGACTCTAATGAAATCTATTCTTTGAAAGGCCGGGAAGGTCATTAGAGCATTAACATCTTCATAAAATAAATATGCATACCTCTTGTATAGGACACAAATGTGATTGGACTTGCCTAGAATGTGATGATAGTGAGATATAATTGCATTCTTGAGAACTCCTTCATTAGTAATAATAGTGCCATCGTCAAGTAAGAGATGATTTACCTTGTTCTATGCACTTCTATGCATCATGGAGGAGAAGAAAATTTTACTGTTGTTGTCACCCTCCTTGAGCCATCAATTTCTAGATTTTTGTTTGAACAGGAGGAATTCTTCATGTTTGCTAAGAGTAATAAGTTTTTTCAATTGTGCCTTTTCTTCAACTCGAGTGATGGGGTTGTAGGGGTCTTGCGCAAGCTCCTATTGAATTTGTTGTAGGCTGTTCCTAGACATCTTGACCTTCAAGTGTGGGTCACCAAATGAGAATTGTTCAGGTGTATAAGTTTTGTTTAGCGTTTTGAGCTTCTTCGCCAATGTGAACATTTTGGGTCATCTAGATTCCCATTGCCAACAAGCAGAGACCATGAGCAAGAAGTCCGGGCTATCGGTCCAGAAATTGAAGAATTTAAATGAGGATATTTTTCTCCTAGAGGTTGTGTCAAGTAGCATTAGGCATGGAGAATGGTCTGAAAGACCTTGGAGCAAGAACTCAGTTGTATAGTGATTATAACTGCTTTGCCATTCTGCGTAAATCTAAACTTTGTCAATCCTACTCGCTCTAAGGTCAGCACTTGAATTTTTTTTAGTTCATGTAAGAAGGGGCCTGTGGACGGGGGTTCAATCTGTGCAAGCTCCTCAACCATGGCATGTAGCTCCTCCATACTACAAGTCCAACGAGCATTGGACCTCATCCTTTTACTTGTATCCCTATTTCATTAAAATTCCCCATTAAATGCCAGGGTAGGTTCTGTATTACCGGTAGAGAATGTTGAATTGTTGCGCCTTAGAATCCCTCGTTCAGTTGCAGTGTTGTTGCCATAAATGGAAGAAAGAAGAAAAGGGTCCGCCCCTGGTTTTTTAATGAGATAGTAAATGACTTGTGCAGAGACTTTCAAGATAGTTAAACTGAAAAAGGACAGTTTCCACAAGATCCATATTCTACCATGGCTGCTACATATATAGTTATGAGTGTAGTTTCAGCCTCGGAAGCCACCATCAATGACAAAATCGGCATTTTCTGCTTTTATTTTATGCTCTAGCACAAAAGGATTTGAGGATATTGAGACAAAGAAAATGCTACTAGTTATTTTCTTTTGGGGCTATGATGAAGGCCCCTCATATTCCATGAGAGAATATTCATTAATCAGGAGGCTCCATCCCATTATCCACAATCCCAAGCATATCGAAAGGAGAATTCGAAGTATTATGCTAATCACCCACTTCCAGTAAAGCAAATATTTTTTTCATAAGGCATTATATTGAGAGTGCCTTTATTTTTACTATTAGAACCTTTCTTCTTGCTGCAGACCGGTGTGACCTCAAACTGGCCAACGGCCGGAGCATTTGACTGGGCAAACTGAGTAAATAACATTTGACTTCACAATGGCAGCTGGCCAGGATATGGTAGCAGCAGTAGCTCCAGTGGCAGCTGACACCATATGGCTTGGTTTTCGTGTTAGGAGGGACAGCAGTTTTTTGGGCCTTAGTAACCCAAATTTCTTTGCTTGTAGCATTACAATCTTTGTGGCCAAAACAATTGCAGTTCTTGCATTATTAAGGCAATCAACTGTAATCCACCGTGGCCTAAAAAATTTGGCCATTTCCCATGTCAATGTCAAATCTCTCCGGAAATTTGCTATCAATGTCCATAGGGACAAGAACACTGCTCACGTAACTTAATCCTATATTGGTCCACAGAATATGAGGAACATTATAGCCGGATCCAAACAGGCATAGAGGTGAACTTTGCTCTTTCCAATCGAGTAAGGGGATGTCATTTCTTTAAAAACAATGATTTGCCAGCAATATCTCACACTCCTACTTCCATAACTTCCACCATTTTGCAACATTTGAGAAACGGAAGAAGAAGAAACCATCCTCCGCGGTGGTGACAACCAAGAGGTTCTCCTTACCCCATAATTTTTCCTCAACAGCTCTCACTGATGAGAAAGATGCATTGGCAGCAAGAAAATATCCAACAAGGCAGCTTTCGAAATGTGTTCTACCCTCGACTAAAGCCTCAGGAGGAGGAACTATAATAACTTATCTCTCTTCTTAGGGGGCGGGTGAAAGTCTAATTTAGCAATTTGAGCAAGGTTATCCGAGATAACGTTTTTCCAAGATAAACATGATGAAGTAGCGCTAGTACTAGTTTGACATGAGGCGGGCGAAGGATTACTAGCTACATTAGACTTAGCGGCACAGTTTCTATCTCCAATATCAAAAGCTGTTAAATATGTATTGAATTTTATGTACTCGGTCCGGTTTATGACCCAACCCGACATATTTTTTGTGTGACTCGAAGGTGGAGAGAAAATTGAGATTTGGTTCGCGACGCGGAGGGGTTGGGCCGATAGGGCTAACTTGTAGCAAGCGAACAAATCTTCATAGCGGACCGCCCAAGCTAGAGGAAACAAATCAATGTCTTGGGGGGTTCGGGGGCTACGCCCCCGAGAAAAATTTTTGGGGGAGCCTTATTTATACCGCGGCTAAGTTTTTTCATTATTGTAGAGAGAATTTTGTTTTCAGAGAGTTTTGTGAGCCGTGAGGTTTTGTTAAGTCGTTGTTTCGACTTCTGAAAACTGTACTCTCTTTGATTATAGTGGAATCTTGATTTGCCTCGCCCATGGACGTAGATCACCTTGTGATCGAACCACGTAAATCTCTGTGTTCCGTGTTTTGCTCTTCCGCATACGTCCGCAACAAAAGCAGTAGAATCGGTACTCCCAATTTGAGCTTCAACATTCTTCTTCTTCATTATTGCCAATTGAAGCTCGGCAGTTTCTCTTCTTTTTCTTTCTTTTGCTCCATCTTGACGTCTGATTTGATGCACCCTTATGGATTATGCTCTTGAATTTGGAATAATGCGCTCACCAAAGGAAGTAGCAAGTGAGGACTACATATAGGTCTCATGTGTTGCTTGCCAGTCATACCCTCCTTTTGCTTGATCCCCACCCCCATCATCTCAACTTTCTCTTTATTCACTTCCTTTTCTACCTGTTTTCACTAGATATCCATGTCAATTAGCTCTACCTTCTTTTCAATTGTCTCATCCTTGTTCATGAGGTCCCCAACTAAGATCATTGGCCACTAACGAATTGCCACGTTAACAGATTCTGTGGATTGATCTTCCTATGATTATGCTTTGCTGTCTGTTACTAAATTTCTACATGGCAGTCAGTGAATAGTAGTTGCATTTGAAACAGGTAAATCATGGAGGTGATTATGTGTGCTTTGTTCATTTGGAAGTCCAGATTGTGCCGGGACAAGTGCCATCTTGGATTTTATAACGCAGAGCACATTGAACGATTTAAATTTGATGCAAAAAGACAATAAATGAAAATAAGAAGTTACTTTTTTTTTAAGTTAATATAAGGTACTTCAGATATAATGTACCTCTATGATTTCAAGAAATTTATAGTTTTGAAGAGTGCTCAATCTGCGACCTTAATTACTTTCATCTAAAATTGAATGGCCATCGTCTTTCATTAAAGGACGACTCTTCAGTTTGTTATTGGCCATAAGTTCGAGTGCCTGTCTTAACACATTTGAATTTAGAAAAAAGATCTCTCTCTTCTGCACTAGTACACCCTTCAAAGTCAACTTTCTATTGAAGAATCAAAAGAAATTCTAGAATTTGTTGCCTACATTTTCTTGGTGTCTTTATTTATACACCCTTTGAAATTCAACTGCCATTCGACCAAAAAAAAAACCCATAGAAATTCAACGGCCATCATCCTTAATTTTTCTTCATGGGTCTGCTTAAACTCTTGATTTGTCCAGAGAAACACCTCTCGCGCACCACTATTGTTACCTTCGTAACCATGTATCAGGTGGATGCAATCATAGAGGATCTTTGAGTGTAATGGCCAGCAGTATCACAAGCCATCTTTTATGCGTCTAATAGTCACCTCCTCGGTCAAATCAAAGACAGGTCATTCATGATGAGATTCAGAGATTTGTAAGAAAACAGTCTGTGGCGACTTTGCCCTAAGTGATGGCTCCAAGTAGTCAATCAAAACATAAATAGTTGAGCACATGCTGACCAGTGTTCCTAGTAATTTCCTCAAAAATGGTCAATCAAATGATTGATCCATGCAATCATGCTGAGCATATATAGTACTCTGTTCTCATTTGCTTGTCATGGGTGACAAACCATAGTTTATGCCTCACTGGAAAAAATTCAGGAGTTGGCTTAATGCAACTTCATAACTTGTTAAGACTTTTTCTTGTTTAAACAGTCCCCACTTTCATATATTAAAACAAAGGATCTGTAAAGTTTTTCACCATTTTCAGAAGATCCCTGATTGTCACTTCATGAATGGAAACAAAACAATGTCTAATCCAGATAGGTTTTCTCTTGGAATGACTGAATATACATCTTTTAGATAGGATCGATTAAAGGGCACCTAAGGTTGAGGCTCTACCACTTCTTTTCGTTTTCAGGTACCATCAAAGCGACGGTAGTTCGACGTCCAACACGACATCTGGGGGCCACAGGAATTATATCTCCTGCCCCATCACTCAACCACAATGCTTCAAGCATGTCTGGGCACTAAAACCCCTGACTAGACCTCCATGGTTTCATGGCTAATTGAACATATATGGAATTACTTTCGATTATCTGAGCTGAAATGATGCCTCTACCTAATTTAGTTTAACATCATAACCCCTTTTCAAGAACTTTAACTTTCCAATAAGCACCACTTTCGATGAAATGCCGCAAACTGTTCAAGAGCATAATCAAGGATCATAAAGATCCTGTTTGGTATGTAAGCGACAGAAAACCGTGCCCATAATGACCACTCTCATGAAGTCATTTTGCCCTACCAGATTCCTTCCCACCGGACTCAATCTATATCTGAATTGAACTAGCTCCATTTATTTCTCTCTTAAGATTACATGCCACTCATTGGCCCACTGACAATAAATTGGACTAATTTTTTCCACCTTTTAATATAAATCTCTCACCTAAAGGTACCCATTATCTTGATTAAACCCCAATTAATTGAAATCCCCTTGTGAACTCTCAAATTAATGTGGTTCATCCCAATGCACCAAAGCATTGTTGATATTAATTACCAGCATCTCATGTACAGTTCAATGTGGCTTCATTAGATTCTGACCATGATATGCCACTCAACTACTTATGGGTCCTATCTTATTGCCATATGGTTGAAACTGGCGTCTCAAGCTCGACACTATCGTACGAGGAAGCTTTGATTGACATTGCTGGCTAGTTTGTCACAACATATTGTGAAGAACCACCTAGCTAATGATAATTTATGGTTAATATTGCTCTAAATGGGTGATCATTGAGCCCACTTGATAAGGACACTTAACCAACTCATTTCTACTTGGTAAACCAACAGTTTCCAAGTCAATTCTGTAAAAATGCCAATATTTCAGCTTGACCTAATATATGGGTGTACATGTACCTCTGTAATCATCCCAGTCTTTCATGTTAAATCAAACCCTCCTGCTATGCTTAGAGAGAATTCAACTTAAGTTCTACAAACTAAATCAAAATTTATCAAAAGTTGAAGAGAGGATAGCCAGTGAAGCTCGCATAATAAGGATAATTTCCAGGCTCCAGCTAATAGGAGTGAGGAATAACTGTTCTAAATTATGGTGTGGACTAGTTGACAGTTGCCTACTCAAGCAATAATATATACGTTACCTCCTTCATTTGTGATTTCACCAACAATGCAGAATTTTGCCTTGATAGTACTAATTGAACTCACTGTCTTTTGCATTTTTTTTGGGGCCATAGCTCATTGTCTTTTGTTAGAAACATAAATTGGAGCATATGTGGAGCAATAACAGGTTTGATCTTTCATCAATTCCGGAAAACTTGCTACGATTAACACATACGAAACATGGTGTAGTTAACAAAATAATCATGATATAGAAGGCAAACCATATTTTCCTGCATTTAAAACACAAGCGAGAAAAGGGAAAACTCTTTGCTGCAATCAAATTGAGGTTTCTTCTCATTCCATATATACCCGGGAAGAGAAAATATTTGTCTGTACATATCCGATGGGGTCTCTGATCGTATGTATGATCGGCACACATATAGCTTGCTAAGGAAATCAGCGGTAAGAGAATTTCTCCCTTTCTCTCAACAAATATGCACTTTTGCCCTAACAAGTTTTACCTAATTGCTCTCTTCTACTGATGTAAATCAGTAGATAATATGTTATTTTGTTGCTCTAAAGGATTAGAGATGAGAGCGGAAAGCTTGCACTGTTCCTACCAAAAGGGCACACACATATTTACATATATATACCAATAAGAAAATTTTAAAGCCCACTCTAAATACGTCTATGTCTATATATATTAGGGTTTTCACCCCTCCTATTTAGATTCTATGAAACTTGCTAAACAGATCTGAAAGAGCGACCATGAGTAGAGGAAGTAGCTATGGCGGAGGGCAAAGTTCCTTAGGCTACCTTTTCGGATCCGGCGAGCAAACACCTCCACCTCCAACTCCACGGACTGCAAACCCACCGCCGTATGGAATTGACACGATCACGACGAACACACCACCATGTGGCGCTGATACAATCACAGAGAAGAATCAAGACAGCCACCCTCCTTCTGATGAGCGAAAGCCAAACATTTCCAACAACTACCACAGAGCTCAAGGCCAAAACTCGGGGAACTTCATCACGGTAAGCGATTTGTTCCCATCCAACCGTGTACTGCACCTAGTTCACATATATCTTCTTCTCATTCTCGAGAAGTTATTTGCAGGAGCGTCCATCGACACAGGTCAAATCAGCTCCTGGAGGAGATTCATCTCTTGGGTACTTATTTGGAGATAAGTGAGTGATGCTCATTCCCTTAACCGAAACATATAGTGGGTGTCTATTTTGATTTCTGTAATAAACCACACCATCCAGTAAGGGGATCTAGCAACTTTAATGGTTGGAATCGAGAGCACGGAGTGGACTATTATGTGGTGTTTCAGCTTGTTTTTACTATGATTTGGCTTTGTCCTGGGAAACTCAACCAGTTCAGTCTATGGTGGGTGTAAGATTGCATGATTGTGCCTGAATCTTGATATACAAACAGTTGTTTCCCTTTCTGGTATGTTTTTTTTCCAAATGCTCAATTTGGAAATTTAAAAGCGACATTTGCCGTTTCTTATTCGAATTGTTATTCTCATTAAGACCACTCATCTTTAATTAAACTGAGTCCGGATGCCCCACCTTTCAGCTTTTATTTTAAGAAGGTACAGACACCTCCTTTGAATAATCTTCTTCTTTAGATCATTGTCCTGTCTTTAAAGATGGGTTTTATCTCGAGATTTGGCTCTATCACTCCTTCATCTGTAAGTCCTGACGCACAAAAAAAATATCGGATTTGTGTCAAGGTGATAAAATTGTATGCAAACTGATGAATTTTTTTAGCACTACTTCATGGTCATGCATAAAATATTGCACTTTGGATTTTGGAGATTCGTGCATTGGTGCTGCTAGTTCTTGTTTTCATGCTTCATTTGATACATATAACTCTGTTGTTGGCGGACAGAAATAATCACAACCCAGATTAACTTTCCTTTTTCTTGTTAAGTTTGTACCTTTTGTGGGTATCTTCAAGAAAAAAATGGACAAGAATGTCCAAATTCATTCTCAAGTTAATAGAAACTTCAGCTGGATCATCACCATTTTTTTGCTTCTCATGAAAAATGAGAACCATAGTGAGTACCAAGTGTTGCGTGGAACTTCCCTCTGCAAGCCCTCCTTCTCTCTTCTACATAGTCGTCTCTATATGTACATTTCTTACGTTTCTTTGGCCCCATTTTAGATTTTTCAGTTCATCTCACTTCTCACTGCTTATGTCCATCTGATGGTTAATTGTCTTTACAATCTGGTGATTTCTCTACCCTTAAGGACTCCAAGCTTCTTTCTTTACCAAATTGGAGAGATGAATGAAAGAAAAGATGAAAACCACATTGTAGAGTACCTGTAGGCAGGTGATTCACTTTTTTTCTGTGGGTATCAATATACACCAGTATACTAGAAGTTGATGGCCATCTTTTTATTCCAAACATGCATCTCTCTCTCTCTCTCTCTCTCTCTCTCTCTCTCTCTCTCTCTCTCTCTCTCTCTCTCTCTCTCTCTCTCTTAAAATACATACTAGTTCTGGTAATTGATGTAATGCGCGCTTCTGTGAGTACATACATACGAGTGTATGATGCGCACTACTTCCTGGCATTCTCTCTTGTTAAAATTCACAATTTATCCGTTGGGGTGAAACTGTGCGAGCACAATACCTTTCACCAAGAAAACCCTAAAGAGCAGGCCGTCCAGAGCTATCGGTGTTCTTGGCCCCCATCTTGTATGGCCGTGAGCATTAGTCTTACTAATTTTTAGGAGTTTTGCTCAGTTGAATTTACCCATGAAGACATGGGCCTTAAGTAGGGATTACATCCCACTTCGCCTAGGTGTGCACAGGTTTGGCCAACATACATCCCTAGTTTTAGCAAAAGGGGAAATCTTGTAGGCTTCCCTAGACTTCCTCTCTTTCGCATGATATGTTCTTCATGTCTCGATCTTCCTCCTCCATGAGTGTGAGCTTTCATCTTACTGATTCTTTAAGCAGGAGAGACCGACGTGCGCAAGAGAGATTGTTTTTGGAAGAGAATGAGCAAGTAAAATTTCTATATTATGTAATGGTGAATGCTATAGGAAGTCAAACAGCAATATAAACTAGTGCAAAATTTTGATTTAGAAAGTAGAGGATCGAAAAGGGAGTGGAGATATAAAGTGAGGATGTTAAACTTCATTGTACTTCCATTTGTTGTTTATGTTTAGATTGAACACAAGGTGTTTTAATTTTTGACGACACTAGGCTTTTGTTTCCGCTAATTTTAACTTAAAAATGTTTTTGACATTTTCTGAAGATACAACCAAAAATGAAACACCAGACGAACTCTTAAAGTTTACATATAAAGAGGGAAAAATAAACAAATATAAAATATATAAACATATAAACGATGAGATTAATACTTTCAAAACATGTGTTAAATTGAATATAACACGCTACATTGCACATGATAGTTAAATGGTAGTTCATCCTCCTAACATATTCCAAGATTTCAGGAGTCTTGATCATAATTTGATCCATTAAGCCAATTCCTTCTTCCCATATTAGCTGTTATCTACTGTTTTTCTAGAAATGACGAGCGAAATTGACACCATCATATGCAATGAAATCACTAAATCAGACAAAATCAGTAACTATAGTTGAAAGCTCAAAATCCTACTTGTACTTTTCAGACTTTGATGGAGTACCTTCTATACTCTAATTCTATTTTACCTCTAGAACAACAGCCTCTTAGGCCCATTAAAATCCCCGAAGAAGCTATGGGCTTTGGAGTGTGCAAGTCACTTAGACCCAATAAGAAAGAAAGCATGAAAACCAGAAAGTAGAAAAACGCAAGAAGTTAATGTCTAATCTACGGTCTGTTTCTTTTTTTGGCTAACATGGAGCGTCCAGCGGACTTTGAGCACTACATTAGTGATCACAGGATGTTGCATCCCCATCCCGCCCATATCGTTTGACATCAGGATTATCGATTAGAACGTATAATTAGAAACAAAAAGTCCATGTGCGCATTCGTTAGAGTTAGTCCACAAGAGAATCTGCAATTATAAGTATTCCATTTTGTACTTGAACCAAAAAGACTTTACATATTGCTTGAACAATCCATAGACTTTAGTCGGCAAAGCTTGATTTTCGACACCCTTAGTGCTTGGACTCGTCCTGCATATTACGACTCTCTAAAGCCGCCAAAGTGGAACAAGTTAGGCCTAAGATACTCATCCAGAGGGATTAATACACAGGACAAGCCCGTGTTCATAAAATATTACAAGACCATACTTCGACCATAATCTCTAAAGGACTGTATCGTAGCTAAGCATGTGTTGAAAGAGAGGAATAGTGTATTACCAAATACAATGAATAGGGACAAGTCGATTGACATCTTTCTCTAAGAAAGCCCAAACGCTTTTTGGTCTGATAATGATCGACCCATTTGCACATATTTTAGATTATATGACCACTTCACATCTCCATGTTAGCTAAATCATCTTTTGAAATAGTGCTTTGTCAAACAAAAAAGAGTTGATAAACGTGTTATTCTAACAACACGAAATTCCGCATCGTGTCCTATGAAGCAGCAGTTTCGCCTTAATAACATCCATATATATTGCTTGTAGCTAGTGCTCTCTCTTTTCTTGAAGCCCATACTTCGAAGGACCATACTCGTTAAAGTAACACGAAAGGCACATACATTTATAGGTTTTCTTGGGTAGTGGAATGAGGTAGCTTTACCCAAACATGTTCGATCCCTTGGATGACTCGATGATAAAGCAAAGTCGCGTGCCCGTATCAGAATTAGCAAGAAAGTTTCCATTCCCGTGAAGAATTGTCCATCAAAGTGGGGCCAAATGAGCCACCCAAAATTACAAAAAACTGGTTCACGGGAAGGCAAATGACATCTATGTGTCGACAATGTGCCGTGATAGACCACACCCCACCCACCATCGCCTTCCCATGTCCTAATCAGCCATTTGGAGGACCCCAAAAGCATCCAACTTGTGTAGGATTGTGTTTGTGCCCCCTTTTCAATGAGAAAAAAAATTGGGGAAAATTGTCCGAAGAATACTAAATCTATTGCATTTTTGTTAACTTAATCCTAAATTTTTTAATTATGCCAATTTAGTCCTAAACCTTATGATAATTTGCCAATTCAGTTTTAAACCTTTCAATTGTGTCAATTTAATCCTAAATTTTTTAACACATTACTAATGCAGTTTTTCCGGCTAATTTTGACGGAAAATCGCTGATGTGGTGATCCACTCAGCATCGGCAGCCCTACGTGGTGCGACTGATGTTAACGTAAACAATTTTAATTTCGAATTTTTAAAATTTTCTTTTTCTTTCTTTTTTTTTTGTTTCTTTTTTGGTTTCTTTTTTGGTTCAAAGGACTGGCGAGGTTGCCGACCACTAGTTAAGGCCCGGCGACCTCCACTGGCCATTGGGCGAGGTCCCTGATCTAGGGCAAGCGCCGCAACGTCCTCACTAGATCCACCGACCATAGTGAGGGCGGGTAAGGGCTGCGAAGCTCGATGCCCTCACTGTGGCCCACAAGGGCTTCGTGACCCTCACCCAAGAGCCAGCAGGAGTCATTGGCCCTCGGTCAGCAACAGGTAGATATCCGACTGAAACTCGTCACGTCAATTCTTAAGATGATTTTAATAGAATATATTAGTATAGATAGTATTTTCCCAAAACTAAACTCCGAGATATTCAATGGAGAGGCATCCTCCATTATGTGTGGCTCGACTTATAGACATAGATGGATTGGTAATCTTGATCGTATTGAATGATAAGATAGTCAATAGATTGTTTAATCTCGACGACCAAATCTGAACCCAGCCCACACGCGATATGGAGTAAAAGTGAAGTAGACCTAATTCACACAAATGTTGGTGATCAGGCGTCGCTAGAGGTCATCTCAAACTTGGTTTCGTATTATATCCTCCATTGGCAATATAGTAATTGATTTCCTCATTGTATTACTTCCCTAGTGCACATTGCACTATCTATGAATTGGATCTTCGTCTCTGGGATATCGTATCTTCAAGCTTCAACTCACTCATGTGAACCGGGACATCTTTCATCCCTCATCCAACTTGTTTACTTTCTCTCTCTTTTTTAGAGTTACCAAACTCGAAACCTTAATTCTAATTCGACCGATATGAAGAATCGGATTGCCCATTATCGAGTCACGTGGATGGCCGGCATATGGACAAGTATGTACATGCATCGATATACAGAGATGCTTACACGCATGTACAAGGATTTCCACGATTTGCATCTCCTTGTGCTCATATCTGCGTAATCCATGACGAAATACGTGACGCACACTCTTCATTACCATGACCGTGGTTTGAAAACTATTCCGACTGCGATCTCTGAGTTCAACTGAGCTGGTAGACATAGCTATCATGGAGATGGACCGGGGAACGTGAATGTGCAATTAAAACACGGACCACGAGTCTGTGAGCTCCTCGCGCTGATCGTCTGATCTTTTTAATCATAGGAAAGAAAAGGGCTTCCTAGAAAGGAATTTCGTTATTTGGATGTGCACGAGAGGGGTTGCGCATGACCTGGATTTCGCAAACTCGAAGGTTGATTGCACCTCTGGAATTGTCTTTGCTTTTGTGTCATTTCTATCTCACAAATTTGGGGATGTTTCTCTTAAAGGGGGGAAAAAGTGTAGGCAAAATCATAAATCTATTGTACTGTGACCAATTTAGTTATAAACTTTTTAATTGTATCAATTTAATCATAAATCTTTTGATTTAGTGTTAATTCGGCCCTTCCGGCTAATTTTGGTTGAATATTGCTAAAATGGATGCCGGCCGACCTACGTGGTACCGTTATTGATGAAGTGGACAATTTTTAATATTTTTTATTTTTTTATTTTTTTTTCCTTTCTTCTTCCTTTTGCTGGTGACCAGACACAAGCCACAGACGATGTTCAGCCACCGGCCATGGTCGGGCGGGCTAGCCTCGTCTAGGCGAGGGTTGCCATGGCTCGCACAAGCGAGGCAATTGGCTAGGCGAAGGAGAGCCATAACGAGACCTGGCAAGGGTTGGCCTCGCCCAGGCCATATCTGATGAGGTCGACCCTTGCCCAAGCAAGGCCAGCCTGCTTGGCCATGGCTGGTGGCAGCCACTAGCCATGGCAGTCACTAGCAAAAGAAAGAAGAAATGACAAAAGAAAAAAAAGAAAAAAATAATTAAAAAATAAAATTTATTAAAATATTATTAAAAATTATCAATATCAGCACACCGGTTGGCGTACATGTTAACAATGTCCGAACAAAATTAGCCCAGCAAGGTTGAATTGACACAAGACTAAAAGGCTTAAAATTAAATTGGCTTTATTGTAATAGATTTATAACTTTTCTGATACTTCGCCCCTCTTAAAGTCACTCCGCTCGACCGGGGCCTGCCCCCCTGTTTCCTTCCATATTTTCTTTTTTAGAGAAAGCTTAAGAGATGGAGCTAGCGAATCTTTACCAACTCCTCTGTTTATCCTCTGCACTTGGAAAGGAGTTTATATCATTAAACAATTTGCAGAAGAAAAAATAATATATTTTCTCTCAAACCAAAAGGGACATTTCTAAATATGACGTAGAGCAAGAAGCAGTTTTCTGAAAATACCACTGTCATCTTCATCTGCTGCTCCTATATAAATGTCGTGTTCACGAGTTCACATGAAAATATTCCAAGCGCAAACCAGAACCAAACTGGACCTGCCCTGCTCCATTAAAATGGAGTTCTTGCCGAACCCCTGCGCAAGGCTTGAGGTAAACCATCTCGTATCATGTTCCGTTTCCCTTATTTTCAATCTCCTTCAACATAAACTCCGGCAGGTGCGAAACAGAGAGATCTGTAACAATCTGGTTTCTTGGCTCAGAACCCATAAATCATTATCTGTCACACGTTTCAGGGTCTGAAGAGAGCGCTGGTGCTTGTGGCTCTTGCGGTGATGATGTTCACCGTTGGAGCTGAGAGCAGAAGAAAAAGACACTCGGACATGATCCGCTACAGAGCCATAAGTTGCAGGGCATACAGTGCCTCGTTGACAGATTTTGGAGGAGTTGGAGATGGGATCACGCTGAACACCATGGCTTTTCAGGCTGCCATCAATTACCTGAGCCAGTACGAGGCCCAAGGTGGGTCTCAGCTCTTTGTCCCCCCAGGAAGATGGTTGACTGGGAGCTTCAACCTCACCAGCCATTTCACTCTCTATCTCCAAAGAGATGCTGTTCTTCTTGCTTCTCAGGTCAGAAAACTCTCTCACCGACGATCATTCTTGAACGAAAATTGACTGGAAATTTCATGTTCTTTCCATTTTCAGAAAGGAAGAGGGCTAATGCAGTATTAGGATAAGGGATTTATATGTTATAATCCCGAAGAGATCCGAGTTTTCGCTATAATCAATATTGTCAATATCAGTATCGCAAAGAGAGCCGTGTGTTCTGTGGTTTTTAGATAAGGTATAACTAAGATGCTACACGGGTCATCTCATTACTCGGGTCATATGACGGCAAAGTTGAACATTGATGAATTCGCTTACAACCTATCCAAACTTCACCATTTTTTGTTACTTTAACTTCAGCAATTGCCGGGGCAAACATTGAACAAAAAAAAAATTGAATAGATCCTACTTTTCCCTTTCCGATATTAAGTTCTAATTATCACAGTGGAAAAGAATGAAACAGTATATGAACCCAGAAAAGGCTGAAAATGCAGGTAGAGATTAGGCGTGCAAGAAGTTGGAAAGGCATTTTGGTGGATATGGACCATCCAAGTCATATAGGAATGAAATATAGGTGAGACCCCAATAAGCACTTTACTTTCTTCTTCGGAGACTCAAAAAAGTGCATCAATTGGATGCTACCGAACCTCCACAAACCAGAGTCCTATTGCAATTAAATATTGAAAATCAGTTCACGGGTTGGTTTTTGGTTCTCAGCCACACACAAACGTTCCTGTCCCTTTCTTTGCCATGGCGAAATTTGTTTTGGCTTCTTTCGCTCTTTGCCCAACTGCTTATTAGCTCACAGTCCAAATCAGGGTTGAGGAATCCAAAGACTATTGAATTTTGATTCTGTCGTGTGGGTCGAGCGCAATCTGCCAAGTCTTCTCGGCCAAACACACAAATGTGCCTGTCCCCTTTTTGTTGCCATGATTTTCGCAGTCCAAATCTAGGTTAAGGAATCTGAAGACTACTGGATATTGATGCTTTCATGTGGGTCGAGCGCAAATCGCTCCGTCTTCACACACCCAGCGAGACTGGAGAGAGCACGAATAGGGTTTGATGTCTTTAGTAAGGGAAGCACTTCTGCTGAATAGCCCGTCAGGTTTTGACTGAGAACAGTAATTTCTAGAATGAACTCTTAAGAAAGTGAAAAACCATCAATAATTTGACTGAGATTGGTCTTGTGGTTGTCTTGCTCTGTAGCTGACTAGACGTTTAATGGTCATGTAGGATGAGAGCGATTGGCCGCTGATAGATCCACTACCGTCCTACGGGCGAGGAAGGGACACGGAAGGCGGAAGGTATAGCAGTCTGGTATTCGGAACCAATCTCACCGACGTCGTAATAACGGGTACGAAACAGAACATAAACGTCTTGTCGGATGATCATACATAACATGACACACAATAGTGTCTCTGATCTGTTTCGCTTTGGTTAGGGGATAACGGCACGATCGATGGTCAGGGCCAGCTCTGGTGGCAGAAGTTTCGCAGTGGACGGCTCAATTACACGAGGCCTTACCTCATCGAGATCATGCACTCTGATAAAGTTCAGATCTCCAATCTTACTTTGCTCAACTCCCCATCATGGAATGTTCACCCTGTTTATAGCAGGTTCTCTCTTGCAAACCATCAGTCCTTTTGGTATTTGCGAAACCAAGACTCGCGATTATGCTAATCTGTTACTTGCAATGCGACGCGCAGCAATGTCATTGTTCAAGGCATCACGATCCTTGCCCCAACAAATTCGCCGAACACCGATGGGATCAACCCAGGTAAGCATTTAAAAATTGGGAAGAAGTCATTTGCATTTACGGTCATCATTTCACTTGCCCCAAACTGTCCGCATATAATGCAGACTCCTGCACAAACACCAAGATAGAAGATTGTTACATAGTGTCCGGTGATGACTGCGTCGCCGTCAAGAGCGGCTGGGACGAGTATGGCATCGCATACGGGATGCCAACGAAGCAGCTTGTGATCAGACGGCTCACATGCATTTCCCCGACCAGCGCAGTGATCGCGTTGGGAAGCGAAATGTCAGGAGGGATCGAAGATGTTAGGGCGGAAGATATCCTGGCGATCAATTCGGAGTCTGGAGTGAGAATCAAGACCGCCGTTGGAAGAGGTGGGTATGTGAAGGACATATATGTGAAAGGAATGACCATGAGAACCATGAAGTGGGTATTTTGGATGACGGGAAACTATGGCTCACACCCCGACAACAACTACGATCCTAATGCACTTCCACTAATTCAGAACATCAACTACCGTGACATGGTCGCTGAGAATGTCACGATGGCAGCTCGGTTGGAGGGGATCTCAGGGGACCCATTCACCGGGATTTGTATATCGAATGTGACGATCGGTTTGGTGCAGAAGCCAAAGAAACTCCAGTGGAATTGCACTGACGTCGCCGGAATTTCCAGCGGCGTGGTACCTCAGCCGTGTGATGCGTTGCCGGATCAGGGGCCAGAGAAGCTTCCAGCTTGTAATTTTCCGGAGGAGAGCCTGTCCATTGATGAGGTGGAAGCTCAAGTGTGCTCTTACAAAAGGACGCACTGGTGACCGTAGAGATTATCCATTTCGTGTGGAAATTGTCTTTCTATTGATCAAACTTCAAAAGAATATGAACTGATTACTGAAAATGTTCATAAGCTCGCTAGAGGATCAAAGCTCCTGCATTTCGCAATGCTAAATCAAATTACAGAAACAAGAAGTCCAAGCCCAATCTCTTGGGTGCGCTGTGTGCTTGTGTTTGTCTGACAAAACATGAATTCGATGATTGAATGTCTAATTTAACAATGACACTGGATGACACAACCTATCATCCATAAATGTAGGCATAACAGCTAAAAACTCATCAGTAATTTAGGTTCAAAACCGCGGTTATAAGTGAGAGGTCAAAAACTTAAACATGGATCATATCACAGGACAGTAAAAAGCCAGAGAGAGGGTAACCTAACAGAAAATTACGCAGCATGATGAATTTTGTACTTCTAAGCCAAACAGGATACATTATTCACTTCTTTGTCACAAACAAGACCTTAACAACGATTATAAAGACAAAAGCTTGGCTGAGCCAGTATAGTAGCCGAAAAAGACAAGTACAAAATCTCTTGAAAGACACCTTAATTGAAACTATAAGGAAAAGCAACCGCATTGACTCAGTTCCCTTCCTATTACCATCCTACAAAATTAATGGCAGTGAAGCTTCTCAACCATTCAAGCAAGATCTGAGCTAGCTGATGCAGCACCATATCCACCGCCTCCGCGACCGAAGCCTGGTCTTCCACCAGGTCCCTGCAATTTAAAAACGAACATAAGTTTCTCTGTGGATGGCCAACATGGAAGAAAAATTCCTAACTTATAAAAAAGCTAGTACTTGGAGAAAAAAAAACAGTCATTCATGAGTTCCCATCTCAACATCAAAATGATGAAAGCAGAACAAACAGGGAAAAGTCACCAGTCCTGTCCGTAATAGCGTGCCACAACCACAAGATCTAGCATAAAGTGTGCATGTATTGTTGTTCCTTACTTCAAATATAATTCATAGAGAAATATTAATTAAATATATAGCCCATCAAACCTAATTACTTTACATGGACAAATAAAGTCTGGCAAGGGAGTTCAGTCCAAAGATGACCTCTTTTGCATGGACTCTCAACGTAATAAAACAAGGGACACAAAATATCATTATAAAATCTCAATGGGCTAAAAGACTTATCATCACAAAAAGCATTCAGCAGATGTACATCATTAAGAGTCCCTAGCCAAACTCTTCCGAGAAATAACCAAAATCTGCAAGGAGCACCATTGTTCGTGTAATAATAATATTTGAAATATGAAAAAGCAATATCTCACCCCAAATGAAGGGCGATAGTCGGCAGGTGCTCCACTCTTGTCACCGAACTCTCCAGCAGGTCCTCTAGGACCTCCACGATAACCTTCACGGTCACCAAATCGTCGTTCTCCCTCAAATCTTGGTGGGCCACTGTTATCAATCAGCAAGAAATGAAGCAGAGGAGTAAGCAAATCTCATTATGTGAAACTTATGGAGCAGAGTTCACAGTTCACTCTTTACAGAAGTCTGATTGGTCAAGTATTCTAGAGAAAGCACAGATGCAGTGATCTGATAATAAAAAGCAGGACTATGCATACGACTTTTCAACAACAATAACAATCACTAAACCTTCTTCAATTAACTGGGCAGCAAAATAGATCCTTCAACCCTATATTTCCGTCATAACATCATATCTTCATAGCTGAACATCTAAAGGTAGGCAAATCATGTGTCCAAACCTCCTTATGAAGCTGCCTTGTCCTCAATGAAAACCACACTAACTTTCCCTCGGATACATTCAGTTCTAATACTATATTTTCTAAGTGTCCACCATCAACTCTTCAATGACAAAACTATGGAAAGATTATATTAACGACCTTACTGTGTAGTATACATACCGGGGACGATCACCAGGTGGACCACCCATTGGCCGACCAAGTGGCTTAGCTTGTTTCTTCAGGGTGGCGGGGACAATTTCAGAGGGGAGGTTGAGGTAGGTTCTCAGAAACTCGATGCCGTCATTGGTGAGAAACCAATAATAATGCATCCAAGAGAACGTCTCTCTCACATACTCTTTCGATTTGAAGCTCTGCATGAGCTTTATCACCTGCAGATTCGGTACATCTATTTCAGGGTGCTTTGCGAGATTGAAGTCCTTCTTTGCAAAGCAAACCCCCTCTGAAATGGAAAAAAAAAAAAAAAAAGGGAGCCGCATCAAGATGTAAAAATCCACTTACAAAAGCACAAATCAGAAACCCAATTTCAATATCGCACGAACAACCAAGCGCCCTAGACAAAACCCACCAATCTAATAGCCACATACATATTATCCACACAGATGTACAAGTATGAGACCCAAGGCTACATCAAGCAACTTGGTAAAAGTCACCACACCGCCATCCATATAATGCAAATTAGAAGGCCAGCCGTTATAGATCACATGACTACATTCGCCCCAGATTCAGCTAAAATGGCAAATTTCAAACGGGGAGCAAGATCTACACGCCACAAACGAATGACGGCGGCGTACGATGCTTGGCAGACACCAGACATTACCGTACCTTGGAAGAGGTACTTGGAGATCTCACGGCGGTTCTTCTCAGGAATGATCTGAACAGAAATTCACGAAACAGCGACAAGAAAACAAAACGTGAGATTTCCCAAACCATCCTAAGAAGCCAAGAAAACAGGGGTGGGGCACGAGCAATCTACTGTGCCATGAATCCATGCAGCTCCCAAATCAAGAAACAGGCTTCAATTCAACAAACCCAGGAATTCCTCCGCGTGGATATGCACGGAAACAAGGTTAGAGAGAGTACCATGTTGGCGATGAGCAGAGCCCGGGCTACGGAGGAAGCGACGGCGGCAACGAACGGAGAGCAAGAGCAGTTCGGCAGAGATGAGTGCAACTGTTGCAAGGAAAACCCTAGATTAAAGATCAAGGAAGGAGATTGATTTTCATAGTGGTCCGGTGGGGTTTTAGGGTGTGGGCTAGTATCGGTATTGTCCGGGCTCCAGTGACCTGTCAAACGGACGGGTCGGGCTTTGGATGGGTTGAAAAGTGTTCCGTCCAAATCGACCCATTTAATCCGTTTTAATCCATTTCAATATAATATAAATCTCGGACATATATCTAATGCAATCCATATTGCTAACATACATATATATATAATCAAATCTAGGAAAATTCATATACAAACCAATATGAGAATATGGAGTAAATGAGCATGAAATCGAATTAGGACAGAAGAGAGTTACAGAAGTAGGTTGGATCTAAGTAAGTATTGAACCCATTTAAGACCCATATTATTTAGAGATTTACCATTATAAATGTATTTATGACTTATTTACTTAATATAATTAAGTCATATGACAATCTAATTCATCAAATATGAGTTAAAAAATAGGTTTATAACCCAGTTTGATTCTGATAAAATAAAAAAAGAAAAACCCAATTTGACAGAAAGCTTTTTCTACTGGCCGAAAAGAAAAACCAAATTTCGCAAACTTATTTTCATTATGTTGTAGCCATTAAACCCGCCATTATATTAACATATGCAATGTAAATGACTTTTGAGGGGTAAAAGCGTATTGTCATATGCTTGGTTAAATTCATCTGCTTATTTTGAAGGGAAAAAATTTTTCTCTTAATATTTTTCAAAATGAAAAAAAAAGAATATATAGAAATTAGGGAAAATTAAATTTTCTAAGATATCGACATGACTAAAAAAATAGATATCATAATAACATTAAAAAGTACTGTTGAAAATTGTTGGATATGTTAATAGAACTAAAGGGATATTTTATATAGAGAACCCTCAACCAAGTAAAAAGGAAAAAGGGTCGAAATAGAAAAATTATTGGTTACACATTAAGTAAATTTAAAAGGGATATTTAATTGCAAAAAAAAATTATTGGTCAATAAAAATAAATTAAAAAGGAATCACCTTAGTTGTCGATAAATGAGAAAATATTCGGTAGTTGCAAAACGCCACATGAGTGATTGACGTGGCATGCAATTTTTACTCATACCCAATAATAAATCGACAAGTGTCAACTGAGGTAAAATAAAAAAATAAAAAACTGAATTTTCTCTTCTTCCTCCTTTATTTGCCGATCTAGTTGCCATCCATGGCTGCCGGCGTTGCCTCCACCTCCATCATAGAGCACCACCTCGTTTGACCAGCATCTCCACCCCTTCCGGCTTCACCTGCAGTCTACCAAGCTACCCTTCCGAGCCAACACTGTCACTCTCTATTTTCTAGCCCCCAGTATCTCCACCCCTTCCCCATTCAACCCGTCTTTTTTGGGTTAACATCGTTATTCTCTACTCCTCTATGGCCCTCGCCGTTCCATTCAAACACATTTTTGGCCGACTCTCAAGTCGGGTTGTCCATGGCCATCAACACCATACGAATCGTTGTCACTTGTGGCCATGGCTACAGATCGAGAAGCACCAGCCATGGATGCGTAAAGACGACTGAGGGTGCTCGACTTGGACATGGCAGTGTTAGACTACGTTACTTGCGGTGCTTAAGACTAGAGTGATGGTGACCAGATATGGACTTTGTTGCTTGCAATCGTTATCGTGGAGACTAGATCTGGACCTCGTTACTCGCAGTTGTCAGCAGATCTACAATCATGGCGACTGGCCTTTGTCACTCGTAGTCGCTGTCGTCAGTGGATAGGCAAACTCCAGTCATGACAGGTTGCAATGCCGTTGTTGTTGCAGTTGGTGGATGGACGAGCAAAACTTGCGGCCATGGTCAAGGCTAGATTTGGACAAATAACAAGTTGACAGCAAGCGATGACGAAGGGGTAGGTTGGGTCGACTGTGTTGAAGTATTATCTCACATCAATTGATGATGGGTCCTAAATGCTATTTATATTTGTTGACACCTATTTTAATTTGCCCAAAATTAATTGCACAAAATTTAGGAATTAATTTTCTTTAATTCCTTAAAAAAAATGTTTCTATCAAATGCATTGCATTTAAAAATTAAGCATTTGTATTAATAGGGTTTATTACAATTAAAATAAAAAACAAAAAAAATCGAGTTGGGCCGAGTCGGGGCCGAACCAACTCGGCCTTTTCTTTTTCCTTCTTTTCTTTCCCTGCACACGGCCCAGCCCACCTCCCTTTTCTTTTTCTTCCCCCCCCCCCGCGCGCGCGCAGGCCCAGCCCGCTTTTTCTTTTTTCTTTTTTTTCCTCCACGCGGCTGGGCCTAGCCCGACCCAGCCCCTTCTCCTCCTTCTTCCTCCCCCGCCGAGCATCGCTGTCCTTCCCCTGTTCTGCCATGTTGCTGATGCAGAACGACAAGCGGCAGAGCAGCCTCGCCCTGTCGCTATCTGGCCAGAGGAAGGCCGAAGAGGCACGCCGATGGGATTGGCATTAATTTGCCAATCCTGTCCTCCCCGTTTTCCCGGGCCTCCCTTATCTCCTTCTCCCTCTGTTCCCCATGTTTCTCTGATCTGCCGTCTCAAAGCCTCCCCTTGCTCTGCATCAGCCTAAGTGGCCACGAAAGTCACTGTTGACACCTAAATTTTAATGACCATTTAGTGTAATTTGCATAGAAAATTAGGAATTAATTTTTAACCCCTAACCAAAAATATTTAAATTGCATAGCATATAGTTTAGGTTCGTTTTAATTTAATTGCATCTTGCATCAAATTGGCGTTGGCGAATGAGCTTAAATTTCATCGAACGGAACTCGGCTCGCTCGGAATGCAAGGGCCGGGAATTACAAGTCGAACGGGCTCGGTCGTTTTAATTTGAGCTTAATTCAGCCCATTACGTTTTGAGTTTAATTCAGCCCAAGTTAATTCAGTCCAGTTAAATGTTAATTAGACCTAAGCCCAAGCCTAAGCCCATTAGGATTAGTAAACCCATCTAAATTGACCTAGATTAGTGCTATATAAACATGACATTAGGTCAGATTTTAGAGGAGGTCACAATTTTCAGATCTAATTTTTGGAGAGAAAAAGTGAGAGAGATCGTCGCGCCTCGGCGGCCGCTCGCCGCGCCCCCTTCCTCCGTGCGTCACCGCATCCCGCCACCACCTCCCCACGTGAAGACTCGTCCGAGTGAAGCTGTCCCATGATCGGCGAGCTCCATGCAGAAGACGCTAAAGAAAGGGGACGTGTATGAAGACTACTTCATCCGACGTTGACCTGGTCCACGAAGCAGCAGCTGCAATTCTAAGATCCTCCAAGTTGAAGACACCTTGAAGAGTAGTCAACCGAACAGCCCTCCCTCACGCACGCACTTTCCAGAATCGCTCACTCCATAGAGCTTATTTGTGGAAACTCAAAACACGAAAGTTGTAGATCTACGAGTCCTTGATCTGTGGCTTTTGGAATCGGGTCAATCCGACATGTATTGAGGAAGTTACGCCCATTTTTCCGGAATCGTGCAGTCCTGAAATTTTCTGTTCGGAGTCACTCGCCCACGCACGCATCAAATCCACCGAACAGCCTTGCCGGTGTTGCTGTGCATCGTCGGTGGCGTCGTCGCCGTCCCGCCGTCGCCAGTCGTCCCATTCCCGATCCAATTCGAAATTTGGAAGTATTTTCAAATTAGGTAAGTGGATATATTCTGAATATTCTTTTCAAATATTTAGATTCCTAATTTGGTGTGTTTGAATATTTTGTGATTATCGTGTAGATATTTAGATATCTTAGGATAATGTTCTATATATCCACAATATTTTCAAATATTCAAATTAGGAAAATTTCCTAATTTAGCAACGTATTTGGACGTCTATCCGACCTTATCCCTAAGGTACGATACGCGGCGATACGGGAAATTATCATCCTATCTACAATCACTTAAATACGATGATAAATTTCATTAGCTTTCCAAATTCGAATGATCAATTATCCGTTAATATCTATAACCCTATAGATATGACCGATAGTTTGATTTTTGTGCCTAATCCGAGTTTGAAACAAATTTGGCGGATCGCGTGGTCGATTTGAATTTGGTTGTTATCTGTATTTATTTGATTATCTTTCTTTTTCAAATAAAAACAGAAAATTCAAAAAAAATATTAGTTAGAGTTTGAATTAGAATTTTTGCATGTCTAGGATTTTTGAATATATCCCGAAGGATGAGATAAGTATTTAATTTAAATTAGGACTTAACGTGGCATGTTTTCTAATTTAAATTAGGTATTATTTTGATCCTAACGGATTATTCACGTTATTTTATTATTCCGAATTTTCATAAAAAAATCCAAAAAGAGTCATCTTAGGGTAGATTAGGATAGATTGCATTTTTTTAAATTTAAGTAATTTATAATTTCGAATTTTGCCAAAAATCCTAAAAAGAAAACATGTTAGGATAGATTGAGCCATCATAAGTTGCATGTTAACTTAGGCAATTTTAAATTTCGAATTTTAAACAGAAAATACCAAAAAAATAGAAGTCATTAGTTTGCATGATAATTTAGGCATATTTTTATTCCGAATTTCCTTAGAGAAAATACCAAAAATATATCATTGCATCTGTCATTAGAATTAAGTCACGTTGTCGCGTGTCATATAGTTTGCATGCTAGGTTGCATTAATTCGCATGTCATATTTTTGAACGTCATTGCATATAGATTAGATTTCATTTAAATAAATAAAAAAAATTGAGTGAATTGCCTTGTTAATTAAAAATCATATTAGGATTGTCTGTATGATTTTTTTACTAACAATGCAGATACTTGCGTTGGTTCGAGGTAAGTAATTCTCCTAAGCTTGCAATTTATTTAATGCTTTTCTGGGTGTTAAATTGGTGGTTTGCGCACCCACATGAACACCTCACATGTTGGTAATTAAGCTAAAATGGATCCACACTGCCTGCCAAAACATTTTTGAAAAGAAAAGGTACCGAAAGGGCGTTAGACTAGATCTAGCGTAATCAAGTCCCCGGGCTTAGAATCTCTGGTTCGTAGGAATAAAACATATCTCCCTATGTTTTATTTAGGTTTCTAATCGACCTACCGTAAATTGATTAGTGGCGACTCCAAGTATGAAAACATTTGCACGTTAAGAACTTAAACCCTAAGTTGCGATTTGGTAGGACTTGGGAGGATCCGAATTAAGTTCAATCTTAATAATCCATTAGCCCGAGAAAAATGTTAAATTTTTTAGGGTCGCGACAGTCACGAGCCAGCGTAGGCCGATGTAGGCCGTCGTCATGCGGACGCAATGGAGCAAAGAGACGCATCGTCGCTGGCTATATAGCCAGAAAGAGAGAAAGAGGCCGGTCGACCGGAGAGAGAAAAAACAGAGGAAAAGGAATAGAGAGACAAGAGAGAGAATAGAGAGAGAGAGAGTGCACACCGAGGTCTTGCCGGAGCTAAAGCAAAACCAGTAGCAATCGTCGACGTCTCTAGACCAGCCGGAAGCCCCCCTGAAGCGTCGCCAACCGGTGAGCCTTCACAGCCAAGACCTCCTCCCTCTGTTTTTCCCTGTTTTTGTGCTCGGTTTGGCCGGGACTCACGTCGGCCATTTTGCGCGAGTCTCAGCCCATACCGCCGTCCCCCGCCGTCCGTGCGTCGTCGCCAGAGGTAAGAACAGGTTTCCCGAGGACAGTGGGACCTCGAAACAGGTCGAAATCGTCCATTTTTGTCTCTGCACGCAGGTGTTTGATAAAATACCTCAAAGAGGTCGGGTTTGATTCAGTCGCCGGTCGGCAAGCAGGCGGTCGGACGGCGACCAAGGCGGGTGACAAAGCTTGGTGGCGACTCCCGGGGGCCGGATTCAGGTTGGTGCCAGTCTGGGTCGGCCGGCGGAAGGCCAATTTTGGCTTCACCGGCATCCCTGCGTGCCTGTGCACGCGGGGGTCAACCCGACTCGGGTCAACGCCCTGGGTCGGATCTGTTGACCCGAGTCAGTTCCGACCCAGATCAACTAATCCGACTTGGGTCAATGCCTCGGGGCGGATCCATTGACCCGGGTCGGTTCCGATCGACCCGAATTCGCGACTTGACCCGGGTCAACGCCCTGGGTCGGTCCGTTGACCCGGGTCGGATCCACCCGACCCGTTTTTTTAATAATATTTTATTTTATTTAAATTTTATCCCATTCTTTTCTATTTTATTTATTTTTTAAAAAAATAAGAAAATCAAAATTAAATTATGTGGTATATTTGAGTGTGTCGCGACCTAAATTTTCTCAGACTAATGGATTATTAATACTAAGCTTAACTCGAGCCCTCCCAAGCACTACCAATTCGCAACTTAAGATTTAAGTTCTTAATGTGCAAATATTTTCATACTTGGAGTCGCCACTAATCTATTTGTGGTAGGTCGATTAGAAACCTAAATAAAATATAGGGAGATATGTTTTATTCCTACGAACCAGAGATTTTAAGCTCGGGAACTTGGTTACGCTAAATCTAGTCTAACACCCTTTCGGTACCTTTTCTTTTCAAAAAATATTTTGACAGACAGTTTGGATTCATTTTAACTTAGTCACTAGCATGTGAGGTGATCATACGGGTGCACAAACCACCAAAGTAACACCCAATAATCAAAATATTAAATAAATTGCAAGATTGGGAGAATTACTTACCTCGAAGCAACGTAAGCATCTGCATTATTAGCTAGAAAATCACATCAACAGTCCTAATATGATTTCTAATTAACAAGCAGTTCACTTAATACTTTTTCGATTTTCACTTATTTAAATGAAAGCTAATCTATATGTAATGACGTGCAAAAATTAACATGCGATTAATGCAACCTAACATACAAATTATATGACATGTGACAACGTGACATAATTCTAATGATAGACAAATGATTTATTTTTGGTAATTTCTAATGAAATTCGAAATTAAAAAAATGCCTAAATTAACATGCAATCTATTCTAAAAATAATGATAATTTAATCTATCCTAAAGTGATTCTTTTTTTTTTGGGGATTTTTATGAAAATTCGAAATTATTAAATATCCTAAATAATCCACTAAGATTAAAACAATCTTTAATTTAAACTAGGAAATATGCTATCATAAATCCCAATTTAAATCAAATAATTATCTTATTCTTTTGGATATATTTAAGATTCCCTAAGCATGCAAAATTTCTAATTTAAATTCTAACTAACATATTTTTGGATTTTCTTTATTTAAAAGGAAAACAATTAAACAAAGATAACAACCACATTCAAACAATCCACGCAATCCGCAAGATTCTTTTTATCAAATTTAAATTAGACAAAGAAATCAAACTAACGGTCATATCTATAGGGTTACAGATATCGACAGAAAGCTAATTGTTCAAATTTGGAAAGCAAATAAAATCTATTATCGTATCCAAGTAATTATGGATAAGATAACGATTTTCCGTATCGCCGCGTATCGTACCTTAGGGATAAGGTCGGATAGTCGTCCAGATACGTTGCCAAATTAGGAAAAATTCTTAATTTTGAGTGTTTTCAAATATTGCGGATACCACAAAATTATCCTAAGATATCTAGCTATCCACCAAATATTTACGGAATATTCAAAATATTCAAACTAGAAATCTAAATATTTTGAAAATATACCGGATAGAGATTTTTACTTGATTTGCGGATTACTTTCCAAATTTGAATCACACGAATCGGATGACCGACGGCAAACGGACCAGCGATGACTGCATCGCTCGCAGATTGGGATCACGGATCACGGGACAATGGCGAGTGGACCAGCGACGGAAAAGGTTCTCACGATAGTGACATAGTGGTGGATGATGTGTGATAATAGAATTCGATGGATCATCCCCAAGGTTGTAGGATCGCCAGAAAAGATCGGAATTTGCTAGTTCAATAGAGAATTTCACGGTAATCCTGCAAAAAATAGACGAAGCAAGGGAAGGACAGCGTTGGATCTTGGGCTGTTGTGCCCATTAGAAAACTTTTCTTTGTTCAACAAAGCAACCTATGCGATATTATAATTTAGTAATGAACGTGGCTTCTTTCTCTTCCTCAAAGCCGCTTGTTTGCCTCACGAACAAGTTTTCCTTTTCAAGCGGTGGTCAAAATCTCTCTTTTTCTTACGACACCTCCACCAATTGGCTTTCTATGATCGTGTTCTCTTCAATGATCACTTGGCATCTTTTGCATGTGGAATTCAGTGGGGGTGAAAATAGAAAGAGGAAAAGAATATTAATGGGATGCGAATATTATATGTTGATGAAGAATCAACCTCCCCTTTTCTTGTCTTCTTCTCCTCAACATGTATTGCCTCTGTGAAGAAGCTTGGACTTGGGCGAGAATTGTTGAAGCGTGGATGACCAGTGCACTCTGTCACCAACTTCTTGTTCCTTGTGTTTTATGGCGGGTGTTGCCGAGGAAGCAACATCAGCCTCCCTCTCTATTTCTATTCACTGCCGTCTCTCAGCGTGGCCAAGTGTTCAATATGTGGCCTCCTCCGCTCTCCAAAATTGTGTTCTCCGAAAATTATGAGAGCCCTCCTTGATTATGACACAAAACGATATATTTATATCGCAACCCTAAGTTAATTAACCGGGCTTCTTAGTCCTAATGGGCTTAGACTTAGGCTTTATCATTTAATTTTATTTTAATTCTAAATGGGCTAAATTAATTCGGGCTGATTTAAGCTCGAATTAAAACAATTAAAGCCTTTTAGATTTGTGAATTTTGGCCCCTAATCCCTTGAGTGAGCCGAGTGCTCGAGCTCGTTTTACGCGATGAATTTTCAGCTTTCTCGCCACCGCCAGTTCGATGCGGAATGTAACTAACCTATATGAACTTAAACTATATGCTATGCAATTTTAATATTTTTGTTTAGGGGTTATAATTTAATCCTTAATTTTCTATGCAAAGTATTATTAAATGGTCGGTCGAAATTTAGGTGTCAACAGAGTGTTTTTAATTTATTATGCATATTTTTAATTCCATAGTCATCATGTTTATTAGATAAACCTACTGTTGTGTTGTTATTATGCACATTTTCCAATTGAAGTACAATTGTATGAGCTGTTGTGTTTTGAATATCATCTAACTTAGTTAAGGTTAGAGCCTTAGGCTACATGTTTGCTTTGATTGCTAATCATTTATGATTATATACATGTCTGCTTTGATTATATACTCGTTTGATCACCTCACATGTTAGGAGAAAAATCCTAAAATCAATCCAGATTGTCTGACAAATGTTTTCCGAAATGAACAGGATAAAAAGGTACCGAAAGGGCATTAGTTATTCAACTAGTGCAACCAATTCCCCGAACACAATCAATCTCTGGTTCGTAAGAATAGGGTGATTCTCCCATTACCCTATTTAGGTTTCTAATTGACATACCCCAAATCGATTAGTGGCGACTCCTTGATATAAACCACTTTTATGTTACAAAACTTAAATTCTAAGTCGCAATATGGTATCGGCTTGGGAAAGCCCGAGTTAAGTCACAAACCTAGACTTAGTATGTACCAAGTGTGATCTCCCCTTTTTTCATTAGGCCAATAATTAAGGCGCGGGGAGGTCGGTCGTGACAATATTCATATGATCTTCTTCTATCTAATAGCTTAAGCTTTTAGATTAGATTTTTTAACATGGTATCAAAACCAGTGCTATTCCTTTTGCGAATGTATGTGGTAAAAAATTTATGTGAATGTGCGATGTCAAAATTTCATGTGTTGCTCGTAATCCGGCTTGCACGTGTGTGGGGGTGTTAAAGTATTATTCCACATCGATTGATAACGGGTCCTAAATGCTCTTTATTTTCATGTAATCTCCCTCCACCTAATAATTTAATTTTTTAGGTTGGACTTTCTAACATACTGCAAGTGACGCTAGAAGGGATAGAGATGCTGGCCGGACAGGATGGTGCTCTATGATGAAGGAGGAATCTATTAAAAATATGTTTCGAGTTTGAGCATGATGTGACTAGCAATGATCACCTAGAGGGAGGTGAATAGGTGATCTTAAACAATTTTTATCAATTTAAGTGGAAATAAATGATCATAGTTGAGTCTGAATAAAATTCAGATTCAAAACAATTTATATAAACTGTGCTTATGTTGTGCAGTATGTAAAGTAAGAGATAATGATTAGAAAAATTGCACATAAGTTTATAGTGATTCGACTTATAGCAAGCATACGTCCACTCTCCCACACTAACAGCCTACTGACTGGATTTCACTATGTAATCAAGAGGAATTATAGATTTAGAGTGACAACACTCTTATGTATGATAGGACTCTCTATCTCACACAGTCAATCTTACAAAGTGTCCCTCAAGATCTTAATATTTTGGCTCAAGAAAGACAAGAGAAATGATCGGAGTATGCTTAGACTTTGGACTTGTTAATTCTTGCTTCTAAACTTCTTTCTGCTGCTCGTTGATCTCCTTAAATACTTCTCAACTTCTAAACTAGCCGTTAGACAGCTTTCAGAGAATCATCTTCCAATCTTTACCTTGGACAGATTGTGTAGAAAAAGATTGATTAGTCGTTGGATGGCAGATTCTGAATCCCGCTGATTCTGGTCGCCCATACAATCAGAATCTTTGTTTCTAAAAGTAGAGCTTTATCCGTTATAGTGCATACTTGTCATAATATTTTGATTATCAATCAATCAATTAGACTGAGATTGAGTCAATCAAAATTTTTTTTTTGTGAAATCCATACTAAATTACTAGCTGTTATATTTCGTTTTAAGTGAGTTTTGCTTCTGCGTCTGAAAAGCTTCTGCATCTGAGAAACTTCAGCATATGTGTCTGCATAACTTCTGCGTCTGAAGAAGTTCTAATTCAGAACTTAAGTCAGCATAGTTCTTCAGTTGAATCTGAATATTAGAGTCTGAATGATGTAAAGTCTGAAGATATGATGTTTGAGTATGAACTTTTGATTCTGAGTCTAAACTCTTAGTTCTGAGTCTGAACTCTATTTTCTTTTTAAACTTCCAGAGTATATTAATCTGGAATGGAATGCATGTCAGATTCACAAATTAAACATTAAGAGTTTTGTCAGCTTCAAAATCCATTAGGAGTTTTCCTCAACAATCTCCTCCTTTTTGAATGTGACAAAACTTTCATGCAGATTTAATCAATATCAAATAAATTTGAAGAAAATAAACATTTTAAGTACATGAAACACAGATATAAATGTGCAAACTTATAGGATCTGTGTATTTCTCTTGCTTTGAGTATAACTTATATAACCTGCATATTAATGTGTTAGTATGACAATATTTGCATAATATCTCTCCCTTTTTGTCATCAGCAAAAAGAATGAATCAATAAGAAAATAGAGCAAAGTGCTGATATAAAGTATCGAATATAACAAAGTCGAATGTGAAGAATGTTAAGAATACAGAACCAGAATGAATTTTTTTTTAAAAAAAGAAGGGTATGAAAACATGTTATTTCTTTGATGGGGTTCGAACAAGTTGAAAGTTCTTCAGGATAGAAACAGCTTCATCAATCTTGGTAGAACATTGACCCATTGCTTTCTTCACGTTGGTTGAACATAGAGCAATAGTGTCCCTTATCTCTGCCTTGTCTTTTTCTGCTTGAATACATTGAGTCTGGTTGTTTTTCTCAACAATTTTCTGAAGGTTTTTTTACGTATCCTTCAAGTGCAGCTTGTTTTTCTTTGATTTCTTGCAGAAGGGCTAGAATGGTCATGTTGTCTGATGTTTGTCCCGGGACATTTTCTGGTGTTTGCTATTCGAACTTATCCCCTACCTTTGTAGGAATCTCCCTCTAAATATTTGCATATTCTGCAGCAGTAGTGTCATTTAAAGTTTTTTCAGGATCAAGTGGAGATTGACTTACATCTGTCTTTTGTGGAATATTATCCTATTTATACAAATGTGAGTCTCCAGATGTTGGTTCTGAAACCTTTATACTAGGTTCAGAAACATGTTCAATATTCTGTCCTGTTTCAAGGTATTCTGTTTCATCATCTTCATTTCGAAGAAGAATTCTTCTTTTCTTGTTGTACACCTTGAATGGGCTTGGAGAGACAGTTGGTTTTCTTCCTGTTCTTTTTCTTTCCCCTTTGTCTTCATCAGTTTTCTTCCCAACAGATTTTGGTTCTAATTGCTGAACATCCTTTCCTCTTGCCGTGCTTGCTCTCTCCTTTGTGTCATCAAAACGCTTCATCTTTACAAGTATTTTCCCTCCAACAAACTTGCAAGGTACAAGGGTTTTGCATAACTCATCAGGAATAGATATCTTCAAGAACATAAAAATTCGAGAGATGAGTGCACCATAAGGAAGCTGTCCCTTGTCCTTTTGGAGTGTTCTGTACATATGGAAAATGATTATGTGTGGAAGAAAGAAAGACTTTCCATTCAGAATGACCCAAAATGAGCTTTATTTCAGATCTGGACAGGTCAGTTTTGGAAGCTGCTTTAGGCTTCAAGCAATTGATGACGATCTTATGTAAGATCATTGTTCTTTTGGTCAGATCAAAATAGAAGATGTGGCATTTAACAAAATTCTGATCCTCTGAAGCCACTTTGGAAGCATCTTCTAAGCTCACTTCCAATGGACTGAACTTGAAAATTTTTGCTACAATAATCAAGGCCGGTTCTTCTACTTTCAAATCATACTTTTTATCACCAATAGTAAATTGAAGCCAATTTGGTAATAAAATGGAAAGATTTGAATAAAAATAGGCAGTCAGTTTAGCATATATATTGGCGGATTGCAGACAAAATTCATAAATCCCCAATCTTGCAAATAGTTTTCTCACAGAGATGCCAGCCTTTTCAAGATATTCAGAAACAACAGTTCGATGGTTTATAACCCCTCGAGCAAGCAACAACCGATAGTAGACATTGTGCTCTGTGCTTCTGAACAAACCTCTAGTACCTTACACACCAGATGCAATTCCTACTTTCATCTCAAAATTATCAAAGAACCTAGCATCATCATCAGGAATCACAAATTTGGATACACTGGTAGATTTAGGGTTAGTACAAACTGATTTCTTGACAAGGGGAGTTGATGTTTCCCCGATTTTTTCTTTACCCTTACTAGAAGAAGTCTCCTTTGAAATAGAACTAACCTAATTATGATTAGTTCTAGAGTAAAACTGAGAATAATTTTGCATAAGACTTGCCTCTGTGAGAAAGCCATTATCTTTCAAACATTCACGAAGAACAGATGCCGAAGCATTACTGCGTTTCAACCGTTCATATGCTTTCCATACAAGTTTGATGCTATTGAAGCGAAAATCTATTTTACCTGTGGGTTTTGGTGTAGACGATGATTGTGGTTCTTGTCGAGTCGTTTCTAAAGGGCTTTGGTGATTATCCGAATTTGTATCTGAGATCTCCATGAATTCTGGTGGTGCTGAAGACTTTGAATCTTGGTTCAGAATACGTGAAGATCGTCTTTTGAAAGGCATTATAATCGAGTCTAGAGTAAAATTATTTGATCTTGGAGAAGAAGGAGACGCGGACTCTAGAGTGTCGTGATGGTCGGGAGTGAAAAAAGTGATCGTACTCTTACGGTTTTATAAAAGGAAGAGGATAGTTTTGGAAATAAAAGAAGAGACTCTAAGAAGCGATTGTATTTTATAAGTAAGGAAAAAAAAATATTAAGCACAATCAATCAAATAGATTAGAATATATACTTGATTTGCTTCCTAAAAATGACATATGTGAAAAATATCTTGCCAAAAATGCCAAAAATATTCCCGCCAAAATTTGAATTACAGACGTACCTTTCTTTTGAGTCTGAAATGGACATTCAGACGGAGAATATTTGAGTCTGAAAAATTCCTATCTAAAGAATATTTCAAGTAAATAGATAAGTAATGCACAGTTTATTTCTAATATACTCAAATGAAGACTTATCAAGAGGTTTTGTGAATATATCAACTAATTGATTCTTAGAATCACTAAATTGAATATTTACATCACCGTTCTGAACATGATCTCTGATAAAGTGATGCTTGATTTCAATATGTTTGGCATGTGAACGAAGAATTGGGTTGTTGATCAAATTGATAGCACTTGTGTTATCACATTTGATTTCAATACTTGAATCTTCTATAGCAAAGTTTCGTAACTGTTGCTTTATCTACAGAATCTATGCACAACAACTTTCCAAAACCACATATTCTACTTTTGCCGTAGAAAGTGCAATCGTGTTTTGCTTCTTTGAGTACCAGAATACCAACATATTTCCAAGTAGTTGACATATACCTGTAGTACTTTTCCTGTCCACTTTACATCCAGCTAGATCAACATCACAAAAACCAGTAAGAGTAAAATCTGATTCTTTGAAATACCAAAGACCTAACATTGAGTAAGTTCCAATGTATTTGATTATTCTTTTAACTACAGAAAGATGTAATTCTCTTGGGTCAGATTGAAATCTTGCACACATACAGGCACTAAACAATATGTCAGGTCTAGATGCAGTAAAATATAACAGTGATCCTATCATGCTTCTATATACCTTCTGATCAACCTTTTTACTATTTTCATCTTTGTCCAGTTTGGATGAATGAGACATAAGAATGTCTGTTTTCTTGCAATTCTGCAATCCAAACTTCTTGACAATCTCCTTTGCGTACTTCTCTTGGCAAATGAATGTACCATTCTTGGTTTGTTTCACTTGTAGGCCAAGAAAGAATGTCAATTCGCCCATCATACTCATCTCAAACTCATTCTACATATTTCTGGAGAATTCTTTGCAAAGTAGTTCGCTAGAGGATCCAACAATGATATCATCAACATAAATTTGAACAAGTAAAAAATCCTTACCTTTTCTCTTAATAAACAAGGTTGTATCAACCTTACCTTTTATGAAGTCATTTTGCATAAGGAAATTACTTAACTTCTCGTACCAAGTACGAGGTGCTTGTTTTAGACCATAAAAGGCATTTTTTTAGTTTGTAAACATAATCAGTCTTCCTTGGTTCTTCAAAACTAGGTGGTTGTTCCACATATACTTTTTCTTTGATATAATCATTCAGGAAGACACTTTTTCACGTCCATCTGAAACAATTTAAAGTCATGGAAATAAGCATAAGCTAATAGTAGCCTAATCGCTTCTAACCTGGCAACTGGTGCATAGGTTTCATCATAATCTATGCTTTCTTCTTGAGAATAGTCTTTTGCTACCAGTCTTGCTTTGTTTCTTGTGACTTTCCTTTTGCCATCTAGTTTGTTTCTGAATACCCATTTTGTTCCAATTACTGGATGATTTTTGGGTCTTGGCACAAGTTTCCACACTTTATTGATTCTGAACTGCTGAAGTTCCTCCTGCATAGCTTCGATCCAACTTTCGTCTGATAATGCTTCACCAACTTCTTTTTGCTCTTTTTTTGATATCAATGCCAAGTTGTTGATGTTCTCTTTGTGTTTAGATCTAGTCTTGATGTCATCTTTTATTTCTCCAATGACGAGATTCTTTGGATGACTTGATTTATGTTTCCAGTTTCTGTCAAATTTTTCCTTCTGAATATCATCAGACTCTAACGGTTCTGATTGAGTTTGGATTGTTTCTTCTTTTTCTTCTTCAACGATCTTTAGAGATTCTTATTGAGTTTCAGATAACTCTTGAATATTGGAAGATGGTTCGGATTCATCTTTGTGAGTCTGAATATTTTCATCAAACCTCACATTCATTGTTTATCCACAGTCTGAGAATTTTTGTTTAAGACTCTGTATACTTTGCTTGTAGTAGAATATCTAAGGAAAAATCCTTCATCTGCTTTCTCATCAAACTTTCCAGAGTAGTCATTTGGATTTTTTAGCATAAAGCATTTACAACCAAATACCCGAAAATATGAAATATTGGGCTTTCTACTTTTGTAAAGCTCATAGGGGGTTTTCTCAAGAATGAGTCTGAGAAAAGCTCTGTTAATGACATAACAAGTTGTGAAAACTGCATTTGCCCAAAAATGAAAAGGAATCTTGCTCTCAATCAACAGAGTTCTTGTCATTTCTTGCAAAGAACGATTTTTTCTTTCCACAACACCATTTTGTTCTGGTGTGTAAGGAGTAGAAAAATTGTGTTGAAAGCCATTTTTCTCACAATAATTTGAAAAACTTTGATTATCAAATTCTCACCCATGATCAGTTTTAGTGCAGGAAATGGTATAGCCCTTTTCATTTTGAACTCTTCTTGCAAATTTTGAAAAATATGAAATTGCTTCATTTTTATGATCAAGGAAAAATACCCATGTAAATCTTGTGAAGTCATCAACAATAACTATATAATATTTCTTACCACCAATACTTTGTGTTCTGGTTGGTCCAAATAGACCCATATGAAGAAGATGCAAAGCACGATTAGTGGAAACATGATGCATAGACTTAAAAGAGCTTTTCACTTGTTTTGCTAGAGTGCAGACATTACATAACTCTGTTTTTCTGTATTTCAAATTTGGCAATTCTCGAACCAATTTCTTGTTTGAGATTTTTTAGATTTGTTTCATATTGATATGCCCCAATCTTCTGTGCCATAGATCTTCATCCTCTTTGACTGAGATTAAATAATGAGTAGAGTTTGAATTGACATCTAGAAGATAAATATTGCCATGTCTTCTTTCAATGAATGTTTGAGAGTAATCTTTGCTTATTCCTGAGCATGTATCTTTTTGAAAGTTGATTCTGAACCATAAATCACATAGTTGGCTTATGCTTATTAGGTTGTAGTTGAGTCATTTTACTAATGACACATCATTGATTGTGAGTCCTCTAATTTTAACAGTTCCTTTGCCAACTATTTTTCCTTTATTATTTCCTCCAAAGGAAACTTTTCCACCATTCAGGCTTTTTAGTTCAACAAATATGCTTGGATCTCCTGTCATGTGTCTAGAATATCCACTGTCCAGGTACCACTTTCTTTTTCTCTTTGCGGTAACCTGCAAAAATCACAACTTCTTAAGTTTTCTTTGGTACCCAAATTTGTTTGGGTCCTTAAAAGTTAGTATAGGCTGTCTTAACAAAGTCTCTTCGAACAAGTCTCTAGACCTTAGGACATTCATTCTCAAAATATTGTGAATCTCCACATTTTGAGCACTTCGACCAATAGGTTTGATAAAATTCTTTTTGAAATGATTTTTATAAATTTGTCGAGGAGGTCTTTGCCTTAATCTCTCCTTGACTTTTGGAAAATCAATTAAACTGTCACTTTCCTTTACAAATCCTAGATCGGATTTGTTGAAGTAAGGTATTTATATAGAAAGAATATGCTTCAAGGTTTCTGAACCTTTTGAAAATTTAGAAATAATTTCTGAAACTTCCTTTTTCAAAACAACATTTCTTTAGAAAGAAAACCTCGACTTTCCTTGACTTGATGAAATTCTTTTTGAAGGAAATCGATTTTTTTCTTTTTGTGAAACATCATGTTGTCTCAGTGATGAATTTTTCTTTTTTAAAGAAGAGATTCTTTTAGGAGTAGCCTTAAATTCCAAGCATAATTCATCAATGTAATTTGATACTTCAATAGGCATTTCAGGATGCTTTACCCCAATCTTAACTTTAGCATCTGAATTTGAATCTAAATCTGAGTCTGCATCTAACTTAACCATTAGACAGAAGTTTGAGATATCTTCATCACTATCTCCACACTCTGTATCACTTTAGATTTCTGCTTTTAAAGCCTTCTTTGCCTTCTCAAATTTAGTCTTCTTTTTTAGAAGTGGACAATTTGGCTTGATATGTCCACGTTTCCTACAGTGAAAGCAAATTATTTCCTTTAATTTATTTGTTTCCTTGAGGATTTTCTTCTTCTCAAAAGGCTTCTTCCCTTTGAGATTTATTCCTTTGATTTTCATCTTCTTGTACTACTTTATGACGAGAGCCAGCTCTTCATCGTCAACATCTTCATCTTCAAAATTTACATCAGAATCAATGTTAGTTTTTAATGCAATTGATTTATTATCTTTGGATTCATTCTCCTCATTTCGTTTCTTAGTCTCATAGATTGAAGAGTTTCGATTAGCTCATTCACTGATAGAGGCATGATCCTTTGAGTTTCTCGAAGAGATGTTTTGATATTATCCCACTGTTTCGTCAGTCCTCTCAAAAGTTTGTTGACTTTCATTGCATCTGGGACAGGTTATCCTTGATATGCAAAGCCATTTACTATGTCAGTAAATCTGTCATACATTTTAATAACTGATTCTTCAGACTTCATTTTGAAGAATTCATATTGACCAAGCAGTAGATTGATTTGAGTTTCCTTGGCTCGATCTGTTCCTTCATAAGTAGTGTAGAGAGTATCCCAGATATCCTTAGTTGATTCACAAAAAACAATTTTTTTATATTCAACAGGTGCTAAAGCACAATAGAAAGAATAAATTGCTTTGGAATCTAATGCTTCTCTTTTTGATATCTCAGTTTGAGATAATGGAGGATCTGCTGGCATATTTTCATTCATCTTTTCTTTTGAGTCAGAAGATCTTGATCTAACTCCTTTGATGATGACATCCCATTGCATGTAATCAATTGACTTTATGAATGCCTTCATCTTCTTCTTCCAGATACTATATTCCTTGCCATCGAAATTTGGTGGTCTGTTGTTGCTTTGTCCTTCAATGAGACCTGAAGCACTTAAGTTAGCCATATAGATCATTAGCTCAGAAGTAAAACACTTCAATACACGAGCAACCTTCTCTGATACTAATTGATGTGACTAGCAAGGATTACCTAGAGGGGGGGTGAATAGGTGATCTTAAACAATTTTTATCAATTTAAGTGGAAATGAATTATCACAGTTGAGTCTGAATAAAATTCAGATTCAAAACAGTTTATATAGACTGTGCTCCTGTTGTGCAGTATATAAAGTAAGAGATAAGAATTAAAAAAATTATACACAAGTTTATAATGGTTCCGCTTATAGCAAGCCTATGTCCACTCTCCCGCGCTGACAGCCTACTAGCTGGATTTCACTATGTAATCAAGTGTAATTACAGATTTAGAGTGACAACACTCTTGTGTATGATAGGACTCTCTATCTCACACAATCACTCTTACAAAGTGTCCCTCAAGATCTTAATATTTTGGCTCAATAAAGACAAGAGAAAGGATCGGAGTATGCTCAGACTTTGGACTTGTTGATTCTTGATTCCGTACTTCCTTCTACTGCCCATTGATCTCCTTAAATACTCCTCCACTTCCAAATTAACCGTTGAACAGCTTTCAGAGGATCATCTTCCAATCTTCACCTTGGACAAATTTGTGTAAAAAAAGATTGAGTAGCCGTTGGATGATAGATTCTGAATCCCGTTGATTCTAGTCGCTCATACAATTAGAATCTTGGTTTCCAAAAGTAGAACTTTATCCGTTGTAGTGCATACTTGTCATAATGTTTTAATTATCAATCAAATAGACTGAGATTGAGTCAATCAAAACTTTTCTTTTGTGAAATCCATACCAGATCACTAACTGTTGTATTTCGTTCTGAGTGAGTTTTGTTTCTGCGTCTGAAAAACTTTAGTGTCTGCGTCTGCATAACTTTTGCGTCTAAAGAATTTCTAATTCAGAACTTGAGTTAGCATAAGTCTTCGGTTAAATCTGAATATTACAATCTGAATGATGTAAAGTTTAAAGATATGATGTCTGAGTCTGAACTTTTAGTTTTGAAAAACTTGTAAGGTCTGATATTTCCTTTTGAATTTTCAGAGTATATTAACCTGAAATGGAATGCATGTCAGATTCATAAGTTAAACATTGAGAGTTTTATCAGCTTCAAAATCCATTAGAAGTTTTCCTCGACAGAGCACGTGAACGAAACTCAACCTGTGATGAATTAGTATTTGCGGACGTCCAAATATAAGCCATGGAAATCCAGAGTTTCCTTTTCGGTGTAAAAGTTTCGTTGCTCAAGGATTCCAAATAAAACAAGAAAAGAAAAGTCTAAGTGAGTCTTCTTCTTTGACTCGGTCAGCATGGGTGCAAAATAAAAGATAACGATTATCTATCGAAGTCGGGGAGAAATCAGCAGGATTGAGTCCAACGTTGGCCTTGAAGACTTTGACTGTGAAAGAGGAAATTGTGGACATCTTGCAACGTGTGTAAGAGAAAGTTGGATTCGGAAAAGGAAATAAGTATATTTGCATGGAGACCACATTGACCGTGGAACCTAAGCATAAATAAGGGCTGTTCTGTTTTTTGGGCGCAGAGAGGTCTTGGTGCGCTATTGTTGATGGAGACGAGTTCTTGAAACCCCGCTGGCTTGCAAGTACTTGGTGTACGAAGACGTGCAGAGGGAATTTGTGAATTATATCCATGAAGTTAGTATTGAAGTCGATTAAATTTTTGTGATAAGAATTTGTGCATAATTCATTCATGAGATTGAGAGATTATTTGATGAGAAATTATGGAGCCAAACACTGTATGAGCTATTGGGTATAATTGAAGCTTGAAAAATACTTAAAGTGTTTGAATGACTTGAGTGTAGTTGTAATATCCGTTGTATCGCTTGATCTATAGTGGAATTTCGTGTTGCTCTCCCCGTGGACATAGGTCATTATAATCGAATCACGTAAATCTGGTGTTCGATTTATTTTCTTGTTATGTCAATTTTATTGTTCGATCGCTTAATTTTCGCAACAGAACCGTTGGTGGCCATGGAGGTCAAGTAGATCGGCGAAGGTAGGAGGAAGAAAAGAAAATTCAACTTTTTTTTATTTTTTTATTTCACTTCAGCTGATACGTTTCAATATACCATTGGATTTGAGTAAAAAAACGTGTACCGCGTCATGCCTTTTTGCAACTATTGAATATATCCTCGTCGATAAGGTCACTTGTGATAAGATATCAAATTCACATTACTTACAAATATATGAAAATCTTAACCCTCGCCAACATGGCACGATAAGGGGGGATTTGCCAAGTTGTAACACAGAAGCAAGACAGCAACCGAGTTTCTTGTTCAATCCCAATTTTCATATTTGGGACGTACGTCGCATCTGGGATCACATCAAGTACATACGCATTACTTCACATACACAACTCCACTATTGTTTGAAAATCTGTGCACGATTGAAACGTCATCCAGACATCTAGAAAGGATGGACGAAAAAGGACATGTTTTGCCAAATAATAATGCATGCTTTGCAGAGAATATTTCGTGGAGAAGAAGTGTCCGGATACTTCAAAAGAGTGCTTCCCCGTTCTTATCTTATCATTCAAGCATACAATGTGGAACTAGTTGCATCCCCCTGCCTTGACAAGGAGTTGCGGTACGAGTCACACCGAGTCGCTATCAGAAGATTTTCATTTCGTATATACTTTGCTAGAGGCCAAGAAACGTGGGAACCGACTCACGTTGGAAATGCTTACTTTAAGGGCAAACAACCGCTCTTCAAAATCATGGAACAACAGTTTATTGTGGAGAAACCATGACATGTGAACGTTTTTAAGTTTTCAAACTCTGTACTTAAGAGTTTTCGCTCATTATAGTTCGGAACGATTAACGGTTCGGTTCTGAGTACATAAAGAGTTCGAAATTTAAACAGCTGCGGTGATTAGGGGTGCTTGGGTGGAGAGCACAAAACGCTTGCTACCCTTGGATCGCGTGGGTTGCACGAGGCGCCTGCCAAAATCGAGGTGCTGAGGAAGGATTGAGATTGCCCATCCACATGAGTGTGATTCACATAAAATTTATTGCGGCATGAATATGATTGATTGTAGAGTGCATAACTGAGGATTTCGATACTAAAGATATACGTAATTTCCGGTTGACAAGAAACATTTGATGCATCGGATATATATCGTTACGACACGTAAAGTCGAGACAGATTTTATAGCTTCTTGTAACACACAATCACCTAACTGAAGTGGCTTGTTGTTTCATCTTTTGAAAACCGTAATAGCTATATACAATTGACAAGTTGCCGTAAGGTGATGATTGATGACCTCAGCATGTTAAATGTAGCTTAATCCTGTTGAAAACTACCCAACACAAAAAATTACAACTTATAAGTCAATCATTTGTACATAATAGGAAAGCATAATCTATACCAAATAGTACTACGTGCATGGGAATCTCAGGAAAATTTACACAATTTAATATGAAGTATCAAAATATCACATATCGCATGTTTATGGAGTTTCAACGAGTCTTTTATAAATATAGTCTTCCTCTACTTATCAGTTTAAGTTTTTAGATTAGACTTTTTAACAAAAAGTAAGGAGCTATTGATAAATGTTGATATGTTGCATTTATCGACGGAGATTAATCGTGCCGAAAGGTTTGATACTATCGACAAAATGAACGAGTGCAAAACAAAGCTAGTATTCAGTACCACTCAAAACCAAAGAATGAGAAGGAGTCCACCGTTCACCAAAATCATGGTCAAACCGCCGCTGTTGCGTTGCTTTTATTATTTCTCATTGTCCAAAACATTGCATGCATTTGTGGCATGCCCTCCTCATCATTCACAAGTTCACAAACATTTGTCATCAGTTTGAACAGACATGAAAGAAATGAAGAAAATGAATAACAAACAGTCAAAAGCCAAACTCAATTCAAGCCTCAAGCATCATTTTTAGGAACTCTTCGTCAGAGAGAGAGAGAGAGAGAGCGAGAGAGGGAGGTAGAGAGATTAGAGAGATGAAGGGAAGGAAGACATGGTAGAAGCTCCCACGGTCGATGAAGCTGGCACGATATCTTCGCCGCCGAAAGGCCCTTCCACATTATCCCACAAGAGAAAATTTGGGCACTGGTGGGATTCAACCCATTCGTTCAACTCCTGCCTCTGAAAGCATTCTAGGGCTATCCGATCTCCCTCCTCGTCGATGTTACTAGATTGCACCCCGATATTCAACATGTTCTCTACGTTTTCTATCAATGGTGGCAAATAATTAGCATCCCCGCTTCCGCTTGTATAAGTCGGGGGAGGCAGCGGAAGTGTGGTGTGGAATTGCTGGTGATTCAAGTTCCAGGTGCCGGCGGAATTCACCGTGACCGCTTCAGTGAAAAGCTCTTGTTGTTCGTTATTCTCCGCTAGCCCTTCGAGCGAGGCGGTATCGAACATAAATAAAGGGCAAGGGGAAGAAAATAGGGTTTCCTGTACAGGCATCTTCGCTGCCATTAAATCCGGCATTGCGCAGCTGAGTTGATTAGAGCAATTATTCAAGAGGGAGTGCTCGGAAGACGTGCTGGGAGGAACATTTGTCAGAGAAGCCGGCGAAGGCTTTCGAATTTTCTTTTTGATCCATGAATTCCAGTAGTTTTTTATCTCGTTGTCTGTTCTTCCCGGCAAGTGGCTCGCAATATGAGCCCATCTGCATCAACAACATTTCGCAATCAAACACATGGAGCGAGAGAAAAAAAAACAAACTATCATAATAAAGTGTTTTTTTGTCTGTTTATCCAATCAACCTAAGTCTAATCTTCTTGTAATTCTTTCATTATTTGAATGGTGTTGTATATGTAGATGAGAATTGCAAGGAGAGAAGAAAATTTAATTAATGGGGCCGAAATGCGACTGATACTTATGCCTCAACCTATGAATATGTCCTTCTAACGCCTCCCGTACAATGCAGGTGATTGGGCTATTAGGAACAGATTTGACTCTGAGCTTGCTTCTAGGTATTTAATCAGCATATAATACAGAAACTTAAATCAAAAGCTTGTATTAAAAAAGTTTAGTGGCAAGTCAATTTCCTTGGAAGTTTCCAAGGACTCCACTGTATTGTGTGATGAGGGAAAGAATTGTCCGTTTCTGACTTTCGTACAATGAAGCCATGACACAAGACGCCAGATTCATGAAAAGTAACCAAAAAAAATCGCATATGCTTGAATTTCGAGATGTAAATTTGGCGGGGACGATGTTAGGGCTTTTTATCTTCTTTTTGGCGTTGTCCTCCATTGATTTGATATATTTTTTGGAAACAACCGAACAGGAATTTTAGAGATGATGATGATGGAAATTGATGAACCTGTTGCCTACGACCCCATGGAGGCTGATGATCAACTTCTCCTCCTCAGGAGTGAACCTGCCTCTCCTGATGTCGGGCCTCAAATAATTTATCCACCTCAACCTACAGCTCTTCCCACATCTTTGAAGCCCTAAAACAAGATGAACGACACCCATGAATCTTGGATGATAAAGATCAACATTAAAGAAGACAAAATTCATGAGAGAGAGAGAGAGAGAGAGAGAGAGAGAAGCGAACACTGACCTGCTTTCTCAGGAACTTCGCTCCAACAGCCATAGCCATGAGTGGTGATGTATCTGATGAGCTTCTCATCTTCCTCAGGAGACCAGAGACCTCTCTTCACCTTCTGCTGGTTGCAGCACGAGTGGTGACCCATGTTAAATATTTTGGCTAACTTTAAGTTTGCTAAAGCTTTACACACACACTCTTCTCGTATTGAAGGTGTGGTGAGATTTTGTTTGCACAGAATTAAATGAAGGGGTTATATATAAATGAACTCAACTCAACTCACTCTGTTCTCTCTCCTGTGTGTAGGGTTTTAAAGAACGACAAGAGGGGAGCGAGAGGCACAGAGACAAGACACAAGTACAAGAAGGAAGTGAGAGCCGACATTTGCACCGGATGAAATGCTCGGGAGTGGGTCCCATGTTTCCATCTAACCCTAAAGCGACCTGCCATCAAACTCTTTACATTCACCTCCTGATCAAGTGCGTCCGTGTGTGGTCACTTTTTTCTACGTAGACTTGTATCGTTGTTACCAACTCCCCACGTACGTCATTCCTCTCATGCCATTACACGTTGTTCCACGAACCTACCTCTCTCTCTCTCTCTCTCTCTCTCTCTCTCTCTCTCTCTCTCTCTCTCTCTCTCTCTCTCTCTCTCTCTCTCTCTCTCTCTCTCTCTCTAGGATTTTCTATTCAAGTTTGTTTCTTGTTTTTTCTGTTCTTTCAAACACACCAACTGACGCTTGGATAATCCGTGCTTATGTTAGGTCATTCTCAAAATAAGAACCTAGATATATAATACAGAATTTCTTGTCTTATCCTACCATATTCCGTTTAGATGATCAAATGTAGCCCTCCGCTACTTATCAGAAGGGACCTTACCTGTCCGCGAAGGAATCGAGAGATGCCCTCATCAAAGTAGGAAAAACCGCGGTCTTATTGAGTGAGAATATCGCCAAATTCAACTATCGCCTTCTGTATTTGTAAGGCAGTTGCAACAACAAGATCTCAATATCAACTTATGATAATGTTTATGATATGATCTTCAAGAATTTAGCAGGATTGGATGGTTTTTCCTGGTGCCAAGCAACATTGATTGGTTCCAATTTCTTTGGTATTTCTAAATAACATGAGCCAACTTCCTCGACTCGATGGGTGTGTTTGGAAATCCTTTGGGAAACTGAGTCCTGCAGTTTAGAAGTTGTAGCGTTCGACAACTTTGAGACGTAGAATAGCAGGCGACAGCTGCTATGGTTATTACTTTTCTTACTCTTTATTTTAGAAGTAAATGTCTTGATTAATTTTGGTTATCTTTAAATACCACAAAAAAAACTAAGATATAACTTCAACACTTGAAAACGTCAAATACACTCCTAAACTACATTCAATTTATCAATCATCAACGTGGATTGGAATACCGTTACTTGTCAACTAAATTTTGGATCCATAGTCATAGTACACTTGAATACAATGGCAACTTTTCCGCACAAAAGGCATACAACCCCAAACGGAATTTTAGCTTCAAATCCAATCAAAAACAGGTCATCCACATCAAGAGTATAAAATAAAGAAGTAATTAATTCCTCTCGCCCTAAAGAGGAAACCGCTTCAATCTACCCAACAAAGCACACGCGGGCGATTAAAAGGGTATTTCCCGAGAAAGAATAATTGCATCCAAGCAAGTTTATAAGCTATGCATGATTCGTTCTCTCAATTGCTTGTGCAATACTCCATCCGACGATCTCGTAAAGAAGTCATCTTCGAATTCCATGACCCTCTTCCTCGTGGCCAACATTCCAATTAGCTTCATATGACAATGAAGAGAAGGAACAAAAATAAAAATAGGAAGGAAAAATAGATGACTTTAGGCAATAATCCAAGCCCCCAAAATTCAAAAAGAGCTGTAGATTAGAATAAAAAAAAAGGAATAGTCTATTATTGCTTTCAATTAGTTTTGACTTAGTACGTCCTCTTAATTGCTTGATTCAAACGATATAGCGCATTTGGTGGTAGGAGACGACAAACACCTCCACCGATTCTGCCCCTACGTACGTAGCATGGTTTGACGTCACTTGATCCTATTGGTTGGCTGATTACGTCATATCTTGATACGACCCCCATCGAATATGATCATTTTTTTTTATAATTTCTTCAACTTGCTTGATTTTAGATGAAGATAAAGTTTTCAATTGGGTGGATGATTTAGCAGCTAAATTCACGGCATCTTGAGAACCAATTTCTGTGAATTATGAGTTTTAGCCTATTTGCATTAATCTATGGGGAACGCTTGTCAAATGAAATATTCAAATTCAAGATTGTCCTTTTTTTTCAATTTTAGTAATTGTAATTACTATATTGATAGGTAGAATTATCTCTATAAGACATTACACTTGTTACATAAACAGCTACTAGAGGTATTAAGATTGACTAATCCAAGCATCAATTTTGTTTTATATAATGTTGTACATAACATAATTCCATTCATTAAGAAGCTTGTTTATTCTCTGATATTCTATTATACTCCAGATTTTTCATATAACTAACATCTTGTACAATTTTACCTCGTCTAAATAGCTGCTTAGACGGCGAGAATTTGTGACAACCACCTCAAAGAGGAGATATGAAATTGACGTGAGAACACTATGCCACTTTATTAAGAGAGACCTGAACTCGACACAACAAGACACAATCTAGCTCAAACTTAACAAAAATTGACTTGTTTTCATTGATCTTTGTATGAAAAAAATACTTTGTAGTCATATTGAAACATCTTCGAAATGAAATGAAATGATACGAATAATCAACACGAGTGTAACACGAAAGTGGGTATTATTTCGTGCAAAGTGGACTAGTCATAATTGGACTTTAATGCTTATTAGAAAAATATATATACTTGGGTCGCAATATTTGTAGCTTTCGCTATGTAAATTTTCAGATCTTCAAGTTTTCAAAGCTTTTTAGTTCTTGTCTTGGGTGTCGTCTATCAGCTTAGAAACAGCTGCTATACACAATAATGTCTCCTTCCATCATACTTTACCCCTTCTTTTCTTGGTGGTTCTCCTCTTATTTTAGAAGGGCGAAGTGATTGTCCTAGATTAGTTTTGCTGAATCAGATCAAATCGACCTCCTTGGTCGGTCAAAGAAACGTAATCGATACCGGAACAGAAAAATTTCAAAGAATTATTTTGTTATAACTTGATTCGCAAGGTTTTGCCTAGTTAATTCGAGCTTGAAATCTCATGTTTCTTGAGATAAAAGATGCCAATCATCGAATATTTTTATTTCTATGATTCCCCATCTGCAACAAAGTTTCGCATGTTTATACTGATTTTCCTCTCGATTATGAGAAGAACTGTTATCATTTTCCCACGTGTGGCATCTCTTAGATACTCTTAGAGCACTGCGTCATTGTCTCACGTAATAGTCCCGCCATCGACAAGGCCTTGGGGATATGAAACAGAACCTTCAAGTTTCGTAAAAGGAGAAAAGAAAAGGAGAGAAAGTTCATGTCGATTGACATGGCGATATACAAGACATTTGAGAAGCACCGAAGCATTCCTCTTTATTAATAAAGTGGATTCGGCGAAGATGAAGAGAACCGTAATCCAAATCTTACTCAAAGGTTGGCACATTTTTTGGAAAACCATCCTTTCGATTGTTGCTTTTTCAAAACCTAAGGCACGTACACACAAAAACCACATTCACGAAGCCTATGCATACTATCAGCACATGGGAAAACCCACCAAAATCTTTCTTTATGATATGCACGCATGCGTACCAAAGCAAAGAGGATGACCACAACCCTATTCAATCGCGCAAATCAACAATTTGTCAAGACATCGAACACGAGGTATTTCTCACAAACCCTCATCCTCGAGCCATATCAAGCGTGCATATACGTAGATATCTCTTCCAAATAAGGATGGAGGGAGAGATAGAGAGGGAGAGAGAGAGATATGTGAAAGCGAGGGGGTCTGTTGATTGATGCGAATCATCCACCACACAATGATAGCGAAGATCCAAGAAGTGACTTTTGCTTGTATAAATCGCAAGCCAGCTTTGAAAGTAATGCAATTATCATTTAATAAAGAGACCCCTTTTAAAGAGAGGGGATTCCATGATTATCATTACAACTTAACTTTAAGGAGGAGCAAATGGAGTGGCCACGAACGGGGCCTACCACAGCACGATACATCGAGAGAGGGGAAGGAAGTTTTAATTGTTTAATTGCTGATTAGTGAGAAAAGTAACGGAGTGGCTTTGGCATTTTAAAGCGTGGTTGGTTAACTGATTGAGTCATGGATGTAATGTCACTGCTTTGCGACCTTGTCCAATAGGCATTAGATTTAAATGAAAATCGAATTTAAATGTGGTCCTCACGATCCCTGCTTCTTGCTGCATCTGATTTAATAATGCCGTGCTACATCACCATGATTAATAATGATTTTAACCCTCCCCTGAGTTGTACCCCACCATGAATCTTCATATGGACCCTTTAACCTTTTTCTCTTGCTTCCTTTGTATGAGGTGATCTTTCTCGCCCCCACCCTAAATTCTCCCATGGACCCCATTTTCCTTCCTTGGAAGTTCGGCCACAAAATTATTCAAAAAGCTCTCTCTCTCTCTCTCTCTCTCTCTCTCTCTCTCTCTCTCTCTCTCTCTCTCTCTCTCTCTCGAAGGAGAGATGATGAGTAACAGGTGGAATCTGGTTAATTACTTTAACCTGATTGTGCTTTTGTGAAAATATGGAATGATGAAATTGGATTTTGTTGTAGATTGCAATCATACGGTTGATCTTGGTATTGCCAGAAACTATGTACCGCCGGACTTCAATTGCCATGCCGATATATCGTGATTCAGATCTTTATCCTCTCAGTCTGTTGTTGGTCAATTTGTCGACCGCATAATGTCTAAACATTTTGGGAGTACATTTTGGACTTTCTTATTTTGTTCTACATTGTTTAGGTGAGTCGAACTAGAGGTGATCGCTTGACGAGCAGTTTAGACAAGGTCGATTCGTGGGTCGGGGAAATTTCATCGCGAAATTGTCGAGTCAGGCCCAATATTGGCCCTAAGCTGTAGAAAGCATCGAAGATATATATGTAAAACAAAGGGTATGTGTGGGACTAGTCGGGCTGAGTGGACTTCCTAAGTGAGCCATTTTTCAAGCCCATCAAACTTGATCCTTTTATTCTTAATTGGGCCTAGCCAAGCCTAATAGTGCCGAACCTATCGAGCCTCCAAGTGCATTGAATACCAAAAAGATATACTACTATAATCTGTATAGATCCGGTCCTCAGCAAGGCCTCAAAAGGTTTCGTTTGAATTATCGAACGTTAAATTCAGGATATTCCCAGGAGAAAGGGAAGAAAAAATTTCTCTCCAGTTGGGGGGCTGGTTATGCAGGCACCGACTTGTTAAAATAAGGAATGCAGTCATGTCAGCCCGCAAGGTGTTTATACTTGGTCTGGTCAAGTGGGGTAGCCCCGGTTAGAGGTGCAAGCTTTACGGAAGTGGTAGTGCTAGGGATATGTAGTGAGAGGATATGTACTCTGACTACTTGCGCCATTTTGGAAGGCATCAATTGAATAGTTGATTATAATAATATATGCCTTACGATATTGATTAATGATCCACTTGTTTTGCAGAAAATTTAATATTTTCAGAAAATAATTTTCAAGAAGTCATTTTCTAGAAAAAAAAATGATAACATTTTTTTTATATTTAGCTGAAATTTGAAAAAGAACCGGAAAATATTTTTCATTGTTTGGAAAGGAAATTTTACTATATTTTCTTTAAAACATAAACAATTCGGGCACTAGTGACTTGGGTACGGGCAATCGACAAATTGAGCATGAGCACTAAGGTCCAAAGAAGTCAGGCCTAAGACCTTGATGCCCGTGCCTAGCTCCCCGGTGTTTAGGTAAGGTCCATCGAGGTCTAGCCCAGGACCTTGGTAGCGCCTATGCCCAGGTCCCCAATGCCCAAGTCAGCATCCATCAAGATAGGGCCTAGGTCCATGGAAGCCGGGCTCGGGACCCTAGTGCCCATGCACGGATCCTTGCACGCTCGACCTCGAGTCTATCATTGCTGGGCAAAGGGAACGAGCATTGGGCTCCAGTGCCCAAAAGCAAAGTCTCTAGTCTATGTACGATGTCTTGTTTCCAAATGATTTTTTATTTTTGAAAGAAAACATCATTTTTCCGTATTTAAATGTAGGTTTTCCGTTAACTAGGAAAAGATTCTCCATTAACGAATTTTCTTAAGCGATATAAATATTGGGGAATGAGGAAAATAATTTTCTAGAAAAAGTTTTTCATAAAACAAGCTGAGCATAAGTTCGATTTCATTTTCTTTTCAAAATGTAAATGGTGAGGCTTAGAGTGCTTCAATGTGTTATGTGTGAAATTACTACACTGTACTTATTTCGGAAGTTTTGGAAACATAGACTTGACCATACATAGTGGGTTCAACTAGGGTATGACTTGATTACATGTGGGTGATGGGTTGGATCCACGACTCCATGAGAAAAAGCCTACTTCCCAAGTCGTCCTCTTGCCTTTGCCTGTTAGAACGATATTTTGCTTTTCTAAGAATAATGTTGCCAAATATCTTGAAGCAGTCACATGTTGAAATTAAAATCAAATGTGCTATTAATTTTAGGAATTATTTTGTGAAGCAACATCGTGGATCAATTATCGGAACCTTATGACCCCTCTTTGATATGAAAAGGTATTATCTTAGGTTCCTTTCGTTTCGCGAAAAATGTGATCTATTTTCAAAAAGTCATTTTATAGGAAAATGATAATATTTTTCGGTGTTCGGTTGAAACTTGAAAGTGAACTATAAAATATTTTATGTAGTTTAATATTTGATTTGATTTTTTTGGGGAAAATTACCAAAAAATTAGAATTTATTTTCTTCTTTTTTTTTTTTCATTTTGCTTCTTCCTCGACCGGCGACTAGCCACAGGCAAGCTCGAGCCTTGCCTGAGGTCTCCAAAGGTCAATGAGGCTCTAACAACCTTGGGCGAGGATTGAGCTCGTTGGCCCCGGGCGAGGCTTGAGCTCGCTGCCCTCATCAGAATTTGGTGAGCTTGGGCCTCACTAGCCTGTGGCAAGGCTTGAGCTTGCTCGTGGCCGGCAACCGGTCGAGGAAGAAGCAAAAAGAAAACAAAAGAAATGGAAAAAAAAAGGAAAGAAAAATGGAAAATTAAAAAAAAAATAATTTAAGAAATTATTAAAAACTCAATTTTTTAGAAAAGAAAAGAGAAAGAAAAAATAAAAATAAAAGGAAAATATGTTTGGTTAAAGAAAGATGATTGAAAATGTTTTCGGCTTTCTAAAAAGCGGACAACATTTTCCTCGCTTTTGAATGTATTTTTTTTTTCCATTGGTGGAATACATTTTCCTTATCTAATTTATTTTCCGTGAATCGAATGTCAGAAAAATCGAAAAATATTCTTCTGGAAGTTGTTTTTCATGAAACGAATGGAGCCTCGATAATCTTTATTCATGGGTATCATTCTAGTGATCGTAAACATGCAAGTCCTTCAACTTAACAATGTCTTCCACGCATTTACATGCATAGAAATTTTGCCTCGATGGATCTCTGTCGTCGTTTAACAAAAGCCCTTGATCGCTGGCCACTACTTTGGTGGAATAGAAACACCATCGCACGAAAGTCGTCGTGCGAAGACCACCTCCAGTTTACGCGGCAATGGAATCTATCACTTCCTACAACAAATAGTGTCTTTGACACGACTACATACGTATGGAGTGCAAGTGTGATTCACTCCCACTAGGTTTTGTCAGAAAAAAATTTCCCCACTTTTTTGGGCATGTAGCAATACGTCAAAGATCGATAAGTTCATGACGAATCACGCAAATACGACGACCGTTTGAAAAAATTTGAAGGGCATCACCTCCAACTATAACGTTTGGAAAACGACGGGAAGAATGAAGATTGATTCATGCGTGATGGGTCGATGTGCGCCCATGCGACGAGTGCCGAGCGGGACGTGTGAAAGTCGATTGAAAAATCGGGATACTTTCATCTTTCCGGGCAGAAGTCGACGGGTGTTTATAGAATCTATCGTCTAGACATGATATGCCGTGAAACGAACGAACCATCGCGCCATTCATTGGACGAGTCTTTTCTGAGGTCCCCCACCCCAACATCCAACAAGACCAGGTCCGCCCAAGAAGTCTCGCATTGGCCCCTCTCCAAAGCGAGCGGTTCATCAAATCGATGTTGCAATTTGCCTTCAATGCTAAAAAGCGGACGCTGAACTGTGATCACATGCCAAATCCATGTGATGTTTGCTCGTATATGACACAGAGCAGTAGGCCACATGCATTCTCCTCTCAAACCTTTGCTTTTTTGCTTAGGCCCCCGACAAAATAAAGGAGAGTCAACCGCCATTGATGGACCTCAGGCATGCGGTAGAGCTCCATCGACAAAGGCTCCTTCCCTCTTTGATTCTTATCCACGGTCCCTCTCAAAAAGGAAGACAGCGACCCATAACCGACTGTTCTACTGTGGCCCGTGGAATTTTTCTAACTCCCCAGATTCTCTTTTGAAGCAAAAACCCTACAATCTCTCTAGCAATGAGCAAAAGGACAATAAATATAATAATGAGGGTTGCCCTACAAGAACCCCTAATGTTGAAACAAGCAAGGATTTCTTTAAACCTAATGTTTTGGGAACATTGATTGAGATGCATTTAGGGAGTATGTATTGACAAAATGAGTCTACCCTTTTTTCCAAATTGGAGGACATGAAGTTTTTTTTCGGGAAAATCGAATTTATTGAGATATTCTCGTGGTGGACGGTGTGTTGACATTCGCGAGGCCTGATATTCGCCTTGCAGTCCTTACTTAATAGAAAGAGAACTTGTCGTACACTTCCGACAGAATTAGATATATCACTGTCTTTTGTCACCGTAAAGTCTTGTGATGGATAAATGAGCGTAGAATTCACGGTTAAAAGTGTCGAGACGAGGGGCCTCTATCTAAATTTCCCTTCAACGAACATGCGAACCCACCAATCGGCTTCCATTTTCTCTCTTTTGGGCATTTCATATCATCGAATAAAATATCATTTCACCAGATGAATCATCAGACGATTTCTTTTCTCAATCCTATACGTGAAAAGGGTAAAAGGGGGGCATTATAAAAGAAAACGAAGAACCATGATCAAAGTTCTATCTACAATGAGGAAGGTATCTTTGGGATACCAATGGCCGAACCAAGTAGCGAAAAAAGGAGGTGATCGATGACACCAACCCTTAGGCATTTGCTTTTTTAGTAACTAGGAGGATCTTCTCTCTCTCCCCGAGTAAAGTTGGGAAGGAGGGGCGGGGGCGCAATTTGACTTTACTTTGCATGGACCTTTTCGCTGTGTGCGTAGTCTAATTTCACGCCACGATCAACGCTTCGAATCAACGGGGACGCGTGATGAGCAGATGTGATGATGATGATTGATGGTGATCTCCAAACGTGCCTTGAATGCAGGCCGGCCATTCTTGACCTCTTTCTTTCTTTGTTTCTTCTCCTCCTCCCTCACAAGTCACACACACGTCACACGCGAAACTTTGTCCATTTGGCATCCTCTGGGTCGTTCAAGACTCTTGACTTCTCTCGGCCACAAAGATAATCGTCCAAAAAAGTCATAATCTTATTGTACGGCGATCAATTCAGTCATAAACTTTTCAAGTTGACTAATTTTAATTATCAACTTTTTGACGATTTGTCAATATATTCATTCCGGCCTATTTTGGCCGAAATTGCTAATGTTGGCATACGTTGACACGGACGGATTTTGCAATTTTATCAATATTGATCAGAAAAACTGCAATGGAAAATCGTTAAAATACTTATGATCAAACTAAAAAAAAATTAAAATCGAACAGGCCATTATACAATAAATTTACGATTTTTTTTGTTGATAATTTCTTTCCTTTTTATATTTCTCTATCTCCTGGGCAACCGCGGGGTTTTTGTGACCATCCTTGAAATCAGGGAGATTTTATCCAGCAATTGATTATCTGCATCCCTTCACTTTTAATGATTTTCATTTAGTCTCGAATATATAATTTTTTTTTTTACGCATGACATTCAACGTCATGTGAAGTTTTCGACAAAAGAAAATCGTCTGCCGTTTCGTCAGATCTTTTCCTGATTTTTCGATTATTTTGAACTTTCAACTGGAAACAAAGAAATCTTTTTTTTTTTTGCGTAAATGTCGATTTCAGACATATATGCATCATCAGCTTTTTTGCGGGGGGCCTCGCATGAAAAGTAAGGGATTCTGCAGAGCCAATCTGCGTCGTTCATCGGTCGGTGTGGCCCCACGCAGCGTGGGGTGATATCTTTTACGATCGATGTGACGTTTTTCGTTTCAATCACGAAAGCTGTCGAATTAAAAATTGCCTAAAAAAAATATATGAACTTTTAAATCATTAATTTCGTTTGACCAAAAAAAAATTAATAATTTTGTGAAAGTTGGTACGATTCAACAGAAGCTCCTCAGCTCCGGCTCAAACGTTAAGCAAATCTTATTCGTGTTCAATTGATTAAATCCGATTAGAGAGCGAACACAGACAAAAATAGATTAGGAGTAACGAAAAGCCAATCGAATGTCACTAATCATGACGTGATACGTGACTACCAACCATAGTTAGCTACCTTTATTTTATGGAATTGACGAGATTGTTTTCATCGACAAATGCTGCCGGAACTACTATTGAGTAACCAAATAGAAAATATGATATTTTTTTTACGAATTTACAATTTTGGCAGGGAAAGAAACAAGCATGCCCAAAAGGTATCTCGTTTGTTTTTTTTTATTTTCAAGTTATCATTGACTTTGATTACCAAATATTCATGATCATAAAAAAAAAAAACCGTACCCACTAATTGGGACTCGATCGAGTTGAGTGTGCCGTGCAAGTATGGCATCAAGCTCGTGCTTGACTTGAATAGAAATTCCAAAAACTTGAGCTCGACTTGATTGTACTAGAATCTTATATAAACTCGAGCTCGAGATTTAGAAGATTGACTATTTTCCTTGCATGTGTGTGTATGTGGGAAAAGCATGAAGGGTTTTTTTTTTTTTTTTGTCTTTTTCGTAATTATAACATATCTTTTGAAACAATGATAGAAACTCGACGAAGCTCCTGAGGTTGTCAAGCTTAGTAGTGGCGAGCTGGAGCTTGACTTAACAAAATAACTTGAGCTTCAGCTCGACTAGAAATTAGACGAGTCTTTGTCAAGTAATCATCGAGCTGAGCTCTAGCTATTCACAAACGACTCGACTTGAATACTCTACTGCTCACTAGGGTCCCTGGTACTAGATAAAAAAATCAAAATATTCCATTGAGAAAATTAATCATCATAAAAGGAAATAGTAAATTTAAGGGATAATTACACAAATGGTTCTTGAACTTTGGTATAATGTGCAATGTAGTTCCCAAAATTTTAATTTGTTCAATGTTATTAATGAATTTTGGTCCAACACGCAATACCGTCCATGAATTTATAATGTGTCCAATGTAATTCCCGAACTTTAAGTACATGTTCAATTTAGTCTCTAAATTATATGAAAATTATCAATACTATCCCCGAACTTGAAACTACGGAAGGACAATATCGAACATTTTTATATATCAAAAGTGCAGGAACCACATCGAATAAATTAAAAATTTGTGGAATGAGGACAACATTGCACATCGGTCTAATGTTTATGGATCATATTGAACAAATTTAAATTTGATGACTACATCACATACATATTAAGTTAAAGTTCACGAACCGTTTGTGTAATTTTTTTCTGAAATTTAACGGCCCGAATCCAAGCTCTCTTTTTTCCTCATTTGGAGCCGGCGTGTTCTTTGGCGGACATCCTAATAAAAAGGAAAAATGATGCAAACAATCCTTGATCTTTGGCCTAATGTGCAATTTGGTCCCTAAACTTTTAATTATTTTAATGTAGTCCATGAACTTTAGGTAATGTGCAATGTGGTCCTTGAACTTTTAATTTGTTCAATGTCATCCCTGAGTTTTTGGTACATGTTCAATTCAATATTTGAACTATATGAAAATGTTCAATATAGTCCTTTCCAATAATTCAAATTCAGAATAGATGATAACTTTAGGAACCGTGTTATGCAGAGGAAATGGGATCTTCCGACTACGATCTTTGTAAGGAATAGGAATAGCTCCTAGTACTCGGCCGTTTGTTTGGCCGTGGGCGTGTCGGTTGGTTGTCCCCAATCTCCGGATTGGTTTGGGTGCTCCTCGTTGTAAGCTCCTTCTAGCTTCTTGCCTGTCTCTAGCTTTTACTTGTTTTGTATAGCTCTTGCGGATCCTCTCTTGACCTTGTATAGTCATCCTTCTGACTATAGTAGGTCAGGATCTGGGTTGCGCTTTAGTTTGTATCGGTGCATTCGAAAAGTTATATACATTCTTATCTTACCAAAAAAAAAAATAATTCAAATTCAGGGACTACATTGAGAATTTTCAGATAATTCATGGACTAAATTAAATATGTACCAAAAGTTTGAGGATGAAATTGAATAAAATAAAAGTACATGAACCACATTGAACATTAACATTAAAGTTTAGGAATTATATTAAAATAATTAAAAATTTAGGGATAAAATTATATATTAAGCTAAAATTCAAGCACTGTTGTGTCATTACCCCTAATAAAAAAAAGCCAGAAAGCGTGGTCGGAGAGAGAGAGAGAAAGATGTGAGGGAAGGGGACGACCGAGTCAAACGATTCCTCGTTTTACATTTTCTCCCCGCGGTTCCTGTCCTGCGATGCTGGGGCCCACCACTGCCCACGTGGCTTCGGACAGCGCGTTGGACGGGCTTGCTGACTCAGCAACCCGTTCGTGACGTGGGGTGCGTATGATGGCGTATTGACGAGTATAGCCCCCCTGGGCAGGTATAACCACCGTAATGCCACCCACTAGTAGTATTTCCTCCCGGAAGTTGCAGTTTATTGGCTTCAGCTTTTTTTTTTTTTAATTTGACCCTCAGAAGACAGATAATAATAATAGAAAAAATGTTGCCAAGGAAATATATATCCTTTCATCTAGCCAAGTTTATACCACCATTCCAATCTCATGCTCTCCATCGTGATAAAATATTTTGTGCGATGAATATATCGCGTAACATAACCAATCGATTAAAAGTAAAATTAGTGCACACGTAACACCGAGTGAGATGGGATTCATGAAGCGTGAATAATGGTGATTGGTTGGTTATGCCGTGTCATCATTGTTAGGTGATACATATATTATGATTATTATGAATTCGTCTGTTACATGTCGTGCAACAGTTAACAGTATTCTTCTATGATATTATCTTAATTGAATATATGACTCGATAGAATGACCATTTGAATTTTTAGAGGTTGCAAAAGCATAGGACATTATGTGAATTCTTCGGCTAGTTATTTTATTTAATTATGAGGTTGGAACTTAATGGAAAAAAATTGGCAACTCTCCGTAGTAGGGATGAAGAAATCAATGTATATATATATATGTATTTTGTGTAGCTATCTAACCGTCTTATATGCTAGTTTTTTTAAACATCTGTATAAGATTAGGGTTGGATAAACGTTTGCGGAACACCAAGTAGGGTCTCGCACCGTCTTTATATGAGAAGATACAAATTTCAGAAGGCAAATTTTGCTCATAGTATTGGCTTTCAGTCATTTTGAGATACTACCCCACATCACAAACCCGTAGAAGCCAAAACCCCATTTTACAAATTCTTGTGTTATTAAGCAGTTTATTTGATGCATCAGGATTCTGTAAATTCAATGTGTCATTATTGTTAAATCACGTGAATTGCACTTACAATCCACTAAAATAAAAAATTATAATGTACTCTACTCACAGAAAATGGATGCATCTCATTTACTTTTCCAATGTTACTCGGCCTCTTCCATCAAGAGAGTGTCCATGATAGCCTTTAGGACCAAAGTCAATACTCATAAGTGCCAAACATCAAAATAAGGCGTTCTCATTTTCAAAACTCGTTGAACAAGGCTCCTGCATGACGCAAATGCTCTATTAGTGTTTTGACCTTTAATCCATTCGGCCAAAATGCAAATCCTTTGGACAACTGACGATCAACACGCCCGAACCGCAAGAAGGACACCGCGCAAAACTCACCCGGTAACCATTTCGCGACCTACAAAAGAAACCACCGCATTTGCCATCTCTCTTCAATGATTGCAAACACAAATCTCTCCTAATTCTCTTTTCCAAGACAGCATTCTCCCCCCTTTATTCGCACCATATGTCACATGCATTGGACTGAACCTAGGGCCAACATTCCCTTTTCACATGATGATGTTCATGTGATTGCTAGGCCACACTCCCAAAACGTCCCCCAAACACCACCACCCCAACCCACAATAATACATATATACAACCCTAACAAAGGGTCCTCCGATAATTTCGGTGCACGTGAAGGGCAGATTGGGGAATAAACAATCTCTTCTCTACTTAAGTACAAAGAAAGGAAAGAAAACAAAAGCAAAAAGAAGAAAGAAACGGTCTCGTCCTAGCTCCTCCTCCTCGAAGCCTTGAACACCACCCATCTTTCTCTCCCTGGCATAACTGCCCCAACCGCCCTTCTTTAACCCTCATTTTAGTCCGTCTCTCTCGTCATTCGTTCCCCTTTTCTCTTTCGTATTCTTCTTCCCTCATCATCATCATCATCATCATCATCAATCATCGTTTCCGGATACCTGGAAAAGAAAAGAAAGAAGAACAAAGAGCAAGGAGACGCCATGCCTGCCACGGAGTACCAGGGTTCCTTCCTGGGCCGCATCAGCATCCGCCGCAACCAGGTCGTCTCCATGGACGGCCACCACGAGCAGGAGCTCGAGGACCTCGACCTCTTCCAGCGCAACATCGCCGACCGCTTCTCCGAGCTCCTCCCCTCCCCTCCTCCTCCTCCCGACGGCGGTGATGGCGACTCCTCTGCCTCCGTCTCCGCCGACGTCACCTTCCTCTCCGTCGCCTGGCTCCGGAAGCTCCTTGACGTCTTCCTCTGCTGCGAGGCGGAGTTCAAGGCCTTCCTCATCATGGGCCGCGAGCGCGAACCTTCCGTCATCGCCAAGCCCCCCCTCGACCGCCTCCTCCCCGAGCTCCTCGACCGCGCCGTCAAGGCCCTTGATGTGTGCAACGCGGTCATGAACGGTGTCGATGCCGTCAGGCACTGCCAGAAGCTCTCGGAGATCGCGGTCGCTGCCCTCGAGCAGCAGCCGATCGGAGACGGCCAGGCCCGGCGGGCGAAGAAGGCGCTCGGATCCATGATGGCCGTGCTGGCCGCCGAGGATAAGGAGAGCAGCAGCCATAGGTCAACGGAGAGGACTTGGTCTTTCGGGCGGAGAGGCGGCAGCGCTGGCACGAATAAGGATCGATCGCCAGCTGCGCAGTTCCGGACGCTCTCCTGGGGCGTGTCGAAGAATTGGTCCGCATCGAAGCAAATTCAAGTACGTTGTTGACACTGCAAGAAAAATTGAATAATCTTGAGATGGTTTAATCGGAAACCGATACACATTAACTCGTTTATCAAGCTATAGATTGGTTATTCCATAAGTCAAATGTGATTTTCAGAGTCAAATTTTCCTATTAGTTTGTCTGAAGTTCCGATCGGTGCGACTTCTTTGGCTAATGGTTGATTACCGAATCGTCGAATTCAGGCCATGTCAGCGAACCTGGTGGTGCCACGAGGCGCAGAGGCATCTGGGCTCGCCCTGCCGGTGTACATCATGGGCGCGATCACAGTTTTTGTGATGTCGGCACTGGTGGCAGCAATCCCTTGCCAGGAGAGGAGTGGGTTGGCGATGCACCTGCAGGTGCCGAAGCAGTTCGCGTGGGCGCAGCCGATGACCGCACTGCAGGAGAAGATCGGGGAGGAGTGGAAGAGGAAGGAGAAGCGGGGGACAGCAGGGCTGATGGAAGAGGTGCAGCGGATGGAGCGGCTGGGGCAGGTGCTGGCCGAGTTTGCAGACTCATTCCAGTTCCCATCTGATGGGGAGCGGGCCGAGGAGGCAGCGGCGAGGGCGGCAGAGCTGGCGGAGACATGCCGGAGGATGGAGGAGGGGCTGGCGCCGCTGCAGATGCAGATCAGGGAGGTGTTCCACAGGATTGTGAGGAGCAGGGGCGAGGTGCTTGATGTGTTGGTCCAGGCTGGTAAATTGTCTGCTCCCACCATGTAAAAGGTTGTCTTATGGCCAAGGTTTTCATTAACTTCTTTAGGGGATTAAACCCAAATTAATTGGTGGTAATTAGGTGCAGTTTTGTTGCAAGTGGCACGGTGTTGTTGAGCTGAGGGAGGATAAATTTTTAGGTCATTTTTAGGAGGTTAGAGGACATATGGCATCACCCTTCAAAAGCTGTAAGATGCGGTGCAAGCAAGTCTGAAAGTGTTCATTTTCTATGCGTTTTCTTGTGTTGAGGATCATCTCTTTGGTGTGTAGAAGTTTGTCATCGTGAAATACAAAATGTACATATTCTGATTATGACCAGTGCCGATGGTGTCCATAGAAATGTGATTAAATTTTTCCCCCACTTCATTGAAGATGGGTTCTCATCTGGGTTGTCTGATTGCTGTTTGATTTCTGTTGCTCAGGGGAAAAGTTTGATTGGTTTGAGATTTGAGCTTGGGGTTGCGTTTTGCAATGGTTTTGGAGTCCTGGGACAGGTTGCTTTGTGGTGTTGCTCTGCTGTCTCAAAAAGAGGGAGCAACGCTTTGCTTCTGACAAAAATCAATCGCTATTAGGTCTTCCTTATCAAGATTCAAGACCCATTTTCTGCTCCTTTTTCCCCAAAACTCTTTGGCTTTTTCTTACTTCTCTAGAATACCTATTAGGACATCTCTAAAGAGTGAAATTATGTCTCTTTTCGAAGCGAATCGGCCATTAAATATAATAACCTAACCCTTTTCACACGGGTCAAGTCTAAAAAATGAGTAAATTATCCCTAAAATCAATGCGAGCATTTTATTTTTTTGGCCTACTTCCCTGCTGTGATCAAATGAGAATGGATAAGAGGCTTTTTAACCATTCCAATCTTTTGGTGTGAAAGCTTCTTAGTGTAGCCACAGAAGGTGGTAGCCAGTGGAGGAGTGCATTTACCTATAAATGAATCAGTAGGCTACTTTCGGCAAAAATAAAAATAAAAATAAAAATAAATCAATAGGCTACTTCCATCCGTAGGTTTTTGGGGATATCACAAATTCCACTACTTAAAAAGCAAACATCTTCATCAGTGTTCACCTATATGGCCCAATAATGTTTTGCAATCTTTGACGCGTGTTCGTAAATACATCCATCTTAGAAGTCGAGCAGGCGCATCGTCCTATTCGAGCCCTCTCGTCCCAGACAATGAGGCCCTATCCTCATTAGGCTGTAATGGGACTAATTGTCCAAGATTTACACATCTATTGACGGGAGCCGCACTTTGATTTGTTGTGTGAATGATTTAACCCGTTCATGTGGACTAAATCCCCAAATAGAATACTTGGTAACCGCACGACATAATGATCGTTTGGAAGTAGATGTTTACTCATGAATTAATCCGCAAGACCTCTCCCTTCCAAGAAGGGAACCGGGATGGTGTAATAAAAAATTTCACAAAAATAATAAAACCACGGGGATTATTTCCTGAAAAATTATGAAACTCATGTAGGTAAACTTTCATTTTGTTCATTTGAGTCCTAAAACGTGTTAAGAGGCACGTGTAAGGGTATTAGGCAAAAGGAGTCCTGCATCAAAGATGTAGTGCAATGTGAAGTAGTTAATGCTTTGATACATGCTATGTGTAAGCATTTTTTGGAGCTAGGCAAGCATTTCATTTCGCCACCTTAGCTAACAATATGCATGCATAAATAAAGGTAGCATCATGGTGGTGGGCGACTCATCGCTTAGTTTTACTCACTGTAACATTCGCAAAGTGTATACTCTCCCAAAGGGTGACAAAGTAAGATTTAAGTATTGTGTAATGGGTCACATTAAAAGAATCTAAAAGGTAGCACATCTTATCCTGGGGGAAGGCAACATCCGCTACCGTATCAATGATTTGAGCGATACATCCTAGGTCCTTTTTTATTTAAGTGTGGAATATCGATAATCTTCACAAAAAACAAACCATTGGAACGCAAAAAATTATCAGTTCAAGTTTGTATTTCACATTGAAATGCATGCTTGAGACGTTACAATTTAAGAAATAGACAAACATACAAACCAAGTCGCAGCCCTTTCTTTTAATTGTTTTTCCCCCAAGATTGCCCACATACAATTTGAAGAAGAGTGGCCCTATCCTTTTGTCATTTGCTTCTCACATTGGCTCATCCGATGGATTGATTCATCATGTCACGCGATTGCAATTGGGAATGCAATCGATCGCTAAAACAGCTCAACAAATAACCCATTATTAGTGGGTATAGATTTTTGTATCGCACTTATCGAATCAACACACAGACAGGGAATCAAAATTTGGGAATCCAATCAAATCATAAGATCCAACGTAACGCTTAAAATTTCATTTTCTCAATATGGAAGCACTTTAAAAGTCCAAAGATTTATGGCAAACTAATATTCTTTAACTAAAGCCAAAAACAGGAACGTTCACGCCACATCGTGTACTTCACCTTGGGAGATTCAATAAAAGCACGAACTGCCAAAGATTTCTCCAGTCTTTAGTCTTATACCCATGAAGAGGAAAAACTCTAATGTTTCCCTTAGAAGACTAGTTCAAAAGTTTCTCACCCCATCACATGTCCATAGAGTCCAGCCGGGTTGCTTAAAGATTAATACAACTTTACTGTAATGGAATGTGGCCCCCAGCAGTTCAATGCATGTTGGCTCAATCTTCAATTTCTGAACCACATCGAAAGGTTTTTTCTTCTTTTTTCTTTTATTTTTCCCCAAAACCACGACAAAAGGTTCAATGCTTAATGATTGATGATGAGGGTATTGTCCTCTTCTCAAGTTGCTGGGCCTGATAGGATTCGGGTTCATTGGAAGTGGAAGCAGCAATAGCAAACCCTCTGGCCCGTAAGAAGACCCAAAAGAACTTGAAATGGAGCAAATTTTTGGACCTGTCCTCTGCATCTGGGCCACCGGCTATTTGTGCATGTGCTTTCTCTGTCATAGTGACAGGCCCAACAATGTGAACCGAGCTTCCAAAAAGGGTAATCAAGTTGTGACCGTTTGAGGGTGAATCTCTGCCTAGAGATCTTTTCACAAACTTTCCTTTCATTGAATGTGGGGTTTTAGTGAATTTCTAACTTCTTACTTATAACATCAATGTTCTCATGGATGGTTGGTTCCATCATTGAATGATATACCCTCTATCTGTGCCCAAATTGTGACTATTTGAATGCGGGCCTTTGAACCAAGGAGTATCAAATTACGCTTTCATCTAACAGTTTAATATTGGCTGTGGTAACGCAAAATTTGCATTTCAACTTTAACAACTGATGTAGAACAATTAGCTTGTGATTATCTTGAAAAATGTGATCGCCGTAATCGCCTGAAATCTTGATAGTTTTTCTGGATTTGGGGAAAACGACCATTCAGGCAGTTTCCAATGTTACCATTCAGGTAGTTTCCAATGTTATCATTCAGGCAGTTTTCAATATTACCATTCAAGCAGTTTCCTATATTAGTTTATTAGATGTTATCTTTAATTATTTGGTTTCCATTAATATTATGAGTCCTATCTCTATATAAGATGTTCCTCTTGTAATCAAAAATCATACTATCATTGAATAAAAATTTCGAGTTCTTTGGAGTTGTTCCAAATTTACGCTTTCTCTCTGCGTCATTTGGTATCATAGCAGGTTTCTCCTGTGACGATGGTGAATAACGTGAATGTCAATCTCCCCGCTGCTGAGGGCCGTGAGAACGAGCCTATTACGTTGGCTGAGTTCAATCAGTTCGTGGGTCAAACCGATCGGAGGTTTCAAGAGATCCTTGATGCCATCCAGCGTTTGTCCACAAACCATGCGCCTGGCGTTCTTCCAGCCGAGCGAAATCCTGTCGCTCGTGATCCCGAAGATGCTATGGGGCGTGGAGGAATTCCCCGACATAGGCGTCAAGACTATGTCGAGGATACGGAAGACGAAGACAAAGATTTCCAGGAGATGCAGATTCGTGGTGGTCGCCGATATAGGGGATTCCAGGAGGAGCATGTTCGTGGGAATCGACGACAGGGGGGCTATCGACGAGATCCTGAGCAGTATCAACTAAAGGTAGATCTCCCTACTTTCAATGGGAATTTAGTTATTGAAGATTTCCTGGACTGGCTTTGGGAGGTCGAGAAATTCTTCGACTCTATGGATATTGACGAGGATCGCCAAGTGAAACTTGGGGCGTACAAGTTGAAGGGTGGCACTTCAGCTTGGTGGGAACAAACTCAATTAACACGACGTCGACAAGGCAAGGCTCCTATTCGATCATGGAGTCAGATGAAACAGAAGTTGAAGAAGAGATTCCTCCCAACGGACTATGAGCAACTATTATTTCAGCAATTCCAGAATTGCCGACAATCGAATAGATCGGTCCAAGCTTATACGGAAGAGTTTCTTCGACTCTCTGCTCGCAATAACCTGGATGAGTCCAAGGCACAACAAACTGCTAGGTACAATAATGGTTTGCGACTTAATATTCAAGATCGGGTTTCTTTACATCGACTATTCTCTATCGAAGATGCCCAGGATATGGCGCGAAAAATTGAGATGCAATTGGAGAGGACTAGCCCTAGTACTCGTGTTAGTAATTATTCAAATCGCAGGTCATTCGGGAAAGGAAGACAGCATGATGTTACAAGTTCTTCTAGTCAACAAATCTCTGATTCGAGCCGAGTTCCAGGGGGTACTACTGGGACGCCTAAGGAAGCAGTCGCAGCAAGTAATCCCACTCCCAATCAGAATACCTAGAATCCATATGCCAAGTCCCAACTAATCAAGTGCTATAAGTGTAATGAGTTGGGCCATCGTTCCAGCGATTGTCCTCGTCGTAGAATGGCCAATATCGTTGAACATGACGAAGATGTGTATGAGAAAGATTGGGAAGAGGAAGAAGAAGTGGGCGAGCAAGTTAATTGTGTTATGCGTCGTCTATTACTTGCTCCGCGGATAGAAGATACCCAGCGGAATCAGCTTTTCCGCGCTCGCTGTACTGTCAACGGCAAAGTATGCAATATCATTATTGACAGCGGAAGTTGCGAGAATATAGTGTCAAAGGCCTTGGTGGATCACTTGCAACTAAAAACGGAGCCGCATCCCACACCCTACACAATCGGATGGATTCGCAAAGGAGCAGAACTTAAGATAAACCAATTATGTCGTTTACCTATTTTGATTGGAAAATCATATCAAGATACTATTGTCTGTGATGTTGTGGAGATGGATGCGTGTCATGTTTTACTGGGTCAGCCATGGCAATATGATGTTGATGCTACACACCGAGCTAGGGAAAATATGTATTCTTTTGTGTGGAAAAGGACTAAAATTACTTTGAGACCAAAGAGTAATCCCCCTCAGATTATGAAGAAGCAGAATGCAGGGGTTATGATAAACATCCGAAAGCGTGAAGGGATGTATATAAACATCCAATAAGTCTGAATGATATCATTGGAAACTGCCTGAATGGTTGTTTTCCCCAAATCCAGAAAAACTATCGAGATTTCCGGCGATTACGGCGATCACATTCTTCAAGATAATCACAGGCTAATTGTTCTACATCATTCCCTCCCTCTTCGGAAAAACTCGCCCTTGAGTTATGATCAGGATAGAGGGATGTATCAGGAGCATGATACTCAAATAAGTCTACCACATTAAATGTAGGAGAAATATTGAGATCACCAGGAAGGTCAACTACATAGGCATTGTCGTTGATCTTCTTCAAGATACGGCAAGGACTAATCTTCTTATGCTTCAGTTTATTATAGGTACCTACAGGAAAACGCTTCTTTCGCAGGAAAACCATTACCTCATCGCCTACCTCAAAAATTTTCAAACATCGCCGTTTATCAGCATCCTCCTTATACTTTGAATTAGAAGCAGCCAATTGATTAGCAACAGTAGCTTGGACTTCATTAATTCTGGTTGCCAAATTCTCCGCCGTGACACTATAGCCAGGAATCTTGGGCAAAGGAACCAAATCCAAAGTATGTTGTGGTGTACGCCTATAAACGACCTGAAAGGGAGATGTACCGGTAGAGCGGCTAACCGAGTTGTTGAAGGCGAACTCAGCAGGAGCAAGATACCGGCCCCATTGCTTAGGCATGTCACTGCAGAGGCAGCGAATGATATCCGCCATAATACGATTCACAACTTCCGTCTGACCATCCGTTTGGGGATGAAAAGAACTACTATACTGTAAATCAGTCCCAAACAAACGCCATAAAGTACGCCAAAAATGGCTCAGAAATTTCGTGTCACGATCGGAAGTGATTGTCTTCGGCACACCATGGAGACGGACTACTTAACGAAAGAATAAACTTGCCACATGCGAAGCATCCGAAGTTTTCTTACAAGGGATGAAGTGTGCCATCTTCGAAAACCGGTCAACCACCACGAAAACAGAATCTAAACTCCGTTGAGTGCGAGGAAGTCCCAACACGAAGTCCATCGATATGTCTACCCAAGGACCCGAAGGAATAGGCAAGGGGGTATAAAGATCAGTGTTCTGAGAGTGGCCCTTAGCGGTCTGGCAAATGTAGCATTTATTGACAAATCGCCCCACGTCTCGCTTTAGTTGAGGCCAATAGTACCGCTCCTCCATCAATGCTACAGTTTTATCTCGCCCCAAATGTCCGCCGAGCGTACCACCATGAAGCTCTCGAATGAGTTGTTCACGCAAGGAACCACGAGGAATGCATAGTCTATTGCCAAAGAACAAGAATTTTTCTTGAATTATCATATCGCCATGACAACCTGTTTTAGAACACTTCTCCCATATCTCGCCAAAATCATCATCCTCAGGATAAAGAAAACATAGGTGATCAAAACCGACAACATCAGTGCGCATGGTTACGAGTGTCGCAGTCACGAGTGTCGCAGCACGTCGACTCAGCGCATCTGCCACTTTATTTAAATGGCCTGCTTTATGACGAAGCACAAAATTAAATTTCTCTAGAAAAGAAACCCATCGTGCATGTATTCGATTTAAATGCTTCTGACACTTGATATATTTAAGAGCCTGATGATCAGTGTTAAGAACAAATTCCTATTGATAAAGATAGGATTGCCAATGCTTTATAGCTCGCACGACAGCATAATATTCTTGCTCATACGTCGACCAACGCCGGCGAACTTCATTAAGTTTTTCACTAAAGAAGGCTATAGGTTTACCTTCTTGGGAAAGGACAGCGCCAATCCCGACGCCGGAAGCATCACAGTCCAGCTCGAACACTTTTTCAAAATCAGGGAGCATCAATACTGGCGCCGTGGAGAACTTTTCTTTTATAAGAGCAAAACTGGCTGAAGCTTCATCTCCCCAATAAAATTTTGCCCTTCTTTAAACAGTCAGTGATCGGGGCCATAATAGTACTGAAATCTCGAATGAAACGCCTATAGAATGTTGCAAGGCCATGGAAACTTCGAGCCTCGCCAACATTCTTTGGAACTGGCCAATTGCGAATCACGGCCACCTTATCTGCATCAACGTGAAGTCCATCCGCGCCAACAACAAAACCCAAAAACAAGAGGCGTTCTGTCATGAAACTGCACTTTTCATATTAATGAATAATTTATTTTGCTGCAAGGTTAATAAGACATCCCTCAATTGCTCTATGTGTTGATGCCCATCCGGACTATATATGAGTATATCATAAAAGAAAACTACCACAAATTTGCCAATAAAAGGTTTGAGAACCTGAGTCATCAAACGCATGAAAGTACTAGGCGCGTTAGTGAGTCCAAACAGCATGACAAGCCATTCGTACAAACCTGCACTTGTCTTGAAGGCCGTTTTCCATTCGTTGCCAGGACGGATGCGAACTTGGTGGTATCCGCTTCGAAGGTCGATCTTCGTAAAAATCCGTGATCCAGCAAGTCTGTCTAGCATATCATCAAGTCGTGGAATTGGAAACCTATACTTAACAGTAATCCGGTTAATGGCACGACTGTCTACACACATACGCATGGTGCCGTCTTTCTTTGGCGTGAGAAGTGCAGGAACTGCACATGGACTTTTGCTTTCACGCAAAAAGCCCTTTCAAAGGAGTTCTCCCACATGCTCTTGTAAAATCTGATTCTCCTTCGGATTCATCCAATAATGCGGCAAATTAGGAAGACTAGCACCTGGAAGGAAATCAATCTCATGCTGGATATCCCTCAAAGGAGGTAATCCGTCAGGTAAATCCTCAGACATAACATCACTAAATACCTTTAATAAGGGCTTAAGAATGTCGGGAACACGAACCGCAACTTGTTGGTCGCTCTTGTCCACAATCATATACATCCCTTCACGCTTTCGGATGTTTATCATAACCCCTGCATTCTGCTTCTTCACAATCTGAGGGGGATTACTCTTTGATCTCAAAGTAATTTTAGTCCTTTTCCACACAAAAGAATACATATTTTCCCTAGCTCGGTGTGTAGCATCAACATCATATTGCCATGGCCGACCCAGTAAAACATGACACGTATCCATCTCCACAACATCACAGACAATAGTATCTTGATATGATTTTCCAATCAAAATAGGTAAACGACATAATTGGTTTATCTTAAGTTCTGCTCCTTTGCGAATCCATCCGATTGTGTAGGGTGTGGGATGCGGCTCCGTTTTTAGTTGCAAGTGATCCACCAAGGCCTTTGACACTATATTCTCGCAACTTCCGCTGTCAATAATGATATTGCATACTTTGCTGTTGACAGTACAGCGAGCGCGGAAAAGCTGATTCCGCTGGGTATCTTCTATCCGAGGAGCAAGTAATAAACGACGCACAACACAATTAACTTGCTCGCCCACTTCATCTTCCACTCCCACTTCTTCTTCCTCTTCCCAATCTTTCTCATACACATCTTCGTCATGTTCAACGATATTGGCCATTCTACGACGAGGACAATCGCTGGAACGATGGCCCAACTCGTTACACTTATAGCACTTGATCGGTTGGGGCTTGGCATATGGATTCTGGGTATTCTGATTGGGAGTGGGATTACTTGCTGCGACTGCTTCCTTAGGCGTCCTAGTAGTACCCCCTGGAACTCGACTTGAATCAGGTATTTGTTGACTAGAAGAACTTGTACCATCATGCTGTCTTCCTTTCCTGAATGACCTGCGATTCGAATAATTACTAACACGAGTACTAGGGCTAGTCCTCTCCAATTGCATCTCAATTTTTCACGCCATATCCTGGGCATCTTCGACAGAGAATAGTCGATGTAAAGAAACCCGATCTTGAATATTAAGTCGTAAACTATTAATGTACCTAGCAGTTTGTTGTGCCTCGGACTCTCCAGGTTATTGCGAGCAGAGAGTCGAAGAAACTCTTCCGTATAAGCTTGGACCGATCTATTCGATTGTCGGCAATTCTGGAATTGCTGAAATAATAGTTGCTCATAGTCTGTTGGGAGGAATCTCTTCTTCAACTTCTGTTTCATCTGACTCCATGATCGAATAGGAGCCTTGCCTTATCGACGTCGCATCAATTGAGTTTGTTTCCACCAAGCTGAAGCGCCACCCTTCAACTTGTACGCCACAAGTTTCACTTGGCGATCGTCGTTAATATCCATAGCGTCGAAGAATTTCTCGACCTCCCAAAGCCAGTCCAGGAAATCTTCAATATCGAAATTCCCATTGAAAGTAGGGAGATCTACCTTTAGTTGATACGGCTCAGGATCTCGTCGATAGCCCCCCTGTCGTCGATTCCCACAAACATGCTCCTCCTGGAATCCCCTGTATCGGCGACCACCATGAATCTGCATCTCCTGGAAATCTTCGTCTTCGTCTTTCGTATCCTCGACATAGTCTTGACGCCTATGTCGGGGAATTCCTCCACGCCCCATAGCATCTTCGGGATCACGAGCGACAGGATTTCGCTCGGCTGGAAGAACGCCAGGCACATGGTTTGTGGACAAACGCTGGATGGCATCAAGGATCTCTTGAAACCTCCGATCGGTTTGACCCACAAACTGATTGAACTTAGCCAACGTAATAGGCTCGTTCTCACGGCCCTCAGCAGCGAGAAGATTGACATTCACGTTATTCACCATCGTCACAGGAGAAACCTGCTCTGATACCAAAGGGCCGGTGTTACTGCCGAACTTAGACAACCACATCACCAAACAATGCTTAGCTTCTTGGATGTATCCGCAATAAATAACCCTAGTCAAGGCATCTGGGTATAGGACCCAAATTATTTGAGGAAATTGTCAAATAAGTCTTAAACTTATTGTAAATAAGTCAATTCAGTTCTAAATTTTTCAATTTTAACAATTTAGTCCTAAGCATTGGTGCAAAATGTTGCGGAAGTCAAGAGATCGAACAATAAAATTGATGGACAAGAAAATAAATTGGACACCAGATTTATGTGATTTAATGGCAGTGACCTACATCCACGAGAAGAGCAGTAACAAATTTCACTATAGATCAAGCGATATAACGAAGATTACAACCACACTCGAGTCACTCAAACACTCTCGATGTTTTCAAGCTCCAATTATACTCAATAACTCACGTAGTGTTTAGTTCTAATAATTCATCACGAAATAATCTCTCAATCTTACGAAAAAATTATATACAAATCTTATCACAAGATTTAATCAGCTCGAACACTAAATTATTGATGTAATTGCATGAACGAAATCAATGCCAAGGACTCGCGTGAAAAACGACGCTTCAAGAATCTCTTAATGTCAACCGCAGCGCTTCAAGACTTCTTCATCAACAACGGCGTTAGCTGCATTATATATGCGAGCAAGGCACGCCAAAGAGAAAACCTTAATTGCATTGAGATATGCCACATCCAGGAAAAGTCCCAAGTTAGACCGGTCAAGGAAGTCAACTTTCCTCATTCTCCTTTTGCGTTTATTTTTTTCTTCTTTTGTTGGCTGCCAACTCTTGCACATTAGAAAAGTAAATTTCCAATATTTCTTCCTTTCGTCCTTGGCCGACTTTTAACTTGAGGAAATAATTCTTTGCACCCACAGCAATATGTAATCTAATTTCCAAATCAAACAACCATGTGAAAAGAAAACTTCAACTTTTGTGGACTTTTATTTAATCAATTTGAGGTCGGGTTTCGTTTAATTGACTCAAACTAGAGATATATTTTAATAATCTCCATCTTGGCTCGACATTTAAGTCAAGTCACAATCACTTCATCGAAACTTCGCTACTGTTCGAATAGGCTCAACCGTTACAGATATCTTTCAAGTCCAAGCCTCGCTTGAACTTCGCCATAACCGTGGATCTCTTTAGAACACCAATTTCACATGCATCTTTAACTGTCCCACAGAGATTTTCCAACACAATCTCCTCTGCCATAGATAAAGCAAAACCATCGTTGCATCCATATCTATTAGGAGATCGAATACACATCTTGTCAATATCAGTAGTTACAATAATTGTTGGCTCAATAGGCTTCATCTCGCTATGAGCATCATCTACGTCGATTACTCCACTAGTACCCGCTACCTCAGGGGTTTCTAGTTGCAACTCTACCTCAAGCTAAACACCGTCTAGATCCGTATGAACGCTATTGTTAACACTCACAGTTAGGAGTACTGGAGACTCGTCAAATGTAACTTCTTTGCTAGCAATTGATAAATTTAATTCCGGGTACCACAACTTATAGCCTCGCTCACCTTGTGCGTAACCTAGGAACATGCACTTTCTTGCCCTTCCATCGAGCTTGCCATCATTAACTCGAACATAACATGGGCAACCAAATATTCTAAGAATAGAATTATTAGCAACGTTACATAATCATACGTCTTCGGGAGTCCGACATCCAATCGCAGTCAATGAGGATCTATTTTTTAGGTAGGTCGCCGTACTAAGCACATTGACCGAGAATCTCCTAGCCATACGAGCACTAGAGAGCATTTTATGAGCCATCTCTAGTAATGTTTTGCTCATCAATTCCGCAACATGTTGTGGTTCATTGGCATTAGTGCGATGTTTCACTATGCTTTCCTTCATACGAAATTCATTTAATAGCTTCGAGCACAACTCTATACTATTATCAGTCTGCACATGCTTGATCAACTTATCAGTCTCCTTTTCAATCAAAGCTCTCAACTACCTAATTCTGACAACAACATCAAACTTGTACCTAAGCACAAGCACCCATGTCTTCATTAAGTAGTCATCCACAACTGTTAGCATAAATCTAACACTCTTTCTTGAAGGAAACCGCGACAACCTGCGAACATCTAAGTAAATTAATTCTGCAATATCCGTTATTTCTCTAACAACCATACTGAATTGTACTTTCCACCATTGATCTAAGTTACATCACCTGCATACATTGAGTTCGTTAGCCATATAATCACATAGCAAATTTCTTTCACTTAGAACGTTCAGGCTTTTCTTGCTAATATGCCACAATTCAGACTCTCGAACTGATGCATTCGACGTCCCTACAGTGAATTCAATTATTGTCTCACCTTGAAGCTCATACATGCCATTGTACTTGATTCCTTTCATTATCACTAAGGCAACTTGAACAATTTTTAGAACTCTATATTCTGGAGAATACCGACACCCAGCTAAATTCAAGACACTTAAGAAAACCATATTTTTCTTCAACTTTGGAACATGCCTCACTCCAGTGAATGTCCACATAATACCATCATGCATTTTGATTTTAATATCACCAACACCCACAACGTAGAACTCAGCGTTGTTCCCCAACTGCACTTTACTACTATCCATGCATTAATACGTAGTAAACTAGTTTCTATTTGGTGTAGCATGAAAAGAACAACCAGAATCCATAATTTATCCATCAAACGATGAACATTCAATGACAGACAAGATAAAATCAGCACTATCCGAATTACCATATGCTATAGCTGCAACATTATTTGCAGACTCAACTTTAATTCCCTTACCTTTATCGTTTTTCAGCTTAAGACAATTCCTTCTAAGATGCCCCCTCTTGTCACAACTCTATCAAACAGCACTACCAGTCCTAGACTAACTTCGTCTATTCATGTTCGTATTCTGCTAACACGTGTACTAGTTCTTCCTTTATTTTCACCTACTAAAGTAGTATGTATATGCTCACAAGATTCTCTCGTACGGATGTCCTCACTTAGAATCAAATCACAAACTCCATCAAACGCCAAACTTGTTGACCGAGAGGAATTACTAACAGTAGTGACAGTAGTATTTCAATTGTCATGCAATGAGGATACTAGAATCAAAGTACGTACCTCATCTTCAAAGTCAATCTCAACTGAACTTAATTGACTAACAATCACATTGAATTCATTAATATGATTAGCAACTAACACACTTTCGCTTATATTCAAATTAAACAGACGTCACATCAAATAGATCTTGTTGATTGTAGAGGGCTTCTCGTACATGTCTGACAGGGCTTCCATCAAACTCGCAGTGGTATTCTTTTTCACGATGTTAAACGTGACGTTACGAGCCAACATCAGCCGAATAAAACCCAAAGCTCATCTATCCAGCAATTCCCAGTCAGCTTGCTTCATTGTCTCTAGCTTCTCCCCAGACAATGGCAAGTACAGTTTCATCTAATATAGACGATTCCCAATCTGCACCTTCTAAAAACCAAAATCCTTCCCATCAAATCTATCGATTTTCATTTTCCTTCTTCCATTGCTATCGATTTGCTTCAACTCAGCCAAGTCAAGCTTTGATACCAATTATTGTAGAAGCCAAGCAATCGAACAATAAAATTGATAGAACAAGAAAATAAATCAGAAATCAGATTTATTGGATTTGGTCATAGTGACCAACGTCCACAGGGAGAGCAGCAACGAATTCCACTATAGATTAAGCGATATAACGGAGATTATAACCACACTCGAGTCATTCAAATACTCTCAGTATTTTTCAAGCCTCAATTACATTCAATAACTCACGTAGTGTTTAGTCCTAATAATTCATCACGAAATAATCTCTCAATCTCATGAAGAAATTATACACAAATCTTATCACAAGATTTAATCAGCTCGAACACTAAATTATTGATGTAATTGCATGAACGAAATCAATGCCAAGGACTCGCGTGAAAAACGACGCTTCAAGAATCTCTTCACATCAACCGCAGCTCTTCAAGACTTCTTCATCAACAACGGCGTTAGCTGCGATATATATGCGAGCAACGCACGCCCAAGAGAAAACCTCACTTGCATTGAGATATGCCACCGCCAGGAAAAGTCCCAAGTTAGACTGGTCAGGAAGTCAACTTTCCTCATTCTCCTTTTGCGTTTATTTTTTTCTTCTTTTGTTGGCTGCCAACTCTTGCACATTAGAAAAGCAAATTTCCAATGTTTCTTCTTTTCGTCCTTGGGCGACTTTTAACCTTTTTTTTTTTGCCGACTTTTAACTTGAGGAAATAATTCTTTGCACCCACTGCAATATGTAATTTAATTTCCAAATCAGACAATCACTTGTAATCAATCTCAGGCCAGGTTTCTTTTAATTGGCTCAAATTCGAGACATATTTTAATATAAAATTACAATGTAACCCTTTGGCACAATTTTCGTCGAAAATTGCTGATGTGGCACACCGTAACGTTAGCGATTTCGGACAAAAATTGTACAAAAGGGATTACATTGGAATTACACGTAAATGATTTAGGATTAAATTGGCAAAATTAGAAAATTTAGAATTAAATCGACATCCGTACAATATGTTTAGAACTGATTGGACGGTTTCTCCATATTAGCCTTTCGATGATTAAGTTAGGAATTTAGAAGAAAATGGGGATCAGAAGTATTCAAAATAGGATTCTTAAGTGTTAAACCCTTCACTTTGTTTTTTGTCGAAAAGAGTCGAACCCTTCACTTGATTGAGCCTCTTATCTCATATAGACATTCTTTCTAGTGGGGTGTCGGTTCGCGATCGTCAAGCGGCATTACACGGTGAGAATTGTCAACGTAATGGACAAATGTCCACTATTAAACTTCTTATTTCGATAATATGTAGTGCTCTACAGAGGTCAAATCAATTTGTCCACGAATGCATGCTTGGCTTTTTGGTTAGTGGTGGCATCATCGTGGTTGCCAATTTGACGTGATTTAAGGGTTGCCTAATCTAGATTTTGGACGGCTGAGTACGTGCGATTTGCTGATGGCTAGCTCACACGGGTGGATACCTGTTTTCTTGATACGTAGCATCTTTTGACACATCAATCAAAAATACCATCGTCAGCCGGAGATTGTTTACAATTGCTCGTTTCCTTACTAATCAGCTTGAGATTGGATTTCTTGATCAAGAAATTTATGCATGTCGATTGAGATGGGAATCTACAACCAGCTATTTCATTCTTGCACCGGAAATACTGTCCAGAGTATTTTGTTTTTCAGGTGGGAAACTGTAAAATATGGGATTTGACCAAGTAAAAAGAGAAAAGAAAAGAAAAGAAAAACAAAAACAAAAAGAGAGAGAGAAAACGTTGAAAAGTCAAAGAAGCAGATTAGTGGTGGCTTCCTCTTTAAAAGACGGACAAGGCCGAGACTCGCACAAACAGAAAGAAAGGGAAAGGGGAAAACAGAAAGAAAGAAAGAAAGAAAAGGATTAGAAGGAAGAAAGAAGAGGGGCACTCGCCACAGGTGTCTGGTCAGCCGATTCAACTACGTTTTCGTAATGCCCGATAAGTGCTTGGGTCCCTCATTTGTCCAATCGGAAGAGTTTTTGAAAGGGAGAAGAACAGCATTGGTGCCAAAACTTGTGTACGGAGGCCACTTTGGTGCCAAAACTTTCATTTGCATCACTTAAGTGCCAAAAGTTTACGCCGGCGATCACTTAAGTGCCAAATCGGAGAAAAAACGATTACTTAAGTGCCTCCGGCGAGAAATTCCGACCAAATTTAATACGTGGCATTTATATTTAAATTTTAATAACACGTGGCATTTACATGTGTATAATTCAATTTTTTAATTTTTTTTTGATTTTTTTCTTTCTTTTCTTTTTTCATTTCTTTCTTTTTATTTCCGGTGGCCGGCGTCCGGCCACCGGTGACCGGCCACCGGCCATGGCCGGCTTCGCCGGGCGTCGCCTTCCTCCGGGCGAGGCCGCCGGTCGCCTGGGCAGGGCGAGGCCCGGTGAGGGCTCGCCTCGCCAGATCCGGCGAGGCTGGCCCTCGCCGAGGCCACGGCGGCCTCGCCGGGCCTCGCCCGGAGGAAGGCGACGCCGCCGTGGCCTCCGCGAGGGCCGGCCTCGCCGGATTTGGCGAGGCGAGCCCTCGCCGGGGCGAGGCCGCCGTGGCCTCGGCGAGGGCCGGCCTCGCCGGATCTGGCGAGGCGAGCCCTCGCCGGGGCTCGCCCTGCCCAGGCGACGGTAGGGCGAGCCCCGGCGAGGGCTCGCCTCGCCAGATCCGGCGAGGCCGGCCCTCGCCGAGGCCACGGCGGCCTCGCCTTCCTCCGGGCGAGGCTCGGCGAGGCCGCCGTGGCCTCGGCGAGGGCCGGCCTCGCCGGATCTGGCGAGGCGAGCCCTCGCCGGAAGGCGAGCCCTCGCCGGAAGGCGAGCCATCGCCGGAAGGCGAGGCCGCCGTGGCCTCGGCGAGGGCCGGCCTCGCCGGATCTGGCGAGGCGAGCCCTCGCCGGAAGGCGAGGCCACCGTGGCCTCGGCGAGGGCCGGCCTCGCCGGATCTGGCGAGGCGAGCCCTCGCCGGGGCTCGCCCTACCGTCGCCTGGGCAGGGCGAGCCCCGGCGAGGGCTCGCCTCGCCAGATCCGGCGAGGCCGGCCCTCGCCAAGGCCACGGCGGCCTCGCCGGGCGTCGCCTTCCTCCGGGCGAGGGCCGGCGAGGCCGCCGTGGCCTCGGCGAGGCGAGCCCTCGCCGGGGCTCGCCTCGCCCGGCGAAGCCGGCCATGGCCGGTGGCTGGTGGCCGGACGCCGGCCACCGGAAATAAGAATAAAGAAAAGAAAAATAAAGAAAAGAAAGGAAAAAAGAAAGAAAAGGAAAAAAAAAGAAAAGAAAGGAAAAAAGAAAGAAAAGAAATGCCACGTCAGCCTCCGGCGAGCCACATCAGCCTCCGGCGAGCCACATCAGCTTGAAAAATTAATAAAAAAACGCCACGTCGGATTTCCGGCGAAGTGGCACTTAAGTGATCGTTTTTCACAACTTTTGGCACTTAAATGATCCAAATGGAAGTTTTGGCACCAAAGTGGCCTCCGTACACAAGTTTTGGCACCAATGCCGTTCTTCCCCCGTTTTTGAAATCAGGGTTTAATTTCGAAGTTTTGTGAAATTCGGGTCGCGTGTTTAGAATTTTATGATAATGGCGGATTATATTGTTGTAGAGCCGCAGGGTTCGATGCAGGTTGATTTGAAGCAACGGTTTCGTTGGAACAAAATTTTAGCGTTTTGCAAGCAAGTTCCGTGTTGGGAACAGCTTGAATAATTACGACTTTGGGTGTGCGATTTGTTGACATGTAGGAGTTGTTTTGTTGGCATTTAAGCGAAGTTTAGCCGATTCGTAATTGTTGTAGTATTTTACTTGATTTTGATGTCAATTGTCATTTAATTGTTAGGATTACGAGACGTTGGTTTGAGTGAGCGTCGATGTTTGGCTTTTGGGCATTCCAAGTGAGTGATGCTATATCTTTTATGAATTTGTAAACTCATGTCTTGAAAGTGATAAATATTTAAGTACCGTACAAGTTATTAAAGTGTGTTTATTGCATAAAATCTGGATTGGGCAATTACTACCTTTTAGTATTTGTGAATAGTTTGAGAATTATTTTATGAAAGGTATTGTGAAAGGATTTGTATATATGTGGCTTTACGAGCTGGTTTATGAATTGAGTTCGAAAAAGATTTGAGAAATGCTTTGAGAAAGGTATTTTAATGGATGAGATGTATTGTGAAAATGTTATTTGTTTTGGTTTATAAAATGTGTTATGATTTATGAGATTGATTCTAGATTGAATTTCCTGATATTGGAGGATGATTGTTTGATGCTTAATATAATTGTGAACTTGAGTATGGGTTTCTAAGTATGCATACTAGTGTTAGGATATTAGGATATCCTTCCGGGTTGATAGTAGGTGAAGACCTTGTCAGTGGAGGAATCTTGGTTGTCTTGTCACAAAACGTTATGTCATTGCCATGGTTGATATTAAAAAAATAGATTGATTGATGGATGGACCTTTAGCATGTGATTTGATATGAGATGGATCAATGGAATAAGACCATTGATGTGTGGTATGGGATTAGACAATGGAATGGACCATTGGCGTGTGATTTTAATGAGATTGATCAATGGGCTAGATCATCTATAAATAGAGCTATGTTGAAACTATATAACCCCTTCTCTTATTATAAGTTTGTTATATCCTCAAATCTGGTGTAATGAATTATGTTTTTGTGTTTTAAACATGTATAGTGGATGCTCGATCTATTTAGAAGAGATACGCACTACTCACTAAGCTATGATTGCTCACCCCTTTCTTTCCCAAATCTTTTTAGATCCCGGCCAATAGAGCGAGAGCGATATCGACAGGGATTTTTTGGAATTAGTTCTTTGGTTGTGTTTGAGGTTGCATCCTTCGAGTAGAAGAGCGGCTGTGTTACTCTCCCATTCTGGTAGGATTCGGAGTGTGATAGAAACAATGTACAAAGATTGGAATTTGGATGTATTGTCATGGGAGATAAGTACAAACAACTCATGTCACTTAAGTTATATCGATTATATAACCTTGAAGTTATCGTGTGCCATCTTCAAGTCATCCAAAGGTAAAGACATCGTGGATTGTTAAGTTGCAAAAATTGAGAGAATACTCAATCACCTAACTACATTCACGTACCAAAATGATCATGTACCATAAACTCTTAGCCGGCTACAAAGAAACCAATTGGAGTTTGGACAAGAACTAGAGAATAGCGTGGATAAACGGCCGCAATAAAACCATCCGCAGTTTGATCGGCAAAAGAGACATGGACAAGATCAAGAGTCTCTCGAAAAAGGTGTCACATACCAAATGAAGCATCTGTCATTCTCAGTATGTTTAGTATGCTCATGAAAGTGCGCTCATGAAAAAAATTATTTCGCGCGATTTGAATGGCACTTTTAATAACCATAAAATGTTCTGTTAGGATGGTGGTTTTCCAATAATACTCTAGAATCGAGACTTAACAAGTTTGGTCGGATATGCATAGATATCTACACCAACTAGAGGAGCTGACTAATCTAAGAGTGTGCTTGCATTTGGAGAACCAAAAAATTGTCTTAGGAAAAACGAAACACCTAGCTCCAGAATTACATGCTCAATAGAGCTTTCCCGTCATAAAAAAAAAAGTCCACGAGGGAATTTCACTAAAACAAAAATGTAGAACAAAGAAGGGAAATTTATACAAAGAGCCAAGCACGCGAAAATAATAGTCATTCTTATTGCAAAGTCAGGTGTTCTTGCAACAAGTCAGATATAATCCTAAATGCTCTACTTTTCTTTTCCTGGTGGGTATTGATTGACCCTTGGCATCGACTCAAATCTTCAAATAATGGACCTTCTAGATTTAGTTGAACGTTGATACTTGATCCGATACCATACGTGAAAGTTTGACTGTCATAAATAAATGGGACAAAAAAACGAATCATCGAAATATTCAGAAAATTACATCAACTCTTTTAGATGAAAACTCGAAAATCACGGGGAAACTCAAAGATATGCATGAAATATTTTATTTTTCATGGATCGAAAACATAGAGAAGAAAGAAGAACTCAAATTTAGGAGGCAAAGGACAAAAATTCTGACAATTTATTTTTCTCTTTTTTCTTCACCTACATTTGTGTGGATACAGTTCCATAGGAGATCAAATGAACCTGTCAACGACCTCGATCGAGTCCAAAGTTTGTTTCGTTCTCGATTTGAAAAGAGTCCATTTCCTTTCCTTGCTCCATACGCCCATTGCTCTTTCCACCTTTCGTTTTTGTTTTGTTCGGCTCTTCTTGTCAGCATTATTGTCTTGTTTAAATTATATATACAAAGGAAAAAGACCAGTGGCTTTTATAGGTCCATCCATCTGCCTCTTTTCTGCCATCTTTGATCAATTATCACTTTCCTCTTCTCCTCCTTCTATAGTCTTTGCTTCTTCGATTGCCAGGTCTGTTTAATTCTTCTCCATCTCCCTCTTTTTTATTGTCTCTTTGACTTTCTTCAAAAGTCCCTTCAAATCCCAGGGTCACTGCTCTGCACACAATGGAAACGAAGGTGAGACTCAAGACCTTCCTTTTGTTAACTCAGTCTGATGATCTGATCATGATGAGTTTCGTGGAAAACGTTTCTTGAGGTTCTTCTTCAGTGTTCATCTATATGAAATGCATGCGTTTTTTCTTTTTCGAAGTTTTCATCATTTTCGGATCTTTGATATGATGCACCTCCACACCTTTCAAGTTCTGAAAGTGTTTTAACTTTTCCAGAATCAGTTCAGTTTATTGTCTTTTGACTTTTACGGAATTTTTTTGCTCTTCTTGTTTGGGTATTAATGATCTTTAATGTTCCTGAGCAGAAGATGGTCTTGAAAGTGGATTTGCAAGATGAAAAATCAAAGCAGAAGGCCATGAAAGCAGTTTCTGGCCTTCCTGGTAATAACAAAACTTCCCTCTCTCTGTCTCACGGGGTATAAGTATTTAGATTACCAACTTCATATAAGAAACTAGTTGTAATTGGCTCAGATAATGAAGAAGGCATTAATCACAAATATGAGAATTAGCTCAGACACTTTCTTAATTCCTTTGATGGGGTCATAAGATAATTCGTTCAATGTCTTTTGGTCTCTCAGATAGGCCTCTAATTGCTATTGCTCTGTTCTTTATTCTTTTTTTTTTTGGCATCGCCAGGAATCGATTCTCTAGGCATGGACATGAAGGAGCAGAAAATGACAGTCATTGGGGCTGTTGACCCAGTCGAGGTGGTGATCAAGCTGAAGAAGAAGTGGCACGCCAAGCTTCTGACAGTCGGGCCGGCCAAGGAACCCGAGAAGAAGAAGGAAGAGCCCAAGAAAGAGGAAGGCAAGAAGGACGATGACAAGAAGATTGCAGAGCTTATCAAGGCGTATGAAGCCTATAATCCAGACCTCACCAAATATTACCGCGTGGTCAGCATGGAAGAGAACCCGAATGCTTGTGTCATATGTTGAAATTAAATTTGAATTTTCTTTGAGGTTTGAGAGAGCAGAAGTGGGATTGAGATGTCGGTAATTCATGGTTTGGTTGATGTTCCTGATGAACAAGCCCCCAAGATGTACCTGAAAGCCAGGGCTTCCTTTTGTAAAGTTCATACTTCATAGGGGTCAATGTGTCATCCCCGCTTTCGCAATTTACACTGTTGATGAGAATATGTATAGATATATAGAGAGAAGTAATAAATCATTGAACACGTTTTTGGTGGGGAGAGGAAATGAATGTACAGATTTTTCTGGGCATCTCTTGAATAACCCGTGTGCTTTATCCCTCCATTTTTTGTTATTGACTGTGCCTTGAGAAGTATTCGAGCATCTTGTTGTTGCAAAACCTGATATTTTACTTTGCTTTCACTTAGATTTGAGCATCATGCCCTTAAGACAATGATTGGGGCATCGGCCAATAGGGATTTCGATAACTTGGCTTTCGGGTATGCTCAGATTAACAAATATGTGCACAGAAACTCTTCGCGTTCGAAAAAACTACATGTTTAAAGATTACTAGTAGTGGACAGACATCTGTGAACAGTTCGTTGAAATGATGTCTTGCACTTGCACTTGGCTTGGGTCAGTCAATGTACTGAACTTGCGTCATAGTTATGGCTTCTTCCATTGTTTTAACAAATGCTTGCTGATATTTGCGCGTGCTGTTCCATGCGACAGTAGATCAATCACAGCTTTGTGCTGTAGATTAGACTTGAAGGATGACCTTTGCAAAGTCAAATCTCTTGAATGAAGTCGGATTCCTTTTGCCTTCTCATTGTGTGTATTTATATACCCTCTGGAGCATTATGGCGATAGTTTATCCGCTCTCGAATCTCCATTAGTCTTTCTTTTGATCACCTCACGGTATCAGAGCCTTTTTGTTCATTGTCATCAGGTCAATGTTGTAGTTCTGTACCATTGATACATCAGTTGCGTAGAGAAGAGATACACATCAACGTGACTGAACCCACCCAAAACATTATTTGTCTCATCCAAGCACTATCATAAACAAGTGACCTAGACTGCTCTGATGACGCCAATGATGGTTCTTTTTTTCTTCGCCCCAGATCTACAAAGGATAATTCACCAATAGTTGACATTCGAAGGTTCTACATGATCCAACCGGATCAATTAGACCTTGTTTAAATTTTAATGGATGCCTGTGCTAAATCTCACGCAGAATTTCTCCAAAGGTTTGGAAACCCTCTTATGGAAAATTTCTGATTTCTTTGCTCGTTGTCCTCTCAAGAAAAATGAGGATATCAACCCCGCCAGGGCTGGTCACTCAAGAAAATTTTTTTGCAGATCTTGTCTCAAGGCCTAAAGAATTTTCATCCTTCTACATGCTTCCAACTGCATCCTTATTACATCAAGCTATTGGCGGATGGCCTTAGGTCCGCCAAACCTCCGAAGAGATGTGCCACCTAAAATGCTTCAGCTTGTCATTTCTGGATAATTTTTAGAGATACCAAACCTCTCATTCGACTATATGGAATTATATCTGAGAGCATTTGGGATCAATCCGAATAACCGATTTATCCATGTCTTCACATTTGACATCACCAATTTTCTAGTGGAATCAAGCTAGTTATAGTGTTATTTATTTCACGGCTACATCATAGTCTTTCAATACCCTGCAGCCACAGTCCTTAGGATCACTCTGGTCTCTCATCGAAGGAATTCAAAATATTATTTTAAGCATTTTGTAGAGGTTCTTGAATGCTTTTACCTTTTGCCTTAATGACGGAATCTATTTTTCATTGAAGTGCAAAGCTCCAAATCCTAAAGTCAGTACAACTATTTTCTTCAACAGAGAACATTGACTTTATGGGGGGCAGCGGGACAAATCAATCGTGCTTTAGCTATTGCTAAACTGTATAGACCTTTTGGATGCAGTTCCAAAGAAATTCACGAAGAATATTGAGAACTTCAAAGGTTGGTAGCCTGAAGTTTTTATGGCCACTTATTAAGAGAAAATGCAACGGGACTATTCCCATGCATGTCATGCCACCAGAATGTTATCCACTAGACATTATATGAGTACAAACAAATCAACCATAATCAATAGATTTTTATATCCAATGGGACTTCAGAGAATTTTATCTTAAAAAAACCTGACAATCAGATTTTAGCTATGATGAATATCGTAATCTCGACCAAGATCATAATCTTATTAATAAGTGAGAAATCTTTTAGAGTTCAAGTGACTACTATAGTAAAGTTAAAAGTTGTAAGCTTTATCCTATTATTAAGTCTGCACCATGCTTTTTTAGCTTTCGTTGTTCTAATAACTTTGTAATATTCTTTGCCAGTCCGCAATATGCTTTGTTTGGTCATGAAAAAGGTCCGTATTACCCTTCAACCTCAGTCATAAAAGGCATGGTCAATAACAAAAGTAGAGTTTGAAGGTTAGAATAACAAATTTGATATGATAAGATGAGCCAGTTCAGTAAGTATGCTCTCTTCTTGATATTCTACGGATCAAAATGTTTTTTTTTAGACCAGAGAACCTTAAAGTGGAGATTAATGATATTCGGAGACTAACAGCAGTCCCAATTAGCGGTTCGAAGCAATGCCTTGAGTGTTGGGAAAGTATACCTATCTCGAATCTACATTAATTTACCTCTTAATCACTGCTGTACCAAGGACAATTTGCATATGTCAACATCCCACGTCCCAACCGACATTCTCAACCTTCTGACTATTATTTTTTCTTTCTGCAACCAGTGGTTCTAATTGGCGGGCATTGACTGTTAAGTAACGAAATGAACCATCTCCCACGTTAATTTATGCTCGCCGGACCACAGGATGAAAAGAAAACGACGATCATCAATGTTCTTATCGTTGCCTGGGAGATTAACATTCCCTTGAAGGACGGCGACTGCGATATTATCCAGGCCGGGGTGGAGCCCAGCGATGACCATGTCCTGCAGAAGCTTCTATTGTTTACTCGATGAAGTTGGAAAAAGTGTCAGAAAAGTCATAAACCTTTTGTATTAGTGCCAATTTAGTCCTAAATTTTTTTTTATACCAATTCAATTCTAAATCTTTTGCATTGGTGCCAATTTAGTCCTAAACCTTTTTTTGTGCCAATTAAGTCATAAATCTTTTAAATTGATGTCGATTCAGTCCTAAACCTTTTGTTTTTGTGCTAATTTAGGCATTCCGGCCAATTTTGATCTGAATTTGCCAATGTGGATGCTTGCCGGCCGGCAACTAGTCACCGACTCTGACGTAGACAACTAAAATAATATTTTAATATTTTTTTGAATTTTTATTTTTTTCCTTTTTTTCCACTTTTTTTTGGGTTTCGCCTTCCTCTAGCCAGTCGCCCGACCAAGGTGAGGCCGCCCTCCCAAGTGGCTGGCGAGGTCGAGCTCGCCGGCCTCTAGCCTCTGGCCGATCACCGGACGGGCGACCGGCCAGAGGAAGGAGAAACCCAAAAAAAAGTGGAAAAAAAAGAAAAAAAGGAAAAAAAATTCCAAAAAAATATTAAAATATTATTTAAGTTGCCCATGTCGGTGCCAGTGACCGGTCGCCGGCCGTCAGGTGTCCACATTGGCAAATTCCGATCAAAATTTACCGGAATTGGTCGGAAGGACTAAATTGGCATAAAAACAAAAAGGTTTAGGATTGAATTGACACCAATTTAAAAGGTTTATGACTTAATTGACACCAAAAAAGGTTTAGGACTAAATTGGCACAAATGCAAAAGGTTTAGGATTTAATTGATACTAAAAGAAGGTTTAAGACTAAATTGACATTAATGCAAAAGATTTAGGATTTTTTTTGGCACTTTTTCCTAGTGACATCCATGGCTTTATCTTGTGGTTGAGCGAAATGACGGTACAACAGTTAAAGATCAAGTTCCATAGTGGGGTGGTGAATAAAGAACCGGAAATGAAGTTGAAGATTTTACAGTTTAACATGTTTAAAAGTTTTAACAGTTTTGGACCATGACTTCTAGACTCGAGCAAGTCAAAGTCACGGCGAAAATTCAAATCTCGACTAAACACTGTCAGATTCGAAAGCCCGAGCAGCCGCGAGTCGGTTATGGTACTGTGAGAAAGTCTGTCGAAATGTACTACTGTCACAAAATCACCAATTTGGAAAAATTCTTGGCACTATAGGATAAGGGTCTGTTTAGTAACGTTTCTGTTTCTTTGTTTTTCTGTTCTTTTGTTCCCCGGAACAGAAAAAGAACAGAAATTCGTTTAGTAAAAAAATCTATTTTTTTGTTTCTAGAACAAAAAAGTGTTTTAGAAATAGATTTGGAACAGAAACAAAAAGCAAAAAAAAATCTGCTTTTTGTTTCTGGAACAAGAAAAAAGAAATAATTTTTTTCTAGAGTTTTCCAAAAATAAGAAACAATCCATCGGCTGCAACCCGCCCACCGCCGCCTCTTGCAGTCCTTCGCCGCCACCTACTGCCCACCTTTCGTCGCCGCCACCCGCCAGCCAACGTTCGCCGGCCACCTCCCACCCGCTAGCCACCTCTTGTCGTCAATCACTGTTCTACGCCGCTCGATGCTTGTCGCCACCCGCCACCAACCGCCGCCCTCCACCGCTGGTCGTCGTGCTCCATCACTCAACGTTGCCCGCCTCCTCTCACCAACCACCCAACGCCGACGATCACCCACCATCGGTTGCCGTCCTCCGCCGCCGCTGGCTGTCACCCGGCGCTGGCCACCTCCCCCCACCAACCACCCAACGCCGGCGATTACCCACCACCGATCGCCATCCTTCGCCGCCGTCGGCCACCCACCACCGGCTGCCATCCTCCATCGCCCAACGCTGGCCACCACCCGACGCTGGCTGCCTTAGGCTGTCGGCCATCTCCCGCCTTTAGCCACTCGACGCTAGCGGTCACCCACCATCGATTGCCATCCTTCGCCACCGGCCGCCGTGCTCCATCGACCGACGATGGCCACCCTCCGTCGCCAGCCACCTCTCGCTGTCGTCACCACCACCCGACGTCATTGTGCTCCGCCACTGACCGCCGTGCTCCATTGCCTCCCACTGCCGGCCGCCATCCTCTGCCGCCACCGAGCACCGTCCTCTGCCCCTCACCGCCACCCGCCGTCCTTCGCCGGTAGCCCAGAAGGGAGAAACTTGTTCATGGAAGAGAAATTGATCATTTGTGCCCTAAACGCGTTTCTATTCTTTTTCTATTCCAGAAATAGAAATTTTGTGCAGTTACTAAACGCTATTTTTTGCTCAGAAACTGTTCCAAGAAATAGAAATAGAAAAAACTATTTCTGATAAAAAATTATTTCTAGGAACAGAAACGTTGCTATGCAGAGCCTTAGTCTCAAAAGGCCAATACCTGTGGCATTAGCTTTGTTCTCTTGGGTCTTGACTTGTGCCACAATCAATTGATATGCTTAGGTTGCCCTAGTGGAATGCAATTGTGACATCATCGGCTTTATCCTGAAAGCGGATTTTGTCTACCGGTTCCATAACTAATTTTGGATTGTTTAAGCTGAGCAGCCAAATTCAATTCAAACATCCATCTGAACTCTTTGATGGCAGCTACAAAAGAAGCGATGAAAGTCAGATTGCTCATCATATTTGACTAGAAAAATGGGATGACATTGATTCCTTACCTACTGAATTAATTTACTATCTTGACAAAGATTGGTCTCAGTTTTCTCATTTTTGGTAGTTGCAGCTTCCAGAAAGCAAACAAGGGGCAGATAAACAAGTTTAATTCCTCTTAACGTTAAATAACTACAGTTAGGGATGAGCGGTTCCAAATTCCTTACATGCTCCACATGAAACTTGGAACCTACTATCGGGTACAGGTTCTCCATTTTTTGGAACCTAGAATCTACCCGTCAAAATTTGAAACCTAGAATCTACCTTGTCGCAGAGTTCAAGATAGGTTATAAGATCTAACGAGTTCTTTTTTTATTGCATTTTTAGTTAAACAAAGTAAAAATGAACACAACAATACTGATCAAGCTTGTCATTCATCAAAGAGAATACAAAACACTAGTTTTCCTTGCATTATGGTTCAAATAAATATAACTAAAATGAGAATTCATTGTGTGAACTGATACTGGGAGTGAGCAGTTTCATGTTCTGCATAGGTTCCATCCATGATAATACGTTCCTCATTTTTTAGAACTTGGAACTTACCCTATCACGAGTTCAAGGGTCGGTTCCAGAGTCTACTCAGGTTCCACCTATATTATTAATTGAACAATTACAGTGAATTATCACCTTTAATAATCACCACTTATTAATATAATCCACTAACTACAATTTATATTTAGATATACGAAAAATATGAAACATTAACAAGTCATAAAATGAAAGCTCAAATTAGTGGTTCTAGATTATACATTCATCATTTAATGTCAAGAAACACTGTGAGATTATGAGAAGACAGGTTCAAAGTTCCACCTACCTAGAATCTAGAACATATCCATGAAAGCAAGTTCTTCAATTTTTGGAGCCTACAACTTATCATACATACCTTGGAACCTGGAACTTATACGTTTCCATTGGTCAGGTTCTCACGTTTTAGGATAGAACCTGAAACCATGCTCACCCTAACTATAGCAGCTTTGAAAGCCTAACTAGTACTACAAAAAAAATATGAATTTTGCGACGGAAATTTTTCGTCGCTAATTTGCAACAAACTTTGTGACGGATTTCTAATTACGTCGCAAATTAGCGACGAAAATTTTCCGTCACAAATTTGCGACGGAATTATTTTCCGTCGCTAATTTGTGACGGAAAATAATTCCGTCGCAAAATTCGTCGCTAATTTGCAACAAACTTTGCGACGGATTTCTAATTCCGTTGCAAAATCCGTCACAAATTTGTGACGGAAAATAATTCCGTCGCAAAATTCGTCGCAAATTTGCGACGGAAAATTTTCGTCGCTAATTCCGTCGCAAATTAGCGACGACTAATTTTACGTCGCTAATTTGCGACGAATTTTGTAACGGAATTATTTTCCGTCGCTAATTTGTGCAACGAAATTTACCATTTTGCAACGAAAGTAGCGACGAATTTTATATCCGTCACAAAATTCATTGCAAATTTGCGATGGAAAATTGGTCGTCGCGAGATTGGACGATTTGCTACATGTCCAATTCTAAGAGGCTGCGTTTGGTCGACCAGATAAAAATCAGGATAGGATATGTTTTATCCTATCCTGCGTTTGGTGGTGGTCCAGGATAGGATAAGGTCGGATATAGACCAGATATAGCCCGGATAAAAAAATCTGGTGGGGGGTGGGATAGACTCGGATAGGATTTCTAATGCCTATATTTCCAAAAACGCTACACTCCACTCGTCGACATCTTCATCCCCACACCTTGTGCGCTTTAACCAAAAAAATTTCTCCACTTTTTTTTCCTCATTAACTCCTCCGGACCCATGAATAGCAAAAATAAAAAAATAAAAATTATCCTATCCGACTTTAAATCCGTAGTCCACCAAACAATGGACAGGATATGAAGAAATCCCAGGATTTCTTATCCTATCCTATCCAGTCTTATCCCGTTTAGAAATCCGGACGACCAAACGTAGCCAGAGAGATTAGATATTAAAAATTCAAATTAGATGAGAAGATCTATTATAAACTCAAGATATTAGATAATCTCTTAAAATGTTCTCATCCCAAATAAGTTTTTTTAGATTCTATAGGTGCAAATCTTATCTTCTTTTTTTTTTCAAGACTTAGATATAGAAAACACAGATATCTATTTAGTTGAATATGACGGTTTCCTTCGCACGTAGCTCTTATGTATGCGTAAATATATGGGTAAATAAATTATAGCAATTTTCAAATAGATCGAAATCGGGTGGATGTATGAAATGTAAAAGTCAATGTATCTATATGGGATATCTATAGGAGATCATATAAAAGAGATATTCTTATTTAGACCTAACCAATTTGATCTAACCAATTAGATGAATTACTCCTAAAGGGTTACATCCGAATGATGAGTGAATAGTGGGCATGCATTCTATTAGAGAAATATTTAGAAGATTCCCTATATTTCCTTTAATTGATTGTAATTGATATTTTCCCTTTTAGATAGTTATCCTATAAAATCGATAAATAGGTTCGTGTACTCTTCATTTGACAATGATATATATATTTATTGCTCTTAATTTTTTTCTCACATTCTCGACTTGGTATCAGACCCCTATTATTATTTGAGAAAGCGTCAATCGAGTTTGTTTGTAACAACGACATCCACATCAGTCATGTTTCTCCACAGTGTTCGCAATGCTAGTCACATCGGCCCATTTCGCAACAACCTCCCGTAGTTGTTTAACATTCCTCTGCTGCTCCAATGAAAAAAAAAAAAACATAACCAGACTTGCCCTCCCTTAGACGAATTAGATCATGACATTTACTAATTCGTAAAATATGAGTAATGTGTCATTGTATGTAAAAGTGTAGAAGCATATCTACTCAAGGTTCCGACGAAATTAGCGACGGATTCGAAAAATTGGTCGGTATAAATATTTCTGTCGCTAATTCCATTGCAAATTAGCGACAGATTTGAAAAAATGGGCACCATGTGCCGAGAAGATTACTTCCGTTGCAAATTAGCGACGAAAAAATAAATTCTTCGCAAATTAGTGACGGAAAATAAATCCGTTGCAAATTTGCGATGCCTTTGGAAAATGCCTTTTATTTTTGGAATATGTTGCAAATTTGCGACGGACTAATTTTTCCGTCGCAAATTTTCAACAGAAAAATAATTCCGTTGAAAATTTGCGACAGAAAATTAGTCGGTCACAAATTTGCGACGGAAATATAAATTTTGCGACGGAAATATAAATTTTTCCGTCGCAAACTTTCAACGGAAAAATAACTCCGTGGAAAATTTGCGACGGAAAATTAATCCGTCGAAAATTTGTGATGAAAATATAAATTAGTCCGTCGCAAATTAAATTTGCGACGGAAATTTAAATTGGTCCGTCGTAAATTTGCGACGGACTAATTTTCCGTCGCAGATTTGACCAAAAAAGTTCCCCGCCCGTTTGACCAATAAAGAAGAAAAATTCCCGCCTGTCCTGTCCTTTTGCCCCCTTCTCTCTCTTGCTTTTTCCTTTTCTTGTCTTCTTCCTCCTCCTCTTCTTCTTGTTCTCTTTTTCCTCCTAAAGGATGTCCGCACGGCGCTCCTCCGCGAAGCGCAGCCAGAGGTTGAGCTTGGGGCGGTAGGCCTCGTCGCACTTGAAGATGGTGATGTGGAACCACTTCACCGCGGGCGAGGTGCACCGGGACAGGACGCTGTCGACGAGGGACGGGAAGTCCGGGTAGTAGGGGCCGCGATGGCGAGGCCAGACGTCGTTGAAGACGAGTTAGGTGGTGGTGGTCCAAGTGGACTGCGACGTCGAAGCAAGACCAGCGGCTCCGGAGCTTCCACAGCAAGTACCTCGTCGCCGACGATGCCGGGGGGACGGTCCGCTAGAGCAAGAACGGGTCCTCCCGCGGGGCCCGCTGGGCCGTCGAGCTCGTCGCCGGGAACAGCCACGTCGTCCGCCTCCGGAGCTGCTACGGCAAGTACCTCGCCGCCACGGAGGAGCCTTACCTCTTCAGCGTTTCAGGTACGTGGGTGGGAGGATCGAACGGGACTTCGCGTCGTTTTCTGATATGATTTCTCCTCTCTTTTTTTCGCTTTCTTTCTGGGTTTGGTTTGAGTTTGTATCTGAGATTCAATTTTATGCTCTTAGAAGAAAAAAATTTGACGAGCAAAAAGCTTGAAAGTTTACCAACATAAAATTCATAACCCATTTGAAAAAATTACCGAATTGTCTTTGTAAATTACGAATCATATCTTCGAAGTTAGTAATTTCCAACTCATATAGTTCTGGTTTTGGTCATATTGAAAAGGGTTTTTTCTAGCATGAGCTAATTAATTTTGGACTACCCATGTTTCTAAAGGCAAGAAAGTGGCGCAATCAACTCCGCAATCCAAGAACGATAAGTCCGTAGAATGGGAGTCGCGGAAGGACGGGACGTGCGTGAAGCTGAGGGCGAAGGGCGGGATGTTCCTGCGCGGCAAATTTGCAAGACCTGACCAGGTCCGTGGAAGCAGGAGGAGGAGGAGGTCGGCTTCCTTTGGCGTGATTCCTTGGTCGTCGCCGGAGGATTCGTGGGACGGAGTCTCCGCCATGATGAGATCGCCAGGGCTTCTGCATCGCTGCAAATGAGGAGGAGGCCGGCGCGGTGCGATTCTGCCGGTGGTCGCCGGACGATTCGCGGTGGGTGGCGCCGTGGACAGAGGCCTCCGCCGTGGAATCGAAGTTCTAGGGTTTCTGCCGAGTTCCCGAAGGATTTTACTTTCTCTGCATCCTTTAACATAGCTAAGCAAGGAAAAGGCGAAGAACAATGAAAATTTATGTGCACGTCCTCTGCTCCGATGGACTTCATTATGTACCAATGCAGCCATCAACTAATGCAAGTCCTCTGCTCCGTTGTACTTTTATCCCTCTTCGTACAATTCGTATAAAGCGTCCAATGCCATATTCTCTGTTTCTACTGTGGATTATACTCTTCTGAAGAACTTCAGTGTGGCCCAAACGATGGAGGCTTTGAACTTTGCATATGTTTTGAAGGAGTACTCGGTCAATGTTGAGAGGCAGACGCTCGACCAGTTAGTCGCAAATTAATGACCAAAAAAAAATTCATAAAAAATTAGCGATGAATTTTGCCACGAATACATTTCGTCACAATTTTTAAACAAAAAAAAAACATTTCGTCGCAATTTAGAGACCAAAATAAAATTTCGTGGCACATTAGCAACGAATTTTGAGATGAATATAGTTCGCGGCTAATTTGCGATGAATTTTGCCACGAATAATTAGCGACGAATACAATTCTTGGTTAATTTGCGACGGACAATTAGCGACGAATGCCGTTCGCGGCTAATTTGCGACGGATAGTGTTTGTGGCTAATTTGCGACGAATTTTTTGCGATAAATTTTGCGACGAATTTTTTGCGACGAATTTTGCGACGGATAGTGTTCGTGGCTAATTTGCGACGAATTTTTTTCCGTCGCAATTTTGCGACGGAATTTGAAATTTTCCGTCGCAAAATTTTGTGACGACCTATTAGCGACGGAATTTTTTCCGTCGCAAATTTCGTCGCAAATTCGATTTGCGACGGATTTTGCCAAATTTTTCGTCGCAAAATTCGTCGCTAATCCCTTATTTTTTTGTAGTGTAGGTACTTTTTGTCGCGTTGCTGCTGTATCCTCCCCTTTTTTCGGCTAATATTTATCGAGGAGGGAAGTGAACATTAAACAAAGCACAAACTCATCTGAGAAAAACACATGGATAAGCTGAGAAGGCCAAAGAGACTATTGTTTGCCGTTATATGCTAGCCTTCCAAACTGTGTGATGCCCAGGAATTCAGACATCCTCCTCCGGAAACCAACAGAACAGTCTGAATATTGTTGAAAAAGTGAATCCTGACTGGTACCGGCTTATACTCTACCGCAACTTGGGCCTATCTTGGGGATGATACAGGAAGGTACTGGATCAGGGAAGACTTAAAATGCCATGCTTGATGAAAAAATGAAATGAAAGAATGAACAAATTAACTTTTCTCAGTTACAAGGTAATTGTCCTGACCTTTTTTTTTTCCTTGTCTACCAAAAGAATGTTTGATCTATCTACTAAGCACATAATAAGGACTCCAGTGCGCTGTTTTACATTTGGACAGCGTTGAATTTCACAGAAAAAGTGAATTTAATTTTCCCTTTTGTAGAATTACGCGGTTATCATCTTCAAGTTCTGGCTCGAACCAGCGGTGATTGAGGGATGGGCGAGTGAGGGGACATAATGCAGGGCGTCCTCATCACATCTTCCATTCTTCGGAACGAGAAGTTGAGTCTTAGGTTGCTCTGGCAGCGCTTTTCCTTCCTGCCCGGCTTATCGCCATTCCTCAGCACAAACTCTTGGATTCGTGCTAAAGCGACCTTCATGGTCTCCTCATTCATACTGGCAATGCAAACTCTGAACCATCCTGGCTCTGAACAGTGAAAGGAAGAACCCGGAGAGACATTGAGCTTGACATCGTTAATTATGACACGCCACAAAGCCGCCTCTGCCTCCTCAGTGCTCTCCCTGAGGAGCCCCCTCAAATCCATCCATAAGAAGAGACCCGCATTGCTGTTCAAGCACTTGATGCCTACTTGACGAAGTCCGTCAGCGAAATCCTTATGCCTCGTGGCTAACCTCCCCGAACTCTCTAAAAGGAATTTCCCGATGAACTGATCGTCCGATAACATGGATGCAATTAGGTACTGAGTTTGGGAGGATACTAGACCGAAGCTGGACATCTTCCGACCGCACTCTACCACGGCATTATTGTATGAATACACAATCCCAACCCTGAAACCGGGGAAGCCCATATCTTTCGAGAGGCTATAAACTATATGCACAAGGTTGCGATTGTATTCTTGATCTTCCTCGATTATCTCCGCGATGCTTACGAAATTGGGCTGACGAAAGACTGTAGCAGCATATATCTCATCACAAACTAGGTGGATGTTTTTCTCGTTGATGAAGCTCATGAGTTCTTTCAACGTGTCTCGGTCTAAGATGGTTCCCAGTGGGTTTGATGGATTGGTTATGAGCAACCCTTTTACTCTGATGTTGGCCTCAACAGCTTTTGCGTATGCATCTTCCAAAGCCTTCCTGGTGACCTTGAAATTGTTAGAGCTCTGACAGACCACGGGAAGAAGTTGCGCTCCAGTCCTCCAACACAAATCTCGATCAAATCTGCAAAAAGATCATATTTTTTTCAATCAACTTGAGAAGAAACAGGTTGTCATACAAAAACATAGAGGTTCTGTTTCACCATTCGCATTCAATGTCGGCCATGAAAACTCTTCTTTGTTCTTCTTGGAGAAACATAACAGTCATGTGAAACTTTAACTCTTTATCTCAAAAGCTTGTTAACAGAGATGCCATACTGAGTATTAAACGTGCCCAACACTTTCTAGCGCACGAAAACTGAACCTTGTACGAGTGAAAGCATGCTTTCGTTCTTCAAATTCACCCGACTCACTCACCAGGTCGTTTTAGGACAGGTTAGATCGACTTTGAGATGAACAAAAGTTTTAATCAGTCGTAAGACGACCACCAAAAAGCAGTTGAATTGAGCATGTTTTTGGCAGGAGTCGAGATAGCTAAAGGCCCTAATTTGTCACCTGGAAGATGTGTCCAAGAACTATATTGAAGAAAAGGACTTCACTGTTCAGGGAAGAGTAGCATCTAAAAAATGGTCTCATCTGTTTTGTGGGGACATTGAATAGAATTCCCCCAACATGGTACCCGATTTCAATTATTGTCCAGAGCCAGAGGTGACTATTCACAAGAACAGCAGGTTCTTTTGGCCGTAGAGTTGGATGGTGACCATGAAATTTCGAGGCAACTTGCCCCGTGTCTGATTCAACTCCCCTAGCTATCATTGACTAATCATGTGCGGGCTTTATTGACTAATTATACTTGCAGGTCGTCATTTGGGAGACATGGAGCGAAGCAAAACAGTTGGAAAATGATGTAATGTGTCTTAGTAGAATTGCCAGCGGCCGGTGCAAAAATCCGTCTTCAATGATGAACACGGCTTAAATTTGATATAAAATTCTTAAGGTAACAGTCACATGGCAAACAGAATGAGGCAACCCAATCATTCTTTTAATAAGATTACTTTTGTGTTGTGATGAATAAGAACCATTAACTCGCATCGAATAAATAATATAGTTTTTCTTCCCGGTAGTAGACAAACTTTTTTTAATCTTTCCCATGCCTAAGTTGGAAGGTGACACCGTCTAATCTAATCTCCAACAATGTGAACAGTTGAAGCCCACCTAATCCCATCAGTTTTGCATTAATCATATTAACTAAGCCCATGATGTATTAGATTGGAAAACAGAAAATAATGAGAAATCTTACCCTGGATAATAGGGGGTTGGCACCAAGAATGCATCATCAGGATCAGCCAGGCAAAATGTGATCAGCTCATTAGCTCCTGTGGCTCCCCCGCTCATGACAATCCGGTCAGGCTCAAACCTGACCTTGTCCCCTCTCACTCTCCCCATAAACTTTGCCACAGCCTGCAAAAAATCATGGCCTTAAAATTCTGTCCGGTCATCAAGCTCTTACATTTCTTTTCACACATTGATTAATGGTATAATGCACAGATTTGGGTACTGAAAAAAAGAGGGAGACGCTGAATCGAGTCGCCCGAACATACGTTTCTGAACTCGGGCAAGCCATGATAGTCCTGAAAGATGGCAATGTCCCTGAACTTGTCCGCTCCTTCCTCAGTGCAAATGGAGGCTTTCGGGTTGTTCACAAGCCATTCTTGAACCAAATCGATACAAAGCTGCATATTGGAGTATAAAGTTCACTTTTTGAGCTTTCAGTGCAAGACCCGTTCTTTGAAAAAGACGAACTACAAGCAAGTTGTTTTCCTTTTCATTTTTTTTAATCTTTCTTTTACCTGATGTTCCGCAAGCCCCCCTTGGATAACGCCATTGGGATTCTGTGTGGGATGAAATGGGTTCTTGTCGTAAGCCTTCCACCCATCAAAATACGGGCACTTCTCGGCATGGCCATCGTTGGTGGCTATTTTCGATAACAATGGCGTTCTGTTGCTTGAAATGTAACTCATTGTCTTCAAAGAACAAGAGCTAGCTTCTTGGGTTTTTAGCTTCGCAACTTGTAATCTAGCAAGAAAGGTCGGCACAGATGAAGGAAAAGTTTGCGGGAAAAGATTTCGAGATTGTCGTTGAGACGAGCAAGAGAGGAAGTTGAGCGATTCATGCTCGGAAATGGCGTGTATATACCAACACGCACACACGTAGTGTTGGGCTTCATCTGACTAGTAGTGAAGGTTCTTGGAAATTAAGAGACGGGCGGCTTTTGATTATAAACTTTGGCGACGAATGGTCGGCACTGTGAAGATGATGAGTTTGAAGGCGCTTTCTTGGGTCTTGACCCAGAATTTCCACGCACTAGCGAGTTCAATGAACGCGGCCTTAGACCTGTTCCAAAGAGAAACCAGTTGAATGTACGAGCTATAGTTCATTTCTCCAACGTTGGTTTAAGTGGATTAAGAACTGAAAAAAATGCTTTTTCCCAACACCCATCGTGTCAAGTTTCTATTTGGGTTAATATTACGAAAAACGACAAATTGATGTACCGTGACAAATTTACCCCGAAATAATTTTTTGACCATCAAAAACCCTAAAATGGTACATTTGTGACAAATTTACCCTCCGTTAGTTTCTGTTAAATTTGGATTAATACCACGAAAGATCACAAACAGGTACTCGTGAGAAAACAGAGAGTAAAATCCAAAATCGGTACATCGGTCAGCTACCGCATGTCATTTAACAAAGTAATTTAACTGTAAAATTTAACGAAAATTAACACAGGGTAAATTTATTACATGTGTAACAGCTTGGGATTTTTTGTAGTCAAAAAATTACTTTTAAGTAAATTTATCATAAATATACTAGTTTTAGATTTTTAATAGTATTAACCCTTTTTTTTATTTTTAGAGGCTTTTAATTAAAAATATTTTGTTAAAGAGGTTTATGAGGAAAATCAATAAAGAAAAGGTTTACATTTTCCTATGTATTGCATGTTATTGTAATATGTATAATTAATGCTTAGAGAATTGAGTAAGGGTAAATGACACTCATGGTCTTTGCATTTTGGTTCAATGTGCAATATGATTCCCGAACTTTATATTTGTTCATTGTGGTCCTTGAATTTTAACCTAATGTACAATGTGATCCTTGACCTTTTATTTTCCCGTATTTGGATAGACCTTTCAAATGAGGGAGAAATCAATTTCCAATTGTTGTTATCGTAAAACTTTAGAAGTATTTCTTGACAAACAAATCGAGGTCTAACACAAAACCCTTAAACGACAATGCCCCGGCAAGGGACCTTGCACCAAGACCCCAAGGGACCAACCCAAAACCTTGCAACCTAGACTCGGACCCGATGCTCGAACCGGAGACCTCAGTGAATGAGCTCGAGAACATGGTGCTCACATTCAGTTCATTTACTTTTTAAGCGATAAAAAAAGGTTAAAAAATGAGAAAACTATTTTTGAGCAATTTATCTTTTTCCTAACAAGTGGACACTTAAGCAAAATTTTATTGTCGCTATTTTCCATTTTCTTCGGTGCTAGGGTCCTTGGATGATTATAGAGAAAATTACCCAATTGATTCTAAACTTATTGTTCATATGTTAATTCAGTTATAAACTTTTTCATTTTATAAATTTAGTCATAAACCTTCACATGAAATTCTAATATAGTACTTCTGATCAATTTTTACGTAAAATGGTTGACGTGGTGGTCCGGTCATCGTTAGTCGTCCTACGTGGCAGGTCACTGGTTCAATAAGTTCCGGCAAAATTGGTCGGAAGAACTACATTTGGAATGTTGCGCCAAAGTTTATAATTAAATTGACAAAACCGAATTGACATCCGTATAATAAATTATGACTAACTGGACAATTTCCCCGATGATTATATACAATGCTTCGGTTATACGAAGAATTCCTCGTCGCATAATGTTGCGCGAGTGTTTTTCCTAACACTAAAGATGCGAGTTCGATGCAGGGATCCTTTCATATGGCGGTCGTAGCAAATTTGGCTTCCCATATTCTTTACGCGTGGGGGAAAAACCGTCACATTGTTCTTGTGTACCCCGATGCTGCGCAGGAGATTTTCGTGTTCGAAGAGAAACTGATGATTCATGTGCAGCGCACTTTCGGCAAAGAAAGGTAACGATCAGTGGTCCAAATCAGCGTGGAAAAGGATTGACGGAATGTTCACCCCCCCTTCCCGGAACTTAAAGCGAAGTGTGTTTTGTCGTCCTTGGGTCAAGGGATCATGGCAATTTTTATCCTTTTTTGTACAATAATGTAAGAAATCCTACAAATTTATCGCTAAGAGGAATTGAGTCCTGAAATTTTAAATAGTGTAACCTAGTCTTACAACATCTTCAATTAGCTCAATCAAGTACCTCTGTCAGCACATTCCAATTTGAATGACTGAAAATACATGCGTAGCTTTGTCGGAGACGATTCAAGAAACTGCTGACATGATATTTTTTGATACTCTTTCTATGTTCCAGTTTTTTTGATGTGGTGACATGCATCGATAAGGGGCTGCGAGAGGGTTGCCGAGGAAGATGGGGGGCAACATACCGTGCCAATCAATACCCCTCTCCTCGGGCAATCTCTCTCTCTCTCTCTCTCTCTCTCTCTCTCTCTAATGTTTTTTTTTTGGCTTTTTAAAGTTTTTCATCTCGTGACATCACAAGACACCTCATTAATATCGTGTGCAAAAGAAAAAAAAGATTTTCAAAATGACCCGTCATTGTTTTCTGTGGCTTAAATTGGACTAACCGAACTTGCTCGACGACGACGGCTCCTATCAATGCTACATCCCAAACATGAGATTTGAGATGCAAGGCAAGAGAGAGTCAACGGACTTGGTCTTGAGAAATTCCATATATCAAGTTGGCGTAAACAAATAAAAAAAAACCCATATCATTAATTTTTGACATCACATCCATGTCAGCAAAATCCATTGTCAGGACAGCCTAAGAACGATAGGCAAATCTCTTTAAAAAGTACGACTATTTTCAATAAAAAATGATAGATGGAAGAGTTTAAATTTCAGGCAAAAATGTAGGAATCTTTCGTGATATTATCTCTTACATGAATGACTGAGAGTATTTACATTTCTCCGTACGTCTATCGATTGCAATTCATCTAGCACACGCGTACATGCCCGCCTCCTTTTACTAGGTTTTTTGGTTGGCATAACAAGTTTTACAGATTAAGTAAATTTGACAGATATGTATCTCATCTTTCTTGCACTTACACACATGTAATGTGTGCATGAAATCAAAGTAAACGTAAACAAAATGATGAGAGACCAGGAATTCAAACGTCTATCCGATCCGTCTTAAGATTAGTGTCGTTGCATGTCCAGAGGAATTCCTCGAGCCATCAGACCTGACATGTTTGCTGTCGAAGCTATAACTTTGAACCATGTTAAAGGCCAAAAACATGACAAAAGGGTCATCAAAACATCAGATTTTCTAAGTCAACCCTGTGGTCGGATCAATTTTGGTCTCCCTTTGTTAGGTTTCATTCTTTATGTTACGAATTCTCGTCAAATGTCTTGGGTAGAACGAGGACTCGTGCACATGGAGGGTTGAGAAGTTCGATTCATACACGAACTCTCGCCCAAACGAGAATCAAAATCACGATTTGTACGACCATTCGCACTTCGATTTCCGCAGTAATTCCAAATTTGATAGAAATTCTGGGTCATTTTGCATTTCTCTCTAGGTAATTTTCGGCATGTCAAAATTGTCGTAGAAAAGCTATTCAAAAACTTGTTTTTCATACTTTCATTTTATTGGGAAATTACCAAAAAATTGTATTTATGTCAATTCACTCATAAATATTTCAAATGTGTTGATTAAGTCTATCCGGCCAATAGTCTATATCTATTTTTTTTTGGTCGAAATAGTGTATTTTTGAAAAATGTTTTCCTGAAAGTCATTTTACAAGAAAATGACAATATTTTCATATGTTTAGATGAGACCTGATAATGAACTAATAGATATTTTCCGTCTTTTGGTAAGAAAAATCAGTCTAAATAGACATATACTATCCGGGTGCAAGTAACTTGCGTATGGATAGCCAAGGCACTCGACACGGGCACGTGGTCTCAATCCTAGATCCCCGACCCTTGGGCATGAGCACAGGCACTAGTCTTGGGTACACCGAAACCAAGCCCAAGAACTCGACCCCCGCACCCGAGTTCCTAGTGCCTCGACCCGGGTCTACAAAGGCTAGGCCAAAGTCCCCGGCTCTCAAGCCTGGGTCCATCGAGGCTGTGCCCCGGACCCTAGCGTCCAGTCCTAAATTGATCAAGGCAAGGCTTAGGACTTTGGTATTGGTGCCTAAGTCCATTGAGGCCGAGCCCTGGACCTCGGTCAATTGAGGTCGAGCCCGAGACCTTGGCATCAATGCTCGGGTCCATAGAGGCTAGGCCCTAGTCCCCAATGCCCACGCTCGGGTCCGTCGAGGTGGGGGCTGGGACTCGGCGCCAACCCTTAAGTCCATCGAGTCTAGGCCTTAGTCCCCAATGCGCCCAAGTCCATTGAGGTCAAGCATTGACACCAGAGTCTCAGGCCATGCCTCGATGAATCCAAGAGTAGATGCTGGGGACTTGGGCCCAACATCGATGGACTCAGTCACGATCGTTGAGGTCCCAAGCATGGCCTAATGGACCCAAGTCACAGCATTGGGGACCTGAACATAGGTGCTTGGTCTTGGGCTTGGCCTCAATGAACCTGGCCGCGAGTGCCGAGGTATACAACTCAACCTCAATGGATTTGGGTCAAAGCGATGGGGACCTAGTCTTGAGCGCCCAGGGTCTGGGGCCCAACCTTGATGGACCTAGCCATGGGCAACCAGGGTCCTGAGCATGGGCTTGACCTCGATGGACAAGGGCCTGTGAAACGGGGACTCGGGCTTGGGGCTTGGCATCGATGGACCGGGCGCAGGTGCATAGGAACTAGGCCCAAGCATAGGAGTCTTGGGCTCGGCCTCGATGGACCAAGACTCGGAAGTTAGGGACCCGAGCATCGGTACCGAGGAGCAAGGCCTAGCCTTGATGGACCTGGGCACGGCGACTAGGGTTTTGAGTACTGCCCAGATGGACTTGGGCCAAGGCACTGAGGTCCCAGGCTCAACCTCGATAAACTCCGGTCCAAGTGTTGAGGACCTGGCCTTGCTACCAAGGGCCCGAGGACAAGCATTGGGGTTCCTGTGCCCAAGCTAAAGTTTTTCGGCCGAAGTGCCGATATCTAGTCATATTTTGTAAAATATTTTCCTATTTTTTGAAGAGAAAAAAATCATTTTTTTGAAGTTAAGTTTTGGTAGAAAAACTTTTTCTATTGACTCATTTTTCTGAGCGATCCAAACATCGAAAAATGAGGATTTTCCGCAAAATAAATAGAGCCGTAGTATCGGCAAAGAATTCTTCAAAAATGCAATCTTTCATTTGGATACACTTGGAAGTACAGTGTGATCCCATTTCCACTCGCAGTCATAAATCGCGATGTGCTCTTGGTAGGACTTTTAAGACCAGGTACCATGCCCTCGAGCACAAAAGCTTTCCACAGCAATAGGATTGATAAGAGGGACATTAACTTTAACCTAGATTACACGGAAATAATTTCTTGTTTCCATGTGCTATCATAGTGCTAATATACATGTAATGTCATTCTTGTGTTATTATGTGCTACTGTGGATCGGAGCTGATAGCCGCACTGTGGATGACAGAGAACTTCAACTCCACCTGAGAGAGCTTCCGAAGGAGCTCGGTTATAGGGACACCGACCTCAATTTGGCCGCTGGAGTTGGTCTTTATCGTCGTCCTGACTCCCGACGACAAACCGTTGTGCATTGCAAAAGGAGAAAATATGTTCATGCTTTAGCTCCAAACTGCCGAACCGATGAAGATGATTGTTTGTGCATCGTGGACAAACAGATTGCCTTTGCGGTCATCATCTCGATGGCGAGGATAGTGGGCGGGGCTTATCCCACCTTCAATACTCTATCTGCCGATTAGGGGTGATCAGTTTCCGGTCCGGTCCAGTTCGGTTCTAAGGTGGAATCGGGAACCGGACCGAGAGAACCGGTTCTCAATTTTGGGAACTGCTAACCGGACCGATTGGTTCTAGGACCGGGAACCGGACCGGATCGCGGGTCTGGTCCGGTTCCAGTTCCGATCCAATGGAACCGGTCACTTAGAGCTTAATTTTTTTTTTTGGTTAAACACTTAAGGTTTGGTGCACATTTTACTAATTTTTGTCAATGAACTTATGTTAATGAAGTTCACTTGGAGTTTAGTTCACATTTCATTAATTCTTTTAAAGAAAAAAATAATAAAAATATATATTAAATAGTTAGTCCGGTCCCCCTTGGAACCGGGAAACGGACCGCCCGGAAATCGGTTCCGTTTTTAGGAACTAGGAACCGGACCGATAGTCCCAAGAACCGGACCAAACCTGTCGGTCCGATCCGGTCATGGTTTGGACGGTCCAAGTTGCTCACCCCTACCGATAACCCTTTCATAATCAAGATACTTGCTAAAATTAAGTTATCCACAACTATGGTCGTACCGGCACTCAACACTCTTCTCTTGCTAACTCCATAATTCATCGGGTCTTAGGCTTCTATATTAAGCATTTCAAGGTTTTTTTTTTGTTTGAGGCTCCTCAAGTTATGGAACTGGTTGCAGCTGATCAGTGCTTTCTGGTTTTAGAAAATTGCCAGAACAGTGAAGTACAAGCTCGCGAAGAGAACCATTTCTAAGAAGACTGCTTAAAACCTGCTTAGTACAAGGACAAACTGCAATGTGAGAGGCAGGATAGCGTGCAAATCTATGAGGACTGAAGTTGGTGGGTTCTTTTATGAATCGAAGGGTGGTCGAAAATTTGTCTGGCATATGGACGTTTCTGGAAAACATAAATCACCATCCCAAGCAGTATCCACATCATTGGAAACACAACCTTTTCCATTTGACTAATTAACCCGGTGACAGTTCTTCCCAACTTCGCCTTTGAACCCAATGGGAGGACTGATGGTGCCCATCTTGATCATGGACCCAGTAAACTACCGGAAGAAGAGGCTCTCATCTTCGGCACAGGCTTTGACTAGCTTCATAGTCTTCATCGCTTTTCCGGTCAAGAGAACTTCAACCAAAGTGAGAAGGCCTTGCCCCACAACATTAGCCTGGAGTAGGTGCCGTCAAACTTTCTCGGGGAAGCAAAGTGCAAGGGTGAGATGTTGTCGTCGTCACCCAATTGAGGGAAAACTGACTTCAGATCCTGGCAGTATATCCTCTCAAGAGTGGCATCGGGTTATTTGTTCCCATTTTGGTTCTACAGCCTCTGCCTGAAGCTTGAACACCTCGCCACCCCAATCGTATGCCCTCCTGCAAATACTGGTAATAAACTTCATAATACATTACATTGATAGAATTTAATTGGTCATGAAGGGGAAGAAAGAAGAAAAGGAAAGAACCAGTCAGAGCATTAGATGAGGTATATAGACTACGTAATGCCACTTGCAGTTAGAAGCGTTTGCCTTGCTGTAATTGACATATGTATTGCGAACATATGCGGAAGAGCAAAGCACGAAACACAGAGATTTACGTGGTTCGATCACAACGTGATCTACGTCCACGGGCGAGGCAAGACAAGATTCCACTATAATCAAAAGAAAGTACAGTTTTCAGAAGTCGAAACAACGATAAAAGCTCACAGCTCACAAAACTATCTAGAAACACAATTCTCTTTGTTCATCAATGAGAAAACCTAGCCGCAGTATAAATAGGGCTCCCAAAAATTTTCCTAAGGGGCTACGCCCCCCGAACCCCCCGAGACATTGGTTTGTTTGCTCCAACTTGGGCGGTCCGCTATGGAGATTTGTTCGCTTGCTACGGATTGGGCCTATCGTCCCAACCCTCCGCATCGCGAACCAAATCTCAATTTTCTCTCCACCTTCGGATTGCACGAAAAATATGTCGGGTCGGGTCGGGTCATAAACCGGACCAAATACATAAAATTCAAAACATATTTAACAATATATTTAGAACTTAGGTGACACGAAGAGCCTAGGGAGCAATTTTTCAGTGTCGAATGATTGGTGGCACCTGAGAGAGTGACGAGATCGGTTTCGTTTAGGCCTTGGTGCTGGAAGTGCGTGATGGGATTTTGAATTGTGGAGTGTGTTGAGGTTGATGTCTTGTATTCTATTATCCAAAAGATTATGAAGCGGTTCCGAAAGGCCCCCTGACGACTGGACAGCACGGGATCCCGCTCCCCTGTGAGCGGGCGGGGGTCGCGGGGGCAGCGCCCCCGAGCCACCAGCGGTTTTTTATATTCAGTCATAGAAGGATTTTTATGGAAAAGCTAAATATTTTAGGCTATATGGGCAATTTTGTAATTTGTGCCATGTAGGGTTTCGCTATATACGTTTAGAGCGAAACAGGTCTCTAAAAAAGAAAGAGAGGAAGGGAGTGAGAATAAGGCGGTTGTACACTTTTCTATGTTATTAGTGGAACAGATCTCATCTCCCCGTGGACGTAGGTAGGCGGAACATCTCCCCTGCCGAACTACATAAATTCTTGTGTTGTGCGAATTTCCATTACTTTCTTGCGTTGTTGATAGGATCGAATTTAGATATTCGACAGAGTTTGATGGGGCAATGTTGTTGTTACTTGTTAGAGCATGCGAGACTTGCTGTTCTAGAGTCCCTCCTTCCAAGTGGAAGCTCCCAATTTGGTCCACCAATCTAAGGAAGTAAAACTACAGAAGAAATGTAGCTTACTGCATTTAGTTCAGATGGTCTTGGCGGTGTTACGTGTTTGAACATGGACACCTTTCCTAGCTCAAACAGGGGAGTTTTAAGTAGAAGTGACCTGCAGATTTGACCTTCATATTTAAGCATTCAACAGGAGTGAATAATACGATGGGAGTATAAAACGTACCAGAACAGTAGATCCATGGGCTGCGAGGGCAGCGATATCTGCACAAGACACAATGCCAGGGCACGCTTCTTCCAACTTGCCTTGATTTCATCTGTCACTTCAAACCCCCTGAGGGAGTTTGGGAAAGTTTAGTGACCTCTTCTCACTGGCTATGGTCGCGCTATGATCCCACGGAACCGATGCATCACATCCCTACAACAAATAGCTTGTTGAGCAATGTGTACTCTTACGTTGCAGGCGCTGAGCAGCTCAAACGAATCCAGCACGACATTCCTTTAGGAAACGTCTGGTGTATGCTTTTGCCTCTCTGACTTACCTTGGAAGAGGGAAAACACCCTACCATTGTTAGTGTTCTCATTTTTAACAAATGTTCTTGTCAATATGCTTCAAACAAAGCTACTGCTTGATCTATCTTGCTGCGCGTAACATTTGTTCGGAGCTTTTTTCATCCCAAATAGTTCCGGAGGAACCAGCCACCTCCATTCTCATCAGGAAGTCTTTGCTCTCCTCTTCGTCAGAGTCGCCGCCAACATCACCAGCAACAACGCCGCCAGCATCACCAATGCTCTTTGGTTGTTTTCCCTGTATTCGTATATCTAACAAAAATTGATGTCACTTCATAAACCAATTCAATTTTGCATTATAGAACGTACCCAGATATGTTAGCTTCGGCACTTGTATTTGGTAGTTAGGATTGACAATTTCTATTCTGTCATCATCTTAATATTAATTATTTGTGTCGTTTCGTGTTTTTGCCAAAACTATTGATGTGATGGGATCTTTCATGTTCCTGTGGTATTGAGCTGCTCCCAATAACGATGTTAGATTGGCTAAAAAACTTTACTAAATAGTAAAGTCTTTTGAGAAAATGATACAAATATTCTTCAAACTTCAGTTCAATATGCAATGTCGTCTATGAATTTTTAATTCGTACAATGTGATACCTAAACTTTAACCTAATGTGCAATATCATCCCTAAACTTTTAATTTATTCAATATGATTCTTGAAATATTGACAAATGTTAAATTTAATCCCTAGATTATGTGAGAACGACACAAACAGAAAGACTATATTGAATATTTATCAATAGTTTATAGACTACATCGAACAGATTAAAAGTTCAGAGACGACATTGCATATTTGATCAAAATTTAGGAACTACATTACACAAATTAAAAATCCAAGGATGTCATTGCACATTAAACTAAAGTTTAGATAAAACATTGCATAAATTAAAAATCTAAAGATAATATTACATATTAAACTAAAGTCCATAGACCATTTGTGTTTTATCCCAAACCTCTTTTAACTAGGTATTGGGATCATTTTTTGGGGTGCTGTGATGAGCAACACACAGACTCTCATATTGCTCTAACCCTCAATAAAAAGATTATCACATCACTTAATAAAGAGGTTTGGTGAGATTTATCGTCCGTTTATTTTTTGAAAAATGAATGATTTAGAAATTTTTTTTCTAAAAATGATTACTTTTATGGTATTTTCATCGTCCGCAAAAATATTTTTATATAAATTATTATTAATTATGAAAATTTGTTTTACTGACTAATTATTTCGAACATACAAACGATCATTCTTTTTTTACAAAATAATGGCACCAACCTATCATTTTTCGTCAATAAATTTGTATCTATACTTCGTTGGAGTGAGCAATTATTTCGTCCAAGTTCCACTTGAAACTACCCGTCGGAATAGGTTCATTAATTTTTGCAACCTAGAACTACATACCTAGTAACCTAGAACGTACCTTGTCACAGGTTTCAGGGTATAAGTTTCACTTATATTCTTAATTGAACGATTATAGTGAATCATCATTTCTAATGACTACTATTTGTTACAATCCACTTATCAAAATTCATATTTAGACACACTAAAAATATGAAATATTAACAAAATGAAAATCTTAGTCATGCATATCATTGAAAATGGAAGCTCATACTATTGGTTTTAGATTATCCACTCATCATTGGATGCCATGAATGCGGCAGGATCGAGCGAAGACATAAAACAAGAAAATCATAAAGACTGAAATCTGAAACTTACATATCGAAACATGTTTTCCATTTTTGGAACCCGAAATCTACTCTACCCTATAACCGGGAATTGAACCAATGAGTCTAGAACCTGAAGTAGGACCGTTTCACCGGTCCGGTTCTACCTGGAGCCATGCTCGACCTTATACTTTGCAGCGTCTTATGCGGGGGATGTTAATGAATTGTCGTCATAAGATCACACGACCATCCTGTTTCCAGGTAACTCCGGCAGCGAGGCTGATTCTAGAATTTGAGGCCATCGTCTCTCTCTCTCTAGATTTGAGGGGTGCACTGTGCAGAGGTCTGCATCAGCTTTCATGGGTTCCATCCTCGGCGACTTGCCGTCGTTCGATCCTCACAACTTCAGCCATTTCAGGCCCTCCGATCCCTCCAACCCTTCTGTGAGTTTTCCCTCTTCTCTTGGCCTTGACCTTGTTCTTTTTCATTTGGGGAAGGCGGGGGCGTTGTGCTTCATTTTAGTTCCTCAATTTCTGCTATCGATGCGTATGATCCTTTTCTTGACTCTGTTCTTAGTCTATTCTTCGGTGGTGAAAGGTAATGAAGGATTGCACAGGGGAAGTGAAGTGTCGTCTTCAGCTTCCATGTCCGAACCGAGGGGTTTTTATCAGTAGAGATGGTTTGATAGAGTTGGGTTCTGCGCGTTTTGTGGCATAAATGGGGAAAAATTGAAACTTTATTCCGGCTGAATGAGTTCTTAGCTTGTGTCTTGATTCTTCCAGTTGGTTTTAGCGAGGGCTAGGATTCAGGATGGTTGGGACAGCAATGCTTGTTCTTGGAAATGTGTGTTTTTATACATATTGGACGCATTGAGAATGTGTTGCCTTGCCATGGCTTACCACGTCTATCTATCTTTGGATAAGGTTTTTTGGTCCTCTTGGTTCTGCCCCGCTCAAGTGCTAGTTCTAAAACCTGATAAACACTGGGAATTAGGGCGGTGGCGAGAAGTCTTCGCCACAAATTTGCTGCTTCTATTGTGTCCTTTGCGACAGAGCCATAAGGTTTTAGCAAACGAGCCATTGTAGTTCAGCCAGATGGGCACACGCACATGCAGCTTAGTGACTGGTTTAAAACATGGTGTTTTAAAGTTTGCGTGGATGATTTAATCTTGAGGAGATGTAGAGTAACTTCTGCTTCGAAATTCTGGCAAATTAGTTGTGCTTGTGCAGGATTCCTGTAGACTTTAAGAAACTTTAATTTCATAACAAGTTTCCGGTCTTTGAGTAAGGTTCCTTCTTGATTTAGAGGATTCTTATGGTAGTTGTTTTCAAGATTATGGCGGTTATATCAGGACATCCGCTGATCTAAGCTGCACCTATCAAAATCAAGGGGCCATACATAGTGTTTGGATCTAATATTTCAAGTTCTCAATGACCGGACGAAACCAAGAAATAACGCCTCACATGCAGTTGCTGTTGGCAATTCAGCTGTCCAACAAATGACACAGGTTATGTCTGGTGATTGGTGAATAAAGTGAGCTCTCTTCAATTCCTCCTTGGTCGAGGAAGCTAGATTTAGTCAAATCACCTTGTGGTGACAATGAACTCTTTGCTTTATGACCGATGTCCTATTGCAGAAACAGTCTTGTTACTTTTCGATTGGAACAAGAAATGGCATGGACCCGAGATAAGATGATTCAAACATAGCTTTACTTACATTTTTTAAATGTTATGTGTAGAAAATGACGCCTACGACCTATCATCCCACCCACAGCAGGACTGTTCCACCACCTGATCAGGGTAATGTTGAATTACATATGCATCTTCAGTACTTTTCGCTCATTGAGTCAATGTCGATGTTGATGTGGATCTTGAACTCTTTAACTGATTGTGAAGAGAATGTCACTTTTATGTGGAAGATAAGCAGTTTTTCAATTTCAGTTTTTGGAGATGTGGTTCTCATCCTCTTATTGCGATCACCCTGACTTGGTTGCAACTCCTTCCAGTGATAACTACTGAAGCCAAAAATATTTTGATAAGAAATTTCTATCGGCGTGCTGAAGAAAAGGTCAGTCATTCATATGAAACCAGAATTTTGATAACATACACAGCATGTGCCTCTCTTACGCATCCTTTGCATTTCTCATCCATAGACTGCACATGCTACATGGATGACTGTTCATATGCATTTGCACTCTTCATGGGGGTGTATGTCCACCTCAGGGAGAGAGAGAGAGAGAGAGAGAGAGAGAGAGAGAGAGAGAGAGAGAGAGAGAGAGAGATGCTTTTCATTGCTGATTAGTTTTTGTCAATATCAGATGAGACCAAAACGAGCTGCCTCTGAATTTCTTGCACAAGAACCAGAATGCAAGCAACCGAGGGCTTCCGTGACCACCTCAGATACCCCATAATGAGCTTCTACATTGGGGATTGCGACATGAGAAGTTCAGCAGTCTCCTCTCATTGAGTGTAGATATACAGCTGTAATAGCAGACTGGTGTGTAGGCTTCGCATATACCTATTAATGGTATGTCGTTGCTGATCTTGTGTCTGTTATTCGGTGATGCTAGTTGGCTTTCTGTGAAGAGAGCCCCTTTTGGGACATTCGCAGCCTCTCCCCATGTACATTGGAAAAAATAGATACTCTATTTTCACTATCTCTATATAAATGGTCCAAGTAGCGACCGTAGTTCACAAAATCCAAGGGTAAAGTCAGTAGTACTAAAGTAGTCATTTTCGTGCATTAATACTGTCTTTGATGCAGTAGAAAAAAAATCTGTTTTCCTTCTTCATGGCTAATTTCTCTTGTGACGTTTTTTGCTGCTTAAGAAGAGGAAATGGAAAAGCTTTCATGTTACTGGGTCTAATCTGCCAATTAGATTACGTATTAGTGTTTGCATGATAGATGTGCTTGACTGATGGCTGCATGTCAACTCCTCCCAGTTCATACATACGTGCTGCTCTGTTTTATTTCTCAACTATACTCATACCGTAAACAAGCGCTTCAGATTAGTTTGTCCATGAATGGTTTATCTCAAGTTTAACTACGCCTGTTTCACGAACCTATGCGAAATCTATGTTAGAAAGTTTTTCATTCTTTATAGCAATGCAATGGATAGGAGAAGTAAACAAATTTTAATCGTCTGCATCTATTTGACTCTTTTCTTTAGGTTTAGTGATCGGCTCGATAACTTCTTGTCCACATCCTTTACGAAACATTAATTTCTGAGATTTCGGAAGGTGCAAGCCCATGAATAGACCCCAATCAAATACCTGGAGAAGTTTTCAGGTCTTTAAGGATCATATCTTTCGTATAATTATACATGAGATCTTTTGAGTGTAAGATGATTAAAAGAAATTACATTTCATCTCTGTGATCATTGAATAAAGAGATGACGTAGTTTTCTTAGAGCATTTAAGAATCTCCCGGACATATAGATTGTGCAAAGGTTTGAGTCATGATCAGTACTTATCGATGACTCTTAGAGATAGAACTGAAGGAGCTTCGGAAAGGCCGAATGCAACGTTGTAACGATGCCGACATGGGTGAGTAGGCAAAAACTGTCTTCGTACGGGGTGTAGTTCCTGCCGATGTTCGTCCTGTTCATGATCCTGTGATCCTTGGGAAAATATGAGAGATCTTTATAGCCGATGTACCTTGCAGGTTATACTTTTTTGGAAAAAAAACCACGAAAAACCCCAAACTTTGCCATTTGTGACACATTTACCCTGAACTTTTTTTGTGATACCAAAAGCCTCAAATTATGCTATTTGTGACACATTTACCCCAATATACATAGTCCATGGGCATTTTCGTCTTTTTTGCTTTTTCTTTTTTTTTTTTCCTTTTCGACGAGGGGGGCCCTCGCTGGAGTTGGGGTGAGGGTCGCCCTCGCCTGAGTCGAGCGAGGGCGACCCTTGCCGGATCTGGTGAGGGTGACCCTCAACAACGTCGAGCGAGGGTCGCCCTCGCCAGATCTTGCGAGAGCCGCCCTTGCCGACGTCTGTCGAGGGTCACCCTCGCTTGCCCAGGCGAGGGTGACCGTCGCCCGATGCCGGCGAGGGTCGCCCTCGCCTAAGTCGGGCAAGGGCGGCCCTCGCTCGACTCAGGCGAGGGCGGCCCTCGCCCGACGTCGGCAAGGGCCACCCTTGCTCGACGCCAGCGAGGGCCACCCTCCCTGAAAAGGAAAACAAAAAGAAAAAACAAAAAAAAACGAAAATGCTCATGGACTATATACATTGAGGTAAATATGTCACAAATAGTATAGTTTTGAATTTTTGGTGTCACAAAAAAAAGTTCAGGGTAAATGTATCACAAGTGATAAAGTTTGGGGTTTTTGGTGATTTTTTCCCTACCTTTTTATGCTTTTGCGAACTTAATGGAGAATCCAACTCATTAACCATGGCTCTTTTATCTTAGCAAAAGCCCAGGGTGGGAAAACTGGCGTGTCTACCTTTTCTAAGCGTTATCCTGGAGGTCTCACTGTCATTTTTATGAAATGATGGGGTTTAAAATGGCAGGGGTTAGACACCTCACACTACTTGTAACTTGCTGGTTAAGGTGAGCGAAGCCGGTCACTGTAGCTCATCAAGAAATTACAGGCCTGAAAATCCGTATACCAAAGCGAGATGCGAGCATTAAGATGACAAGCGAGTTCGAATTCGTAACATTGCTTTGGACAATAGCAGCTCGTTGCCTCATACCGCAATGTTAGAACCGTCACTGGTGATCTTCTAGGATAGGATACTTCCGCAGACCCGGAAGCAAAATCCGTTTTTGAGCCGTGAATTTCTTGAATTTGCCGTAATTTATCTAATGCTGCCGTGAGTCTTTCCTTTTCTTTTTGGCAACAACTCGAGGCCAAAAGAACTTGAATGACAACAAAAGCCATGCAAGTTCATGGGGCGATTTTCCCCAAGCAACAGAAATGAGCAACAAACACAGAAAAATGGATTAAAACTTGAATTGCAGCTCCTGGGAAAGCTTCTGTTCTGCTCTAATGGCTTTTGGAGGATCCTCCGATGCCCCCAGTTCCACTGTCCAGCGGCGACAATGATGTCCTTATGAACTGCAGCATCATCCATCTCAATGACTACCATGTCCCATGCTGCCAAAACCTGTCAAACCTTTTCTCCTCTTAGTCATACTTAGCTCGACCCCCAACCCCCCTACACCCCATCAAGTCAATGTAGTTCTTCTGTAAGTCATTGGAAATGGATAAGTTAGTAACAATCCTTCACATCGTACAGTAATTTACCTTAAAGTCTTGTCAGGCTGAATATCCGAGCATCCGAAACTTTTCATGAAAAGAAATTACTGAATTTCTCATACCTCTTCATGATCATATGAGCAATTGTCTTCGTGCGTGGTCTTCCTTAATCCATAGTAACGTGACAATCTTTTAGTCAATAATTTTCTTTAAATGTTGGCGAGTTGCTACATTTATAAAATCATCCAACGGTTGAATTTCTTTTTTTAAATAGATCATACTACAAACGGGATCGGTCTTATAGATTGCTGGAATGATAGATAGAAGTTCTTTCTCATGAAATATAGGGAAAAGAAACTCCGGATATTTCACTTTTTTTACATACGGAAAAATGTTAATATCATTAAAAATCTCAAACTAGAATCTCGTCACATATTTACCAAAAATTAATTTTCTTCTTATAATTTTTTTAATTGATACAACATGACCCATTTACCCTAACCTAATTCTTTTTATTATATAAAAAATCTCAAATCGATACATTTATTACTTCATTTTAATTTTCTTTTCATAAAAAAATCTCAATCAATAACCCTGACCCAAATCTCTCGTTCCTTAAAGTGCATGCATGTCAACAAAAATGGATTTTCCACATAATATCATTCTTGTAGTCGTCTAAAATTTTAACCAAATGTTGGGCGTAACGATAACGAAAGGTGCCTTTGAGCCAATGATACAAGATTAGATTTTTCTTCGAGATGAAAATTACTCTGGATAAATTTGTCATGAGGTACCCGTTTTGGAAATTTTTGTGAGATAAAAATTAGTTTTGAGTAAATGTATCATGGATAAACAGTTTGGAATTTTTATAAAACGAAAATTAGTTTGGTATAAATATATTAACAATAAAAAAAGGGGATGACTACACAAACAGTCCATGAACTTTATAAGGATGTTCAATGTAGTTCCTGAACTTTTAATTTGTTCAATATCATACCTGAATTTTTTATACATGTTCAATTTAGTTTTCGAACTATATGAAAATGTTTCATGTAGTCTTTTACATTATCCCAATGTCAGAGACTATATTAAATATTTTTATATAATTTATGAATTAAATTATATATTGAATTAAAATTAAGAAACTATTTGTGTAAGGGTAACGACAAAGCAAAAGGAAAACTTCAAAAATAAACAAAAATTAGGAACTAGCAGTTTCCAACGAACGCGCGCATCAATGTCAAACTCAATCTGACGAAGACACGTGTACCCTCGCACCGAGTTCGGGTTCCGTATAAATGTCACAGATCGAATCTCAGCCGGTCGTGACCGCACGCCCACAGAGCAGAGATACACTCCGCCGCATGCGAAATTCGCTCTGCTTCTCCTAGGTTAGGGAGATAGCTGTGTTTCCAAACTTCCTGCGGGACTCGTAAGCGTACGCCTAGAGACGGCTCTGGCTCGGTCGCCGCCGCAGGGAGACGAAGAAGCAAGCATCCATGGCGGCGCCTGAAGCTCCTCTCTGCTACGTCGGCGTCGCCCGCCAATCTGCTGCCTTCCGCCTTATGAAGCAAATGGTACGCCGCGTGTTGGCGTGCGTGCGTGCGTGCGTGCGTTTGCTCTTGATAATCTTTTTCGTTTGCATATGAATCGACATGGGGCTTGGGAGTGCTAAAGGAGGGATTTTTGGTTGTTTTTGGATGTGTTCCGTGGTGGGTTTTTGATTGTTCGGTGCGGGTGTTGATAGGGGTGGGAAGAAGGAGAAGGTCTAGGCAAGGACAAGCAAGGGATCAAAGGCCACATTAAGGTCAAGAACAAGCAGGACACTAAAGGTTCGTGCGTGCGTGATTTTCGTGTTTTGTTTCACTTTTAATTGATGGTGATCGAGGTTTTTCGTTATTGTTCTTATTGTGTGTGGGCGGTGTGCTCGTTTTGGTGACCTTGATAGGGGTTGGTCTTGAGAAGCCGAACGAATGGGCGTTCGACACGGCTCAGTTCGATAGCATTCTCAAGACATTGAAAGTGGTAATGCAAGTTTTCTGCTTTTTCATAAATGCTGTTTGTGTTCCGCTTCTTGCGGTGTTTAGTATTTGTTCTGATGTTTCTAATTGGATTTCGTGCTCTTGCATGATGGTTTGCAGCAAACAGCAAATCCCAGTGATGAAGGTAAAAATAAAACGTTCTTAATGTATGTATATTTGCTCAATAACCATGCTTCGTAAATGTATGACTTAAACTTGTGCTGCGTTTGTTTCACTCGATTATTTTTTGGGTCTCGATTTGAGAAGCAATGCAAGGTAGTCATAGTTCTGTGTTACTTTTTCTTGGCAGCTACTGAGAAGAGGACTGAAGTGGAAGTTGATAAAAATGACTCTAATGATGCTCAGGCCCCAGTGCCTAAGGTTACTCGAGCAAGGGGAAGGTACGTAGTGTTTAGGATACTGCAGGATTGCTCTGCAGTGTCTGTATCTGTATTTGCATATATAGTGAACTTTCTTTTTAGTGAATTCGCCTATTCTGTTATTTCTTAATAAATAGGTATAAGAAGAGAGAAAGGGGGAAGCTTGTCCATGCTTATTCATCACAAGATCTTGAAGGAATTCTTGTACGTTGCTAGCTGTAGCCATTCCTTTTATCCTATCTTTCTTGATCCGTTATCATGATATTTTCATAATGTTTGATTAATTGCCATGCGGTTTTTGAGTCTATGTGTGCAACAGAGGACGAGCACCTCTTAGGAGGAGGCTCCTTCTGTCAACAATGAACTTTTATCATTTTATTTTGCACAAAGATTGCGAGATGTAACGTGCTGTCTTTCCAATATTGGTAATGATTATCAGTCTTTCTGTCAGATTACAAATAATTCAAGTATGGTTATAATAAATGAAAAAAAACTTATCAGGTGGGGAAATTATTTGTGTCCTTTAGTCAACCAAAATATTGACACAGCCAATGTGTTTTATTTAAGGTTTGGTTGTCCGTTGATTTCTTTACTCATTTTTTATGCTCATAATGGTTCTTTCATTAGAGGGGGACATCTACGGGTGCTTCCTCAGATTCAAGAATATCTTCCTAGAGACCCTTCCTTTAGTATCTTTCGATTCCTAGCTGGAAGTAGCTATGCTGTTTATATGAGTCTCTGTGTTTTCTCGTGTCCATGGTTATATAGGTGAAAAAGGTAGAGGAGTTGCCACAAGAAGATCTGGATCCCAGCGAGGAAGGTTATCTCATGGATGCATCCGAAAGCCCTGTCCTTACCATTGAAGGTAATTTCTGGAAACAAGTAATTTGGGTCTTTTTTCATGTAGGAGATCAGGTGAAATCTTGAAAAGGTTAGATTTAAAGAGGCATATTGATTATTGGTTCTTAGCACTATTCAAAGCACATTAGGACTGTCAAACTTGACCGAAGGGCTCAAGTTACTGTTATGGCTACGGCATTTGTAAGTCACATCTTCAGCACATGCAAGCACTAAACCACCAAATGCAATATAGTCACCCGCATCTCACTCTTTTCTGTTGCAGTTCTTTGTTACGTATATAGTTTCACTTAGAGATTAGAAGAAATTATATCAATTGAAAATAGTCAATAGTGTTATTAGAATTAACTATCGACCCTGATTTTTGCGTGATATTTTCAGGACATAGCATCCTCCATTAGTTATACTAGCTGCCTAGCACTTGTCTTGCATATCTGTTCCTTAGGGAACTGTTTATTGGCACCCCTGTCTTGTCTTTATCAGACTCATTCCTAATCAACCGAGAGTATCTACTGTGTCATCGATCTTAACTGTTGGATAATCAGTCCCTAACTTATGCCTCCCACGTATTATGATGCTTTCTAGCCTCTCAAAAGTTGTAGCAGCTTTGCTACTTTTCTGTAAGCCACATAAGTGGTTTTGCTTTCGAGGATGGATAGTGTTTCCATATTGTGGCCTGAACTCGTTTCCATGGTCATGATGTTAGCTTCTTTTCGCAGGAAAGCTAGATGAGAATTCGCCAGACTGGTGGGGCTCCAAATATGGTTTTGTCTCTGGAGGTTTTCTTGGGGCAGGATCTACTCGAAAGAGAATAGTTGGCAGCAAGGACGCTGGGAAGAGTAATGAAAGAACTGCATTTTATGAAGAGGATCAAGAGAATCTCTACAAGCTAGTGCAGGTACTTGATATTGTATCTTGTCAAACTCTCTTGTCTGTATGGTCTTTGGGCCATTTTTTTATTGCTAGATAAATTTAGTTCGTTAAATTTACATAGGCCAGTACTTTATATACATATAAAAATTGATTCATACTTGTTTTGTCATGAATTTTGGGATTGGTGTTATTTGTAGAAGATACAGCACAATTGATACCTTTTTTTGACCCTGGATTGTAAGTGTACTTCTGATACTTCAAGTGATGCTTTGTTTTATCATCTGTACTATATGAGTTAAGAATGTTATATTTGAGTAGTGTAGAGTAGAAATAAGGATCTTCAGTTATTGTCAAAAAATTTTGGCATAGGTTGCGTTGGGTGCAGCTAATCATTGATTTATCACCATCAATAAATGAATGTCTCAGGACAAGGCAACTTCTGGAAAGCAAGGACTTGGGATTAAGGACAGGCCCAAGAAAGTGGCTGGTTGCTATTTCCAAGGGAAAAAGACGTCATTCGACGACAGCAGTGACGATGATTCTTCAAATTCAGGTTCATTAAAGCGAAAATGTGATGACATGCTAGACAGGGGTAAGGCCGGCAAGCAAAAATTGAATCTGAAAAAGTTGTGTAAGCAACTTCTTCGTCAGGCAAGTCCTCCCAAATTAGGATATGTTTTGAACTTTTTAAGGTCACAATATGTGGTTTACTAATTATCAAGTTGTTTTGGTCCAGGTCCCTGGGAATTCACTCAAGTTAAAGCAGCTAAAAATCCTTGTCGAGGAACAGTCATCTTCTGCTTTTTTAAACTTTTCTTCCAAGAAAGAGGCCATTGCTCACTTGAAAGAAAAGGTATTTATGACCTCTTGGAGTTTTCATAACATGGGTTTCTAGTTACCCTTTAACCTATTCTCCTGAAAGTAGTCCAACATTGATTTCTTAATTATGCCATAAGAACTCATGATGAATTCAAACATTTCTCTTGGTGCTGCTTCCGTTTGATATCTTATGGGACTACTGCTTTGCTTCAATTTGCGAGTTGGTCTTTGAGCAAATTTGAACTAGTTTTGGTTTGTCGCTGCAGCTGGGAAGCAGTAGGAAATTCTCTGTGGAGGGGAAGAGGGTGGGCCTCGTGTCCAGGAAACACTAAAAAGTTTTGGTAGAGATTTAGTTGCGTGCACCGATATGTACATTGCAGCTGAGTTTAGAGGGGAGAATGGGTTTCCAGGCGGCTGTATAATCACTAGCTTTTTTGCCTGGTCAGCTGGGACAAGACTATTGTTTTCTCTTTGCTTATCATACAAGAACATAAACAAGATATATAATTTCTATTGTTTCTCTTTTAGCGTTACGATGTTGAGATTCTTGGATCGAAGATGTACCGGAGGCGATCATTGAGTAGTAAGGGCTTGGAAAGCGTTGGTGTTGTAGTTCTTTGAGAGGAGGATTGGTTTGTTTTGGCACATTTTGGAAGACTCCTATCATTGTAATTTGACGCTAGCATTATTTATGCGGCGACTGATTCTGGGGAATGACAAACGAGGATGCCATACTCTGCTTCTGCTTCCGTTAGTCCTCTATGTTAGCTGATGCAATGCAAAACTAGAACTAGCAACTTCTCTTCTTTTCGGGTGAAAATGACTACTAGAATGTGAATGCATCTTCCCATTTTTTTGTTCATGGGGGACTCATCTCTCGCCATTCTTTACTACTCTCCCATTAACCCATTTGCATCGTCCCCGTGCTCCTCTCTTCTGTGATGGCATTGACATCCTTCGTATATGCACACTAAGCCAAATGACCTTTCGTCAATGGAGGCCGATGGTGGAGCCCCTTGTTTGCGTGTGGAGAGAGAGAGAGAGAGCGAGAGAGAGAGAGAGAGAGAGAGAGAGAGATTCTACTTATATAGAACTCATTCCCGACTCATTGAAGGTTCATGTAGGGTTTGAGAGGATGATATATTTGGGGAGCTCCTAATATTGGAATCGGTTTGATCCAAATGGTGAAAGAACTGACTACACAACACAAGCTCTAATCAATGAGGAATCTATACAAGTGGGCTTTATTATTATTATTTTTTTATATGTCCTACTTTAACTCTCAACTTACTTTTAGACTTTTCCCTTACCTTTTGCAGGACGTGAGAATCGAAACTCACATCTGAAACTATACGTCCCCACTCCTTAACCTTCTTGAGAAGGTAGGGATTCGAACTCTCACCTCCCCCTTCCCAAATAGGAAGAGTGGCCATTGGGACAAATCCTAATGATTTATTCAAGTGGACTTAGAGATGCAGTGAGATTGAAGTCAATATATTTCCCTTTACAATATGTTCATCTGACCTAAGCCATCACATCCAATTATATGTTCTTGACATAATTTGTGTCCATACTTAATCGTTGTCTAATCAGTGAAATCCCCAACGATCTTGACTCATTCTCACTGGAGTTACGAGCTCCTTTCGACCCAAATCGTGGAGAGTGAATATATGTGGTAAGTGCACATCATCAAGTCATTGAGTTGAATAATTGGATCTTTCATCAAATAGATTTTCGAGTCAATTCTCTTTTGGGCGGAGGGAGAGAGAGGACCTAACAAAGTTTATAAAAAATATTTTCTTTTCACACATAACTAAACGAACTAGAGCAGCTTCCCCCAACCATCCCAAGTTTTGGGTCCATGCAATGCAACCCCCCACACCACAACCAATCCAATTTCACAATCAATACCTTTCCAACATTCACTTTTTCTTTTGTGAGTAGATCTGTCTAAAATGTCACTCTAGCTAGGAATAGCAGTCTCCACTCTAATATTATTCCCTAATACATAGCCAAAAAGATCTCAAATCACTATCTACATCATGATGGGCTAAAAGGAAAAGGAAAGGAGTATGTATTGATATTACGCAAAGATCACGAAAAGAGATATGATAGTGCCCCATACTGGACCCGGCTACACACCTTCTCAATGTAATTTTACTTTACCTTGGGCTTAGGTAATGTGCACCCATTCATTACTTCCCCCGTTTTCTTCTTCATGGCCCTCAACTATATGGGGGATTCATGAATTCCTTTGTTAACAGCCAAAAAGAAGTTCATCGATGATGTTCACGCAAGTCATTGTTGTATGCCGGATAGAGATAGCACAAGGATGGTTCATTGAATCGTTGACTCTGTTAACCGGCTCATATAGACAAAACCGCAGGGAGTTTTGATGCACCCTAGTAGTCGGTGGGTCAATAGGCCCTCTTTTCTATGCCTAACATGACTAATCACGGCTCGAGAACTATGGACGTTATGATAAAGATCTTTTTTGCTATTACTTGAATATTACCGGATCCGATTCATCGAAATGAATTCCAGCAATTCCTTATCGTTTTCCCCATTGTCGAGGAGGATGTTCGGGCCAGCGCTAATAGGCACGAAATGCAGTAAAGATTGGCACTCCATAACGGATGCATGTCGGGGCCAATCTCTCTCACATCCCTAAACCGTGGCCACGGGCAGTGTCCTTGTTTTTTGGTACCTTTGTCCTTGCGCTAAAGCGCTCATTTAGGGTTCAAGATGGGAATAATTCACTGCCGCCGCTTTTGTTGACTCCCGGGCGGGATTCCAGCGTCTCTGCCGTGGCGGTTCAACCATCTCCGCACACGCTTGCGGTGGACTTTTTCTCCATTCCCTTTTCTTTAATCCTCTTCGCACGTAAGATCCTCGACAACTTGTTGGATTTTTTAACGTACCGAATTCTGGCATCGGCCGAGCCTCGAAGCTAAAAGCTACGGCCAAGTTGCGCGTGGAAAATGGAAAAGGGAGGGGGACCGCCCATTGAATGGCCACCGCCCTCTTCGTCTCTCTCTCTCTCTCTCTCTCTATGCAATTCGTGATAAAAATATTGCGCAATGTGACCCACTCGTGCATTTCACAAGACAACTGTACGCCCATCTCGTGATTTTCTTGAGATTTTTAAAGAACTTATTGTATTATTGCTCCTGCATGACAAGCGCACTTCAGTCGTGCGTACACAGTCGTGTTGAAGATAGGGCTGAATGAGTGAGATCCTCTCTGTTTCGTTCAACCATACTCCGTTCAAATTACACTAAAGTTGCCTTGTTCAATCATTAACACAGGTCGCATCGCGTCGGGACAGCAAATTAGCTCGCCGATATCTTTTAAGGGCCTGGTTGAATCTTCTAACGCTCGCTTGTGAGGTCTTGTTTCTCACGGTCAGATCAAGAAAGTCGTGAAAGTTGATGTAGGGTATCTCGGGGCATGGCATGGAAATCAAAGGGCTATAGAACACAACACGGCGCGGGTGCAAGAACATAGGTGGCACTGGTCTCTTACTTTATGGGGACGACGTAACTTGTGATTTAATCAAATTTCAAGATCATAAACTTTGGTGTGAACTCGAATCTGAAAAGACATGCCCTCTATCTGCTAGACTTTTTGTCCGGATTTTGGTCAATCTTTTCAGCACATAATTGGTTGGCGATCAGAAAGGGCATCGGCAATTATAGACAGAGACAATCTTGAGCCCTCTGTATTCTCTCTTTATTTTTTTTTTAATGTTTTGACTTACTAAGAAGGATGTTCAAAGAAATCGACTAGTCATCCAATACGCAAAACGACTTCATTAAGCAATAATATCATCTCTGGCTTTGCCATTCGAAGTGGTCGCGCATGCAGCTTACTATTCTGACGAGAGGAGGTTGGGGCTTCCCCCTCCCACCATCGCTTGGTGTATTAGTAAAGAATTTGTGAAGTCACATATTTTCATATGATCGAATGGATTCCGAAAAGGTGCAGATCCACTGTCCCCTACAGATGGACCGAACTGCTGTCTTGCTTACGAAATTGCGTCACGCGTTCGTCTTCTCCACAAAGACACAAACCCTACCATAGAGGAAAAATTATCCAAAAGTCCTAAATTTATTATAAACCTTTTAATAGGTTTGTCAATTTAGTTCTAAATCTTTTGACGATTTGTCAATTTAATTATAAACCATTCAATTGTACCAATTTAGTCTTAAACTTTTTTAATGATTTGCCAATTTAATTCTAAATTTTTAAATGATTTGCCAATGTAGGTTTAGGACTAAATTAGCAAATTTTCAAAAGGTTTAAGAGTAAATTGACACAAATAAAGATTTTACAACTAAATCGGTACAATTGAAATGTTCAGTATTGAATTTGCTACCTTATGTTTAATACTTTTTGGACAATTATCCCCTAACACCGACATAAACCCCTCTCCATCAGCTCACCCAACTCGATCGAAACGCATCCGCCAAAGCAGGTGCCATCTCAACCGACCGAAAACACACTAAACTACTTGAGCCTCAGTCCTCGCCCCCACAATCCCGGCCTCTCCTTCCTCCCTCTCTATACATCGACTTTGGCCACCCCCAACCCCATGTCATTTGAGAGGTCTTTACGGATCGGGATACCTATTTGAAGCTCTTTTCGGCCCCAAAATCCTCCTGTTTTCCTAGGTTTAGGCTCACTTTTTCCATATTTTAAGTCCAAGTTGCAACCGTTTGCTATTTATTCTTATTTTCAGATCCGTTTTTCCGCTTAGAGTTAATTTTCGAAATTCCTAAGAGCTTTGTTAGTGTGAATTTTATTTTATTTTTTTGCCAAAGGTTAGTGTGTATTCGTTACGTTCAAAGATGCAGACACCTTTTCGCATGTTATCCGAAAGATAGAGTTGGAAAGATTTTTCTTTGGACAATGGCCTTTCGAACGATTTTTTTGCGAGTGTGTGCATGCTGTTGCAAATTGTGAAATTCATGTTACTCATTTTATTTCGACCGTGTCGCAAACGTTACATTAATTATTACGGGGAAGAACCTTAGCATGTACATGGGTGCGATGTCAACATGTGGGACCGTCTCGAGCTTATCCTTTGTTTATCTACGTCCGTACATCGAGTTTGTACCATATTTGTTTATAAATACGATCGTATCGCGTGCAAGAATTCCAATAAAATTTGCATCAATCCCGCCAGTAACTCTGCGTGTGTTTATTTAGTCATTGGTTTATTTTTCCCTTTGACTTTCTTCATATGACAACCCTCTTCAAACCTCAAGTTTGACATATCCATCAACGACTGATTCCACCTTCGGCCAAAAGTATTATATCATATTTAAGATTTAAGAACATCGTGTTGCTCAATTCATCAAAAGTAGTGTAAACCTAAGCAGGAAATTTCCTAGATTCTTCTTTTTTGGTTTTTCTCATATTGTGCACTGACCCGAAAAGGAAGACAGAAGTTTTCAAGCAAGCTCTCCCCAATTTCACAAGTCCACAGCCGAATTGCAAATAGGAGCTATTCTTAAATGCGAAAAGTTCAAAGTCATCCACGAAAGCGAAGTGCAATGAAAGATGGAGAATAAACTTTTGCTGCAATAGATCCAAAAAAAGTCTTGGTGTCTCCTGCAACTTGCATATAAGAACGATTGCCCTATCTTCTACTGATCCATGCATTCGTTATGTGTGCACAGTCCCATAGTTTAAAATTGTCTGACTTCTTTCCCAAAGTCAAACCCAGGATATGGATGCAAGAACTGGGGTTTGAGGCGAAATTGGAGACTTCAAGCTCGCGACTTTTGAACTCATGACCCAAATCTCTCCCAATATATAAACCACCTCCTCCCTCACCTTTTTCATCTAACTTCAATCTTTTTTTCTTTTTTGGGAAAATTTTGTCTCCTAATATTCTCCCACAAAGAAATGAATTCCGAGCGCGTCGATGATTGGGATCTGCAGGCCATCGTGGGGGGGTGCGGCTTCGGCAAGACTTATTACGACGTCACGGATTGCATGGCGTGGGGGTCTGTCGCCGATTTGCAACAGGAAGAGATTCTCTTTGGCGGGTTTTCCGAGTTTGCCCAGACGTCAGCGATCTTAGATGATCTGGAGCTGCTCTACAAGCCATTCTATCCGGAACCACCGTCCGTCTGCGATGCAGCGTTGAAATCCGAAGAAGTGATTGAAGAGGCTGAGAATAAGCCGAAGGAAGAAGAGTCCTTGACGGATGCTTCAACAACAAGCCGGGGAGTTAAACAAAGGAGGAGGTAAGATAAATAGTTCTTGATTATGAGAATTGGTTGGTGAATTGATGTTTATCAGAGAGATTAATTTGGTTTAATCGAATGGTTAGGAAGAATCAGCAGAAGAGGGAGGTGCACCATGCGACGGCCAACGGGGTGTCGTCGGACATGTGGGCTTGGCGCAAGTACGGCCAGAAACCTATCAAAGGTTCGCCCTATCCCAGGTCGGTCCTTTCTCTCTCCCTCCCTTGATTGATGAACTTATTCCCGAATTTTTGTTGTTGTAGACACTTGGAAAAGATACCACTTGAGCTTCAATTGGCACTGCAACACAAAAATAAAAAAGCTCCTCACCTTTTGCTGAAGAATTACGAATGAACTCATTCATCAGGCGGATGCCAGTTCTTGGTATCACCTTTCATGATTTAGCTCCTAGTATCAGCAGCATGTTCATGTGAATATGTTTTGCAAAGAAAAAGGCAATTCGAGTGCTTGTATATACCATACATATAGTTTAATTCTTGTAGTCATAGCATGTCGTAGTTACATGATTAAAACTTGACAAAGCGTAATGCGTACCTCAGATTATTTCAAGGCCACCAAGTTTTGTTCTCTCTCTATGCTGAAACCGAATTTGCAGTGATTCGAGTGTACGGTCATAAGTGGATCTTGCTAGATCCAGAAACTGAATGGCCGTGTTTAAAATAATTTCATTTCATTTCTTTCTCTCGGACACACATTATTTCAGTTGACCTAACCGAATGTGTTGCTTGGGTTGGAAAAATTGTGCATACAGGAGCTACTATAGGTGCAGCAGCTCAAAGGGTTGTTTGGCAAGGAAACAAGTCGAGCAGAGCAGCTCCGATCCTGGGGTCTTTGTCGTGACCTACACCGGTGAGCACTGCCACACCCGCCCGACTCGCCGGAACGCGCTTGCTGGCAGCACCAGGAACAAGTTCGCTTCCCCTAAAGCGAAGCAATCCTCCATAGTTAAAGGCAACAGGCACACACCTCTAGCAGACGGCACGCGCGACTCTCCAAGCTTGACCACCACTCGGTCTCCAACGACTCCTCCGCTCATCGTGACTCATTTTGAAGAAGACAAGGAGCAATTGTCCAGCTGTGGGAGCAGGTTATTGGGTGGGAGTGACGAGATTAACCTCGACCCGACGTTGTTCTTCGGCGATGAAATGTTCATGGGATTCGAGGAGTTGAACGACATGGTTATGGATCTAGGCCTCGCCGGCTGCAGCTAAAATCACCACCGAAGAAGCACGAAATGCAGAACTCGTTCGACAGGACGAGATCAATCAATCATATCTTGTAGTATTTTTGTCTAAGTGATGATCGTTGTTCACGTTTGCTTCTCAATTGTAAAGATCGAAAAGGAAATAGAAGATCCATAATTTACGACATGCATGGAAGAACGCGGAAGGTAATTTCGATAGCGTCATTAACTTTGGCTCACGGGACAAGGCTTTGCTCTAATTAGGGAGTTTAAGAAAAGGATTAGTTGGGTCTTGATCAGCCAAGTATTAGCTAATCACCCAAATTACAAAGCAACGTGCATAGATAATGTCGTATACGACTTAAACCTATTATTTTGCAATTTCTCATGTGGAACTTAATCTAGGCTTAATACCACCAAAAATCTTAAATTGGTACATGTGTGACAATTTTACCCTGAACTTTTTTTTTACCACAAAAAATCCCAAACTGGTACACATGTGATAATTTTACCCCAAACTTTTTTTTATCATCAAAAACCCCAAACTAGTATACATGTGACAATTTTACTCCAAACTGCTAAACCCGTGACAAATTTACCCTAAACTATTTTTTTTAACCACGAAAAATCTCAAATTGGTACATATGTAACAATTTTACCAAAAACTAATAATTTTTTAATATTATTTTTTATAATTTTTTTTATTTTTTCTTTTCTTTTTTTTCTTCATCTTCAACTTCTGGCCGATAGCCGAACCGGCAATCGGCCAGAGGCGGAAGCCAGCGAGGTCGGCCCCACCAGCACGGGCGAGGGCCGCCCTCGCCCGACTCAGGTGAGGGTCGCCCTCTCCAGCAGCCGGCGGGGCCGACTTCGCCGACTTCCGCCTCTAGCCGGTTGCTGGTCCGGTGACCGGCAGGTTGAAGATGAAAAAAAAATTAATAAAAATTCAAAAAAATAATATTAAAATTTTAGTTTATGGTAAAATTGTTACATGCGTACCCGTTTGAGATTTTTTGTGGTATGTTCAGGGTAAAATTATCACAAGTGTACCAGTTTAGGATTTTTTAGGGTATGTTCGAGGTAAAATTATCACATGTGTACCAGTTTAGGATTTTTTAGGGTATGTTCGAGGTAAAATTATCACATGTGTACCAGTTTGGGGTTTTTAGTGATAAAAAAAAGTTTGGAGTAAAATTATCACATGTGTACCAGTTTGGGGTTTTTGGTAGTATTAACCCCTTAATCTAATGTGAATAAGACTTTGTCCGAATTTCCCTGAGATATAATAAAGAATAGAAAATTATTTCGTAATTTAATATCCACAAGATCATGGAACGTCATGCTCATGCATGTGTTTCAATAATTGAGAAACTGAAATTATTTTTTTTTCTCTATATGCAATCAACTTGTGCACGTTTTGGAGCGTTTTGTCAACCGGGTGACCAAGGCACTGCCCCCATCCTCTTCCCTACTCAACATTAGGAAAAGGATGGCAAAAAATAGGAGAAGACAATTGAAAACAAAAATAAAGAATATAAAAAGAGGATAAGAAATGGACCAAAAGTTCATTTGGGGTTCTTTTTTAGATATCCTTTCCCTCTTCTTCTGTTTTTGTCCTTTTTATCTTCTTTTTTCCCAATTGCCAAGAGGTCGTTTGTCATTTTTCTTCCTTGTGAAAGAATGGAGCTTTCATGCCGCAAATTCATTTCCCCAAAAGGGACAAAAAGGAATGATAGTGAACATGTGCATATCACGTGCCACGCGGAACAGTTGACACCTGCGATAGTGATTTCTGACCAATATTTGGCGGAATGACTACATTAACAAATCGTCATCAATCATTGACTAAGAAAAGAAGTCAAGTTTCCCCATACGGAGTTTAGAACTCAAAGGCAATCATCAAAATATTTAAGGCTAAATTGGCACAATCGAAAAGTTTGGAATTGAATTAACCGCGTATAATGGTTTGAGAAATTTTGGTAATTTTCCCTGGAAGACCTTCCCAGCATATAGAAAAGGTATGGATAATCAATTAATAAATTTAGAAGAAAAGAGAACGAAAAAAAATTCACGGGGTGAAATATTCAAAACTAACGGCATGGCCAAATTATTTTGCCTTTCGATTAAATTATTAAAAACTGAAATTCTTGGAAAAAAATAATAAAAAACCAAAATAATCCAAAAAACTTTCAGTCAATAATTTACTGTACTTGCATAAAATCGAAGTAGAATAGAATCCTCCAATTTCATAGAAAGTACGTAATAAGATGGGCAGGGAACGCGGGAAATCCGTGCCCGGGGCACCGTTGGGTTTGGCACCGCTCTTGTAGGACTTTATAGAACGAAATCCACGACGACTTTTTCTAATTTTAGCGACCAACCATGAGGTCAGTTTCATTACACAAAATATTATAATAATGAAGGCATTCTCATTTTTGTCATGATAACTATGGTTATATAATCATTACAATATTGTTAACGATTACCGATTACATGGTCGGTCCGAGGCCCATGAATCCCTATCCCCGTTTCGTCCCACCCCCATCCCTAGATGTATACTTAACAAAAGTTGCGATTTGGTATGCCGCAACTAAACCTGGCCGTTGGCCCGGGCTTGCACACACGCCTCTCTTGATGAGAACGATGCCCTTTGCGCCGCCGCGAATTTTCTAATGCCGCTTACGCACTACAACGATGGTCCACACTAGGGGTAATCGGTTCTCGTACGGTTTAATGGAACTGGTTGACTTTGAGTTTCTCTCTGAGCATCTATCGTCTTTCAACGAAAGAGAGAGAATCGAATTGCTTGCTCGAGTAGTAAGTAAAGGATAAGACCAAAAAAACGCTGAAATCAGATAACTAACATGATGTGTTGACCTTTTTACTTGGAGAGAAACCAATCAAATGGCCAAGGTAACTAAGAAAGCAACCTGTCTAGATTATATTGCAGATGTATCCCTGGGATTACATGATGAGTCTATCAAATCTTTAATGGAAAAGCTACACGGCTAATCTTAGAAACTACAACTCACATGGTTAATCGAATTTGGATGTACTTGATGCAGATCAAAAGGAAGATTCACTGCCGCATTGATGAGAAAACTCTTTGCTGAAAGTAACAAAGTGTTTCCGTCAATGTCGGCGATTGGGGTTTGCCGAGAGGAGAGAGGAGAGGGAAAGACAAGAGGCGTGAGCATCATGGGGGGAAAGGGAAAGACTAAAGGAGGAGAGGAGGCGTGTGTCAGACATTTAAAAAATAAAAATAAAAACAATCAGTCCGGACGATCCGATTCTTCCCTTGGAACTGGGAATTGGATCACCCAAACATTGGTTCTATTTTTAGAAATCAAGAACCGGATTGGCATTTTCGGGAACTGGATAGGACTGGGTCGGTTCAATCCAATTTGAGCAGTTCGTAGTTCGATCAGTTCATCTTGCTCACTCCTTGTCCACATGCATTAAGTTCACTATTGACGGAGAATCCTTCCTTTGGTTTTGTTGTTCTTTTTTTTTTTGAGGGGTGGGAAAGGGAGAGAAACCTTTTACATACATAAAGCACCGTCGATCTCACAACACATCCAAAGGTCATAATATCATTACTAACTTATTCTACGGGTGTCACCAGGTCAACGATATTCAGTGAAAATGTCTTTCTCTCAATGAATTATTTCACATGATGTGTGTGCTTTCATTCAGAGGTTATTGGAGTTAAACAAAGTCTTAGCAGTAGTAATATCTCAGTGGTTACTATGATTAAGGTAAATTTCATGCGTGGTCACCCATCTTCTTCGTCCCCACGCACTCTTCTTGGGTTCCAGGAAGCAAAGCAGCCACCGCCCCCGCAAAGGCTGCGTTCATGTACGTCGCAGGCTCCGAGTGCGAGTAGTCCGATCTCAGATCACTAAACTGGTCGTTTGAGTCGGGCCCTCCCACGATTGCCCCCACGTGCGTGTTTGGGTTCGGATTGGTTGATGAGTAGTACGTGGCGAGACCGTCGTTGCAGCCCACCTTGGCGGGATGGACATGGACGGATGGGATCGACGCACCTCGGTGGTGCAGCTGCCTCGGGTATTTGGAGCCCCAGCCCACCATGTATGACGTGTTCATAGGATTCTTCCCCAATATGTAGTCCACCTGAGAACCATTTACATGCCATGATCACAAAAATTGTTTCCTATGTTCTAAGTTCACAAGCACGTTTCAATCTAGATTTAACATTGATCCATCCCCTGCTTGGTTTGTCGATTTGATGGTATGTTCTGTTCGAATAATCTCAATATGTGTAATATGATTTAGATCTCTATCGTCTTCGTCTGAGGAGGAGACGTAGCGTTTAACCTGTGATTTCGCAAATTCTCTGATGTGGGAAGCGGAGAAATGCGCAGACCCGCATTGGACTCCGTCGACGTGAGCCTTGCTCAACGTCTTCGAGTGTATCAGGAGCACCATTGATGCGCTTGTCGTGTACTGCAGATTCGAACTGTCTCGAGTGTACAGCAGACCACCTGCAAAAGAGATATATCCAAGCTATTCACGCTTTCTTTCCCTGAGCTGCTCACCAATCACCAGAATGAGAATTCGAAAATCCTGATGGACTAGAAAATGAAAAACATGTACCGGGCGTTGTCTTGATCTGGATGGTGCTACTTCCAGGCATCAATGCACACACAAACGACGCCACATCGTTGTTGAACTTGGCCAAGTTGTTCTTGCCCCTGTGGAACTCCTGATCGAAGGAGCAGGATTAGTATCTACATTTCCGCCCGAGAGGATTGGATTTTTCTGGCTTCGGCAGAAAGATATAATGTTTTGGATCAACAAAGGATGTTACCTGGGCCAAGAGCACTTGTGCGCCGGCAAATTTGTTGTCCCAGCTGAATTCGGAAACCCCCTGGCTCCAACCCTGGTTGCTCAATACATAGTTCAAGTAGTTGCCGTCTCCACTTGCCTTGTAGAGCCAAACACTAGCCCATAAAAGCTCATCCTGTAGGAATTCAATTTTACTTAATAGTTTCAGGAGAACAAGAACGAGTTTGTGGGATTTACCTGGTAGCCTGAGTAAGAGCAGTAGAAAGGGCATGAGCCCTGGTAAGATCCTCTGTACATGTCTGCCAATTCTAACAGCTGAAACAATGACAGTGTTCGTGCCTTAGTGTGACATTATAATTTATAAGAGGTAAGAGGAATCTATATTATTCAATGGGAAAATATTGTTTTTTAGCTCTTACGGATTTCGATTTGCTCAGAAGCAGCGCGGAGTAGTTGGCATCGATGGATTTAAAGACAATCGAAGCTGCAGAAAGAGCGGCGGCTGCTTCAGCTGCTGCTTCAGTTCCTGGTGAACTAGTGGTGATCTTATAGAGCGTCCTCGCCGTGTCCATGTCCTCAGGGCGTTCCCAGCATTGGTGATCCGAGTTTCCATCTCCCACCTGTGAAAGTCACAAGGACCATTAGAGCACATTACAATGATTCTCACAATGATCCAGATCAGTGAAAATAAATGTTCGAGTCCTAATTTAGATGGTAAAGCAATTTAGTAGCCTATATATTCGATGTAGAGCAAACGAAAAACGGCAGCAGACCTGCGTATATAGTGTCGTAGGCGAAGTGTGAGCTCGTAATAGGAAGTCGGTCCCCCATTTGATTGCACTTCGCAAATACCAGAGCTGGTTGGCTGCAGCAATCTCCCTCTGGTACTCTGTAGCAGTCCAACTCAACAGGGTGACAGCAAATGCCATCGGCCAACCGAACTTGACGTTGTCGCCGGCGTCATAGTATCCTCCAACCAAGTTCACCTGCCGAAAAAGCACCATCATGTCTCTAATTTCAAGCACCTATTTTTTGCGTCAATGATAAGGAATTGTTTGTTTCTGGTTCTCAGCGACATAGGACAGCACCCTAACTAAATGATAATGAACGCTAAGAAACTGAGGATCTTCCATGCGGATAGTACGAGTAATTGACGTGTCGGACATAAACAATGATTCAGGAAGTATTACATTCTCAGGCCTGCCATCCGATAGGGCAGAGTCTCCCCTCCATTTGACTCGCTGGCCCGCCGGCAACTTCCCCGAGCGCTGGCCTTCGAAGAATAAAATGGCCTTGCCAAGCACGTTGCCATAGTCAAGATCTCCGAGGCACGACTCTTTGTCCGCCTCGGCCCGAGCCAATTCTTCACGGCTCGCCATCACACACCAAAAGAACAATGTCAAGAACAACGTCATCCCACAATGCCGCTGACCCATCATGATTTTCTCTCCTGCTATAGAAAGCTTGATCAATTGGAAGGAATGTGGACAGGTCTCCATGTATAGAGGAAGCACATTACCAAAAATGGATGCAATTCATGAACATGTCAGAAACAAAATTGCCTAACTGCTCAAGATGTGTTTTAGCAGATGATCGATTTGGATCCGAAATATGCAGGTGTGTTAAATGTGGGAATGATGCAGCAGAGTGGACATTGCGTGGAGTGTCTTAAGAATGATTGTGTAGGAGGATGATGATGAAGATAAGATCTATCTCCCATTCCTCAACGTGGGCATGAGCATCGAGCTTCCCATAATTTCTCCGTTTTTGGCTATGCAAAACAAGCACATTTTTACCATTTTCTAGCAAACTTCTAAGAATTCACTCCTTGGTTTCGTGTTTTAGTTGTCAACTCAAAAGCTTAACCAGACTCATTACTTAGCAGAAAGATTCTCATGCATGTTTATGAACTCATCGCGTTCAACACTGCTTTTACAGGAAAAGTGCCAGAAAAGTCATAAACCTTTTACATTTGTGCCAATTGAATCTTAAAACATTTTTTGTGTCAGTTGAGTCCTAAATTTTTTTATCTTTGTGTCAATTTAGTCCTTCCGACTAATTTTGGCCGGATTTTGCTGACTTGGATGCCGGTGGCCAGTCACCGGTGCTGGCATGAATAACTTTTAATAATATTTTAATTTATTATTTTTTGAATTTTTATTTTCTTTTTCTTTCTTTTTTTTCCTCCCCTCCCTCCTTTCTCCAGCTGGTCACTGGTCCAGCAACCGGCCAAAGGCTAGAGCCTCGCCAACCACTAGTGAACGACACTAGCCACGGGTGAGGCTCGCCCTCACCAGATGACCGCGAGGGTGACCTCACGCTGGTTGGTGAGGTTCGCCCTCGCTGGCCATGGGATCACCAAATTGAGGTTGGGCCTCGCCCAACCGCCAACGATGCTCTAGCCCTCGCCAGAGGCCACGAGGTCGAAGGCCTTTGGCGAGGTTTGGCCTCTAGCCTAGCGACCAGCTGGAGGAAGGAGGGAGAGGAGGAAAAAAAAGAAAAAGAATAAAATAAATAAATAAATATTAAAATATTATTAAAAGTTGTCTACGTCAACGCCGGTGACTGGCCCATTGACGTTGACGTCAGTAAAATCCGGCCATAATTAGCTGAAAGGACTGAATTGGCACAATAACAAAACGTTTAGGACTCAATTGGCATAAAAAAAGATTTAAGACTCAATTGACGTCAATGCAAAAGGTTTAAGACTTTTTTAACGTTTTGCTCCTGCTTTTACATAGAAGTAAACCTGTTAAACGATTGGATCGGATTAGATTCGAATCAGGTCATAAATGGTCCGATTCAAATTGACTAATTAACCCGTTTATGATCTATTTATTTGTGATGTAAATATCCCGACCCATATCCGGCCGAACTCATACCCAATCCATATTGTTAAAACACTTCTATATTTAATCCAATCTATGAGCACTTGTTTCTTATGACTTTTTTTTTAAAATTATATCGCTAAAACGTTATGATAGAATTATGATAGAAGTAGAGATAGAATGGAACAAGGATAATGCCAGTTCCCTACGCAAAATTTATGCTTCTCCATGTGGTAATTTAATCTCCTAATCTTTCGTTTGAATGATTACCAACATTTTACTAGTTAAATCACCATCTTGTTTTAGGTTATTGACTTTCAATTTGAGTTACTTATCAATTTTTATTTTTTTTTTCATTTATCAACTTTTGATATTGTTTGCCAATTTTATTTGTCTTTCTTACAGAGATATGTAATTTGTCAACTTTACGCGTACTTACCAATCTTTGTCTCTGTAACTTACCAGCTTTTCTATTATTAGTCTACCAACTAATTTTAATTTACCAAGTCTCATTCAAGTTGTTTACCAATATTTAATGGATTTCTTTTCATTTACCAACTTTTCTACTAAGTTTCCACTTTTATTTGCCTTACGTTTACCAGCTCTTTTTTTTTTAATTATCAACCGCACTTCGAGTGATTAATAATTTTTCTCAGATTAAGTTATCAATTAATTTTGCATTACAAATTAGGGAAATTTTCAAATAAGGATCCAAAGTGCTTTCATTTTCTCAAATAAAGACCCGAAATGAACCTTGTGTAAAATAAATACCTAAAGTGCTATCTTTTTCTCAAATAAAGGCTTGAAGTGGTTATAACAATTTCAAATAATGGCCTCACCCTATCAGCTCACTGGCCTACTAAATTTTCCAACCAATTAAGGACATTTTCGTCCAAAAATAATTTTAACATAAATTTAAATTAAAATATATTTTTTAAAAAAAGAAAAAAACAGGGGAAGAGCTTGCAGCCCTTCCTCGCCTATGGCCGCTGGCCCTCTGTGGCCATTGCCCCATCGTCAGTGGGGCGGCGACCATGACCGACCAGAGGCCCTGGCGACCCTCATCGACCAAAGGCGAGGACCCGGTGGCCCTCGCTAGAACCAGGAGGGTCAGGCGACCCTCTCCCAAACATGTGCGAGGGCTAGCAATGCTCACCCAAACCGAGGAGAGGGTTGCCTGACTCTCCCGGTTTCAACAAGGGCCACTAGGCCCTCGCCTTTGGTAGGTGAAGGTCGTCAGCAATGGCCGCTGCCCCATCGGTGATGGAGCGGTGGCCATAGGCAGGGGAGGGCCACAAGCCCTCCCCTTGTTTTTATCTTTTAAAAACTTTTAATTTTTTTGAGTTTGTTTTTTATGGAAAAAAAACACAAAAGGAAAAAAAGAAAGAAAAAAATTAAAAAATGAAAGTACCCTTAACTCCAGTGAGGTAAGGCTCTTTTTTTAGACTTAGATGGCCACTTCAGACTCTTACTTGAGACAAGGTTCACTTTAGACTCTTATTTAAGAAAATGAGGGCACTTCAGATTTTTATTTGACACAAAATTCATTTCAGGTCCTTATTTGAGAAAATGAGAGCACTTTAGATCCTTATTTAAAATTTTCCCTACAAATTATAATTTAACTAATGTCTGCTTGAATTGCTCTTGACATGACAATTTCCCTTATTTCATACGAACAAAACCCTTGTCCTATTATTTGCTAACTTTTATTTACATTTCTTATCAACCACTAAAATTTACCAAGTCAATATATAGTTATGTGTCTTACTAACTTTTCTTCAATTAAGCTACCAATTAGTTTTGAAGAACCAATTCTCATTTTTTTTTGTCGGTCCTACTCTATCTCTCTCTCACGATACACACTCAGACTTGCGCCCCGCCTCTTGCGGGGTGTGGGTGCCGAAACCCACATCTTAAACTACGCGACCTCACCCCCAACCCCCAGCGAAGGTGCTGATTCGAACTCCCCACCTCCCCATTCTTAAGTGAGAACGGTGTCCACTGGGGTAAATCCTCAGTGGTTTAAGAACCAATTCTCATTTGACTTGCTTACTAATGTGAATTTGTTTTCTGTTATATTTACCAACTTTTTTATTAAATAGCCACTTTTATTTGACTTGCTTTCCAACTGTTCAAATGTACGAACTATTTTTAAATTAGGCTGATCTCAATTAGAGTGATTACCGACTTTATGATAGTCACCAAATAGGTTTGCATTGCCAGCTCTTATTTGAGTTAGCTACCTACGGGTATTTGATTTTTATAAAGTCATAAACTTATCTATCTCAATCAAAAGAAACTCTTTTTTTTTATCGTTTACCACCTTTTATTTATCTTTTAATATCAATAGCCTTAATCTATGGGACCGCCCCGTCTGTTTAGGAATTTTTATTTGGCGGTCTGACAAAACTGCATTTCTTATTTTAATGTACCGGTGCTCGCATCCCCCCACACCCAATTCCCCTCTATATATTTGTCTTCCTCAAAATGAGGGAATACCCTATTGGTGTTTTACGTTTGGGGGATGCCGAAGCCCGTGAAACCTCAAACAAAGCAATTTAACCTCTTATAGGATTAGCCTTTTTTGTGTGACTTACAAAACTTTCCAAATCCTAGTGATGCACGTAGAGTTTTAACAAGAGGTTGGTGACCAAAAAGATTGGGGAAAGATCTAAGTTTTAAGAGGGCGAAATATACGGATTTTCTACAGGAAAATTTCAAAAAAATATAATAGATATCAATTTCACACCGAACACTTGGTTTGTTTCTTTGGACCAATTGGAGAAGAATTTGACAAGCAATAGTGTCTACTACAATGTTCTCCCTGCTCTATCCACTCACGGGTAAACAAAGCGTTACAGTACGCAAAGGTAAATTGCAGAAAAACCTCTGTAAAAGGAGAGATCATAAGCAATGGGGGAAATCGGACAGCGAAGTAGAAGAAGAAGAAAGAGGAAGAGAGAGTTTTTGTTCTTGGTGAGGGTGGTGGACCTCTCAAAATGGGTAATAAATATATTTCTAAATCCATATTTAATGGGTAGGGTTATTATGTGGACTAGTTATATTCATCAAATATAAATAGGTTTAGAATGGTGAAGTTCAAAATAATATGGATGTTAAATGGGTTCACAACTTACTAAGACCCGACTCATATTTATGACTTTCTTTTCACTCTTCCCGCCTTCATTTGATCTCACGATCGCTCACTCCATGCTCTCATCTCAATTTGGGTATAAATTTTATATATTGAGTTAAATATACAATATGAGTGAGGTATGAGTTGGGTCGGATATGATCACCAAATTTATACTGCATGGAAATGAGTCAAAATGGGTTAAATGGTTCGATTTGGGTCAGACTATTTTTTTTTACCTAACTCACCCATTTGACAGACCTAGGGTGATACACATTCTTATTCTGGAAAATCCTCGCACATTTTGTTTGTATGCGTTCTCTCTCATACGACGAACCACATTTGCAAAATTCAATCACTTGAAGAGACATGGTCAATCGAAGCAAACCTAGTAACTAGCTCATTAGGTGGTCTCCCCCTCTTGTGTGGTCGATTCAACAAGGTACAGCGTGCGGGTCACTTCTCGCCATTGAGGATGAGTTCATGTCTTTCAAGCTTTCTAACTTGTAGAGTTGTGTTAGTTGTAGAGACCATGTGCGGAGAGGACGAGGATGAGTTTAAGCCGCTGTGACATTGGATAATGTTTCTGCGTGAAATCAATAAAGACAACTAGCGATGTTTAAACTAAATTATTTGTGACCTTCTCTTGCTTTCATCAATGTCATACAAGTTAGTCTCACATATATGAAATGCTTACACAAAAATGGGATGCACAAACAAAAAACTTGATGTTGTCAATCGCAAGTTGGCGTAACTAGTTGGGGCGTTAGGAAATTTAGTTCAAGGATTAGATGTCACAAATTCAAATTCCGTAAGTTACGAGCAAAGTGCTCTCGATCAAGGTTGCGTGCATAGGTAAAGCCCGAACTTAATCAATTTATACAACTTATAGGTTATATCATGGGCTTTTAGATATACAGATCTCTACGTTTGTACTATAAACTATGAATTTTCTTAACAAAGGGTTTCTCTTGGGTTCTTAGTGTTCATTTAAAAGGTAACCCCATCAAAGGAATGGAGCCCAAACTCCTACAAGAGCCTCCAAGGCATGTCCCCATCTTTTGGGATGGGTTCCACGAATGCGTTCCTTATTTTAACTTGTTAGTATCCACGCGCACGTCTTACACCCCCAATTTCTCTGTATCTTTATCTTCTCCAGGAAGAGGAAATATCCTCTAAAAGTTTTATATTTCAGTGATCTTGAGGTCAGTATGGAGCTTTTTTTAAGGATTTGTTTAGGTCCTCACATTCGTGCTCTAAACTATGAACTTTGTCTGTGCACTATGAAACACTCGACTCTCATGACTTAAAGGAATCGTACATGACCACACAATCTTTTGTAATTTCTTTTCCAGTTTTAAAGGGCACTCTCGAAACTACAGATATTCAGAGAGAGAGAGAGAGAGAGAGAGAGAGAGAGAGAGAGAGAGAGAGAGAGAGAGAGAGACGTGATTAGTAAGTAGCCCTAGCTTGGTTTTTTGGTACACGCCAGCTTGTAACTTAGCAGGTAGCTTCTCTTGACAATTAGCTTAGAATGATGAACTTTGTCATATGAGCGTTGTACTCACACCATTAATTTAATTCTGGTGGAAGTTGAGAACCATGTTTCCCCCTACACACAATCTCGCTTCCATAATAACTTGCGTGCCTATCTCTCATTTCATTCGTGTCGGTCCGTGGTTACTCTTTTTTGTCAAAAACATGGCCCAAGGTGTGGCAGAACAACTAATGATAAGCACCCAGTTTCCTTATCCGAGAGAACAAGTTAAAACTAAGGAACTCGAAAGCGACTGCGCGGAAATGTAGCTCAAGAGACGAGATAAAAACTTTTTACTGTTCCTAACTCGAGGAGGTAAGATGTGGTAATTTTATACGAAATAAGTTTTACAAATGAAGTGGCAAATAATCGTTGAGTGTGACAAAAACTTTCAAAATTATTTTATTTGCAGGTCTTGTTGGAGACCGCAGCAAAAGTCATCCTCTCGCTTGGGAAGATTGTCAATAGGAAGCCCAAGTACTAGCCCGTCAACATATCTAATTGAACACACCTTCACTCTCTCCCTTATGTGTGAATTCAGTGTTAAATCTGCTTCCATTAATTCATGCATCGGTCTGCACCAACCATCAGGACCGCGTTGCTACCCCACAAGGTCCACCATCCGAAAAGAGGGGTTCACCAATCAAACAACATCTTTGATACCTATCTTGTGTCCGAAGAGATCGCCTAGAGAAAGCTCAAGCTCAAAACTGTCAACATATCCAGTTGAATCCATTTTCACTCAATGTGGGACTTTTTAAACAACTCACACGTGTTACTTAATAGATCTTGTGCACGAAGATAAATTATATAGTCAATTGACCCCATGCGTGTTATCATTTCGTCTCCACCATCAATTGTCCGTCCCATATCCTTTTTCTAACCCCCACAGAAATGGCAGTGTCCACGTGCGGAAGATTATCCAGGCAGGATGGAGGTCAGTCGCTCTTGATGCTTGGAATTCGACACCCTTATTCTAAACCACCACAACCGCATTACATCGGTCTCTCTCGTAGATTAATCTTATCGGATCAGTCGTTTAACAAAACGTAAGCCTCTGTACTTCAAGACATCTCAAGACCCAGAGACGAGACGTGCTTGTAAGTTGTAACTTATCGTTCTATCTTTCGTTAGGAGGAGCTTAGAATATTCTCAGGAGTGTGAGGAAGAGAGTGCTTTGTCCAAGTGTCTTACCAATAGCTAAGCGGGACAGTTGAAGTAGTTGAATGCAACTTGTCTCTTTCGTGGATCTAAGGTAATTGGGGCCACCCTAAAAGCTCGCGGCGGGTTGCATGAATGGGGAGAGTTCGTTCCAACCTATTTTTACTTGCATCCCAGCACCTCAAGTCCATCGTCTGCTCATCAAAATCTTCCTTTGCCTTCCCATTTCTTAGTGGAGCCGTATGGATGGAAGAGTCGCACCGACGCCGCTGCCGCCGCCTCCACAACCACTGCTAGCTCCGGCTGAATATATGTTCCCATGCATCAATCCACACTTGCTTCCGTCGACCCCGTTGTTACACCCTCCTGCGCTAATGCCACAAACATTAGACCCTCAACAATTCGCCATAGACATGGACTGGTTTAGCCTCTTGTCTGGCTCCAATAAATTTGCGGAGCACCAACCTTCACCAACAAATGCATCCTCAAGCATTAGAGGTGATAATAATGGAGGTGAGGAAGCGAAGAATGGAGGTAGAAGCTGTAACAAGAAAGTCGGCAAAACCAGGAAAGCAATCCCGCCGAGGATTGCGTTCCACACGAAGAGTGCCGATGACATTCTCGACGATGGATACAGGTGGCGCAAGTACGGCCAGAAAGCTGTGAAGAACAGTGGCCATCCAAGGTAAGACCCTATTTGAAAAGTTCTGCTCGATTGATTGAGTTTCCAAAGAGCCTCAACATGATACTTCTAGTAGTAACTATGTCAACTAGAACAATGTAAATGATGTTTGTCATGCTCCAAGCTGGCGACCCAGAAGCATTAATGGTAGTCATCCAAGGAGGTGAGTTATAAACAGGTCCCATTCCATCTTTTGTACTTGATTCGTAGCACTTTTAGGATCAATAACTGTATAGTCCATCAAGATTATCCCAAGCCATTTTGGAATTATGGGTTGTTGAAGTCTGAAGTTAGCCACGCTTTCGACTCAAGCTTCTCACAGTTTTTCTTTTACTCGACACAAACAAGGAGCTACTACCGTTGTACGCACCACACATGCACTGTCAAGAAGCAAATCCAGCGACTCTCGACAGACTCGAGCATCGTCGTGACGACGTACGAAGGTATTCACAACCATCCTTGCGAAAAATTGATGGAGACCTTGACTCCTCTTCTGCGGCAACTGCAACTGCTCTCCGGTTTCTAGCTCCGGTTCGTTGGTATCCAGAGGACGACGAATTAGCAGAATCTGGGGAGAAATTGTGTGGATCGAAATGTCCTAAGATGAAGACTGACAAGACGCAGGAAAAAACCTTGGTAATTGTTGGTAAAGAACAGAATAAGCTTGCAAGCCAATCTGCCTTCCCAGGCAATGTAATACCGCTCAACTGGTGGGTTTATAAAAAGAATGTTATTATCTCAGCTTGTAGTACAACATTTGTAGATATTGCAGAATGTCAGAGCAGGTACACCATCAAAGTTGAAGATTGAAATTGAAAAGAAACTGAAATTTACACTTGCAAAAGACTAAATTAGTCTCACAAAATAGCTGTAATCATTATCAAGTCAGTGATGTGCCATTACAACAGCAATTATACTGAAGTAGAGAAGACAACAATGCATAAGAAAAGAAACAAAATTTGTACAAGACGTGCTTATAGTCAGGTACTTTTTTTATCAATGGCATCTATCGGCCTGCCAAGTCCCCAGCTCAAAAGAAAGTAGTTGATATTGTTCCTCCTCAACCTTACTTTCATATGCCCGAAAAAATATAATGGATGTATAATCACCGTTGACCACCTGTACAGAGATCCTGTTCTGCCCAACTTCGACAAAACCTTGAGCATTTAACTGATGATGCCATACCGATGGAGGGGAAGTTCTCTACACCTGATCTACGAAACCATCAAGACACTACCTGATGACGATGCTAGAACCATTCAGATTCCATTTTCATCAAAAGCAGCACAAGCAGGCTTCTTGACTGCACAAGCGTGGGCATGATATGACGTAATAGCAATTTCATAATGGAAATGTTCCCAGCTCATGGCCATGCCTTGTGAGAAGAACTTTTCTCTCACCGGCCCACTCTAAGCGATAGGAGAGGTCAAGATTATGAATCAAAATGTTCAAACTGTCCTCGCCTGCGCAATCTAACTTCTCCTACATTAGAAGTTTCATGTCAGAATGGATGAACAATCCATACATTGTACATTTGTAGCTGTTACTGCTATTCTTTACAAATCTAAGTAACAACTTTATGTTGAATGGAATCCTAATAATGAACTGATGTGATTGTATAGGTGCATTTGACACGACATGACATAAGCTAACCCTCTACAAAATGCGGTTGCCACATGGTTCCAAGATCCATATGTTGGGACAAAAGCCATGCCACATGCGTAACATGTGACCTGCCACTTGTACTAGCTAGATTGCTACGTGCTCGGACTTAAAAGCTGAGTCTAAGCCATGAGAGCAGGATACACCGTACTTCATTTAAAGTTTGGGTAGAATACAGAGTGGAGACGAATTATACTATAAATACGGTAATAGTAACATTGTCCTTAAGTTGTGAGACCTTTCTTTATAAACTACATTTACCCCATTTGCAATCTGTGTAAACTGGAAAATCGTTTCAGGCTGTTAAACTTGACATTTCCTTTTACATCTTGTGCTGAACTAAACCACTAGACAGTACCTTCAAAAATCTCATACAAGTCAATATCTAGTTTAACATGAAAAACACTCCAATTCACCTCGTTTAACAAGAAAATCACTCCCATGTCTCGTATAGGTCAGCTTCCTCTCGTATCTATAAGTATATATCTATGAAAACTATGCTAACCATTGCCATTTAATGAAGTTGTACAAAGTCTGTCAATTTCAGGGTATCCCCTCAAACTTCCTCATTAAGAAAAAATCGAATGAATCGACTGCTAATGGGCCATTAATGAGAGACACGGAGAGAGAATTCTTAACCTTACAAACTAGAGTCTTGTTATTAGTGGAGTCAATTAAAGAGAGAATCCTTAAAACAAAAAGAAAATTAATATTAGCCGAAGAGTGCAATTTGCTAAAACAAGTGTCAACTAGAGTTTTCTTTTGTTCAAGAACTTACCAATTAGATTATAATAAATGAAGCCTAGAACTTCAAATAGTAGTTGGCCGCTCCTTTAGATTTCTACATCATTTTAACTTTGTTCATTTCAAGACAAAGAAAGCTTTTCACTAAGAAATCCACCTTTTTATAGAAAATACTAATACATATGCATCCAAACCCATACAATTCATGCCCAGGCCACTAGTACCGACATGCTACCATGATCAGGACACACTACAAGCAGCAGCAAAAGTGAAAGCATGTAAGCAAGGCCAAAAGACAGCACGAGATCATATCTCCATGAAATTAAAACATTACCCGTGGACTGGATTGCCCACCAGGTCCCAGTATGCTCGCCATCACACTTCTCTGAGCAGTTTTAGGTGAAAATCCTTCCCAAGGAGGAACGAAAATCAATTTGGTGCAATGGACGGGAACATAGTTACGGCTGAGTTTCTCCCACCAAACTGATCCTAATGACCACCATCTTATCATCAACCCATGCTCAGAGAAAGCAACTAAACCCTGCAATTGAAAGCTCGAGAAACATGGTTGAATAAGAATGAAATCCCATTCAGGTTGCCTAGGAGGAGGACATGAATGAAGAATACTTAAGCCTGTTGACAGATGAAAGGTTCAAATGTTAAATTAAATTACCTCTCCATCCGGAGAAAAACTCAATGCTGAAATCACAGTCGTTAGTGCCATCCCAGAAGATCCTGCAAGAAAACTCGGTAGTCCAAGAGGTGCACTTGCATCTAGAACCTTGATTTTCATCACACTGTTTAGACAAAGAGTGGGCTTAGAGAAATGATGAATATTCTAATCAGTGAATAACCATTAACATTAAGAGTATTTTAGAGGCAACTTTACATATTGCTTTGTACTTCCATGCATGTTTTGTGAACTTTTATAGTAGAGACGAGCAGCTAACTGATGTAAGTAACTGTTGCGGATCCTTAGCAGATTTTTAAGATTTAGTTTTTTACCTATTTCATTTAGGATTTATTTTTAAAATTCTTCTTATCATTAGGGATAAATATCTTATTTATTTATTTATTTATTTATTTTTGGGTAAGGAAATCTTATTTATTTTTTATTCCTTGTATTTTGGGATCTTATTGTTTTTCTGTTCCTAGATATAAGCTTCTACAGCTTATAAATTTGTAAGTAGCGATTCAACCAATAACACAGTTTAGCTAGTCTTTTCTCCTTCAACCAACTCAACATGGTATGAAAGCGTGGTTGTTCTGATCAGTAAAGTTGAGAAAAAACCATGGTAAAAACTGCCATGACAGGGGCAAGCAAAGGAACAGACTCGGATGGTTCCACGATCATCTCGTCCTCCTCTACAGTTGCTCCTACTCCTTTCCTTGATCAATCCCTCTCCTCTCCTCAAATTACCTCACTCAAATTAAATGGAAAAAACTTCCTCTCTTGGTCTCGGTCAGTCCCAATGAGCGTTAAAGGAGGGGGTAAGCTCGGATATCTCTTAAGTACTCTATCAAAACCAGATTCAAAGGATTCTGCTTTCGAGACATGGAATGCCAACAAAAACATTGTTATGTCATGGCTAATCAATTCCATGACAGAAAAAATCCAAAGTAGCTGTCTCTACTACTCCTCAGCGGCCGAACTCTGGAACTATCTAAATTTGGCATATTCCGACCTTGATAATTCATCTCAAGTATTTGAACTTCGGAATGCAGCAAGGAATCTACTGCAGGGAGAAGCGGATGTGACAGAATACTACACCTCACTGGTAAAGATCTGGCAGGAATTAGATCTTCATGATGACTGTTCTATGGCCTGTGTTACATGTACCAAGCAATATTAGGACCGAATGGCAAAGGAGAGGGCATACGATTTCTTGGCAGGTCTAAATAGAGATCTTGATGAGGTTCGAGGTCGTCTTCTTGGAATCAAACCATTACCATGTATAGAGGAGATTTTTTCTGAGGTCAGGCGTGCAGAATCAAGGAAGCGCGTGATGTTAGGCAGCAACAAATCTGATATAACAGCCCCAGAATCATCAGCCGTTGTTTCTCGTCGTAATGATCACAAGGCTGATCAAAGAGGAGAACTGAGGTCAAACAAACGCCAAGGAAATCTCTGGTGTGATTATTGCCAAAGAACTAATCATACCAAGGACAAATGCTGGAAACTCCATGGCAAGCCTGGAGATTGGAAAAATATAGACCTCATAACACTAGAGGATACTCGGCTTCTACGGATATGTCACCGAAGTATGAAGATCATCCAATCTAGCTTCCCCTCAAAAAGCAGCAGATAGAGCAATTATATAAATTGCTTACTCCCTCGACAACTCCACAAAATCCTCTTGCTGCAAGCACTTCTCTGCTTGCTCAGAAAGGTTTTTTAACTGCTCTCTCAGGGGGATCTACTGGTTGTGATCCATGGGTAATAGATTCCAGAGCTACTGATCATATGACTGGATCTGAAAATATTTTTTCTACATATCAACCAAGTCCGCGTAACATTAAAGTGAAAATTGCAGATGGTTCTCTTGCCTCTATTGCAGGGTCGGGTACTGTCCATTTGAGCCCGACAATTTGCTTAGTAAATGTTCTCCATGTCCCTAAGTTGACTTGCAATCTCCTTTCCATTAGTAAGCTCTCAAGGGATTTGAATTATATGGTTCGATTCTCACCATCTATTTGTGAATTTCAGGACTTGAGTTTGGGGAAGAGGATTAGAACACGGTGGACTTTATTATTTTGTTTCAGATTTCTGCATTAATAAAAATGTTTTCAATGTTAGTTGTGAATCTTTTCCAATGACTCATGAAAAACATCTCATGTTATTACATTTCAGACTTGGACATCCAAGCTTTGGATATATGAAACAATTATTTCCATCATTATTCCTTTCAAGTGATGTTTTTCAATGTGATATATGCCAATTAGCTAAACATAAGTGCTCTTCCTACTCATCTCATGAACATATCCCATCCTCACCATTTTCTTTGATACACAGTGACTTATGGGGACCTTCACGTGTTACAACTAATACGGGAAAAAGGTGGTTCGTTACTTTTATAGATGATCATACCCGTCTTACTTAGGTATATCTATTAAAAGACAAGAGTGAAGTTTCTCATATCTTTCAAATATGCCATACCATGGTTAAAACTCAGTTCGGTACTAATATCAAAATCTTTCGTACTGATAATGGTACAGAATACTTCAACTAAAATCTTGGGAAATACTTGGAATCAAACGGCATCATTCACCAAAGTTCTTGTGTCCATACCCCAAAACAGAATGGTTTTGCTGAACGCAAAAACAGACACTTGTTGGGGGTAGCCCGTTCCCTCATGTTTACAACTAATGTACCTACATATCTTTAGGGGGATTCTATCCTTATAGCTTGTTACCTAATTAACCGGTTACCCTCACGAGTTCACAAGTATGAGACACCAATCAACATTCTTTGCAAAACTTTCCCAGATCACCAAATTGTCTCCTCCTTACCACTGAAAGTTTTCGGCTACAAGTGTTTCATTCATATCACTGATCCTTCTCGTTCAAAGCTTGAACCTCGAGCCATTCCATGCATATTTCTCGGTTACTCCTCCACAAAAAAAGATTACAAGTGTTTTATTCCCCAACATAAAAAATACATATCTCTATGGATATTACCTTTTTTGAACAGCAACCTTTTTTCAAGAATTCTCTTCAGGGGGAGAAACCAATAAATATAGAGGAAGACAATTCTTGGGACACAATCACTGAATCCTTTACGCTCACTGAATTTGTCCCTACCGTCCCTACATTGCCTACAATGCCCGAATCACTATCTCAACCTATCACTCTATCCACTATACCATCATCTACTGAAACCAATATTGAAATAGAAACTGTGTCTCCTTCTATCTCTGAAACCGTACCCAATAGCCCACAATTACACACTGAATTATGTGTTTATTCACGTAGAAATTTGAAACAAAATAAGGAGACCATTGTGCAACCCAAAAGCAGTCAATTCTTGGACCCGGATCGGTCTAATAAGGTTAGTGAGCTCGACATTCCCATTGCTGTTAGAAAGGGTGTAAGATCATGTACACAACATCCTATTTCTAATTATGTTTCCTATGGACATCTATCTCCTTCTTTTAGAGCCTTTGTTACAATGGTTTCAGGTGAAAATCTTCCTAAGGATATTCATAATGCCTTAAAAGAACCACAATGGAAGAAAGCTGTATTTGAGGAGATGAGTGCCCTTGAGAAGAATAACACCTGGGATATAGTTGAAAAACCCAAGGGGAAGACTCCAGTAGGGTGCAAATGGGTTTTTACAGTTAAATACAAAATCTGATGGCTCAGTGGAAAGGTACAAAGCAAGTTCAGTCGCCAAGGGTTTCATCCAAATATACGGGATTGATTACGGGGAGACATTTGCACCTGTAGCGAAACTGAATACTATATGAGTAATTCTCTCTCTTGCAGCAAACCTTGATTGGAAACTACAACAACTCGATGTCAAGAATGCATTCCTAAACGGTGATTTGGAAGAAGAAGTTTATATGGATCTTCCAACAGGATTTGATGATGCGAAGCAGTATGGAAAGGTTTGCAGATTGAACAAAGCTCTTTAAGGGCTGAAACAATCCCCTAGAGTCTGGTTTGGGAGATTCACTAAAGCCATCTTACAACAAGGATATTGTCAAGCACAAACGGATCACACTCTTTTTTATAGACATAAGGAAGGTAAGAGTACTATCCTTATTGTTTATGTTGACAACATTATCTTAACAGGTAATGACGAAAAGGAAATGTCAAGGTTGAAGGGGAAGTTAGCTGCTGAATTCGAAATTAAGGACTTGGGATCCTTAAGATATTTTCTTGGAATGGAATTTGCAAGAAATAGAGAAGGTATTTCCGTTACCCAAAGAAAGTATGTATTGGATTTATTGAAAGAAACAAGAATGCTTGGCTCTAAACCTATTGATACTCCAATGGAACCATTAAGCAAAACCAGGCCGAAAGTCAATGGAACACCCGTAGATAAAAGAAGGTATCAACGTTTGGTAGGTAAACTCATTTATCTTTCACATACCAGACCTGATATAGCATTTGCTGTAAGTGTGGTAAGTCAGTATATGCATGATCTTACTGAAGAAGATATGGAAGCTGTTTTTAGAATTTTGAAATACTTGAAGGGTACACCTGGAAAGGGGCTATTTTTCAGAAAAAATGAGAATAGATTAATTGCAGGATATACAGATGCTGATTGGGCAGGTTCAATGGAAGATAGGAGATCAACTTCTGGTTATTGTACTTTTATTTGGGGCAATCTTGTAACCTGGAGGAGTAATAAGCAGAGTGTTGTGGCTAGAAGCAGTGCAGAGGCAGAATTTCAAGCTTTGGCTCATGGGGTTTGTGAACTTATTTGGCTGAGTCGTCTTATGAAAGAGTTACAAGTTCAAGGGGAGCTATCTATGAGGATATATTGTGATAACAAGGCTGCTATTAGTATTGCTCATAATCCAGTTCATCATGGTCGCACTAAACATGCAGAGGTAGATAGACACTTCATCAAAGAAAAGATAGAAGACGAAATTATCAGTTTAACATACGTCCCTACCGGGAATCAAATAGCTGACATTTTGACTAAGGGCCCATCCAGAAAAATGTTTGAAAGTCTACTAGACAAGCTGGGTATGTACAATCTGTACAACTCAGCTTGAGGGGGAGTGTTGCAGATCCTTAGCAGATTTTTAGGATTTAGTTTTTTACCTATTTCAGTTAGGATTTGTTTTTAAAATTCTTCTTATCCTTAGGGATAAATATCTTATTTATTTTTTATTCCCTGTATTTTGGGATCTTATTGTTTTTCTGTTCCTAGAGATAAGTTTCTACAACTTATAAATTTGTAAGTAGCGATTCAATCAATAACACAGTTTAGCTAGTCTTTTCTCCTTCAACCAACTCAACAGTAACACTATCGAAAAGCATCGGTCTTAATTGGTTCATTAAATTAAGATTGCTACAGAAAGAAATAATACCTGATTGGGAACCACCATTGTCAGCCATAATGATCTAATGATCACTGGCACATTGCAAAAATATATTACTCAGAGGAAAAGTTCATTCAATCATGAACATGGAGAGTGAAGATCACAAATGGATGGTTACAAAGTCCAAGAGAAAAATGGCATCCTATACCTTCATTTGCTAAAGAGATGTCATTATTGACAGACAAATTCTCTAATATACTGTTAATCCTTGTTCTCACCCATTAACAAAAACTTTTCTCAGGATATCTAGTAATTGCAATTGTATTAAAAAAAACCTTCAACTTAACTCCCATGATTATGTTGCATCTTACCTTTGCATGTCATACACACGAATGCTAGCATTGCTAATCTCTCCAATCGCATCACCAACAGCTAATCTGGTCAAATTGTCATTCAGTGCTACCATGGGATATACGCGAACAACTTCCTTCAAAGTTGTCATTGAAGTCTGAAGGCAAGTTTTCCTCATGATTGAGTTGCCAGGGTCCATGGTTTGTATAATAAAGTTAATTGCCTACAATTCAGCACAATGCTTAGACACATAAAGGCATTCCAAGAACAGGATTTCATATTTTCATCAAGTCGAGGACAAGCACATTCACAAGAGCATGGTACAGTTCATACACTAGTATATACTAATTGAGAAGCAAAGAAGAGAATCACATGGTTTGAACCCAAAAATGAGGAATACCACTGAAAAGACCAGAAGGCAAACGCATATAGAAGAAGCAACTGGGCACTTGGAGGAAAGAAGGAAAAAGGATTGCGAGAGTGCACACTCAACAAATGTGGCTGAAATGCACAACTATTTTTGGACTTACATAAGCACAAGCAGAAAAGTTATAAAGTAAACTGCTAAATGGGACTTACTTATAAAACCAGAATACTAAATCAGTTTCCAGTATAGAATGGCTAACTATGTAATAGTTCAAACACCCCAGAGGATAGAGGAAAAACATTGGAAATAAGAAAAAAAATGCTGACACAAGATACTAGTCTGCCGACATGTATATACATGATCCAACTCCACTTGGAATTCTTAAAGAAATGCTTTTGTGATACAAAACCTAAAGGAACATTTTACTAACCTTATCAAGGAATTGAGCCAGATTCTTGGGAGCTCCACGCACAACTCTAATAAGTGTAGTAAGGGATACCAAGTGAACTGGTGAATCAGATGCAGTAGACCAGATTTGGCTTTCTATGGCATTAAGAAACCCATGAATGTCAGCCATTGCAAGACTTGGAAGAAGAATCTCAATCAAAGTCTCCCGAATTTTACTAGGTATGGCTGGACTCACAGATGTACTACTTACACACTCAATTTGGAAAAAGATATCTCCAATCAAACGGGGGATTTCAGATCCAATGCATACCTTCCATATGTCAGCCATACCTTCAGCCAACAGCTCTGCAGCAGTGGAACTATATTTTTCATTCATAGCCATGACCAATTTCACTAGGTGATGAACAACCAGCGTGGCCAGACTTGGTTTTACAAGGCTGGGGTACCAAACGGCTAATGCAGCTGCAACGATAATGTGAGATGTCATTGCATCTTGCCCTGTTCCTCCAACACATGAAATCCAATCCTGCACTTCATAAGATTCTAGCCATATCAGAATATTGGATTCCTCAACCTGCAAAATCTCTTGTGTTTCCTGTTCTTCAATATCTGCTCTATCAGATACCGTCTTTTCCTCTGGATTTTCATGTTCATCTTCATTTTTCCCAGCCATAGAACTCACAAACTTTATGTGATTAGTCACCTCTTGACCAGACAAAGGGAGAGGAATTGCCCGTGAAGCAGCACAATGGAACAAAGAACGTGCAGCCATCCTTACATGTTCACTATCATCTTGCCAGAAACTTACCAACAGCTGCATAAACAGAGAGAATGTCGATATGATGGACAAACACTTGTGTTATGTAACACTTAGGGGAGAGTTCCAGAAGCCTTTTAAAAGGCTAATGTTTGGCAAGACCACATACTGAGCAGGAGCATAAATTATTGATAAGTCACTCTCACTTAAAGCCTCTAGGTATATCTTCAAACTTTGTGAGCTTACTCATTGAAAGTTAAATTCTATATTTAACAGACACAACAGTAACCAAGCAGCTCAATCCTTCTCAGGGATAAATGCATTATACAAGCAGAAAAACATTGAATTCCTGTCACTGGAGATTTGACATCAAGTACAAGTGTAAGTAGCAGCTTCTTTCCAGATTTATCAATGTCATTTCCCAAATTGACATAGTTTATATGTGTATTCATCGATTAGATTGGATAATGAAAGATATACTAAGATGGTTAACTAGATTGGTGTACTAAGTGATGTAGAATTTTATTGCATTTCGAATATGAACCATTTCTTTTAAAAAATTTGCAGTCTACCGCATTACTTAATATATTTAACTAATGGAGCTGCTTTAGTATACCTAGCATTACTCTTAGTTTCTACTCCGAGATGATATAACCAGACAAATGACATTGTTTATATGAGTGCTTGTGTGGGCTTCTACCATAAGGTAAACTCACCTTGTCTTCTTGTATTTACTTATCCAAAAAAAGACTTCACCTACAGGGCACAAGATACAAGTTGAAAAAACACAACACAGATTTTTTCTAGACATTGTAAAAAAAAGGAATTTACACGTAATTACGGGTATTCTCATCCTCACACCAAACCCACCCCCCTCCCCCTTTTCCCGTAGACAGAACCCCAAAAAATATCCCAAACTAGTAGGAGGCTGGTAGTGAAAAACAAAAGATGTAGTGAGTTTATGCAATCTTGCCTCAGTTAAATGTTCTTATACAAGTCCGGAGTTCATTTACGCTGGACTGCTGGAAAAGATACAAAAAAAGGGCATTAAGGAATCCCAGAAATTGCTATAGATAGACGTAAAACATAATAGTAACAGTGGAACAGAGTCTAACCTGGAGGGAAGGTGGCTTAGTCTCTGGGACTTTCTCCGCAAAGTTCCGAGTATAGAATGCTGCCAGGGTACTGCAGATTAGAAAAGAGGTAGACCGTTCAATTTTAAATAAAGTACAATTAAGATGGAAAGTGAACAGAATGGAAAATTCAAGAAATAATGATTTGATGCCAGATGCTTCAAGAAAAGTACTGAAGACATTGTGAGAAATCCTTGAAAAGTAGATTAACAAAATTTATTTGCTATTAGTATCTGCATCATTGCACCCAACTTTAAAGATCCGTTTGAGAAACCGTATTCCCATGCTACAAATATGACGGTGCATCCACCAGTAAGTCCTTATTGATTTGTATAACTGAGAAAAATCAACTATCACAGTAGATCAATCTTTGTAGACAAACTATGACAATAGACACTAGTTTAGATCAATCTTTATAGACAGTCTATGGATCTTACACAGTGCTTCCACTTTTAGTATTAATAAATGGACTTACAATACAAAATTTATCAGTATAACTAGAAGCTATCTTTTTGCCTTGCAAACCAGGTAGTTAAATACCGTTAAATTCATCTAATCTGATGAAAACAACTGAAATGAACTTAGGTATCAGACTAAAGTAAAGCTCCATAGAGCACTCCAATGACAAAAAGTTTCCAAGAAATGCATTGATCAATTGACCGGACTAGTAAGAACAAATCAAGCAAACTCCAATTGAAGCCAAAAGCTTGAATTTTTGGATGCTTAAACCCAAAAAAATCACGAATTTCAGTCATTCAAATAAAATGTTGGTATTGAAATGTAGCCAAACTCAGGACGTATTATTAGGTGGGAGTGCTTAATAAACAATACCTGCTGGCAACTGAACAGGAATGGCACAGGCTAACCATGCGTTGGGCGAGGGATACCATGGTCAATGACCTCATTGCACAAAACTCGGAGGACAATTTCCATAGCTGAAATGTGTTTATTCAGTGTCTCAGAAAAAGTATAAAAGCGCAGATGAGAAAAAATGTCCTGGCGGTAAATACAGTTCATCAAATTACCTCAAGGACAGCACTTGTACCAGGAAAAGTCACTGTAAAGGACCCTTTATCCCCAGGCAAACCTGGTGCAATAATGAAGTTCTCAGGTCTTATCAACTTCATGTCGGTAATTAGCAATTGATCAAGCCCACTGTCTACACCCCATGAATGCAAAACCGACAAGCTAAACCGTACAATGCTCTCTTCAAGCGACCTAATGCAGTTGGACTCCACGGGACTGTTTGATGTGTTTGGACCAGCTCCATTATCAGCAAACCCAGCAACATTGTTTCTCTTCAAAGGAAAGTCAGCTGTCCTAATTTGACTTCCACATAACTCGTCACCCTGAGGAAGAAGCATCAGTGAAGTGAGATCAAAACAAAGAGTTGCTACCCCAGGGAATGGACAAGAGCACTTAATGGAGTGCTTGACGCTTTGGACAATAGATGAGCTGGCCTGGAAGGATTCAGTAGAGCTCTCCTTGCTAATGAGGGCTTTATGACTGAAGGACTCAATCCTTTTAATTGACGTTGCCATTGCACCAGAGGAAGAAAATCCCTTTTCTGAGCTTTCCATATGAAGTTTAGAAAAACCAATATCCTCAACAATGGGAAGAAGCAGGGAGGAAACAGAAGTACTTCCATCCCTTACAGATCCAGAGACTGACTTCATGCTAATGCCCTTACAAAAATGATCAAACATCGAATGAGAAGCCACTCCCCGGAGGATCCGCTCTCTGGCTCCACTCTTTATGTCCCATATGTATAACACATCACTAGTATCAGATGTTCCTAAATAGTTTCGGCAAAGACATGCAACATAACCTCTTACACCATCCCAAACAACCCTATCAGGATAACAGGGATGTCCAGGAAAAATTCTCTCAACCCTTAGAGTTTCAAGTGAAGCAAGTGCCACACATGCATCCTCCCCAACAGTGAGAAAGCAAGCACACCAGGGATGTTCAGTCTTATTAGGAGGGAGAATAATTTGGCGAACAGGAGCCACATGATGGTGCATTACAGTGATGAGATTGCCATTGTCAAGATCCCATATTCGAACGGTGCAGTCTTTGCTTCCAGACACCAAGACCTTACAGAAATCCAATCCTTTTGCATTGCCTGCCATCCGGTGAGCTGCCAAACAAAGTACAGCACTCGTGTGCCCTCTGAAATGTCTCCTACATACATCTGAATTTACTTCGAGAGAAGAACTTTCACTATGATAACCCGGTGCATGAACCAAATCAAATTGTACAATTTCAATGTCGCCATTGCAATAGCCATAAACAACAGCATAAGGTGCACATGAATTACCAGAAACAACCATGGAAGAAGATACAATACGATCATTAAGTGAAGGGCTATTGCCTCCTGCATGTCGACCATTTGCATATTTGGAATTAAGTGTACCACCCTGCTCCAAACCATCGCAATCCTTGGTTTCATGGAGTAGAGAAGATTCTGAAATCAAGTCAAAACAAGAAACACCTTCCCCAACAAATTCGCACTGTTGAAAGTGCTTTGAACGGTCATGATTCCTTGACAGTGACCAAATTGTGATGTGGGGTTTCCACTGGAAAAGTTCTTTTAAACCAAAGCAAACTGACTCAATGCGGAGCAGATAATTTTTCAATTGAATGAAACAAACTGATAATCCTAACCGCTCTGGATGAGAAGCAGCAGTTACTGAAGAGAGAGGCCTACAATTAAATAAGTTATCTGAATATGAAACAAGATACAGAGTTGCAGAACCTTCGACGTTCCAAATAATAAAATTGACTCTGCACATTCGGTCGGATTGCCCAGGCAGAATCTCACGGTAACCACTTTCCAGAAACATGCATCCCACAGCACGATGCAATTGACCATTAACGCCCTGAGGACAAAGATCACCTGTCAGAGGAACCTCTCCAATAGTAACAGCAGTGTCCACTACCCTGAAGATGCAGCGATTAGATAACAGAAGAGCAATAATGTTTCCTGTGGTGGCACATGACAATACTAACCCATCCTCCATAAAACCATTTGTACAATCAATTATCTTAGGCTCAGAACCATTTCTGGGCAAGCCACCCCTACTCTCCCCATCTGGATGAGAGACTTTTGATATTGGAACCTGTTGCATCCCACCATATGAATTAACAAGGACGGCAGAATACTTCTCCCCATGCTCGGAAGATGAAAATAAAGTCATATACCTCGGTAACCCAGTTGATAAATTTCCATGCAAAATTGTCTGTACAATGGTAAGGGTATAAGTATCTACAATAACTACAGTGCACTTGGGAGGTCTCTTATGATGAGCCTCTGAGTCCAATGAAAGCTCAACTTCCTGTGTGGATCCAACAGCCCAATGCTCAACCCAATGGCTAGCATCGACAAACGAACAACCGACACATACATATCTCCGATTAGATGGTAATGTGCACAGATTGGACGGACTCCCCACCCACAGCGGCAGCTGTCTCCGCCGTCTGCAGTGTCCACTGCCCCTGCTCCAGACACACATAACACCATCTTTACACGCGCTTAACAGAGCCCCACAACTTGAACTCTCCGTCTTTCCATCTCTGAGCACCGCGGAAGGATAACAAATAGCTAGATCAGCTATTGATGCGGCATGGCCACACAACATAGCTACTGGCTTAATCTCCTGCACATTAAAGCACATGGAGATATATCATTTGCTTTGATCCTACATAGCCGGGGCAGGGGACACTGCAAGCAACGGAAGATACATAACTAGCAGATTTTCTTTAGGACAACATCACTACGACAGACATATTAACAGCACATGCAAGGAAACTTCGAACAGAGAGATCACAGGCGGCAGAACACCCGGAAGACGACATTTTCGACATTCACGACAAAGCAACGGAGAGATAAGTCCGACAGCTTTTTGCCCCCACGCTTCGTTCGGAGACAATGTCACCGACCGGGACGTATTGCGAAGCATACGGATCATCAAAACGAGAGCCGAACGACGGAGAAGCGAGTCGACTCACCGGATTGGCCTCGGAGCCGGAGAGGCTCCACCAAACGATGGAGCCATCGGCTCCGCCGGTGTAGAGCGTCGGGGGCTGGTCGAGGGCGGCGGCGGCGGTGACGCGGTGGAGAGAAGGCGGCGTCGCCGGCCATACGCAGGCCACGGATCGGCACTTCATGGCCTTACAGAGAGAAAGAGAGAGAGAGAGAGAGAGCTACATGGAAGTGCTTGTTCGGAGAGATGGAGCGGCGATCTTCATCTCACCGAACGACGAGAGCTTCGACCGCCGGTGATCATCGGGCCGGTCCGGTCGTATTGATTCCATCAGCAAACCGACCGGTTCGGGCGCCGCAGTGATTTTCTCCCGAACCAAGCCCATTGTGTCCGGTTCGCGGCGGTTCTTTATGAATTTTGAGATTTGGGGTGCGAATGATATCCATTCTGCTTTCTTATTTTTTTTATTTTTTGTTATTATTTTTCGAAACAAATTTGGAATAGAAATCCGTTTGATAAAATAATTTCATTTTTTTTATTTTTGGGACAAATTTTGGCCCATAAATTGATTTGGAACAGAAATGAGAAATTAATTTTTTTTTTACTTTTCTATTTATAAAACAAAAACAAAAATACCAACTCTTTTTTATTGCTCACCCTTGCCACCCACTACCGCCCACTCGCTGCTGGCCGAAGGCCGCCACTACCCACCCGTTACCACTAAAGGCTGCCGGCCTACCCCGTCGCTATCGCCAGCCGTTGGCCACCGCCTCTTGCCGGCGTCCAGTCTGCTCATCGCCAAAGAAAAAAATAAAAATAATTTAAAAATCAACTTAAAAATTTAAAAAAAACTATGAAAAGTAGTGCATGGAGAAAAATCAAATCAGATTTTCCATATCAAATGGTGGAAAATATTTTCCGGGTCTTTTGCAAATTTCAGCATGACACCGGAAAATTGTGTTATTTTCCTGGAAAATGACTTCTTTAGTTTGTTGTTTTTAGTCAATGGAAAACGTTTTCCGTATATCGATTAGTTTTTCGTCATTTAAATAGCACAAAATTGGAAAACAATTTTCTAGCAACAATTTCCTTTCAAACAAATGGACTCTTTAGGTTCTGCATAGCAACGTTTTTGTTCCCAGAAATAATTTTTTATCAAAAATAGTTTTTTTCTATTTCTATTTCTTGGAACAGTTTCTGAGCAAAAAATAGCGTTTATTAACTGCACAAAATTTATATTCCTGGAATAGAAAAAGAATCGAAACGCGTTTAGGGCGCAAATGATCTATTTCTATTCCATTGACGAGTTTCTCCCTTCTGAGCTACCGGCGGAGGACGGCAGGTGGCGGTGAGGGGCAAAGGACAGTGGTCGGCGGCAACAGAGGATGGCAGCCGGCGGTGGGAGGCAATGGAGTACGGCGGTCAGTGGCGAAGCACGGTGGCGTCGGGGGGCGGTGATGGCAGCGGGCAGTGGCGGCGGGAGGTGGCTGGCGACGGAAGGTGGCCATCGTCGGTCAATGGAACACGGCGACCAGTGGCGAAGGATGGAGGGTGACCGCGGCGTAGGGTGGCCAAAGGCAAGAGATGGCCGACGGCCTAGGGCAACTAGCGCCGAGTGGTGGCCGGCGTTGGGCGGTGGAACACAATGGCCGGCAGTGGAGGATGGCGATCGGTGGTGGGTGGCCGGCGGCGGCGAAAGATGGCGATCGGTGGTAGGTGATCGGCGGCGTTAGGTGGTTGGCGAGGGGAGGCGGCCAGCGGCGACAGAGGACGATGACCGGTGGTGGGTGATCACCGGCGTTGGGTGGTTGGTAGGGGGAGGTGGCCAGCGTCAAGCGATGGAGCACGACGGCTAGCGGTGGAGGACGGCGGTCGGTGGCGATAAGCATCAAGCAGCGGGGAACAATGATTGATGACAAGAGGAGGCTAGCAGACGGGAGGCGGAGCGTTGGTCGGCGAAAGGCGGGCGGCAGAGGCGGAAGGCGGGTGGCGACGGCGGAAGGCGGGCGGTAGGTGGCGGCGAAGGACGACGAGAGGCAGCGGTGGGCGAGTTGCAGCCGATGGATTATTTCTTATTTTTGGAGAATTCTAGAAAAAAAATTATTTCTTTTTTCTTGTTCCAGAAACAAGAAGCAAATTTTTTTTGCTTCTTGTTTCTGTTCCAAATCTATTTCTGGAACGCTTTTTTGTTCTAAAAACAAAAAAATAGATTTTTTTTACTAAACGGATTTATGTTCTTTTTCTGTTCCGGGGAACAAAAAAACAGAAAAAATAAAGAAATAAAAACGTTACTAAACAGACTCTTAGTGTAATAAGAATTGGTTTTCGGTGGCCGCCATTGCTGTACTAGTGCTGCGATGACTTCACAACAAGCAAAGTATAGACTTGTCCCTTGAGGAATGCTTTAATCTGCTTTGAAGTAAAGGATTTACTTTTTAGTTTTGGCTTATTCTTTGCTTATCGAAACAAGGAATGGTCACACTCCTTTACATGTAATGGGAATAAAGTATAGAAATTATACAGTCGATTGCCCTTTTAGAATGAAATAAAATCCAATACATGTAGTGAAGTTTCTCAAACATCATGAATTAGTATATCCGTGATTATTTTTCTTTATTGCAAAACTGCCATCCTAATTTGAGCAAATCGGTTTATTCATTCGGAGAAAAAAAATGGGAATAAATTAGTCAACATGGTTTGAGTATATACAAAATCGACCACGTTTCAAGACAAGTTTGTCGGATCTTATCGAGAAAGTAGATTCCCGTCTTGTACGAGTTGCAATTTGGCTTTTACCCTACCATACTCAGCTACATAAATTTCACGAAACACCTATTATAGTATTCGGTGAAATTTGACGGACGACTTGGACTCTAATGTCACCTAAACTAACATTTTGACTTCATCCCTGTGTTGACCATTGTCGAGGTGAAAGTGAACAAACTTGTGATAGAATCTACGATGTTGGCCCCGGAAAAATCACGTATTATTTATAACTCGGTTACGGATGACAACTGACAATGACTAGAACCTTTAAAAGATTGCATCATTTGTGCAAGTAACTTTTACTACAATATCTTCTTGGGTTAATACTACGAAAAACCCTAAACCGGTACACTTGTGACAGATTTACCCCAAATTATTTTTTTATCATAAAAAATACCAAACTGGTACATCTGTGATAATTTTACTCCAAACTATTTTTTTGACCACCAAAAACCCCAAACTGGTACATCTGTGACAATTTTACCCCGAACTAATTTTTTAATATTATTTTTTTATTTTTTCGATTTTTTTTAGTTTTTCTTATCTTTTCTTCTTTTTCCTTCATCTTTAACCTCAAACAAAAAAAAATTCAGAAAGTGTGAATTTGGTAAGCCATATTAAATTGAAATTAAATTCGTAAGTTTGTATCTATAATTTTTTTTTCTTTATGATTTCTTACTATATCAATTAGAAATAGTACAAAAAATTCTTCTTGCGTTTTATTTATTATATATTTCAAGTGATCATATTGATTTATGAATCGCCATGCACATATAATATCTCTCATCTTATATATAAAATATACTAATTTTGTAAATTAATATGTTAAATTAAATTAGCAAGCAGGACGTATAAAAATTGTTGATTAGCTGTATTCCAAGCTTAGGTAACAAGCCTGTGTTGGACCCCATCAGTTTGCCTATCCACTTGCATCCAAAAATAAGAAAGACACGACAATAATATAATGTCTTTTTAGCGAGACATTTAAATGTAGAAAAAAGTGATTGGCATGAAAATTCATGCATATAAAAGAAAGTCTTTCATTTAGCGTTTATGTTTTTTTTTGTGTCAAAATGTAGCATTTATGTTATGTGTCACGTTATTGTGGGATCAATTACAATATAACAATCCATTGTTGGTCCAATGAAGATAAAGGAAAAAGAAAAGAAAAGAAAAACTAAAAAAATTCGAAAAATACAAAAATAATAATATTAAAAAATTAGTCCGGGATAAAATTGTCACAGGTGTACCAGTTTTGGGTTTTTGGTGATCAAAAAAATAGTTCGAGGTAAAATTGTCACAAATGTACCAGTTTGAGATTTTTTATGGTAAAAAATATAGTTTGGGGTAAATCTGTTACAAGTGTACTGGTTCAGGGTTTTTCGTGATATTAACCCTATCTTCTTTAATGCGGAAGCTTTATAATCTTCTTCTCAACTACCTTGAATCCTCGGTGTTCGATTAAGAGATAACTTCATCAAATTAATGGAGCTTTCTCTCTTACAAGGGCCTCCGTGGCCCTTCAGTTATATTGCAAGGATGGCGGGCTTCACAGATGCATTTCTTATTTTAACATGTCGGTGTCCGTATGCCTTGCATCGCCAATTACTTACGTGTCTCTATCTTCTCCATAAAGCAGTAATACCCTCCAGAAGTTTTACATCTCAGTGATTCTAAAATCCATATAAGATCTGAGATGGAGCCTTTTAATGTCAAAGTGACGATCTATCTTTTACTGCAATGTCTTCTTTAACGTGGAAGCTTCTTAATCTTCTTCTTCTCCTTATCCTCCACCTTGGTTGGAGGCTGGGCCTGTGGTTGACTTTTGACTTTGGCCTTTCTCTATTTTGTGTTAGCGTTTGTACATTACGAGACGAAACTATATTAGGAGAGATTGTTTTACTATCGTATGCCGCTGCGGCCGGGACTGCAGCGGCCTGTTTATATGCAATTTGGACCGCTAGATATTACCGGAACGATGTAAGCCATCCGATCAGATAAAACGGAACCGGTGGTTACTCAAATACGCGATGTCGAAACTTACCTTTTGATGAGGAAAGCAACTAAACAAAATTGTAGAGAAATTCATCAATTGCGGATACGCAAACATACTACACTTGTACAACCGTTCAAGGTTTGAAAGTTTTCTTGTGAGATCAAATTTTAAAATTAAAATACTCGAGAGCTAATGCAGAAATTCCCGAATTCGTCGTCGACAGATTATCTGTAAAATAGCTAATTGAGAGTAGTTTTGAGATTAAAAAAGGGGATTGCGATCTATCAAAAGGAAGTTATCCTCTTTTATTTGTTATAATTATACGGATAACAGGATACCCTTTTTCCGAATCAGAAAAATAAAGTATTTTCGCACATGAGTAATCAATATTTTCTTTCCCAAATTTGTTCAGGATACCCTTACCTTTACCTTAAATGCATCCTTTTGTTTCCTAGCGCACGACAGCACACGAAAATTCATTCTGGAGTAGAAATTTTGCTCCAAAATGGATTTCGAAACAGAATACATTAATTAAAAAATTTTCGAAATGTATTTTGAAATAATTTTTATATTCTGAAATAAAAATACGTTTGTTAAAAATATTTGATTACAAAATGCATTCTTGATTCAAGAATGCATTTTTTATTCCAGAATAAGTTTTTGGCATGAAAACGAGAAGCTACTTTTTGTAGCTTCTTCCTTCCAGAATGCATTCTCCTTACTTTCTCTATTTTTCTTACTAATTTTTTTTTTCAGAAAATGAATCAAAATTAAAAAAAATTCCAGAAAATTAAAAAAGTCAGATTTCGGGAAAATAGGAAATTTGGTGAATTTTTTTCAAAAATATAAAAAATCAAAAATTTCAAAACTTCACAGATTGACTTAAAATACATCTGGGCACCCACTTTGAGTGAAATTTAATTTTTTTGAGGTACCCAAAAAAATAAAAAAATTCAAAACTCCACAAAATGGCTTAGAATATTTTTGGGCACCCACTTTGAGTGAAATTTAATTTTTTTGAGGTGTTCAAAAAAATCAAAAATTTCAAAATTTCACAAAATGGCTTAAAATACCTTTGAGCACCCACTTTGAGTGAATTTTAAGTTTTTTGAGGTGCCAAAAAAAATCAAAAATTTCAAAACTTCACAAAATGGTTTAGAATACCTTTGGGCACCTACTTTGAGTGAAATTTAATTTTTTTTTTAGGTGCCCAAAACAATCAAAAATTTCAAAACTTCATAAAATGGCTTAGAATACCTTTGAGCACCCACTTTGAGTGAAATTTAATTTTTTTGAGATGTACAAAAAAAATCACAAAATCAAAAATTTCAAAACTTGACAAAATAGCTAAGAATACTTTTGAGCACCCACTTTGAGTGAAATTTATTTTTTTTATGTGTCCAAAAAAGTAAAAAAATAAAAATAGATTTCTATTCTAGAAATCAATTTCTGAAGTAGAATTAATCATGTTTTATCAAACAAATTCCTCATTCAAAAATTAATTCCTGACAAAAATTTTGAAAATTAATTTCTGATAATAATTTGATTTTTGGAGCAAAATGTTACCATCGGCGCCCCAAGATTCCTTTCGTTTTTCTTTCCTCTTTCCCACCCTTTTTCTCTCACACCCAAAAGCGCAGAAGCGTCTAGAATTGCTCCCCCCCCCCCCCTTCTTTTGCTTTTCCCCTTCCATCCCTCCTCCTCTTCCCACGGTCTCAATTATTAATACCAAAGCTCTCCTTCCTTTCCCACTCTCGCCCTTCGCCACTCGTCTCTTCCTCCTCCCACTTCCAACACACCCACGTTGACCCCGCGACGACCCGCCCGGGGACCGGAGGAGACCGCCGCAGCCGCCGCCGCCCTCACCCGCGACCGGCGCAGCGATGGCGAGGACCGGCGACCTGGAGGACATGGCGAAGGCGGCCTACCTGGACGACGACTTCGAGTCGTCGGTTGACTTCTACTCCCGGGCCATTTACTCCAGCCCCGGGAGCGCCGATCTGTACGCCGACCGCGCCCAGGCCCACATCAAGCTCGGCAAGTTCACAGGTGGGTTTGGTGGGGGGGGGGGGGGCGAGGCTTCGATCCCCTTTTGATCTTGGGGCTCTGTTCGAACGCGCGTGTGCCCGCGCCCGCGCGTGGGTTAGGACGAAGGGACCGTGCGCGACGTCGCTTGCGTGCGTGATCTTGGCGAGGGTGTCTCGTTGAGTAGTTCTGTTTCGCCTGTCTCGTTTGTGGTGCGTGCTTTTCGTGATCATGGCGTCGGATTGGAACTCTCTCCGTGTCTTTCGCCGGGCGAAGCAGTTTGAGTTTTCCCTGCTTTTCTACCGTCATCCCATACGTTCAAGCCAGAAAAGGGTGAAGAAAAGAAATATTGGGTCCGCTTCGTGGAGGCGATCTTTGCTAGCATTGTGACTTCGGGACACTAGAAAATATTTAAGCTTTGGTGGGACCACTGCGAATCTGTCTTTGGATCTTTTATCACCGTTTTTGAACGGGAAGTGTTTTGCTGTTTTCTCGATGGAGAGGTTCTTGTGCAATGCCCCTGGGTGACGTGCTTCTGATTTTCGTTTGTGCTGTTTTTTTTTGGTTTGATCAGAGGCCGTTTCCGATGCAAATAAGGCGATCGAATTGGATCCTTCGTTGTCCAAGGCATACCTGCGAAAAGGGTGAGTAAGCTTCGCCTGGCTGAGCTTGAATTCTGTCTCTTTTACTCGGTCTATTTGGTCAGAAAGTTTTGCGATTTTCCTTTTCTCCTTCCTGAAGTTCGTGGAGTTGATTATTTGATGATGTGTTTTAGGTGGTCTGCTTGTTTTTATGTAGCTTTAACGATGGCTAGAATGTTTGTTCGATCAAACTTATTCCAATTGCGGTGTTGTTGTTGATCCACTATTTATTGCGCGTAATGTGTTAGCTAGTTTGCATTGGCTGATCTTGGATTTACTTCTATCGCTAGATAATGCTCTGGAGGCACTCGTTGAACAGTTCTGAGTGTGTATATACGAATTCTTTTTTGATGAAGTACTTCCATGGAGTATTAACTCGAGTCCCCAAATGTTTTATTTTTTCTTTTTGTTTTCCAGTTCTGCCTGTATGAAACTTGAAGAATATCATACTGCCAAGGCAGCTCTCGAAATAGGTGCTTCTCTGTCACAAGATGCTTCAAGATTCACCAAGCTAATTGAAGAATGTGAGAAGTTCATCGCAGGTTTGCACTCATTGCAGCCCCTTTGTAATCAAGATAAGGTTTCTCTGCTTGTTGGTTGTCTCTAATATGGCTTTCAGAAAAAAAAAAACTGATTGTGGTCTTCTCTGTCTTCAGTGTTTGATTATGAGTTTCTTGCTTTTATTTAATCATGAAGTAAGCGCATTGACCTTGTGAGGGCTTAAATCTTTACTGAATTATTGCAGACTTGAATTATGGAAATGTACTGGAGATAGTTTTCACTGTATTCTGAAAATAGAAACTTGTATGTTTTTGAGGATTTCGTGAAGATTTTCCTCTGTGCTGCTTGTTGTGTAATATTTATTGTCCAAGAGTTGTCATAGATGCAAGCTAACTTACTAGCTGAATTACATTTGTTTTCTTGAATATTGATTTTGTGGTGCTTCCACAGAGGATGTAACTGATGAGAAGGCACATGTGGGTGCCCCGCCTTCCTCTGTCACTGCCCTGCCATCTGATCAAAATGCTGAAGCAGATGAAGAAATGGAGAATGAGGACAGCATGGTACAGCAGGTTGATGCAGTTGAACCAGTCAAGCCCAAATTCAGGTTCTTGCAATAGTACTTATGCTGTCTAGATAAAACCTGGCTTTGCACCATGATTATTAAGTGGCCACATGGCCGATTGTGAAGTCTCTCTTTGTTAGTTGAAAGTGAAGATATTTCCCAAAGTTTTTGGTAATTGATGTGTGGATTCGAAGCTTGCATGTGAACATGGCAAAGAATCAAGTTAGTTGCTTTTATTCAGACCTTGAAAATAAGTAATTCGAGATGATGAGCAGCTATCTTTCAAACTTGGATAACTAGTAAACTTATACTAGAAATTGGAGTTGGTCTGAAGCTTTTCTCCTTGCAAATGTGGTCTTCTTGTTGTTGTCTATAAGCACTTGTTCCTCCTCATAGTGTAGCAATTTACATTATATTAGTAAGGTTGTCAATTTTTTAGTGTAGCTTTTCATAGTTCACTTTCCAGATAGTACTTTTTCACTCGCATGACCGGACAATTCATTGTTCAACAGACATGAATTTTACCAGAAACCAGATGAAGTTGTTGTGACAATATTTGCGAAGGGTGTTGCACCAGAGGATGTACTTGTTGAGTTTGGTGAACAGATTGTATGTTTCATCACCCAAATAATTTCTTTTACTGGATGCATAAGTGTTTTTCATTTTACCCCTATATAGATGACATGAGGGAATATATTTATCCTGCAGCTAAGCACGAGAATCAATGTGCCCGGTGAAGACGCTTATTACTTTCAATCTAGATTGTTTGGCAAGGTAATTTGAAGAGCTTCTTCCGGTTTCTAATTGGATGCAGCTCATTTTCTCCTTTTCCATATGATTTAACCGTGCAACAATACTCCGGTTTAGGCTTATCTGATGATAGCACTTGTTATAGCACTTGCTTTTGGTTTTGTTGGTTAGGTGCCCTTTTGCAAAGCTTTTGCAAGTGCGTATTTTGATCTTTCGTTTGAGGATATTGTCATGAATATTTGCATCAGATTTCTCTTCTGAACCCAACTCCACTTTGTTCAGTCTCCATATGGAAATGAATTCTATTTTTCTTTTTTTACTGGTCTTTCTAGTGTGAAAAAGAAAGCTTTGACTTGCCTGCATTTTGCTCCTACTTCACTGTTACTAATGTTTGACGCTTTATGTGATTCAAATCAGGTAATACCTGAAAAGTGTAGATACCAAATATTATCAACAAAAATTGAGATCCGTCTTGCAAAAGCTGAAGCAATGCAATGGAAGTCTCTTGAATATAGCAAAGAAGCTACAGTTGCGCAGAAAGTCATTGTGCCTTCTGGTAGGTGCCTTTCTTAATTTATTAGATGACCCAAATTGTACTGGTGTCCCATGTTTCTGTGGAATGAGAAAAGCCATCGACTTCTCTAGCTAGTTAATCAGTTATTTTCCATATTTTTGCAGCTGGACCAAACAGAACTGCATATCCATCTTCAAAAAATAGAGCTGCAGACTGGGACAAGCTGGAAGCCCAAGTCAAGCAGGAGGTACCAGACATTGCTAATGATTTCTCAATGTCCATGGCGATTTTATTCATTGTTTGCGTTATCCAACGTCTAACTGCATAATTGCATAAATTTTAGGAAAAGGATGAGAAGCTTGATGGTGATGCAGCTTTGAACAAGCTTTTCCGAGATATATTCCAGAATGCAGATGAAGACGCGAGAAGAGCTATGACAAAATCATTTGTAAGAGCATTACTTCTCTGCTACATCTCAGAAGTTCTACAAATCAGTACATTCTATTTCTACATTTCAATTGATTTGTTACCCTCCATGGTCTCTTTGGGGACATCCAATAATATTACTCAACCTCCATTTCTTCAGGAGCTTCTCTCTCTTAGTCTGATCTGAAACTTTATCCTTTACCAAATCCTGCCATTTTCTCTCATGCTTGCAATATTTCTAGAGACTCGAGATCTCTTACTTTCTGCATGTTAGCTCCTCGATTATGCTCGTCTTACTAGGTGCATTTTCCTTTATCTGCATTTTGAAACGGTGTTGGTTAAGCAGACGATAAGTGTCGTCGCTTCTTATTGTCGAGCTTCGTAGTATTTAATCCTGTGTTTTAGGTGTTCCATGAAAACTGCAATATTTTTGCTTAATATCGATTCATTATGCAGGTCGAGTCTAACGGGACAGTCCTCTCTACAAACTGGAAGGAAGTGGGCGCAAAGAAGGTCGAAGGTAGCCCTCCCGATGGTATGGAGCTGAGGAAATGGGAATACTAAGTCAGCTGTGGTGGATCACCTCTATCATGCTCGTCAATTTGCTGTACAAGAACATCTTCCTTCATTCAAAATGGTCACATCATGTCTGTTGGTCGCAAATACCTTCTCTTTCCAACTATGTTACTTCTTTGGTAGTGGATCTGTGAACGCTAGTGATGCATATTGGTCGTGTCCTCTGTTTGCATTTTGCTTGTTGTCTTTGGCAGTGAGGAGTCTGTATTTTTACGTGAACGTGGTAAAGACTATTTGGAGTTCCTATGTTTTTTGGCCGTTTGTCGTCCGTGAATTGTATAAAAATTAGTTCGCTTTTCATGTCAGTGTGACGACGACAAGGCAGACTTTCTAATATTCAGTTGTGAAATGCAATAGGACGATCTTTCTGTTTTCATAGATAAGTCATCAAGGAGGGAAGTAGCGAAATGGTCCACCGTGCACCCCAGCCGGCACAAACACGCCGCTGGGGGGGCCTCAGCGGCTTCTTCCCACCAACATGCAGCTGACAACGAAGATATGTATCGGTTTACTGTTGGAGAAATAATTCCTTGCCATGAGACAAATCTACCATTTGCGTTTTTGCTTATAAAAGAATCTATGATGGGAAACAGACGTTGTAGATATTTCAATGTAGAAATGAATTCTTAGCGTATCAGCTCGAACGCATCCCTCGGTGGTTGTCCGAAAAAGATTGACTAAATTTTCTCCCCTAGAGTGATTACCGATTAGGAAGGTCAGCGGACGAGAGGATCGCCAGTCTTGCACATTGTCATCGAACCTTGGTGAGGAAACGATAGTGCATATCAAATTTAATTTGTGTTTAGTTGATTCAATAGGTGATACGGAATGCTAATTCAGGTGTTTGAATAGTTTATTAATTCAAAGACCACTTACTACTTGTCACGCTACTTACTATGTCCTTTTGTGTTGGTCGATTTTAGACTATTGAAGTATAACATAACATTAAGGGTGCGCATGACAACGATTCTGTGCTCGGGAAATGATTCTTTTTTATTCTGTACCCGGAAACAATTTCTAAGCATTTGAAAGCGTTTGGTAATCACCCAAAATTTCTATTCTTAGAATAGAAAAAGAACAGAAATGCGTTTGATAACTATACAAAATTTCTTTTTATTAATAATATTTTGAATTTTTAAATATTTCTTTCTTTTTTTTTTCCTTCCTTTCCTTGGCCATGGCCAGCGAGGGCCGCCCTCGCCAGTTGCGACGGCGAGGTTGGCTTCGCCTTGGCTAGGTGAGGCTCGACCTCTCCCAGATCTGGCGAGGCTGACCTCTTTGTTGTCTAGGGCGGCGAGGGCCACCCTTGCCGGCCCTAGCCAGTCGTCGGTCGCCGGCGGTGGGCCGATGGCAGACCGGGAAGAAGACGAAGAGCAAATACAAAAGGAAGAAAAAAATCAAGAAGAATCAGAAATGAAAAAATTATTCCAGAATCAAGAAGTTACTTTTTTTTGTTTTTTGATTCTGTTATAAAACTGATTCTGGGAACAATTTTTTACAGCTTTGTGTCCGGGCATGAAAAATTTAACAAACAGATTTCTATTCCTAAACTGATTCTGAGAATAAAAGAACAAAAATTTTTACTATTTGGCAACTTGCCAAACGCTCCCTAAGAAATAAAAGTGATTCATTCCGGAGTGTTGTTCGCCAGACCTCACGATGCATGTATGTCCAATGAGAGCACTCTTTTCTCGAAAGAACATTCTCGGATCTAACTTGGGGTCCTCTTTAATCTATCAAATAAATAATGTTCTGATAGTTAATTAAGGAAGTTGATTGTTGTCGCTAATGTGCTGCGCGTGAAGAAAGGGTCTCTCGAAGACGTGTCTTTATCGAGTCTTGTTCCATTGACCCAGTGAATTGCCCAGTAAACGCCCAGCGGAAGCTTCCTGTTTCTCCAAGAAATTGGTCAAAGAAAGGCCATGTTTACTTGTCCACACCTCCATGAATTTGCCTCTATATATTCGCGTGTGCCCGTTCACTTGATGTATATGTATGAACTCATTCGCACTTCACGCTCCCAAAACGTCTACACATCCACGCTCGACGTGTTCTTCTTCAACCCTCCTCTCCTTGTTTCTCACATTACATCACCGTTCATATTGCGCCGATGAAGGGTAACCGAAACAATGCGAAATGCCTCGCCAACGTGGCGGCCTTTGTGATCTTCCAAGTTGCCATCATCTTGATCCTCGCCTTCACCGTGATGCGCGTGCGCGGCCCCAAAGTGCGCCTTGGCGTGGTGACGGTCGACAGCTTCAGCACCAGCAACGACACTTCTTCTCCTTCCTTCAACATGAGGCTCACCGCACAAGTCACTGTTAAAAACACCAACTTCGGCAACTTCAAGTACGGGAACGGCACGATGAGCCTCGCGTACAACGGCACGGTGGTCGGAGACGTCGCTATTGCGAATGGTCGTGCCAAGGCCAGGGACACTGCGAAGTTCAACGTGACGGTCGACGTGACCTCGAGCCGGCTCGCGAGCACGGCAAGCCTTGGGGCGGACATGAACTCGGGGGTCCTGATGTTGAGGAGCGACGCAAAGGTGAGAGGCAAAGTCGAGTTACTGAAGGTGATGAAGAGGAAGAAGAGCGGCGTGATGGATTGTTCATTGAGCGTGAATTTAGCCACTCGTGCCGTGACTACAAAGTGCAAGTGATGATATGGTGTTTCTAGACGATATTGGATAGTATATTTTACCTCGTGTATTGTTCTTGATTTATTTATTGGTTGTATAGTTGATTCGTTGTAGTGACATAAGAGTTTTGCTTTGTTTAGGACGTTTTGCTGATGATTTTTCTTATTGGCTTTTGAAATTGAACTTTAATTTCTATCTTTGGCGCACTTATACAAAGTTTCGCTACTACTCCGAAGACCCTCCTCACAGTTTGTAGTTTTAACACTTTGCATCCTCTATTTCTTTGTATCTGGATCGAGGAAAGTACCGAGTTGCCTTCGTCTGGAAGAGAGACCAAACCTTCAAAATGTCCCGTGAGATAGAGACGGCACAGAGAAGAGAAGAGAAGAGGGCGAACATGAGACACACGGAGGAGATGGGGCAGGAGGCGGCCTACTAAGAGAGCGGCGGAGGTTGGCTTGGCAGCGGGCAGCGGTGGTGGCTACCGCAGCTGCTTTGGGAGTTGGTGGAGGAGGGCTTTTAGGTGGAAAGTTGTATACAGGAAAGTGGCAGGGAGATTTTGGAAAGGAAATGGTGATTTGATGAGTAAAAAGTTTGTTGTGAGTTGGGGGCATGTAAAGTGAGGATGCAAACTGGTATTGAAGGAAAAGATGGTGTTTCTTTTGGTATTTCACAAGTCTCAACATTCACATGACAAATGCAGAAAAGATTAGAACTGTGTCATCCAATGAATCTTTATTGATGGAAAAGGAAGCTTTTCATTTGGTTTAATTAGTACTAAAGAGATAGCTTGTACAGTACCCGCACACATTTTTCAAGATCTCCCCTGGAAATCTCATGTTGCAAAGGAAAAAATTTAAAAAAATGGAAGGAAGCTTCTAATGACAAGTTGACCCGCTCATGATCACAAAGTCATTATGTTACGCGAACCTCTCCCCGAAAGTCACCATGACTCTCTACAAAAGTCAGAAACTGCCACCTCACTCAACGCGTTTGGCATCTGAAAGAAACAAAGAGAACAAACAAATTAAAATACCATTTCTCATCTCTTTGTGTTAGATACGCCTCTTCTAGTGAAGGTCTTTTTAAACATGCCCTACTTTTCAAACGCTACGTACATAAAAACCTCGCCAAAGGTCCATCCGCACATTCACAAGAAGAAGCTCATTCAGGGAAAAGAGAAGCATAAAACATCGCCAAAGAGAGATCTTCCTTAGATTGTTCCTTCTTTTTCAGCTCAAAATCTTCATATGGATAAGAACCAACAAGTGGATGATCCTCTTGCACCCACAAGCGGCCAAAACCCTAGGAGTGACCAAGAGTCCTTGAGCAATCACATGGAACAAGAGAAGCGCCGGAAGAGGCTCAAGTTGGCCACTTACATCGCCGCCTTTGCCGTGTTTCAAGTTATCGTCATTCTCGTCTTCGTCCTCGTCATCATGAAGGTCCGCACCCCGAAATTCCGCGTCGGGACGCCCAGCATCCAGGCCCTCACCTCCAATGTCGGGCCGGCTGCCTCGTCCTTCAACATGACCCTTGTTGCGCCCTTCAGGCTCAAGAACCCCAACTTCGGGCCTTACAAGTATGACTCGACCACCGTCGTCTTCAACTATGGTGATGCCGTCGTGGGGCAGGTTGCGATCCCTAAGGGCAAGGCCAACTTCAAGTCCACGCAAAAGTTTGATGCCACAGTCGGGTTGAACTCCAATTCTTTGTCCAATGCTTCGAGTTCAAGTCTCGGGACCGAGCTGAACTCCGGGGTCCTGACGCTGACGAGCTCGGCAAAGCTGAACGGTAAGGTCCAGGTGATGCTCATCTTCAAGAAGAAGAAGTCCACGAGCATGGATTGCACCATGACGATCAGCACCGCATCACGAACCGTTCAATCGGTGACTTGTAAGTGATCGTTTGTACAAGCTAGATTTTCTTTCTTTCTTTTAGCCATTTCTTTATGGGTCTTGATTTGTAAGTTTGAGTGATGATATGTTCATACTATCTCCATGTAATAAATCCCATGTATTGGTATACTGGTTTCGGTATGGATTGGCTTCTGTGCAACTTCATTCTATACACCTTCATCTAGTTTGTTTCTGAACAGTTCAAAGTCGTTATATCGCAACATTCTTGTGCCTCTCTACCGACAAGTTATTCCACGAGTGCTTGCCAGGTGATCATCAAGACGTGAAACATTAAATATGCGCTTTTCCTTACGGAGAAAAACAATCGGCCAAACGCATGCCACAAAGTCAAGGGAGCGAAATGGTCAAAGAGCCAACACTTTCAAATCAAGAAGCCCTTCGGAAAAACAAGGGTTTCTTCCATCGAATTCAACGCGATGGGTCCACAACGACGGCCATCTGGTTGAAAGAAAAACGCAAGTGGTGCGTCTTGGCGTTATTCAGCAATGGCAATCTGGTGGAGAATGACAACCGAGATTCTAGAAGTGCTTTAACCATTTCTTGGTAGGTCCACGTTCGATTCCATGTATCGGGCCAGGAAGCTCGTTACTATGTCGTGGATTATCCCCACCTATCGAACCATTGGATGTGTGACACTTGTCAAAAGATAATAGTTGATAATAAAAATACCCTTAGCTTCCAAATCAAGATTGATTAAGCCATCGGGAGGTTCAAGTTGTAAGTGATGAGAAACACAAGTAAGGAATTGTCGGGTCAGGGACACGTTGGCGGAACCAAGGTGGGAATCAACTTGGCAAGTACATAGTCATCGCAGTATGACAATATTTTAAAGTAGCCGCATGTTTAGAACACGCTCATAGTCATTGTATGACGGGATCAAAGCATTTGAGGATGATCCCTCTTCATGTGATTCTTCCATTAATGTTAGATTAATTGAGAAAGCGCAATTTCTAAATATCTATGGAGATATTACCCAATCAATCTTAAACCTATTGTACGGATGTCAATTCAGTAATAAACTTTTCGATTTTGACAATTTAGTCATAAGTATTTGCGCGAAATTACAATGAGAAGAGACTACGAGATCGAGCTTAGCCATGCGTGGTAGGTGATGGGTTGGGGATAGAGAGTGTGGGAGGGAGGAGATAGGGTGAGGGTGAGGGATTTGTTCATATGTGCTTAGGTCTTGGTGAAATGAACACGTATCACGATCTCATGATGAAGGCAGACGATGGGATTTTGGATGGTTGCGGAGGATCCGCAGCCGCCTAGATTGTAAGCATGATCATCCTTCTTAATGAATATTTTTTGATAGACAACTTGATCAATCTTGATGATTTCGGCTTCCACGTATAATATTCCATGAGAGGACCCAAAAATTTTCCATGTATAAACTACTACCTCAGTGAAGTTTTTTATGTGATGTTAGGGAAAAAATTCATTTATAAATTAGTTTATCAAATAATGTAACAAGTTGTAAGGTATCTAAACCAGCGGCTCATGAGCAATATAACTATTATGATTTGTTACATCAATTTATATATTAATAATAAAAATCCCAAATCATTATTTACATCACTTTTGACCCTAAAGGAAGATGATTAACTTCGTTTTCTCCTATTCATATTTTTTCCTTCACTCATATTGTTGAGAGACATGTACGAGTTGTGTTAAAAAATTCTCGTATCGGAAGATTTGTGTATTGTAGAATAGTTAATATATCTTAGTTAACCCAAAACTCATTGCATTACACTTTTGAGAGAAGATTGGTCAAACTAGATGTGTTTTTTTGTTGTTGAATAAACTAGATGTATTGATGGTCTCATAATTTGGCTATGTCCTAGCGATCTTCCTAGGTGAAGGGATTTTGCTGCGTGCTCCTATCAAATGGTATTAGAATTGATGGGTCACCCGCTCTCAATATGTATTAGTGCTCAAGGAAATAATCTCATTACCTACACGGTGTGCGGGCACCCGTCGTGGTTTAGTTTAGTGTAAGAAACTTGGGGTAAAGGTAGGCGTTGTGGTGTAGTCGATGGTAGCCTTCAGCGTTCGGTTTGGAGAAAAAGACCAAGAATGAAGGTGGAGGCTGTTGTTGTTGTTGCAGTTTTCACAAGGCAACAAAATGGAGATTCAAGTTGAGACGTGCTAATGCAGAAGAATACTTGAATTAAGGGAGAGCATACCAATACTCTCTCACCCTAACCCTCATTTCATGGTCACACACAAGGGAGAATATTGTTGAGATGAACATGTATTGTGTTTAAAAGGTGCATATCAAAGAATTAATATAGTGTGCAGTGGTAACTGACCCATAACTCATTGGCTTAAGTTTTTTAGTAAAATTGTCCCGCTTGCCCTTTGGTTTAGCGAAAGAGAATGGATAAAAGAAGAGGTATGCTGGGCAATAAGTGCAAGCACGGCCGCAAATTTGGCAATCTTTATGGCAACAATCCCTGCCCCACTAAAGCCATAGGACAGCTAGCAGCCTCAGTAGCTATTGCGTCCCCGCCACACCTCCCTTCGCTAGGAAAGAGATTCCATCGGCTGGGTCCAATCGGATATATTAATAGGCTCGAACTTAAACTCTTTCTTAGCATCCGGATGAAAGTATTGAGCTTACACCGTGCGCTTCCGGCACACACGATTGAGAAATCAAATTATGGTGTGTTCAAGGTGTTTCCCTGTTCTTTCCTGTGTGACAGCATCACATAATCTGAGATAATAATCTTTCCAAATCAAGATTTTATTAAGCCTCTTCAAGAGGCTTAAGTTTGTGAGAAGTGCAAAGAACGAGCAAGAAATCGTCGGGGTCATGGGGGACTTTTCGCTGAAGCTAAGCTGCGAATCAAAACATATGATATGTCAGCACGTGTTGCATTTTATTTACATTAGTCAATTTATTGCAGCACATGCAGGGAATACATATATGTATATAGCACAATATAACAACATTTACAAATAGCCGCATGTTTAGAACACGCTCATTCTCATCGAAGGTTGTTAAATTATATGTACATATCCATCCATACCCTAACAAAAGGAAAGTGACATTTCCAATTTGATTCGTTTTACATGATTTTGCAATTTTTCATTAGCTTAATTTAATCGATCGGTTTCAAGAAATATGTTCTAAAGAACTCTTCAACCGGAGGAGACTAGCTAGAAGCAAAGACGGATCACAGCCATGATCGGACAGAATCATCGAGGAAGAGACCATTTCATATGATCCTTCTATAAATATTAAATGCGTCGAAAAGCACATTTCTTAATATATCTTTGCATTTTGACTTTTCAAATATGAATTACTTTGTATTTTCATTGTTTCTTTTCTTTATTACGCATGCCCATCTGTTTTTTAATGAATCAAGACCGCTAATTTTCAGGATCCGTATGATTAGAATGGCTACCAGGAATGATCATCATATGTTTCAATTACATTTTGCTCAAAACCTTCACCCAAAAGGATTAATTATTGCATAACCAATCACTTAGGGTTCGAATAATTACCATTCTATTTCTCTATTTTTCTATTTTTCTATTCCTAAGAACAAGTTTGGAACAAAAATTCGTTTGGTAACGCAATTTCATTTTTCTATTTTTAGAACAAATTTCTACTCCAGAAATAGATTTGGAACAGAAATCAGAAATAAAAAAATCTAATTTTCTATTTATTGAATAAAAATGAGAAATAAAAACTCTTTTTATCGCTCGCCCACACTACTAGCCAACTGCCCACCCATCGCCTGCCGTTGCTGGCCGCCTCCCACCACCGTCGTCCGTTGCTGTATGCCGCTGTCCTCCGTCGTCGGCAGCCTCCCAACGCCATCTGCTACCACTCGCCAGCGGCCATCCACTGCTGCTTGCCATCTGCCGTCCTCTGCCACTGCCCAACGCCGTCTACCTCCCACCATTGGTCATTGCTGTCCACAGCCGTTCACCACTACCCGTCGGCCACCTTCTGCTGTCCTTCGCTAGTCGCCTCCTCTCATCCTCCGCCGCCGCCCGACACCGGCCGCCATCAGCCATTATCGGTCACCATCAGTCATCGCTGGCCGCCTCCCACCACTGGTTGCTATCCACTGGCCAACTCCCACCACAATCCTCCGTCGTCTGCCACCGTCTATAGTCTTCCGTCGTTGTGCAACGCTGGCCACCTCCCATCATCGGCCACCGCCTACCGACTACCTCCCGCCAGCGTCCTCTGCCGACCACCTCTTACCACCGTCCTCTGCCACCTCCCATCGTCATTCACCACCAGCTGACACCGACCCACCCTTGCCATCATCCTCCACCGCCAGCCGTCGTATGTAGTGCTCCGCCATCGCACGACGCCGGCCACCTCCCACCATCAGCCGCCACCCTCCCGCCATTGTCCTCCGCAGCCGCCCATCGTCGTCCGTTGCCACCCGACACCAACCACCTCTCGTCACCGTCTGTTGACCGCTGGGGAGAAAGAAATTTTGTGTCATTATCAAACGGATGTTTTGTTAAAGGAACTCATCCATGAAATAAAAATAGAAAAATTGATTTCTAGTCGAAAATTAATTTATAAAATAAAATGATTATCATTCACGCCCCTTACCCATCTAATGTGATTCATCGCAATTTCTCAGTAATTCAATACATTAGCTTCTCGCGGAACATGAAATAAATTAAACAGCAAAACGGAAATAAAAAAAAAAAAAAGGAACTACGACGAGATCGACGAGACCCTATACACATAGACTATATTCACATTTGATCACGTGGGTCTCCGGCCGACCTAACCTGACGGGTGCATCTGAGCTCGGCTGACGTGAACCAGGCATCGCCCACCGAGACACTTTTTTCCGGCGCGTAGCCACTGTTGACCGGGCAGCCTTCCACGTCGGATGCCACGGCGCCCGCCACCACGCGAGCTGGTAAAAATGCAATACAATACAATGCGATGCATCTACGCCTCCGCGTCCCCCTTTTTCAACGTAACCGAAAAGCATGAAAATATAAATAAAGGAAAAGGAGACGACACCTTTTTTCATAAACCAATCGCAAGGGACCAATTTCTCGAGCCTCCCCGTCATTTTCTTATTTTAAATTTCATTTCATAGGTGTCGGCTTTTCAAAGAGCAACAGCGACAGAGCAGCCACAGCACAGCACAGCACAGATTCCCACTCAGCTCAGCTTCAACGCGGTCCGCCGACTGGTGCGGTAAGTTGAAACGCCATTGTCACCCTTCCCTTTCTCCCTCTCTTCTTTGCTTACATGTATATATACACATGCACACAGGAGTTGCAGAAAGTTGAAACACGATCGTCACCTACAAGAAACCCTCAGACGACGCAGGAACACATCAACACCCCCGTGAGCGAGTGACAAGAGACGGCCGAAGAAGACCCGACCAGCCGCCCGATGGCGCCCGCCGGACCCCGCCCCCGGAGCGACGACGACGTGGGGCTCGCCTCCTTCGCCAAGTTGCCGCCGCCCCTGCCTCGCCGCAACCAGCGGCGGAGCAGCAAGTGCTTCGTCTACGCCCTCGCCCTCATCGTCGTCCTCTGTGCCGCCTTCCTCGGGTTCGCCCTCGCGGTCCTCCGCGTCAAGACCCCCGTGCTCAGGCTCCGCCGCGTCGACGTCGAGGCCCTCAACTACTCCACCACGTCCTGGCCGGCTTCCTTGAGCGCGACGCTGGTCGGTGAGGCCGTCCTCAGGAACGCGAACTTTGGGGGGTTCGAGTTCTCGAACGGCACGGCGGTGAGCGTGATCTACGGAGGGGTGGCGCTCGGCGGAGGGAAGATCGACGGAGGGAGGGCGAGGGCGAGGGAGAGGGAGAGAATGGCGGTGAAGATGGAGGTGAGGTCGAGCGAGCTGGCGGCGGACGTCGACGGGAGCAAGAACCTGACCGGCGACGTCGGTTCCGGGACGGTGAAGCTCACGAGCTGCGCAAAGCTGAGAGGGAGAGTGACGGTGTTGGGGTGGATCAAGAGGTGGCGGACGGCGGAGATGAACTGCACCATGAGCCTTCAACTACCCGACCGGATCGTCCGGGATTTACGGTGTAACTGATGGTGGCGTTTCCTTTCTTTCTTTTGTATATTTTTTTGGCCTTGGGCATGACGCCCTTATAATTTACGAGAATCAAATTGGATCGTCAATATCAAGGGCATGATGTTCTAGGGTATAGCAGTCTAGCCCCTTATTTAAACTCCCATTCTCGTCACGCTAGCTTGTAAATTAGGTTTGTCCACCATTTTTGGTATTCAAATTAAAGCAAGCTTCGATTGTATTTTATTGTTGCATGAATCATCGTATAGTAAGGACATAAGCTACGCTATATTTGCTCAACCTTTCGAGTCATAACCGAGATTTTCCCGTGGAAAAGATGAGCGGGCGGAGATCTTTATCGATTCTTTCGTTAGAGCTTGTTAATTTTCCCTTCAATTCCTTCAACTAAAGCTATCCAACAAATCTTTATCTTCCTGCATAACCCAAAATCTCAATTATAAATCCTAGAAACCCTAATTAAGGAAATCAATTCTTCCCTAAGAAAACAAGGGGAAAATTGGCGTATGGTTTATCCTATTATAATTAGCATTTAATGCAGCTTTAAACTCGATGATTCATCAAAGACTTCAAGTTCTCACAATGTATCTACCTTCTTGCCTGTTGACGTGTCATGCTAGCCTGAATTTTTCCACGATATTAATTAGCAAAACTCGTGTAGTCAATGCAACATTAACAACATCCTCCTCATGTACGCAAAGGTCACCATATTTGATTAACAAGCTCAAAGTCAATTGCTTTGTGGAGATGCAATTAATCAATGTAAGAACAAAATCAGTCCGCGCGCCCTTTGCCTTCAACGCAACCAAAAGCACCTCCTTCTTCCACGCACCAATAGATGTTGAACTGTTGGGAGAAAGTCATATGATTGAAGATGGTTCGGTGCCTTTGAGAATTAAATTAATGACTGGATGAACTAGAGGTTCATTATTCGATAGACATTATTAAAAGACAGACTTTGCTTCTCCTCGATCCCTATAGAAAACGGAAAGTATGTCCTGCCACAATTATATTAGAGACTGCTTTACGGCAAAGTCGTCGCATTGCTTCTCCTCTATTGCCGTGGAAAAGGGGAAGTATGTCATGCGATAGTTATATTAGAGTCTACTTCATGGCGTAGCCGGGCACATCGACGACATTTTCGTGGAGGATTCGTTGGCATTTAGCCGTGCACAATTTGATTCTTTTAAGTTTTGAAACCAAAGAAAGTAAGGGATTTGTGTTTCTGATACAACTGCCACACGAAGAAAGTGTTCATAGTGAAGTAAACATGCTAGCGAGTGGACGACTAGGGGAACTGAAATTGCCTTCATGGGTGTGGCTTAAATTTTGTTACGATTGTTCTTGCACTCAAAATCACCATCTGTCGGTGAAAGTTGGTTTTAGAATATCGTCTTCAAAATTATATATCAGGTTTGACGGTCTGTTTCTTTAATATTTAGGATTACGGGCTTGGAGGCCTTGTTATCTAAAGATCCGTAAAATTACTCCGTATAAGTCTCGTGAACAGGCGAAGTACTGGCCTACAGTCTATGCAGGTGGTCCTAATCCATATAAGGTTACGCACAATAATTAATACTCGAACACGTAAACCTCAATGCCTCAGCTGGAAATCTCCAAACACCCCCACTTAATTGCGCCCCAATCATGAAGGCATGACAGTCAGGTCCTTAGTAAAGGCCGGCCAATTGTCATATCATGGCTTGACCTCCACAAGATGCTTCGATGACATTATTAGAATCTTCGACTGTAAAAGCAACTCCAAGTTATGTGTGGGATGGGGCGACAGGCGTGTGCTATGGTTGCAGTTGATTATGTGTGGTTGGGTGGATTTTTCCACGAAAGAAGGGCCCCAATTTTTTCTAGGAGGATAATTTTGACCGTAATTTTGATGTGTCGCATAAAAAGAGACCAATTTTCGCGAAGAAGACAAATTTGGCCAAAAATTTTAATTTGTTGCATAAAAAAATGCTAACTTTTCGCTAAAATTTTCCACAAAAAATGCACACATGATGTCTAGGTTGCAAACGGGCACCATCATAGCACTCACACGCCTTCCATAAACAATCAAAACGACGTCATCTCCCGTATTTGATGAAACTGTCATTTCCACCCAGATCGAGATAATTAGGAGCAGCATGAAATGACATTGTTCACACTAAACAAGTTGAACAAAATCATTTCGAAGCCAATTGAAGGGGTTTCAAAGTAGAGAGAGGGAGAGAGAGCTGAGGGTTAGGGTTCTTCCCAAAAGCAAATTGAAGGTGGGAAATCATGGGAAATTTGTTGAATGTGTTTTAATTTTGTGAAGAACCACAAGCCCCAATTCACGAACCTCGCTCTCTCTCTCTCTCCAAATATGATTTGAAGTCCTGATATTTTGACTCGGAAACAATGCCATTTTCACCATATGTGGAGGACGACATCATTATGGTTGTGACCACCCGCCTGGGTGGCGCTGCTAGAACGCGCACTCTTCCTCTCGCAAAAGGTTGAGTGTTCGAATCCCGGGCACCGCAGGGTGACTTAACCGGTGGCACGTGTGTGGTGGCTAGCACGTGTCGCCCCCAGGGTTTACTTCCCGGCTGTCGGCCGTACGGGGGTTCCCTGGGTTATAAAAAAAAGAAGAAGACATAATTACGGTTGTTTATGGAAGCCGCACCCGGCAACACGACACTCATCGGTTGCCATGTGACAGTCCGTTTGCCACTCAAATGCCACAAAAGCACATTTGGCCAAAATTCTCTCTTGGATAAAAGTTGATTTCTTGTTATGTGGCATTTGAAAGTTGGGGCCAAAAGCGTCCGCAAGGTAAATGTCGGTGCCTTATACGTAATAATTGAAACCGAGGGCCAAGATTGTCCCACGAGTGAAAGTTTAGCGTCCGTTCTATGGAAAAACCCGTGATTGGGTATTTCTTTCATTTTTTTTTCCCGGAAGAAATAGGGGCTTTGCACTTTTTAACGAAATGATTGTGCGTGATTAGGTTTACGAACAAGTATAATGGGCCATCATTATATTTGGACCATCATTAGAACAATCCTTCTTTCTCTAGAAACACCTAGAATATGAAGAAATTAATATAATGGTCCGTTCGACATGCACAATTCTCCAATCACAAACCCTAAGATTTTGTCAAATACTTTAATCCCCGGTCCATTCCATTATACAATACAGAAAAATAAAATAAAAGGGAAAGAGCAAGCAATCATAGACAAAGAGAAGCTTCCATGCGAGTCATTTGGGGTCAGCCCAACGACAATCACTCGGTCTGAATTTTCTCGTTCAGACAATAAGCGCAAAACTTAGTCAACAGTCGTGCCGTGCGAAGCCCGTGCAGGCAGACGCGTCTTTAATATCCAAGTCATCGTCTTCTCGAAGGAGGAAGCACCGCACCATATCCACGCCCCAGCGACGCTTCGCCCAGGCATTTCCACAAACACTTGGCCGGCAACTCCCGCACCAAGTCGCCATGGCCGAGAAAGAGCAAGCCAGGCCCCTCGCGCCCGCCTCGTACACCGTCCGCAGCGACGCAGACGAGGCCTTGTCGGCCCACTTCAGGCTCCACCGGCCGAGATACTTCAAGTGCTGCGGCATCACCGCCGCGGTCTTCCTCATCCTCGCCGTCGTCGCCCTCGTCCTCGTCTTCACCGTCTTCCACGTCAAGGACCCGATCGTCCGGATGAACCGGGTCCAGATCCCCCAGCTCGCCCAGCTGGTCGCGAACTTGACGTCGCTCGCCGGCGCCAACATCACCGCCGTCGCCGACGTCTCCGTCAAGAATCCGAACGTCGCGTCCTTCCGGTACGGCAGCTCCGCGACGCAGATATACTACGGCGGGGTGGTCGTGGGCGAGGGCACGATCCCGGCGGGGAAGGCGGCGGCGCGGCGGACGCAGCGCGTGAACGTGACGGTGGAGGTGGTGACGGCGAGGATCGTGGCGTCGCCGAGGCTGAGCGGCGACGTGGCCGCCGGGAACCTGAGGATGGAGAGCCACACGAGGATCGACGGGAGGGTGAAGATACTGAGCATCATCAGGAAGCACGTGGTGGTGACGCTGAACTGCAACATCACGTACGCGATCACCACTCGGGAGATCAAAGAGGATTGCAAACCGCACGTTTCGTTCTGAAGTTTCTCTCATCTTTGAGCTGAGAATGTTTTCTCTCTCTTTCTTTCTTTCTTTCTTCTTCTTCTTTTTTTTTTTTCTGATTTTGTCTATGCACGAATTATATATAAAACAGTAGTTTTTACAATTTAGGCGAAGTTGAGGAGTAATTAGTATCATACTTAAAGAGAGGATTAGTGGGATTGTAGAAATTGTTCATACTAAATGACAATAATGTCATTTTATAGTTCAGTTTACGGTGTTTTGGATGGAAATGCATTTCGGCTTATCCAGTACTAAAAATCGAGAAAATTGTTCAAAATTTATTGCATTGTTGCCAATTCAGTCATAAACCTTTTAAGTTTTATAGGCTCGCCCAATACAAATTATGTGATTATACTGTGTTTATGGTAATTTCATTTGTCCTCCACTAAGTGGAATATCTAAGTCCTCGGTAAATGGCTAGCTTCACAATCGACTCCATAGTGAGAAATCGACGTCCTGGGTCAAGGCATGGAGGATCCGAGGGGAACAGATGGTGGCTCTCGCTCTCCCTAGGTCCAAAAAAAAAAAAAATACCTTTATAGGATAAAAGAAATTTCAACAAATATGTATGTATATATATGATATATTTTAATTAAAAATATTTATTGGGTCCCTCCTCCTAACCTCGAATTCTTGATCCCCTCAAAGAAGCTTAAACTTAACCCCATCCTTGTCAGTGGGTTAACTCGAATAAGAGAACTCCATGTCTAAGTGGAAATGGAGATAAAAGACTTTATTATAGTCTTGTTGCATATGAGTGGCCAGTGGCCGGTTGGCATCCACGTCGACAAAATCAGGTCAAAATTAGCCGAAATGATTGAATTGACACAAAAACAAAAAGTTTAAGACTGAATTGGCACAAATGTAAAAGGTTTTGGACTGAATTGACATCAAAAAAAGATTTATGACTAATTGACACAAATGCGAAAGGTTTATGACTGAATTAGTATCAAAAAAAGGTTTATGGCTAAAATGGCACAAATGCAAAAGGTTTATAACTTTTTTGACACTTTTTCCTAAAAATATTTGAATTCGGGACCTCTTGCTCTGATATCATGTGAGATTTAGCGGGATCACTGTCAAATGTTCTAAACTATTAGATGAATACGCCGTTTAATATTTAATTATCCCAATCGAAGGGGTTGTCTCCAGTTTCCAAGCTGAAATTTCTCCGCCACCCTCAGCCAACCATGTCAATCGCGAGGTTTACCCCGATCATCTTGACTATGCTCGCTAATAAAATATAGCATATCATCATAGACTGAGGGGAGAAAAATGTGAATAAGTATTCATATTATTGGACCATAGACTAATACGATAACAACTAACGAGGAAACACTAAAGAGCGATGATAATCACGGTTAAGAGAGCCGCCTGTACTAGGGAAAGCAAAAGGGACATGTCCGTACCCATCCATTTTACACGCGGATGCGATTCTCACGCTCTATTTTCTCGGAAGATGGGAGAGAGAAGGTCGTTCGCTCAGATTAGATTTTTTAATAAATCTGATCTGTGGAGCCCGCTTGTCACGTGTCATTCGTTCAGTGGTGTTATGCATCGCTGACATGGAATATCTCACTCACGCAATATTTTTTTCCTACTTTAGGCTTTAGGGGTTAGGGTGTCGCTCTCCAACTCGGCCGTGAAAGGTGGAACAATTTTGGTCGAATTTGTCATTTGTAGTTTCTACTTTATGGCACGGCAGTGAGGCCAGCAGCTCAAATTAAAAGGCATCGCTTCCACCCCAATCGCCACGAAAATTGGAGCCGGCCGAATCGATGAAGTAGCAGCGATTCTCTTCCCTCTCTTCATAATGCAAAAAGCAAAAACTCCGCCACCGGAGTTAGAAAATTCTTGGACCAAATCAATGAAGTAGCGAGCCGGAATTCGGACGGATGTTCCTAATAGGAAGGTCGTTAAAATGATCGCGAGCCACTCGGATCCTTCGTTCTCTGCGTTGCATTACATCGTTGTTTTCCAATTAGACGGCTCTTGGTAATTTGAAAGCACGGTCGACCGCGTGATGCTTTCAAAGACCTAAATTAATGACAGATTAGTTGTGTTTTTTCTTAATCTATGATTGGAGGAGATTCCCTCTGACAAGACCTCATATCGTTGTGTTACGATTACCGACATCATTTACATGCAAATTTCCTCGGAATAAATGTGGGTGTATTTGTAATTCATCGATTAAAAGACCGATTGAAAGGAGCACATTAGGATCGAAGATGGCAAAAGCATGGCTATCTAATATTATATTTCGCGAAAGTTTTATCTTAATTGTTTTTGGAATGAGGTATAGTCAATAACCTTTATGGCTATTGGCTTATGCTTCATCAATGATTTGCAGTCATTGTGGAAATTTCATTTTCTCTATGATTAGTAGACTTATCAAAATGGCCATGAAACTAATATTTAACCTATATTTGATAGACCGAGTTGTTATATAGATTAGTTATTTTCAGCAAATGGGTCATAAATGAATTTAGAATGATAAAACACAAAATAATATGGATATGAAATGGTTTCACAACTTAGTTAAAGTTAACCTACTTATGTGACTCTCTCTTGCCGTTACTCGACCTCACGCTTGTTCACTCTGCTTTTTTACCTTGGTTTGGATATTAGTTTTCCAAAATTTAGTCAAATATGAAAGTGCTTTAGCCATATGAGTCGGATCGGGTTAGTTTTGGGTCGTTAGATTTGAATTATATGGAAATTGGTCAAAACTATTCAAATGGAACAATTTGGGTCAGATCATTTTCGACCCGACCCGACCCACTTGTTTGACGGGCCTAACGATTAGCATCTTCCTTGGAAAGAAACGAAATAGCAAAATGCCCGGTCCGGCCCAATGGGCCCATTACCTTTGCATTAAACTCCCTCCCGGAAGGAAAGACAATCTCGACACGTGGCCTTCTCGGGGACAAAGAAGAAAAGTATCTCAAATTCAAGCCCAGCCCAATCTAAGATCCACTAGATCAATACTACTTTCGTTTTTGTTTTTTTTTCTTTTTTGCATCATATAATGAACATTATTTCATTATCGCCGTCAGCATGTATTAAGATGTTGTTGTAGTGTAGATACTGAGGAAAATAATTAAAGTTAATGTGCCATGTCGTATGCATGCATATTTGCGCACGTGGCAATATATCATCGGCATATCATATCATTAAGATAATTTAATATGTTAAATTTGTCAAGTGACATTGCATAGATGGAAATTGTTACTTTTGACTGACAATATCGAGTCAAAATATAAGCGATTTATTCGATTTATTCTCTTACAGAATATTCATCCTCGAGATTGTACTAACTTTGGTATTAACACAATAGGGAAAAATTAGGGATATGTTCACTAGAAGTTCTAAAATTTATCATGAAAGTGCAATTAAGTCCTAAAATTTACAAAAAGTGTAATCAAGTCCTAAAACTTGTCAAATTAATCCAATTGAGTACTAAAGTTAACACTGTCAAATTTGCTAACGAAAAATGCTGATGTGGCTTATTTTAATATTTTCTTTTTCTATGTGGCTTATTTTAATTTTCAAATTTTATTTAAATTAAATTTAAAAAATAAACTAAATAATAATAAATAAATAATAAAAGAAAAAGAAGGAAAAGACCCACGGCGGCTGTGGTCAAGCCCTCGCCGTCGCCGGTGGCCGCCGCCACAGTAGCCGGGAAGGGCTGATGGAGGTAGCTCGAGCCTTCTTGAAGCTTGGCGACCCTCGCCAGCCCCAGGTGAGGGCCTACAAGCCTCAATCTCGGGGAGAGACCCTTGCCTGGGGTAGGTGATGCTGGGTGACCCTCGCTCAAATCTAGGGCGAGGATCATGCCCTCCCCCAGATTGGGGCTTGCAAGCCCTCGTCGGGGCCTCGCCTTGGGCTGACGAGGGTTGCCGGGCTTCGAAAAGGCCCAGACAACCTTTACCAGCCCTTCCCGACGGTTGTGGTGGCGGCCACCAGCGATAGAGAGGGCTTGGCCACAGTCACTGGTTGTTTGTCTTCACTTTTTTTTTATTTATAACTTTTAGCTTTTATCTAATTTAATTTATAGTTTTTAATTTTTTTTTCTGATATGACGCTTATTGGACGCCACATCATTGCCGCTTGTCTAAAAAAAATAATAAAATAAGACACATCAGCATTTTCCGTTAACTTAGTTTGACGGTATTAATTTTAGGACTTGATTGAACCAACTTGATAAGTTTTAGGACTCAATTGCACTTTTCGCAAGTTTTAGGACTTAATTGTACTTTCTTGATAAATTTTAGAACTTCTAGTGAACATATCCCTGGACTCGTGGCACAAACTCTTCAATAAGCAAAGGCAATTTTTGCAAATTTAAGGGTTATTGGCCAAAGAAAACCGTGTAGCTGGATTTTCTCTGGATTTTCCTTATGACTTTAAGTTTAAAATTGACGGAGAAAAGAGCAATGGAAAATTTGTCCATTTAGTTTTAAATATTTAGACAAAATTTTAATGTAGATTTCGCCTAAAATTGATGACGTGGCTACGTACCTCGTAGGACAATTGACACTGGTCAAATCACTTTTGACAAAAATTGGTAAGAAGAGCAATTAGACCCTAAAATCTTTACTACTCGTGTAATTGTAAGTTAATTAACTTCTCCTCTCCAACACGTACGATACAATAAGCTTTACTTTTTGTAAGTTTTGTACAACTCATCTCGCACCAAGTTCCATCCACTAATCACATAGGGTGCGTTTGGCAACCATGCTGTTTTCTGAAATAATTTTTATTCAGAAATGATTCTTTTTTATTCCGTGTCCAGAAATAATTTCTTAGTAGTTGAAGGTGTTTGGTAACTGTCCAAAATTTCTATTCTTGAAATAAAAAAAGAACAGAAATGCATTTGATAACTGTACAAAATTTCTTTTTATTAATAATTTTTTAATATTTCTTTCTTTTTTCTTCTTCTTCCCCTTCTTTGGCCATGGGCGCCGGCGACTGGCCACAGGCTAAGAAGAAGAAGAAGAAGAAGAAGAAGAAGAAATTTTTTTTTTCCATTTTTGATTCATGTTCCCAGAATCAAGAAACAACTTTTTTTTGCTTCTTGATTATGTTCCAAAACTGATTCTGGGAAAAAAAATTTATCAAACAGATTTCTGTTCTAAAACTGATTTTGGAAATAAAAGAATAAAAATAGTTACTGTTTGGCTAGTTGCCAAACACGCCCTTATTACAAATAAATGGTGCACACTTATAGAGCATAAAATCACATGGAGATGTCAACATACACGCAATAAAAAAGTAAAGAAGCATGCAAACGGGCAAGGTCCTCGAATTGTAACTTAATATGTAACATCGTCCATAAAATTTTAATTTGCTCGATTTGGTCCCTAAACTATATGACAATGCGTAAAACTTCATGGACAATACTAAATATTAGACTAAAGTTTATGGACAATATTGAACAAATTAAAAGTTTATGGATAACATTATACATTGAATCGAAGATCATGGACCATTTGTGTCGTTTTTCCTACTAGTGGAGTTAGATTATGAACCCTATGCAATAATTTAATGAAGATGTATAGAATATCCTACCGTAGGCAGTACATAGTACAGTTAATTCTTGGTGGAAAATTACATTGGATCCCTCTTACAATTGCAGTTATGGTTCTTTTTCTTTTTCTTATAGTATATAAGAATCGCATTTTCTTTTTTATTATTTTCTTTTTCCATCTACATTTTCTGATGAATCCCACGTGGATCACGTATAAATTTCACCAGATCTAATGGTTAGCATATTTGACATGCCTACCCACTAATTTCTTTTTATACAAAATCAAGACAAATTGGTATACTGGCCAAAACTTTCTAAAATTGGGAAAAAAGACAGATTAAGACTTAGTTTGTTTCAAGAAAAAGAATAATTGAGAAAATATTATCCTAAAAATTATCGCTTGTATTGCTTAAAATAATTAGTAAATTGAAATATTTTCATTATCGACAATAATTTTTATCTAAATAGTTTTGTGAACGATAAAAATATTTTTTGTTCATTCATATTAAAATATAACTTCGTTGGGTGTATGCTAAAAAATTTGGAAATCCTTAGTTGATGCAAACTTTTGGATTGGTATTGAAAAACTAGTACTTCTGCATCTTCTGACTTTCATACAAAGAGCTGTGCCAGACGAATCCCGTCATTCTTGAACTTTACGGAGCATTCTAGGCCACAAACTTCAATGCTGTAACACGACCATTACGTCTCCACAGCAAGCTGAAATCAATGGCGACCAGAGATAGAGTGAGAGAACTTGCAAGGGCAAACGCCTAAAGCTAGTCCTAACCAAGACGCTTCCCGGATCGTTACCATAACCCTCTAAAAAAAATTAAAGCAACCGCAGTATGGTATTTGCAGAGAAGAATGTCTAGTGTAGGGAAGATATTCAGCTCGAAATCGATGTCAATGGTGTCAGGAAGGCTAGTTGCATGATCTCGCGTTTTATAAGGTAAATCGTCAAGTGGGATGGGCCAAGCATCGATGCTAACGTGGGGAAGAGACGTCCGAGGTTGGGGGCTCTTCAAGTATAACCCCGCATATCGGAAGAACATCCAAACATGACGAGGCGGAGAATCAACGAGAGCTCGCATGTTATTGTCTTGCCACCAAGCAAACTTTTTGACTTCACTAAACAGCCCCTTTCTTCCACCACTTGCAGACAACTTTGCTACCTCAGTTTAAGCCCGTTTCATGAGGAACAAACATTAAAAATTGCAAGTTGCTGTACCAAGAGGAAAGAGCGGCGTCAGTGCACATGTTTCCAGCGAATGACTTTCGGAGTCTCTTTGACATTTGTTAGTGGACTATAGCCCTACGAATTGCTTGTATTGTATCATCGTCAATAGCCATTAGGTTAACGATCAATTAGAACTGTGGCACGGAGCTCTTGCCTTTAAGAAATTAATATTCTCGCGGGATCCTCAAAATGTGACCGTTGAAAAACGAGAGCTGCTAATGAGTTTGGCATCCTCGATGTAATTTTCAACATCATGCTAGATAATACCATTATTGACACCGATTCTAATCCAGCAACTAAATCCCTTTGCAAAGGGATTCTCTTCCTTATGTGGTGTGCATGTAAGAATTTTCTAATGTGGGTTTCATTAATTGAAATTAACTGAATTAGTTTGGTCTAACAAAGGTAAGATATATGGGTTCTTAATAAGTCTAATATGGGACTGGCTAGTGTGGGCCGAGTACGGCCCGGCCCGTAATGAGAGGGCCCGTGGTCGAAAACTCTATAAATAGCGCTCAAGTCCCTCTCCTAATATGATGATACACAATTTGACTCATATAAGAATTTAGAGAGAACTTTCTTCTCATGAGTGGCAATCTCATTAGGCTAGTGTTCTAACAAAGGGGATAGGGGAGAAGCACTCGAGTTCGTATTCGGAAACCGTCGCAAATTCCGCGTCAAGATCGATGGATTCCAAACCAGGTACGCGAATGTATAATCTCTCCATTAACGTGTTTTCGGTTTCTGTTTATGGTGATCCTAGGCATGCCATTTTCGTGCCTTACATGTGGTATCAGAGCTTGCCATAAATTAGAACCGAAACATGCAGATTATGACCGTTTTTGTTATGTTCGAGAGGTTTTTACCCATTTTCGAAATTTTTTGTTCAACAAAAGTTAAATTTTATAACATATTCGGAATCTACTCGTCGAGAAGAGAAGATTGGTGGGCGGCACGTCGCCCGGAATGGCTACACGCGCCGTGAGCGCGGCGATGCGTGAACCGGCGCGTCCCTTCGTCGGTAACCGCATGCTAACGTCAGCGAGGCGCGGATCCGGTTGACCCGGATCTGACCCGACCCGACCGTTGACCCGACCCGGTTTTAACCCCGACCCGACCGTTAACCCAATCCGGATCTGACCTGACCCGACTCGAATTTCAACCCGACCCGGTGGTTGACCCGACCGGTCCGTTGACCATTGACCGGTTGGACCGGTCAACCGGTCAGACTAGCTGTTTAGACCGGTTTGACCGGCTGAACAAGCGCGCGTGCCGCGCCTTCCGGCGGCGCATGCGGGCACGTTTGACGTCCATTTTGGACGTTCTTGGTACCGACGCGCTCGTATCGAGATCCTCTACATTGTGGTGTATTTATTTTACATGTTTGAAGTTTTTACAGATGTGAAAACACGTATAGAACCCTATGTACATGTATTTTTAGGGTATTTTTGCGTATTTTCTTGTATTTCTCTATGGTTTTGGAAATACATATGGTAGCTTACATGTATATCACCACGTAAGGACTATGTAGAGTGTAATTCATTGTTTATCAATGAATGAAATAATATAATTAGCATAACATGTAATTTTAGAGACATACGCCCCTGTCTTTACGTCTAGCGTTACATGTATATAGTGAATGTGATACATAAAGCTTATATCCCTGGTATGAGAGATTTTCAAAGATTCAGTTGGGTTGTGACTGCCAAAGCAGCATACTTGACTAGGTTTGAGAAATATCGGTCTCATATTGTAGTGAGATGTCTCCTATTCTACTGCGTGATCATACTCCCAAAGGAGGTGATCTTATATTGATTCACGGAGGGATACATGTATATCATGTGCTTGAGAAATGACTGATCTTAGTGGTTCATGCTAAAGAAATGATGGCAGCTTTAGAGGCTAGAAACCGCATTTCATCTAACGCTGAGGTTGGTACACTTCTTCAAAAGCTCTTTATTATGAAGTATGATGATACTGCTGGGGTTAGAGATTACGTCCTTAAGATGGTATACCTAAAGACAAATCTTCAAGCTCTTAATGTTTCCATTCCTGATGCTTGCATTGTGCATCAAGCCCTAAACACCTTTCCACCTGATTTTGGGATCATAAAAACAAATTATAATTCCCAAGATGAGACTTGGTTAGTTAATGACTTGATAGCAAGGGTGGTGGCAGAGGAAGAGAAACTTAAGAAAGAAAAGGGGTATCTAGCCTTATATGTTTCTGGTTCCCACAAAAGGAAGGATAAGAAGTCCATAAATTGTAATCATAAAGGTACTCATGACACTACCGGTCAATCTGACAATACGGATCCAAAGAAAACATCCTTCAAAAGGAATAGTGACCACTGCTTCTTTTGTAAGAAGAAAGGTCACATGAAGAAGGACTGTGGAAATTTTAAAGCTTGGTTGTCCAAACGTGAGCCTATAGGTAATGATTCTTTAGCACTTGTTTGTGAATCCAACCTATCAGAAGCACCATCCAGTTCTTGGTGGCTCGATAGCGGTGCAACTAATCATGTTGCGTTTACCATACAAAGATTTATAAATCGGAGGAAGCCAAATCAGGATGAATCAAAACTCACTGTGGGAAACAACGACAAAGTCGATGTTGTGTTTGTGGGAGATGTTATATTGATTCTAGACTCTGATTTTAGATTAGTATTGAAAGACACTTTTTATATACCTTCTTTTAGACGGAACTTAGTTTCCGTATCGTGTTTGGACATGTATGGCTACTCTTTTGAAATCAAGAACAATGTTATTTCTTTGTTTCTTAATTCAAATAAGGTTGGGTGTTGTTATATGTCCAATGGATTATACAGATTGTGTTTGTCTCCCAATGACATATACGTCGCTTATACAGTTGAAAATGTTGTTTCCAAGATACCACTACCTAAAGAACAGTCTTATGCATTATGGCATAAACGGCTTGGTCATATCTCTAAGGATAGAGTAGAAAGGTTGATAAAGACTAATATCCTGTCTGCTCTTAAAAATGACTTAGAGATATGCGTAGACTGTTGTAGAGGTAAAATGACCAAGATAAGGAAGAAAACTGCAGTCCATAGTTCTGACCTGTTGGAGGTTATTCACACTGATATAAGTGGACCCTATACGGCAACCTTGTGTAGAAATTTTTATTTCATCATATTTATTGATGACTATTCTCGATATGACTATCTGTACTTGATTAAAGAAAAGTCTGAGCCTCTTGACAAGTTCAAGATTTTTCGGACTGAAGTCGAAAAACAGTTGGGAAAGGTCATAAAAGTTGTTAGATCTGACCGAGGTGGAAAGTATTATGGCAAGCACGGCGATGCCGGACAGCTTAAAGGGCCATTTGCCAAATACTTACAGGATTCTGGGATAGTGGCTCAATTTACTATACTTGGGAGTCCTGAGCAAAATGGTGTAGCCGAAAGGCACAATCGCACCCTTATGGAAATGGTGAGGAGTATGTTTAGTAGGACAAATTTACCTAATTTTCTGTGGGGTGAAGCTTTGAAAACAGCTTTGTACATTCTGAATCGTGTACCTACTAAAACTGTTCCATTGACTTCTTTTGAGTTATGGATTGGACGTAAGCCTAGCTTAAACCATCTTAAGGTTTGGGGATGTCCTGCAAAAGTGAAGTTATATAATCCAACATTAAGTAAGTTGGACTCCAGAACCACTCGGTGTTACTTTATATCTTACCGGGAACATTCGAAGGGATATCGGTTCTATAATCCCAATAGAGGCACAAGAATTGTGGAATCACAGACAGCCAAGTTTCTGGAGTTTGATGTGGCCGAAAAAAGTAGTTACTCACAGACTATTGAAGATAATAGTACGGTGGGTAATGTTGTATCATTATCTCCTCCCATACAGATAATTATGGAGACTCCCACACCACAGACTGAACCTGTTGAGGCTCAGGATCCTGTTATCGAGACAGCTCCTCATGAAGTTCCTCAAGGCTTTTAGGTGCAGGATGAGGCTGTTGCTACTCCAGTAAAAAGATCCATTAGGGAGAGACGATCAGCTATACCACCGGACTATTTAGTCTATATAGGAGAGCAAGACTACGATATCGGTTTTGTAGCTGATCCAGTGACTTATGCGGAAGCTGTTTCTTGTCCTCAGTCGGAATTGTGGTTGGATGCAATGAGAGATGAAATACAGTCTATGAAGCATAATGGTGTTTGGGAACTTGTTGAAATACCTGAAGGTCATAGACCCATTGGCTGCAAATGGGTGTATAAGACTAAAAGGGACTCCAAAAAAAAGATTGAGAAGTTTAAAGCCAGACTGGTAGCCAAGGATTTCACTCAGAGAGAAGGAGTAGACTATGAAGCAACCTTTTCTCCAGTCTCTTCTAAAGACTCTTTCAGAGTGATCATGGCATTAGTAGCTCATTTCGATATGGAGTTACACCAGATGGATGTTAAGACTGCCTTTCTCAATGGAGACCTTAATAAAGAAGTCTATATGATGCAACCTGAAGGTTTTGCAGCAGATGATTCAGGTATGCTTGTATGTAGATTGCAAAAGTCTATTTATGATCTCAAGCAAGTTTCTAGACAATGGTACTTAAAGTTTCATAGTATTGTCGCTTCATTTGGTTTTGTTGAGAACAAAGTAGATCAGTGTATATACTGCAAGGTCAGTGGGAGGAAATTCATTTTCCTTATACTCTATGTGGATGATATTCTGCTTGCAAGCAGTGACCTTAGTTTACTGTATGAGACAAAACAGATGTTATCAAAGAACTTTGATATGAAGGACCTTGGTGAGGCGTCTTTTGTCCTTGGCACTAAGATTCATAGGAATCGTTCTCGCTGACTATTGGGTTTATCTCAGAGGGCATATATTGATCGTATCTTAGAAAGATTCAACATGCAGCAATGCAAGCCAGGAATTACTCTTGTCAGTAAAGGTGATAAGTTGAGTCTGTCACAATGTCCTCATTCAGATTTTGAGAAAACCCAAATGAAAAATGTACCTTATGCTAGTGCACTTGGGAGTATTATGTATGCTCAAGTATGTACTAGACCAGATATTGCTTTTGCAATAGGACTTCTAGGCAGATATCAGTCAAATTCAGGACACGATCACTGGGTTGCTGCCAAGAAGGTTTTGAGGTACTTAAAGAGGACAAAAGACTATATGTTGATTTACAAATATGTTGAGGACCTACAGCTGGTTGGGTATTCGGATTCAGACTTCGCTGACTGTCAGGATGAAAAGAAGTCGACAACAGGTTACATCTTTAAGTTAACAGGAGGTGCAGTATCATGGAAAAGTGAGAAACAAAAATTGATGACATCCTCTACCATGCAAGCGGAGTTTGTAGCATGCTTTTCGGCCGCTACTCAGGCAATTTGGCTCCGAAACCTCATTAAGGAGTTGATCGTATTTGACTTTGTGGATAGGCCCATACAGTTGTATTGTGACAATAACTCTGCAGTGTTATTTATTAACAACAACAGAGGTCTTAAGGGGTGTGACATCCCCGATTTCGGGCCTAGGAAGTTGAGGGCTGGTAATAAGAGGATTAGCAGGTAAGTCGGGTTGAGGGTCGATATTGGAATGGATAGCATGATCGGAACGAGTGTACTGAGGGTTGGTCATGGTTCGATCGAAATATTGTCCATGAGTTGGCCTAGGGATCGACAGTGGAATGACCCTGACTACGCACATGATTAGGGTAATATGACCATGGGATGACCCTTCGACCATAAGGGCCGTTAGTGGAACGGTCCGGGATAACCGTGAATCAGTCCGGTATCGGCATGTGTCGATCGCGGGTGATATCGCACGGCCATGCATTAGTCCCGGATGACCATGAGTTAATTCCGGGGTACCGAATTTCCACGAGGCTACATGAAAACGAGGATCGACCATGGATCGTTGATACTCGAACGTGGCCCGGTCAAAATATGGCCACGGATCATTGTGCTAAGTCGGGAAGGCCATGGATGAGACATGTACCAGGCCATGTGCCTAATGGCTTAGTCGTGGCCCGGGCAAAATTGCCAGTCGCGGCGGCCAAGGCCATGTGCCCGGTCATGACCGGCCATTGTGCACGTCAACCAGGCCACGGACCGGCTATGCGCCCGGTCGTGTGCTGGCCATTGTGCCTGACCCTCGTGCCACGAGTTGTACCCGTAAGATCCGGTTTCGATCTTGTCCTATGTCCAAGAAAAATGGCCATGAGTCATGTGTCGTACCATTCTCGGGTCGATATGCGTGATTGGCCGAGAACCGACCCCTCGCCCGTACGATCCGGCACGGTGCCCATGTAGCCGACCGAGCACTAGGCACGTCGCCCGTGCGGCCCAACGAGCCTCTCGGCACATTGCCCGTTCAGCCCGGCACGTTGCCCGTTCGGCCCGGCCACGCACTCGGCCATGTGCCCGTGCGCCCGGCCACTCGCCCCGCCACTGGCCCAGTCTGACCGGCCAAATTGCCCATTGGCCTGGTGGTGTGCCTAGTTTACCCGAGAAGGCAAAATCTGGTTATTTTGGTTTGGATTGTTGAAGGACCAAGTTTAGGCATTTGTTTAGGCCATTTTACATTAGATTCCATCTTGGGAGGGTATTATTGGAAATTATTTATAAGAAAACCCTCAGGAAATAGGTTGAGAATTAATTGGATGCGGGGCTAATTTTAGGCTTTGAATGCGTAGTTTAGCAAGAACCGTTGGAACCGAGCACTTCGGGATAAAAATTAGCCAAAGTGAGAATGTCCTAGAAGGCTTGACCTAGTCAAAGCCTTATCCATATCATGATTACATGCAATTATGCTAGGTAAGAAAGTCTTCAAACCTTATCCTTTGCAATTATGAAGCCATTTATTGGCTTTTGGCCAACAAGTGTGAATCCATGATGAAGATGAAGCCACGGCCAGCCTAGGGGGAGAGAGGGGGACCACGGCCATTAAGGAGGAGAGAGAGAGAAGAAAAAAAAAATTGGCCATCCATCATTATCTTCATTCATTACATTGGACTTCTTTTTCAAACCATCATCATGAAGCCATTAATAGAGAGCGATGCTTGCGCTTACCTCACCGGCCAAATGATGCGTGCGCTTACCTCATCATCCCTTGTGACACGTGCGCCTGCCTCGTCGAAACCCTAGCTTTCTTATCCCTATAAATAGAAGCCTTAAGAGAGAATTTGGACACTTTTCTCACACACAAAGCAACAAGGATTAGAGAGGGAGAGAGAGAGGCCGAAACTAGAGAGAGAGAGAGGGGCCGAAATTGGGAGAGAGAGAGAGTGCCGAGATCGAGAGTTGTTCGAGTCCGAGGACCGTTGTTTTCCCGCCCGTTCTCTACCTTTAGTTCTTGTTTCACTAGAGTAAGCGAGATTTTATTACCGGGAAATGACGTTGATATACGTTGTTCTACGAGATTTCCCCGTCCTCGGTTCTTGGTGTTTCGATGTTTTGTTCCATATAACGAGTTTGCCTTGTTTCGTGTTCTTGCATGATGTCTAATACAAATTTGAACTCGAGATGCGACACCTGAGGTAAACCGCGACTAGCCTTGCCTGAAATCCTTGTTTTATGTTTCTATGCCGTTATTGTTTGATCGGGCATGGAGGCCGGTACGGTAAGGACATTTCGTGAAATGACGATTTTTACGTCATCGCCTGTTAATAAAGTTTTACTTACTGGGTCCCTCGACTCACTCATGTTGTTTTTCCTCTTTCAGGTCCGTGACATGGCGTCCCCTCCAACCCGCTTCGGAAACCCCGTCGAAATGCGAGCGGAACTCCTCACTGTGATGGATGCTCGGGAGAGTCGCGCCTATCGTCGCATCACGACGTATGTGATGGTCGACGAAGGCCGCGACGAGCTGGTTGCCCATCCGTACGTGGCCTGGTACCGTGTTGTGAAGGGGTGAATGGGCTGGCCCCTCCGCGGGTTCAACGGGCCATTTCCAGGGTCGGGCGGGGCGTTTCCGGGGCCGACGGGGGGTTGAGCGTGACGACCAGCCGGACGAGGAGCGGGAGGAGTGATAGTGCGATAACGTAGCGGAGCTAAGGACCCAAGCCAAAAAAAATTTGTTGTAACTATGGCTTGTTTGTTTGTTTTTCGAAAAAGCCTTTGAAATAGGCATGTTAAAATATCGTCTTAACTTAAGCCCGTGTTAGGGCATGTAAAAATAAGCACGAGTTCCTCTTGTTAATACAACGTGCACCGCTTGTTTTAAATGTTTGGTTTGCCTCCTTGATTTGCTTCCGCATGCTTTTCATATTTAATAATCAACGGGACGTTCTAATAACATTTTATGCTCACGAGTCCGTTCCATTCATGGTCGATCGACTAGTATCGTTCATGATGGTTCGGGGCGTGACAAGGGGTCTAAGCATATGGAGGTCAAGTACCTGGCTATAAAGGAAATGGTTCAGAATGGTGACATTACAGTAGAGCACATTTCAATAGATGATATGATTGCAGATCCGCTAACTAAAGGCCTTCGCCCTTGTGTATTTGATCGACATGTCATTAACATGGGCTTAGGAGTATCATGTGTTACTGTTAATTAGTGGGAGCTGTTTAGTTTTATGTTGTTCTTAATAAGTTTGTATATGATTTCATTACATTTTGTAATATTTGACTATGTATCAACTCTTTTACATTCAATGAGGTATTTGTGAATGTAGATTTGTAAAGTTGAGTACATATATTTAATGAAAATCTCGAGGCATTGTGTAAACCTTGAGTACAGGCTATGGGGCATTCTTGATATTAACCTTAACGATATGTCTTGTTACACATAAAGTACAGTTAACTATCAAGGTGAGACATATGAAGGTTCGTTGGAACCATAAAGAATGTTCTCTAGTGACATACTAGGTTTTGTGACACTTAAGGAGAGAGAATGTGGACTAACAAAATGGATAACACATGAAGTATCACTCATTATGAGGTATTATCCATTTGTCACACTACCATATTGGATCCATATCAGTAAAGTTGAAAGCACTTGTGATCATGGACTGCTCTGCGTGAGTACATGCAGTTACCGCCATGATTCGGTGTTCGAGACTTTATGGGATCGGATTGACTATTAAGAATAATCTCTAGATCAATATAAAGGTACGCACACAGTCTGTTTTAATTAATATTGCCCAAGTGGGAGAATATAAGAATTTCCTAATATGGGCTTCATTAATTGAAATTAACTGAATTAGTTTGGTCTAATAAAGGTAATATATATGGGTTCTTAATAAGTCTAATATGGGACTGGCTAGTGTGAGCCGAGTACGGCCCGGCCCGTAATGAGAGGGCCCATGGTCGAAAACTCTATAAATAGCGCTCAAGTTCCTCCCCTAACCTGATGATGCATAATTTGACTCACATAAGAATTTAGAGAGAACTTTCTTCTCGTGAGTGGCAATCTCATTAGGTCAGTGTTCTAACGAAGGGGATAGGGGAGAAGCACTCGAGTTCGTGTTCGGAAACCGTCGCAAATTCCGCTTCTAGATCGATGGATTCCAAACTAGGTACGCGAATCGATAATCTCTCCATTAACATGTTTTCGGTTTCTGTTTATGGTGATCCTGGGCGTGCCATTTTCGTGTTTTACAGTGCATCGTGCAAGACTCTTTGCCACTTTCACGATTCTTTAGCCAACACATGTTGGTGGGTTCAATATATTTGATTCGCCTCACCAAGGTATCAAGAGTTGGAGAACCTGTACATGACACAGGAAAGACGAGGTGAAAAATTCCCTCCGAACGTAAAAATGAGGTGAGTTCAACGTACAAGATGAGAAATGGGTCTTGTGATACTCGGCTTCACCACTCGTAGCGCAAGTGGCAGTCTTCTCGCATGACACAACAAAATTGGAGAATTACTGAAATCTTTAGGTCTTCCGCAAATTTTCATAGATACAACAGATGCTTTGAGTGCTGTCGATTATTCGTCAGGCAACTGAGTCATTTCATTTTTATAGAAGATGTCTGCTGAATTGGTGAACAAGGAGGGTGATTCCTTCTTTGTCGAAGCAGTAGTGGCAATGAAGGCGAATTTCCTCAAATCCTATAAAGACCTTCCGCCAATTTTTTTGTTTTTTATTTGCATTGATGGTCTTGGATTTGAGATTCAAGTCAGATGGGTTTGAAACTCTCATCGTTCCATCTTATGAAAACTTGTGACACGGTGACAAGATCCAAGTGGAATAGATATTAGTGATAGCGATGAGTTGGCTTTGGAACATGTAAACTGCACACGCTAGTCAGTTCGATACGACAAGTTCTACTCCACGAATGGAGATGGCGACCTCGTCGTGTTGAGATACACGTGTGAATTATGTTAGAAAAGTCCTACATTACATAATTGATATGGTGTTGAATAGTTAATATATCCTAGTTGGCCCATAACTCATTGTTTTAAACTTTTGAGTGAATGTGGGTTTAACTGGATATGTTGACAGGCTCAGAATTAAGCTTCCTCTTTGGCGATCTCCCCAGGTGAAGATATTAGGCTTCTACTTTGCACTCTTAACAAATGGTATCAGAGCCGATAGTTGATTGGTGGGCTCCCAATCTGTTACAGTGTTTGGCTAATATCTTAACAAAGAAATCTCATGATCGACGCTTGTTTCTGGTGGAAATTGCCATCATGGTTGTTTTGGCAAGAAGTAACCATGGACAGTTGGTCTGGTGACGCGCAATAGAGACCATGAGAAGGACTTTAGTTTCTAGAAGATGAAGATTGAGGATTATCTATATCAGATAAAACTACACTTGCCCCTGTTTGGGGAGAAGCCAGAGACGATGAAGCAAGCTGATTGAGAATTACTGGATAGATGAGCTTTGGGTGTTATTTGGCTGAAGTTGGCTCGTAACGTTACGTTTAACATTGTGAAAGAGAAGACCATTGTGGGTATGATGAAAGCCTTGTTGGACATGGACGAGAAGCCCTCTACGATCAACACAGTCTATTTGATACGACGTATGTTTAATTTGAAGATGAATGAATGTGTGTTAGTTACTAATCATATTAATGAATTCAATGTGATCGTTAGTCAATTGAGTTCAGTTGAGATTGACTTTGAAGATAAGGTACGTGCTTTGATTCTATTATCTTCATTGCTTGATAATTGGAACACTACTGTTACTACTATTGGTAATTCCTTTGGGTTAACAAGTTTGACGTTTGATGGTATTCGAGATTTAATTCCGAGTAATGACATCCGTAAAAGAGAATCTAGTGAGCATGTATCTACTACTTTAGTAGGTAAAAATAGAGGAAGAGCTGGTACACGTGGTAGCAGAAGTAGCATAAACTCGAATAGACGAAATCAATATGACTGGTAGTGTTATCTCTTGGAGTTGTGGCAAGAGGGGACATCTTAGAAAGGATTGCCTTAAGCTGAAAAACGACAAGGGTAAAGGGATTAGAGTTGAGTCTGCGGATGATGTTGTAGCCATAGCAAACAATAACTTGGATGGTGTTGATTATGTCGTGTCTGTCACTAATTATTCGTCATTTAGCAGATGGATTATGGATTCTAGTCGTTCTTTTCACGTTACAACAAACAGAAACTGATTTACTACTTATCAGTGCATAGATAGTAGTAAAGTATAGTTTGAGAACAATTTTGAATGCGATATTATTAGTGTTTGTGATGTTAGAATCAGAATGCATGATGATATCGTGTAGACATTGACTGGAGTGAGGCATGTTCCAAAGTTAAAGAAAAACTTAATTTCCTTGAGTAGTCTGGACTTAGCTAGGTATCGGTATTCTTCAGAATGCGGAGTTTTGAAGGTTCTTCAAGGTGCCATGGTGATAATGAAAGGAATTAAGCACAGTGGCCTATATGAGCTTCAAGGTGAGACAGTGACGGAATTTGCTACGAAGAAGTCCGATGCATTGGTTCGAGAGTCTAAATTGTGGCATATGCGTTTGAGGCACATTAGCGAGAGAAGCTTGAAGGTTTTAAGTGAAAGAAATTTTCTATGTGGTTATGTTGCTGATGAATTGAATGTATGCAAGTTGTCGCAGTTTCCTTCGAGAAAGAGTGCAAGATTTATGCTAACAGTTATCGATGATTACTTGAGGAAGACTGGAGTGTTTATGCTTAGGCATAAGTTTGATGCTATTATCAGGATCATGCAGTATTGAAAAGGATATTGGTAAAATGATCAAGCAAGTGCGGATTGACTTTAGCATGGAGTTTTGCTCGGAGCTGTTAAACGAATTCTGCATGAAGGAAGGCATAGTGAAACACCGCACTAGTGCCAGCAAACCACAATATATTGCAGAGTTGATGAGCAAAACATTACTAGAGACGGCCCATAAAATGCTCTCTAGTGCTGGTATGGCTAGGAGATTCCTGGCGGATGCGCTTAATACGGCGAGCTACCTGATAAATAAATCCCCATCGACTGCGATTGGATGTCGGACTTCCGAAGAAATGTGGTCAAGTAACGTTACTGATTATTTTGTTCTTAAAATATTTGATTGCCTATGTTATGTTTGAGTTAGTGATGGTAAACTCGATAGAAGGGCGATAAAGTGCATGTTGCTATGTTATGCACAAGGTTAGCGGGGCTATCGATTGTGGTGCTCAGAATTAAATTCATCTGTTGTCAGTAGAGAAGTCATATTTGACAAGTCTCTAGTACTTTTGGGTAGGAGTATTTGTTGCAGTGTTCATACGGACTAGAATGATGTTCAGCTTCAGGTGGAGTTACAATCAGAAACTCTTGAGGTAGCGTGTACTAGTGAAGTAATCGACACCAATGGTGCTTGTAGCGAGGTGGAGCCTGTAGAGTCAATGGTTGCTGTAACTGCTGATATTGATAAGGTGCGTATTCGATCTCCTGACAGATATGGATGCAATGATGATTTTGTTTTATTTGCGATTGAGGAGGTTGTGTCGGAAAATACTTATGGAGTAGTTAAAGGTGAATGCGGAGTTGGTATTCTGATGAAATCCACAGCTATGGTGAAGTTCAAGCAAGGCTTGGACTTGGAAAACATCTGTAATGGATAAGCCCATTAAGAGCTATGGGAGAGTAGTCAAGAAATTAGGATTCTATCAAAGCGATTGTTACTTGACTCAAACGTCGAGCCAAGGTAGAGATTATTAAAATATATCTTGAGTTTGAGATCGAAGTGAAAATTTAAATTTTAGAAATTAAAAAAAAGAAAAGAATGCAAGGCCAAGTTTTAGAAATTAACTTTTCGAACGTGAGTTGGAGTCTTCGCCCACTGCAAAAGGAAAATTCAATTGTGTCAAAGAAAGGAAGGAAACACTACTTGAAGTCGGCCAAAGAAAAGTCAAAAGAGGAAAGTCCAAACTTTGACCGGTTAATCGAATAACATGATTTCCTAATTAATGTTGACGTGGGCTTTCCGAAGGTGTTTTTCTTTTGGCTATAAATATATTTAGTGGACACTTTGGGCGGAGGTTGTTGATGAATACATGAAGTTATTCTTGAAGCGCCGCTTGTGTGTGAGTGCGTAGCAGTGGGCAATCTTTGTGGTTTTGTTCGTGAAATTACACTAATAGTTCAAGTGTTTGTAGTAATTAAATTTTGTGGTCAGATTTGTTAATTCCTTCACTAGATTGAGAGATTATTTCATGAAAAATTATGTAGCTAAACACTGTGTGAGCTATTGGGTGTGATTTGGGTTTGGAAAATACTTAGAGTATTTGAGTGACTTGAGTATGGTTGTAATCTCCGTTGTATCGCTTGATCTATAATGGAATTCGTACTGCTCTCTCCGTGGACGTAAGTCATTATGACTGAACCACGTAAATCTATTGTTCGATTTATTTTCTTAATCTATTAATTTTATTGTTCGATCGCTTGGCTTCCACAACAAATGGTATCAAAGCCGATGGTTGATTGGTGAGCCTCAATATGTTCTGGTGTTTGGTAAATATCTCAACAAAGAAATCTCATGATCAACGCTTGTTTCAGGTGGAAATTGTTATTACGATTGATCTGGCGAGAAATGACCATGGACACTTGGTCTAGTGACGCGAGATAGAGACCATAAGTAATGTAATCCCAAGTTAACAATTGATGATGGTTGTTGTGCGTAGTTGCGAGTGCATTGCAATAACTTGGGGATTCAAGCTGAGATAACCCGATGCATAAAAATACCTAAATTAAGAGGGAACAAACCTAATACTGAGCTTACATATGAGGGGGAGATTGTTGATATACACCTGTGAGTTGTGTTGTAGAAGTCCAACATCGGATAATTGATGTGGTGTTGAGTAGTTAATATATCTTAGTTGGCCCATAACTCATTGACTTAAGCTTTTGAGTGAAGGTGGGTCTAACTAGATATGTCAACGGGTTCGGACTTGAGCTCCCTCTTTGGCGATCTCCCCAGGTGAAGGTTTTGAACTTCTGCTTTGCTCTTCTAACACGTCAAACAGTGTACACAAACCTGTATGGTCTCTACTTTGTAAGAAGAAGAAGAAGAAGATCCACAACCTTACGCTTTGTCTTTGTCTTCATCTGCTAATGAGTTGGAGATGTACTTGGTACAAACTACTCCAAATACATTGACCGAGTCGGCCAAGATACCGTCAACCTTGATGAATGGTGGAAGAGGAGAGCTGCTCGTTGTCCGGTGGCCCCACCTACGCCTAGGGGTGTCAAAAGAACCCGTTGAAACATGACCCAACCCGACCCGATCCGATCCAAACATGAAATTTTTGTATTGGATCAGATTGGACCTTAACTTGTTCAGGTAATAGTATAAATAAGGCTTCAGCTTGTTTTGGATTTACCCGAACCTGCTCGAAACAAGCCCACTGGAAACAAATAAAAACCATTTGATCTTCTTGCTCCCAAGTGCCAAGCCCACCCGAAACCTATCATCTTCTTCCCGAGCTTCACTTTCTCTTTCTAGTGGATCCCATCTCCTCCCCAATTTGACTTACGCCACCTCCCTCGATCCACCGTCATCATCATCCCTTCCCAGGCATCGAGCTCGAACCAGGTCAGTCCCTGCAAACCCTAACTCCCTTCTGATTTCCTGAATGAAAGCGGGCCCATCGTGCGTCGCCAACCGCTACATCAGGTAGCGGATTCTGAATTGTGGGTCTTTCGAAGTTTCGCTTTTCCGATGGCAAATTGTGGGTTTATTGCTGATGGGTGTGGGTTTGCTGTTCGATGTGAAGAGAATTCTGTGGTGGGTTTCGCGACAGCTACGGCGAGAGCTCCCTCTCTGCCGTCAAGGTCCCCATCTCCCTCTCTTCTGTAATTTTGCTTCGCGTTGGTCTAGGGTGTCGCTAGTCTAGGGTATCGCTGGATTAATGCTACTACTGGAATATGGTGGGATCGATTGAATTTCCTTAAATTTTTTCGGTACAAATTTTGTCCTGCTGTTTCTTCTTTGGGGATAAAATTTGTTGAGTATCTCACAATGATTGACTATCAGCTAGTCAGCTTTTCTCCATTTAAGTGATGGATTGTAGCTTGAAGGTTATAGTGGAATAGCTTTTGGGAAAGAGGAGCCTTATGTTGTTTGCTTATTCCCCTTTCATCGCATTGCATTGAACATATATAGTTCTTTGAGTTCATGAAGGACGGTAGAAATACACTGAAATATTGTTTTGAGTTGATGTTTCCTTAAAGTGTTCCTCTCACTTGATTTGTTGAAATAGCTTGCTAGAGACATAAGAAACTTGCTTCATTGCTTGTAATTGAATGAACTTGTGACTGCATTTTCAATCTGAAATTTTCTCAACTGGTAAATGCAGAACTTTGAGTGAGGTCCAAGGCTCATAAAGCTGTTTACAATCGAACTCTTGTGACGATAGTGGTGAAGTATGCATCTGTAGTAAGTGTTCTTTATAAACTTTCTCCCATTTACATGGAGCTTCTTGTTATTACCCTCAGGTTTCACCATTTCAATGCAATAACATTGTAACAAGATACAAAGCTTTTTATTTTGCCAGTTTACACGTAAGATTTGACAGAACTTTTTAGTTGGACATGTCCTAATTGTGATGGAAAGACCAAGGTAATTTAACTACGTTTTAATGTGACATTGTTGCTAAGGTTGCGTAAAGAATAGGTCCTCAGTACTAAATAGCCAATTCTTGAGATGAGATTTTGTGGGCATATGCTACCTTCTCTTATTAGCCTCCGACTAGTTATTAATGCCTTTGGATTTGAAGGCAGGGGTTCTAAGTCATTGATATGATAGTTTGACGTCCAGTACTGCTTATAGGTATGTAATTCATGTCGCAGTGGCCTACCAATTTGCGGTGCTCGTGATGCCTCTATGTTTGAATTTCATCTAATTTTTTGTCCATATTTCTAATCAATATATATTACCTGTAGGCATATATTGGGGTGGCCAGGACCTTAATATTGCGGTTATAGAAATAAAGAAGAAGGTGTGGGAGTCGCACCACGATCTCTTCCTAGTTAAAGAAAAGCCGATTGCAGAATCTAAGTTCAAGCTGGTAACTACTATGGCTCTTGAAATGTTGGAGCTTTTCTATGTGTTTTCTTCTTTATTTCTTCTATGTTCAATCTTTAGTTGGCTGCATTTTGGTGATATATCTTGGAACTGAGTTACTTGAATTGGTATCTTTATTTGTGGCATAATTAGCATGTAACAGACCTCTACAAAAAATTGCATCCATGATAGCTTTCAGAGTCACTTCTTGTATATGACAAAGTTGCTCATGCTTGCTTTTGAGATAGACTTTATTTTACTATGTCAACTTTCTATGGCAATGATGGTTTCTGGAATGTTAATTATTTTTGCTGATTGCTAGATGTCTTCGTCGACGGATTCTAGCCTCACAAATAGAAGGAAGAGATCCATTATGTGGGATCACTTTAAAAGGATTCCATGTGCAGACAAGAATCAAGAAAAGGCTGAATGTTTATATTGCGGGGTCCACATTGATTGTTCTAGTACTCAAGGGACTAGTTTAATGCATCATCATTTAGATAGATGTAAGGAATATCGATATGCAAACATCAAGAAAAAGGTAAAAAAATGCCTCGGGTCAACCTGTTGGGGTTGGTAGTTCACCATGGAAATTTAACCAAGATACTAGAAGAAAAGAACTAGTGACCATGTTCATTCTTGGTGAATTGCACTTTAAGTTTGTAGAAAATGAGAGTTTTCGGCAATTTGTGTATAGAATCCAGCCAAAGTTCTCACTTCCTACGCGTAACACGTTGAGGAGTGATTGTTATGCGTTATACGTAGAGGAAAGAAGAAAATTGATGAAATATTTTGCCGACACATGTCCTAGAGTTTGTTTGGCCATCGACACATGGACCTCTTGTCAAAATTTGACTTATATATTTCTCACTGCTCATTTTGTTGATGCTGATTGAAAGTTGCAAAAGAAAATCCTAAATTTTTATCAAATCCCGGGTCATTCTACCGAGATAATAGGAAAGGCAGTTGAGAAATGTTTGACTGGTTGGGAGATTCAAAGTATTTTTTCCATTACCGTAGATAATGCAAGTTCAAATGATTTGAGAATTCAATATTTGAAAAGAAGACTTAATTCTTGGAATACTCTGGTATTGAGAGGTGAATTACTCTACATGAGGTGTTTTGCTCATATATTGAGTTTGATTGCGAGAGAAGGGTTAAAAGAACATAACAAAAAACCAAGGGTCACTGTTCATCCAGAATGCTCCCCGTGGGCTCCCCTTCCTGACACTGTTCACTCGTCGGAGAAATTGCGTTTCCGGCTGGTTCAGGCGTCCATTGGAGCTGGGAATTTGAGGACAGGAACCTTGGCTACTCTTCTCTATCCTCATCGAAGCTTTTCTTCCCTTATCCAACATGGAATCGTGAATCGCAGATCTAGATTGGATTCAAACTCTGAATCTTGCTTCGTCTCCAACCTTCCTGGGAACTCTGATTTGTGAAGGCTCTGGAAGTTGGGATAGTATTCCTGGGCGTCGCTCCCCTCCCATCTACACTACTCAGTATTACTCATCTCTTGCTGCTTGACAGGTTTGATAGATCTGGCCGGAACTCTGTCGGAATCTCCCTGGGTTTCACGGGCTTATCGTGCGAAGTGATTGGGCTGGTCTTCTCCATTGATTCTTCTGGGTTGGTTTGAAGGTAATCTCCTACACTAATTGCTCGTTTAGGTCCTGACTGAATCTGGCTGTGCGAGTGAGAAAAGAGCTATCCCGGATTCCTGCACATATGGTGTTTGATATAAGGTCTGGCTGGTGTTATGAGTGATCCTGGTAGTTCTGTGCAAATGGAGGAGATTGGGATGACCTCTACACTAGATTGTTCACCTTGGATTGATGTTACTAACATCTCTACCGGCTTACCTGTGAATGGTGACCCACGGGCCCCTTCCTGTTCTGGGGGTCACTTTGTAGAACCGGGAGTCAGAACTGGAATTTCCAAGGTTGCTGAAGGGCAGAACATAGGGACTGTTTCTCCGGCTGGTACTAGCTTGCCTCATCTGGATAATGGGAAGCGTAGCCTTAGTAGGGGTAGAACAAAAACTAGAAACAGGTCTGCTAGGCGTGCTAAGGGTCCTAATCACCCTCCTCGGTCGGCATCCAGACCACCTTTCCCTGTGTCCCAACAGAAGACAACGCAACACACTAAGTTCCCCAATGTCCAAACTGGTTCTGCTCCTACCTTTAGGACTTGGGCAAATGTAGCTAAAGTGTTGACTAAGGGATATAGTCTAGAGTTTGTTCCCCCGGTAGTCGAGGAAGGGGAAGTAGTTGTCGACATTACTCCTGAAGTGGCTGCTGCTGAGAACCCGCGCTGGTTGGAGTGTGTAGTTGGACATTATGTGGGGAAAAAAGTCCCCTTTAAACTCACTGAAGAGGCTATCAAAAAATCTTGGGGGGACCAAGTGGTGGATATCAAGCTGCATGAAAATGGATTCTTCTTCTTTCATGTTCCTAATGCTGATTTTCGCAGGAAAGTAATTGAGCAGGGTCCGATATCCATCTTTAGCAGCACTATGTTACTACAATAGTGACATCCGAAGCTCAAGCTCAGCAAAGGCGCTTTGGACACTCTCCCGGTATGGGTAAGACTTAGAGAGATCCCCTTTTCTCTTTGGTCTGCTGCTGGAATTAGTCGCATCGCAAGTGCTATAGGGAAGCCTTTATATGTAGACACTCAAACGGAGCAAATGACTAGAATATCATATGCTCGAGTATGTGTGGAGATCAAGGCTGGAGTTTCACGATTGGACTCAATCAAAGTCCGGTGGGATGGAGATGTACATATGATTAATATTGAGTATGAATGGAAGCCTTTAGCGTGTCCATCATGTGCTGTTTTTGGACACAAAATGGGCACCAATGGGTTTATGTGTGCCCCTGCCCGACCTGTTCCACGGCCTGAACCTACTGGCCAACCTCAACCGGTTGGTGAATGGATTCAAGTCTCAAGAAACAAAGGCAAAACCCCTTCCAAAGGGTCCAACCTGGTGATGAACACAGCTGGTGCTATCCAACAGGTATCTTCTTCTGAACCTGTAATTTTTGCATCTGACTCGGGTCAGCACCTTCCCCCAGCAAACAACTCCAGCAGACCCTGTATCAGACCGGCCACTAACTCCAGCACTGGTCTGTTCCAAGTCCCATCTGGGCTTCCCACCGTGCAGCTTCATCAACAACCTGTGGATTCTCCTCCTGCAGTAGGCCAAGCTAGCGAGAGTCAGGAGGCTACTGATCCCCCCCAGACCCGACATGCTCAGGGACTCCAAATACCGCCCGATAGAGTGGAAATGAACAATCCGCTGCCCACGACTCCCTCCGATGTAGAACCCTCTCACGCTGGACCCATTCTTCTTGTACAGGGACTTTCCTTAGTAAGCTGCATCAGAGACTCTTCTGACCAGCACGTTGAAGAACAGGGGCACTCCTCACAGTCTTCTACCGGGGAATCCTCTTCTAGCAAACACATAGAGGCTGAGTCTAATGATTTACTAGAAGAGATACCAGTTTCAACTTCCCTTCCCAATACTCGGTCACGCACATTGGCGACAGTTAAGGAAGGGACCTCCACTCCCTCCCATGAAACGGAACCTTCTCTGGAACAAAACACAAAGGCTCCTAGTTTGTCTTCCTCTAAGAAATCAAAGAGGAAACAATCTAAGAAAACTAAGTGATAAACTCTTATCTTTACTATGTTTTTTGGTATTTGGAACATTCGTGGATTAGTTAATCCCATTAGACAAGCCGAGATTCGTGCTCTTATTAGAACTCATCTCTTGTATTGGTATCGTTGAAACGAAAACCAAAGCTTCTCTTTTTGCTGAGATCTCTCGAAGCTTATATGACGGCTGGCAGTGGACCTCTAACTATGAATTCTCCCCCCTTGGCAGGATTTGGTTTGGATGGGATCCCAATGTGATTGGCATGACCTAACTTCTAACCTCAGGACAATTGATTCATATGCACCTTTCTTTTATCAGTTTGGGCAAATCCTGTCTTCTAACTGTTGTTTATGGGGAACACACTTTTGTTCTTAGGCGTTCGTTATGGGCTGATCTCATCCAGCTCTCATCTTGCGACCTTCCTTGGATCGTGGGCGGAGACTTCAACGCCATCAAGGACCCTCAGGACAGAATTGGTAGCTCAACGCCATGGATTCCAGTCTTCAATGAATTTGGTGACTGTCTCAATGAAGCTGGCCTAGATGACCTTCGATACGTGGGCAGCCGGTTTACTTGGTCCCATTCATCAGGTGTCAACAGGAAACTTCGCAAGATCGATCGGGTCCTCATCAACAACCTTTGGGCTCAACATTTTTCCTTCTCGGAAGCTTCATTTCTTGTACCGGGTATATCCGATCACTCTCCTATGGTGATCAAGATTGTCCCGCCTCAACATTCCAAGAAACCGTTTAAATTCTTTAATTTTTGGGCTTCCCATCCGGACTTCCTACAAATGGTAACCCAAGTATGGGATTCCAGTATAGAAGGCAACCCCATGTATATTGTCTGCTCAAAACTGAAGGCCCTTAAAGTAAAGCTCAAACAGTTGAACAGCAACACCTTCTCGGGTATCTCCACAAGGACAGAACAAGCGCGAGCGAATCTTTATACGACACAAGCAGCCTTGGAACTCACTCCTTTCAACCAAAGCTTGCTGGACACGGAAGCGGAGCAACTGCGCACTTTCACTACTTTGAGACTTCAAGAGGAATCCTTCTTTCGTCAAAAGTCCAGGATTCGCTGGCTTAAGGAAGGGGATCACAACACAAAATTTTTCCATCACTTCGTCAATAAAAGGCATCTTCAGAACCGTATTCTTTCTGTTTCCACAAACGATGGTGCCATATTGACTGTTCCTTCTGAGGTCAAGAATCACATAGTGAACCATTTCCAGCTACTTCTCAATGGTGACTCCACTTCCACATTACCTACTCAAAGCGAAGTTGATGAGTTTATTGGACAGGTACTTAGTGAGGATCAGAGGACTTACATAAGTCAACAGGTATCTGATGAAGAGATACAGACTACCCTTTTCTCTTTGGCTAAAGGGAAAGCACCTGGACCGGATGGCTACAATGTGGATTTTTTCAAGACCACCTGGGAGATCATTGGTCCTTCAATCATCAAGGCTGTAAGGAATTTTTTTGAAACTGGAAGTATGCTTAGGGAGTTGAATTGTACCATTTTGACTCTAGTTCCTAAATCTCCTAACGCCTCTTCTATGTCGGACTTTCGGCCGATTGCTTGCTGTAACACGCTTTACAAATGTATTTCAAAAATATTGGTCAGGCGTATAGCACACGTTCTCCCTTTATTGATCAGCCCATCCCAAACGGCTTTTGTCAGAGGTCGCAGGATAAGTGACAACATAATGATCGCTCAAGAGTTGTTTGTTGATTTTCACCATGAGGCCTACCGACCCAAATGCGCCATCAAAATGGACTTTCAGAAGGCCTTTGACACTTTAGACTGGAATTTCCTTCGCATGGCCCTCACCGCCTTCAAATTTCCGGCCCATTTCATTAGGCTGATTATGACATGTGTGTCTACAGCTAAATTCTCCGTTTCTATTAATGGGGAATTACATGGGTTCGTTTCCACTAGTAGAGATATTCGACAGGGAGATCCGCTTTCACCATACCTCTTTATCCTGGCTATGGAAATATTCTCTGGTATTCTTCGGTCCAAAACCAACTCTCCGGACTTTCATTGGTTCTGGCGCTGTAAGAAGACACGCATTTCCCACCTTTTCTTTGCGGATGACGTTCTTATTTTCTCTGAAGGTCACTTGAGGTCCGTGCAAATTATCAAGGAATCGCTACATCTTTTCTCCAGCTGGTCGGGACTCGGACCGAATTGCAATAAGAGCAACCTTTTCCTCTCCGGGGGGAATTCGACTCTTCAAGACCACATGCTTCAAAGTCTTGGGTTTCAAAGGGGCTCTTTACCTTTTCGATACCTCGGAGTACCTGTCATCTCTTATAGGCTTCGGAAAGAGGATTGTAAGATCCTAATTGACTCAATCACAGTCAGGGCACGCTCTTGGACACAGCGGTTCTTATCCTTTGCAGGGAGACTCCAACTTATCCGGTCTGTCCTTCACTCTATCCAGGTATATTGGGCTACCATATTCTCCCTTCCCAAATCGGTATTATCTAGTATCGAGACCATCTTGCGACAGTTTCTCTGGAAAGGTCCTCAGCTTGGTGTTGGGGGAGCTAAGGTTGACTGGACTAATGTGTGCCGACCAAAAGAAGAAGGTGGCCTGGGGATTCGGAGACTCTTGGATTATAATAGGGCGTTGACCCTAAAGCATATATGGCTTCTTTTCTATGATAAAGAATCCATGTGGTGTAAGTGGATCCACTCAAACTTTTTAAAATCTAACTTTTGGGTGGTCTTGAAGCCAACCTTTTGCTCTTGGACCTGGAAGAAAATCCTTGACTTGTGATCTACGGCTCAGGGTCTCTTTCGGTGGAAAATTGGCAACGGCCACTCTATTTCGCTTTGGTTCGACTGATGGCACGACAGAGGCCCACTCTACCTAATCTTCAACAATGTGGAGATATACCGGTCAAGGATTCCTGGAAACACCTCACTTCGGGAATTCTATGGCGGCTCTTGGCAACCTTCCTTTGTGCTTAATTCCATTCGTAGTTGGGCTGAACCACCACCTATCTTCACTGACGGCACCTCTGATTATTTCACTTGGCTTCCCCACTCTTCGGGCTCATTCACGGTAGCTTCTGCGTGGAACCATCTCCGAAGACGGAATCCCCTTGTCCCGTGGCACTCTTTTATCTGGGACCGCCATATGGCCCCCCAGCATGCCTTCATTATATGGTTAGTTTCTTTAAATCGCCTTCCTACGCAGGTCCTACTTCTACAAAATCGAAGACTGGAATCAGCGTTATGTGCCTACTGTCGCTCTACACCGGACTCGATAAATCATCTGTACTTTGAGTGCCCCTCCACCAAGAGACTGGCTTCATTTTGGGCCACCAAATGCAGCCTTCCATGGCGCAACCGACCCCGGCGAGACCACATCCTTTGGGCCATGAAGGTATGTGGCGGTGACTCATTCTCCCACTGCATTTCAAGGTTCTCCTTTGGAGCTCTAGTTCATATTATATGGACAGAAAGGAACAATGCCTTATTCAGAAACAAGAACATATACCTTCCGGGCATTCGCAAGCATCTCCTTAAGGTTGTCAAAGACAAGGTCATCTCACTGGGACGGATACCGGATTCTCCTAGAAATCGAATATTCCAAAGGAAATGGGCGCTTCCCTCCTCTATATTTGAAGTGGACCGGGTCTCTCTTTAGCTCGGCTTTGTTGCTCTCTTTTGAGCTTGTTGTCTTTTGTCTAGTTGCTGGTCCGTCCCTGACCCCTTCTTGAGTCTCTTTAGGATGGGTCAGGTACGGGTTGTGCTTTAGCTTGTACTTGATTTTTTGAAAAGTTATATACACATTTACCTTTACCAAAAAAAAAAGAAGGGTTAAAAGACATAAATGATTCCATTGTTAGGATACGTTCGGCTCTACATTATGTGAGGTCTTCTCCTTGGAGATTGAGGCGGTTTAAGGATTGTGTTGAACTAGAGAATATTGAGTCCAAGAGTCTTGTATGTTTGGATATGGAGACTCGTTGGAACTCAACATATATGATGCTGGAGGCGGCTTTGAAGTTTCAAAAAGCTTTTTTTTTTATTGGAAATTCAAGATAGCAAATATGTTGAAAAACTCTTACCAAAAAAAAAATATATGTTGAAAAACTGTTGAAGGCGAAAGTGTTGCCTACTAGTGATGATTGGGATTATGCCAGTCACCTTCTTCCTTTCCTGAAGTTGTTCTTTGATATGACTTCAAAAGTTTCGGGTTCTTCTTATGTCACTGGTAATGATTTGGCAAAGGATGTCTATGGGCTTTTTGGGATGATTAATGAATATTGTGAAAATGAGGATAAAAGTTTGCAAGAAATGGCTAAAAAAATGAAGACCAAATTCAATAAGCATTATGGCAATGTGAACAACATTAATCTTAATTTGTTCATTGCTTGCATACTTGACTCTCGACATAAGTGAGAATATGTGAAATGGCTGATTAATGATATTTATGAGAGCAAGCAAGCAAAAATTTTATGTGATAAGGTAACATCATCGTCGACATCATTGTACGAGCAATACCGCACAGGTAAATGCCCCCAAGGCAACTTGAGATTAAAGGGTACAAAGACAGTAAATGTGCCAAAGTCTCCCATGGTTAGTGCGGACTTTTTGACTGCAAAGTATCTTAGCCAAACGGGACAACAAATTTTGGAAGAAAAATCTGAATTGGATAAATATTTGGAGGAAGGATGTGAACGTTATAGCCCTGACTTTGATATCTTAACTTGGTGGAAAGTTAATTTTTCGAGATATCCTATCCTCTCTTCCATTGCTTGAGATATTTTCGCCATGCCCGTTTCGACTGTAGCATTAGAGGCCGCATTCAGCACAGGAGGTCGTGTACTTAATGTCTTTCATAGCTCCTTGACCCCAAGAATGGTGAAGGGTCTTATATCTGCTCAAGTTTGGCTACGATCCTCTTCACTTTCACTTTCAATTGAGGATGACTTAGAAAAACAAGAAAATTTTGAGTCAGGTCAGAAAACATAATTGTGGAATATTTATTCTTTTCTATATTACAGTGGATACTTAAGTTTTCATTTTGATTGTGAATTTAATGCAGAGTGTTCAACTACAATTATGGAGCCGAACTCGATATCGGTTTCTCTTGATGAATGATGAAGTTGGAAATTGGCACTTGCTAAACCAATTTTTTTTATTCTTATTGCAAATTTACTTGTGTCTTGAACAGAGTTTGTTTAGTCCTCACGCTGATGTCTGTCCAATTTCCATCTCATTGGCTTTGGCAATTTGTAATCAAGAGGCCCCTTCATTACCCACAATTCTATTTCCAATTGATATTGTACGTTAACAAGCAAATTCTCTTGATGAATGATGAAGTTGGAAATTGGCACTTGCTAAACCAATTTTTTTTAATCTTATTGCAAATTTACTTGTGTCTTGAACAGAGTTTGTTTAGTCCTCACGCTGATTTCTGTCCAATTTCCATCTCATTGGCTTTGGCAATTTGTAATCAAGAGGCCCCTTCATTACCCACATTTCTATTTCCAATTGATATTGTACGTTAACAAGCAATCAATAATGATTTGAACATTCACCGCTTCTTTTTCTGCTAATTTTACAGAATAGAATCCACTTGAAGCAAAGCAAGATTCTGCGAGAGTTTTCTTGTCATCCATTGGAACTAGTCAAGCTTTGTAAAAGCTTTTGTCTTCTTTGTGCTTCTTCAGGGGCTTGCTGTGCTGGTGCACAATTTGTTCTTCTTACAATGAAATTTAATTAAGAGGAATTTGGATTTTGCTGGAAGCTGGTTTGTATGTTTGTCACACGTTCCAAGCTGATTTGTATGAGGAATTGGGTTTTTCTTCTGTGAGCAGGAAAACATAGAGATTTCTGGGGAGAGACACAACCGAATATTTTGCTGTATATTCATTTGTCAAACTCTTTCCTTTTTTCATGTGTATGCTTGCATAATCCCAAAGTGAAAGCGTGATGATAAGACGAGATGTGACAGTGTCCTAAGAATTCCTTTGGTCTCATGAGATAGCTTGGATTTTCTTTTCTTTTTTCTATCTCATCGTGTGATGTCTTTGGAAGCAACTTGATGAAACCCGTAAAAATATTGTCGGATGCATGCAGGAACGAGAAAGGGATTTTTCATTTTCTTGTATGGGACAGAATGAAGATTTTGAGCAAAATAAGGTGCTGATAAAGTTATTGAGAAAATGAATCGACTGCAAGAAATGATTAGTAAACCTCTAAACACGAACCCGACCCGACCCAATTGTGTAACTATATCATGTTCAGGTCTTATTTCGGGTCGGGCCAAGCATATATATTCATTATTTTGGATCGGGTTGGGTATCATGAAAACCCGATCCAACCCGACCCATTGACACCTCTACTTACGCCTATGGTAGTCACTTGAGTCAATGTTCAGTACTAACCGACGGATTTGGAAGACTAAGAGATTCTCTTTTGAATTTTTCATTGAATGATTACGTTAACTCTTTATGAAAACTCAGACACAAGGAGTAAAAATTGGCAACTGCTTTTTCTGGAACGTTGCCTCTAATGGACACATGTGGCTCCACAAGAAGCCAAGACTCTCACGGCAAGCGGGAGTCATTTACTCAGCGAAGCACATTTTCTAATCTTTGGATTGGGATGTGATTTTTCGATTGCGAAATGTATGAAAGAATCTCGGAGATTGATAAAGATCATGGGGGAGAGAATAATGGGTATTAGTCCAAAAAGAGCCTTGAAAAAGTATCCCCCGGGACCAACCAACAAGACAAAAGTTACACCCTAGAGACAGAGAGAGAGAGAAGAGAGAGAAGAGAGAGGAGACGGGGTTGTTGCATGCTGCTAGCTGAACTAGGCTTTGGCCCATGGCCACAAGTTCCCATGTTGACTTTAAGATGACTATCCCCTTTGATTTGAATAATGCAACCTCACCCTAATCAAATTATTCCGCAGGCTGTGTCCATCCTGGTCGAAGTTAACGTGGATTCATCGCTAAACATGCTCCGCGAGTGGGAACGGTGTCCTGTAACGAGTGAGTTTTGATTAGTACTAAAATGTCGGAAGCGAAGGAAAGCAGCAAATGAAGGGGGTAGGTCCGGGTCCAACAACGCGGCGCAACAAGACAAGCCCAAAATCTCCGAAAGAAAAAGATGATGTTGATCTCACGAACACCAGGTGCGTGTGTGTGCGCGCGCGTATTGGATGCATAGCCATCAGTTGGAAATCCTCGATTTCCCAACGTGACTTTGACCCCTCTTGGAATTGCAGCCCCTCCGCCATTAATACAAAATATCGCACCCCCCGCACAACCAAATGACCAAAACAAAAGTAGAAAAAGATTGCAGCCATGAGAGAGAGAGAGAGAGAAACAGAGCGAAACAGAGGGAGACAGAGATCTGACAAGCTCTTAACTCTGCCGTGCCTCTCTCGTCTGTCTCTCTCTCTCTTGCTTTGACGGAGCAAGAAAAGCGCGAAAGCGAGAAACTCTTTTCACTGTGCAGGTCCACACTTTCCCACTTCGCTGACCAATAAAGACGCCTTTGTTTTGCCTTTTTTTTTAGCCCCTTCTTCCCCCCCCCACCACGACCCGTCCCCAACAGCATTAGAAAAAGAAGCAAGAGAGACTGAGACAGCTCGCGAGACTTCGCTAATTCCGATAATAGATATATTTGAAGAAAGCGATGCGCTCTTCTGCTGCTGCTGCAGATCACATCACCGAAATGCAAAGAACACATACACAAAAGATCTGGATACGATTCTCCTTCCTCTCTCTCACTTCCCGTGAGGAAGAAGACCGCCCCGCTTAATCTTTTATCCTTACCTAATTCCCTATATTTTCCTGGAAAATTTACAGTGGAGGACAAGACGGGTGACGACTGATGGAAAAATTTAATCATTTCCTTAGCCAGCCACGCACCCTTCTCGTCCCTTTCATTGGGCAATGATTTCGAACATCGAAAAACCACGCCACCCATCATATATGGTAGTACGGTTGTTATTAGTTTTCGTGTTTTCTTCCCGCGCTGTCCGTCTTCATTTTCCGTCCTCCGGCGAACTTCTTGATGCATCCTTGCGCAGCGGATCGCTCACTGACCTCGCCAACAGCGACGACTCCGAATCTAAACATACCATGATAGGAAAAGAAACATCCATCATCCTAGGAAAAAGAAGCAGGGTATATTTCACATGATATGCTAGTTCTAGTTCAAGTTCTGTTCCTCCCCAAGTTTGATTTTTTCCTTAATTATATGCAACTATGATTATAAAATAAGGAATCTCAAAAAAAATGTATGGAAAATTTCCAGTACCTCGCGAGGCGTTGAAGGATCTCTTGCAATGCAAGATGGCGCTTTGGATCCCATCCTGCTGTTGCAGCAGCGAATCGTCCCTCCTCGACGCTGCCGCCGCCGCCGCCTGCCCTCCCGGCGCTGCGGCCACGGCCGCCGAGGCCGAGCGGCTCTTCCCCAGATGCTTGCACACCACCCTCAGCCCAGCCGGGATGCTACTACTCCCCTGCCCCTGCCTCTGGCTACTCCCGTGGCCACCGCTGCCCACCTCCGCCACGGCCGAGGCCTTGGACCGGCTCTTCTCGCCTACCGTCGGCTCCAACACGGCGTGGCCGAGCTGCCCGGAGAGTCCCAGCCTCTCGCCGTACCGCTTGGAGACGCGGATGTAGAACGGCTTCACCTTCTTCAGATACCGCCGCATCGCCTCCCTCGCAAAGCGTCTCTCGTCGCCGCTCGCCGCGTCTTCCTCGGATGTCTGTTTCTGCGGCTGCTTCGCGCCGGAGGCGCTCTTCGAGCTGTTGTCGCGGGTGAAGAGAGACACGAGCGGGACTTCCTCGACCTTAAACTTCACAGTCAAGAACTTGTTGCTGCTGCTGCCGTGCTTGTTGTTGTTGCCCCGTTCTTGCGCTCTCGCTCTCTGTGGCGGCGTTGTGACGGTCACGCACGGCTCTTCCGAGGTCTCTGTTTTCTCTGCTTTCTCGAACGTGTTCGTGGGCTTTGACTTCTTGAGACCCAACATGAAGACGCGAAACTTAGTGGCAGACTTCAGCAGCGAGGCGGCGGCGGCAAACGACGGAGGCTTGGTGGAGTCGGGGTCGGAGGAGGGCTCGATGGGCACGAGCTTCCCTTTGAAGAAGAGGTCGTCGGAGGGAGAGAGAGACGACGCAATGTTCGCGTCCGTGCAGTCGTGGCTCGACCCGGACGACCCAGAAGAGAGCGTGAAGTCGAACTCTCTGTCCACGTCGTCGCCATCCTCGTCGCCACCTCCGCATTCACTGGCACTGTCGTCTTCGTCGTTGCCGGGCTCGTCCTGTTTCTGCCTCTCCTCTTCCTCCACCTCGGGCTTTTCCTCGTCGTCGGGTACCGGGGCGAACTCCAGGTCGAAGAACGGCCCGTCGTCTCCGTCGTCGTCGTCGTCGTCGGTCTCGGGGAAGGAGCGGGGGACGGCGGTGGCGGAGATGGTGGTGGCCGGGACGGAAGAGGCGCGAGGGTCGCCGCCGCCGCGCCAGTACTTGAGGAGGCTAAAAGCTTCCATGGTCGGGAGAGCCAGAATAAGCAGGTGGAGGGAGGGGGTGAGAAAAAAGGGAAAGGAGTGGAGGAGAAAATCTTGTGGGCGGGTTTGGCCCTTTTTAGAAGCTGAGGGAGGAGAGAAGAAGAGGCAGTAAATGGAGGAGGAATGGAAGGTAAAAAAAGGGAAGCATATGGAGGAGGAGGAGGAGGAGGAGTTGCTGCTGTGGAGGGGGTAAATCGATGGTGGGTTTTTTTCTTGCAGTTGCTGCAGCCACAGAGTACAGAAGAAGAGAGAGGGAGGAAGAGAGAGGGTAAAGGAGGAAGGGTTTCTATGGAGAGTTTTGGAGGTATGTGTGTGGGTTTGCAGAGAAAGTCATGTGAAAGGGCAGTGTTGGAGTCAGATACAACAAGGACAGGACAATGATGGCCGATCTTTTCTTTTTCTTAACCATTTTCACTCTCTCACTCTCCCACACTTCCCCGGTTCCCCCCGGTTCACAGACAAAGTCATCTGACGCATCCTTAACAATATATAAAGACATGTGACCCTCCGTCGTTTGAAACCTATCTAATCTTTCTCGGTAAGTCTGGAGAAGTGCCGGGCCATTTGAGCGTGCATTCCGTTTTTGTGCCTTCTTCTTCTACAAGATGTGTCGGCGAACATTATCTCGCTTTTCATTTGACCCCTGCTACTGAGTATTTTAGCTGTTACTTTTCCTGTGCAATTTGCGTGTACATCTGTCTATGGTTTCTTTTGAAGGTTTAGTTAATCTGTGGGACGTTTTTGTGAGAGTTTCGAAGAATCCTCATGAAGGGATCACCACTCCTCGATGGCCATTAAGTGAAAAAAAAAAGAGAATAAATTTCACCCATTGATCGTGAAGGTTTTTGAATTTGCGTGTGTCGTGGCATTTGGTATTGGAGTTACGAAGCAATACAAGAAGTCGCCACAAGTGATGTGGGAGAATCTATACCTAGAGACCATAGAACGACCTATAGGAAAGTCTCGTGCGCAACATCTGGACATCGAACTAGCCGACGTTTCTTTGCTAGCGACAACTAGCAAGAAAGACACGATAAGAAGGGCTAGGGAACTGTTCCCCGCTTATAACACCCTTGTACTGTCACGATGGTCGTACCCTTCTCTCCACCTCTATTGTATGCGTCTGCAACACCATGTCTCCTTGCCACCTATCTCCGCCTCCAATAACACCATCGATGGCCACCACATGAGGATCGCCGCCGCCACAATTGGCTTTCATTGCCTCCTCCCTCAATTTCGGTTACCACTCTTCTCTTTCCACCACCCCCTTGCCAAAGCTCTCCACCACCAACGCGTTTGGCCTCAGCCGGTGACCCCTCGCCTCCTAATTCCACTTGCACGGTCGTGATTTCTCCTCTCCATCATCAAGACCAAGCTATGCAAGCATGGTAGAGCCTTGGAATGAGATCTAAGGCTCGGGTCAAGCGCCACCAAGCCTGAGAATGCAATTGAACGCCCTCGGCCATTAGGAACATAATCTAGAGTGAAAAACTTTCGTCCACCCATATTCTAAAAGTTTCCCCCCAAAGTGTTCCATGAGAAGCCTGCAACCGTCAAGAATATGAACTCGAGTGAAAGCTTTAAGCCACTCAGATCCAAAGATTTTCCTAAATGTTCCACAATTGAAAAAGCCTTCAGCGGGAACCCGATGGCTGTCAAGAATGCAATCTGGAGTGAAAGCTTTCAGCCACCTTAGATCCTAATGGTTTTCGTAAGTCTTCCAAGATTGAAGGCCTTTAGCCGTCGGGAACGCACGAACGAGAGCGAAAGTCTCTGGCCACTCGGATCCTAAAAGTTTTCCCAAGTGGTCCACGAGCTCAGAGACTCAAGCCGTCGAGAACACCATCTTGGAGAACGAGAAGCCAGTGACAATTATGGATTTGGACATCTAATGAAGAAACATGTCACCTGGGCAAGTGTATCAAGTCGTCGACTTCCCCACGGGTGATCTCTCAAGAAAAACCTCCCATTTAAAGTTCATTTTATAAGAAGGATCGGCACCAGAATAATTGCTCAAAAAATCTGTATCCATTGATGCGTAAGGGCAGCTAGACTACACATTATGCCTATTGCCAAATGGCACAGCATGCAGACACTTGTTTTTGTCGAGATAGAATCACCACCTGTCGATCAATACCCAACGACAATGATCACTTCCATTTATAAATAGAGACCAAGCAGTTCATATGAGTTTCTTCCCCAAAATTTCTTCACTTGAATGCGCATATATCCTTCTTGCTAACTTAAGCATCGGAGGACCAATCCACGACGCTTAACCCGTATTCCCTGGTGTTGGTTCCACATGGTGAAAGTTTCGACGAATTTTTCAAAACTTGACCGCCTGTCAATGCCAAATGTACTAATCGACCTTACGTTGAAACGAAAATTGATCTTTTGAATTTCGAACCGACTTATGCCACCTTTGAAGCAATGAATAGGCACATGTAAATCAAATCTCGAATTTTAAGAACGAAAAAGCGGTTGCAAGAAGCGCCTATAAAGTGTCGTCCGGATTACTTGGTGGGACCAAGCCGAGGCCTCCATGACTAAAACCTAGGGCTACGTATGGGCTTGGCGGCTACGTATGGAAGAAAGGGGGAGACTTCCTCCTCTTAATTCTCTTGACCCAAACGGAGATAAATTTAGCTGTTGGCGACTCAATTGATTAATTAGGTAACCTAAATAGATATTATCAGTACCTTGCACCAAACTTTCGACCTCTACGCAATTGATTCGCCTCATCTGAAATCTGCACATCTTTCTAAGAAGTGCGGTTGTAATATTCTTATATTAAAAATAATTGGTTCGTGTTTGCCGCGTCAGAAACTTGCTAAAAAATTGATCGAATCCCGATTTAGTGAGTCATCCGGTAAAAAAATTGACAGTCCGGTTCATTTTGACGAGTGAAATATAAGTTCCACTCATTCGACTTAAAAATTAACTAAACTTCAGTCAAAGGTATGACTTGATTTGGTCTATTTATTGGTAGATATGTGAGGACAAATAGGCAATAACTACTCAGAAAGAGAGACGACTTGGTAGCAGGATGAATCATCGTCTACTTGAATAATGAGCACAGCAAAAAGATGTACATAATTTCCTTGCTGAGGCATTCATAAGGGTCTACCGACTACAACCTACAACCCCTCAAATCTCCTTCAATGCACTCCTCTCCCCTCTCTCACTCACGCACACACTAGCGCTACAATAACTCAGTGCTCCTCTCGCAAGGTACAGTCCCACATTTACTAGTGCTTGTGCCAGAGTGTGCTAGTGGTAAAAATTGCAAAACTAAGCATCATGAAAGATGAAAGCGCGAGCAACTTAAGTGAAAATGAGGTAAATAAAGCATCTAATTTTGAGGGTAGCTCACTTGAATTTCGCATTCCGTTCGTTAAATACATATGTGTATATTTTCTCTTCAATACCAACGGGATGTTCATGAATCTTTCGGCACCCAAGCATCCTTATTAGATGTGATAGTTTTCCCATTGCACACATACTGGGTAATTAACGAAGACACACATGTCTATGTTCATGCTCCTGGAGTTGCACTCGAGAGAACGTGCAAATATGGTGCTTCGATTCCGGACGTTGAGCTAGAAAGATGAACATACTTAAGCAATTCCTTATACTTCTATGTATAGTTATGCCATACGATGCTTAAAGGTGGGGCTTTACAACAAGAGTATTATGGACTCCTAAGGGCCGACAATGACATGCTTTAATACTACGATAATCGTACAAAAAGTGTTTGGTGCTTATTTCTCTTCCTACCTTTCCTCAAGGCTATGCATATTTGCCATTCAAAAAGCAAAGTCAAAGGCCCTACAAGACCAAGAAAGCTAGGTGGGCTCCCTTGAGAAGCTAAAAGTGATTAATGACATTATATATTTGGAAAAAATGACATAAATAATTCATGAATTTTGATCAAATATATAATATGATCCCTAAAATTTTGATTTATTCAATGTGGCCCCTGAACTGTAACCCAATGCGCAACGTATTCCAATTTGTTCAACATGTTTTCTAGATTTTTTGTACATGTTCAGTTTAGTTCATGAATTATACGAAAATATTCAATATTATCTCTGAACTTAAATTGATAAAAAGACAATATTTAACATCTTCATATAGTTTAGGGATTAAGTTGAATATATATGAAAAATCCAAGAACCATATTGCACATTGAATAAATTAAAAATTTACGAATCATATTACATATTAAGCTAAAGTTCTAAAATCATTTGTGTCATTATCTCATTTATTTACTTTGGCCCAAATAGAACATTCATTTGCGCCTAAGAGAATGCTATGAATCTCAAATAGATGTGTACAAAGTCAAATCACGAGAGATCATCCCAATGGCTAAAAGTCAATATCGAGTTATGTCTTTGAGACGTTCAACTTCAGACAATTTATCAAGCTGTAGTTTGATGAATTATCTTGTTAGAATTCGATGCACAATCACAAGAAAATAGAGAGTGAAAGTGAAAAGAAAAATGAGACATAATATTTTTGTCTCTATTCATTCTTAAACTATCGCTACGTTTAGAAGATGATTCTACTGTAATTAACACATTGCACCTTTCTGTTGTTTCTCTCAATTACAAGAGAAAAAAAATTCTATATATACCCACTATCTATTCATAGTTCAAGCTAAAATTACCAATAAAATATGAGTTTAAACTATAAAAGCCCTCTAATGACTCAGGACCGCTGCCTTTGCAACCCCCGTGTCTTCCTATCGAAGGGGAGTATGGATCATACTCCAACATATCTATGCCCAGCCTATGAGAGTTTACATGGATGCTGAGACATCTTGAGATATAGTATCCTAGTGCGAATCCTTTTCAGGTTTTGTACTTGTCATTAAGAGTGATGCTTTTTAGAGGTACATGAAATTAAAAATTAATACAAACGTAAATGCAATTATAAATGTATGTAATTAATGTATGTTAGACAAATTGAGTAATGCAAACATATGAAGATAAAATTGTTCAAAAAGTCATAACCTTTTGCATTTTTTCCAATTCAATTATAATCCTTTCAATTTTGCTAATTGAGTCATAAACTTTTTCACATTTTGCTAATTAAGTCCATCCAGCCAATTTTGAGCGGAATCCTCTGACGTGGACGCTAGCCGTTTTATGTAGTATGACCGGTACTAACGTGAATAATTTTCAATAATATTTTAATATTTTTTCAATTTTTTAAAATTATTTTTTCGATCTTTTCTTTCTTTGTTTCCTTTCTTCTTCCTCCTTTTGCCGGTGACCGACCACTAGCCACAAACGATGGCCGGCCACTAGCCATGGCCGAGTGGATTGGCCTCACCTGGGCGAGGGTGAGCCCTGGCGAGGGTCGGCCTCGCTTAGGCCTGATCTGGCAAGGCCGCTCTCGCCTATGCTAGCTGTGCCACGTAGAACGGCCGATGGCCGATGTCCACGTCTGTCAAAATTGGCCAGATAGACTCAATCGATAAATTGACAAAGGGTTTACGACAATTGGTATAATTGAAATGCTTAAGACTGAATTAGTAAAAATGCAATAGATTTATGATTTTTTGGATAATTTTTTCCACAATTATAGGGATGTATGATGTATCAAGGTGAATATGATCATCATGATAGTGATGGCAAATAGAAGTTGGCGTTTATTCTGCCACTAGCACTCTTTTGAGGAACAAAGTGGGCGACATTCTTAGTCTCTTTCCCGACTTTCTCAATCTTTTTTCTTGTTGAACATAACGACGAACAAGGCTGTCCGTAAGGTGGATCTTTTCTCCTTCTCGAGGAATTCTTTGTTGAGGATTATTCTGGAGAACTTATTAACTAGGGCCCCATTGTATTTCACATAAAGATGGAGCTTTCTTATCATATAACTTACGAAATGCTACGCATGCATCGATCGAAGCCAATCATTGTCAACCCCATTTCGAGAACCTCCCCCAGTTGCTCTGGTTAGTGATCATGTGTTGGTGGGCACAAACTTGAACCACTGGCCCTGTGGATTCTCCATGCACCCAGAATCATCATCCACACAGATACACTTCCTGGTCAAAACCACTGAAGATTCGTTCGACTTCTTCTCCAAGCAGAGGCGATTCCCATGTTCATCCATGGCAGCTACGTGAAGCTTCGAATTGGAGATTGATCTCCATGCGCTTTGCCGGCTCGAGCAGTCATGGGAAAGTGTTGCCAGGAGCCCGTCGCCAAGGGCTTTGAGGCAGAGAGGAGTGCCCACTAGCCTGATTGGGCCACCATCTCGGTCGTGGCTCCACCTGCTCCAGCGACACTCAGTCGCGCCGATCTCGTGGTTGTTATATGCTCGGATGCAGTGGCCACTCTGCGGGTGGTACATAATGTAGGACATAGATGAATTGGAGCTTGGATCTGCCCAAACAGAGTTTTGTTAACTAAATAGGTACGTTTCTATACAATAAGTGCCTAAATGGAATGCGAACTGACTGTCAAGTGCCACCACAGCTAGAGAAGAAACTAAAGAGTCTCAAGTACATTTAAGAAAATGCTTCATCTTTGCTCCACTCAATGTGCTGACATATCTCAATCGCTAATTAACATCTATTTTATAAATAAACATTTGAGATTTGTTGAGACGTCGAATGGCACACCGTGCAAATAAAAGGTCCATAATCCATTTTAACTATTTAAGCGAGAAACCTTACCTTGACTCATCGTCTGCACCATCTGAAATCTCTCCTTAAACTTTGGGTAGCGGAGCCCATCCCAATTGAAATCGAGCACCCCGAAGGTCTCTTCGGGCCCGGCGACCCCTTCCCGATAGTAATAGCTCCCCTGCAATACCCACAAGGCCCAGTCCAGGTCCCTCCCCGCGGCGTATCCCATGAAGCAGCTCAGGAACCGATCGTCGGCCAGGCTTTTCCCGCTCTGGTCAAACCCGAACTCTCCCAAGAACAGCGGGGCCGCGTCGGGGCCGCTCGCGAGGAACCCGGCTTGGTCGTCCATCCTCTGCACAGCGTCAGCGCAGACCCGGTCCGCAGGCTGGACCTCCCAGATCTTCCGGTCCCCGCTGAACGAGTACCAGTGGGCTTCGTAGACCAGCTTGCGGTCCAAGTTCAGGGCCATGGGCCTCTTCTGCAGGAAGCCGAGATCGGAGGCCCAACTCAGGCCCGAGACGATGACCAGCACGTTGGGGTTGGCCTTGTGAACCTTGGTCGCTCCAGTGCGAACGTACCGGTACCAGTCGTGCTCGTTTTGACGGGAGCCGCGGAGTTCATTTCGCATGCTCATTCCCACCACCTAAAATTGAAAAATAAGAGGAAAAAGCAATCGCACGGCAAAGAGTTAGAGAATGACACAATTTCGCAACCTTTCTCTTCCCATGCTTTAAAAACCATGTATGCAGCCTAAATCGTCGGCACATCGAACCCGTACCCGAGTACCAAAACATGGTTAATTTGGATCCCGTTAAGCTGTTATATGAACCTGATAATGGATATTAAAGCACGAGAAGAACATGAAAGTAAATTCAGACGCTTCCCTCCCCCCCCCAAAAAAAAAAAAAGATGGACAGTCAAGATTGCTTTCTTGTGGAGGAAAACAATTTTAAGGGTTCGTTAGAAGGAAATTGTTTTTTGACTTTCCGATGTTTGGGTAATGGAAAACTAACCTATATATGAAAAAAGTTTTCTATACAATGAAAACAACAAGCTTAGTGTGTTTTTGTTTGAGTGAAAGAATATTCCACAAATTAGTTTTTTACACCTTCACGCATTTGATTTCCTGAAAATGATGAATTGATGGAAAGCCATTTATCATCAAATAAAATATGTGTTTAAAGCTAGGAAAATGAGTTCTCTAACCTAAAGGGAAAAAACAGAAAAGTATTTTCCTTAATCACGAAATTTCTCCCAAACAAACACACTCCAAATGGAAATCTAGTTGGAACAGCGCGATTCTTCGAACACGAAGTGTTACCCGGTTTAAAGTTGACCCATTTTGGGCTTTGATGCGAGTGTCACTTCAACTTTTTTTGTTTAGTGTTGCGTGCAGCTTAACTCATGCACGTTTTGTCAATTTGTGCAGCATATCCCTCTGTCTCTCACTCTGTCTATCTCTCTGCCTCTAGCTGTGGACTCATAGGTGGTACCATAATTGACCAATTGAACGGTGGGACAACGTTCGGCGTCGCACGCCCGAACCGTCCAATCTTTTAGGCCGCCCCCATTACGCAAGAGACATCATTCGGTGGAAAAATGACAGAGACATAAATACGTGGAAATCAATATGGAAAGGAGTAACTCCATCTTATTCTCGTCTCCTTTGAATTTTCTTCTTTTCTTTTTTTTGCGACGGCAATGCCGACGCAGTGACTACGAGAATGCATGCTGTGAGTGCAAGAACACGACTGTCTCGTTTTAAAACAATGAATTCTCGTATGCATAATTTCCGAAAATCGGCTTTCTTTTTCGTCTCACTGATGTTGGTTGTCGTGATATGAGTTCCATAATTGATTCCCGACCAAAAATGTCACCATCAGTAGTTCCATTGTTAGTCCAGTTCTATGTATTGTATAGTTGATGTAATCCGTTGCTAGACGGTGGTTTCGTTAGCGACGCACCTGGCTCTTCCCGTTGAAGCGCCCGGCCACCGCGACGAGCCCTGTCAGCCACTCTTCGGGATCGAAATATTCATCTCCGAAGAAGCCGTTCCCATCGTCGTAAGGGCAGCACCACTGGGGCTTGCTCACGTGGTTGTCCAGCACCACCATCACGCCTCGCTTCCCGAGCTCGTCCACGACGGCGTCGTACGCCTCCACGTGCGTCATGTTCAGCACAAGAGGGTTGTTCCTGGCCACCCCGCCCTTGGCCTTGGCCAGCCCGAGGGCGTCGAGGGTCTCCTCGACGAGCCGCTCGCCATGGCCCGGCTGAGTGAACATGTGGGTGGCCCACGTGAGGCGCACGCAGTTGAACCGCAGCCTCCTGATCTTGGCTACGATGTCGCCGAGGGGCTTCTTGTCGAGGCCCTCCGCGAGCATCGGCTCCAGGTGGGCAGCCCAGTTGACGCAGGCGAGCTTCACGCGCCGCCCCGTGGTCGCGTCGACGATCCATCTTCCATCGGTCGAGAGCGGGAGCGGAGAAGTAAAGTTTATGAAGAGAACTAGGAGGAGATGGAGGATGAGAGCGGCCTGCGAAGATGATACTGGCATTTTAATGTTGGGGGACAGAGCGATATAGCTTGGACTCAATATATGTCTAAGAAAATCAATAAGAAGTGCAATGTCAAACGTTGATGCTCAACCGACACAGAAGACCTACGACCATATATATAGCAGGGATGCTTGTAGCCATAGATCACATGTTATCCTCAGGAAGTGTCCCGACAAAATAAATCCGTCTTTTTGGATATTTGATTGTACACGACTAGTAATTTTAGGCGGAGACATTCCCTTTCTTGAGCAATACATACGAATGTTGCTCTACCATAGAAATACGTGGAGTCGTGAACATTAAGCATCCTAATAGTAATAACTCGTGGAACAAGAGTGCAATGAATGGTATCAGCAGTCAAAACACTCACCGTTTCCATTTAATGTGGGCAACCTGTGCAATTTGGAGCTTGCGTAGTTGGTGAACACAGAAGACCAATTGCTACCAGCATTAGCATCTAAGGAGTGCAAAGTTGCTATTGCTACTGTTACCATCCGAGCTTACAGTTGACTCCAAGGAAAACCATCCAAGTACGTTGTGCCGACATAACTTTACAAGCCATGAAATGAACACAAGCACCCAAGAGATTATAATGCTGGGCCGCAAGCATAAAAGTAGTGGATGAACTTGCCAAACAGCTTGGAACTTAAGATTTTGAAAGATCGCTGAGTCAGACCAGAAGCCACCCAATTTTTTCCAAAGGTCTTCACCAAGTCATTCATCAGTGAGTTGTGCCTAACATGCAGATTTTCCAAAAAGCAGAGAAGAAAAGTTATATCACTAGCTGCCGTACCGAAAATGGAAAATTAACTGAAGATTCTGACAGAAAATGAAGACAGACCAGAAGCCACTCAATTTTTATGAAGGTCTTCAGTAAGTCATTCATCAGCAAGTTGTGCTTAACAAGCAGATTTTCCGAAAGCAGAGAAAACTAATTATATCACTTGCCATCATATGAAAATGGAAAATCAATGGCCTGCAAAGGCAGCATGTTGAACATCTTTGTACCAAAATGCCACAACATCGTCAAAGCAAAGTAAAACTCAGAGCCGCCATACTGCGGATTACACAAAACATATGCATCCAAGGTAGACAAAATGTGACAGTTTTATTTCTCCAATTCAACTGATCATCCCAACCAATTCAGCTAAGACAATCCCCAATTTTGCAACTTCACCAATAACGTCAGTGAACAGCATTCCCCAATCTACTTCTAGATACCTTGCACCCTTCCATCTCCATCAAAAACTTTGTTCTATGAAGAAAATCATGTTGCTGGGGCAAAAATCCATCTATGCATGCTGAACAGTGCATCGCTGAAACTGAGGGGGACCATGCTCTATCATATGTAGCTGATAAGAATCTGAATTAAGAAGAGCTTATTTTCTCCTCTGGTCAGAGACTCTGGCTCCCATGATTTTACAGACAGGCTCATCTTTTGACTGAAGAAGCTTCAAAGCAGGGTGAACATTGAGATCTCCCATCACCAACTTCTGGCCAACATCCAACTCGCTCAAGTCCACATCAATATACGGAGGGATTATGTCTGCGGGGCACAGGTACTTAACTTTCCTCTTAATGGTATTTAAAGAAGCACCTGTAGAAATCATTAGGGGAATTAACACTTCGACCGACCAGCACCAGGATCATGAACAATGGAAACAAAATAATCCATAACATGAACTTATCCAACTCAAATATTGGATGCTGATTTCACATGACAATTAACTGAAATAAGTGAGCTAACTATTACCAGTGTAGAAAAATACTAGAAACCAATTAAACGGTTCCGATTACAGTTTAACTTTGTAGAAAATATAAAAAAAATTTCTAAGCCACATAAAAATCACCATTTTGTGGCAGGTCTCGCCATCATCGCTAACCTTAAGATAATGATGAGCCTTAATCAACTCGTGGACATGAGAACACAAAATATCAAACTATGTCTCCAAGAAGTAAGCAGTGCAGCTTGCTTAATCAATTATAGCACTCAAGTAAGCAATGTTTATCAGTTTCTAACCACTCCCATCCTTAATACAGAAGTTAATGAATTCCATTGCAATTATGCTTTCAAGGACAGCAACCTTTACAAACCATAGATGGATTTGACAGAAAAAAATTAGCTAGCACCTCTGTCCAACATATAGCAGTAGAAAATAATAGGGACTTCAGGATCCATAATTACTTCCCGACGAGAAACTAAGATTCCGTGCGAGACGGAAGTTCATCTTCTGGACAACACGGAAGTTCATCTTCTGGACAACAACCAAGGTGCCCTTACTATGACTTTCTATTTTGGATAAACAGAACATCACAAGAGCTCCACATAAGTCATTGATTTTATTGACTGCCCATGGTTATTGAGTTAGAGTGCATACACCACAACAGTTCAAGAATCATATTCTATTTAACTAAGTTCAAGCATCATTCATGCAATGCATATTAAACAACTTTTATAGAAAGAATCGATCGATGAGAAGAGTTCAGATGCCAGCAAGTATACACGTATGATCAGCCGAGACATTATCACAATTCACGTCATGGCATTGCCAATTCAGCTTCAGATTGAATTTATCACATCATACCTTTCCTTAGCCCAGGACATACATCGTCTCCTCTGTATACGAGAGGGACTTCAACCTTCAACAGAGCATGTGAGGGGGCTCTGATGAAGGTAACATTTAGAGGTGCTTCTGTACCTGAGTGCAGATGAAGCTGACACAATGAGGAAAAAGAAGGAATTCAGAGGTTTGATTGAATGAAATACTATTTGTTATCTCTTTTCTAGCATCATAAACAATTTGCCAAGGTAATGCAATCCAACACTGAAATGGGCAATAACACACCAAAAGAGAGAAAATGAACATAATAATCACTCAAATAGAAATAAATCAATGAATCAAACATTATCTAGATACCACAACTATTGAAAATTGAATACACGACTTTTGGTGATATAACTCACTAAATAATTTAGTGTTTAACCAGAGAACTGCTATTCGAGCTCCAACTGTAGCATTCAAACCCCAAAGAATGCAGAAAAACCTTGATTGTCACGAGAACATGAAATTGGTCTTCAATCTACAGGTGATTGCTCATTCTGCATTCAACCAAGAGGGCCCTAATTACTTTAGGTCATTCTGAACAGGACAGCACATTAGAGGATCACCAGCTTCTTTTCTCTTCCCTTCCAACGTCAATGTCAAACTAATCTTATAATTCTGGTTGTCCTGAAATTTCTCCATAAGCATCAAGACTTCCACTTGTGATCATCCTAAGCAGAACAAACAACTACCTTCTTCTCTAACTTCGCTAATACTTAATCTGAAACCAACAAATACTGTGAAAACACATCAACATCAACAACTGAATCTCACTTAAATATCCACACTCTTCAGACCGCATTTCCAAATAACAGCCTAGCCAAAAAGAAAGCAAAGAGAACGAATTTCAACTGAATTTCAATTGAATTCCACGTACATTTTACACAAAAACACTTCCTCGGCAACCCAAAAGCTTAAAAAAAGACAAAAAAAAAAAAAGCCTGACCTTCCTCGGCAAGACCCGGACCTTCTCAACGACCTCGTCGGACTCGAACTCCGCCCGGACCTCCAGGTCGAAGAGCCGGGAGAGGAAGAAGGAGTAGCCGAGGTGGTTGACGAGCTTCCTGATCTGGTTGGCCCTCACGGAGATGAGCCGCTTGTTGCCCCCGTGCTGGCCGTCCTCCTGCTCGAAGACGATGCTCGGGACGCGCCCCTGCTTCCGCTCCTTCGCGGAGGAGCTCGTGCCCGCGGCGGCGCGCGGGATCGCGAGGATGGTCTCGTCGTGCCTCGGGTCGGGCCTGGGGTGCCCCTCGAGGTACGCGAAGGAGGGGGGCTCGACGAGGGCGGCGGCGGCGGCGGCGGCGGCCGACTGCGTGTAGCGGCGGTGGCGGTGGCGGAGGCGGAGGGACTTGGCGAGCACGGAGCGACAGAGGAACATGCTTGGCCTCTTTGCGTGCGACAGAGAAATGGTGGAGCGACGGAGGAGACGATGGCTCAGAGGGTTTTGGGGAGGGTTTTGTGATCATTGTGGGCCGTTCGATTGAAACAATATGGGCCGGGCCTACTTGAAGCGTGGGCTTTTTTCGGTGAGGGAGCACAGTGTATCTCAACGGGCCTTTTGGGCCACAAAGAGATAAAAGCGGTCGGGCCAGGCCCAAACCAGGCCCGTGGCATGTCGAACCGTGCCGGTCAGGGCCCCTTTTTGTCGAGCTTAGAATTCTAAACCTCGAATCAACCGGTGCCGAAAAGAGACTCGTCACTCGAGACAATTTTCTTTTTTTTAAAGGTCTGACCTATCTCCAGCTCTTCTCTCTCTGATTTTTGTTCTAGCTCTCTGTAGAGAAGTCGAACCCCGCACTTATTATACTAGCTTCCTCACCCCTCAATCCATTTTACTGTTCGGGCTGGATACCTGTTGGTATCAATAGGGCCAGTTTGAAATCAAGGAAAATCCGATTATCACTTTTTATTTTCGATCACGACTTCAACATTTGAAAATCAAACCACTGTACATCTCCAAAATATTACGAAATTCGATTGCATGATACTACACGTAAATTGTTACGCGACAGATTATCGTATCCCTTGCGTTAGAAGAGTTAGCGCGGTCCGGCGGTGAAATCGAACCAGCCGACCGACGGTCCGGTCCTGATCCCAGGTCCCAGGTTGTGTCGGCAGGGGCAGAATCGCAGGGCCCCGAAAGGAAAGAGCAAGGCGGAGATAGGTTAAAAGAACACTAAATATTTCGTCGTGTAGGCCACGTCTCCCCGGGAAGATTCTGGTCCACAGACGCATTTGCCGTCCCATTTAATGCAATTTTCCGAAAAAAAAAAAGGGGGTTCACAAATGATTAATTATTTCTTTTTCCCTATTTTTCTTAGCCGCTAAGGATTATGATTTCCTTTGCGCCCCCCACTTTGTCCTCATGTCACGCGATCCGCCCGGAAAAAAAATATCAATTTCCAATATATCATATCGGCCGCTAGATCGCCGGGCCCCACGCATCGCGAGAAGCCGATCCACGTGTCGACCATCTGGGGGGGGAGGGGAGGGGATGATCGCGTCATGCGTACACTCGTGCGCACGGCGACCGTTCGATCCTCCGCCCTCTGATTTCAAAACCACCCTGCATCTGCCACCTGCTCCTCTTTCTCGTTCCGATCCAATGAGCTCGAACCAACGGCCCGGATCCGCCTTCCCAAATCGACGGTCGAGATCGGCTCTGTTATATAAGGAAGGGGGGGGGGGCCCACTTTGTCCTGCGCTTCGTATTCTGCGTTGTTTCGAGAGAGAGAGAGTGAGAGTGAGTTTTTGGGCAAGGAGGAAGCTTTCCCGACTCGGGTGGCGTTGTCGAGTGCGTCGGAGGGGATTAGGGTTTGGTGTGGTGATTGTCGTTCCCGGGGTGGGTGGGGACCTCTGCCTGATTCCGATGGCCGATCACGAGGAGGCGAAGGGCGGCGAGTCGCTGATGGACAAGATCTCCGAGAAGATCGGCGGCGGCGGCGGTTCGTCCTCGTCGTCCGATTCCGACGACGACAAGCCGTCGGAGGCGGCGAAGGCCCAGGGGGCGCCGCCGCCGCCGCCGCCCAAGGTCTTCCGCCTCTTCGGGAGGGAGCAGCCCGTGCACAAGGTCCTCGGCGGTGGCAAGCGTACGTGGAGCGATTTTCGTTTCGTTTCGTTTCGTTTGATTTTGTCGCCGTTTCCTCTGTCCTTCTCTTGTTAGCTTCCGGCTTCGATTGTCCTCTTCTGCGCAATCGAAATGTGAATCTAAGCTCCGGACGCGGCGCGGTATCTGCTTTTCTGCCTCCTTTGGCTTGTTAATCTATGCGTTGAATTATAGAGATTTCGAGGTGTCAACTGGCCGAGCGCGCATAGGGATTTTGTCGCTTTCGCGGTTGATTTGCTGCTTCTGGATCCCTTTCGGCCGATTATTTTAAATTCGCGCTGTCTGCCTTGTGGTGTATGCATCAGATTTGATCAAAGCGTTTCAGATATTTAAATGATTTCCTGTTTTTCTTACGAATCTGATTGTGCAGATACTTTTCTCCATAATATTTGTTTTAGTTCTTCTCTACTGAGTTGCTGAGGGAGTGGGGACCTGGATCTGCTTCATTTCTGATAGCTAGTATGGTAGAGAGAGTGTTGATCTTTGGTTTGGCCGTACTTGAACAGGGTGATTGTAGTAGGCAGATGCTTTATTCATCTCGGTAGGTTTCCGAGCTACCGTAGTTTTTTTCGCGGATGCTAATCTGCGTTTTAAATGGAAAAGTTGATCACTTGATACCTGTGGTAGTTACTAACGAGTGAGATTTCATAATTGCCATAATGGGAAGATGTTTTGGTAATAGCAGAGAAAGAAATCTTGGACCTGTATATTTGTAATGCATACTGAACAGAGTTTGCTTGATTCGTCTGGCAAAACAGCGGCCGACGTGTTCCTATGGAGGAACAAGAAGGTATCAGCTGGCGCGCTGGGTGTTGCGACTGTGATATGGGCTCTGTTCGAGTTGGCGGAATACCACCTGCTAACTTTGGTTTCCCACTGCTTGATTCTCGCTCTGGCGGTCCTGTTCTTGTGGTCTAATGCGCACGCATTTATCCACAAGTAAGTTTTTGAGAAGTAAAAGTTGTGAACTTTTGCAACAGGACTGAATTTGACATGCTTAATAGTTTTTTTGTTTGCCCTTGAATAGGACCCCGCCGCGCATACCTGAAGTGTCTATTCCAGAGGAGCCAGTCTTACAATTTGCATCTGTACTGAGACTTGAGATAAACCGGGCATTCTCTGTATTGAGGGATATTGCATCTGGAAAAGATCTTAAGAAGTTCTTATTAGTAAGTTCTTTTCTCGTTTCAGTGATGATGTGAATGGAAATGATTTTCAATACCCTTGGCTTTTGTTTAATCTGAAGCGATATATCTCGGTGTTTGTCTTTTGATTCTGGGTTTTACCGATGGTCACGAATTTGATGATGAGTTAGGTGATTGCGGGCTTGTGGCTCTTGTCAATCGTGGGCACGTGGTGCAACTTCTTGACCTTGTTCTACATAGGTAAGTGACTGGACTTGCGCAATCGACGGTTATAAATAGCAGGTGCTCGTGCTAAACATTTCTATTGTGTGTACAGTTTTTGTATTGCTGCACACTGTGCCTGTGCTATACGAGAAGCATGAGGACAAGGTCGATCCATTTGCGGAGAGGGCAATGGGTGAACTCAAGAAGCAGTATGCCATCTTCGACACAAAGGTCTTGAGTAAGATCCCAAGGGGCCCGTTCAAGGATAAGAACAAGGTGGCTTGAATCTGGCTGGCCCATGTCTTTTAATGAAAGAATTTGGTAGCTTTGGTGTTCTGTCCATGCTCTGTGAAATTTATATTTATTGTCTAGAACTCAGTCTTCATCTTTTGTTTCTCCGGGTCTTGGGGTTCACCTGAAATGGCACTATTTACACTAGGTTAATGTGCTGCTTATGGGTTTATAAGCTTTAGGGGTCATATGGTCAATGCATTGTACATCGGTTGAATTTACTTTTATGGAGAAATAGTCGTTAGTTTGGCTTAGCGCGTGTTAGACTATTGTGGGCCAATATAAAAGTCGAATTGGTAACATAAATCGAATCCGTTTTAGTAAAGCATGAAATCTCGAAAATGCGACTTCCAGGAGGCGGAAGAGGTCTAGTTATGCTTTTATATTCCTGCTGGGTCATGGTAACGAAAACGATGGCGGTGGAAAACTTTGCCTTGATTTTGCGTGATTTGCTGCGCTGACTGCTCTGTAATTTCCCATGATTCTCAAGGAGGAATTTGTTTTTGAATTGCTGCTAGACAGATTATAATTTGAGGTCCCTGTCGGGTCGGTTTGGTATTTAATTGGGAGGATGAGTGCTCATCGTGAATGGAAAGTTGACGAAGACATTGTTAGATGACAGCTTCCGGTGTCGTGCGATTTGTCCGTGGAATGGGCTGGTTGAGCGGTCAACTTCAACGGACTTGCAAAAAAGTTGCCGAAAGAGCGACATCCTGGTAGTCCATTAATAAAGCATTGGGTAGAACAAAGCTCTTAAAGAAAACGGAAACGATGATACTGCGGCTGGTGGCAGTTTTCATGGAGTTAGCAACTAAGAAATTACTTGGTTGTCGTCGTGGGCTGTTCCTTTGACTTGATGAAGTAGGGAAACAGCCCGCATTGGATTCGCTGTGCGATAAGGATCTTTCCATCCTATTAGAACGGGCGAAGTTTGAGTTAGGGATGCGGAAGTGGACCGGGTTTACTTACGAACCGAATCGGACCATCCGAAAAATAGGTCCAGAAACCGGTTATTTTCGTGGGAATCGGTTGGAATCAGTCTAGTTACCGACTAGACTGATTTTGGAAACAGTTTTTAGCTTGTGTTAAAAAAAAAATGCTAGCTCACTAGGCTCAGTCGCCGTGCCCCTCTCTCTCTCTCTCTCTCTCTTTCAGCCCCTTTCTCTTCGCGCAAGCCTATCCTACATCAAGCTTAGTCGCCTCTCTCTCTCTCTCTTAGCAGCAAGCTAGAGACCAGCATTGTCGATCGTCGCCAGTCGCCAGCATCGAGGTCTTGGCATTCAACAATTTGGATCTCCCGTGAACGCTAGCGATCATCAAGGTCTTGGCGTTCGCCTCTTATCTCCTTCATCTTCTTCCTACTTGGGCAAGCACTGGTCTGAGTCCGACGGCTATGGCCAGCTCATCTGCTCCTCCTCCTCCTCCGCCCCTCATCAGAGGCCTCCCTCCGTCGCCCTCTCCCGGAATTTCAACAAATCCTTTGACGTCTCCTCCCTCATACCTCATAACCAAACTCTAGCCCTCCCGCCACCGCCTAGTCCGCTGTTGTAGGAGGGGACCGCAGCCGCATCTCCTCCTCCTCCTCCTCCTCCACCTCCGCCGGCGATCACGAGGTTCGGGGATCGTGGACGAGAATGGGCCAATGATTGACGATTTCGAGATAGGGGAGTTCGATCCGGAGTTAGTGGACGAGGGGATGAATAATGTTGACTAAGTTTGAAGGGACGGGGAGTGAGAAGATTGGGGTTTAGGTTCAGAAGTACGAGCTTTGCCCGGAGAGCATGAGCGACAGAGCGAGTACATACCTTGTTTGGATAATGTGGCGGCCATCCAAAGGTTGTACTCAACATAGAGAGTCGAGAGGTTCGAGTGACGTTGTCCGAGAAAGATAAGGGATTGAGATGCTTGGTTTCGCCTTCAGAAGGGTACTAGCCTCCAATTCCTTTGTTGGAAAAAATGAAACCAGCAAATGAAACAAAAACAAAAAAAAAAAAACATGTTTTGAGTAGACCCTAAAACTGGACCGGAAAAACAGAGTAGGTTCCAAAATAGGTTCCTAGACAAACATCGTAATTTCCAAATTCCAAAAACTGGAAATCAATTTATAACAAGATAGATTTGAAGCCATCAGCCAGGGTTTGTTCGACCCCAGGCAACGCAATATGAGATTGCACGACCCAAGGCGATTCCGCTTGAGATGGTTGGCCAACGGAGGCTAAGTTTTGTTAGAACAGTTTGGGAATTTTAAAAATAATATAGTAAAAATCCTTTCTAAAGTATAATTTAATCCAAACGACTTAAAAAGTCAAAATTGCTTCTCAATGTATTTTTAAATTACATTTTACAAAACAACATTTACATTTTCAAAAACTCCTTTTGACTTAAAGTCCTTTGCATTTTCCTAAAAGCTATCTCCAAAGCCAAACTAAATGCATCTATAGCTATGTCGAAAGGTGTTTTCTTGCTGCATCTAGCACCTTATGGAGGCAATACTCCAAAGCCAAACCAAATGCATCTATAGTTATGTCGACCGGTGTTTTCTTGCGGCATGCATCTAGCACCTTATGGAGGCAACACACCATCAATTAAGACGGCTCGTATCTGCATTCGAACATACTCAGTTGTTTCGCATACATATTCAAAGTTCCGTGATCAATTAGAGATGTAACTTTTGCATCATCCGTGCCTGACTTCTCAATAGAAGTCGCCATATGAGGAGTCGATAAATTCTGTTCTCCGGCCGAGGAGCTCCTACTAGATTCAAACGTCTCCATCCCCCATGCAAAGTAGTAAAAGCACGCGAAGCAGCAGCAGTACAAGCATATAATTTTTCACAGCCGAAGCCAAGCGAATTCTTACTTGCACCAGTTCTAGTCCCGCAAAGCCCTATCTACCTGTCATCCGACACATACTACGACTAGTACTACATCGCCATATAGTTCATTAATATTCAAGCATTTTCTCTCGAGAGAGGTTCTTCATCGTCCTCTTGCTTATTTCGTCACCCTATTGACTCTTCACCTTGGTTTGGCAGCAACAAGCCACAGAGTTCCCAGGTTTACAAATTGCAATCAGATCATCAGAATCTCAGTATAGGACAAGTAAACGATATTTTGCAATACCCTAGGACTCAGAGGAAGTATGTTAGCTGTTGCTTCTTCCTCGAACCGCCGTCCCCATACAACTCATTCCACTGTTTCAACTCGCTCATGATTGATCCCCCAGCTGCGAAACTGGCTGCAACCTGCGTGACATAAAGCAATAGAAGAACGGCAATTTCAGTAATACTCCTCCAGGAAAAAAAAGTATGCAAAACATTTCAATGAGGATCATCCATGTCACAATTAAGAACTAATTACCGAGTAATTTCTGCGATATAATTGAACAAGAAATGGCATGTACAAGTTGGCCAAGGAACTGCTACATTTCCAGCGTTCTTGGTTGAAAAAGAAAAAAAGACAATACCAACAGGTTCGAATGCAAATTGCCTGGATGGGCATCGATTAGTTTTAGTTTCAGAGAGAGGGAGAGAGAGTTGTTACCTGATTTTTGGCATGCTTGAAGTCTTCCATGTTCAGAGGCCTGAAAGTCAAAGTTATTTCCTCTTCACTTTCTCTTTTTGTATCCTGATTACCTTCTTCACTCGTCAGCCCTGCAGCTCTCTCCTTTTTCTCCTGCTAAGGAGAGAATCAGACCCATTGAATAGTTACAGATCAATCATCTTACATAGAGTTGTTGCAGGTTCACCGTATTTTTCCATTTTAATGAATTCACTAGCACTGTTAATGCGCTTACCAGCTCCTTTACTCTTTCTTGCTGAATTAACTCCCTCACTGGCCGGTAAGCAGCTGTTGTGCACAAGTTCTGCAACAAAACGATCTTGAGTCAGTGACATCTAATTCACAACAAATCCTAGAACAACATGCAATGCGAGAGACAACCTTAAGATCACTTCCACTGTATCCTTCAGTCATGGTTGCAAGTTCATTGAAATCTAGTCCTTCTTCAACCCTCTCTTTTGCGAGAAGTGTGCTAAGTATCATTTCCCTGTTCTCCAAGCTTGGAAGCCCAACCATGATCCTGAGCATAGGAGCAATCATCACCAAGAACTTGTCACATCGTTGATACGTAAGCTAAAACTATTCTACTCTTTTACAAGTACCCAAGCAAGAGTACCTTCGCTCAAAACGTCTGATAATTGCTTCATCAAGGTCAAACGGCCTGTTGGTTGCGGCAAGCACGAGAATGCGTTCACCTTGTTTTGTCAACAGGCCATCCCAATGAGTCATGAACTCATTCTTTATCTTCCTCATTGCCTCATGCTCCCCCGCTCTGGTCCTTTGCCCTAGCATGCTATCCACTTCATCTACGAAAATTATAGTCGGGGACACTTTGGCAGCTAGAGTGAATAGAGCTCTGACATTTTTTTCGTCCTCCCCGAACCATTTCGACGTTATGGTTGACATAGATACGTTGATGAAGCTGGCTCCTGCCTCTTTGGCGATAGCCTTGGCTAACATTGTTTTCCCTGTACCAGGGGGTCCAAAAAGCAATATTCCTCTGCATGGTTTCAGAAGGCCGCCATGAAATAAGTCTGGTCTCCGAAGCGGGAGCATCACTAGCTCTTGAAGGGATTCTTTGATCTCATCCAAAGCACCTATATCGGCAAATGCGACACCGATCTCATTCGCTGGTATAACCTCTGGCCTTATACGCTTCTCAAATTCATTGTCAGGAGGTACTTCCTACAACGAGAACGATGAGCAAGCACACCTTCCATCCAAACATAGTCTTTCAACGAACGAGAGTCCTTGACATTCAAGAATTATTACATTCTGAAATGCAACTGAAAGAAAATTCCTCTTCTTTTCTATTACAGCGCAAGGGATTATTCTCATAAGGTTACGTGATGGAATTTTGCAAAAACTACGATATAAACATGAATTAAATGACAACAAAAACTTACTGCATGTTTGGATGGTGTCACTGCACTATCACCCTCTGTCTTTGAGGCTGTTGTTGATTCTCTAGTTCCACCTTTCGTCTCAGTTCCACTTTGCTTCTCAGGAGTGGGAACTTCGGCTTTTGTTTCTGGCTTCACAGTGGTGTCACCTTCCGCTTTGGCTTCCTATTTGAGTCATATGAGTACAAGCATGCAAATTTAGTACTCTACTTGATGATATCGATGTTCCAGCATACCTTAGACTTTTCAGCATGAGTTTCTAACTTCAACATATCTTTTCCACTAGATTTGCCTCCTTGGAATATGCTCAGTCCGTGGGACAAACTGTCTCAAGTCAAATTAATGACTCTTTAGCACACCAAGGAAAAGGAAATGGCCGAAATACATTCTAAAATAGCAACATAACAATATTAATCTTGCCTCTCTGATGAAATGAGAAGCTTCCCATTCCTGTACTCTGGATCCTTATTGTTCATCAAATGATAAGATATAGCCGACACGACAACCTCTTCTATGTAATTACTCAGAACCATTGTATCAGCCACGCAAACTGATTCCAGGTCATCGCAATCAAGATCATTTGCTGAAAGGACTTCCATAATGTGAATTCGATTGTCCTGAACTTGAATCATCTTCATATCATCCTCTAACTGAGACTTCCAGCTGACAAGATGGTTTTGATCTTCTGGAGGCCTAATCTCGATGTTGTAGGGGAAAAGAGCAGCAAGCCTATCATCTACCTCGCCATAGTCATTATCCGGATCCAGAATTCGTGAGCCAAGGATGAGGACTGATCCAGACAGCTTCTTCAGCATTTTTTGGAAAAAGTAGTTTATCCTCTGTGATCTCGAAAAAAGCTTCTTGACATCCCTAAGATACAGCACTATGGGGCAGGATTTTGATACAAATGCCAATACCTGCAAGAACCATCCATGGCATTAGATAATAAAAAGAACAAAAATAAAAACATAGTTCCCTTCTTGGTGCTATCTTACTGCAATACTGTAATGGCTTCCCAGGATCCTGAAGCATGAATATAAATGACAGATTGATCCAAAAAGAAAAACTACCTTGTAAAGAGATTGAATAAGAAGCTTCTCGTCAAAAGACAAGCTGCTTGTGCGCTTGAGAGGAGCTAAAAAGGGGGAATAACATGAGAAGCCAAATAAGAAACAAGACTTTCACGGACAAAGGAAGAACTCTCTTAATAAGTACGAAGGGTACTATGAAATGACTATCACCTATGAATATGGTAAAATTCACTGTTATCCTAGAATTTTCTATAAAAACCAATCATCTATGTGTCCACCATGAAACACTAGAAGCTTTAAAAATCTTGAGTTCCACCAAAAGAAACTACACAGAAAATGATCAAAATCTTAGCCAGCAATGCAGAGCCAATTAGCCACCATGCAAAGAACAAAATTTGAAAGATTAGACTATCTGCCATTAATAAATAAATTATAAAAGAGAAATTTATGAAACTTAATCAGCTTTTTTCCATCCATCTAAAGATTAGATGCAAGAGAAGGCAAAGCTTAGCAAAAATTTTGCATGCAAAAACCACATTTTGCTTATGTAGAAGTGAGCTCTATGACGGAGATAGTGCCAAAACTCCAAGAATCGTTTATATCTATGCATAGCACTCTTTAGGAAAAGAAACTTACGAACTACTTCTGGGCCCACCCAGAGCTAACATTATAAATAACTATGAGACCATGAAGTGATATGGAGTTGAAGACTCCAGTCTGATTAGGTGATTACCCAACAATTTGCCAGTTTAATAACAAATCACTTAAACAGCACACATCATGGAAAAGCGCAGTCAAGAAACCTGGATTAGAAGGAGCAAATTGCGTCGCGAGGTTACTGATATTAGCCGAGGCCGAGGCATTTCTACGAAGCTTCGGTGGATTGCGAGGACCTTCAGTCCCCCTGGAATTCCCAGGCATGCTTATATATGTAGATGAAAAAATAATATTGACAGTAGAACGAGAAAGCAAATACAATCTATATATTTCCTAATACTTTCTGCTTAAGATTACCTTGATCCAATGTCCACACCACTGCTTTGCCTCCTTAAGTTCCCTGCACGAGAATGTTATTGTAGCTAAGAACAACTAGCAAATCAAGTAAGCTAGTGAAAGTCGATTTCAGCATTGTCAGAAGAATGCTCCAACTATTTATCCAGACAAAGCTTGTGACCTCTACATTGAGTTCTAGTTCATCCTTTTTGTCAGTACCCTTTGAAAAGAAACCAAATGTACTGATGAAGGATTCGTTCAAATGGTGAAACAAGAAGAAAAAAATACCAGAAAGGTCCAACTACCCTTGATCAAGGATTTGATGAAGCCCAAAGGAAAGGACAAACAAAGCAGCAACTACTCCTATACTAAATAACCAGGTGGACCAGATAAAACCTCTGATCCAAGATGTCTATTGTCAGAATTTCTTGACCAAATAGATCCATGTTTCTCTTAAAACATTAATGCCTATGGTACTTCACCAATCTATGTCAAAAAAAGACAGATTAGAGTTCAAGAAAGCATGTATCGTAGCATTGCTTATTTCTCAGGACAGCTCAACACTGTTTACGGAAGAATATCATACAAGGCGACACTGCCTCACATGTGATATGTGTGTTCAACAAAAAAGAGCCACCTCTAAAACACAACATAAACCTCTAAGCAGAAGCAAAGCCACCACCTTGGCGTACCTTTTGCTTCCTCCTTTTGTGAAAGGATTGAAAAAGATCCAAGCAAGCCAGACAACCGCTCCAGTGTTGACTCTGATGGGGATCTTTTGAAAGACTAGATAGCAATAATACAAATTAATAGAATAAATCTGGAAGCCAAAGTTTACCTAGTATACTAAAGCATATCAAATCACGGTACATTGACACTTCATCAATGGTAAAGCAACGTCCATTTTCAAGTGCTCATGTGTTGGATCAAGTCAAACAAGCACAAGTATACAAGACAACAAAATTGATCGAGTCAAGATAAGAAAACAGATGGACATACATATTCTTTGTTCGCAGTTCCATATTTACTCTGGATCTGCAAGGAACATCATAGATTTTAGAATGAGAACAAAACCGAAACCAACATGTATACATTTACTCCATACACCTACCTTCAGAGAAAAATCCGTCACATCTAGCAGCAGCAACTTGGCTTCGAAGTAATGGGCAAGAGCCTTGGCAAGCATTTGTTGGTAAAGCTCTTTAAATTCATTACGAAAGAGAGAAGAATTATCTTAGAGTCTGCAATGACCATGCACAAACCAACATATTGATATATAATAGATTCACAACCAACCTGCAGGTCCAGAGAGCAAAATGGCGCGACTAGCAGGTGAAAGATTTCTTGTGTACTTAGAAACTTCAGCATGCTTCAAATGAACATATGCAGCACTAGTCAACAAAACTCGCGTCTGCTCACTGTTGTTGCGGTTGGAATATGAGAAAAAGGCAAGTAGCTATGAAGCGACAAAAGTGGAAAAAAAGAAAAAACTGATATAGCAGAAGTCAAGGGAGGCCCTCAAAGTCTCACAAAACAAAGAATCATGAATACTCATTGAAGACATAGAGAAGCACACCAGAAACCTCCCACTCTATAGGAAGTTTGATAATTCAAGTATCACCATGATCATTCAAGTACAAATTGATAACCGAGCTTCCAATTAAAAAATTCAAATGATAAAAACCCATTTCTTCCCATAGACCCTTGACCATTGTGAGAATTTTCACAAACTATAACATGGACATTGTTAGGTTTATTTTAGTACACATTCAAGAATTTTACCATTAAACTGCAATACACGAAACAAACCAGAGAACACTCACACTGATCTTGAACTGTTCGTTCTTGATTCCACGCACTTTCATTTATAAAATTTTATAAAGCATATTGACGTAATCTTTCCTTTTTTTTTAACCCTCTCAATCTCCAATAAAGACTAATAGCACACAAATACGTGTGGCATGAGAAATTCAGAATTAGTTCAAAATAAATCCCCAAAGTTTTTCCTTACCCTTACCAAAAAAAAAAAAAAATCCCCAAAGTTTTCTACATGAACGTTAAGCCCTGAAGTCTCATTCATCAATATTTCGAAAAATAGCTTTCTTTGTCACCTTGCTATTTTGCATAAGCTCTCCACTAAGGATAGGATGAAGAATGTTGCTGTCAAAGTTGACTGTGTTCTTTGTGGAGCTGATGTTGAATCAAGGAATCACTAAATTATGGAGTGTATAATAGCTGAGAAAATCTGGAGGAAGAGATATGAGAAATGTGGGATAAATAGAGGCTTGCTTATTTGGAATTCCAAGTTGCAATGGGCATGTACTACTCGAAAAGGCAATTCTACTCCATGTCTCATCTTCAAGGTTGCCTGGTGTGCAGCACTTTGTTATCTATGGATGGCCAGGCAAGAAGATCCGTGAAGACAGTTTTGTTGTTTTGAGCAATGTTAAATTTTCCCAGATTCATTTTAATGTTTATTATAGATACAAAAGAATGATAAAACAAGTATAGGCTCTTCCTCCCAGTAGATAGCCATTTGCAGGAACTGGAGGTTGATGCTATAAATGATTTGTTGGAATTTGAACATTTTTTGTAGCAGAGATCCTCTGCTTTGTTTATGATATCAATATCTCACTGCTTACCCAGAAAAAAGATATTTAATAAATAATTCCTTCAGAAGGAAACTCCACAAAGAGCAACAGTTCACCTAAGCAGTTGAAAATGATAAAAAGACCACAGATACCAAAAAAATCTGGATAAGAATGTTATATTCCTCAAGGATAAAGGGCAACAAAACCAAGAGCAGCAATTTATAGGAAAAACAGGCACACACAAAGAGCAGGCCAGAAATCAATTTGCCAGGATCACTAAAGACCAAACAATATTAGGGTAAACTCCTAAAAACAAAAGAAAGGTAATGAACAAACTGGCCAGGGCTTCACTGAAAACAGACTTGCTTTATTCGAGGACACCTCTTTTTTTAAAGATATTATCTGTATTCTGTTCGCCCACGACGTCTAGATATTACCAAGACATATCATAGCGATTAAGTTCCACTAGAGAATCCAGAAAAACAGTGTCGTTCCCTATCTGACATTATTATATATTTGTCTTGGCCTGTAGGACCAAAAACCAATTAAATTTTGACCCTTATCATTTGGGCAAGGCCTCTTCAGGACCAGGTGCAATAATCAACCCTGTCCAATCAAGTGGGACAGATGCACATGAACACACAAGTATCATTACAAAAGAGGAAAAGAGATACACCGAAAAAGAGAGGCCCAGACAATTCTTGCACCAGCGTTTGTTCCGTCTTCACAAGAATATCCATTTGTTTGTTCAACACTATTATAATTGGGTTGCATTCACTTTTCTCTAAAAAGGGGAAAAAAACTTTCTAACCAGAGATGGAAGCGAGAGAATGTCAATGTGACCTGAGATAGTAAGGGAATTGGTCGAAAGTGACTTTGCTCTCTCTGCCATCAACCACCAGCCTGAGCATCTCCTTCTCCACTCTCTCAGCAGTGGTCTGGTCTGAGGAAGAAGCGTTATTCGCCCATTTGCTCACTGTTTGTCCTGATGCTATTCCCAGCCCCACCCCAACTCCTACTCCTACACCTATTGCTGACAGCAATATGTGTTTCTGTTCCATTGCCTGCTCTTTCTTCCTCGCTTAACACTCAACACCCTGACAAAAGGATCATCTTTTTAGTGCACACAAGCAAATAATCAAACAGGGCGTGGTCCTATTAAAGATCAGACAAATGGGTTCAGAGAAAGAGCACCCAATAAAATCCCCTGTTTTGACCCCAAAAAAAAATCCCCTGTTCTCCTAATCTCCACTATTATTACTTACTAAAAATGTACGGCGAAAGGCTTGGAGATTTTGCTCGCAGAAAATGTTGGAAGACAAGAAAAAGTCCATCTACCAGGGAAATCACGCTAGCAGGACAAGTGGAACTCAGAAGAAAAGCCTCCAGTAGCAGATTTCATCCAAACACAAAACAGAGACTCAACACCTAAAACAAATAGAAGACTTGACGGCTCTGGGAGTACTCAGAACATCCCAGTAACACCATAAAAATTGCAACTTTCGAGAGAGAAAGAGAGAGTAGAAACATAAGAAATGATACCATCGCGTCCCTGTACACGGCAGACACGTAAAACGTTTCAGACAAAACCAAGAAGGCAGAGCGATAACTGACAAGTGGTCGCTAAATCTAAACGTGCGAAGGCGAAACAAGCGGATCTTGCACACCGGGAACCACCCCAAGAAACGCACCGTCCGATGCGAGATACGCGGCAGTTGGAGCAGAGGAGACAGAGAATTTTGGGTTGAGAATGGTTGAGAGCAAGAGAGAGAGGTTGCCGCTGATGATGAGGCGGTTCCTCCCCGCTATATAGCAGAGGGACCCTACTAGGCAGTTTTGTCTCGCCTCGGTTTTCCTCCATTTCGAGAGAGAAAGAGAGAGAGAGAGAGTGAGTAAGAGGGAGAGTGTCCTTGCAAATCAGCCAACGTGTCGGATTCATGAAAGTTCACCATGCGGTTCGACAGTTCAGTTTTCCCATTTCCCAACAAAGGTGGTGACAGTGGCGAGGCGTCCACGTACTTTGCCTCGCCATGATCCGGGGATTGTTGCACGAACTGGGTTTTGTCCGAAGATGCTTATGATCGCCGGATAGCCACAGTTTTTCGAGCTCCATCGATCATAATCTTGTTAAGTTTTTATCGTAGTTTATCTTAAGCATGTCAAAGCTCTAAAGTATACTCTAGAGGTTGACCGAGTAGTTAAAGATCTTAAATTCAATAGATCTCGCGTTAAACAATCACAATGTCACACGTTCTTATCAATTTCGAGAGTCGCGCATTTTACCCTGTAATTGAATAAAACAGTTCACAAAGTTCAGATATCCCAAATTTAAGAAGAAAGATTTGATATTTTTATACAAATATGAAGTAACAATTTCTATTTGCCTTGGTTCCTATATTAGATGTGATTGATGCATTGAAAGCACCCTCGGTTCTTGACAATTTCATATTTAACCCAACAGTTCTCGTTAAATATTGCATATATGCTTAAGATATCCAATAATTCTTTTTGTGATATAAACTATCCATCAATTCTTGCTAAAACAGAATAAACAGACATCAACAGATTACCAAAACAAAATAGAGAATTTCCATAAAAAGGACAGTGTAATATATGGAATTGGAAGATGATTCTGAAAAATTACCTCTGTCTCTCCACAAACAAGGACGAGCAAATGAAGAACAGAGAAGAAATTAGTTTGTTTTGCTTTCGTGAAAATTCGCCACAAATAACTTGCTCCCCATTTTCACACCACATCAATGGCTCAAAAGTGAAGATTCCGCCAATGGGGGGAAGTTAACAAGAGAGGGGCATTTGCTTGCATACTCTGTGCTTTCATGTGTTCTTGATTAATATTAGTTGACGTTCTCAAGATGATGTTATGTACTTTTGTTATGATTTTTCTCATATTAAAAGATAATTGGGGAGGATCAACCTAAATGATGGAGTTCGGATCAACTTTAGATAAAATCTTACTTAAACTCTGGCGGAGAATTCAATTAATGTGAATATATATTTTCATAATTTTCAACATATTATTTCTCTTGCAAACATTCATGTCAACACCCATGTCTAAAATGACATAACAATAGTCTTAGAGATCCGTGGAATGCACGGGCATCTCTCTGGTGTCATAATAAAGGGCCTAAAAATCTTTCAACTCATGAGTATTATAGATAATCAAACCTCACTGGTCACTTCATCGCTTGGTGGGGTAGGTTTGGGATTGAGCGATAAAGCGTCAGATTAGGAGGTCGCGGTTCACCCCCAAACAAGAGGAGAAACATATTCCTGTAAAATAGATGTTTACAATTTGAAATCATCCATATCAACTTACATCCTTCGATTGAAAAAAAGACTTACATCTTAGTTACTTGTAATTCAATGGTGTGCCATGACCTAATTGACAAAGTAGCTTAATTCAGAGGATTTACCCCCAATAGATGAAAATTTGAAGACCTTTCCCTTGTGGTAGGAAGGTGTTAGAATGCCCATTAATGTGGGAAAACTTGCCCAGAAAAACAGAACAGAGAAACTCGAAGTCTGAGCTGGGTTTCCAGACCGAACCATGTGATTTGAGCTTTAATACGATTTGTCAATTCAGAGAAATTTTCCTGTTAATATCTTCCTCTATAGGCCAATCAGTCAACATGACCGAATGAATTCTGAATAAGAAAATAGTCCAGGATAAGTTCGGGAGGGACGATAAAATCCGATGCTTACGTCGTCAGACAAGCCAAGCGCGGAGAAACTCTTGCAAGTACAATCACAAGCCCTTCAGACCGAGATTCACGTCGGACATTTTATTCAGGAAACGGTCCTAGACAAGAGTTTCATCGGACCGTCGATATAGTTGACCTATGGGGTCATACGGTCCTACTTTTCTTCCACGCAAATCAATTATCGCATGTGCAATGTTACTATCTTGAAAGAAAACGGAAGGAATTTATGACACAAAAATAAGCACCGATTGATCAAGTGACAAGACAACCTATAAGTCGCGTGCTTTGGGTCCAACCATCAGACCAGATAGATCACACAAACCAATAACCTATACCTCATGCCCGGAGCTTCAGCCAACCCCACAAACTTTATACTCTGCTTTCGTTCTCTTCCATCCTCGTACATGCAAAGCAGCGTAACTTTAATTCGCGTTGCGTATCTGTCCCTCGGATCTTGTCATTCACAAAAGCACCAGGTATTCAACCGTTACAAGAAATGTGAATAAACAACTGATTGTTGTTAATCTAAAGATGAGGTCTCCTAGATAATTCAGTAAGGCACTACTATTATCATGTTGCAAACTAAGGTGAAATTGCACATCAACCCTGGACAAAATTAACGTTTGGATGAAAACTTTACTGATTGATCACTAATTTACATGCAAAGCTACAAGCTATCTCATTAAACTTAAGAAAACAAAAGCATTCCAGAGGCTATGCAATAGCATGGATGGTAATAAATTCCTTGACCGTGTAAAAAGAAGACCCATCACCACCCCGAGAAAGATGAGCGGAAGCATCCTCTGTCCATTAAAATGCGCTAAAGCAAAGGCGACTGAGCTCACCAGTATTGCACACCAAACAGGCATGTATTTTGTAAGCGAAGGAAGAAGGAAACCCCGGAAGACTATTTCTTCCCATACAGGAGCACAAACCGTTACTACAAGTGCATAAAGTGCCATCGCGATCGGATCCCGTGCCATAATTGACTGTTCAACACTTGATAGTGTTACAGGTGTAGAGGGGAGAATCGGCAATAGATCAAGGTTGATTTGCGAGAGGCGATTGACCAGAGGAAACAAGAGGCACCCAAGTGCGACGTCAAACTGCCACTTACCTTTTAGACTGAAACTAAACCAATCGGACGGAAGGGGATAAAACCGTGAGAGACAGCGGTGTAGGATCAAAATTCCGGCAATGCCTTCAGTCACATCAGTCAAGAGGCTATAGAGTGCCTGCCCTCTGAAAGTCAAAGATTCCTTGCTAAAACCTGCTATATGCACCGTGAATGGAACCAGCCATGTCCCTATAAACCAGAATGAGGTAACCCAAAGAACCATAACCTGCATCGCGATTGAAGAATTCTTCAGACCTTCAACCATCAAGAACTTCTGATCACTCCAAAGTTCTGACCAAGAACTTCTCATGCACATGGAGATTTATAGCAACTAAAAGGAAGTACCTTTAACACTGTCTCTGCTGTCCAGGGCACGGTCCAAGGCCTTCCAATTGCTCTGAATAATGCATTTACAGCCTGCATTATAACCAAAATATTTCTGAGAAACCTGTAGAAGTTTGAGAAACCTGAAGGCGTTCAAATGTGATGTGTAGGGACATGAAACTCTTACTTAAAACTAGAATGCCGCAAAACTATTTATTTCTTTTTTTTTGTCGCTCTAATATACAGCTAAGCATCTCTTTGTTAAGTTACGGGAGAACAAAACCTAAAATCTTCATTCTGGGAATGATCAGAAGAATCTTCGGCCTGTGGTCTCCTCCTCTTTTACCCTCTCATTAATCCTCCCCGTACTTTAAAATTTAAACTTAGGGAATGTAACTACACCCAAGACCAAGGATTGGCTTCTTTATGCTGGTAAAAGCAACATCAAAATGGAAAGCTCCTCTCTCACCCTCACTAATGCAATTCCAAAATGCAATTGGATTGAATTTTTATATCATGAATGCTTTTACTTGCATCTACTCTCACATTCGTACTCCCAGTTACTTCAGCATGACCCTGAATTCTAGTATAAACTATTCCTACAGTCAAGACAGTCAAGTCTCAAAGATAGGAAAAGCCAGAATTCATAAGTGACAAGCGATTATGATTTATGACCTTCATCTCATTCGAGGAGAAAGTGTCTTATAAATAGGTTCTATAACTAGGTGGTTTGCATCCATTGATAAGCAATCAGTGGTTGGCTTGCTTCTCCATATCAACAACGCAAGAGATGCACAAAATACTTTGGATGTTCTAAGCATATACAAACATCACAACAAGACTTTTTCAACAAATTGCAGGCAGCAAGTGGGTGTTGACACTCTCAACAGTATCCAACATCACCCCGGAATTCTTTCAAGTTAAGGATAACAAACCATGCTCAACCCCCTTAAGCACTTGGATATCTTCACCGCTCAACCTAACAATGTGCTCCCGTTCCAGAGCTTTCAATCAGCTTACTTTACACACAAAATTGACCAGTAACGACCCCAACAACTCAGGCCATTTTCAGCAGAAGTCTCCCCCACAACTGCTCGGACTCTCTAGATGTCTGAGTTGTATATCAGCAATTACATTATCCTCTTTCCTAACTATTCGATTCGCTTCACATTGCTTTGTATTGTTTCTCTCAAGTGACTCTAAACATGCATTGTGATCCGGTATACTGATGTTCACAGCACAGTTGAGAGGATAAGACAGAACTAACTTTCCAACAAGGGATATAACTTTAATGCGTTGCTCAAAGCCTCAACCAAATAACGGCATACACAGAATTTCATGGCAAAGGAAAGCCGGCTTTGGTATTTTAGGCTAGGTAAAGTGTGCGAAGGGGGGAAGAACCAAATCAAAATTAAGGCCAAAGCCTCTGAAGAAAAGACCATCGCTAAGCCAAACCCTTGTTCCTACATTTATTCCTACATGTAAAAAAGTTCAGCCCTCTCCAGCTCCCTAAAGCAGCAGATGTCTACTCGATTAGACTCCTAAGCATACACATTCTCTTTTCAGTAACCAAATGAGACTCCGCATCCACTAATGACTCAATTTGAAGAAAGGAACCTACCTCTCTAAATTGCGCTTTCCAGTCCTTCTGAACCGCGATTTCAGTGTTCAATTCAGGCTCGGCACATTCTTCCGGCAGAGCATTTTCAACGAATTTGAATCGCTGACTATCTGGAGAGAAACTCTGGTCCCTGAAGCATGAAATCTTCCAATTCTGCATGGTCATCAGAGCACCACCAAGACGTCAAGCAAATAATCAACAGCTATCGCGAACTAGAGAGCGGTTATCCCAATTAGAAGAAAGAAATTGCTCACGGCAAACAAAAGATTGACTAAACCTCCTCCCTTGATCTAAAAGCCACCACAAAAAGCAAACTTTATAGAAGAAACACGCAATCAAATCGAACCAACTATTAGCAAATGCAATCCCGATGCACGGCCTAAAAACCCGCAAAAGAAAAGATCAATCACAACCACCCCTATATTCCTCCGCCGCCGCGACGAGGAAATCACGAATCGAAAGGCGGATCGGAGCTCACATTTTTGGCGCGATTGCAGCTAGAGCCCGAGACCCCGGAGCCGCCCGAGAGGGGGGCGAGCGCGAGCGGCGCGGCCGGCCGCCTCGCCGGTACCCGAAACCGAGCGGCGGCAGGGGAAGGCGAGACCAGCGGGCGAGGCGATAGGGATAGGGAGCGAGAGCAACAGGAGCTCAACATGGGATGGCGGTGGCGAAAGCCCGAATCGGATCCCGGTCCGCCGGCCCTATCCCAACACAGCCGATCAACCCAACCCAACCCAACCCAACCCAATCCAATCCAATCCAACGTAACAAGAACAAGAACAAGGAGGAGGAGGAGGAGGAGGAATCGATCGGATTCTTGAGCGCAACGAACGAGGAGAGACCTAATCTTCCGATCAACGGAGGTTAGGGGAAATCTAGGACGATTTGAAATGCGGCTGCGGGATTTTTTTCCCTCTAGGGGGTTAGGTTTGGGAGGGGGGAGATCACTGTTGGTTCGATTTCGATTGATTGGGGATGGGGATGAGGATGAGGATGAGAAGAATCATCGTCATGCATGAGCTAAATTTCGGACAGTGGGGGGCGTGGTACATGGACACATGGACGGACGACGACGACGACGACGACGACGACGGAAGGCGATGAAGGTGGTCAAAACGTGGTGAAAAAATCTGGGAAAATGGGGGGGTTTAATGCTAATTTCGGGAATTAATCTCCCCTCTTCTTTTCTTAATTAAATTTAGTGCTTAAGGAGAGTTCAGACACTTTTCATTTTAAAAATATATTGACATATATATATGGTATTTATGTAGTTATGGATGGTACCTCCTACCTACCTACCGCTCTAAGGACGAGTACGTGGAGCTGAGTCAGCAAGCCCGAACATGTCCCCAGCAAAAGTCAATGTTTTTAACCACCCCCCCCCCCCCTCCCTGGTCAAACGTGGGGGGCTCCTATAAAACCACGTGCGAACTTCGGATAGAGAGTCTGGGCAAGACTAATGACTTCGCATGATGTGTTGAGACAAGACTTTTAATACCGTCGTTTGGCGAACTTCCGAGAGATTTATATCGGTGAAGTCGCGCGCATCCATGCCACGCGATCAACTCGATGTCAATTGGAGTATTATCAAATGTCCCCGGCCATAAGTTTACGAGAACATGGAAGGGAGAATTTCGTCGGGAAAAGTACCAAAATTTTTTTTTTACCGATTCAGTTATAAACATTTCAATTTGATTAATTTACTCCTAAATATTTTTACATTGGTACCAATTCAGTTTATCCGGTCAACTTAAGATGGAAATCGCTAACGTGGATACCGACCGTCCTACGTGACATAGCCAACGTTAATGTGGACTTTTTTCCCCTTTCCCTTCTCCTACCTTCGGCCCGTGGCCCGGCGACTAGCCACAAGCGAGGGCCAACGAGGGCGTCGCAACCCTCACCGGCCATAGGTGAGGGTCAAGTCCTTGACACATCCGGTAAGGACAGCCCTCGCCCAGGCCACAAGGGTCCGGCCCTCGCCAAGGGCCGTGAGGGTCAAAGCCCACTTTTCCCAAATTTCATCTGAGGCTATTTGTTCATGGGTGGGTAACCAAGGTGTTTGAATGTTTCAATGGGACGATAACAATTATGGAAATATGAAATAGTTTGACTACAGTGGTCTACTCTAGGGCAAAGTCTCGACCGTTTTGCTTGTGATACAGTACAGCACGCGCGAAACATGCTCCATATATCTCGACCAAAAGAAAAAAAGATGCTCCATATGCGCAAAGATTTCAGCACGACACGAGCCTGTCCCCCACACCCTCCAGACTTTGCACACACGTGACAAAGATTGGTGCGCGGCACAGATAGCGTACGACCGTCCGATGCCCACCTTGATGTGGCCGAGTCTGAGTCACTCCAGCTCGATTCATATAGTCTTTCTTCAATCTGAATTTAAGGAGATAAGAGTCCTACATGGATTTAAGCGTGCCCTCAAAATGCTTCATATGAACCCTTGGGAAGATGAATATGTGGGAGGAATCAAGGGGCTTGAGAGGATTCGGCCGCCAGGACGTAAAACAAGGCGTGTAGAAGAGACCCGACAAAGTTTTACTCTCCACCTCTCAAGGCGATGATCCTCACGGTTAATGGTAACCAAAGACCCGAAGGCAAGCATCCCCCCAATTACCGTTCGAGGTCGATAATATTTAGCTTAAAAGCCTCGTTCAGTATGATCGAATTGTAAGATCTGTTCTATCTTTGGAACCACCCTGTGGCACGTTCACAACATGAGACTCTATGGCCTTCTCTTTGAGTTCAGATTCATCCCGAGCATTTCTTTCGAGTCCAGCTTGAAAAATCGAAACTCGGGTCGAGCAGGAAATCTCGAATCTACATCGTCGAAAATGTACAGATAAAAAGCATGGGAGCTAAAGGCCCAGATCAAAACGAATTTTATTCTTGCGTTCAAAAGAATTTAAATACAAGAGAACCTTTAGGAAGAGTGGCAACCAAAAACGACCAAAGAACATAAATCAAATCCCCAGAGAAAAATATCAAAGACTAGACGACATGGTACTTCATGCCCACCTCAATCAAGCACACCTGAGGAATGTTCAAAGCCACAGCCGGGCTTCGACAGTTCTCGCTCAAGAAAGAGTACACCGCGTTGATCGCAAACTTCTTCAGAAACGACGAGTTCGACTTAGCTTTAACTTGGGAGTGACCCATCACGTAAGTCACCCCAGCATGCTGAGCTTCCACGAGATGCAAGAGTTCTTCCTTGACCTGCGGGTTCTTGAACTTTGTCTCGAGCAGCTCGAAATGGTATATGCGGCCCCGATAGCAGGTGAGGTGGGACGATTCCTTGACGTAAATGGAATGCAGCTTCTTCAAGGCAGCAGACTTGCTGCAGCTGCAGCCCATCGAATCTGAAATGCTCGAGCTATAGCCTATGGTGGGGTCGTCTGATTCCGAGACTGCCAATCTCGTCCCAAACTTCTCCGATGTTCGCACAACGGCCATCCAGCCGTCCATAGAGCCATCGAGGGTCCCGCAACCTTCCGATTCGAGCTGAATGAACTCCGCTATGCTCATGATGAGGTCGTTTTCCAGGTCATCATCCTTCCTGTGAACATCCTTGTAGCCGTTCCGAACAATGCAGCGGTATAATCCGTACGACTTGGGGCCGATCCGGCCGATAAGATAGCGCTCTTTGTGGGGAACATGTGGGACGGAAACAGTTTTGACACAGACAAACACGGCCACCTGGTAAAATGCAGGTAAGTTGGATAGGAAATGTGCAAAAGTTGCTGGGATCCCAGTAGCCAGTTCGGTGTAGAAGAGACCGATCCCGGGGACCCTGAGAACACCGAGAGTGGGGCCCAAAGTGAGAATCCACTTCATTGGTACTTTGTTATGCAGATCGAACTTATACTTCTTCCTTGTAGCATAATGCCATATATACATCACGAACGTGAACAGCAAAGAGAGAAAAAGAGGAACCCATGCCCCTTTTGGGATCTTCAGAAAGGCAGACAAGAAGTAAATGGTCTCAATCGATCCGAATAACAAGAAGAAAGGGATGGTGACCGCAAGATTCTTATGCCACGCGAGGTGAATTACGAGGGACATGAGCCAAGTGGTCACAAACGCCTTCAGAATCCATGCAAATGCTGAAATCAAGACAAAAACATAAAACTTCCAATTGTAAAAAACCTAGAATTCATGCCAATCTCATTCTCATTCAAATCAAGATAGTAACTGAAAGGAAACTAACAATTACCCCACAAAATTCTTCACCAAGACAATGCCAAACTAGGCTCTAAGCTATTTAATACCACTATGAATAGCTAATAAACCAGTTTGCAGATGGAACCTTAGGGTTCAGGACCCCGTGTTGAATGTCAGAACACCAGGCAGACAACACTACCGTGGCCAGACAAGTTTATCTGTCCCAATTTATGAACAAGTAACCATTTCATGCTCAAGAGGGCAGTGTTTAACTGCAAACTATGTGAGGTCACTATGTTCTTGCTTGAGATGAGTGAATGAATCTTTATATCTACAATTCAACCTCACTAAGGACCATATCTAAAGGAAATCTACTTGGACATGGAACATCTCAAATGGTTTAGTGTGTAGAATGCCTACTAGATACCCTACCACTAGATGAAACCAACCAGAATAACGTTAAACAGATAAAAATACTTCCAAAAAGACGGCACGCACTAGATTGTTATTCTAGTTGACGTACCAAAAGCATATGCAATGCGGTTTGTGTCTCTGAAACCAACTGCCACAGCCAAACAGAGTATCATTAGAATCCAGTTCAACTCTGGTACATATATCCGTCCTTTGATCCACCTTGATGTGTCTAGGATCTTGACGCGAGGGAAACAACCCAATGCATGGCTTTGTTTAACCAATGAGCATGCGGCAGATATTACAGTCTCACTGGCAATAATTGCAGCCAAAACAGCCATGGCGAAAAATGGCCAGAATAAGGGATCTAACAAAATTTTCAAAAAGCATTCATCAGAGACCAAAAACAAAAATCGATGCTCTAGTATTAGTACGAAGGTTCTGGAACTCCAACAGGTGTCTCATGATAAGGTTAATTTATTGATTCTAGGAACTTCCCATCAAATTTCACAGAGGTATAGCTTGAAGAAGAGAGATCCAACGGCAACTTGCTCATAACACTCAAATAATTACCAAGCACAAATTTAGCTAGCTCATCGTTTAATCTTGATTCATGATAATATATTTAGAGAAATTAGACTTCTTTAAAGTGAATCACTTCATCTTGTCCATTGGGCAACGTAACTAATTGTCTAAAGGTTATATTATTCCATATAATATAAATCCATAGAGGAGGAGCACCGGTTCACTACATGATCTCTAGCTCCACTTTTAGCAGAGTGAACACATGCCACTGCTGAGTATTACTTGGATCTCATCATCACCTAATCCATCTGAGAGAAAGAAATCCAAAAATTTCATAGATCCTACAGTTTTGTTTATCCGAAATGAGAATCCTCCAGCAGCAAAAGATATAGTAATCACTGATGAATCAATAGTTTCAACTAAACAATCCATATTCTTACCAAAGAAAATAGAATCCACAATGTCTGCTTAATTTCATACATTCCCATAATTATCTAGATGATAGTCAGCTTCTTTAAATGAGCACTTTTAACATAATCTCACGCGCATGGCAGTGCCCTAAACTTATGTGATCAGATGACTATTTCATTTGAGACTTAAGGACCGCTATCCCATCATAAGGTTGATATTGCTAAGTTCAAAGCACATAGATAATGCAGAAAGGACTGAAAATACTAGCATATGTAACTGCTTTTTACTCTGACAATATCCACATCAACATCCATGTTTCTTTCTTTTCTTTTGGGTTTTGGAGGTGAGAGGGCGGCGAGAGGGGGGGTGGCAATAGGGGGGTTGTGGAAGGGCCAGCCAGCTATTAATGTCCGTGTTGGAACAGAAATCTACCTGGAATAGATGCATAAAAGCTCCTAGGAAATGCTGTGAAGTTCTTCGACAGAAATGCAGCCTGACCCAGGTACTGAAGCACCAGGCAAGGGTAAGTGACACAAAGGAAAGCAATCTGCATAGACCAACTTCATAAGAATTTCCATCCAACAGTGCAATGGACTTGTGAGGCGGAAAAAGTCCCCAATAAAATTGACTGAATAGCAACAATATGAATAAGCTAGAAGACTATATCATGGATAGCAATTCAAGGTAAGTTGATGTTGTGCAACAGATATTGTGCCTAAGGTGTCTGCGTCGGATATCGTCATTCTCAAAGGGCATAATTCAAAGTTCATCATGAGTGTGATAAACATGTTTCTAGTACAAGCCTTAAAGGCGAAATAACAAAACCTAAGCAGCCCCTAGTCAAATACTTCAAGTCACAACTTCAACAGCGTAAACCAAACCAAAGTAGTCTCTAATATCTTTAGGCACTAACAGCAGTACATACCCGTACCGATGCAGCTGAGAAGTAACCAAGTTCTGCAAACATGACTTCCGTTCCTGTATTCGACAGGAATTACCTCCATAAATTGATGATGAGAGAAAGCTTGTTGACTAGGACTTGCACTATCTCACACAAAATACTTGCCTGTCACACATAGAAGTACTCCTCCAAGAGATATCCAACCATCTATTCCTGTGTGCCTGAAGAACTCAACGATATAGTAAGGGTAAAGAGCCTTATAAACATTAGGATTCCAGACTATGATGTTGTAGATGCCAACGGCAGCAATTGATAGTGACCAGAGAATCATTATTGGAGCAAATACAAAGGCCGCCCTGTATGTTCCACGGTGTTGCAAAACGAAGAGGCCAATTAATACAACACTAGCAATAGCAATCACAGACCCTGTGAATTTTAAAAAGTCAAAAATTTGCAGGGAGATATTTAAATAAGCAAATAACTGGTTTAGAAGGATAATCAAATGATCCTGGCAATGCCTACAATGCACAAATCGAACTTATATCTGTTCTATCTCTTCTTTCCTTCAAGATGTTTTCATGTTTGTATTGAACGAAATAACATTAGAACCCATTTTGAGCTTAAACACCCATAGAAAAGCCAGCCTTCATGGGATATGTCATATGTGTACTCAAAGTCTCAAAGCAGTAAGAAACTGTCAGCGTTTTTCGTGGTTAAATGACAAAGTTCAGTTCAACTTATCTCAGAGGATGCATAAAATTAACTAGAACTTTTATATCTTCAATCTACATAAGAGCAAAGCTCCATGTATTGATGATGTGACTAAAAGTGCACTTACTTTTATTGATGGAAGTTACTCGCATTTGCACACCTTCAATTGATGATAACACTGGACAAAAAAATCAAATCAAGTAAAATAATGAGTTCCTGAAGAGATCATGGGCAGAATTAACCTCATAAAATTGCATCCTTCTCATCCATTACAAGTTCCAATCCTATTTTTCACAGCAAGGATCGTGTGTATTATAATACCTGATATTGCAGGTGTGAGAGCACCAATAGTAACCCCAAGGGAAGCACCAAACAAAACCAAGAGAAGTAAAAGAGTCTTTCTTCTTTTAAGCCGCTCGATAGATCTTCTGAACCTAGAAGAAGGTGTACTCCTGAGTGAGTAGTTCGGACTATAATATGTAGAAATCTCCTCATCCGCTGTTTGATAATTAGGAAGCAAACCGAATTTCGCATGTCTGCATAGAAGAGAATATAAAGCAAAAGTTCCTCCTGCACGTGACACGATCCCAAAGTATAAGCACAAAGCCTACTCTCATGAGTATCTTTCAAAAAAAGTTCACCTTCATACCTTCACCATTATCATCTGCCGTCAACATGATGATCACATACTTGAACAACGAAACTAAGGTCAATGTCCAAAATATCAACGAACACACACCAAACACCACATCTTCAGTTTGATAGTCCCTCAATTTGCCCGAAAATGTAACTTTATACACATAAATGGGTGAGATGCTTAAGACAGCAAAGGCCGTGCCAAGACTCTGATATGCTAGAAAGATAATTTCTTTGCCTTGAAGTTTGCTCCCAACCTGTCGAAACAGAGACAAGAATCAGTTGAGCAATGTTGAGTACTAACCCTTTCAAAAGACCAACTTCCGCTGCGCAGTCAACGGGCTTCCAATCTTTTAAATCCAAACCAATTTGCCTAAACATAAAGTGGTATCATCACTAATTTCCGCTTCATCGACGAATCAGGTGAATAAGCCTCCTACATAAGTATTCTGCAGCGCGAGCGCCTTGAACCTGAACCTTTCGAAGCAGACATCCAATCAAATTAAGGTCCATGATCTGTCTCCAAGAACTTTCTCTACTACCGTCTGAACCAGATGCAACAAAAGAAAAATGTCGTATTGGGCAATACATAACGTTTTGAAACTTGCCCACGAATTCATTTCTTCCGAATCAACTCAAACCCAACTCACATTAAGATCCCACAAACGATCGCCCATCTCCATGAGAAAAACACGAACGCACACCAAAACAAGACCGAGACACGGGGAGGCATCGATTGCTTCAAACGGGTCTTGTTCGTTTGCCAATCAATGTCGCGCAAGAACAACCCAGAAAAGAATGGACGACGTACATACCATTGCTTACGTCTCTGTGTGTGCGGGGAAGCGACAAGCGAAGTGATCTGCACACGGGCGGGGGCTAAATGCATCCGTGCTGCACGCGTTCATGCAATGTGCTCAGAAAAAAATGGGGCAGCTCTGAATCCCTCCAACGTTTGTTCTCGTTCGTAACGAACCGAGAAGTGCAGATCTCCCCGAAAAAATTTCTGGCGAAGATCGGCGCTTCGCTTGGAGCGAACCCAGATAATGAATCTTGAATGGTGTGATGACTGACGCGTTGCATTTGGCACCTATTAAACGCTTTTTTTTTTGTGTGCTTTTGGTTATTCTTCGCTGTTTTTTTGTAATAAATGTTTTTTTATTAACGAGTGTTTTCTAATTCGTTTACTTGTCAAGTTTGAAAAGAAATTTGACCCAAAACAAAAGGTAAAAGGACATCAGAAGTGTCACAACTTATGTACGGATCATTTTAATGTCATAACTTTTTTTCAGATCACTTTGGTGTCAAATTTTTTGAAAAACGATCATTTTAGTGCTAATACTGATGTGGCTCGCCGAAAATCCGATGTGGCGCTGGCACGGCTCGCTGGAGAGGTCCAGTCAGTATTAAAAATCAAAAACGATGCCGTTTAGCCTGCTGACGTGTACTTTTTTAAAAAAATTATATTATATTTATTTCCTCGCCGCTACTGCAACCTTTTTTTTAAATTAATATTATTTTTCTAAAAATTAAAAAAATTTGAAAAAAAAAGCCACATAATTTTCACGTGTACAAGTCAAATCATTTTTTTAATATAAATGTCAGGTCAGCTTTTTGGTCGGATTTTTGGCTGAAGTCACTAAAGTGATCTATTTTCCTCCGACTTGGCACCAAAGTGATCCGAAAAAAAGTTATGACACCAAAATTATTTCCGTACACAAGTTGTGGCGCTTCTTGTGTTCTTTTGCTCAAAACAAAAGTTTGAAAAGAAAAACTTGTTATTAATTATATAATGCTTTCCTTTAGGACGTGATCTATCAAATGGGTGGGTTTCTGACCCAAATAAAAATGGGAGGGTTGGATCGAAAATGATTAGACACAAATTAGCTCATTTAATCCGTTTTAACCTACCTACTCGATCCAACACAGACATAATCCTTACACGACCTGACCCATATTGCTAAAATACTTATATATTTAATTAAATCTGGAAAAACTCATAGCCAAACTGAGATGAGAGCACGATATTCAAGTGAGGGCTAGAGAGAGTCATAAAGGTGGATTATGTCTAGATGAGTTGTAAACTTGTCTAACACTCATATTATTTTGGACTTTACTATTCTAAACTAATTTATAACCCATTTACTGAATATAACTAACACATGTAACAATATAGCCTATCAAATATGGATTGAGAAATGGGTTCATAACCCATTTTGAGAAATTTACTTATATGTAATTAGTATTCTGAAATTAAAAATATCATTTATAATGTATGTTTAATAAGTATGCAAAAAATTGGTTGACAAACCCTATTAAACATTACAGCCTCTCATGGTGAAATTTTATAGATTTTATTTCGTTGATATAAAATGAAAATACATAGTTTAACAACCCGATCCAACGGGGATTGAAGGCTCGGACAAGAAGCAGCTTCTAGGATGGGAAAGGAGTAGGAATGAACTAAATGGCACACTAAATAGGGGGAGAGCGTGCTTGAGACATGTGTGTGTGTGAAAATTAAAATTAACTCACGAAAGAACCTTTTGACATAATGAAAAGTTTTGTTTTGAAATCTCAAAGTTAAGCTTACTCAGGTTAAGAACTACCGTGATGGGTGACTCCCTACGAAAGTGCTTACCTATCGTGAGACTCGGTATGGGACAGGTTAAAACGAATAATACCTCAGATAAGTTAAATAAATTGCCATGAATATCTAAAATTGGACAAACTGAGATTTTACGATTTTGAGTTGAGTCAAATATCCCAAAATCACATAAGCTCCATTTCACTATTATTTACATTGATTAATCCATCTAGGAAAAGAATCCTCGCATAAGTTTGCATGGTCTCAATAATGAAATTTACTTATTTTCATATGTACGGTAATTTATAAGATAATTTTCTGATAGCAAATTTTGCTTAATTTTACCTCATGGTCGTATATATACGAATATAGTGTTTGCTTCATCTTATTGTGTTGAAAATATGCCAATCAAAAGCAAATTTCTAATTTGAAGAAATTATCGAATGCATACCTTATTTTTTAGCCAATGACCCATTCCCTACCTCCCATTTTAGAAATATTTTTGACATACCTCTAGCCAAAACCACCATATTGAGTTGACCAAAATTGCCCCATGCATCTTACTTAAGTTTGGGTGATTTGGTTTTTAGTTGTTATTGAGTATTTTAGACGGGTTTAAGAATTTTGGATTAAGGGATGGGCAGTTTTACAAAGAAAATAGTCTTTTCGTGAATAGCGACACAAGAATGAGGTTATGTAAATAATAATGAAGTACGCTTTTTTATTTTCCGTTTCATTTGTAAATATGCTTCTATGCATGCGAACAATTGAATCTCAATAAATCAAGATGGTTGCAATCTCTACATAAGTAAAATGCCTAGCTCCGACCGACATATAGTAAAGATAAAGCTAGACGTTAAGCACATGATGCCCTCGTGCTGGGCTAGAGTAGAAGTGCTAGGGATGAGTATGATCCGGATTGAGCCGGTCCAATACCTAACCCAATAATCAATCCGCACAGTGTTGATCCCCAATTTTTGGAATCGGAGACCGACCTTATTACGCTTGGGACCGAGGACCGGACCGATCCTAGGAGTCTAGTCCAATTCTAGGGTCAACCAAAGACCAATCAATTATTTTTTGTTTCATTTTTTATATTCCTTGAAAAGACAAACATACTATTTCAAATTACATATCCATCAATAATGTGATATTGAGCAACCAAATTATGAACACCAATACATATCAAACATAAATATAAGATAAGATAACAACACAAAATACACACTTGCTAAAAGCAGCAAACCAAAAAAACGAACACGTGAAATACAATTAAATCATAAGAAGTTCAAAATACGTAAGATAAACCATGAATTATACAACTTCATATCTTGCTCATTTTTAAATTATCGCTTTAACTTCCGAACACCTAAAAACAAAATAAACAACACACACAATTAATACTTAGCAAAGTATGTTTGTCCAGCTAAGCTGCACTCATGAGGCGAGTGAGGAGTGGTGAGGCGAGTGAACAGAGGTGAGCGGCAAGGCAAGTGAGGCAAGCAAAGAGAGGCAAGTGACGAGGTGAGCGAACATTGACGAGCCAGGCGAGGCGAGAGGCCGAGGTAGAGACGAGTGAAGAGGGTTTCTATTTTTTTTTTTTTTTGGTCAAAGTAGGCCTGGGTTTCTTTATACTTTTTATTTACACGGCAAACTGAACAACATAAGAAGAGAATAGATAAGGAGGCGCTAGGGTTTAGAGTAGACAAAAGCATATAATATATAATTTATATTATATATGATATAATTATATAATATATACAGGGTTGGTCCAGGTTGGACTAACCCTAAACTCCAAGGACCGGGCACCAACCCACACAGTGCAAGGTCCAAAGATCCCAGGACCAAGAACCAACACCCCCTAAGAACCGAACTAGGACTGGCCGGGTTTGGCCAATCCAGGGTCGGTCCAGGATTAACCCTAGACCGATGCTCACCCCTAAAAAATGCCGTACAAAAGTGGGAGTTTATTCTTTTAACACATGTTATGTAAGAAGGAAATTTTAATTGAGGATAATGTTGGAAAAGACCTAAAAGCAGGACCATCACTTTTGTATTCAGATAACGAAAAGCATAGTACCAGAATTTAGTACATTTAATATAATTTTATAGGGTGCTTAATTACAAAAATGATGCAAATCAAGATAATTCATATTTCTTAATAAGTGGTGATAATTAGGGATCATCTGCCCTGTTGCTACTATATACTTAATATAGTATAGTGATGATTGGTCGATCGATCATTCCCACTAACGAGCTGCAATAATCATTTGACATCTTACATCTCTCGGACGGATCCGTCGGTCAATTCAAGCATATTCTATTAAATGTCCATTTCTTGTAATCATTATGTTTTTTCCCTATTATGCAAAACTCCATATTATATGGATACATTTCGGATTCGTAAAATACTCTCATAATCTCTCAATCTGGTATTCAAAACTCGAGCGAAACCTAGGCGGCTACCTCATGTGCAAATCAAACTTGTCGGGCGCATAATTCACATACGAATGTCCTATTGAAAGTAACTTCCAAGTCATTATTGGGTGCATCGGACTGCGACTTGCAAAAGGTTAAATGTACAGCTTGAGGAAGGAACATTCCATTCCACATTTCCAAATTTTTTCCTAGGCTTACGTCCAGTTGCTGATTTCAATTTCCAACTATATTTTTTTTTTTTTTGATAACCCAGGGAACCCCCGCACGGCCGACAGCCGGGGAGTAAACCCTGGGGGCGACACGTGCTAGCCACCACACACGTGCCACCGGTTAAGTCACCCTGCGGCGCCCGGGATTCGAACACTCAACCTTTTGCGAGAGGAAGAGTGCGCGTTCCAGCAGCGCCACCCAGGCGGGTGGTATTTCCAACTATATTTAGACTTCATATTTTTGCAGAATTGCAAAATGAAAACTAAAAAAGAAAAATTGTGGACCAAAGAGGAGGGTGCTGGTCCAATTTACAAAGACGGGCACTTGCAATGTTTTTTTTATTTGGTGAGAACAGAATAGTTAGGATCTGAATTTTGGATCAATTCATCCGCATCCAATTCGAATTTCAATAGTCAGTTGGGCATAGTTTATATATATAAATCAAGAACCGATAGTTCAGTTTGCAACACATGCCATTTAACTTTCCTTTGAGTAAAAAAAACACGAAAAAAAGGGAGAATATCCAAAGCTTATTCGTAATAGGACATAGAAATTAGGGTGAAAAATACAGAAGGGCGTATTTTATTAGGTATTTCAATGCTTAAACCAGCACGGATGTGAATGGGGAATTGTTTCGTCATATAAATAGGGGAAAATGCATGAAAAAAATGCTGATGGTTAAGGAATTCATATCTAGTTGTTTTCCAACTTTCGCCCGTGTTTTGACTAAATCTATTCTATTATACATAGTTAAGATCGGAGTTAAGAGAATGCTCACTTATGTGTCCGTTAAGTGACACTTAACTTTACCTTTGTGATCGTCATGTGACAAGCCATATGGCTCACACATTCTCACCCACTTTTAATTTTATCTTAATGCCTCTTGATGACCTGAATATTTGGTGAGTTCTTGACAACCCGTTTCTAAAGTTTTATTGACCGAAATTTTAATAGAGATCTTGTTGAATCCTACTGGGTTTGGTACTTTTGAAGTCCTTTAATTTTCAAGAACTTCTTGATAGCAACTTTTTAGAATTTAAGGTCTCCGTCGGTCCGTCCCAATATCAATAGAGAGACCTATTTATGGAGAGAATGGGAGGAGTCTTTGATCCTTGCGATTGCTTCTGATCGATCAAATTAAGATCGCATATCGACAAGTTGCATTTTGATCAATATTTACTTTGATTCAAAGATACATCGAATTCATTTGTATTTAATATGGATAAATTCTAATTTGATTTAACTAATCTAATCAATCAATATTTTTGTTCAACTTTAATCGTCTGCCTTGATAAAAAAAAATAATCAAATGATGTATTCAAGAGCCAAGGTGCAGACCCTTGGAGGCCCTCCCCCGCGAAAAATGAACACCTTAAATTTTCATCGCCGTTTTCTTATGGCCCCCAAAGTTTTCTACTTAGGTAATAAAATTATAACTTTTCTAGGTAAAGCTAACTCACAGGTTATCAGATTGTGAAGTATTTTATGCTAAATTGACGATCATCAATGTTAAGCTAACTTTCTATTAGTTACTAAATAAAGGGTAGCACTTATTTAAACTACAATTTACGATACAAAATCAAGTTAAATTGTCTATACGATATTACAGAATCTATTGATGACCCACATGCTCTAAAGTAATTACAATGCCCAAGTTGGCAAGATGATGATCATACAAATTGGCCAAGTTGCTTTTGCTCAACATTGGGACTTCATCGATGTGTTAGTAGAGGCAAAGCTACTACTAAGATGCTTTATTTACCATACTTGTCAAGTTGAATGAAGAGTCAATGGATAATGAAATGTGTAGTGAATAGCAGGGTTTCTCGACAACAGAAATCTAAGTGCAAGTGGCTAGATTAGTGGACCCGACGATAATACTTTAATACTAGTAGCTCGATAATAATGGAAAAATTACCAAAAAACTCATAACTCTATTGCACTTGTGTCAATATAGTCCTAAACATTTTAATCATGCCAATTGAGTCCTAAACATTTTCACATTTTTGCTTATTGAGTCTATTTAGTCAATTTTGACAGGAAATCACGGATGTGGACGCTAAACGCCAACCGTCCTACATAATATGCCCTTGCCCAGACGTAGCGAGGACCAAGATGCCTTCGCCCAAACCTAGCAAGGGCTCACTCCGGGCTAACAAGAGTCGTGGTCCCCTTGCCATGGCCCAAATATGGTGATTGGTGTCGCAGTCCTCACTGGCCCTTGTCGGCCAAAGCGAGGGCCTGCAATGGACTTGCCAAGTGCTGGCGAGGGTCGCTGCCCCTAAGTTAAAAAAAACAAAAGTAAAGAAAGGAAGGGGAAAAAAATTAAAAAAAAACACTAAACATTATTAAAAAAAAATATGTCGTGCCACGTAGGATGAATGGCATCTATGTTAGCGATTTCCGGCTAAAATTAGCCGGATGGACTCAAATGGCAAAAATGACAAGGTTTAGGGACTCAATTGGCACAATTAAAAGATTTAAGACTAAATTAGCACAAATACAATAAATTTAGGACTTTTTTGGTAATGCTCCCCACCAATAATTCAATTCATGTGTCTTAATACAATCATCAATAGGTCAAATCTTATCGCGTCACGTAGATATTGATAAACGATAAATAGCTTTAGAATTCATTTTTCACATTTTTGTGAGATTTTATGAGTATCACTACTAACTGTTCTAAAAACTTAAGTTATTAAGGCGTGATTTAATTTTTAAATAGTCTGACATTCCCCCTCATATGTAAGCAGAACTTTGGCCTAAAACTATGCGTGAAAATATATAATAGGAGGTAAATAAGAGGCCTGGAATTATTTGAACTAGGAACCTCCGGTTGTAATACATTGTTGAAATCATAAGCAGATTCTTCTCCCTTAATCGATAAATTGGTGCCTTTTAGTTTTCTGGGTGGGATCAAACGTTAAAATTTCGATGACCTTAATTATGGTACATGGAGCCTAGATATTGCAATTAAGCTCACAATCACAGGTTGAGTTTTCAAATTCGCAGAGCCTCTCTTCTGTGGTGATTTTCGATAGGCTTCTCTCATTAGCTCTTGTCGATGAAACTCTTTGATGAGACAAGTCAAGCTTGATATAGTATCTGCTCTCTCCTCCGCGGGTGATACACTGATTTGAAGATGATGAGCTATAGCTAAGATTGGCAGATTACCCAGCTAAAATAGAGCAAATTGACATTAAATTTCCTCATTATGGACTTTAGAATAGACATGGACTTCATGAGGATATACGTACATATTCGGGTATATCTCATATGTGTGATCACCGAAATTGTAATTTTAAAAATTTTACAATTGATGCCCTTTGATCGAAATCGGATTAATTTTCAGGTGAACTTTTGATGCAGTAGACATGTGGCCAATTTTTGGATGACTAGTCATCACCACTTGGGGCATGATATTTCACATTTTTGCCCAATATCAATCGTTTTTTTTTATGACCCGAGAACCTCCCTTTCGCCCGACAGGCTATTCGGTACTAAACCCGGGGTGACGCTAGCGCAGGACCCACCACCACGACGCCACACTTAAGACTCTCTAACGACTACGTTGGGGTTCGAACTCTGATCCCTTCGTGGGGGGACCAGAGCGCAAGCCAACGCAGCCGCTGCGGGCGGTGGTGCCCAATATCAATCGTATTCCAATCAAAGTGCAACAATTGTAAAAATTTCAAAGTTTAGTACCTTAGGTGGTTGAAATTTATGTTCATTGACTCGATTACAAATTCCACTAAAGTTCAATAACCACATATGAGATTCACCTACACGTAATAAATGTGACATTGCGATCCATCACTTCAATTTTTCAGTCAAATTACTTTTGTGATTTGCAATTTACCATCGAAGTAGCTGCAACAATTTTGCTTGTTTTCTAGAGCACAGAGGTAAGAGAGGATTACCTCATATCGGTAGTGGCGAGTAAATTTCATATCGTCCCATTCCAAAGCTAGAACTGGGAACCAAATTGATCTATTATAGATCGAAGTCGAACAAGCTAGTTTCCCTGTCTTTCATTTTTTTAATTCTCGGTAAATTGAAAACAAATAACTAATTTTTTTTATTTTGAGTTTTTATTTTTAATTTTTATTTTATATTGAGTTGAGACTTTGTCTTTGTGAGTCTTTTATTTTATTTTACTTTATTTTGTGTTGTTAATTTGCTAATAAAGGATTTAAAAAAAAAAGAATATGCTCACCGGTTCAACGATGATTACTATCGACGAATTGGCCTGGTCAGTTCAGTTCCCGATAGACCCGAGGTCAAGGCTCAACCCAGGGACTCAACTAGACCAAGAAGATTTGCCGGTTTTGAGCTCGTAAACTTACCTGAATCTTCTTGGAACCAACCTTGAATGGGACTTGCAAGACCAGTTTGGCCAATTTCCAGATTGAACCTGGATTGTTGCTCACGTGTGTAAACAGAATAAGCATATTCTTTAGCAAAAGTAGAAAGAGTTTAAATTATTTATAGTTTGTGTTCGAGTATCATCTGCCATCCATTTATGACTTTTAATGCAATACCCACACAGTTTTTTCGAAGGTCCCCCAAGAAACCGATCTGTCATTGTAACTTGTCGAGCTCGAGTTCATTTTTGTCGTAACTCCTATACGAAATTCCATACCACACAAGTGATTATTAATGAGAAACTTTGAAGTGTTTGTGTGCTGATATGTTGCACAAGAGCTACGACCAAAATAAGAAATTTCGAGTGCGTCCGGATATGACGGGGATCGGTCCCTCAAAGTATAACATGAACATATGCCGTGCCAATACCTATCAATTAGAAACTACGAGATTTTACTGCTAAGGGTTGCTTAAATTTTTTTCCTCGTGTGCTTATAGCAAGCTTAGTATCCAAAAACTTAAATGCAGAATGCAGTCCTTTTCTTCATTTGATTTTTTTTCGTGGAAACACCTTCGTTTAGACAGGTCTTAACCGGGGAGTGTAGAGTCTGATTGGCTATAGTGTGACAGTTGACATCACACTTTTGATGATGATCAAGAATGTTCTCTTCGTGTTCACCTCTACATCCACTTCAATGGAGCATTCCCCCAGAAGAAGGGAAACAAAAAAGACGCAAAAGAAAAAAAAAAGGGAAAGAGAAAACAAAGTAATGGACATGTTATCTTCATCTGTATTCAGAATATATGCTTCATTCTAGAACTGCAGGAGCCATTAGTTTCCTAGGGTGGAGAAATCCATTAGTTTAGACCCACCAGATGAATATATTCAATCTACAGGAGCCATTAGTTTCCTAGGGTGGAGAAATCCAATGGTTTAGACCCACCAGATGAATATATTCAATCTACAGGATCCATTAGCATGAATTTGCTGATGTAGAGTACATAAATCAGAGATCAGGTCAGAGAATTAGAGCAAAACATCATTCAGGTAAGGCCAGGTTTACCCCCCTAAATAAAAGATGAAAAAATCGTGGGCATCTATCCATTCCTGGGAAATACAAGAATAACTAAAACCTTGCAAAGATTACAATGACATCTTGAGAGGATTAAAAAATTTGGAAGAATAAAAGCATAAATGCCATGGCAGGAATAAGTAGTAATATATAGAGACCTCAGGGATTGGAACCAAAGATAACGAAGAAAATCGCGACAGAAGGAATGATATGCTTTGAAGTTTTAATCATTCAGGTGATAACAGAAGCGAGAGCTGCCCATAAAGCGAATGTTGAAAGGGAAGTTTCGTTGTGCAACATGATGAAATTAATCACTTTGCTGATCACTGTGTGAGGGAGAGTGTCAGTGGTTTGTATTCTCACGTGAAGAAAGTTTAAAAAGGTTGCTACTTGCAACTGCATGGTCCTAGCCTTCTTGTTTTCTCCATCATTCTTGTTCAGTCTCCTTCCTTTTCCAGGCATTGTGAGGAATCATCTCAAGAAAGTTTAGGTCTTTTTCGCCATCAACTCGAATTATTTAGCGACCTATCTAATTATGACAACCAAACTCCGAATTTATGTCCATATCCGGCCTATTGGACCAAAAAGATGGGATTCGGAAAATCATAAAAGTCGTCCACATATTCATGTATGATGAAAATTCGCATCGCCCTACTGTACGAATCAAAACGGAGTCTTCACTATTGCAGCCAAAAAATTACTATTTGCGCAAAAATGAAAATTACACATATTTCGAAGTAGCAAACGTGGCGACTGAAGCATGCTTCTGAGATTCTAATTCTCCGTCCATCGCAGCATTATTGAGGTTAAGCATCTCCTTATCTTGAGTTGTTTTTTCCCCTTTTCTTTGCCTTCTTTCTCCTACTTCATTGTCTCTTCTATTATTGGAGTATTATTCTTCTTCGTCTGTGCATCTACTCCTGACTGGACATAGTTTGCCCTCCCCAGTTGCCCAACAACTTAGCTACAATCCGCTCCTTTAAATCAGTTTGTCCTTTCCAAATCTATTTCATCCACAAACCTTCTAACGCCTTGGACCTTATATCCTCCCACCTCCTACTACTGCTAGCTCACATTCCTTCATATATATAACCAAAGCATACTTGTTTTGGGAGCCAGGTCTCCTCCCTCATTTAGCACTCTCAATATTGGACTCAAGTCAAGCGCAAATTGTCAGGATTTCGAAGCACAGAAAGATGAAAGGGAAGAAGGGTAGTATCGAAATCGACATTCCTTCGGCTACCAAAAGTAATAAACAGCCAGGAAGCGGGAAGGAGTTCGGGTATGGTGATGAGTTCTCATGCAAAGCATGGTTATGGAGTGTTTGGGAATTTTGCAAGGAAGATAGCAACAGGGTGATATTTGCTCTCAAAGTTGGGCTAGCTGTCCTGCTAGTGTCCTTGCTCATATTGTTCCGCGCACCCTATGAAATTTTCGGCACCAACATTATTTGGTCGATCCTCACCGTCGCTATCATGTTCGAATATACAGTAGGTAAGCGATAAATCATACATACATGCATGCATATTTTCATGCTCATGCTGCTCTTCAAAAAAATGAAAATTAAGCTATTGGGAAGATTGCCTAAAGTACATGTATGCCGTGACATCTGTCACGGCCGACACCGCAGATTGCGACCGTGCAGCGACCATACAACACTTAACCTCCTTTGACTTGTTCACTCCTTACTAAAGTTGTCTAAGCTTAGCCTTCCCCGTAAAGAGAAACTCAGAGAGAACGCTCAATCACTCTCATTGTATTGGATTTGTGAGATCCCTACCCCTATTTATACATAAGCACTTCTATTACAACCACAAATAACTAAGTGATCTAATGATTCTGTATCTACCAAGTATCCCTATTAATTACGAGAATGAATACAAGTGTACCGTAGCCGTTATGCCCTTGAAAGTATATTAGCGTACCCATGAAACCTCATTTATTACCAGAATGAATACAATGGTACTTTATACATTATACCCTCCTCATGAAACTCTAGACCCCTAGAAGGTTCATGGCATGACCAATCATCTTGGCCACATTCTCGACGTATCGTGCCTTGAAAACCTTCGCTCCATGACAGTGACATCTAACTTGGAGCTTTTGTGAATTGGGGTTTATGGAGAAAAGAACATGATGCCACGCCCTTAAATCTGAGCTCACGAACCTTGAATCCGATGCTGAGTGATTGCAGTGGGGGTCGTCGCAGAGTCCAATGGTGGCTTCAAGCGCATGAAGATAACGAACGATGGACGATCCAAAGGTAGAAGATGATCTTGAGTTTGAAGAGGATCCGCAGAAAAGAAGGAAGGAAAAGAAAAAAGAAAAAGGAAAAAAGAATCAGAAAATTTAGCAATTATCTAAAAGTGTCCACGTTAGATTGCCGGCCTTTCAGCCGAGAGGACTTGACTGCGATGACTGGATCGACACATTAGAAAATTCAGGGGAGAGGACATGATTGCATTTTCACCAAAATGTTTAGGATCATATTGATTCAACGGGAAGGTTTGCAAATTTAAATCTGTACATTAGGCTTTTCAAGGAAAAGTAAACATCCTTTGGTTAACTGAAACAAACAGATTAATTTTACTGATGTCGTACGCACTGAGCAGCCGAAGTGTTGATCATACATAACGAGTTTCTGATGTACGACTTGTTCTCTTAAATTCTTGAAGGTGCTACTTTCAACCGAGGATTCAACCGGGCACTCGGCAGCTTACTCGCAGGGATTCTGGCCGTCGTGGTTGGTCAGCTCGCTTTATGCGCTGGCCGGGTTGCTGAACCTTTTATAATTGGCATTAGCATTTTCCTCGTTGGTATGCATCTCTGGTTTGCCACGTCAAATGAATCAAATGCAATTTATTGAAACATTTTGTTGCCAATTTCTCGGTACAGGAACTGTTACATCGTTCATGAAACTGTGGCCCTCGCTCGTTCCGTATGAGTACGGATTCAGGGTCATACTCTTCACCTTCTGCTTGATAATAGTATCTGGTTATAGGATGGGGAGCCCCATAAGGACGGCGATGGGTAGGCTCTACTCAATTGCGATTGGAGGGCTTGTGGCAGTCATAGTGAATGTGCTTGTTCATCCTATCTGGGCAGGAGAGCAGCTGCACAGAGAACTGGTCAAGAGCTTCAACTCGGTCGCTGACTCGCTAGAAGGTGAATTTTCTATCTGTTGATCTAGAGGGCATTGGCCTTGTTTTGGACCTGTTTTAATATCCTCTTAGGCCTCGCTTCTACTTTGAATATTGTCTATACTATCTGCGTATTAGAACGGAATCGTTACCTTCGAAAGTGACACAACGTCCTATTCTCTATTTAGAGTGCGTGAAGAAATATTTGGAAGACGACGGTTCAGACCATCCAGAGTTTTCCAAGACAGTCATGGACGAATTTCCTGACGAGCCTGCTTACCGGAAATGCCGTGCAACATTGAACTCCTCAGCGAAGCTTGATTCTTTGGTACTACCTTTCTAACCTAATCCATTTCTCAAATAATCTTCCTTTGACATATGTTTCGGGAACTTTTTCTATCAACTTTCTTTTTGGTAAGATATCACGATTTTAGCATACATTAACACGAGATGTTCTCTCGCTCCAATGTTTTAGGCGAATTCAGCGAAATGGGAGCCTCCTCATGGAAGATTCCGACACTTCTTCTACCCGTGGTCAGAGTACGTCAAAGTTGGGGCAGTCTTGAGGTACTGCGCTTACGAGGTCATGGCTCTTCATGGTGTTCTGCACTCAGAGATTCAGGTATGGTTTATGTGTGCATACCGCGTCGGCTTTTTCCTTTGTCCTTTCGCTTTCCAGCATTCGTGTCTTGATTACATGTTATCAGATGGAAATGGAATATACACTGTCCACTAGGGAGGAATCAGAACATAACCATCATCCTAAGGTCTAATTGTACGGCGAGTGGCTGGCAACTAGGAATCTGCGAAGAAAACCCTTGGTTTCGCTGGTTTTAGTAATCAAGACCTCCGGAATTCTCAGGAAATTAACAAGAAAGAATATGCTCTTTTAATAAATTTAGTTTAATCGTCAGGTTCTCCACAACGTCTATTTGTTCCTGTTGTTTGTATTGGTTGAGAGAGAGAAGAATATTGGCTGGTAACTTGTGTCATCAAAAGGGACCTAAAATTTTGTATCGCGTCGCAATCGCGTTCGCACATATTCTATATTCTCAGCATTATCGATGGTATTTTGCTGCAACCATTTGTAGTTATGCAAAGATTCCTCTGACCTGCTCACAAAGTCTATTCCCTAAAAAGGAGATATCATAAAATAAAGAAGCTTGGCTTCCATTTCTCAACATGACCCTGTAAGTAATTTTCCAATCCAAAATTGGGTAGTCACTGCATCATGAAACCTGGGAATCTCAACCTCATTATATGAGCACAGTTAAAGCAGATTATTAGATAATACTGTCTCAAAAACTAACCCGTTCGAAGCTTGGCTTCCATTTCTCAACATGACATTGTAAGTAATTTTCCAATCCAAATTTGGGCAGTCACTGCATCATGAAACCTGGGAATCTCAACCTCATTATAGGAGCACAGTTAAAGCATATTATTAGATAATAATGCCTCAAAAATTAACCCGTTCGAAGCCTTGCACGTATTACGACGTCATTAATATAATTCTATTTAGGAAAAATGGGAAAGTGTATAAAGAAAAAACTCTCCAAGTGAATTTCACGACATCTACCATGCAGATCATGTAAGTATGTGAGTGCTTAGATGCATAACATGGGCTATTTCATAATTCATTTCGAACCTACATATAATTTGATATCCATTATTTAATCCAGGCTCCATACAATCTCCGAATTGCCTTCCGCTCGGAGATTCAAGACGTTGCGAATCAAGCAGCCGAGCTGGTGAGGAGCTTGGGGAAGGACATAAGTAGCATGAAGAAAACACTCAAGACCTCTCTGCTTAAAAGGGTTCACTCCTCCGCCGAGAAGCTGCAAGGCGCTATGGACCTGCATTCCTATCTCCTCACAGCCCACAACGACACGCCTGAAAAACCTTACATCAGCAAGCCGCTCAATCCAAAGCCCAATGAAAGCTCCGGCGAACAAACCTCGGGGCCTGCTGCGCAGCCCGAGACGTACCATGAGATGATGAGGAAGCAATCGAGGAGGCTTTATTCGTGGCCGTCAAGAGAAGTCGACGCATTCGAAGAAGAGGGAGCGTTGAATATGGATTTTTTGCCGAGAATGAATGCGCTCGAGAGTACCGCATCGCTTTCCCTTGCGACGTTCACTTCCCTGCTCATCGAGTTCGTGGCTAGGTTGGATCATTTGGTCGAAGCAGTTGAAGAGCTCTCTAAGATGGCCAAGTTCAAGTCCGAGGCCCTGTAACTGTGAGAGACTGAAACGACTTCCTAAACAAAATGTTCGCTTCACATAATACTGAAAAAGGATGGGGGTATAGATGAAGTTTCTTGCAAACCAGAACAACGTGCCTTCAGGAGCACAATACATATATCATGTAAAATCAGAGTACAAGAGCCGACGGATGGAACTAGTTGTGATTTTTTCCTTGCTTAATTAATACAATCTATGGAGTGTTTTTCTGAGTATGATGACTATGGGTTGCAGAATCCAGAATCTAGTGATATAAGTTGAAGTTAAGAGTATGCCAACCATAGTTGATTAAGTAACATGCAAGTCCAAAGGGAAATGATAGCTACTGGACACAGTAATCCATACTGATGACACTGTGTACAACATTTTTCATGCTTATAATCGTGAAAGAAAAATATATCCATCATCTAGCGAATGAACGCAGTTATCCAAATTAAAACTTGAACATGTGTTAGTATCATAGCTTTGCTTATGGACAAACTTTTTAGTGCCGCCAATGTATGTGGAAAGTAAGAATCCACATATCATATAGATTACAACTAAGATTTTACGTTAAGTAACGCTTATCTGTGTACAATCAAAACCAAAAGAGACCGATAAAAATTTTCTTATAATCAAACGGTACTGACTGAAACAGCTAGCCACATAAAAGCCCATAGAACAGTTGCGCATTACGCGAACCAATTAAATCAAGGCCCTTGAACTGTACAAGTGATTCTAACTCAAAGTAGTTTGTATCTAATCAGTGGAATTTGAATGGGCGACTTTTAGTTCGTGAGCTGAAAATCTCTCTCCCGGAACTCGAAATACACTAATCTTGGGGAAGAGAGACTTATTTGCATTCCAATGTGTAAATGAAATAATTTTGTGATTGTGTATTAAAATACGTCATGAAACACTAATTGAAAGTCCGCGGTATATATTATTCGAGTGCAGTATGTTTACTTTACCTTTTTTATTAATTCCTAAATATCATTATTTATTTTAGAGCATCGTCCAACCTTTAAAAGTTGCAATTTAATTGTTCATCTTCTTTCACTTTGCTGATAACACATCCCTGATGGCTTGGGAGCTTTGATTTTGCTAGATGCAGTACGACCATCCTTTCCTTTGATGTTCCTCTCGTTACTTGACTAATATGCCACACCTGGTTTTCGCTTGTAACCAAGAAAAGAAAAGAAAGATTAAAGATGAATATGAGAGTTGCATTGCAGAAAAAAAACCAACCTTTCGATTTCATGATCCTTGGTTCGTGACTGTGAATGTCATAGAATGAGAAGGAATACGATTGCTTTCTGCAGAGACGAGGTAATGGGAACTTGTTAAGGTTTTTGTCTATGAGGAGGATTGATTCCTTGACCGTTGGTGGACTCAATGCAAAGAACAAAGCGGAGAGCTTTCCACCAGGAAAAATGTGTCACAGGATGGAAGGTGATCTTGTCTCGTGACCATGCATCTGCATTCTTATCATTTGAACGATACAAGTGAAGAAACTGAAGTTGGGGCGGACGGCGGTACGACACTGGCTTCCTCTCTAGTCTTTTCTAGTCTGTATGCATTTGTAGTCACTTTCGGCCAGTTCCTTAGGGGTGGCTCATCAACTCGAAACCGACAGGGCTGACATGGTTTGACCCATTTTATACAGACGAGCCGATTTTCATACCAATGGGGCTAGCATGAATCATGCCGTTTTAGTGTCTTAGACAGATGAACAGATTTTCAAGGTATTGGATGCAATGATACAATAGCATGATAATCGTCAAACCTTTACAGAGTCTTCAATTTCATTAAGCATGTCCTCATGAAGCTTATGAATCACTGAAACTATAACTTTGCAATTGCAATTGGTGAGTGCAAAGCCACATTCACGGTTTACGACGGACAGAGTTTATGTATTTGCAACTTCTTCACAAATTTCAATGCACAAATTGAAGCGTACAAATGAAGAAAGTGATTCCAAAAGAGGCAGAAACAGATCCACAGTAGAACCAGAAGAATATACTTGGAGCCAACTCTACTGAGCTTTTAGCATCACATAATCATGCAATTAAGAATAACCCAAATACTAATTGGCGAGCACCAGTAAATCCAGACGGTGAAAAGGAGCTATTTTATTGCCAAAATGTCACACGTTATTATGAAACACTACACATGAGGACCTGAGGATAACAATATACATGTACAAGAGAACTCATGAAAACCACAATTGCCAAACGCTATGCCTATATACTACTTAGTTCATAACCCTTAGTTTTGCTCCAGATTTTCAATCATTACTACCTATCTCACAATCTAACACAAACAAACCAGAACTGGCAGGTGGAAAACATACAGGGAAACTTCAGCAACTATAATTTGGAGGAGAGAGTTGCCTAATGTGCTTATATCCACCTTTGTGGCACCATCAATGAGTTTCCTATTTCGGGTGCATCACTCTCTAAGCTTATGTCCTTGTCTGAGCCAAGAGCCATGCCACCACTGAGCATTGCCATCAGACTACCACCATGTACCCTACCTTCCGAAGCAATGGTCGACTCGGCAGGAAGGCCTTGTGCAGTGGGCAATTTCGAACTACCGGGCCCATATTGGTTCAAATCCAAATTGCAGATATTTCCAACATCGATATTCATGTCCTCACCATTCCCAACCTCTTCTATCTCTTCAGGCTGCATAACTTTCTGACCATGTAATATAGGCCCCACACTGACACCCCCATGGACTCTTTTATCCGGCACCAATCCACTGTGGAGTGCACAGAGACCAGTTTTTCCCCTGGCAAAAGAGTTGCATGAACCAGTATTGTGATCCCCAAACTCGGACCCTGGCTGTCCCCAAGAGCACCTCTTCCCACCACCATGCGCCTTGCAAAAATCCGTACTTCCTTGAGCACTCTTGCTGCACCCATGAAATTTACATCTTTTGCCCCCACCATGACGCACACAAAAATCGGTCCTACCCCTCGCACTTCTTGTGCACTCAGGCACAGCGCAACGTTTCCCACCCCCATGAGCAACACAAAAATTGGTGCCACCATGCACACTCTTGGAACAAACTCCCCCACCTTGGAAGGCGCACCTCTTTCCCCCACCATGACCTTTGCAAAAGGGGGTGCTCCCTTCAGCACCCTTGTTGCAACCCATGAACGTGCACCGCTTACCCCCACCATGAGCTTTACAAAACATGGTGCTCCCTTGTGCCCCTTTCGCACACCCTGTATATTGGCAGCGGCGGCCGCCTCCATGTGAGATGCAAAGACCTGAGAGACCTTCGGCACTCTTTGTGCAGTTCTCTTTCTGGCATCTTTTGCCTCCACCGTGCCGGATACACAAGCCTGACTTCCCTCGTGCAGCTCGAGTGCAACCATTGTGGGTGCATCTCCGACCACCTCCATGGGCGATGCAGAAATCTGTGCGCCCTTCTGCACTCTTGGTGCATCCCAGAAACTCGCAACGCCGACCACCTCCATGGGCCTTGCAATACACAGTTCGGCCCTCAGCCCCCTTGTGACAGTCAGGTTTTTGACACCTTCTGCCACCTCCATGGGATATACAACGCCCTGAGGCACCTCTTGCCCCCTTCCCACATCCCTCAACCTGGCACATTTTTGAAGTACTACTTCGCTGGCCAGAGGTACAAGTGATCGAACTCTTTGGAGTAGATATTACGCTTGAAGACATGTCTGGAACAGCAGGGACCAAATCTGTCATTTCAGAAACCTGGTCCCGAAAGAAGCTATTATCTTTGTTCACCTTGTGAAAGGGATCCAAACATATCCCTGATTTCCGGCAACTCGATGTTGATCTTTCATCTACATTTGTGTACCCACCAATGCATAAGGGAATCTCCAGGCCAGAACATATTTGAGAAGAATTTGGATGGATGGAGGTTATATCAGACTCAGAAGGCCCAGTAGAGAGACTTAGCTCCAGGTCAACCTTAGGTTGCAACTCCAAGGCTTTTGTACCAGGACTAGCAACTTTCTTCCTGGAAGGTGGCTTATCATTGCCAATACTCAGAGTGAAATCCAGATCAAGATCCATTGACGATTCCTCGTCAGTTTCCTTAGCTGAAGATGTTGTAGTGCAGGCAGTTCCTGAACTTCCCTTGCTGTCCGAGGAACTTGAAGGCTGACCTAGCCCAAGAGACAAGGAAGAGCCAACTTGCCAGTTGATGAAGCCATCAATCATTTTCCACTTGCGTTTCACTCCCTTTGAGGCAGACAAGAGACAAAGCGAAGCAGGGGAATCAAGTTGTAAAATGGTGTCGGTACCATATTCAACACCTGTTCCTTGGGCATGAGGTAAATTGCCCAATGTCTTGAACGCATTTGAAGAAGAATTGGCAGCAAAACCCAAGTTCTGAAATCTAGGATCCATGAGATGACTACCGATGTGTCCTATCTAAACAGTGTGTGGCAGCCTGCCTGATTTCTGGTGTGTCTAAATTAGCAAAAAAAAAACAAGAAATGTATCTACATTACATGTCCATCGAGTAGTGCATTCCTCCTCCGCTAACGAAACCTGAAGTGTCACAGCGATCCATTTCCTCAGATAATAATCCACACTGTTGATGAGCACTTTAGACCAGCTAAGAGCCTTCAAAGGAGTAGCTGAGGTTGCAAGATGAAACCGAATCTGTAGATCATCCTACAAGCAAAAAGTTGAGAGATCAAGATTGGTAAGGTAATATTAGGATGGTTACCACATTGAGGCATTAAGTAACAAAGAACCAAGCACAATCTTGCTTATTCATCTTCCTGAGTTCTTGACGCATTGATACGCAGAATTTTGGAAGGCTTTAATTAGTTCACACCAACTAGCAAATTTAAGAAGTTCAGTGTTTGGAATCACTCTAGAAGAACTAAAAGCATTAACGAGAACGAAGTTAACATGTTATGGATTAACAAGCAGACCCCAACTCCTTGGCAAATCTTATACAATATTCAAAATAACCAGTGCACTAAACTCCATATACCAAAGAAAATTGGCAGGCCACTGTCAAGCATTCAGTCTATCAAAAAAATAAAAAATGAGAAGCCATGTTTCAACAATGTGGCATTGACTCAAATGAGCGAAAGACGGAATATGATTACGTTGCCAGATGAACTGGAAGTCCCTTTTAAAATCTCAAATATACTTCCAACTACTAGCATGCATCATACAGCCTAAGGAACTTCAACTGCATCATGGTACAGAAAAACACACAAGGAAACAAGGCAAGGCAAGGCAAGGCAATGCAAAGAGTATCAAACAAAGATTAAACCAACCATTACACCATCAAACTCCAAAGTCATTATAACAAGATCAACCTACAAACTCTCTAATGATTTTCCCTAGCCAATTAAAGAAAGTATCAGGATGAGATCGCAATGCAACATGAGCTGATTCAACCAATCCAAAATTTAAAAAAAGAACCAAAGCCTTTAAAATAAGAAAAAGGAAGGGCATCCTACACATTAAACATTTATCTTAAGCCACGAACCACACTGGAGTGAACAGTTCACTGCCTCAACTAAAAAGACTCTACATAGCCTTGAGATGGAAATAATGAATTGTGACAGCCTTTCAATAGTCTTTCAGTTTAGGATCTCAAACCCACATGGCCAACTAAATAACAAAATAAAAGGAAAAGCAGTGATCCAAAGATCTTCAAAAGAATGCAAAAGATGACCTTATTAGCAAATCAGATAAACTCAGAGATCTCTCATAAAGTTCCAAAGTAATATCTACGAATAAGTCTACAAACATGCAAATTGCCATCAGTAATACATGAGAGAATGGACACATTGATATGGCTTTTTACAAGTACACAGACAGGAAGCGCTTTGTAATGACCACCCAGAAAGCACAATAAAGCAAGCAGTAAAGAGGGAAAAAAAAGGTCATTTACTACCACATCTGAGGTGACTGGCACAACAAAAACAGAACCAAATCAGACGATAACATAACTGCTAGATAGAGATCTCTCTTGTCCAGGCAATGCACCAATAAAGAGCAAATCAAGATGAAGAGTGCAATAAAGTCAATTTTCTCGAGCAACAACCGATAGCACTCAATTCAGCATGAATTTTATCAAACTTCTCTCAGAGACATAGCTCTTCCTTGGTCGTTAACCCCACAGACTGGGCAAAAACTTTTCTTTCTTCGGAATTCTCAGAAAACGGCGAAAGAGAAAGAGAAGCAAAAGCACTTATCATTGGATTGCCCAAGCACACGCATTAAAAGGGCTCATACAGAAGCATCTCAAGAACAAACACACACCCAAGAATCGACACAGACAAAATGATCAGCAACAGCCAACCCCACAACTTGACCAACGGCAAAGAAATGCTAAAAAAGCAGGAAACGTCCGTCGAGACTCGCCGCAAAGCCGCAACCAAGATATTCCACAAGCTCCATCGAGCTGGGGAATTCCTTTCTCTCTTCCAGAAAGAACCAAGAATTCCCCCAATAATCAAAAGAAACGCAGAGAAAAACGATTGATCGCTAGGGAATTCGGAAGAATACCGGGTCCCGATACATCAAAACCGAGAGTTTCAGCAGACGGACCTCACAAGAACGGATTTTGCCCGCGGCTTGAACTCGGCCCTCCTCCGGAGAAAACAAGGGCAGACCCAAAAATGATGACGACCCGAGAATGCTTCGCTCTGCCGAAACCAACCAGGTTCCGGCGATTCTTGCGGCGCCCCGGCACCGACGGCGGAGAGAGAGACAGAGAGAGAGAGAGAGGGGACAACGGCGGATGTTCTTGCAAAATGAGTCGAAAACCTCGGTAATCGCACGACATCTGATAAGGACAAAGATCTTCCCAACTTAGCCTTTACACAAAATTGACTCAAATTTATCTCGGTAATCATCGATTACTTCCCATCTTTCACCATTTCCCCCAATAATATATTCTCATATTGTTGCGCGAAACAGACAAGGATGTAACTATTCGCCATGTTGGAATAAATTAGATCTCTCTTATAAAAAAATTGCAGAGTTAAAAGTACAGTAAGAACGTGGTAAATATTAGAGCGATCTTTCTATCTTCGATACGATATGAAATCGGTATTCATTTATCAACCAAAGCTGTAAAAATAAACTTATGGTTGCACAATACTGATTTCCTTTGACCAATTAGTGCGAGACAAAGGAACAAAGCTCCAAAAGTGAATGATTAAGGAACCTAGGAACGTGGTCATTGTGGAGCCGGTGCGATGTCGGGTCGGCTGTGTCCGAAGGCGAGGGGAATCGATGTCGTTTTTGGGAGAGAATTCGCGCGATCTCGCGGTTGTGCGCGTGGCGAGATGTCGCCCGAGAAAGGACGAAGTGGTCCGCGGCGGCGGTCGAGGGGCAGGAGAAATTACCAATTTTTCTAAGTAAGGCCACCAAAAAAAAAGCAAAAAATGTATATATAGTATAAAAAGAAAAGAGGGGGCAAAAGAAAAAGAGAAGGAAGAGAGAGATTCGAGGGCGAGGAGGAGGTGGGGGAGCTTCGTCGGTGTCGCCCCCTCCTCCCCCCCACCGACACGTCATCCTCGTCGTCATCGCCACATCGTCAATGCCGACTTTCTCAAGGTTTTGTGGGCAGGCAGCGCCCCGCCACCGCCCACGGCGGTGCGCTGTCACCCACCCCCACCTTTACGTGGCGAGCCCCGCCCCCCCCCCCCCCCAACGGACGGACGACCGTATTCTGGATCGTTCGATCGTCGTCGTTCGGGTTTTTCGTGGGGCCGCGCTTGAGCTTTCGGAATTTTATTGAAGTATCTCGTACCGTTTGACTGTTGTTCTATATTTTCGTCATGCACGTCCGTTTTCCTCCCACTTGCCCGTTTGAATTTTTGGGTTTGACATCTTAACCTGGTATCGTAGCGGGTTTCCCCGCCCCGTCTACTTCGCTGCGTGGAATTGGGTTGGACATTCTGACCAACTTTGAGCACATCGTCACAAGGTTTTACGTGAACAACTCGACGCACTTCTACACGGCCTTGGAAGATGAGATCATACATATGAGAATTTCCCAAAATTCAACACCCACCGAGTCCTGTACCACCCCCCATAAAAAGGAAAAACTCATTTCGGGGTCATCCATTCGAAAGAAATGTTGGAGTTGGCGAATACTTCGGGGACCCTTGTTTATACACCCACGTGAGTTTAGGAAAACTGAAGTATTATCCGACGACATGTGATTCCTGAGTGCGGAATGCGGGGGTTCGAGGGTAGCGCCCCCGACATGGGTGCCCCGCTGCCCGTTTAGCGAGCGGGGGTTCGGGGGCAGCACCCCGACGGGGGTTCCGCTGAGCGGATGGCGGACGGCTACCCCGCTCGCCGGTGAGTGGGCGGGGGCTCAACGGGTTTGGGTTTTTATTTAAACTGGTTCGTATAGTGCGAGATCAAGAGATTTCGTATAGGTTTAAGTTTTGGGCCCGGTTAGGGCATCTATATATTTTACTCGTTTTTCTTATCATTGTAACGAGTTGAATGGCTGTAAACCGAAAATATAATGAAATCCCTTTGCAGGACGTAGCCCTATTCGAGAGTGAATCTGGATAAATTCGTGTATCATCTATTTTTTCTATCTTTTACGTGATCATTCTGTTTCGATTCTCAATACATCTGTTCAAGAAAAGGAGCGGTGCAAAACCAAAGCTGAACCGGAACTTGGACTTTCTTGCACGTCTCCATGTATCTCAAATCACAGGACAAAAATAAAAGGCAAAAAAAGAAAGAGTGAGAGAATAAGTACCCTTATCGTTCGATCTCCCTACCACTGAATTTGCGATGCCCTGGGCAATTAGTGTAACAATGATTGACCCGACAGAAAAAGGGAATATAACGTCTTTCGCCCAAAGTAATCTCGGGGGCTCGGCACGTCGGTTTGTTCGCGGCGGAAAGGGGAAGGAGGGATGGATGCGGCCGACGGTGGTTTTTCTCTTGACTCGATTCGATCTATCGGGAACTTGATTTCGATCGACCTGGTCGCGCGGCGTCGAAATGGAGACGTGCATCGCATAGATCAGGTGCGTGTGGTTACGAATGTGTAAATCGGACAAAGGTTTGTGCTATCTACTTTAATGTTCCTGGTGGCATCTTTTTTCCCTCTTCGTCTTTTTAGTTCTTTTTTTTTTTGGGTCGAATTCCATCTTCCTCTTCACTTTCTACAAAAATTATTTGCCGTTGTCGCAATACTTTCCCATAACAAATGGTCGACTTTAGGACAAGGACCGGGTGCTTTCGTTTCCTCGTACTTCTTTGAGAAAGAATATGCCTCGTAATGTTCATCTTCGTTTTGGATTCCACGTGTAATGTGTCCTGGTACGTTGCTCCATGTCATATCTCGTTTATGTTGTAAGGATCGAGGTGAACACTTGTATTTGCTATTATCATGGCACGCCCAAGATCTAAAACGGTACCTGAATCAAGCTATCCTTGAAAGAACTCAGAGCCCTCGGCATCGCGAATCACTCGAGCCTGATTGAGTGAGTTCTTTCGGACTCCGACTAGCTCTCGAATATGGAAACCGAGCAGCTCGCGAACCTAGTCATCTTATTTTCCTGTATTTTCAACTATCGAATTGTATCGAATCAAGTGGAGTTGATCAGCTTAATTTTATGAAACGCCTATTAAAATCGATTCAAGAATCAAGCTCAAAGTTAAAGCGTACAGAATTTTGAATGTTCGAATCAAGTCACGTTTTGAACCGCATACCGTGTCGGCTCAATTATGTCCCAAAACATATACACGAGGCTGCCTAACAGGTTCGACAGGAGAACAGCCTCATCTGGCAAGTGCAAGTGTACTATTTCACAAGGCACACACATGTCATGTCAGGGCCTCCTCAATCGAACATGAAGAGAAGACGACGAATTTTCTCGATTCAATTATCAAATCCAACTAACATTTTTGGTTTTTCTTCTTGGGTCGAACGTGAACTCAACTCCGAATCTCTGGACACCATCTTCGAGTTGTAGATCTCTAAATCAAGACACGATCACGTACTATCGATCTCGGGGTCGGTCATACCATAAGAATGCTTAATAGGGACAACCAAGCTTTAGACAAAACTAGGTTCCGACCCGTTTCGAGCTTCTTCTGAAAAATTGAAGACCAACTCAAACTCAAGCAACTTCCTTGCGATGGGAAAATTATCCAAAAAATTTTAAACCTATTGCACTTTTGCCAATTCAATCATAAATCTTTTAATTTTATCAATTGAGTCTTAAATCTTTTTACATTTTGCCAGTTAAGTCTTATCGGTCAATTTTGGCCAGAAATCACTAACATAAATATTGGTCATATCACGTAAGATGGTTGACACTAGCATAGACATTTTTTTAATAATATTTTTAATTTTTTCTTTTTCTTTTTTTTCTTTTTTTTTCTTTCCTTCTTCCTCCTCTAACCAGTCACCAGGCGTTGGAGATGGCCGATGACCAACCAAATGTGAGGGCCATCGAGGTTGACCTCGCCAACTTTGCCAGATCTAGTGAGGTCACGCCTCGCCAGGCTTGGCGAGCTTCGCCAGAGACCGGTGACCTCGTTAGCCGTCGGCTCTGGCTAGTCGCCGGGCCTCGACGACCAGTTAGATGAGGAAGAAGTAAAGAAAAAAAAAAGGAAATATTAAAGAAAAAATTGAAAAAAATATTAAAATATCATTGAAAATTGTCTAAGTTAATGTTGGATGCTTCATGTAGAACGGTCGATGTTCACAACCACGATTTACTACTAAAATTGGCCGGATTGCCTTAATTGACAAATGATAAAAATGTTTAGGACTCAATTAATAAAATTGAAAGATTTAAGATTAAATTGGCAAAGGTACAAAAGCTTTAGGATTTTTCGGACAATCTTCTCCCCTCGCAAGATTCAACACGCCATATGCTACCCGGAACGACATAAATTCGATGGCAATTCTTCCGATTTGCTAAGTTATAACTGATTTTGGATTCGGTCATATCTTGAGGTGGTCGAAGAGAGGAGTCAATCGACTTATGCAATTTGTGGTATGATTGGAGCAAAGGAGAGAGAGAGAAAGAGGAAAGAGAACTAAAATGGAGCATTTTCTTCTTGCTTTTCTAGGGTGGGGGACCGATTGAGGAATGTTCGGACCCAAATTGGATGGCGGGGGGAAGAAGGAGACGCAAAGACGAAAGGGGAGAATAATAACGTGAGGCGATCCAAAAATTCCTGATCTCGAATTATTCCCCCTTCGAATTCCTCTTTCTAATCGAGACCAATCTTCGTTATTCCTTCCAACATGCCCAAAAAAAAAAACGTCGTGGATGGATGGTGCGGAGCTGCGCCACGTCCATCCGATCTTTGCCGACCTTCCAATGTTTTGTTCTGCATCTTTGGATTATTCTTCTTTGATTTCCATTCCTTACTAGGAAAGATGGTAATGGCCCTATTGGGTTTGTGATGCGAATGTTTCATGCACTTTCTTGGATCGACACTTGGGTGACCTCTGGCAACCTAGGAAGGATGGGATTGAGTCGCCCGACCGGCCTCGGGTGAGCTTGGGCCTCGCCAGAGGTCGCCATGGCCCCATTGGGTTTGTGATGCGAATGTTTCGTGCACTTTCTTTGATCGACACATGGGCGACCTCCGACGACCTAGGAAGGATGGGATAGAGTCGCCTGACCGGCCTTGGGCGACTCAATCGACACTTAGACTGAATAGGTCTCCATGAGGTCAGATGAACATGGATCATGCATGCTAAGAAGCGAAGATCCAAATCTGGCTCGCCTTGCCAATGGCTGGGTGAGCTCGCCCAGCAACAGCAAGGTCAATCTAGCCGGCCCTCGCCTCTGACCAGTCCCCGAACCGAGGGGACCGGCCGGAGGAAGAAGAAAGGAAAAAAAATAAGAGAAAGAAAAGAAAAAAGGAAAAGGAAAAAAATAAAATTCGAAAAAAATTGTCCATGTGAACGTCGACCGTGCCACATCAGTGCCAATCGTGTCACGTCAATGTCGGCCAGCTAAAATTGGTCGGGTGGACTGAATTGGTATAAATACAAAAGGTTTAGAACTCAATTGACACAAAAAAAAAATTAGGACTGAATTGACATAATTGCGATAAGTTTATACTTTTTTGGTAATATTCCTTTCTATGAGCACAGATAAACATGGATTGTGCGCGCTAAGAAGTGAAGACACAGAAATTCAAAACTTTTCCTTCCTGCCATATGTTTATTTGAACTGCGTTTCTTTTTCCTTTTTCCGGCCCGATTTATTAGAATGGTTGAAGGTGCCATTAGTCGCAGCAAAGACAAGTACTTGAATTTCGACGTGAATATTGCGTCACAACGTCCAATCCTGAAAGACCACTCTATCATGTTGAAACTACACTAACAAAAGAATGATGAAAATCCTTGTCCCAGCAGAAAGTGATGTCCAACAAAGAAATGGTAGTTGATTCTTTCACTGAGCAATTTGCCCTACCGATTGCCATGCGAGGATGTTTCCCGATGGCTTCCTTGAACCGATCACCGTTCGCTGATTTTGCTCGTGTGGAACGTGCGAGGAATCTCTAATTCACGATCTCGAACAATGTCACGGCGGCGAAGACCAGGAAAAGACTACCTCCGATGTAGGCGATGGCCTGTACAGTGCAGAGAGGACAGCGAATCAAGTAAAAGAATGCATGCTCGATGAATACCCTCAAGAAAATATTGCTTCAGCAGCAAGCGAGATTAAGTAAATAGAGTGAGAAGTCATTTTGATCATCATACCTTCTCAGACAAGAATGTTCCCAGCAACGAACCTCCGAGTACAGCGATCTGAACAAAGTTCCAAGTAACAATTCACCGATCCACATCCTTAGATTCAAGATAATCTTGCACGCAGTTGAAGAAATTTCGCAGACATACAAGAATCAAAATTGTCTCCATAGGTTCATATAAGCATGCTTCAGAGTTATATTTGACCACAAACATGCATCGCACTTACGAATTGCGAGAATTGTATTTAGATTTATCGATTTGAACAAATTGTCGACAAGTCTCGCCAACTTCTCACCAGTGAACGGCTAGAATATTCACTGTTTAAATTTCTTTATAGTCACGTTTTAGAAGGGTATTTCTTACCATTTCTTAAACAGATATGAAATTATGTCGACCCTGAAGCTAGTAAGTAGAAGAAATAATTTCCATCAGGAAACAAATTACCAAAGTTGCCACACCATGTCCAGCCAAAGCTCCCCCAACGACTCCAAGAGGCGAAGATGCTGCAGCAAGGGCTATATTGCAAGAGAAATGTGCAGTTATTAAAGAGAAAGTCAAGCTTCTAAACTTTGAATGCAGCAAAAAACGATTTTGAGAATTAGACATTAGAATGAGTTGGAAAGGCCAGAGGTTGCGTACAACTGATGTCCCAAATGTTATATAAGTATCAGATCATGGGAAGCTACAAATGATTACTAAGAGAGACAAGAAAAAGATGAACTGGACTGGCCTAATCTACGTTATTCATTGGAAGCTAAAAGCCTTGAAGCATGCATACATATGTTGGATTGATGACCGGTCAAACTGATGTGCAGTTCAAACTTTGCACTCACCTATTGTGGAGAAAAATGACTTGTCGCCCCATTCAGCAACAAAAACTAAAACAAAAGTACTAACAACGGTACTAGCAGCTGCTATTATCCCAGCGCCATTTCCTGAAAATTTCGAAACTGCTAATTGAGCCTGGTTCAAAAGAACAAAGTGATATCACCTTTAGAGAACATCACACCCAGAAAAAAGAGCATATTTATAGGTGCAACATTGGAAAAAGGCTCGACAAACTGGGAAACGATCATTCAATTCACCTCTTTCTGCTCATCGTCTGCCTTAAGACCATCACCAGAGGAGGCATCCATAAGTGTGGAAATGCCAAAATAGACCTGATGTGCAGAAATTAGGGCAAAGATGATGCTCATTTCTCAACAAAAACAGTTCCTTGTTATCGACAGGAGACATTCAAACTAGCAAGGACATTCTATATATTTCATGATATCAGCAGCAATCCAAAACTTACCAAGAGACAAACTGCAGCAATGTCATCAACAGGTAAATCATTCTCCCCAAACCTGTGATGCCATTAGTACATGATTATACTTCTCCAGCAACATAATCAACTTCACACAATAGCTGAATGGAAAAGAGATGAGTGATCATGTGAAGTGGAAATGCATTGAGAAGCAGAAACAATAGTACCTGAATGGAAGGATTTCATCAACATAGTGAAAGGTTCTTCCAAGAACAACAGATATAATAGTCATTATCCTGTCCAGAAGAATAAGCACTTCTTTTAATCCCAAAAACAGAGAATTTCTATGGTCTCTTTGACATAAAGTACAATTGACATGGACTCCGGTAGTGATGGCAATCAACTGCTTTAGATAAAAAAGATGTACCTGTCGGCTTCTAGTGTAATTAATGGCTATTTATCTCAAGATACATAATTTATTTACTGCAAATTAGTAGCATGGATCAACAGACACTTCTGCTTTGCCAATGTTACTAAGGGCATGAACAAGCTAAGTAAGTTTCTACGAGTACTACACCGATAAGACAAATAAGAGATGGAAAATGAGGATAACACCAACTCCACATGCTTTGGATAGAGGCTGGCTGATTTAGGTCTAGTGCAGATGAGAGAATAACTATTTAGTTAGAGGCGGTTGCTTTTCTTACTTGCTGTTTTATCGAGTTTACTCTTTATATCTCAAATAAGAATTACAAAGAGCAAAAGAAAATGCAGAAGACATCTAAATCACCATGCAGAAGCAGAGTAACATACGCAAGTGCACCGAATGTCCCAGTGAAGATGATGCCTGCAGAGTTCCTAGCTGCTAAAAGAGCCTGCAAAAAGCCAGAAGACATTTTTGAGTCATCGCACTTCACCAAAGCTACACAGGGCTAAACACTTACAAAGAGATGAGTGGAAAAGGAACAGATTATGAACCGAAAGTGAGATGGGAGAGATGTTCGGTATGCATGTGCATGTGCATGCATGCATGCATGTGAATGGGTGTGTGTGTGTGTGTGTGTGTGAGAGAGAGAGAGAGAGAGAGAGACAAGCTAACCTAGACAGTACCTGAAATTGGCAGAATTTATCAGTTCTGGAAAATACCAATCCGTTTTGTTCTTAAGACAGGTTCATGCCACTCAGAAGGAGAATTAGTTATCCTATGACTAATTTGTTTACCATATTAATTTCAAGCTTAGTCCAGATTCCTATATTGAAAAGGTATCACATGTCTGGGAAAAATATTTATTTCAGCTGAAATGTACATCCTAACAAAGCTGTACTTTTTTTTTTGGTAAAGCTAACAAAGCTGTACTTAATTGATTTCTAATCCAAGAAAAATATTTTAGGCCTAAACAGGCCTAACAAGGAAACCTTGAAATCTGGTTTGTTTTAGACAAACCTCTTTGTCAGGTTCACAGCTGAAGAAAGACACCTGAGAATGCCTTGCGGGGATTCCCACAGTGCTGGACATGGAAGATGTTTTCATTGGCTTATTTAACAAGCGCCCTAATCAGGTCCCCTCTCTTCCTAAATTCTAAGAAAAGAAGTGCTTTTCTGAGCATAGGATTTGGCATTAAACTATGACAACCTTAGTAATATTCGTAAGTTCAACCCAGCCAGACAAGAGATAAGATCTTTGGTCTCACCGCAATAAAGAAGGTTTTATCTCCCAGCTCTGAGAAAAAGATGAGCAAGAATGCCTGCATGAAGGGAAAATGTGTAAGAGCTCTCCATTAATGTAGATGACGTAGTTTTATCCAAAGAATTAACTCTACTGAAACATAGTGGGTAATGCCAAATATGAGCTTATTGTATGGTAGGTTGCAATGATTGATCCAATGACCAATCAGATCACTGAATTAAAATGGAAATCTATGCATGTCTAAAGGGAACAATCACTAGGTATTGTTTTTGTTAATTGTTCAACGTTGAACAAAATTGTCAAATAGGAACAAATCCTGGGAAGTGACAGTCATTCTAGTTGCAGCAGTTGTGATATCACTCATATAACTGATCTGAAATCTGTAAGGCTCTGAATCAGTTTGTATGCTTAGGAATCCTGAGATACAATTTATTTTCTAAACCCATTGGAGCCACCAAAGCATCTCCTTATTCATAACTATGCATAAAGATAGAGCCTTTCAATATTGAAATTCAAAAGTTAAAGGGAGATTTCCCTAACTGAGGCAAAACCTGTGCTAATATCACCAAGGTCCTGAAAGTAAGGGAGTGACTGCAAACCACTGGCAATGTCTCCGGCAATAGCTGGTTGAGAGCCTTGAAGCGTGAGCCATCCGAAGATGAACATAAACTTTCCCAAATTACTAAATGATGCACTACTCAACAGAATCTCTCTAGCTGTAAGATCTTGTCTGTTCAAGTTACTCGTTGCCGAATATATAGGCAAAACACAAGAATTGTCCACTGGCAACGACTCTTCTGATGCGTTGCTATTCTCAACACTGATGTACCCTGTGGTCTGTATTGACAAGAACATTTTGGATTAAAAACTAAGTAAGACAGACAAGAAAACACACTTTTATCTGTTAAGCATGTCCGCTGAGAAAAATCAGCTGAATCCAACTCCAAAGTAAACAATTATGCCACAAGCACAAAACGCATCATTCCAATGCAGAGAAATGAGACAAAAGATGAGTGAGTGAGCAAGGGAGAACTTGCTAGCATGATTTTCTGCATAACTGATCCAATCAAATGCGGCGAAGAAAAAACATATGTTCATGCAGTTCAGGTCCCGAAGATTCTTACAAAGTCATCACAGTTCTCAGAAGTGCTAAGCCAAAATTGACCAGACCGATCTTTGCAATTTTTCACGGTCCACCCTCTCCTGTACCTACAAAAGGCAAGCCCATCAGTCCATTTCAAAAGCTTCCACATTTCTTCCCAGCTTTGCATTTCCTTCATTAAATTGGAGTGCCAGTACGAAAATCAAACCCCATCTCGACAATTACAAAAAAAAAAAAAAATCAAATATCTCAAAACCCCTTACAACTTAGCATAGTCAACTATCATATTGAATTGATTTCGCTCTGTCACTCTGAAGATACAAAAAAGAAGCATATTCATTATTCCTAGGAGCTCACTGAAGCAGAAGGATCACAATCACTTGGCACAAATTTCCAAGATGCCATCCCACGCCCATGGAGCACAATTCTGAAGAGAGGCACTCATAAAGCAAACAAAAACACATGTTTCCCAGGTTACCCGCAGAAAATGGGCACTGGGTCGCGAGAAGGGCGCCTGAAAGCTTGATTCTTGAAGCTCGAACGGAGGGAGAACAGGTAACAGGTCGCGAGGTTCGGAGGGTTGGGAGATGGAGGCAGTGAGTGTGACCTGAGGACGCTCTCGGAGGAGAGCGTGATGCTTCGCATCCTCTCGCTCTGGCTCGTTGTTGCACGTCTGGTCTCTGTGGTCTGAGGGAAGGAAGTTAGTTGATGGAAGTTGAGGACGGAGATAAGTTATCTGAATGTGGCGCCAGTGAGTGCTCTGCCTTTATCTGCTTCAAGTTTCAACTGTCCGGGTTTTTTTTTTTTTTTGAGAAAATTACAATGTGAGCCTCATGGTTTGGAGAAAATATTGGCTGAGTGGAATACTCCACATCAGCAATACACAACTCCATTGGTTGCGCGACACGTGGCAAGCGGGCCCACAATCAGATTTATTAAAAAATCGGACTCTTTCCCTTCTTTCTTCCGTCCCCCGTTAACCCTCCGTCATCTCCCCTCCTCTACTGCTCAAATATACGTTTTTCCCCCAATTTCTCTCTCCTTCGCTCGTCCCGCTCAAAATTCCTCCCGCTCGCGACCTCCTCTTCCTTCCTCCGCGACTTCGCCTCCTTTGATCGTGAACCCGCCGCGCACACTGGTTGCCTCGGCCTTCCCTTCCAGAAAACCCATCTGCTCTCTCTCTCTCCTCCGCGAAGCGCCGCCCTTTTTGTGAGCCGCGACTTCGCCTCTGCCGCTTGCCTTCGCCGTCGCCTCCCGGAGCCCGTCGGTGGCTCAGATCCCGACCACGCGGCCGCCTCCGCCTACGTTGTCGCCTCCGAAGCCCCCATTGGCAATTTGTCCTCTGCTCCTCTCTCTTTGTCCCAAAAAACGGCACCGCTTGGCTCTCTGTGACGAACCGCGCCTCCGCCGTTGCCTCCCGAAGCCCCTTTGGCGATCTCGGGCTCCGACTCGCTCTCTGCGTTGCCTCCGAAGCCCCATTCTCAGGTTAGGGTTTTATATGACTTGAACTTATTCTCGTCGTTTTTGCCCTAATGTGAAGATCGTCCTCTGCCCCTCTCTCTCTATCCAGAGAAATGGCTCTGCTCGGCTCTCGAAGCTGGCGCTGGTGGTGGTGATGGTGGGGTTGAGGTGTGCAAGTGCGACAATCGCGGCGCGGGCCGAAGCTCCATGCCCACCAACAAGTCGAAGTACACATGAGTCCGATCGACGCATACCGTGAGCTTTCTAGTTCGTTTGAGTGTGTGCTGCTTCGTGGAGTTTCTTGAATCGGGAGGTTTTCACAGGAGAATTTGATTTTTTGCGTGAAAGTGCAAAAGAAGCAATTTGGCAATGAATTTCTAGCTGTTATGCTAATATTATCCTCTCATCTTCTTTATAGCCACAATTATGAAATGTTATATTCTTGCATTGTGATCTTGATCGCTACTTCAACCTTGTTTCAACTTGCGACCCTTGATTCTCTCAAATATATAGTCCGGTTACTAAAATGTTTGGCATCTTTGGAAATGCCTTGTTTGGCAACTTGATCTGTATGCATAGTAAGATCATTCCAAATGTATGGATACTGGCAGTATAAATGAAACTATTAACTGTCGGTTTTCCTTATATTGTGTCTTGCAGGTAGGTTTGAGGGTTGAACGTCCTCAATAACTAATAAATAGCATACAGGTTGGTGATGCACTTCCCTTTGCTAGTGTAGATTTATGGAAGTTCTCTTGATTTTCTGGGACTAGATCAATCGTGGTTTAAATTAAGCCCTTGGTAAAGATAGAAATAATAGGGGTTGGCTTCTTTTCTTCCTTATCTCTCTGGTAGAATTAAGAGTTGACTATGGTTTCAAATCGAGCAGTATGATGGATCATCTAGGGACAAACGTAGTAGTCTTTTGTTTCTGTAAATTCTTCTAGGTTTCTCTAGCGCTAATTGGAGCTGGTGGTGTCTTCTTATTCTCTACATTTTGACAGTTTCATTTGCTAGCAGCACTCACTTTATTTCTTCTTGAGCTACTGACCAATTCCAATCATAAATTCATTACAGGTAATTTCAAAATTATGCAAGCAGCCAATCATTGTTTATATTCTAGAGCATGAGGTGAGTTTGTTTTCTCAACTTACATGGTCTTTCACATTTGTTGGATGGTAGAGCAGATTGAATTTAGAAAGCATTTATCGCAAAAAAAAATTTTGAAACCAAGCAATTGTATTTCCAAATTCTCCTTTTAATTGGAGATTGCAATATATAATAGTGTCATGGAAGTAAGTACTTATCAGATTAAGTTGGTACTCTAATTTGTCATGGAAGTAATATAATGGTTTAGATAGGAACAGCAAAATCTAGAGTGCTTGTACCGATCTTATTGACATTGAAAAGTGACTAATTCTGCCATTTTTAGCTGACTGAAAGTTATTATGGATAAATAACTCAAGCATATTCCTTGGTCCTTGGAGAGGACTTGGAATTGGTTTCCTGATAAAAGTGGAAAAAGGATTATAAAAACAATCAGCTCCCATTATGGTAATTTATAATAATTTTCATGCTGTACCACCAATCAGTCACTCTGTTGTGACTAGATCAGTCGTGGTTAGGGTAAATTTATGGAAGTTCTCTTGATTTTCTAGGACTATGATATCCCTAATACCATTGAAAATGGGAAAAAATCTCCTGTCACCTTTTATATTTGTTAGAAGGGATAACTGCATCAGAAATGAGCTTTTTTTATACAATGTCGAGTCAGCACTTTAGTTTTGATTGTTCAATTAGGTTATCGATGAAGTTAAAAGTTTCCAATTGAGGTTCTTTAGGTAAATCCACGAGAGACTCTTAAAAAAATCCTATGTTTTTTTGCTTGGGAAAAAATATCCTGTCATGCCTAGAGCAGAGTGGTATCCGCATGTCCTCTTCTCTCATTCCGTCTTCCCTTTCTTTGTTCTCCAAGCAATGTTATGGAATCAGTTACCTCTCAAAATTTGTTAGGCCAGCCATCCCTCCACTTTCCACATTCTGCTTCCCTGAAATTGGTCCATTTGCCATTGTCATTTTCCAACCCATGCTATGGTGCTGCTAAACCTTTGACTTCAGCAGGGGATGTTTAGGCTTGGGCTGGAGTTATTGGAAAGAGTGAGGAATGGAGTTTGAATCAATAGAAGATTGTGAGATTGGAGGTTTTTCTACTTAAGGAAGAGTTGTTTGTGGGAAGGAGATTTTGACCATAGTGAGTGATAGGGAGATGAAGCAAGATGACCATACCACAAATGGATAGGTGTACAGAAAGTGACAGTGGAGAGATGGGAGAGTACATCTATGTTCAGGAATCTTTCATCTTTGATTTATGTCTTAGAGATTGCTCAAACGGGAAACTAATTGGAGAAAAATAACACAGAGAGAAGAAATGAGGGAGATGGTGCATTCTTCTTCAAGGATGCTCATTTTTTATCTCAGTTGTTAAAAGTAGATCAAATGTGAGATGAATGGGACAAATTTGGGAGGATGGTGCTGTCAATTTGACTATATGTGGTGGCAACAATTTTGAAAATTGTAAAGGCTTTGGTATTGAGTGTGGTCAACTGTGTGGAGTTACTAATGCACCACGTTGGTACTTTTGTCACACCGCACAATGTTAGTATGATTTGTCCATCCTATCTAACTTTATCCTGGGATGAATGAATCCGAATCCCCTTTTGAAAGCATAGACAATGCACAGTCGCAACATAAATAGTCGGGAGGAACCCTCGTAATAAGTCCCTTCACTGAATAAAATATTTTTTGCATCCTTCTCTGATATGATAACTATTGTAGTATGAGTTCAGTGTGACTTGAGATTTGCATATGTGCCTTCTATATGAAAAGATCTTCCTTTGTATTTCCTTGGCCGTTACTTGGAAGAAATATTTTTATATTTCCAATTTTGTTAGTTTGGCTTCAAATCCAGCAGGAACCAAGTTTGATATTCATTTGATGTGCTGTAGTGATTAACTGGGGGCATTGTTTCGATACACATTAGAAAAGGATTGTTAGAGTAGTAAAGATTTAGTTTTATGCAAGTTATGATCTTATCAAACTTACTGAGAGCTTCACCCATATGCATAGATTCATTTTTCTTCTGAGTATTCACTATGTTCTTTTATTTTTTGCAGTTATGGGTATTCTAAAGAAAGATTTTTTGGGCTCTGATATCCGTTGGCATTTTTTTGTCTTCGATCTGCCGCTACAATTAATGGGATTCAAAGCTTGTGGATTGCACACGTAATCTTCTTTTTTTGTCTTATCCGTTACCATTTTTCTCAAGTTTTAGCCAGTTCATAAATGGGCAAAGTTGTTCTTGATATATAAGGTCATTGTCTTCTTAAGCCTTCGGAAAATATCCAATATGTAGCCTTGTTTATGTTTGTTCTGGAACTTAATGTTTCATATGGTAGAAAGACGAAGTCCGATGATTTTCAAAGTTATATTTAGATCCTTGTCTTTCCAATTATTACCATGGATTTCATTCTTTTAGTGTTGCACTTAATTTGAAAACTTGGGTGTGGCTGTTTTTCTCTAATTCATCCTTACTCACTTCGTTAGATCCATATGTGCACATTATCAATTTGCATGAATGAAGTTTCTCTTTTAAAAAAGAGAGTGGCAGCATTGAAAACTGGTGCATGTTAGTGTCGTAGAATGGTGCATTACCTATAGAAGTTACATTTGTCGTGACCAGAGTCGAAAATTATCACAATTCGTGGTGTTCAATGACCATGTAGGGGTTTATCTTGCGTCAGAAAAAGCAAAGCTGATATTGTTCGGCATACTTCAGGTAAAAAGCGTTATGTTGCTTAAAACAGGCAAGCATCGTGTGTTAATCTTGTCTATTCAAAAAATTGACCCGAAAAATGATTATGTTTTGAATTAAGGTCCACTTCTGGAGTGGAAGATGGGAAATTCTCCATTGGGACTTAAAAAAATGACCAGTTGGATGAAAAATTTAGTTTAATGTTCGTAATAAGGTATGTTTCCACAAGTTAAAGCATTGACTCGCATAATCTCCGGCATAGTTGAAATCTTAGTTTTGAATAAGGTCACATGAACAAAGGTTGTAATTGTAATATTCGGGATTTTTTTTTAAAAGGGTCATAAAGTCAAAAGAAGCTACAGTGGACGATCAATTAAAAAGGGGACACCGAGAGCTCCCTCGGCAAGTCGATTCGGCTTCGTAACGCAACGTCAATTAAGTGCTCTCGCCTCTCATTCGTCCAATTGGAAAAAATTTCCAAGTTCATATTTCGGAGTTATGTGTTATTTGAGCGGCGAAGTCAGATTTTTAAGTCGTTGAACTGCGTATATAAATAGAATTGATAGGATCAATTTTGGGAAATCCGATTTTTGAGTCGTTAAGCTGCGAATTTTTGTAGAATTGGTAGATTAGGGTGTCGTGGAGCCGTGGGACTTTACGGATCTTGATTTGGACTTACCATTTGCCCGAAACAAATTTTTGAAATTTTCCGCGCTAAGCGAACAGTGCACGTCCGGCAGCCTTTAGGTCATATTTCGCTGCGAAATCCGATTTTTGAATCGTTCAGTTGGGAATTTTTGTAGAATTGGTAGTTTAGGGTGTCGTGGAGCTGTGAGATTTTACGGATCTTAATTTGGACTTACCGTTTGCCCAAAACAAATTTTTGAAATTTTCCTCGCTAAGCGAACAGTGCACGTCCAGCAGCCTTTAGGCCATATTTCGCTGTGAAATCAGATTTTTGAGTCGTCGAGCTAGTAATTTTTGTAGAATTGGTAGTTTAGGGTGTTGTGGAGCCGTAGGATTTTACGGATCGTTATTTGGACCTACGGTTTGCGCAATATGAATTTTTGAAGTTGGCCGCACAAGGTGAACAGTGCGCGACCAGCGGGCTTTAGACCGATTTTCGTCGGTTTTTGGCTCGATTTTGGGACGACTAAGTTGAGGTTTTTGTAATACTCAGCACAAGCTTTCTTTTGACTGTAAGTTTGCTAGAATCAGAGTTCGTTGGAGAAAGTTATAGCGCAATCAAGTTTCGTGCTCAAACTCCGCGTTGCGGATGGTTTAAATAATCGCTTTGTACGAACAATTTATGGGCGCCTTTGAGTTGTCTTGTTAGCACTTAAGCATCATTTAGCCGTTACATAATTATCATAGTATTTTACTTGATTTTGACTTCAATTCTCATTTAATTGTTAGGATTACGAAATTGTCGGTTCGATTGAAATTCATTATTTGATTTTGGGAATTCCAGGCGATTAATGTTATCTCTTCTTTGAGTTTATAATCTCATGTTTTGAAAGAAAAAGGCGATTAATTCCAAGAGTTGCTCGTGCCGCCGCTTGAAAAGAAAAAGGCAAAGAACAACAACAATAATAATAGTTATTGCTATTATAATAATAACAAATTTGTAGGAGAGTGATTTGGTAATACATTTTGCTAATAACTCTTAAAGCGCATGTTAGTCAGTGCTCAGAGAATGTGAATTTCCATCATTGAGAATCATCCCAAAATATACAAGACTGCATCATGGACCTGGTTCCTAGGACTATGTAGGGCAAGTGCAGACGCAAGAAAACTGAGTGCAAGGATCAACAGTTATTCTACTGAAACAATCAAAAGTTATACTCACAAGACTGCTTGGACACTTGAGTCGGGTCCCTCGCATTCTAGCGAATTCATCCCAATCCGCCTACGGTAGTATATGATATTTACTGGATCATACAAAAACTCTTTTACTTACAAAAAAATAGAAGGGTCTCCCTGCATGACTTATTACTCACAACCTCGAGACCTTTCTAATCAAGACATAAAGTTGATGCTTTGAAGTATCACTCAAGTATTAGATGTGCAGGCCTCCAAGATGAAGAGGGATTACGCAGTTAGTACCCATTTTTCATCTGAAAGATATCTTGGGAAGACCTCGTTGGGATACGCCAACTTGCATTCGAGACTTCAAAAACTTCTTTGATACTGGGAGTTGGAGGGGACCGTTCTGTCAGTATCTCTGTGAGGTTTGTGCCGAGCAAAATCGGCACAAACCATGACTAGACTGAGCTCTAGGTGTAATCTTGTGTGCTGCCGAGTCATTTGCATTGCTGCATTTCTGTAGTTTGCCGACAAAAATGATGTCGGTGCCCTTGTCATGGCCTTCACTCTCGAGGGATATGTGACCTCCCATGAGATTTATAAATCTAAAATCATTAAAAGGAGAGTAGGCGATATGTCAAATCAAAAAACCAAGATAATGCAATTTCATCCGGTGGCTTGCAAACTTTAGTAGACGAATGGGTCGAGAAAATTATCTCTGAGATATCATGAGTGTCCAAAAGGGTCAGAAAACTAAAATAGTAACCACTGCAAATAAATCAATCCACAACCTCAGGGGCTGCTATTTGATATTATGCTTCAAGAAGCATAAAATTTAAGGTTCAAAGATCCATAGATCTTTCCTGACTGAACTGAACTCGTTTGAAGCCCTCCCAAGGTTGGACATTCTGACTCACGGTTCAGTGTGCATGAGACAGTGGGGCTTCATATGCTTGAGGAACTGGCAATCAGTAAAGCGTCCAAAGGACCATATAGGATTACACAAGAAAAGAAAATTGCAATTTGAGCAAAAGCATTAGGCAGTGTGCAATCTACCTTTTGCAAATGGCAAGTCCAAGTCCTACACTGCCACTACCTCGATTAGATCCACTTCGAGGATGAATAAATCTGGTAAATATTTGAGAAATATCTTGTGGCTGTATGTCACAGCTAGAGTCCTTAACCTGTTAGGCAAGTCAGTCCAATCATGCTAGACAACCTTCATTTCTGATACCTTGATCAGCTCGAGAAGCTTGATTAACCTGAACATGAGCATAGCTTCAATCCATCTTTTGCAGTTCAACAATCAAGCCCAAACAATTAAATCAACTTGTATGGCCAAAATACCGAAACAGTTTGATGTGATTCCCTGATTTTTGAGAAACTCTGGACTACAATAATATGTTCAAAAGCCACATCTAAAAACCTCTCAAGTCCGAATAAAATTTACACATTCCTTTTGATCTCAATTCATACACACAAGAAGTCAATTGAAAGAATTAAAGTATATCCATTTCATTGTCATTAGCACAAAACCTATAAGCACTAACCTAACCGTCTAGAATGATTTCATCCAACTTATTCACATGTTTGTCCAGTGCACTCCGAAAACCTAATTGCCCTCTATAAATAATCATGGAGCAAGCATGTAGTAGTGCCAGAAAAACTGCCCTCTAAAAAAATAGTATCTAGCTTTCCAATTATTGTTTTAATAAAGTACCTCTTTAGTCCTCTCATGACTCACTAGGTGCCCTCGATCAAGCTTCATCATTCTAGCAACAGGCTTTAATTTCTCTGCCAGACTCCTTGCATGGCATATTTGAGCAACAATGTCACACCTGCATACAACTAGGTAAACATACAGCAAAATCGCCAACATTCTGGCAAATGGCATATTTAGAGTTGAAATAACGCCACTCAAACCATTCCACTAAATCAGGAACTAATACTTCTTTACAGTGATAACTGCTTCTTTCAAATTACCTATATATCTTGGTTGGTCCTCGTGAAAATGTGATGAAAGCAACTGGTTGAAAGCAAAGGTGTATAGTCATAAATGAAAAAAAGTTGTCAAGGTAAAATACCATATTGCACCATGGTTATTCAAAGGTAGGTCCATTTAACTGTGAACACCAAAGTAAAATGCATCTCTGGATATCCTAAGGATAGGAAAACTCAATGATAGTTTGGCACTTGTTTATATGGCATTGTTGTGCATTTAAACCTAAAAAACACTCGTAGACATAAACATTTACTAAACCTTAAAAAGCCCTTAGGAAGTCTCTAAATAACACAAGAGTTACTAAGGCCATGTAGAGTTTGCTCCATTATGTTAATGCTAGACCAAAGAAACTTGAGATTTTTCAAGATTTCTTACTTTGTGGCGTACTGCCCCTTCGGGTGCTAGATCCAACATATTCCTCAAGATATTCCTGCACATAATACATTACGCTTCCATAAGAGAAAGAAAATTAGACCGACGGCTGTACCCTGTGGATTGCTCTCTCTCTCTCTCTCTCTCTCTCTCTCTCTCTCTCTCTCTCTCTCTCTCTCTCTCTCTCTCTCTCTCTCTCTCTCTCTCTCTCTCTCTCTCTCTCTCTCTCACACACACACACACACACACACACACACACACAGATTATCTGAAACCTCTGTCCGTGGAAGCCTAATACATTGACGCACTTCCATGTCCCACAAGAAAGACTCCAATCATAAGAACACAAATGAATTTACTTGGAGTCCTCAATTCATATTATGACAGAACCACTGATTGTTCTCCTGAAATCCTTATTTCTTTTGGAATGGAGAAAGATTAAGTATTTATCCTTTGACAGAGATGAAAGAGGGAGGCAGTGTATTTTACAATGATGGTTTAAGTACATAAGTATTGCCTACCTTTGAGTAGTGGGTATCCAAATCAACAGCAGCCCTTTGTTCCGGAGGTTTAGCCCTAAAAAAGCGGATTGCAATTGAGATGGTTTGTCGGTCTTGTATACGCAAATCAAAAGATCATTGTTAGACCACTCAAATAGTGGCTCAAGTGCAATATGAGGACTGGATTCAACTTTTTTTGGTTTTACCTGACAATGCAATTGCATCATCAAAACTAATTTAATTCACATGGTAAATAGCACAAGTAGCTACTTAAAACAAGTATGGGAATTTCTTTGGAAAAGTAAAAATGAAACCAATTTTCCTGAGGAAAGTCAAAACAGCTTTCGACTCCCCCGATAACAATGTTCCATCATATGGTGAGGTCAAGATACAGAATATGAATGGATTCAAGTGAACAATAAGCAGTTTCTTAAGTAAAAGGTAAACTGTGAGAGGACCCTTTTTTTGCCTAGATGAAAACACGAAATCATCTCAAGAAGACTGCAACTGCGATGCAGAAAGGCTCTCGCTAGATATTGATCTTTCTTAGAATCTCTATTTCAAAAAATCGTTGTTCGCGCACAATATCCAAGGTTAAGTCCTATGTCTCTGCATTGCTTCTCATTTTCACAAGGAAAAGGACTCTTTTAGCTAATCAACGAGAGATCTTTTGAAAAATAACCATCTCTATGATTTTGTGTGGTAGCTATGGCTGGGATATTGAAGTGATGTAATGACATCTTTTGAAGATTTTTCCAATTGAATGATTTTGTATGGTAGCTATGACTGGGACATTCGAGAGATGCAAACCGTGAAAGCAACTTCTGCTACTACACGCAAACATTAATAAGGAACGTTCATGACATGGATTAAAATCCGTAAGTAACCAACCAGTAACAGTTCATAACGGCTCCTTTCTAAGCAATATATTAGTAAAAAAATCCATTTCCTCTTGTTCATGTGTTTAAAGCAAAGGATAGGGGCATAAAACAAGCTCAACATGCAATAAATGAACAACCTGTCTGTAAAGTACTGAACAACGAACACCTATACAAACGAATAGTTCTTTTACTGATAAAAGAAACTGGGAAGAACATTTTTTACCCTTTTAGTTTGCATAGAGAAAAATGTCAATCTCTATTCAAAGGAAGGATCATCGCATACTGAAATGGATGCAATAGCTTTGGGAAACATTCATAGCCTCCACTAGTCACGTTGGGCAATCCTAAAGATAAAACTCTGTTGGGCACCATGGCAGCCAACTTGCAAGCGATCATAGCTCCTGTTTTGACAGCCAAAGAGGGCAGTTAGTCACCCTGAAACAAACAGGAATCCGATCTGGACTAACAGGCAGACATGTCATGGATGTGATTTTTAGTTCATTATTAAGTTTAAAAAATGGCCCGATAAATCCAGGCATCTAGAAATTGCAATCAGAATGGTTATTTCAATTTCTCATATGAACCACAGAGCCAAATAAGCATCCATGAAATTTGGGTCATTCAAAACTCACCAATTGAATGGCCAATGACATGGGCTCTTTCCCATCCCAGGTGATTGAGTACAGCAATCACATCTTTCGCCATAATCTTTGTCCTACTCCAGAAATCACATCGAAAGTCATAGTCAATTTTCATTAAAATGTTTTTGGAACAACACCAAATTATCATCAAACTAAAAGACTAAGAAAGCCATTCAATGTGCACGATTAGTCCAAGGAAAGCTGACGCAGCATTTCAGCTTTGCACCAACTGGCAACCATTCTCCTGTGAAAACCTCCCGATTCAAGAAACTCCACGAAGCAGCACACACTCAAACGAACTAGAAAGCTCACGGTATGCGTCGATCGGACTCATGTGTACTTCGACTTGTTGGTGGGCATGGAGCTTCGGCCCGCGCCGCAATTGTCGCACTTGCACACCTCAACCCCACCATCACCACCACCAGCGCCAGCTTCGAGAGCCGAGCAGAGCCATTTCTCTGGATAGAGAGAGAGGGGCAGAGGACGATCTTCACATTAGGGCAAAAACGACGAGAATAAGTTCAAGTCATATAAAACCCTAACCTGAGAATGGGGCTTCGGAGGCAACGCAGAGAGCGAGTCGGAGCCCGAGATCGCCAAAGGGGCTTCGGGAGGCAACGGCGGAGGCGCGGTTCGTCACAGAGAGCCAAGCGGTGCCGTTTTTTGGGACAAAGAGAGAGGAGCAGAGGACAAATTGCCAATGGGGGCTTCGGAGGCGACAACGTAGGCGGAGGCGGCCGCGTGGTCGGGATCTGAGCCACCGACGGGCTCCGGGAGGCGACGGCGAAGGCAAGCGGTAGAGGCGAAGTCGCGGCTCACAAAAAGGGCGGCGCTTCGCGGAGGAGAGAGAGAGAGAGCAGATGGGTTTTCTGGAAGGGAAGGCCGAGGCAACCGGTGTGCGCGGCGGGTTCACGATCAAAGGAGGCGAAGTCGCGGAGGAAGGAAGAGGAGGTCGCGAGCGGGAGGAATTTTGAGCGGGACGAGCGAAGGAGAGAGAAATTGGGGGAAAAACGTATATTTGAGCAGTAGAGGAGGGGAGATGACGGAGGGTTAACGGGGGACGGAAGAAAGAAGGGAAAGAGTCCGATTTTTTAATAAATCTGATTGTGGGCCCGCTTGCCACGTGTCGCGCAACCAATGGAGTTGTGTATTGCTGATGTGGAGTATTCCACTCAGCCAATATTTTCTCCATGGTTTGGGCTCTAGATCAAATTGGCCCCTGAAGATTCTCTCGTGCCAATCTCGGAAGCAAAAGAGCTGAATATTAGGAGACATTTCGAAGATTCAAATCTCTCGCGAAGACACCTTTTGCCCCATTTTTCGCCGTTGATGTGTTAAAAAGTGTATCTGATGACCTTAGTGACTAGTCGTTAGTCCACATTTCGGCTACTTTCTACACTAAGTTTGGGTCCTGGAAAATGTTACTTAGGAAATCATTTTTCAGGAAATAATAATATTTTTCGATATTTAGTTAAAACCTGAAAATAATCCTGAAAATATATTTTATCGTTTTGTGTGAAAAATCTACTTTGATTTTCCTAAATAAACATACATTATTCTAGCGCTAGTCACTTGCGCATGAGCAATCAAGGAATCGGATACGCGCACTAGGGTCTAGGGTCTGGCCACGATGGACCACGACCTGGGCGTTAGGGATTGGGTCCCGGGCACTGGGTCCTGGGCCTAGCCTCAATGGAGCCGAGCAAGGGCACCTTTGATCCTGGGCCCGACCTTAATGGATCCGGGCATGACATTTGTGGACTCCAGCTCGGGTGTTGGGGATCGCAACTTAGGCACCGAGATCTTATGCTCAGCCTTTGTGGACCCAAATCCAAGTACCAAGGCATTGAGCACAAGCACTAGGACTTCGGACCCGGCCTTAATGGACTCAAGTGTGGGCGCCGGGGTCCCGGCCTGTGCCTGATGGACGCAAGCAAGGGCACTGGGGTCACGGGCCCAGTCTCGATGAACCCAAGCCCAAGCACAAGATACCTAGTCCTAGACGCCAGGGACCGAAAATCAATATTGTGGTTTTTGTGCCTAAACGGAAAGTACGAGTCCAAATGTTAATAACTAGTCATATTTTGAAAAATGATTTTTAATTTTTTAAAAAGGAAACTATTTTCCTAAATTTAGGCATATGTTTTCTGTTGACAGGAAAAACATTTTTCGTTGACTCATTTCCCTAAGCGAACAACGTTAAAATGAGGAAAATGTTTTCCTAGTAAATATTTTCCGTGAAACAAACAAAACTTAGTCTCTCAAGTTGTTGCGATCGATCTCAAAATTGTGAGTCAATCATTACCTTCTATCGACTATGGAAAAATTATCCAAAAAGTCTTAAACTTATTAATTCAGTTTTAAACATTTTAATTGCGCAAATTGAATCCTAAACCTTTTCACGTATTGCTAATTGAGTCCATTTGGTCAATTTTGGCCGAAATCGCTGACGCGGACATCACTCATCTTACGTGGCATAACTGACGCTAATATGGACAATTTTTATATTATTTTAATATTTTTTCAAATAATTTATATATATTCTTTTCTTTTCTTTCTTTTTCGTGCTCCTTCTTTACTCTTTTTCTTTTTTTATTGTTTAGGCCGGTGGGGGCCAATTGAGGCCCAACAACCCCCGTCGACCACTAAGCAAGGGCCTGTGAGCCCTTACCAATCATGGGTGAGGACCGCGAAGCCCTCGCCAATAGTTAGGCGAGGCCCCACGAGTGGGTGAGGGCCTTTCAGCGGCTGGCGAGGGCCGAGAGCCCTCGCCCAACTCTGAACGAGGGCCGCGAGCCCTTGCCTAGTGACTAGTAGGGATCGTTGGGCCTCAACCGGTGGCCGATGGCCCCCTGTCGATCTTAACAATAAAATAAATAAAATAAAAAAGTAAAGAAGGAGAAAGAAAAAGAAGGAAATTATTATTATTATTATTATTATTATTATTATCGAAAGAAAATACTAAATGTTGTCCCCATCAATGCTAGCCAAGTTACCTAGGATGGCTAATGTCCACATTAATGATTTGTAATCAAAATTGACCGGATAGACTCAATTGATAAAATGTGAAAAAAAAATATTTAAAATTGTTGCTTAACCTTATAATGGTGCTAAATATGTATGCGATTTCATTCAGAGGAGGCATCACGAGTATGTAGGATTACACAAATCGAACTCATGGTGTCACATCTATTATATTTTTATGAGGAAAATTGTCCAAAAAGTATTAAACTCATTATACATCGATCTTTTTTTTGTCAAAAATTGTGCCAATTGAATCTTAATCCTTTTGATAATTTATCAATTCAATTATAAATCTTTCAATTGTGTCAATTTAGTCTAATCCTTTGGGGATCTTACCAATTTAGATCTCAACCTTTTAACGAATTGCCAATGAAGTTCTTCCAACTAATTTTGGTCGGAAATCACTGACGTGACATTTTAGTTAGCGTCGAAGTCATACGTGATACGGCCGGCACTGACGTGTACAATTTTATAATTTTTTTAAAAAATTCCGAATATTTTATTATTTTTTATTGATTTTATTTTTTCTTTTGTTTTCTTTTTTTGTTTCTGCTTTTCTTCTTCATTGTGCCAATGGGACCGCCGGCCCATTAAATTTGATTGGCTTCACGTGCAGTCCACGTGATCTTATCTCTCACATTTATTTGGCTTAATGGACTAAGTGCATATGCAAAAATATATGATTCTTGCGTTTGGGGAGTAAACCTTCATATCATAAATTTACCCCGATGAAATTGGCATGTTAACAACCAAATAGAAAGCTCCGATTAAGCCACTGGCATCAAATAACCTGACTTTAATAGCCTCATAAAATACGACCCACTCTCTCTCTTTCTCCTCGCCCATGGCCTGATTCCAAAAAAAAGCACCAACTTTACCTTGAATGAAGATTCTGATTCGAACTATTTTTGTCTCATAAAAACATTATCAATTTTCACTTAAATTTCAAATCTGACCCAAAATAACTTGAAAATTTTACGTTATAGGGGTTAGATTTGGGACTCATGTAAAATTTGGTGCTTTTTCGTTGAGATAAAAAAAAATTTTGTGTCAGATTTGTCGCTCAATGTAAAGTAGAGGTGTGCAACCAAACCGGGTTTACCCGAAAACCGGACCGGCCCACCTGAAAAATAGGTCCGGGAATCGGTTCTAACAAGAACCGGTCCGAGAACCGGTTCCATTTTTTGAAAACCAGTTAGAACTGATCCGGTTTCCGGTTCCAAGTAAACACCAACCCGAACCGGTTTTAGAACCAGTTTTGAGATAATGTAAAAAAAAGTAAAAACCCTAGATCACGTTACCCTACTTCACCGGTTTTAGAACTGATTTCCGGTTTGATATTGGGATCTGTTTCACAGCTATGAGTGAAACAGCAAGGCCCTTAAAGTTATATAAATATTGTGTGATTCATATGAGATATATAGACATTTCTCTACTAAAAGCATATGCTTTACTACTAAGTCTCTTGATTTTCCTTTCAAGATATTTCATTCGGAAACATAAGTGCGGAGTTCTCTCATCATGGCGCAAATTAAAGAGCTAAACATGTTGAACAGATTCCTTGAAAATGTGACTCTTGAAGATTTATGCGATTGGACTATGTCTTGCCATATAATGTTTTTGGATTGTTGATTTTGATGGATTGTAATTTCAATTGCTCAGTTTAGGGATTGTTACTTTTGGCGGATAGTGATTTTTGTTATTCATCTTTTACTTTGAATCGTTTCATTGCTACCTATATTATTTTGCTGGAAAAAAATGAAACCGGAAAAAGGAACAAAAAAAAATAGGTTCTTGGGTAAACTCTGAAACCGGACTGAAAAAATAGGGTCAGTTCCAAAATAGGGTCCAGGAAAAACAGGGTTGATTTCAGGTTCCAAAAATTGAGAACCGGTTATAACAAAGTTGGTTTCAAGTTCCAGATCTAGATCCAATCCACCTTGGAACCGATCACCCTTAATGTAAAGTTGGTGTTTTTTTTTTTTAATTAGGCCCCGCTCATGGTAGTACGCAGCACCACTGCCTCGTCCACTTGCCCCTATCAGGGAAAGAAGATGTTGGTCAGGTGGACTCAATCTAGGACTGAAATGAAACTCTTTCGTTTCTGATATTTGAGGATTTTAAGGAATTGATGATTAAGAATGTTTCAGACTTGATTGGTGCATTTTGGTCTTAAACTTGTCTTGATGATGCATGTCAATCCGACCGCTTTTTATTCCGCGCATTTAAATTTGAAACTTGTCATGATCTCCACTTTAATCCTTTCGTTAGCTTCGTTAGGTTTTAATAAACGGCACATCTACATGTCATTTTTTTTTATGAATGGCCATGTAAGATTGAAAAGAACAATAGAAAAAGCCACGTGGCACTTTGCATCTACTTAAAACTTACTAAGTAAATGGAAGGATTTAAGTTCATCGAAATTGTGAGTTTTAGGATTTAAATGGAAGAAAGGAAATTTTTAGGACTTAAGTGTATTATCATGACAAATTTTAGAATTTATGATGTGATTGTCTCAAAAGGTATCAAATATATGGATTATTGTAATCATTCTAATCGATTTAGGTTCAGACTAACTCAAATAGTTCTTTGAGGGGGCATTTTGAGCCAAAAAAGATATAGGACATCTCTTCGTGATTAAATCAACCTTGCGAAAGAGTTTCGTATCTCCAGCAGCATATAAAAAGGACGGTGATGAAACAATGACACCGTCTCAAAGGCCCGACCATTTGAAGCATCTTGATCTCATCGTATATCTGAAGGTACACAATTTGACAAGCATTATTTGGAAAGGTATTGACCAGCATTGCGGCTTGAAGAGACAGCCCCTGTTATTCCGAAACCCTAGTCGCGCACTTCCTTCTAAATCCTAACATTACAAAAGCATATGGGACTAGTGACTTTTTTAGTTCCTAATAGTACTCGTACAACTTAATGTCCATCTTCAATCGAAAATACTCAAATGGAACAATACCATCCATCTCGATCTCGAGAATCCCTCTCGCCATGAAGAAATCCCCGGTTCCACCGATGACCGAGAGATACCTAGTCTTTGCCGGGATATAATTGGACCCCATGACGTCTATGGTGCCCTTGGACTCAGTCGAGTTGAAAACCAAGGTAAAAGCCATCCAGGCGCACAGAACAGTTTTCATACAGTAAAAAAGAAACCCTGAGCCCGTGCCGCTGGAGGGGATAGCAGGTTCTGGTCCTTGGTCATGGGATTGTCGAAGATGAATACCTGGCCAAAGAAAAAAGGCCCAAGTCCAACCGGACTCGTGACAGCCGCCCCCGTCGCGTTGACCGAGTTATAGCCATTGAAGATTACGTCGTGCATGTGGAGCACGATGTGCTTGCGTGGTTTGAGTTCTTTGGAAGGCCTAGCTAAGGAAAGTTGTGAGGCAAGTGAGAGCAAGAGAAAGGTGAGGAAGGAGAAGACACCATAGTTTTTTGAAAGCTCTACCATTTTGTGTTTCTTTTACAAGGTAGTGAGGATTGTGGTGAATACAATTGCTCGGTGATCAGCTTATATAGAACTTACCGTGCACATATAGATCATGTGAGTCATGTCAAGTTGCATATTGCTTTGCTACAATATATCCTCTACGAATGAAATAACACCTCTTTAGGGATTAATTTCCCCAACCACCCCTCTTGTGGCTTGTTTCCCTCTTCGCTTTATTAGACGCTGTCATTTTTTTTCTTTTAATCAGAAAGGTAATTTTGTGAGTAAGGTAACGATGATTGTTACGATAAAAATTACTTTGATCAATGATTAATTTATATAGAGCTTACAATACATCGATATATAACGCCTGACACCACTAGTTTAATTTACATTTCTTTGCTATAACACATACTCGTGGTACCCCCTCAGGAAAATTGTCCAAAAAGTCCTAAAAGTATTGCACTTTTGTCAATTCAGTCTTAAACCGTTTAAGTTTGTCAATTGAGTCATAAACCTTTACACTTCTTGCCAATTGAATCCATCCGGCTAAATTTGATTGGAAATCGCTGACATGGATGCCGGCTGGCCACATGGCACTAACGTAGACATTTTTAAATAATATTTTAATAATTTTCTGAATTTTTTATGGTTTTTTTTTGGAAAAGTGCCAAAAAAGTCATTAGTGCCAATTTAGTTCTAAACCTTTTTTTGTGCCAATTCAGTCCTAAACCTTTTGCATTAGTGCCAATTTAGTCCTAAACCTTTTTTTGGTGTCAATTAAGTCATAAACCTTTTAAATTGGTACCAATTCAGTCCTAAACCTTTTGTTTTGTGCCAATTTAGTCCTTCCAATCAATTTTGATGAGAATTTGCCAACATGGATGCCTGCCGGCTGGCGGCCGTCATTGGCGCCAACGTGGAAAACTTTAGTAATATTTTAATATTTTTTTGAATTTTTATTTTTTTCCTTTTTTTCTTTTTTTTTCACTTTTTTTTGTCTCTCCCTCCTTCCTCTGGCCGGTCGCCGGCCACTGGCGAGGGCAGCCTCGCCCGGTGAGGCGAGCCTCACCTTGGTCGAGCGAGGCTCAAGCCCTCACCGAAGGCCACGGCGAGGGCAAGCCTCGCCATGGTCGAGCGAGGCCCGACCTCGCCGAATCTAGCGAGGTCGAGCCTCGCCCAGCAACCTCGCCAGATCCTGCGAGGTCGGGCCTCGCCCGACCATGGCGAGGCTTGAGCCCTCGCCGAAGGCCGCAACGAGGGCGAGCATCGCCATGGTCAGGTGAGGCTTGACCTTGCAAGTGAGGCCCAACCTCGCCAGATCTAGCAAGGTCGAGCCTCACCTAGCAACCTCACCAGATCTAGCAAGGTTGGGCCTCGCCGCAACCTCCGACGAGGGCTCAAGTCTCGCCATGGTTAGGCGAGGCTCGCCCTCGCTGGGCGAGGCCGCCCTCGTTGGTGGCCAATGAGGTTGAGTTCGCCGGCCATAGGGAGGAGGGAAGACCAAAAAAAAGTGGAAAAAAAATAAAAAGGAAAAAAATATTAAAATATTACTAAAGTTTTTCACGCCGGCGACCGGCCGGCAGGCGTCCACGTCGGCAAATTCCTGTCAAAATTGGCCGGAAGAACCACATTGGCACAAAAACAAAAGGTTTAGGATTGAATTGACATCAATTTAAAAGGTTTAGGACTTAATTGGCACCAAAAAAAGGTTTAGGACTAAATTGGAGCATGTTCGTTTTTTTTTTTTTTTTTGGTCGAAAAGTGAAATGTTTCATTCATTAACCGGAAAAGGATAACATAAGTTATGGATTTCTGAACATAAAAGATCCCATAACGGTAAAGGTGGTTCTACAAGCCAATCATGCGGTAGGACTTTTCTCCGATGAGATTTAGCTAACCAGTCTGCCACTTGGTTGGATTCGCGGGGGCTATAAATCAGTTGAACATACTTGGACCGAGCTAGCATCTCTTGGCATTCCTCCAAGATAGCCTGCAATTCCCATGGGCCTGTGGTCTGGCCCGCAACAATATTCACTAGTGATAAGCTGTCAGAACTTAAGACCACGTGCAGATCAGATTTCCTCCACAGTTCATGTTCACTTCTCCATAGATCAGTTCCATCTTCCAAGTACAATAAAGCAGCTCGCAGTGCTAGGGTTTCAATTTCCAGCACTGAAGAGGCAACCACATGTTCGGCAAAGCCTCCAACTATTCTCCCCATTGAGTCTCGGCAAATCCCAGCAACCGCCCCTTCCCTTTCTCCTTCGACGATCGACCCATCGATATTCAGTTTAACGCTGCCTCTCTCTGGGGGGATCCACGAGATCGGTGAGTTCCCCTGTTGCGTTTCTCGGTTGTTCACCTGAGGGCTCCAACGCCTAAAGTTTTTGTCTATGGTGCATGCTTCGTCTACTATTGAGCTCGGGTCTGGATGGCGATTCTGAAAGACGACTCTGTTTCGGGCCAGCCAAATTTTCCACAATACCCCAGTGACCAGCTCCGATGAAGGCAAGTTAGTGTTCTGTGTGAAGATCTCCAACATCCACTTGTCAATTCTAGTAATTTCGTAGCTAGATATATGAATGTTGAGTCGGTAGTCTGACCATATTGTTTTTGTCCAATCGCAAAGCAAGAAAAGGTGTTCCACAGACTCGGGGGCTTGCTGACAGACTGGGCAGAGAGGATCAGGCGTTATCGTTCTCTTACATAGGTTCTCTTGAGTTGGTAAGCTATTCTGACACACACTCCAAATGAAAAACTTGATTTTTGGCATAGTGTGGAGGTTCCAGATTTTTTGCCATAGGGATTTGGGGATTTGGTATGAGGAGGAAGCCTGGTTGTGATTTTGCTGGATTTCTATTAGTTGCATATCGGTATAGGCATCTTTCACAGTATATTTGCCTGTTTTGTTCCCGGCCCACACAAGTACATCTTCTTTCGGGATAGAACTCAGTGGTATAGCAGTGATTTCCTCCACTAATTGCTCGTTGAAGAGGGAGTTCAGTTTCTTTTCATCCCAACATTGCTTGTTCTGTACAAATAGCTCCTCAACTCTTTGGGGGTCTCCTAAATTAGCTGGCCCACTGATCAAACCCTGAGATAACCATCTATCTTCACGGATTCTGATTGATTTTCCATTGCCCACTGCCCACCTAATTGATGATTGAATAGTGTCTCTCCCCATTAACAGGCTTTGCCATCCCCAAGAGGGTCTAAGCCCTTTGTCGGCACTCCAAAAATTACCATTAGGGAAATAGAGCCCTTTGATGAGTTGACTCCATAAGGCTGAGGGGGATTGGATTAATCTCCAAGCCTGCTTACCCAGCATGGTTTTGTTGAAAGTTATGAGATCCTTGAATCCGAGACCACCCTCTGTTTTCTTTAGCTTGAGTACCTCCCACTTCTTCCAATGAATGCCCATTTTTGATCCATTCTGTTTCCACCAAAAAGACGCTATTCTTTTTGGTGATATATATGATATTTGACTAGAGCGCAGGAAAATATTTAAGACACCAAAAAAAGGTTTAAGACTTAATTGGTTTAGGAATTTGGTTTAAGATACACCAAAAAAACATTTTTGCCGTTCAAGCAAAAACTAAAAATGTTTAGGACTAAAAGGTTTAGGAATTTGGTGCCAATTAAATCATTAGAAATTAAATTGACTTAATTGGCACCAAAAAAAAAAGGTTTAAGGCATTAGAGCATGTTCTATCCATTCAAGTCCCCCATTACAACAAATCCGGCCTCGGTTTCGAAAATGAAAGTAAGATCAAGAATGACCTTCCGAAAGTCAAGGAGAGATTGAAGCGCAGGCCTTCAATCAAGTATTATAAAAATCATTTTGGTAAGCAATTTGTCAAGCCCATTGGATTTCAATATTATAATTGCTCGAACTCGAGTGATCACTATAAGCAACAATGTCCAACTGATTGGAAGAAATCCAAGACAATCAATTGGAGATTTGATGCTTCTTCTAACCAAAAAGGACTCAAGCAGATTTGGATACCAAAGAAAAAATGAGATTACTTTTCTTGCAAGGAATAAAGAAAGAGAATTTGGTGAGTAAAGGTATATTTTTCAAATTCTAAATTTGCTTTGGATACGTACATTAAATATCTATGAATTCTCTTTGGACTTAACATTTTATCTCCATGCTCTGCTTTATTTTGACTTGAAATGGCATGTTTTACATCGTTGGTTGTGTTAGAAATGTCAAGTTTATTTTGATGGATTTTTTAGATGAAATTTTATAAAAGAGATTGTTTGATATCTTATTGGAAATGAAATTTTTTTATGGACTCATTATGTGTTCTCCGATATTGTCATGCCTTACAAAGAAAGAATTTTTTTTTGCGAGATATTGTTTTATTATGCATATTTCCCTTAAATACTCTACTGAGATGAGTTGGGAAAGTATCCTTGGGCTTCTATGAAAGTTTCCTATTTTGCGTCTAACAAAAAAAAAGGATAAAAATACAAGGATACTAGAAAGGAAATGAGTTTATTGCACAATTATACAAAGGAAGCATGAATGCAAACCTACGCAAGTCAAGATGCAATCAACGAAGGATCTCAAGTGATGAATTCTTTCTAAAGAGGAAAGGTATATTCTGAACATGCATGTTGAGATACAAATTGGTAATATTTGTTGCCATGTGTGTAAGATATTGCATATATTTAATGCTCGAAATAGCTACATTTCTTTTGCGAAATTCGTTGATGTCATATAATCTTTATGCTTATGAGATTCATGCTTAAGGAAAATTCCTACAATCTTGAATCGCTTGCTATATTCTTAGAACATTTTTTTAATTAGCAAGTTTGATCCGCAAATCAGAGCAAGGTATGTACGTGACATTCTCTATATTTTGCAAAGATTATTATCTCTCTTACAAGTATTTGTAGGATGTAAAAGAATCTTTCCTTGTGAAGTTTGGAAAGCTTGATCCCACAATCGAAGAGATTCTGCAACATTTCCGAAGGATCGAAAATTTCTCCTTTATGCAATATTCTGACAAATTATTGGAGGCATGTCAAAACACAATGAGCAAACGCTTAATGCGTCGTACGAAAAGATAAGTTGCTTTAGGTTTAAATATTTGATATTATTTTAATTGTTAAAGAAAAGGCATTACATATTATGTGAGATATTATATCTTTAATTGTAAATTTGTGCAAAAGGTTTGTTGAGTTTATGCAGTTTGAATCCGAGACAAGCTTGATGGAAGAAAACAGATTTCTTTCTCGAATTTCAAAATGCAAACAAATGTGGCGGATGTTGCTGCTACAAAGAAAATAGAGGAATAACAATTTATTCAAAGTGCACAAGCTGTAATGAAAGTTATTTGCAAAAGCTGTCTTGATGACAGGGGGAGAAAAACAAAAAGTGGAAAAATGCAAAAGAAAAGGGAAGAATCATCTCAAAATGGTATCAAATTGACGGGGAGCGTAAATCAAGTATGAAAGTCAATTTAATTTCTGCCTACTCTTGATTACTATGAAAGAAAAGGTAATGTATGTTAGAACTTGCTAAATTCTACACAATCCGGGTTAGTATTTCTTACTTTTTGTCATTAATGAATCTCTTATTTATATTATCGTTTTTTCATGACAAAAAGATAGTGAAATTTATTATGTGCATACATGTTCATTGATATATATGATATTTGATTCTTCAGAACATGAGCTATATTGAATATATGTTATGTTCTCAAAAGATGATATTTTTTAAGGTTGTGTTTCATGCCAAATATATTTTGAAGATAGTATGTGAAGATGAGTTAAATTTATATTCTCCACATGATACTCTTTCCATTACTATCACTTTTTGTTTATGACAAAAAGGGGGAGAGAATGTAAATATGCATGTGCTTAGTGGTTAATTCTACTTAATTGATGCATAATATTGAGTTGTGATTATACTTCCATATATTGTCATAATCATTAAGGAATTTTATGCATATATCTTTTTGTAATGCTGACAAAAAGGTGGAGAAATATGCAGATATGATTTGGTTTGATATGCAGATTATTGGATTCAAAGAAAAGGAGACAAACTGTGATTTAGATTTCTTTCACAGTTCAGATTTTGTCATACTCCTTGTCTTATTTAAAAACTAAGTATAAAAAAATCACATATATGATATCTTGAATATCTGCTCCATTATATGCTTGATCATATTTTTCAAAATTATCTCAAAATCTATACATCTGCATGGAAGTTTTGTCACCATCAAAATGGGGGAGATTGTTAAGGAAAATTCCCAATAGATTTTGAAGTTGACAAAACTGTTCATGAGTGTTTTGTAAGTCTAATAAATGCTTTGAAGTATTTTGATTCGGGAAGTTATTTTTGGAAGAAAAGCATATGTCAATCTTGATCTAGTTCATGTTCAGATTGTGAAAGAACTTCAAGCAAAAGAGATTCAGACTCAGAATGAGAAAGTTCAAACTCAGAACGAGAAAGTTCAAACTCAGAACGAGAAATTCAGACTCAGAATTAAAAATTTAGACTCGGTCATAAGATCTTTAGACTTTACCACGAAAGTTATTCACACTATAACTATGAAATATTTAAATTTTACTGAAAACCTATGCTGACTCAAGTTCTGAATTTGAAATTCTTCAGATGCAAAAGTTATGCAAATGCAGATGCTGAAGTTTTTCAAACAGAGAAATTATGTAGACACAGACGCTGAAGTTTTTCAAACATAGAAGCAAAAATCATTCAGAAGGAATCACAACAGCTAGTGATCCGGCATGGATTTCATAAAAGGAAGATTTTGATTGACTCAATCTCAGTCTAATTAATTGACAATAAAATCTATGACAAGTATGCATTACAATGGATAAAGCTCTACTTATGAAAATCAAGATTCTGATTGTATGGGCGACCAGAATCAGCGAGATTCATATTTTGTCAACCAACAGCTACTCAATCCATTTTATACAAATCTGTCGAAAGGTGAATATTGAAAGATGATCCTCTGAAGACTGTCCAACGGCTAGTTTGGAAGTAGAGGAGTATAAAAGGAAATCAACGAGGAGTAGAAGATAGAGAACGAAATCAAGAATCAACAAGTCTAAAGTCTAAACATACTCCAATTCAATCTCTTGTCTTTCGCGAGCTTAAACATGTAATCATTTGAGAGGTGTAGACAGTGTTATAAGTGTGTGCTTAGGTGTGAGATAGTGTGATCTATCGGCTTAGTATAAGCAGCACCAGCTTCGTGGAGAAGTGTTTGGGTTTAAGCGGCACAACTTGTTGTAACTTCTCATTGATTTGATTAGTGGAATCCAGCCAGTAGGCTGTCAACGGAAGAGAGTGGACATAGGCTTGCTATAAGCTGAACCACTATAAATTTGTGTGCAGTTTTCTCTATCTCTAATATCTTATTATATTGTTTATACTGCTCACAAGAACATTTGTCACAAAGTCTGATCAGATTTTGCTTGTTGTTCAAACTTTGTTCTTGATCTTTTACTTCCTCTTTAAATTGATAAAGAATTTATTTAAATCACCTATTCACCCCCTCTAGATAATCATTGCTAGCCACATCAAAAATAAAAGGGTATTCCAATCCTCCCACCGGAAGAAAAACAACAATAGAAGGTATGGGGGGTAAGCAGGTATACTGGCTACCAGGTCGTAAAACAAGGCGATGTAGCCAGATTTTGCTCAATATATCCCTTGATTGAAGTAGGTGTATTTGAAAAAAAGAAATTGAACCACTTTGAATTAAATTTTGTCTTGGCGAAGCCCATAGTCCATGGCAGATGTCTTTCTCTTCTCATTAGACTATTAAATTACTAGTTTTACCCTTATGGACAAAGAGAGAGAGAAAGAGAGAGCTCAACGAGAGAAATGTGCACGAGAGGTCACTCAGACGCTAGAGAAGTTTGCCAGGGTCGTGCAACCTAGATGAGATGTGGCCCAACAAGAACCAAAACGATGGGATATAAACTCGATGAGAATCGATCCTGGTGATGAGTCATGCAACGGTGGTGCGCCCACACAAAGTTGTGAGGCCTCAACAAGACCTCTGCAACTTCAAAGGCGAACGAGATGCCGAGAGAGGGTTGCAACAAGCTGGAACTCACGCTGCCCAAGCGACGTAATGCTTGGGGTTGCGCGACCCCAGTGAGGCCTTGCTTAGGTTTAGTGGGCCTACGACAATCCAATAGTGGTCCGATGGCTCTGTGACAAAGAGCTTTACGCCTCTATACTTCCTTTTCTCTCTCTCTTTTCCGTCATTCTTTTAAAATTTTGCTTCATTTTAAAGTTTCTTTACAAGATAATTTCCAAGAGTACCAATTTTCAAACACTAATTGCTTTAGTTGAAAGAACCTTGAATCAAGAAACTTTGCCAAGATGCAATGATCCTATGGCCTGTTTTGTCGGGCTTTCTAACAAGCCCCCATGCGAGGCCCACGTGCAACAAAACCAGCCCATTTAGACTTGTTTTCGTCTTCCTCTCTTTTCATTTTCTGGTCCAGCAATTGCCAAGAAATTAGGATTTGACACTCTTTTTCAAGTTCAATGACGGGCAGACACCTTTACTGTTTACCATTCCCGTGTAGAGTTATTGGAAATTGAGCACAAAACGTTGGATCACGCAGCCGCGAGAACTTAATGGTGTCACCTTCTATTCCTTAGACTACTGTTATTGGCCTGTCTGAGCCGACTAATTTTGTGAAAATAAGTCAATAAGTTGCTGTTTTCTTTTGATTGAATTAGACCATATTCCATTCCAAGAGTAGAAAGCATGTAAATGGCTTTCATTTCCCCTTTTTTTTGTTAATATGAATAGTGAAGCTAAGTCACTCAAAATATAAGACTGAAAAATAATTTCGTCCGATCACACCTAAGTAAATGTAGATGCAAAGAAAAGGGCCTATTTTTTAAATAACCGTTCATGTCAATGTTGAGATATCATCGGGAGTCTATCTTTTAAATTTGGGAAAATTCCAAATAAGGATTCGAAGTGGCTATAACAGTTTCAAATAAAAGCTTAACCCCGCCGACCGGAAAATTAACCTCGTCGATCGGCCAAATTTTTTGGCCGGTCAAGAGCATTTTCATCCAACAAAATTTTAACATAAACTTTAGTTAAATAAGATAAAAAAATTTATTTTTACAAAAAAGAAGAAAAAAACAAGTGGAAGGGCTGGCTCCCGCCTATTGCCACCGCCCTATTGCCAACGACCCTCGCCAGCCTGTCCTCACCAGAATCGGCAGAGGGCTGCCAGACCTATGCGAGGGTCGCCAGCAATCCCGCCAGCCATCACCACCGCCCCACTAGCAATGTGGCAACGGCCACAAGCGTGTTTTTTCCTTCTTTTTTTTTTAAATTAGCTTTCTTTTCTTTTTTGAGTTTTTCTTTTTGGAAAAAAAAAACTAAAAAGGAAAAAAAATCCAAATGAAATGCCCTTGAACCCGATAAGGTCATGCCCTTTTTTTAGACTAATATGGCAACTTCATATCCTTATTTGAAAAAATGATAGTACTTTAAGCCATTATTTAAAACAATATCTATTTCGTGCATTTATTCGAGAAAATAAGAGCACTTCAACACTTTATTTGAAATTTTCCATTTAAATTTTATAGATTGACAGATATAGCATATTGCTCAAATATAAATAAGGCGATTTTAAATTTTTCAAAACACCGTATGTCTTTTATTATTTAAATTCAAGTTGAAAGGCATTGGATCACAAAATTGAAAAAAATTGTTCAGATATTCCAATATCACTAATTTTCCTATTGAAATCAAAAGAAAGCATATATAATCTAGAAAAATAATGATGTTACGGTAAAATGGAGAATATTTTCTCCGTCGAGGAGAATCTTCACGACTGACCTTTCGCAAAGTACACTTTACAATTAATTGTAAAAAAGGTTGACCGACGTGTATTCGTAGCAGCATTTTACAGGTCCGAATCCAATATGTACGAAGTGGAATTCCAACACGTCACGGAAATAAATATGCTGCAAAAAAAAGGGGTTGCAGCCTCGTGCCTATTGAATCTGGCCAGTGGCTCCCTATAGGTTCTACGGAAAATGTCAGGAATATATCGATTTACCCCTTGAGATAAACAAAAAGGAAATTTCTGACAAAATAAAAAGAGAACAAATCAAAACAAAAGGAAATTGAATTTACTCTACATATGAATTGTTGTGAATTGGTCTCCCGAATTGAATTAATTAAAATCGTTTCCACATACCCCCATTCACTAAACCACTCTACATAGTTCGATTTTGACTCTATTGGAACCAAACTTATGGTACTAATTACGTGACAAGAGATTATCAATACATTTCAAGTCCTGCATCTGTTTGGGAGATGCCGTGTTGAGTGATTTATAAGTCAACACTTATTTTCGAATGGTTACCATGTGTGTAGTTATTTAAAGTTTGCCCTTTTGAGTTTTGTTCATGTGATCGGGTTAAATTGTTATAGATGATATTAGAACAATACCACACTAGTAGATACGTGGTTCGTGGTAAAACTATGCCAGAACCCTATCCAATGAGAACGAAAAGAGTTTGTTGGTACGAGCCAACACTAACAAGGACATTGTTCTTCAGTGAGAGTTTGTGACGTTCCAAATCTCGTATTTGGTTTGGAGAGGCTCTATTGTGATTGTGACATCTCTGGTCTCATTTTGGCCCACGTGAAACGGTTTGGGTCGCTATCAATAATACTAGAGCAAATTCCCATCAATACGTACATAATTCATGAACAAATTAGGCACATATTCGGTCTGCTGAGGACGGCGAGTGATCGCTAGCTAGGGAAGGCTCGAGGAAGGTGTAGCTCCTAACAAATTTCTAGGATGGCGAAGAATGCATAATGTGGACCAGAGCACTTGTGGAACAAAGGAAGTAAGGCCATACGATATGGATCAACATTCACAATAAAATCAGTTCTTTAAGAGTGAGATTTTGGAAGGTCGAAAAAAGTAAGTGAAGGAGTTTATACCATCCCAATTCCCATATCAGTTGGGAGAGATTTTGTTGTTAATTTACAAGTCAAAGCCCACTCCAAATGGTCAATACTGTGCGGTCAACGAGAGTACTCATTTTAGAGACTTAGCCTCTGCGGGACGAGCCACACCGTGACAAGACAATCTTTAATTGTTATGAAATTATTGCATTTGTAGAGCTTGACAACCAAGCCGACATGGATTGACTAGCGATAGAATTGAGTCAAGCTACTCTTGAGTAGCTCGGATTCAATTTATGATGACTCAAGGTCAACTCTCGCGATTTGGAATTGAGTTCAAACTAGAGCTACTCGAGAATTTTGGTAAGTTGAGCTCAAACTCACTAATGTTTAGGTTAACAAGCTAGCATGCGTGATCAAACTTCCATTATTTCTATTCAAAAGTAGTAGAATAGTAATGGAAATAGACACAAAAAAAACCTTACAATTACATAATATACTCGCATACACCGTAGGGGAGAACATTTCGAGTATAATCGACTTGAGCTGGAACTCGAATCTAAGTTCATTTTATAATTTGATTATGAAAATTGAGTTGAAGCGAGTTCGAGTGTCTTAATTTTCTATACTAATCGAGCTTGGCTAGGAAATTTAACTTCTTATCGGACTAGAATCCAATTTGGAGCGCCGGACACAGGAGTCGAGTCGAGCTTGAGCCCGGGACTTTATTTGTCCGACTCGGCTCGATGACGAAGTACTAAGCCGGTGCTACCTGAATTTGGCAGGTTAGCAATACGCAGGGGCCTTCGCACGGGCCGATCTGATCCGACCGAACCGGCTTTCACTTTCCTCTTTATCTGATCGGTACCGTTCATACAGAGACAACGGATGTCTGGGAAGCTGTCGAGCCAAAGCTGTCAAGCGGGCGTCAAAAACTCTCTCTCCAGAACCAGGCTCGGAGTGAAGAAGAACTACTGTGACAACACAGGGAAAAACAGAGAGAGAGAGAGAGAGACAGACAGAGAGACAGAGAGACAGAGCAGCAGCAGCGAAGTAAACTTCTGCCGCACAGTGATCAGTCTCTCCGCTCCAAGCCCAGATCCCCGAAAAGAGGGGCAAGGGAGAAAAGAAGGTTTTCTTTATAAAAAAAAAAAGAGGAAACCCGAGAAAAGAAAATGGATGGGTAGAGAGAGGAGAGAGAGACAGAGGAGAGAGAGAAGCATGAAAAGGGGAGGGAAAAGTGGGGAAGAGGCAGCAGAAAAGGAGGAAAATTTGGGACAAAAGTTGAGGAGAGGTGTAATTCTAAGCAAAAGATGTGGTGGCCCCAGCACTCCAGTGAGACTCGAGTTCTTTGCGCGTGGAGCTATCATTGCCTCCTCTGGCTCTAACCCTTCTTCCCCTTCCGCTTCCCCTTCTCGTCGTATTTCTGCAAGGAAGCTCGCAGCTGCTCTCTGGGAGTTCACACACTACCTGGGCTCTTCCAGAATGCACCACCACAATGGCAATCTTGGTAGTATTCCCCTTGGGCTGCGCCGCCTCCGGAAGGACAAGGATGGCGGCGGCGGCGGCGGCGGGTTTGAGCTCTCGCACTTTCTGGCTGACCCTTCTCCGAGTTCTCCTGATCAGGTGCATGTTTGGTTTCTTGATTAGCTTTTGTGATCTGGCTTTGGGACGGTTGGGACTGTGTTTCTTGTCCCTCCTGGTTTATCTGTTAGAGGGTTGTCGAGTGTGTTTTTGTTTCAGATGTTTGTGTCATGACCAGTTTTGTATTACTCTTCGTATGGTGTGTCCACTGAGGGTCTGTGTGATTGGGGCGTTTCTGGTCTCTGTATCTAGAGAAACACTCGTGAGGGTATTTCGGTCTGCATCTCTTTATGATCCTACAATGGCATCAGTATTGCCTCAAACAGCTTCAGAGTTACATTGATGCTTGACCCATCTGTGCTTGGCTGCTCCAGTCGGCAGAGTTGATGCACTTTTGTGTGTCGAATAGGAAAATTGGACGGAAACAACAGTCTCTTCTCAGACATGTCCTCGTATACTGTTGTCTAGGTTGCCCTCCTTTTTGGTCTGTACATTTGAATTAGTTCAGCCAAGGTCCAATTCAGCTAACTGAACTTCAGAAGCTTTGTTGGGTATAGATATCTCTGCTTCTTTTACCCTAGTTTCTCCCGCATCCAAAAGCAATAATGCTGTGGTCATATGAATCCAAATCGCTGGATCGTTCATTTGTTTATCTTGATCATGTGATCAGTGCAGCAATTCTCATGATGGATGCTTTCTGTTGTTATTACTGTTCATTATTTCAGTATGAGACTTAGCGTTAGCTGACGGGGTATTCTTGCAAATTTACTGACTAAGTTGGGTGATGCCGTCTAACAGCCAGAGAGTACAAGCAGTTTAAGGAGGCATGTTGCGGCATCTCTCATGCAACATCATCGATCAATTGAAAGAAATAATCGTGCCATACAGCCTGTTTCCCCAGCAAGTTATGGTAGTTCGATGGAGGTAATTCTATTTTTCAGTTTAGTTCCAGCTCTCAAGTAAATTGGAATTGTATTTCGAGGCATTAGGGTTGAGTATTGTCTATTCTGAGAACCTCTGCCTGTTTTCTTTCGTCTTAGCATGTTGAGTTGGAAAAGGCCCAGAATCGTTTGTAAGATGTTGGCAAAATTACCGCAGGCCTTTTACATTTGTTCCTTTATGATAAATAAACTGTTATCCTTTTGTGTTGATTAGTGTGCGGAATATCTTTTGTCCGTGACAGGAGCATTGACTGCACCACTTAAACATTTCATATTCTTCTCCTCTTGGACAGACCGAACATCGTTGTCAAAGGCACTGTTGTTTGGACCATTCTTGATTAAAATTCTGGGTTCTGTTATTCAAATTGCACAAATTTACTTAACCCTTATTTACAATTCCTTCAATGAGCTTATTTGTATGAAGCTTCTCAGTTCGTCGCTACCATGGCTCTTTCGCAACCATAAGGCTTTTCAAGTGTTAATGATACTATGTACGTAATGTTAATGTGGGCATAACGACTCAAAGTACCATGCTGTTGCAGGTAACTCCATATAACCCAGCAGTCACTCCTTCTAGTTCTTTAGACTTCAAAAGAAGAGTTAATGAGCCACATTACAGCCTCAAAACATCAACAGAGCTTCTAAAAGTATTAAACCGTATTTGGAGCTTGGAAGAGCAGCATGCATCCAATATATCACTGATAAAAGCATTGAAGATGGAGCTTGATCATGCCCGTGTCCGGATTAAAGAGTTGCTTCGGGACCAACAAGCTGATCGACACGAGATAGATGCTTTGATGAAGCAAATTTCAGAAGATAAACTAGTTCGGAAGAGTAAGGAACAGGATCGAATTCATGCTGCTGTTCAGTCAGCAAGAGATGAGCTAGAAGACGAGAGGAAGTTAAGAAAGCGTTCAGAGAGCCTACACCGTAAGTTAGCTCGAGAACTTTCTGATGCAAAATCTTCTCTTTCTCATGCCTTGAAAGAGCTGGAAACGGATAGAAAATCAATAAAACTATTGGAAGATCTCTGTGATGAGTTCGCTGTTGGTATAAGAGACTATGAGCATGAGGTTCATTCATTGAAACAAAGGTATGACAAGGATTGGGCCAGAGGATCTGAACGTGACCGTTTGATTCTCCATATATCTGAATCATGGCTTGATGAGCGGATGCAGATGAAGTTAGAAGAAGCCCAAAGTGGTTCTGCAGAAAAGAGCTCGATTGTGGACAAATTGAGCTTCGAAATTGAGACATTCCTTCAAGCTAAAAGGAAGGACATCCTTAAGAGCATCGACAACACATTGCCAAGGGAACGGCGAAATTCACTTGAATCTGTTCCTCTGAATGAGGTTGTAAGCGCACCTCGAGATTTGGGTGATGAAGACGATTCTGATGGAAGCGACTCTAATTGTTTTGAGCTTAATCAACAAACCCATGGTGAGTTTAAGGCATATGAGGATCAAGCCTTACAAGATCCCACTGATGACAAAGTCGAAACAGAGATAACCAAGAAAAAACGTGCACCTCGTGGGAGGAGGAAAGCTCAGAATCCATCCAGTGTTCAGGCTAAGTCTGAAAAAGCTGGTACCACAAGGGATAAAAGGGGTGATGGCAGCCCAGTCGAGGTTACCACTACCCACAAATTGGACAACCATGCTATGGATGAGTTTAGTCAGGAAAGAAAGAACAAATCTGAAGTCCGCAGTTTAACTGCAAATTCCATGCTGGATGACTTCATAAAGAGTCAATTAAAGTTGTCAAGTGGAGGTTCTGTACATCCCGATGTTGACTTTGGGGAGGCTTCATGCAGTAACTCAGCATGGAGGACTCAGGCGAGTCCAGTACGACCATGGATGGTGAAACAGTCATCCGATGATCCAGATGTATCAGAGTCATCTTCAAAATTGCCGCCTGTCATAAAGGAGAATACTTTGAAAGCAAAGCTTATGGAAGCAAGGTCAAAGGGGCAGCGCTCACGGTTAAGAGCTTCCAGAGGTTTCTCATAGGTGTAAAGCATTGAGTTGTCCGAGGAGGAACCACCAGCAAATGGACGCTGCGGCTGTCATTCAATTTCCCAGATTCCTAGCCTGTGTATATCATTCCCAATACTCTCGAGTCTCGACTGTGATTATGGTTCTCCGTTTTTTCTCTGATGATGCGTTCTACTTTTTGTTCAAGAGTATGAATCGCCCTTGTAATACTGATATAGAGCAATACAGAATTGAGTATTTAACAAATGGAATCTGGAGAAATTCAGAGTCTGTATTGGTCATAATATGGTCCGTTAAGGTTCCTTTCACGGTGCACTTCTGGTTGGAGTCATCCATGTTGCGGATGATTACGAGAGAAATCAGTTACTTTTTTGGACAGTTTCGGTGTATATTTCTGTGTTAAGGCATAACGAAGTTCTTGTGGTAAACAGTAGTGTTTTAGCATTGTTATTGTTATTATTGTTAGTACTATCATCGTTGCCACAGGTTGTTCCCGTTTGATGAGGGAAATAAGAGGTCTATTAGGAACCTCTTCGGTGTTGGTGTGATCAAGTTCCATGACCTGTGAATTTGTCCATTTCTTTTGATTCATAACCAAGTGCTTGATGGAAACAAAGATTCCTCTTGCGTGAGAAATCAAAAGCCTAATGACACTTAATATCAAGAAGCAAAGAGATTTACTTAAACCGTGGTTCACTCTTTAGCTCTGCTTTACCCGCGACTTTCATAGATGGATGGAAGTACCGATGGCATCAACAGAATCTTGCATATTGTAATTATTAAGTGTTGGGTGTTTCTCGGATGCCATAATTCCATGAAGTCATGGACTTACCTTACTCTTGTTGACAGATACATGCTGCTCCTAATTGTTACGAGGCATGAATCTAGTGATTGACCTGCTATGAGGAGTTAAAACTTTTTCATCTCGCACCGGACCTTCAGTGTAGTGTGTGGCCGCTTAGCGGGAAAAAAAGACCGAAGTCGAGTTTCGGTGAAAAATGACAGGAGAGGGCCACTCAATAGGTGTACAGAAGCCTGGACTCCTGGATGAGAGAGCCTTGGAAACTGCTGTAGTCTTTCTCACTTCATCAAAGCAAAATGGGCTGCATGGAGGTTTTAGCACAGCTCCTTGAGATCTGATGATGACAGAGAGAAGATGTGAGAAACTGCTCCTTTCTTCGGATTCCCTTTAATGATGCTCAGTGTCTGCTCATCCAGATCGACCAGAGCCGTGCATAGCGTGTACAGCGTTGGACCTTGAGACAGCTACAATTAGAACAGAGGACAAAATGGAGAAGAACAAGAAAAAATTATCCCATTACTTTTCTGGTTTACCTGACATATAGATGGGATATTTGGCATCACCTCTATCTCCAAGGAGTGAGAGGAAGTCCTGTTTAGAATTCTTTGGTAACACAGCCGCTCTCTTTTGCCTGCTTATCGAGTTCTCATCTTCTACCTAAAGAGCAATTTAGCAAATTCCGTTGTAACTGGAAATAAAAACTACTTGGTGATTCAGAATTTTCGTCGCTACGCTCCAGCCTATTGAGTGTTTTTTCGGTTATCCATTGAATTAATCATTTTTGGCCTGCAATTCTCTTGAATTGTTCATGTCCGCAATGTAGTGCACGAGGCTTCAGGCATGATATCGTCTTCTATCTAGTTGGATTGCGGATAAAATACCTGCTTGACTTGAAGATGCAAATACATGTTTGCATGGAAAAACGGTGCTTCATCCACTTCAGTAACCGAAAGCCGGGTCCTTGATGCGGTCTCTATGTTGTGGATTCTTCGTGCCTTCAGATCGATCAGATTGTAACTGTGCCCTACAGATGCTTCTGCAGAGCGGATTTTCTTGATAGAGAAGTAGAAGATCAGTGAATAATACCGTCCACATCAGCAGATGTGAGATTCCAAATGCCAATAAAGTCTTACACTGGTCGCATCGGTCATGCTCGTTGCCTCTAGGAGATCTCTGGAGATGAAGTTCCTTCCAATCCCACCTGCTACAATCTCTTCTTTACAGGGAGGTACTGCATTCAGTGTAAATCCCTGGACATCTCATTTCGAGTGTAAGTTAATTCATCTGGAATTTCACAAAGGTCAATACCCAAGAACTCAAGATAATAGGAATTTCGATAGGATTTGGTTGTTTTAAATCAAAACCCCTATATTTGTTTCAACGTAAGCTGAATTGTTTTCTCCTCAAGAGGTTCTATTGCACTATTGTCCCTAACTTCTCCGACATCGAATTATGGTGTGTATTTATCTACTGCATCGGGTGCAAAGTACACGCTGGTATTACTGAATCAGCATGTCTTGAGCTTTCTTACCATTCCGTTGTTGTTGAATCCGAATGCGCAGCTCGGGAGCTCTCCAGCGTACGTGTAGGAAATGAAGCACAATCCACTCGACAGAGTACCCTTGATTATGTAGCTGCATATAACACAACAGAAGCAACCGTCGCTCATCACCCGTCCCGTATCATTACACAAACATGTGAAAATAAACTCGGCCGACACATTCGAGTTGAACTTCATGAATCTTGACACAGAGAGAAAAATTTAAACCATACGTGTGGCCAACTAGTGCGACATTGGCATCCTCGTTGTGCGCAGCGATGGCCATCGACTTGCCGACGACCAATACGTCGGAACACTCGATAGCTTTCTCCGGCGGGTGTGATTTTGTTTCCTTCTCGGGGATGAAGGGTAGGATTTCCTTCCTGAAGTTTATCAACACTATCTGCACACGGACAGCGACAAGCTATGTGATATATCGGCAGCCATTAGTAAAACCAACGGGATAACACAATTCTTTTTCTTCCTCTGTTTCATTTTAGAGGCAAACGAGCACGAGGACTACGTCGAGAACCGGCACGCCACCCCCTTCGGCCGTCCCAACGAGCTCCTCCCAGTAGCGAGGGAACTTGCTCCGGTTATTTTCGCAGAGAGCTTCGAGGAGAGGCCGTGATTCTGGAGCTCGTGCCCATGGCAGGAGCTGGTTTTGATGGATGAGGTCTCTAGACAACCTGCTCTGTATCAAACCTGAGAACCTCCGGCCAATCAAGAAGCCCAACTGACGAGGAGTCTCGCATGGCCCAACTTCAAACATCTCCAGCGTGTGCTCTTCCATTGGTAAGGCTATGTGTGTGTGAGAGGGCTTGCTTGTTCTTCCTCAGAAGAGTGACTCCAGTTACAGAAACACCTTATCCTGGTGATCCCAGTTGGGTTAGGTCTGCAATCTCTGGTTGTGTCATTTGATGTGAAGATGAAGACAAACCATCTTTGCATTCCTATTGGTTTTGAAATTCTAGGGCAGAGGGAAGCGTTATAAACCAGGAGGCGAGTCTTTTCAGTAGAAAACAAAACTGGACTGGCCCTGGGATATTGGACCAGGAACCGGACATACCGAACAAAGGAAAAGGTCCTAGGCCTTCCATCTTGATTCTCATCTAGACCAATACGTGCAAATTCGTCTGAAAAATTGATTGGGTCTTGTCTGGTCCAAGAAGGGCCTTCCATCTTGATTCTCAAATATATGAACAAAATGCAGCTTGGGCCGACCCGTTCCAATGGGGTTAAATCATTATGCAAGCCCAACGATAGTATGTCCCGGCACATCGATTCCATCCCATTGAATGTTAAGTAAGTAACTCACGTGAGATTCGGTAACACAAAACTAGTTGATAACTGTCGCGACCTAAAAAAAATTTTACTTTTTCGAGCTAATCTTAACTCGGGCCCTCCCAAGCCCTACCAATTCGCAACTTAGAGTTTAAGTTCTTAACATGCAAATGTTTTCATACTTGGAGTCGCCACTAATCAATTTGTGGTAGGTCGATTAGAAACCTAAATAAAACATAGGGAGATATGTTTTATTTCTACGAAATAGAGATTCTAAGCTCGAGGACTTGATTACGCTAGATCTAGTCTAACGCCCTTTCAGTACCTTTTCTTTTTAAAAATATTTTGGCAGACAGTTTGGATCCATTTCAATTTAGTCACTAACATGTGAGATGTTCATGCGGTTGCGCAAAAATCACCAATTTAACACTCAAGAAAGCATCAAATAAATTGCAAGTTTGGAAGAATGACTTACCTCGAAGCAACGTAAGCATCTGCATTGTTAGCTAGAAAATCACATCAACAACCCTAATATGATTTCTAATTAACAAGCAGTTCACTCAATATTTTTGGATTTTCACTTTTTTAAATGAAAACTAATCTATATACAATGACATGCAAAAATTGACATGCGATTAATGCAACCTAACATGCAAACTATATGTCATGCGACGACGTGACCTATTTCTAATGACGGGTAAATGATTTATTTTTGGTATTTTTCTCATTGAAATTCGGAATTAAAAAAAATGCCTAAAATAACATGCAATCTAATGACTTCTTGTTTTTTGGTATTTTCCATTAAAATTCGAATTTAAAAAATTACCCAAATTAAGAATGCAATCTATCCTAAGGAAAATGACTTATTCTATCCTAAAGTAACTCTTTTTTTTTGGGATTTTTTTGGCAAAATTCGAAATTATTAAATAACCTAAATAATCTATTAAGATTAGAATAATACTTAATTTAAACTAGGAAATAGATGATCTCAAGTCCTAATTTAAATTAAATAATTACCCTATTCTTTTGAACAAATTTAAAATTCCTAGACATGCAAAACTCTAATTTAAATTCTAACTGATATTTTTTTGAATTTTCTTTTTAAATGAAAGCAATTAAACAAACAAAGATAGCAACCACATTCAAACCAGCCCTCAATCCGCAAGATTTGTTTCAAACTCAAATTAGGCAAAGGAATCGAACTAACGGTCATATCTATAAGGTTGTAGATATTGACGAAAAGTTGATCGTTCGAATTTGGAAAGCAGATATAATTCATTATCGTATCCAAGTGATTATAGATAGGATAATGATTTTCCGTATCGCTACGTATCGTACCTTAGGGTTACGGTTGGATAGACGTCCAGATACGTAACATTTTCAAATATTGCGGATATCAGAAAATTATCCTAAGATATCTAATTATCCACTTGATATTCACAGAATATTCTAACATTCAAATTAGGAATCTAAATATTCTGAAAATTGGATAATCTTACCTAATTTGAAATATTTCCAAATTTTGATTTGCCGGTGGATAGGGATCGGATCAGGACGACGGTGTCGGGACTGGCGACGATGGGGTAGGACGACGGTGCGGCAGCGACGGCATGGCGGCGACGGCGTGGTGGTAGCAGTGGCGTCGGTGCGCTGTAGACGACGGCGACGGTGGCTGGCCTGGCTACAGCGTCGGCGTCCTCTAGGCGCAACAGTGGGTGAACCGCGGCAAGGGCGGCTCCGGCGTGGCGAGCTTCGACAGCAGCGGAGATGTCCAGCGGGGACACGGCAAAGGCGGCATCGACGAACTTGAGTGGCTGAAGCGGTAGCTCTACGGCAAGGGCAGCAGCTCCGAGACAACAGCGTCGGCGGTGGGGCGGCACAGTGGAGCGACAGAGACGCGGCGGGGATGAGCAGCAACGGCGGGCAGCTATCTGGCGAGAGTGGCTAAGGCTCGGCGGTGGCAGGCAGTGCGGCTCCGGCAGGGACGCGGCAGACGAGACGGCGCCGCGACTCCGGCAGGGCGGTAGCTTCATCGGCGAGAAGGCGAGGGCGTTCGGCAGGGCGGAGACGATGCGGCGCGGGTGTCCGGCACGGCGGGCAGCGTCCGGCACGGGCGACGGCACGGCATGGCAACGACGGCGTGTGGCGGCGACGAGGACGGCGTTCGGCGGCGACGAGGGCGCCGGTCTCTCCCTCCTTCTCCTTCTCTCTCTCCCTTTCTGAAAAATTCTGATCTAAATAATCCCCCCAAATTATGACATGTAATGACATATTTATAATATAAACATAGGTTAATTAGATGGGCTCTCTAGTCCTAATGGGCTTAGGCTTGGGTTTAGGCTCTAATTTTCATTTAATTTCAAGTGGGCTAAATTAATTTGGGCTTTTATTTAATTAAGCATAATGGACTAAATTAAGCTCAAATTAAAACAACCGAGCCCGTTTGACTTGTAATTTTCGACCCTTGCCCTCCGAGCGAGCCGAGTCTCGTTCGATGAATTTTGAGCTCGTTTGCCAACGCCGGTCCGATGCAGAATGTAATTATCCTAAATGGATCTAAACTATATGTTATATAATTTAAATATTTTCGTTTAGGGGTTAAAAATTTAATCCTTAATTTTCTATGCAAATTATGACTAAATGGTCGGTAAAATTTAGGTGTCAACAATAACTTAATCCAACAAAAGTTGGTAAGTCACTCTAATTTAGGTTAGTAACTTTACATAACACATAATAAATTAGAGTCATTAGTAGGGGTGATCGGTTCATGGGTGCACAGTTCCCATTCTGAAACTTGAAATTTAGAACCGCTCATTACGGACCGGTTCCAAAAAATGGGAACTGGGAATTGCCCAATGGTGTTTCATAAATCCACTTGGGAACTAGACCACCATTCCAGTCCAATTTTCGAGTGGGTCCATGGAACTAGTCATTTTGCTAGTCCATGGAGGAGAGAGAAGGGGAAGGGACGGGGGCACCAGCGCCCTTACCGTAACCGCTCAAGGAGGTCTGATGTTGGTGGATCGCCCGATTCTACAATCTTGTGCCGCCTCGCTCTTTTGATACCTGGGTCGATTAAAGGACATAAATCCCACACTGGAAGATCCCACGCCAAGGCTTTTGGGTTGATTCCTTACCCTGTCAGCCACGGAAACAAATCGAAAACAAGCTCGAATTCAAGATCCCCAAAAATGGAGAAAAGCAGCAAAATCGGAAACACAAAAAGTGGACCCAATTAAGGCTAGCTCGGGGGGAAGCGACGCGGGAGGGAGGGGTTAACCAAGAAGAGTGAAGCTGCGGAGGACTAGACGGCGAACTTAGGGTTTCAATCGATGGTCATGAGGAACATGCACACACGTCTAGAGCGAGGGAGAGAGATAGACAGAGAGGGAAGAAGCCCCTGTGGGGAATCGGAGGGGGCGTGCGCGTGTTTTGACAGTTTTGGTGCGTGTGAAAAGAAAAAAGGAGAGAGTTCTACAGAGAGGGAAAAATTGTGACAGAGAGAGTGAGGTGGTCAAAAACTATATAACTGTATGTATGAATGTATGTATGTATGTATCGGTCCGGATAGGCGGTTCCACCAATCCTATAAATTGGAATTGGAAACTAGACCAGTCACCATGGGAACTGCCGATTCTGAGCCAATCATCGGCCATTACTGAGGGTTGGCGATCAGTTAGAGGAAGAAGGGAAGAAAAAAAAAAGAAAGAGAAAGAAAAGAAAATAAATAAATAAAATTTAAAAATATTAAAAATTATCTGCGTCAATGCTGGCCACGCCACGTAGGACAGCCGGTGTCCATTTATGTGTGTTGAGATACACATGTGAATTGTGCTAGAAAAGTCCAACATCGGATAATTGATGTGATGTTGAACAGTTAATATATCCTAGTTGGCTCATAATTCATTGGCTTAAGCTTTTGAGTGAAGGTGGGTCCAACTAAATATATTGACGAGCTCGGACTTGAGCTCCCTCTTAGCGATCTCCCCAAGTGAAAAGGTATCGAACTTCTATTGCGCATTCCCAACAAATGATGTTAGAGCCAATGGTTGATTGACGCATGTTTCAAGCGAAAATTGCCATCACGATTGGTCTGGCGAGAAGTGACCATGGACAATTGGTCTGGTGACACGAAATAGAGACCATGGTGGGTAATGCAATCCCAAGTTAACAGTTGATAATATGGTTGTTTTGCATAGTTACGGGTGCATTGCAATGACTTAGGGATTCAAGTTGAGATAAGCTATGATGCAGAAGAATACCTAAATTAATGGGGAACAAATCTAATACTAAGCCCATAGTGAGGGGGAGATTATTGAGATACACTTGTGAGTTGCGTTATTAAAGTCTCATGTCGGATAATTAATATGATGTTGAGCAGTTAATATATCCTAGTTGGCCCACAACTCACTAGCTTTTGAGTGAAGGTGGGTTCAACTGAATATGTTGACGGACTCGGACTTAAGTTCCCTCTTGGCAATCTCTCCAAGTAAAGGTATTGGGCTTTTGCTGTGCATTCCCAACAATGTGATTTTTGGCCCAAATGGACTGAAGTCACACAAATGCAAAAGGTTTAAAACTTAATTGGCAAAAAAAATATATAGAACTGAATTGATACAATTACAATAAATTTATGACTTTTTAAATAATTTTCTCTCTTTCTTATATATTTAAATACATACGGGAATTAAATGGCACCATAATTCAGTTCTTAAGGCAAAATCTACTTGGCGAATACGACATTGGCCTCGCATTTTCTTTGTTTTCCAATTCTGATCGATTGATCCATAGAGATTTCAAGTACTTTTGAGTGTAGAAAATGTACCTTTTTCCTTAGGTACAACGTGTTAAAGGACAAGGTAAATCAATCACCCCTTTGAAGAACCATTTTTGGGCCTGCAATGGGACGTGGTTCACCCTCTGTTTTCTTTTCAAGTATCGCGCAATAATGCAACCCATCCATCGCCAATGTGTAGTCTTGAGCAAGACCTTAAAAGACTCAAGGAAAGATAAGAGAAAGAACTCCATGATATCATGAAAAGATCTCCTTGTAAGCTCTTTCCGTATTCCAATCCTCTCCCTGAAAGAAAAACAAAAACAGAGGGGGACATGGGGGTATGTTAGATGGACCAGCCGCCAGATGATTAAATAAAGCGTTGTAACCTGCACAAATGACAACACCCGATTTTGGTGAGGTAAACCTTAACCAACACCGAAGATCCAGAATTGCCCTCGGTTAAGATTAATCATATAGATTTTCAACAACTAACTACTTTTAAGTGTTGAAAATGCACCTCTTTCTTAGGTACAAGCATGTTCAAGGACAAGGGGAATCGATTACCCGTTTTGAAGAACCTTTTTGGGGCCTGTAACGCGATGTTGTTCAAACTTCACACTTTGTTTTCTTTTTGAGTATCGTGCAATAATGCACCCATCCATCACCAATGTTAGGACAGTCGGGGATGAAGCACGCGGTTAAGATTAATCATATAGATTTTCAACAACTAACTAATTTTTAAATGTTGAGAATGCACCATTTTCTTAGGTACAAGCATGTTCAAGGACAAGGTGAATTGATTATCCCTCTTCAAGAACCTTTTTGGGTCTGTAGTGGGACGTGGTTCAAATTTCTCCCATTGTTTTCTTTTCATGAATCGCGCAATAATGCACCCATGGCAAATTGTTAGGACGGTCGGGGATGAATCGCGTGGAAAATTCCCCCCTCATGATTCGAGATCAAAAGATACGACCCCCCAGCAAAACATATAAAATGTAATACCGACAGAGGGACCTTGTCAACACCTGAAGAGTGCCTGGTGTTTGCTAAAGACGGTGCAAAGAATCCACAATTGCGCGAGGACGAGCCGTTCAAAAAGGCTTTTGTCCAATTGAGACGTAGCACAAGAGTGGAAAAGATGGAAGGCTGAGGGAAGTTTCGCCTCAGAAATTGGACCCCATTCTAACATGCTTATACGTTTGCATCTCATGCTCGTTTGGCCTTTTATCAACTACCCACTTGTCTAGTTTGATGGGGGGGTCGGATAACTTTTTTCTCGTGTCCCGTCTATTAAAATATTTTCTATATAAAACCACGCCTTAATCAAAAGGCTTATGTTTTTCAAATAGTCGGTGGTGATCACACTTCTTGAGTTCAAATATTTTTGCACCTTCTATTCGTCTCTCTTACTTGTATTTTCACGCTTCATCTTAGGTCGCGTGAATGGAGATATTAAGCCATACCTTCATTTAATATCTTAAGTTTCTACAACAATTGGCAAGTGGTCCCGCGAAATCTTTCGCCTTCCACGACACTAAACTTTAATAAATATGTCAAAGTTGGATTCTTTTGAAAAGCAATCAATAAGAACAGTCCAATATAGTATTGTTAAAAAAAAATTTAAAATAGGTTAATCATATTGTCAAAGTCATATTTCGTTTGCTTTTTGAGGGCCATGTTGGGTTGGGTGGAAAAGGATGGCGGTATAGTTCCCTTCATCGTGATTAGACAATTCTCATATGGGTCTTTTGACATGTAAGTTTTCAGTCGTTTAACATAGAGTACCCCGAATCTCTACAGCACGCAGCTATTTTTAAAAATTATTTGATAATTTCACTTGAGAAAACTTAAAAAAATAAATTATTCTAACTTGGGTACCTAAAGTAAATTATCTTTGAGTTGCCCAATACTCATCTTTACCGTTTCTCCAAAGCTGTTCCTTCCGGGCAGTGTGGAAGGAATCTTATAGAGCGAGTCCTGAGCTCTCACATAGTGATCTTTAAAGGGAGAATAACATCACCTCTATATATATATTCTTCATATATCTTCAATTCACACCGCGATGACTTCCAAATTCAACTTAGTACCTATGAAAAATTATCTAAAAAGTCCTAAATCTATTGCATATTGGTCAATTCAGCCATAAACGTTTCAATTTTTACCAAATGAATTATAAACCTTTTTAGGTTTTGCCAATAGAGTCTATTCGATCAATTTTAGCCTAAAATCGCTAACGTAAATGCCGGTAGCGCCACGTAAGACGATCGACACTGACGTGAACAACTTTATATATTTTTTCAAAAAAGGAATTATTTCTTTTCTTTTTTTTCTTTTTCTTTTTTTCTTTTCCTTTTTTTTTCTACCAAGACCAGTGAGGGTTGTGAGTGGTTGGTGAGGGTCAGCCAAACCTCGCTAAGCTTGGAAGAAAAAAAAGAAAAAAATATTAAAAAATTCAAAATTTATTTTTTAAAAATTATAAGAAAAAGTGTTCACGTTAGCACCGGTCATGCCATGTCGGATAGTCGATGTCCACATCATAGATTTTTGACTAATGGCTAAATTAGCTTAATTGGCAAAACGTGAAGAGATTTATAACTTAATTAGCAAAATCCAAAGGTTTAGGACTAAATTGACTAAAATGCCATAAGTTTAGGACTTTTTGGACAAATTTCTCCTCAAAAAATGGACAAAAGAAAAAGACCTTGCTTAAGATAGTGGAAGTATCTAATCATGTATTACACATCAAAGAAATGATCTATTTGGAAAAACTATCGAGGTAAAATTTTCTCACGAAGCAGTGTGTAGACTAATGCACGATAATTGATCTAAAAGGTTATCTAGCGAAAAACATAAAAGGATAAACTTTCAAGAAAAAATAGAGCATACACCATGTGTATAAAAATAATAATATTACACGATTTAGGCTTAATTTGAGGGTTTTAACTACCCACTCTCTCACTAGCCATCAAATCAATGGTAAATAACATGGTATTTGGAAAATCTATTTTTCACTAGCAGCGTATACTATAATTTGGATAATTTTTTCGTTGATCAGTGGCTCAACATTTCAAATGTTTTTGTTTGGTACAAGAACTTCCCTCTCATTTGGGAAAAAAAATCTTAAGTGCGCCCAGATCATATGAACCCTTGGACGAGGTGCAACCAACATGGTCTTGTAAATTATGTGAACATGGCTCACATGAGATGGGTGCAGGCAAATACCTACTTCTTATTTAGTATGCATTACCAAATGAGAAGGCATTCCCAATGAAATTATCATTCTATCCACAGCTTCATGCTTTCGTTTGGTACAAGAAGTCCCTCCTATATGGTGTATTATCTCACACTTAAACTTTATTGTCTATTGAACTCTTTATAGAGCCATATTTAGGCTCCGTTTGTTTCGTGAAAAACGAATAATAATCGTTTATATTACTAAAAATAACTATTCAATGAAAAATGTTTTCATGATCGACAACAGTTTATGCCTAAACTTTTTCTTGGATGATGAAGATATTTTCCGTTTATTCATTTTCATAGGCGATACAAGTGACATTCCTAAATATGATCGTTTGTATCTTAGTATCATTTAAAATAATTAATCAATAAGAAATTTTTTTATTATCGATAATAATTTATGTCTCAATATTTTCGTGGATAATGAAAATATTTGTTGTTTATCCATTTTTATATGCAATATAAGCGATCATTTTTAAGAAAATGTTAATCAAATTATTCATTTTTTACAAAATAAACGCACCCTAAACATCTCTATTCTTGCATTCTCACATCGTTTTCCCTCACAATCCAACCCAAGAGAATTAAGGACCTTCATTACTTTTCTTGCGTCATTAAATTCTCATTTCGATCCACATGTTCATACTTTTTTTTGTCGGTCTTACTCTATCTCTCACTCACGATACACACTCAGACTTACGCCCCGCCTCTTGCAGGGCGTGGGCGTCGAAACCCACATCTTAAACTACGCGATCTCACCCCTGCCCCCCACGAAGGTGGGGATTCGAACTCTCCACCTCTCTCTTTTCAAGTGAGAAGGGTGACCACTGGGGTAATCCCCAGTGATTCCACATGTTCGTACTTGTAGGTGCCTAAAGACACCATCTTTTCTCGAGAGAGATTGCAGCGCCGGAGTCAAAAAGGACGGAGAAGCAAATTTTCCGCCGGAAGAAAAAGAGAAACATATCGTGCGTGTCTGCCTTTTGCCACGCAAATAAACACATAAATCCAACTTACCACGTGCTTGTTTTGCTTATTATCGGCGAGAGACAGAGACATTTGCATTGACTACCACTAGATCAGTATTAAGCAAATGATTAACACTATACTAAATCTGTGAACATACAGTACAAAAACCAGGGACTATGTGATTTTGCTTTTTCAATTTTCCTCCATTTTAACGGCAAATTTTCATGTGTTTTATACCAGGGTTAAGATTACAAAAAATCTCAAACAGGTACACATGTAATAAATTTACCCCGAATTAATTTTTTGACCATCAAAAACTCCAAACTGATATACTTGTGATAAATTTATCCTCCTTTAAATTAGATTAATATCACGAAAAATCATAAATTGGTAAACCTGTTATAAACAGAGGGATAAAACTCCAGACTGGTATACCCGTTAACTATCACGTGTCATCTAACCAAGCAATTTGACGGTAAAATTTAAAGAGAACTAACAGAGGATAAATTTATCACATGTGTATCGATTTGGGATTTTTCGTGGTATTAATACTTTATACAATAAATACATAAAAGTCCCGACCGACAACCTCGATAAGTAAAGATGGTACTTTTGCCACGGAAGCCGCGTAACTTTTTATTCGCACGAGCCATCTCCATCATCATTTTAATGCACGGTTATAATTTTGGTAATTAACTAATTGTCTAAGTGGTGTTAATTAATTAATTTTCCATAAACAAATAATGGAAACAAATGGGTATTGTACTTGGAACTTGGAACTAATTTTGACCGTGGAAAGCAACCTTAAAATCAGGTGTTACCGTGGACATGAAAATTTTCAAAAAAAGAAAAAAAAATCTTAGTGTCATTTGATTTAATCGAGTAAATCTTTAATTGTTTAATTAATGAAATCCCATTCGAGAAAAAGGATAGTGCAGGCATGGCGATGATGACCCATCTTAAATATTTGTCATATGTCAAATTTGAAATATTCCATATTGGCTTATGAAGTTATATTTATGGAAGTTCCTGATCATTGACCAATTAGATCGGACCAAAGTAATTAGTAGTTTGTTTCGCATATTCTCTTTCAAATGTTCAAAATCAATATGGAAGAAAATTTTCTAATGTTCCAGAGAATATTACATTGTATACAAATACATGAGAAAGCACAAGAGGAGAAATTTCTGTAATATCACTAATGAATCTATGCCAAAGTACAGCCATTGAGTATTGCACCATCTTCTGGTATACAGCTATCTACTTTAGATTACATTCAAAAGATGTACGAAGAGGCATCAATATCCGTCCTCTTCTTCAACGTGCATCTAAGACAAGTTGGGTCTCTCTTTCGAAGCCCCTCCATCTTCGTCAGCGTTAATCAAATTTTTTACCAGATCGAAACTTCAAATCCCCCAAGATTTCAAGAAATCAATTTTTTTCGCCTTTTGATTCGAAATCAATCACTTAGGCACTCAGATTATTATTGTTCATTCGAAGGGAAAAATCAGAATTACTTATACAATTGAATATCAAATTGGAGATTGCAATGTCCACATTGTCGGATATTTACTAAATTCAGCATCAGTTTTGTTGTCTTGGAATCAAAATCTATTTGTGTGTAGATATTAGGTTGTTCAAGGATATCAGATGTGCAAAACAAGATTTATCAAACTATGTTTTTTTATTTTCAATCGTCAACATGAGAGATCACTCATCAATTACACGTACATGGCATCATTTGATATATTTTACTTTTTAAACTTCCCAATTCATCTTCCGATCATGTTCAAGTCTAAAAAGGTTGACATCAACAAAAACCAGTGCTAGAGATTGTAATGGAAGTCTCAGTTCATATTGTTGGAAAGACGCACTCGAACCACACATTCCGCATCTTGTCCAAAACTTCCACAGCACCCTCCATTCAAAATTCAATGTTGTTGGCTCTCTGGGTCAAAGGTTTACTTTCGATAACATGTCCATTTTTCTACAACTTCGTTCGGACATCGAGCTTTTCACGCGAGATGTTGATGAACTGGAATGCGTGTCCGAACCACTTTCGGTATGATGTGCCTTGCTACATCGTGCATCTCTCTTACCATGTACCACTGAGCTTCATAAAGATGGTTTTATTCCTCATCTGTAACAGTGACGAATCAACAAGTATTCATAACTAGTACTCTAATACATATACGACCGACCGAATTTTCACTGCATGTTTTGGAGCGACGTGGAGGGCGGATCGGTAATTCGACCGCTGTACGTGGGACACGCACATCCCTGGGAAATTGTTGACGCAGAAAAGGAGCGCAAGTCCAGGAAGCCTGCTGTTGGCGTAAAGCTTTGACTCTTAGCAGCTTAAGCCTCGCGTTTGAGTGCTCCGTTTGATCTGTCATTTTCTGTAGACAAAAAGCATATACATATGTATATAAAAGTGAGAAAAACAGAAGATTATTTCAATGGAAAGGATCAATATACTCCACAATGAATCTTATCCCGTTAGGCAGGGCGGGCTATATTAGGCTCAAATACTCTGTAAAACCCTAAATGCTTCTACAAAATGATGACGACCGCGATGACAACGTTTACTAAGGTTATTAGGAAACCAAAAGGTACAAAAAGCAGACCCAAATTTCTTCCGATAATAACTAGCGAGGTTAGATACTTACAATATATGAGATCATGACTGCCATAGACCTTGGCTGCTCCACAAAACTGGAGGGGGGGTGTTAAGCTAAGGCAGATGAAATCATCTTGACAGAAGTAATCTCGATTACAAAACAAGAGTACACAGTAATCTCGATGGAGACGTACCAAACTAACGAGAAGTAAATAGGGCAAAGCCCAAAACGTCAAATGAGTCAGCTCTTCTTTTCTTGTCGACCTCCTTGCAGTGCATGACTAGCGTTTGAATGACAGTGAAACACAACTGAGCAATGGAGAAAAATTGAGCATACAAGATCACCACCAAACCAAATATATATTTACTAATCGGAAAGAACATCACGATCGACATGCCTTTCATATAATAATTACCCAACCACGGCGAGTTACATAGGTGCTGAAACAAGAAAATTCCACATCCGGATACTTGGCTTATAAGTTGTTAGAATAAAGTTCAGAGAAAATCTATCTCGTGTAGTCACCTTTCAACTAATTTATTAGGAAGTAGGACCTCTACTTTTATTAATTAGTCACAAACTAAGAAACGGACACAAACTATGCTTCTAAACATTGGATACATGATACGTGAAGAAAATTCAAGCAAAGAGCAGCAGACATAGTACCAATCAGTTTATGTACCTGTCGCTGTTAAACAGCAAGAATTGGAAAAGATGACGAAACAAGGTTTCAGGACCCCCGTGGAATGAGCTTTCAAGTAGAGCTTAAAATCGAAGAAAATAATGTCTCGTGAAAGACAAAGGTAACAAACATTAAATAGCACTTCCAGACGAATGATGAAGTGATGAAGGAGGTGAGAGGATGGAGTAGAGGGAGCTCCCTTCAGTCCAAGCACAGAAAGCTTGGGATCCAACAAGACTCCCGCATCATCCATTCATTTACGGAGCTTTCCTGCGCGCTCTCGCTCGGTATTTGGATGAATGAGTCGGCAGCTAATTAAATCACAACACGTCCCATGAGTGGACTGAAGAAAGCTCTCTTCCTCTCTTTCTCTTACCCATTTCGAAACACACTACTTCAAAGAAAAAAACCCTCGAGGAAGGAGGAAAGTGCCACAAGCGAAATCTGTCAGCCAAACGGAGATATGAGAATAGAATAACTCGGTGAAGCGCATAGACATATCAATAAAAGAAAGAAACTGTCTATAAGTGAAGGATGGAGCCACTGTCCCTCTATCTTTGCAGGACCCTACACGGTGATCATCCTCAACCCAGCCACTCGTGGAATTTCATTGAAGGGGCGGTGGCTTTATATAGGTAAAGAGGAGAGGGAGGGAGGGAGGGATTTGATTTGTTTAATCTTTTAGAATTTAAAATGAACTAATGAAGTTATTCGTATTCTCTTTATCCTTCAGGATGGTGTTACTATGTACTTGATCCCGAGCCCTTTTCCGACCCCCCTTGCCTTGTGGAAGTCTCCACATGTCTCCAGCTTTGAATATGCTTTGTTTGGGCTTCTTATTTAGAAAAACACAACCATCGTTTTGCACGAATCCATCGATAAAACAGATGGTAATTGGCCGTTGTGCTAATGCCTATTTAAGAAACGGGGATGGGAAATGATGACAAATTAACCCCACCACCACTTGAGAATATGGACAAGACGCTTCAAAGGGAGACTTTTTCCATCTATTTTATAGGGTATCATGCATTTTTATTACGGTTAATACCACGAAAAATTCAAATATGATACATATATTATGAATTTATCATAAATTAATTTTTTATCATGAAAAATCTCAAATTAGTACACCTGTGATAAATTTACCATGCGTTAGTTGCTGTTAAATTTTATAGTCAAATTGTTGAGTTGGATAACACGTTACACCTATGATAAATTTACCCTCTATTAGTTGCTGTTAAATTTTACAGTCAAATTGCTGAGTTGAATGACACGTTTGGGGTTTTATCCTTCCGTTTGTCACGGATTTACCAATTTATGATTTGTCGTAGTATTAATCCAATTTTACGGAGAGTAAATTTGTCACGAGTGTACTAGTTTGGGGCTTTTTGTGGTCAAAAAATTAGTTTAGGGTAAATTTGTCACAAGTGTATTAGTTTGAGGTTTTTTATGATTAAAAAATTAATTCAAGGTAAATTTGTCATAGATATACCAGTTTTGGGTTTTTCATGGTATTATATTAAACCCATTCTCAAACTTATCTATATTGCGTTTTATGTGTGGTAGCTCACGGATATAATTGTATAAGTTTGGATATGGACATCTTTTCTTCTTTTTTTTGAAATAAATAACAAGAGATGATAAAATTATGATTGAAAGAATCATAAAAAAATTTCCTGCAAAGCCTGAATCTACAGGGAATCGCCGTCGTACCTTGATAGCGGGAACACTCTCCCTTAACGATGGCAATCACAACCATGTCCGGCAACCGCCATGTGGTGGTCGTCCCGTCACTGTGGTGGCTGGAGAGCACTGCAACGGGTCTGGTCATATAATTGCATGATGATCGGGAGAGGGAAGACAGAAAGTTCGCGAGAGTGACGAGCGACAACAGCGTTGTTGTCCGAGAGCAGCGATTGACTCACGGCGGTCACTGGCGCCTTGCGGGCCAACCAAGAGAAGTGCCACACCCACTTCCTTTGTTTCGCGACCTGCTTCGCGCCCTGCAACCTTTTCTCTTCATTTTTTTCAGCTTCAGGGTAATTATTTTATCCCTCCGAAAGACCACGGATACTTTGTCCTGGGTTTTATCCGGGGTTTATCCCACTTGATCCAATCCGAAGTATGTCATGAAACAACGAATAGGATAATTTACTCTATCCATGGCGATAATCATGACAATCAAATACGTCATTCAATTCAGCTTCTTAGTCTTTAGTAACAAATCTTTAGTATGCTATCGATACAAGTTTTAGGGTATTTAGATGATACTATCCTTCTTCCTCTAACTTCCAAACTCCAATTAATATGTTGTCAAACAATAAGGGCCATGTTTTTCTCCAACCGAGTCGGCATTGATCTATGCACTTGTGTTCCCATCAAGCGTGCCACCAATGTCATGATGCTTTCACCATACGAACTTCATTTCATTGTAACCATAAGTTGGGTACTTAATGAATAACACATGGGACAGTCAGATATCATGTATCCAAACAATTATACTAGGAAATATAGGTATTTTATCTATAAATTGTTAAAACATCAGCAAAATCTATATATGAATATTTTGATTTTAATATATTTCCAAGTTTTTTTTTTTGGTCAATAGAAAGAATCCATTCATTTCTCATAATAATATTTGTGAGGCACATAGAAGACTGTCAGTTGTCAACCCTAGCAAATCCAAAATAACTGCGAAACAAAGCAAATGGCATAATGCAAATAACAAAGCATAGGTTGTAGCCAAAAGCAAACTCTCACCCCTAAAAAAAGGTCTATCGCCATAAATGTTTGATGGCCGATCACCGGATTCAGTAATGAACACATTCCGAGATCTCTCATTCTAGCGGTGTGTGTCTAAGTTCAACATAATCAATATGTTGAAAGAGCACGGATAAAATTCATGTAAAGAACTCCTAGATATGTTGAAAGAACACGGATAAAATACCTGTAAAGAACTCCTGAATTTATATCTATATCTAGTTCGGACGAGTAAAAACCCCGGATTTATACCTAAATTTAAATCGGAATAGAAGAGCAGCCTAATCTATGAAGTTGTAGAGTCATGTTACGAACATTCTTATCAATCCCTGCCAACTGGTTAAATGATTGAACTGGTCTTCATATTCACCCAAAATCAACTGTAGAAATTAATTTATATACACAAACTCCCAAAATAGATAGAGAGAAAAAAGAAAAGACATTCAAAGCAAAAAAAATAAAAATGAAAAATGACACAAACAGTCCCTGAACTTTGACTTAATGTGCAATTTGATACTTGAACTTTTAATTTGTTCAATGTAATTCCTGAACTTTGACTTAATGTGCAATTTGATACCTGAACTTTTAATTTGTTCAATGTAATTCCTAAACTTTAATCCAGTATTTAATATGGTCTCTAAACTTTCAATTTGTTTAATGTGGTCCCTGAATTTTTTGTTCATGTTCAATATAGTCCCTGAACTTTATAAAAATATTCAATATAGTCCTTCCATTAATTCAAGTTCAGGGATTATATTATATATTTTCATATAGTTCATGAACTAAATTGAACATTTACTAAAAATTTAGGGACCATATTGAATATTGGGTTAAGTTCGGAGACTACATTGAACAAATTAAAAGTTCAGAAATCAAATTGTACATTAAGCCAGAGTTTAGGAACTGTTTGTGACATTATCCCAAAAAAGAAAATCAAAGACCAAATGAGCTCTCAGCTTCGGAAATTGAAGCAGTAAAAGCTTGCGAGAGAGCTTCAAGGGAAGAGTTGTTAGGAAATGAGCGGTTTTGCCGACGGAGAGAGAAAAGAGAGGATAGATGAATATCTTTTGTATTGGTAAGGCAGTATTGTCTCTAAAGCAATGTATGTCAAAACTCATAATCATTTCCCAAACATCAAGTCTTCATGCCTTGTAGTGGCGTAATGGTAGTAGCAGCCATATCCATCATAATTGCAATCTAGTATAAGTAAATGACAAAAGAAAACCAATTGAATACATTGCTGTGAAGACATCATTGCCTCGAGTAATTTTGATAAACGAAAAAACCGCTCAGACATGAAGTGAACTCAAAATATGAACTTCGATATGCAAAATATTAAAATTCATGACTCTTTTTTCTTTGATCAGTACGTGAAAAAAGAAGAAGAAAGCAGACAACAAAAGAGGCGAATAAATGTGTTTGCCTCGTTTCATCGAGTAACGGGATTGAAGGTTACCGCATGAAAGGAAATTGACTAGAGATGTAACAAGGCACTAAGGTAACTGGTCTGACGTGAGTAAAAGTGACAAGCGGGTGACAGTCGATTTGTGATGAAATGTGGACGCAATGTACTAAATCACAAGCGGGTGACAGTTATCCTCCATGTCTCTGGTTTGAAAAAACAGAACAATGTTACATGGGAAGAGAACTAATTCCAACCTCATTACATGGTTTAATTATCCTCCTCAGAGTTTCCATTGTAGCACGAGTCTACTAAACATGGAGGAAACTATTTTCGAATGCAATTAGCTTAGCCTTATCACATTGAATTTCGATTTGTGATGAAATGTGGACGCAATGTACTAAATCACAAGCTTAAGAACGAAACTCATTTGAAGGGGGGAATTCCTTTTTTTCACTTCGGGGATATTTAAAGAGGGAGATAAACTCGAACCATATCAAAGATTGTTGACTTGTCAATACTAGCAAATTCACGATAACGCGTAATGTCCAAAAGCAATGCAAGAAACTGAACAAGCCTCGGCTTGAGCGATCCTGCAGAACCACAGAAGAATCAGTTTCCAAAAGTTCGTTTGAAGTCCGAATTGACTAAACATCTCTATAAATCCTGCCAACTCATCTATATGCCCCGTGCATAAACAAAACAAAGGCAACTGTGGGCTTGGAGAACAAATTTCTCTTTTCACTCATTTTTTTATATTGGCAGAGGGGACATAATTAGAGACAGGAAATAGTTGGGGGAACCAGACAGGGAAGGGTGGGGAGGCCAGTGAATAGCCAATGAAAGGACGACAAGGATAAGGTAAAAAAAAGAGAAGTGCAGCCACAATAATATCACATAAATTATTGATTTGGGGGGAAGATCACATCAGATTCTCAGTCACTACTGAAAGAAAAAACGATGTCTTGTCAATCGAAAAGGAGAAGGAAGCCCCGCGAAATGGTACGTCTTTCACCCCCACCACACAAGTCCCACCCCGTTCTCACTACCATTTCACGTCCTTTGTCCCATCAACACTTCTTCTTTTCTTCTCTCTCTCCTCCCCCTCTCATCTGTCCATCAACACTTTGCAATATAAATTCTTCACCTTCCAATCTTTCCTAACTTATTTAAAACAAAAGATTCTCGCCATGTATCCGATGTACTTGATAGATTTTAGTAATGGCGATGTCATTAACTTGTTTGAAAGAAATTAAGGATGTTTTTGAGTGACTGAGGTGTCCTCTTGGGCGAGCTTTGCTTTCGAATTTCTTCCCGTTGAAAATACAGGATAAATTGATGGGTGAATGAATAAAAAATTGATACTCAAATAACACTCTTGAGTTGGAAGTGGAAAGTGGAAAAACACTAATCCCACATTGAAAAGGAAAGAAGGTTATGGAGTGCTTTATATACAGTTACACTCATTTGAAGTGACAACTATCGTAGCATAAATATTATGCCTAGCGCATAGGCGCAAGGAGGGTGCAAATCCGACGCCCGACGAGCTGAAACTTGGGCGCGAGCACATTTCCTGTGTATATGATTGCAGGACCGAAAAGTGGGCCTCGCAACAAGCCCAATTTTGCTTGCCTTCTGATTTAATTTTTTCAACTCAAACGGTTACGGAATTAATTTTGTAACGTATGAATAATAACGCGTTAAATTGTGTTGTTACAGAATTAATTTTATAACGACATATTTAATCGGCCGTTATTCTCGATGAGTATTGATTTTGTAACAACAGATTTAATCGGCCGTTATTCTCTGCATTTGCATTGTTTTCGATAGTGTTCATTCCCGAAATTTGTTCAAGCTCACCGGAAGCTTTGAAATGCTAATTACTTCTTAGCCGCCTACCGTTGTCTCCTAAGAGACAGACGTTCACAAAACCTCATACGCGTCCTAGAGGGAAAGAATCTGTTTTAAGGAAACTATGTCAAACACGAGCCTTGCTATTCTTTTGTATCTATTCCAACTTTGTTATTGTAATTTCATTTTCTTTATAATTATTTATTGTTTGTAATATTTATACTTATACAAATTCGAATTGTATACTCAACACTTCCTTCTTCTTATTTTTTTTTCTAATTTTAATGTTTAATATTCAACTTTTAAGTAGTCTTCGGCACCTCAACTGACACTCATATTAATGTTTAAAGCCACATTATTTTTCTATAATTTTTCAAAAACTTAGAAAGGATGTATTCTTCTTAGAAAAAAGTCATTGAGAATCTATAAATGACTCTAGCAACAACAAAAAAAATGTGTTACAATCAAGAAATACTTATACGGCACCAGGTGCACAAGAAAGAAAGTGATATAATTTAGGGTTAATATCGTGAAAAACCCCAAACTGATATATATGTGACAATTATATCTCAAACTGGTATACCTGTGATAAATTTACCTCAGTTTATTTCCGTTAAATTTTACTGTCAAATTACTTTGTTAAATGACACGTGGCAATTAACGGATGTATCAATTTTATATTTTGCCCTCTGTTTATCACAAGCGTACCAATTTATGATTATTTGTGATATTAATTTAATTTAATAGAAACTAACGAAGGATAAATTTATCGCAAATGTATCAGTTCGGGATTTTTCGTGGTCAAAAAAATAGTTTTGGGTAATTTATCATGGATATACCAGTTTGAGGTTTTTCCTAGTCAAAAAATTAGTTTAAGTTAAAATTGTCACGAGTGTACCAATTTGGGGGTTTTCACGGTATTAACTCATATAATTTAAGAATGAAAATAGCTATCATAAAAAATAACTAAATATCAAATAATGTCTCTAATATCCAATCATACATCTACATTTCCTTCAAACACGTGAATATAATATTGTGTTTTCAGATACTATTGATGCTTGGGGAAAAATTACCAAAAAAGTTATAAATTTATTGTATTTGTGACAATTTAGTCTTAAACCTTTTAATTGTGTTTTAAACCTTTTAGCAAATTGTCGATTTTGGCCGAAAATTGATGGCATGAACAATTTTTATAATTTAAAAATTTTGACTATTTAAATAATTTTTTATTTTCTTTCTTTTCCCTTCTTTCTCCATCGATGGGCGGCCATGGTCGCTAGCCTCAACGATGGCCGACCATAGGTGAGGGCCGCCGAGGCTTGAACTCGCCTTGAAGCTCGTGATGCAATCTGGTGAGCTTGACCTTGCCAACCCTAGCTTATGGCCTGTCGTCGGCCGTTGCCAAGGCTCGACAACTGGAGAAGGAAAAAGAAAATGCAAGAGAAGAAAGAAAAATAAAAACCACGCTTTCCCCCCTTTCTTTCATTTATGCCTAAATAGTAAACGCTGGTAATAAATGCAGGCTCTCGCAATTAAGTTATTGCAATTACGTGAACTAGGTAAATCCATGAAATCAATTTAGTTACTTTATTTGAGCCCCTGATAATTGGCCTTTGACTTTTAAGAGCAGGTAACCTGTTGGTTTCTTGTGTCTTTAGATTTGGATTTTTATATAACCAGCCATGGAGTGCTTCGCATGCGATTTCATAAAATTGTACCGTTAGTTAACACTCAACCGCTCTACCGTTGAGTTACAAAAGATTTGATGCATAATAAAAAAAAATTAATTTTTAAAAAAAAATACAAAAATTGTCCACGTCAATGCCAGTTGTGTCATCAACAAATTCTAGGCAAAATTGGCCATAATGACTAAAGTGACAAATTATCAAAATGTTTAAAATTTAATTGGCACAATTAAAATATTTAGGATTGAATTGACACAAGCATAATAAGTTTAAGACTGGTTTGGTAATTTTTCCGATGCTTGGTGTGAACAATAATAAATGCAAGAAGCAATGGCACGGAAGTGTGTATAGTCACACTTGGTGTGGAACCGGTCCTTACACAAAATAGATGTGGATGTAACCACACGGAATAGATTACCGCGGGTTGCTGTTTTTGTGGCGACCCACCAAAACCATCAAAAGTTACACTTACTACTGACTAACTTATGCAACATTGCAAATGGTGCGGTTGTATTTTTGTGTCGAATGTATCGGTCTTACACTTCTAAGCACACGTAAGTCTCCAGCCTCACACAAAAACAAACAAAACTCGGACATAACCATGCCAATTCAAGATGTGCGCATGACCACATCGACAAGAGAACTGGGGAAATGTTGAGCCAACGGGAAGTGCACAAATTGCCACAAGATCACATTGCTAGAACATCATCAAACGTGACGAATAATGTTGAGGATCAACGTCAAGAAAGGGATATTAATAATAACTGAAAAAGAGATATTGATGCACTCACAATTTACTCAAGATCACCGAACTCTGATTCCGAGTTAGAATGTATAATAAGAAAATGATTGTCATATTCCTAGACACTATAATATGTTGCAACCAAGAAGTATTTATATCAAAATAATGTGTATAATCAAGGGGTATTTCTATTAAGACAGGTTAGATCGGTTCATGACAACTTGATTATTAAGTAGATATTGGACCGGACTATGGTCAGTTAAACCGGCCGGTTTGGTCAGAGTTAAAAAAAGTTGGTGTGTTTTCACCATCACTCTCTCCCTAAAAAACCATGCATGTGGGCATGTTCAATTTTCCTTACCAAAAAAGAATGCCACCATCTCTCTCTCCACATTACTACCGACTTCTTCTACCATTGTCACCCATTTCTTTCTCCTTTTTTCCCTAAAAAGTTACCAGCTCTATAAAAACTAAGCAAGTTCTTAAAAGGTTTCGTCTCAATTCTCATCCGAATTTTAAGATAATTGGGATGTAAAAATTCCATATAGTATTCTCTCTCCCTAGAGAAGACATAAATATGGGGGAAATTAGAGGTGGAAGGTGTACGGTCATGGACACATTAAAATAAGAAACTTGTCCGATAGAATCGGTACAGACCGCGAAAGCTCTCGTAGGAAATTAGACTCCTCTTTGGTGACCTCTTAACCAAATACTAAAGATTCAATGAGAGCCCCCGATTAAGTGGTACCTCTTTCTCTCTCCGCGTTATTACCAACTTCTTCTTCCTCTCCTCTGTCGCTCGTTTCTTTCGCCTTTTTTCTCTATATTTATTTCCCTAAAAAGTTACTATTTATATTTAGTCTAGGTATAAAAATTACTTTCTCTTATACTTAGCTAAACTATCCATCTTTTTCCCTTTAAAATTCATTTTCTTCATTCTTGCACTTTCTTTGTACTGCTTTTCTTTTACATTTTTTAATTAGATATTTGAATGTATAACTTATCTAGACAGGGGTTTCAAATCTTCCCATGTTGTCTATGTTTCTTTACAAAAATAAAGCAAACCTTGAGCAAAAAATTGTTTACGCCCTAGAAGTATCGTTTAGATGACTATAATTAAAATAAGTTATGCTTATCCTTCTCGATGTAGAACACGTTCTTTCTTCGATGCTCCGTCGCTCTTCCAAAAGACACATGTTTTGATGAAGCTGTAGTAAATTTGACATGACATCATTAGAGTCAATCTACTTAACCATTTGATCTTGCACATATATTTTACAATTACAACAGTTTCTTTTCTATTTTACATAATCGCAATCAAAGCCCTGTCCTAAAAAAGTTTCACCTCAATTATTTCTATACATGTATTGAACTCGGACGGAACAATGTTTCTTGTTTTCATTACACATCCCATCTTAAAAGTTGTAAATTTTCGTTTTCAATTATTTTGTTCGATAATGAACTTAAGGGATGATAAGATAAGATTTACATTGACCTTTTAAATTACTTTTTTGCCCATTCTTTACGAATACACCGTAATTATTCATCTCACAGCAGGGCATGAGTTTTATTGGATTTGCTTTGCAATACAGAGAGATGTATCATTTCCTAAAAAATGTACAATAAATTGTAATTAATCACAACATGTACCCACCTAATTTTATGATGAAATCACTTTGTTATGCTCGGACTTAAGGGATAATGACACAAATAGTTTCTGAATTTTGGATTAATGTGTAATATAATCTACGAACTTTTAATTTGTTCAATGTAATCTCTGAACTTTAACCTAATATTCAATATGGTCTCTAAACTTTTAATTTGTTTAATGTGGTTCTTGAACTTTTGTTATATGTTGAATGTAGTCCTCGAATTATATAAAAATATCTAACGTACTATATTGAACAAATGAAAAATTTATGAATCATATTATATATCGGGTCAAAGTTCGGGGACTGTCATTTCTCCTGGACTTTAATTTCCATTGTAATTGTTTATTTCTATATCAAATTACATGGCACAATCACGGGGGGTAATGCCCCGAACGAGATTTCTTTCGTGTTTATTTTATTGTTAATTTTTTGTACGGCAAAAGAAAGATCTTTCCCAGGACACTTGAATAGACTGCAGCAAAAACAAAAACTGAAAGAGGAAATGACCAAAGGGCAAAGCACGCGAGCGTTTCATATGTCAGTTGACTAATAAAGGGCCGTCTGTACAATGAAATGACCTTGCACCTTTTCGCTGCTATATAAACGAAATGACATTGTCCTCTTTTCCTTTTTGCCTGAAATTGACATCTTGCATAAAAACCCTGTGCCTTTCTATTTCTTACTTCTATTGTTATGTGCTTGGAAGAAAAGCAAGAAAAAAGGAAATGCAAATTGAGATAAATCAATTTCGTGGTTGCTAGGTACAAGAGCAGAAATCAGGAACCTATCACGTCAGAGCTGGTTCTCAATACTTGCGAACTGAATCAATGGACCCAGTAACCAGAGTTAACCTGGGAACTAACCTACTTTTCTCTATTTGCTCTATCACGTGTACTATTTTTGGAAAAGCTCTCCATAAACACCATAATAACCTGGTTATGTTGGCATGTTCAAGTTCATTTTCTTTTTTAGCAAAAATTTCTCCTCTAAAAGACTTCCAGGGTTTGGTTTTGAATCACTTCAAGCAAGCCCGGGAGCCAAAGGATTGCGAATCAATCAAAGGCCAGTTCCCAATATTTTTACCTAGGGAACCGAACCGGTCACTGTGTGAACTTCCTTGGAATTGGATAAGTAAGATTGGTTTGATTCAGTTCCCGGATGGAGCCGGCTAGGTATTGGAAAGGATATATATATTTTTTTCTCCCTCTCATTTAAAATCAAATGCTGAAAGAGAATGATTTATTTGGGGTGATTAGAGGGAAGATTAGAAGAAACTTCTCAAAGAAAATTAACAAAACGTTGCACGCGAAATCTCTATACCCGTGCTTTCCCTGGTCCGAGAAATTTCCATAACCTTAATTATGTGGTTTTTGAGTGATGAAAAAGTTTGTAATTGGACAAATAGCTATAGAGTTATCTCCATTTTTGTTTTCAATGTCCATTTAAAGTTGGGCAACAATTGAAGAACTTTCATTTCGCAAGATTACTGATCGAGTGTCTTGAAAATAGAACCTCCATTTCCCGAAAAATAAAAATAAAAAAACCCATTTTCATTTCTCCAAATTGACAGAAGAAACATATTCCCTTATATACACTCTTTGAAATTACACTTGTTAATCAGTGCGATTTTTTCATCCTAGATATTCCCTAGTATAAACTCCTTGAACATTCACTCATGAGGTGGCCACCTTATTTAGGTACCAAAAAGATAAAACAATTTTCGAAATTCCTCCGATAAAGAACATCGCCATGCATGGATTCTCATGCAATAAGAAGCACTTCCCGAAATAAACAAAGGTTAAGAATGCAAATGGGAATTGCCACCTTTGAGCGTCGACGCTAAAAAAGGAGGCAAGGCAGACAGAATCCAAGCTTTTTGCCACCTTCAACCCTAGAATTATGTTGTCATTTGTCTCCAATGAGAATGCTAGATTTGGTGATTAAGAATGAAAAGGACCGTCCAGACGATATGCAAGAATGTGAGCCATAATTACAATTGTACTTAGGAGGATGGGAAGCAAGAGAATATAAGGTTGGTCTCCTTTTCTTTTGCTTTACTTTTATTCCCCTCCAGTCTTTTCGTCTCTACCTCCGAAATGTTAAATCAGAACCAAGACCTTAATAATTAGACGAATTATTCCCATTCTGGATATGTATTGGAATACATATTATATTTTTGTGCTGAGTGATGTTTTCTGCTTTTGATTGATTCATTTCACAAATAGAAAGAAATTTTGAACCTATAATAAAAACTCCGAGAAACTTGTTGAGATGGACGTGTAAATTGTGTTACAAAAATATTGGAGAATCGGTATGGTATTTGAGCGGTCAATATATCTTAATTGGCCTATAATTCATTGGCTAAACTTTTGAGTAAATGTGGATCTAACTAAAAATATTGAAGGGTTCGAACTTGCGCTCTTACTTGACGATCTCGCGTTGTGACTTGTACTAAGCTCGTACGAGAAGGGAAGATTATTAAGATGCATATGTAGATCTCAGTTGGACTATAACTTATTAGCATGAGTTTTTTAGTAAATGTGAGTGGACTTGGACTTGGGATGCGACACCCGAAAATTCCTACCTCAATTAATATGTAGGAAATGATTTCTATAGCTGTTACAAGTAGAAATTCCAATCGGATTATTAACGTGGTTGTAGCAGAAGGCCCTTCAACATCAATGGGGAGCCTGTTGGACCACTTAAGAGATTCCATGGTCTCTATTTATCATCACAGAGGGAAGCAAAAAGAACTTGTCCCCTAGGTTTGAATGGTGATTGCTTGTTGAAGGTGAAGTTGTCAATCCGTAGTTTAGCTTGGTGACTTTGCGTAGGCAAGATGTTTGGATATGGGGGTATGGGGCAGTATCAACAAGACCCGACCTTCTTCCCAGAGTTAATGCATTGTATTTTGTTTCTTTTTGCACTTGCATTAATACTTGAAAGAGGGAAGATAGTGGAATAATGTATTTGTATAAGGCGGAAGCATATGTACATTTTTTTAACTTGTGTGATTTCCTGTTTGGTATGCAGTGAAAATTTTGTTGTGCTTCCATATGCTATTAATAACTAGAAGATAAAACTTTTAAGGACACGTGGCGCGCGTGATGTTTTAGGGCGTCACATAGGCTCTTTTTGGCGATCTCCCATATGAAGGTCTAGGACCTCAGTATATGGAGATTAGAGATTTCCCTATTTGAGAATATTGCTAGAAATATTATTAGATATTAATGATATTATTTGATGTTTCGTTATTCTTTAAGATAGCTAATTTCCTTTTCTACACATGTTGTTTTTGTATAAATCTCTCCTCTAACGTGTAAAGTGAAGCCAATTTGAATAAACATGTGGTTTTTATTCTCTTTTCGATCTCTCTCTCTTCAAGATCCTAGAATACTGACGATATACCCCAATATACACTCCTTGAACATTCACCCATGAGGTGGCCACCTTAATTAGGCACCATAAAGATATGCAATTTTCGAAATTCCTCCGACAAAGAGCATCGCCATGCATGGATATTCTCATGCAATAAGCACTTCCCGAAATAAACAAGGTTAAGAATGCGAATGAAAGGTGGCAAAGCGGACAGAATCTAGCTTTTTGCCACATTCAACCCTAGAATTATGTTGTCATTTGTCTCCAATGAGACTGCTAGATTTGGTGCTTAAGAATGAAAAAGACCGTCCAGACGATATGCAAGAATGTTAGCCATAATTACAATCGTACTGAGGAGGATGGGAAGCAAGAGAATATAAGGTTGGTCTCCTCTTCTTTTGCTTTACTTTTATTCCCCCCAGTCTTTTCGTCTTTACCTCCGAAAAGTTAAATCAGAACCAAGACCTTAATAATTAGACGAATTATTCCCATTCTGGATATGTATTGGAATATATATTATATTTTTGTGCTGAATAATGTCTTCTGCTTTTTTTTTTTTTGATAACCCAGGGAACCCCCGCATGGCCGACAGCCGGGGAGTAAACCCTGGGGGCGACACGTGCTAGCCACCACACACGTGCCACCGGTTAAGTCACCCTACGGCGCCCGAGATTCGAACACTCAACCTTTTGCGAGAGGAAGAGTGCGCGTTCCAGCAGCGCCACCCAGGCGGGTGGTGTCTTCTGCTTTTGATCGCTTCATTTTACGAATAAAAAGAAATTTTGAACCTATTAAGAAAAACTTCGAGTAACTTGTTGAGATGCATGTGTGAGAGCCGTTGTAGAAAAATATCTCATATCAGATAATCAGTGTGGTTTTGAGCAATTAATATATCTTAGTTGGTTGATAATTTATTAACTTAAACTTTTGAGTAAAAATGGGTTCAACTGAAAATGTTGAGGGGCACGAACTTATGCTCTTATTTCACCGCCAGATTAATGACACGTGCATGTAGAATTAGTTTTGCAATCGAATCTTTTCATATGTCAACTATCGAATAATGAAAATGTAAACCATTTCTTACGCAAGAATTCGACCTGATAAAGACCCTAAAAGTGATGGCTGTGTTAACAAACAATAATGAAAAAATTTCTTAAGGAAGGGATGAGTGTCCGCTAAGAGTGTGTTTATTTCGCGGAAAACTCAAGATTCGGAAAATATTTTACAAAAAAATAATTGTTCGTATTGCTTAAAAAATAAATGAATGAAAGAATATTTTCATCAATTACGAAAATAGTTAGGTGTGAATTGTTTCCGACGATGAAAATATTTTCTGTTAGCTAATTGTTCAAAGCGACATAACAAATTATTTTTCGGAAAATGTCCTTTCAATCTTGAGTTAGTAGGGTTAGGCCATTTTGCTTATGCTGTGTCCATCATTGGTGGCTACTTTAAAAGTATCCAGATCGGGCCTGATCCAGACATTTGTGGCAAGATGCAAGGCCCATCCGGCCCGGCCCAATTATCGGGCCTATTATTGTCTATATCGAAAGTAAAGCCCAAGCCCTCGAATGATCCAATCAATCTGATCCAAACAAATGCTTCAAATTTTTCTCACTAATCTCCAATCCTATTGGCCTTGATAATAACCACCTATGTTAAGCAATCCCCTTTATTTTTTGTCTTTCCTGGAAGTGCGGTCAAGTGATATCCCTGATTAATCGACACAATTTATAGTAAGTTCATCTTTCCACGTGGTTATGACTACATCATTTTCAGGTTTAATCCGAGATTTTATGTCGAGTATAAACTACGTCTAATGCCCAAACATAGTCCTCGTGCCCTGAACCAGGGTACTTGGAGACCAAACTCGAGTCCTAGATGTCTAGACCCGGGTCGCTCGGCTATGCTCGAGCCCTGCTCCCAGGAGCGCGTTTTAGAGCTTCCGCGCAATATGTACCATAAAACCGGCTTCTATCTTATCTCCAAAAGACAACTAAACAAAGGGAAAATCAAACCATTTCTCTAGAAAATACATAGTCTCCCTAGAAAACACTCTCTAGCGAACTTCATTTTCAGCCAAACACGCACGTAGGCCAACCGGGAGCTCCCTCCATTTTTGTCCATACATTTACACGTACCATCCCCCTCGATGAGACATCTTAGAAATTGCGTTAAGCGCCATGGTTCGTTTCCTGGCCACACATCGAAAACCTGAGGTTCCTAATTCTGTCCCGTCAATCATTTTAAAAAAATTCTCCCGACCATAGAAGAACGAAACTTTCGATTTCAAAACTTCCTACGAACGAAATAATCCCATTCATTAATCCCTGGACCCCCCCCCCCCTGTCCTCATCCTAAGATGCGTGCACATCTATAATACCGACTCCTCCCCACCATGATATCAAGTCATCAAATTTGTCACAACATCGATTTTTTTCATCTTTTTATACGCTTGTGCTTCTACCATAGGAATGTAATTTAATGGCAAAAGGAAGAGTTGTTGGGTGCTTTGTCCCATTTATTTAGAATTTTCGGCGTACGGACTTGCACAAAAATTACAGGGACGCGTGGAATTTCCACCGTATTTTTCCTGTCCTGTCTGAATAACCATCGAAAGAACCGACCAGAATAAACCGATGGGTGTAAAATGTCAATTTCGCGAGGACCATTCTTCGAAATCATCGAGTTTCGTCGAGGGCATTTTAGTAAATGTGGAGGCGGTCGCCAAATTAAGAAAGACGAAGAAGCATGGGTTATGAAAAAAGCATAGAAATGAATAAATTTCCTAAAAAAAAAAAACTAGGTATGCGATATGCGTGTTATAAAATATAAACAGATAATTAAATAAATACAGGATAATCCGAAAAAGAAAAAGGGAAATAAAAATCCGGTCATCTTCAATGCTCAAACCTCTCCCCACAACAAACCACCAATCCTAGGGCACAAGTCACCCATCCCTCCTCCTTCGCTTCACCGACTCTCCGTTCGCCGCTGGCATCATTTCCGTCGCCGGGGACCGCCGCAACGGGCCCCCGCCCCCCGCCGCGCATGAGGGAAGCGAAGGGCGATCTCTTCGACCCGCCGGCGAGCGCCATGGACGCCGGCTTCTCCCCCGGCCACCCGCAGTCGGACTCCGACTTCGCGTTCGCGTTCAACGACAGCAACTTCTCCGATCGGATCCTCAGGATCGAAATCGTCCCGGACTTGCCCGACTTCAAGTCCGACGGCGAGGGGTGCACCAGCATCGCCGACTGGGCCCGGAACCGCAAGAGGCGGAGGGAGGAGATCAGGAAGGACAACGGTCAGTTCTGCCTGCCCGGTTCATTTCGTTTTTCTGTATGTGTGTGGTAGAGCTTCGTCTGTCGTTTACGATGTCGTGAAGGAAGGAGCTTCAGTTCGGGTTGTTTTTTTTTTTTTTCTTTTGGATTTGGCCGAGGAATTACCTGTCTGGTAGAGGCTTATGTTTACATTGTCTGTCTAGCTTTCGAAATGGTGCAGGTTGTTCCTCAATTTTGCGCCTAGAGATGGAGAAATCTCGTTTCAGGGTAAATTTAACTGATGTATTGTTGATGCGGTGGTTTAAGATGGAAGCAGTCCACTTAGGCTCGAAAAAGGATGTGGAAATTTTGAAGTTGGCTGAAATGCAGCATGTTGAGGGCGGTCCATTGTAACTTTAGCATTTGAAGATTTAGGTCTGCAATGCTTAGCTGGGATATAGGAAATTAGTTGTTTCCGCTAGCCTTTTCCCTTGAATTCAATGAAATTGAATTGGCACTCGTGTTGTAATTAACAGTTGAGTTTGATTTGATGCGCATCATAGGGAAATTTAGTCGAAGGCGTATGTGATACGGATTATGCTGGAAAAATTGGTATTAAAATTCTTATATGCATATGTTTGATCAAACAAACCCATAGCGGTGTCACGATCTATAATCTTCTTTTTATGTCTAAAGGAGATATCTCATTGAGAAAACCTGCTTTCCAGTACGTTTGAGCTGCTTGAGCAGCCCCCTTTTTTCCTTTTCAAAGTCAAGACTTCTTGCCAGAGAAATTTTCTCGATTGTGTTGTTATTGATCCACACGGTTGCATCCTTGTTAGAGGACAAAAAGCTGGGAAAGAGAGGTCGATCATTAATTCTTCACGTAGAATTATACTTATGAGTAGTTGCACTGACGCTGAAGTACTTGCACATCTTCTTTTCTCATATTAAGTAAAGTAAATACACAAAAGTTGGATACTGAGTAGTAAGTGCTTCTTCTTAGTTTTGGTTGTCTGGAGCTGCAAGTGTAAACATGGAGGAGTGACTTTCATGTTTCGTCATTGTCTGGAACGACTTTTCTCTTGTTGTGGAATATTTGGTGCTTGGTTTAAAATTTCAAATCTTTAGTGAACCTTGATTTTCTTTCATGGCCTTGGCACTGTGTGTTCAATTGAATTCTATGCATCTGTGAAACTTCAGAGTGTAACATATGGCTAGTGGTCCTTACCAAAAAAAAAAAAACATATGGCTAGTGGTTATTATGTAGTTTAGAGCATTGTGGCAAAGGCGTTATTGTGCCTTCAAATTGGCTGAAGAACCTCTCATGATATTAATTCACATCAAGGTCACTTCTGCTCATGAAATAGATGATTTCATATTTGAAATCCACGTTATGTTTTGAAGATGTGTTCATGGTAATGCAAACTATTTACTTTGGCTACATCACCTGTTTCAATTTCCTCACTTCCACAACCTCACACCGAACAAATGGGTATACCTACCTCTGAGCACCCCCAAAGAACTAATTGGAAAAGTTCAAGTAAAATACCTACCCGAACTGCTAAATCTCATGTGTTCTGCTTGGCTTGTATTTGATGGTGTGCATTAAGGAGGTATTAGCCTAAATATCCTATTATCATGACCATGAATCTTGATGAGCCAGTGTTTGTCATGAGTATTAGACAGTTAAAACTATTTTTTTGGGAATTCCTTGTTTAGGTTCCAACCATGCCATGATCACCGAAACAAGCCATGTTTCTTTTTTTGCCTCCAAGAATATGTATTCATTGCTGCTATATGGTGAAGTTCCTCTGCTGTCACTACTGCTGTTAGATATCTCAGTTCACTTTAGATCTGTCATCCAAGCATAGTTCCCCTTTCTGGCAAAATGATCACTTGATGATTTAACTTGTTTGCTTTTGCAGTTTTAGATCCCGTTCAGTTTGAGGAGCAGATATTGAGTTGCAATATGCCAGATACAGATGATGGTGCTGGGTACGAGAATCTGGATGAGGAAGCGGTAGCAATGATAGAGGAATCACCTTCAGGTGGCGGCATGAGTTCACAAAGACTTGGTATTTCTATGTTGCTCCCTCTTGTTAAAAGCTGGTAGCTGTAATGGTGAATCTTGTCCATTCCCATTTAATCTTTTTGGTAGAGTTTTTGGAGGAGAGCTGGGTGCATTCTAAGAATTTCCTGGTGTATGGTATTGATCATGTTCACATGTATGCCCCTTGCTTGTGGTCAGTACTGGTCCTTTATTCTTTCTGGGTATTGTTGTTAGCTATATTTACTATTTATGTATATTCTTATACCTTAGTGGAGGAAAAGATGGTAGTTCACAAAATGAAAGCTGTTTGAAGGAGCCGTACATTGGGAAATGTGAGGGAGACCTTCTCTTTATATCAAATTTAGGAGAAAGCATTAGCAGTAAGTCTCAGATATGTAGTTCTTTGAGATGAAAGACGGGAATAACGTTTTTGCATCATTTGCAAATAGGAAGAGGATGTGTAGTCTACAGATCACATGAGAAGTATCCTTTGGTTTTAATGTCCATGCCTATGGCACTGTTGGTTGTCATCTCATATCACTTGTTACTTTTCTTTGAAAATGATCAGATTTGTTTGTGCTGTTTTGATGCTAATTAGAGACTTTTACAGGTGATGAAACTGCGCAGTGTGGTGGTACGTCATTAACCATGGAGTGTTCAGCAGTTCTTAAAGTAAAAACCTTGCACATAAGCTCCCCAATTTTAGCAGCAAAGAGTCCTTTCTTTTACAAGGTGAATATATTCGGTTACCGTGCACTATTACTTGTTTTGCTTTCCGTACATGACTAGTTTGATTGACATCTAGTGTATTCTTTAGCTGTTTTCAAATGGGATGAGAGAGTCGGAGCAGCGGCATGTGACTTTGACAATCAATGCATCTGGTACTTACTTGAACACTAACAGGATTTTGGATATAACTACCTATACTGCATACATGACGTCTTGCTGCAACACATCTCATTCATCGTGCACAGAGACCCCTTTTATATTGACAGATTTTGATTCTACTAACTTCTCTTTCTTTTGTTGTCATTTGTGGAGCAGAGGAAGCGGCTTTCATGGACCTTCTCAATTTTATGTACAGTAATACTTTATCAGCATCCACACCTACTGGTCTTTTGGACGTTTTAGTAACTGCAGACAAGTTTGAGGTGGCATCATGCATGAGATATTGCAGTAGACTGTTGCGGAACTTACCTATGACTTGTGAGTCTGCATTGCTCTACTTGGATCTTCCTTCCAGTGTTCTAATGGCGGAAGCTGTTCAGCCTCTCACGGATGCAGCTAAGCAATTTCTTGCTGTACGTTACAAGGACATAACAAGGTAAGCTTTGAGACCCCTTATCTCATATGAATATTGAGTGTTTCAAGTGTTTCTTTTTCTTGTCCCTGCAATGGCTTCTCCCTAGTGGAAAGGTGATACTTTTTGTTTTCTATGGTAAAAAATCTCTTCTTTTTTTGTGTCTAATTTTCATGTTTTGTTGATTGATTGTTTGAGAATGAAAGGAATACACAATTCTTTCCTGATGTATGCTTTTAGAAATCCTAGTTCAGCTGAAAGCTTTGCAGCAGAATACATAAGCTGACTGATGACACTCTGCGCTGTTTCACTAATTTGTCGGATTGGTTTCCAGGTTCCCAGAAGAGGTGCTGAACTTGCCTTTGGCAGGTGTTGAGGCGGTGCTGGCCAGCGATGATCTTCAAGTGGCATCTGAGGATGCAGTTTACGATTTTGTTCTCAAGTGGGCCAGGACGCATTATCCTAAACTAGAGGAGCGAAGAGGAGTCCTCGCTTCAAAACTTGGGCGACTCATCCGTTTTCCGTACATGACCTGTCGGAAGTTGAGGAAGGTTCTGAGTTGCAATGACTTTGATCCGGATCTTGCCTCAAAGGTTGTCCTTGAGGCTCTCTTTTTCAAGGCTGAGGCACCGTACAGGCAACGGTCGCTAGCTGCTGAAGAAGCCAATGGCATCCACCGCCGCTTTGTGGAGAGGGCTTATAAGTACCGCCCAGTGAAGGTGGTGGAGTTTGAACTGCCCCGCCAACAATGCATTGTCTACCTAGACCTGAAGAGAGAGGAATGCGGACATTTATTTCCTTCTGGTCGAGTCTATTCCCAGGCCTTTCATCTTGGAGGACAGGGGTTCTTCCTCTCTGCCCATTGCAACATGGACCAGCAGAGCTCTTTTCATTGTTTTGGGCTATTTTTAGGGATGCAAGAGAAAGGTTCAGTTGCTTTTGCCGTTGACTACGAATTTGCAGCTAGGTCAAAGCCAAGCGAGGAGTATGCGAGCAAGTATAAAGGCAACTATACCTTCACTGGTGGGAAGGCTGTTGGGTACCGCAATCTGTTTGGTATACCTTGGACAACTTTTATGTCGGATGATGGCCCCTACTTCATTGATGGCATCCTCCATCTTAGAGCCGAGCTCACCATCAGAGTAAGCCCTTCTCCCTGAATCTGACGGTAATACTTGGAGGCCCCCATTTTGAAGTTGGCTTGAAGAATCTACTGGTTCTGAAGCCGAAAATGGCCATGTCGGTTTGGTGGGAATTATCGGTGGTTGTAAAGGAAAGGTGCTTGGGATTGGGAAGCGGAGTAGAGGACTATGGGTTTTTCCTTCCTCGTATCTGTCAAGGAGGGAAACAAATTAGTGCTCTTTCTTTAGGTGTAATGATGTTTTCCATATATATGAAAATCCCTTCTGTCTGGTGCTCTTTTCTTTGAATGAGCTGTTCATTCATTTACTTTGGAAGATTTTGGTGATGCTCACTACAGGAGTAATTAATTGAGCCGAGTCGAAAAATAGATCACTATCAACGTTCTGCACTTAACGCCGGATGACCAAGTCGCCCATGTACAGCACATTTCAACTTGAAATTTAAAGCTAGCTCAAGCTGACGGTACTATGAACTTAGAAGTATAGCTTTCGGATAACTGCTTTGTTAGGTGGCGAGCTATCAAAGAAAGGTATTATTTACACTTGATTCTATGTAATATTCAAGAGCCAAATTGGCTCGAGAAAAGGGAGAGAGCAATCAACCCAAAGTCAAATAATAATACCCCCATTCCCGACGCTCACGTTGCCTCCCGCATTCAGTGGGCTGAGTGAATGGTGAAACTTCGCCAAAAATTTAGCGCAATTATGTTTACGCGACATTTGGGACCCATTCTTGAAGAACTTTAGCGCTCTACTACTCATCAACCTTCCTCACGACACGTTTCACTAAGCTGCAACAAGTCAAAAGCTTCAGTACAACGGTAACAGGATGCGAAGAGAACCTTTTGGTTTTGGGGTCCAACTTTCGGAGAGGACCCATCAGATTCATCATGCTCAGCATGCTTGGTTGCTTCGAAGACTAATCATCACTTAAACAAGAAAGACATCTCTTTCAGCGACTCTTTTTCCTCGATCCTTTTGCAGCTGATCCTGTGCTGCTTCTCTTCCATTTAAGAAGCCGTCTTGATCTTGATAAACCCGCGTCCGCATTATTTTGGCTGCCCGTGTCCTTTGTTTATGTGCTCATCATCCTCTTGATATAGTTCAACATGAACTTAGTCCTCTTGCAGTTGGTTCTAACCGTCTTTTACCAGACGTCTGCTGATCCCACGGTCGACATGGCTACCAATTCCTTGGATGCGTCGCTTGAGAACTCCGCGTTCCAAATGCTGGTCCTGCGCCGGCCTCACACCGGCGCTTTATACAAAGCAACCCTCCCTGCTAATTTGTCGGGCATGGAGGTTTCGGTCATTCGGCTACGAAGCAGAACGCTATGGAGAGAAGGCACTAACTTCAGCGGCTTCACTATCCCACCAAGAACATTGCCAGTCCCTCACGTTAGGAGGCTTGCCATAGTGTATCAGAACTTGGGCAACTGGTCAACCCAGTATTACTCCGTTTCTGGGTACTCCCTGATCACTCCGGTCGTCGGTTTTAAGGTGTACGATGCGTCTGATATTCATTCTAATAGCATCGTCAAGCTTGGCCTCAACACAAGTGGCAATCCTATATCTATTCAGTTCCATGCTCCGGTGCATCCTAGCGGGCAAACCTCCACAGCAAAGTGTGCGGTGTTTTATGCAAACGGGACGGTACATTTCAGTGCAATGGGATCGGCATACACATGTTATGCTCAAGATCAGGGTCGGTTCTCAATCATCATTCCTCCTGAGACAAAGAAGGGGAAGCGGGAAAATTGTTGGGTGATTGGTTTAGTGCTCGGAATTGTGGGGATGGCCTTGATGTGTTACGTGGGTTTTGTGCTGCTGAGGATGTCGAGGTCGAAGAAAGTTCAAGTAATGGAGAGACAGGCTGACGAAGGGGAACTGTTTAAGACCATATGGGTTGGTGGCAGTAAAATGCCATCCGCGACAGTGACAAGAACACAGCCGGTTCTTGAAAATGGAGGTTTAACATAGTTCTGAGCATTCATGCCCATGAACAAGAGCCACCGTCCCTGTATCTTGAAGGGTGAGCAATGCAGGAAAGCGAGACGGCAAAGAAGAGTTGGGCATTTCGGTTTGAGCTTGCTGGCATGAATCCACTTAGCAAATGATATCGGTCCTCTTACAACCTAAAAAGAGAGAAGAAAAACACCTTTTCCTTTTCTTTGATCACTTTTCGGCCATTCTGGGGATATTGTGCTTGTGCTTGCCCAGGAGTTGCTCTTTTACTTAAATGGACATTGTGAAACTACATTCAAATTGCATATCCAAAGCCTTTTTTGGACTTCCTACACCCTTTCTCTGTATGTTCTGTGCCTTCATCTCTGTGGATCATATGACAGCAATTGCAGTACTCTCTGAGGCAGAAGAGTCATTAGACAAAGCCCAGATGGAAGAAAATTCTACTTAGTCTGCAGTTAATGTTATGTGCATCATAGAATAATAACACGCCACTTGAACTAATCACATCTCCACTACATGCTTGTAATTCCATGTAAGTGAGAATGATTTATCCATAAAAATAGATATGGAGTAGAAATATCATAACGGGCGATTTGGTATTAACTTTGGGCAATGGGTTATTGATTCCGTACATTGATTAGGTCATCCATTTAGTGTGTATTTGGGGTGCAGGTGAACTGCTAATTTGTGGTTGACCAAGTTTGTAACTAGAGTTGCGTTAGCATCACATTGTGGCCATGATGCTCCTCAGCTTTTCTCTAGCGAGTCCTATTTCTGCATTCATGGTCTCCTCACAGCCAAACCCTAACAAAGACTACTTGAAGTCTCTTTAGCATAATCAATCATAGGAGATATCTGCCATCGATCGCAACACATCGCATCCAAGTGCATATCGGTCGTAATTTCTGTACAAAATATCATAGTTCAAAAATGCTCAAAACAGATTTTTGGTGACAGGCTGAGCAAACTGTATCTGTTCATGATCTAACAGCTACCAATCCTTTAACAAACGGTATTGCTCACTGTACATGAACTTCATTTTTATGGAATGTCACACCCTAATAGGTAAACCATTGAGATGAGTCAAGATTCCCTGAACTCATCCTAATTGTCAGAATGACCGAGGGAAATAAACCTAGGACGCAGAGTTGATGGGAGAGGCCTGGCCGTATTGACTAATGGAACTTTCATGTGGAGGAGTTTCTCTTGCGCAATTGGACTGTCCATTCAACATCCTTTTCAACGAAGGCATTAAAATAGGGAAGATGATATTACAAGTATCATAATTTTGATATGACACTTTCTTTGGTGTCACATTTTTTTTAAATCACTTAAATACTACTTAAAAAAAACATATCACTTAAGTGTTAATTCCGATTTGGAAGGCCAAAAATCCAACGTGACATTATTTTATCATTTTTTTGGACCGACGTGGCTCGCCAGTAATTTGACTTGGCATATGTGCCCCAAGCGACATCATTTAGCATCGTTTGCCCCAATTTAAAACCTTAATTCGGCCAATTCAACCATATCCCCTCTTCTTTAACCCTAATTCAAAACTCGACAATTTGGATCAAAATTTCGAGGTGAATCTTGCCATGGAGTAAAAGCATGACAAGCCACTCAATTCGTGTTTCAAGAATGGATGAGTGATGGCTCGGATGAGAACGGTGAGCTCTTGAAGACCGCAAACAAAAGCTTACAAAACAGGGCCTCTTGGTTCCTCTTCTCCGGCACTGACTCTAGGCGAAAGTGGAGCTTTTTATAGTAAGGAACGAACCAAGGCTTGAACGAGAAGATAAGAGTTCTTAAGCAATGGAGACAACGAGGAGAAATAGAGCCTTTCGGTCACAGCACTCCACGGAAAACAACAATGATTACCGACCGACTTAAAAGGCCCATCGGAGGTAGCGACGGAACTGAAAGAGGATTGAGTGACGCAAGAAAGGAGATGAAGCCAAGCGAGGGAACGCTGAAGATGGTGACAACAAGGAAGACCGATGAGTCAATTGGAACAACCTCGTTTGGTTAGAAAGAAGAGAGAGTGTGGCCGAAATTTCCAAATTGACTTTTCTTTTTCATAAAAAAGCCATGTAATTGTATTTAATCAATTCAACAAACCATTTTGAAATAAATATCTAATTAAAAAAGCCACCTAGGATTTTTTGTCGAAATTTATCACTAGAGGCACTTAACTGATTTTTTTTTCTCTAAGATAGCATTTAAGTGATTCGATGAAAAGTTTTGATGCTAAAATAAGCGTTGTACAAAAATTATGTCACTTCTAGTGTCATTTCTTCTATTAAAATATGGACAGGACAAGACAAGACAATTGTCGTGACCGACTTTCAAAAATAGGTGTCAAACAACAATATTCGTGCAAGGAACAAGGAGAAGCTAAACAGGTATCCCACCAACCCATGATTTTTTGAAAGCCTCCCAACTCTCTTGTCCGTTTCCATGGAAAAGAATTGCCACCAAGAAAGCATCTAACAAATAGAGACGTGAGCTCACAAGAAAGCATCTCATGAGAGAGAGCAACAGTACCATCAATGTTCGGTCCAGAGGGAGAAAGAGACAGAGACCCGTTATCCTGCAAGTATTCTCTATAACACCATCAAGACATGATCCTAACATGTAAACCTCAGGCTGCGAGTCAATAGAGCTATATGAACCGGCCATATCCAACGTCCCAATCGTGTGGGGATGAAGATCATATTTATGAGCCTATACACACAGCCATAATTTCTATCTAAGCAGAATAAAAGTAACAGTAGCTCCTTCAAACCCATTCAAGATGCCACTTTGAGCATGGACTTGGACAACACCAGACCCAATCTAAAATTTCTTAGTGCTTTCTTCATCATACTCGCATGTTCTCTTAAAAACTTAGAATCACAATACGAAGCATTAAAATGCATTCCCTGCTTTGCCTCTCGCAATCTCTTGACCAGCAACACTCATCCATTAAGTATAATTGAAGAAACTCTCGCCAGATTACTGGAAAGCCCAAACATAGCATCCCCTCACAGCACCCTCACATGCTCCAAAAGATTACCAGGTATGCACCAGAGAACAACTAATGCATCTGATCTCTCTCTCTCTCTCTGTGCACAAATGCCTCAACCTTCTACACCTCATCATAAACTTTACGTTGTTATGTCTTCAGATTACTAGAAAATATGTGATCGTGATCAATAGAAGTCCCATTGATAGTGAAAGGATGGAAAAGTGTGAAAAGCTTTGAGCTGTGTTATCCATTAAAAGTTTAAAATCCTTTATATTCTCTCTTATTAAGTTACAGTTTAAGCAAAATCACTGCATCTACTACATTCTGATATCAGACTACTTGTCCCAGGCAAATTCATTCTCCAAAGCCTCCCCTTTAATGGATTCGGCATTTCAGCATTCACATGTAACTTCATAAGAGGTTTCATATTTCTATAAGCATCTCCGCGATTTTTCCCCCATCAAAGCAGGCAGCTACCCGTCTTAACTTGGTGAACAGGCAGCGTTTGTTCAGGCCAACACTTCATCACTCACTCTAAGTATATGAGGAAACGAAAATACAGCATTTCCGGTTCCAACTTGACATAATATCAAGCATATGCATTTGACTCGATGAGAAAGAAACTGCAAAGTGTATAGCAGATGGCATATGGACTGAAAGGCTTTAGGCATGCATTTCTTATTAGTAACAATAAAAACCTCAAGGCTGAACAACAATTGCTATGCCGAACCAGTAATATTCAGTGAGAAAAATATCTCTAATTCAAATCAAACCGTTGGCAAGACCTGATCCAGACAAACAATGGGGCAATCCACTGATAACAGATCAGTTAAGAGAACCTACACCAGCACCGGTCTGTCGAGCGAGTTTTGCCCATTCCGTGTGGAAAGACCCGGGGCGATCGATCCTCTCATAGGTATGTGCTCCGAACAAGTCCCTCTGAGCCTGGACAAGATTGGCCGGAAGCCTCGCGCGCCTGTAAGTATCGAAATAAGAAAGGCTCGCACACATTCCTGGTGTGCTGATCCCAGCCGAGATCGCCAATCCCACGACTCTCCTCCACGCAGCTTGCCTCTGCACCATCTCCCTCGCAAACTCAGGGTCCACGACCAAGCTCGCCAAGTTCGGATTCCTCTGATAAGCCTTCTTGATCCGATCAAGAAACACAGCTCTGATAATGCACCCACCTTTCCAAATCCTTGCCAACTCTCCGAAATTCAAGTTCCAATCTTTCAGGATGCTCTTCGCCCTCAACAGGTTCATACCCTGCGCATAGCTACATATCTTCGAGGCATATAACGCCTGCCTCACATCGTCTATCAATCTCTTCTTATCGATACCGCTCCTCACCAACCCCACGTCATCTTTCAACCCTGCCTCCTTCAAGACCTTGCTTGCGCTCTCCCGCTCGTCCTTCAACCCGCTCAGGTACCTGCAATCCAGTGACGCGGCGATTGTGGGCGCGGCCACGGACAGCTCCGCCGCCTGCTGCACCGTCCACTTCCCCGTGCCCTTCATCCCGGTCTTATCCAGAATCTTGTCCACCAACTCCCCATCGCCATGCTCATCTTTCACCTTGAAGATATCCGCCGTGATCTCGATCAAGAAGCTCTCGAGCTCTCCCCTGTTCCACTCGTCGAAGATGGCGGCGAGTTCCTCGTTCGACAGCCCGCCCACGTTCTTCAACACGTCGTAGGCCTCCGAAATCAGCTGCATATCGCCGTACTCGATCCCATTGTGCACCATCTTGACAAAATTCCCCGACCCGCCTTCACCAATGTAAGTGACGCAAGGCCCGTCGTCCACCTGGGCGGCGACCTTGTGCAGGATCTCCTTGACGTTCTCGTAGGCCTGGAAGGACCCGCCGGGCATCAGCGACGGGCCGTTGCGCGCGCCCTCCTCGCCGCCGCTGACCCCCATGCCGAGGTAGAGGAGGCCCCGCTCGGAGGCCTCGGCGATGCGGCGCTCGGTGTTCTCGTACCACTCGTTGCCGCCGTCGATGATGCAGTCGCCGGGGGACATGTGGTCGGAGAGGGCGGCGATGGTCTGGTCGACGGGTGCCCCGGCCTTGACGAGGATGATGACGGAGCGCGGCGGCTTGATGGAGAGGACGAAGTCGCGGGCGGAGTAGTGGCCGTAGAGGGGGAGGCCGCCCTCGTCGGCGGCGCGGTCCAGGGTCTCGTCGACCTTGGCGGCGGTGCGGTTGTAGACGGAGATGGGGAAGCCCTTGTCGGCGATGTTGAGGGCGAGGTTCTGGCCCATGACGGCGAGGCCGGCGAGGCCTATGCGGGAGAGGGCGACGGAGGCGTCCATGGGTGTAGAGAGAGAGGGAGAGAGAGAGAGAGGGTTGGTGAAGGAAGGAAGGAAGGAGAAGATGGAAATGGTGGTGGGTGAAGAAAAAGGTGCGATTTTTAACAGAGGTGAGTGACGGACTCGTCGAGGGACCGAAGGGACAACAACTGACGAGAGGGCGTCGTTTGTGTTTTCGGCGACGCCTCCTAGGATCGGCTAGAAGCTCAAACTAAAACCTTCACGAGTTCCTTCAATTCGCCATCCTATTCGACATTCGTTTTGGTTTTGTGAAATTGCGTTTGGTTCTTAAATCCCACGCTCAACATGATAAAACAAGCGATGGAAATCTGGGAAAATTAGGAATAGAGTTCGATCGGGAAAGATGTTCCGCGATCAATCATGAGCATCATTCGATTCTTATTAACTAATATGGAGATTATCATATAGATATCTAGGTACTATGCCAGCTCATCCCCGAGCTAAAAATCGAGTCCGCCTTTAACTCGACTCGAGGGAGTCGGCGTAAACCCTAGTCCTTATTGCCTCGTAGAGCATGGAAGCACATACTCTCTGGTGCGCAAATTCGAAAGGCTTGAATTGGTTCACCCAAAAAACAGTGATTTGCTAGGGACTGCAACCAAGCTGTTGCATTGTACTTTCCCTCTTAATGAGCTAAAGACAGCCAGTCCTGTTGATTAAATATGATAATACAGAAACCTTTGTGTTCTATTGCAATGCCATTTGAAAAGTTCTGGTCACAGGAGGCCCTTCAGGTTCACGAGGCGACAAGCTCAGTTTTGGAGGGGGTATGTGATTTATCATAAAATAATGATAATGCAAGTTGAATACATGATGAGCATGTTGGCTCTGGTAAGTTTTTCTACCAGCAATAGTGGGAAATATATGTTATTGAGAAAGTTTAATTAGACTTGCGATGGCGTAAGTCAGAATCATCTGAACTCTCGGTCATGCAATAACAAAGATCATTTTCTGGGATTACTTCATTTCGAAATCTTTAGTTTATTATAACAACCCTGACATAAGAACATGTTGATTTACCCCAGATGACATTAATATTATTTATTTCAGAACTTTTTGTGCCTCCCAGGTCCCTAACAACTTTTAGTGACAACAGTTTGCATTGCTATCATTTTGCTTCGTATATTTGCATGGACGCCCAAAAAAGACGTGAGCAGGATCACGAGTTGCAAAGAATTCCTGCAGCTGACCAAGTGAATGTGAGGGCTTACCAAGTTACCATACCAGGCTGCCTCGAATGGAGTATGATCATATCTATGCTTGGAAAGTCTACCTGTTATAACCTGTCGAGGCAGTGTAGGTTAAACTGCACATAGAAATTCTGCAGGTTAAAGATAAATATAATCATCTGGACAACATGGCATAGGACTCTGCATCATTTGATCCTCATGTAAATCAGACATGATGGACTGCATCCTTGAGAACATCAAATGATTTTACCTGGTTGTTCACTTCGTCACATCAAAATCCTGAAAACTTGCTCTCCTATCCATATGCAGTATTGATAGAGTGAAAAAAAGTACTAGGTTTGGTGATAGAACTCAAGAAGTTCTCCGTCAGCAGTTCATCATATCCTGAATGTAACAACATCCGTGTCCCGCATCACAAGATATATGTATTGTGTATACAAATAACATTATCATGCTTCTTAAACTGGGCTAATGTACACTTCTAAGGTTTGTACTAATCAGCAGGGTCATCAGCATGTAAAGACTCAAAAATTGAATTGTTTGTCAACCGAAATACAAAATTGTTTGTGTTGGCCCCGCCTTTTCGAGAGGGAAGACGCAACCAACAAAATCCGTTATCAACTCAAATGGCATACTGTCAGCACTCAATTCGAACAGCTCCACTTTCCGATGAAATGAACTTAGGCTTCCGTACAACCTGTTCCAAGCACTGGATGATGTCCCCGACTCGGAAATCATCCCAGTCTCGGATCACAAGCCCACATTCAATCCCTTTTCCCACCGTCTCAACATCCTGCTTCTCTCTCTTGAGGGACACACATGACCCTTCGAACATAACTTCTCCGCTCCTCAGAAGCCTCATTGTCGACGACCTTGTGACTTGCCCGTCAATAACACGGCAACCGGCAATCTTCACATCGTCTCCCTTGGATTTGCTCCTCCCTTTGAGCTCGAATATGTTCAAGACCTGAGCCTCACCAGCTACCTGAGTCTCCGCAGTCCCTGGAGCCTTGTGAACTATCAAACTGCCCATATCCTCCAAAAGATGATAGATCACACGGTGTGTTTTTATCTGAAACCATATACAAAAAACCGGGGATTAAATAAACAGAGCATAGCTATCTCGAGCTCCAAAATGAGGTCTTTCTGGCTCTTCACAGGGGAAGTGCATGTCTTTATTTTTACAATGCATTGAAGTGCGATTTTAAGCGAGCATAGAGTGACAATTGTCATGTCATTAAAACGCTTTTGCTCTCTTAATATTACTTCTCTGCACCGAGCAGCAATTTATCTGATACCACATTAAAAGCCACCATTAACAAAAAGTCAAAAGATTGACAGGGAAGAAACAAATTCGATACCCGAATACTGGCTCTAGTTGCCGCCTGAGTTACAGAACTAGGAGGATTCTTCACATTGAACCCAACTATACATGCACCACAGGCCTGAGCTAGGTCAAGATCAGACTGAGAAACTGGTCCAACACCAACATGCACAACGTTTACAAAAACCTGAGCACATGAATGGAAGAATATATGTCAACAGGAATGACTTAATAAAGCTCTGATAGAAACAGGATGATGCGATGGCACACAAGGGGAAAAAACTTAAATTTACTGCAAACAGTAGAATTTTCTTCATGCAAAGTAGCAGTAAGGGGTAATCACATCAGAGCAAGGCATTTGTTCATTAAAGCTGATGTTCAAACAGAAAAAACATCGATAAGAAAAGAAGCATCTCATTCATGGAGATGCAGGTATGTGACAATCAATGAACTTATGACTTAAGCTTCTGTCTTCTTATTGAAGACATGTCCCAAAAGCAAATGCAAAACATGGCTATTTGTATTATGCATTACCTGAGGGCTATTCAAACTTTTTAAAGCATCTGTAACGGCTTGCACTGTTCCTTGCACATCTGCTTTCACAATTATTGGCATTTCAACTCTCTCCACCACTTCTTGTTCTTCTGATGTCTCTACAGCTTCTGTCCTTCCCTCGCTTATTTTCCGAAGTCTGTCTTTCTCAGATTTTCTTTTTCTTCCAGTACTAAGCATTCTAGCACGTTCCTCGGAATCCACAACGACAATATCATCACCAGCCATAGGGAGACCCTTCAACCCTTCAATCTCAACAGGCATAGCCGGGGTTGCTTGATCAGTCATCTTACCCACCATGTCCCTGAGAGCCCTTATTCTCCCCCACTCAGAACCCACAACCACATACTGCCCACAAACCAAAGTCCCTGCTTTCACCATTGCTGTGGCCAACGGACCACGCCCCCTATCAAGCCTTGCCTCCACCACATAAGCTTGCGCAGGCCCATCAATCCGTGCTTTCAGATCCATAAGCTCAGCCTGCAGAAGCAATGCCTCCTCCAACCTATCCAGTCCCGTTTTCTTTACAGCTGAAACTTCAACTACCTGAACGTCTCCACCCATCTCTTCTAAAAGTAACCCCTCTGATGCGAGCTGCAGTTTTACTCGTTCAGGGTCAGCAGCTGGTTTATCACATTTATTAATAGCAACAACAACTGGTACATTGGCAGATGTTGCATGGGACATGGCTTCTCGAGTTTGGGGCATGACTCCATCATCCGCAGCTACCACTAGCACAACAATATCAGTGACCGCCGCACCTCTGGCCCGCATTGCACTGAATGCGGCATGACCAGGAGTGTCGAGGAATGTTATTGATGAACCCGAGGGCATGCTCACAACAAATGCTCCAAGATGCTGAGTTATTCCTCCAGCTTCCTTTTCCACCAAAGATGTTTGACGCAGAGCATCCAAAAGAGAAGTTTTCCCATGGTCAACATGACCCATGACCGTGACGACGGGTGGCCGAGCTAAAAGCTTTGCACCTTTATCGGAGTGACGCCTTCTAACATTGACACCAAGTTCCTGTAAGATTTATAGGTCCAAAGTAAGTCCCTGAAACTATATTCAAACAAAGATACATGCACCACATTCAGTTGTATCAAGTGCTAATGACAGTAAGCAGATAAGCAAGTGCCTCACAAGGCAGAAGTGGGTAATGTTCCCTTTGAAAAAGGTTTTCTTAATAATTAAATCAGCAATCTCAGCACATATTGTGTTTCAGCTAACATCTGTATTCTCAGCTATTTAGGAAGAACGAAAATAACACTCGTGACTTTTTTTTCCTCTTTTGCATTTCAAGCATGTAAAAGAATTACCACGACAACCAAGCAAACATACCATTGCAACAAGCTCCGCAATGTCGATGCTGAGAGGATCAAACTCTGATTCAACCTTCTCCCCAACATTCAGAAGAATATCTTGCAGTGAAGATAATGACTCACCAGTACACTTGGCGAGTTCGACTATTGTCATGCCTTCAAAAATGTCAATTGTTTTATCGACGGAGGACTTTGTCACTGTTTTCACTTTAGGTGGCACATATGGAGCCTCAACGGGTGGTTGGGTCCTATTCTCTCTTCTAACATACTTTTCTCTCTTGGGAGTCCTTAGACCAAATTGCCCATCACCTCTAGCCAAAAGTGCAGGACTTGAATGAAAGCACCTGAAAGAAAGAAAAACACTCTCAACCACATAATAAACTGTGCTGAATAAACAACCGTAAATTAAGTGAATGCAGAAGAGAACAAACAACAAAGTGATTTCCTTGATCCTAGCAAAAATTACAAAGTAAAATTAACTACAGCTAAGATCTGACCTCAAATTCCTGACAAACCCTCTCGAAGGCCAGAACAGCGAAGAACAATGTCCTAATAACTGTTTTGCATGAATGATCAACTATAAGCAACGTGCTGGCACATCGCAGGAAGTTATTTATTTTCTTTGATAAGTAATGTAATAATTTTTTTTGGAAATGAATGGTACATTATTTTTATATCAGGCAACTCTCCAAATTTATACCTCAGTTTTGAAACCTTCGCGATAGCTAAGAGCTAAACATCTAGAGTGTGGCATCATGACCACCGGAGCCAAACTGGCTTATGAAATAAAAAACCAGATTTTTGGACACCACTTCACAGTGAAACAACGGATGATTTACAGATTCGGACCTCTCCCTGGCACATGCAGCAGAACTGCCCAAACAATGAGACCAAGACTTCAAAAATATTTCATTTGAAAGATATAACTTTGATGCTAACCAGGCCAAAGAAGAAACTCTTTCATGAAGCTTTAACCTTCCACATCTGTTTCCACAGAAAGCAAGTGGTCTGTCTGGGACAAGTAACCTTACAGTAGGATTTGACCTCAAATTTCTTTCTTCTCAATTTTTTCTAGCCCCGCACCAGCACAGCTAAGAGCAAATAAGATTCCAGCATACAGAGATTCCATTTCTCTGCAAATTATTAGCGACTATTGCATGATTGCATGTTCCTCCTGAGGAATGGAGTGAAAGTTTAAATTATATTGAGGGGGTTGTCTCCACCCAAAATATCTGTCCATAATTTGATTTATGTCCATCACCAGACTTAGTAAAGCCCAAATATTTATCTACCCATCCCTCTGAAGTTAATGCTCCCCATAATCTATCATCACAAATAAGTCCAACGCCAAGCTTGCTGGCAAGTGCCATGTTTGGCATCAATGAACTTTTTACAGAGACTATTGTCTTCAGTAGTAAGCCTCTAAAGCCACTACCACCAAGCTAGATTAGATATTCCAGAATCTTGGTGCTACTGCTACAGCCGTGTCCATATGCATAAACTATATTTGTTCTTGATGGACAGAATACACAATTGGTCCAGCATCCTAGTAAGCGAAGTGGTTGCACATCCCCATAGTATATCACTGAACAAATTGAGCAACTTTCATTTGCCAACTTAAGAAAAGCAAAATTCATCCTTTTTTTTTCTATGATTTTAAATTGTAAGGGACAAGCAAATTTAAACACTCAAATCACAATTACAAAGGAAACCAAAATTTATATCCAATCATCCTGTGACTTTCATCAAACAGCAAATTTCATTCATAAGGAACCAAGGCAGTACAACCCACTTTCAGAACAGTTTCAAGTTCAAAATCTATCAAATCTAAAAAGGTAAACACTAAACAGTGGTTTTTTCTGGTTTAACAATCACAACATGGAGACGAGATCTATGCCCAAACTAGTTTGAGGTCACATCACAATGAATTTCAGACATTTCTAGCAGACTTATAAATTTTAAGCTGCACTGTGAAAATTGCCAAACCAACATCAGATTGCAGACAGAGCCAAGCTGCTAGGTCCTCATAACATTGAATAGCAGAGGAATCTGATATGAAAAGAGAAAACTTTTGATTGGCTAAGTGGTGGTTCTGAAGACCATACAAATTGCATAATATGATAAATATATATGGTTGAGGACCATAATTCAGTAGATTACAATTCCACCAACGTAATTCACTATCACCCACAATAAATTTAATCTAGTTGACATTCTGGAACAATTCAGGCTACAAAAACCAATGAATGGAACAGAGAAAAGGCTAGGGTTAATTCTCCGAGAGATATCATTCCAAATTAGTTTATGCCCTAATTGAAACTGCCAGATAGATATATGTGCACCACGGTATCACCAATCTTATTAAGATGGAAGTGCCCAAATCAAGAATCAATTATGTATGTATTATTCTCAACTATAGGGTGGATATGATATTAAATCTCCAAGAAAAATCGCTCCAAAATCTTTTTAAGCAAAAGTGCAATGAAAGATAAAATGGTACCTCCTTCCCCATTAAGACAGGGCCTATGAAAGCTAGATTTAACTATGTAGTGAGCACCATTTCCAAAACATATTAAAATATAATAACACTAGCATACATAGGAAGGGTTGACAAACTTAGCACCAATCTTAGAATCACTCAAAAAATGAGAAGAAACAAACAGTTGATGAACTTCATTTACCTTAACAAAGTCTGATCAGACAGATGCTTCCTATAGCTAGCCCCCTGCCATAGTGACATGCGAGAGAAATCTGCAATATCACATTTAAGAATTGAATGATCAGGATTTGCACTCATAATATCTAACATTCAGAAGAGAGAAGTCAACAAGGAGATGCAAGTGAAAAGATAGAAAATATTGAGCTATATTCAAATGTTTCCTTGATCAAAGGTGATATACGTCAATGCTTCATGGAGACATGAGAAAATGCATCCTCCATTTTTTCATATAATTCCACTTGCCATCGCATAGGTGCTCTTAGACACGATAAAATTGATAGTTTGATGAGCACACTTCACTCAAACATTTCTTGAAGTGTGCAATTCAAATAACCAGAAGTGTTGGACAATAATTAAAGGAGGCATTATTCAGTCAGGAGATTGCACCAAAACGATTAGATCAGAAATGAGTTGTAACATGAAATAGGTTGCCCAAAGGATAAAATGCATTATGATTATAAAACTGTGACTTCTCCACTGGACCTGAAAAGCATGTGAACAGAGCAGAAACTGATATCACAGCATCTTCAAGGCAAGAAGTCAAACCCAATACATGTCCTTGTAATATTTTATGACTAACTCGAAGACCCTGCAGAAAGAAGATCAAGGTTAACAAATTTTTCCATCAACTGCAATGTTGTAATTGCAATTTAAAATGTTAATTAAAAAAGAATACCCAACATAGCCATGAGATCAAACTGTTTCCCTGATTCTTTGCTTCCCCCAACCCAAACCTGCACAAACCCTTCTGCAGTACCACCCCCCCCCCAAACTGTCGACCACTAGATCTTAATTCTCAACAAAAATTAGATACGACGACATCAAGGCCCTCCAACTAAAAGAATTAAAATAAGTAAAAGGATAATCTTTTTAAAGGCACTCAAGTCAGGCAATCCAACTCCTTCACATATTAGGCCATAAATAAAATATAGTTCCCACTTCCCATAATGTGAACCATTTGGCTTCTTCAAACTCCTACCAACATTGTCTATACTCACGAGCACGTGAACATTCCTACAAAACCCCCACCCGAAACCAAAAACAAACCACTACCAACATAGACACACGGCCATCTCCGGAATTAAGTGCAACATGTACTTGAGATCCTTGACCACGTAACCAAACAAGATATCATCATACAAAAGCGGTTATCCAACACAAAGACAACAGTGTGAAAGAAAACACCCAATAGAAGTATGAAATAATTCTATTTAGAACACTTTACCTTGTTTCCTAAGACTCTCCAAGCCATTCATAAGAATATCAAAGCCCTGCAATATGAAGGCACGAGCTTAAAAGAAATAGCGGGACACCGATAAGCTGTTCTTGATCAGCAAACAACACACAATTACAAAAAAAGAACCAATAGGATGTTTTCAAGAGTCAGAGGCTTATCCCAGAAGATCCTAGCTTTATGTGAAATTGTAACTGAGAGGCATTAACTATCCGACAAAAACTCCCTGAAGCAAATCAACCAATAAAGTCAAAATGTTCTTTCTAACAATGTTTCCACCTCCCAGTTCAGAGCCGACGTGATTCGCCATTATTAAACAGAATTACCCAAACCAATTAGAGTCTCCAGAAAAAAACCTTCGTTTCAGAACTCAAAAAGTTCACATATTTTGGATTACACTCGAGTAAGAACTGGAAACATAGTTAAAGGAACAAGATTTACAGAACAAAAAAGGACAAATACCAATGACGGGTCTACGAGATAAGTGGGGAAAAGGTTCGATTAGCTTCGAGCAAAGTATTCTAACTGAACACCAATCCAAAAAGAGAAAAGAAACTTATTCCGGCGAACGACACTCGAACTAAGGCGACTGAACTTACAAAATGAAAAGCGAGAAAAGGGTCACGTCAGCCCGAAGCGAGAAACTTTGGGGGATGGACCGGCGGGCGACGGAAGGCTCGAAGTTCGCCAACAGACCCAGAACTCGCCGGCGGGTGTCGGTCCGGGGGCGTGCATGCTCTGCGAGACGTGATCTAACCTCCCAGGCGTGGAGGAGGTCAGGGAAAGAACGAAAGCCGGACAGCGATGGAGTTTGGAGGCTCGGGTTTGGGAAAAAAAGTTTTACTTTTAGTCCCTGTACTATCATGCTCTTTTCAATCAAGTCCCTATAAATTTCAATTTATATAAGCAAATCCTTCCATTTTCACTAATTTACTGATTCAAGTACCTCTGATGCCATATTTATTCAAATTCAGCCAACGTAACCGTTTGACGATTCCAAGGCATCGTGTGGATAAAACATGCGGATATACGTGTGGATGTGTTCGTTCAATTTAGTGAATTTAGACGATGTTGGAATTTGACTTTGATGTCGAAATGGTAAGAGAGTGAGAAAGAAACCCAAATGCAAGAAGCTACGTGCTCACAATCTAAGGAATCGACCTTAGAATGCATGGCATATAACTGACCGCTCAATAGATTCCACCAAAGAGCTATAGATCCTAACTGCGTTTGGTCGTCCAAATTTCTAAATAGGATAGGACTGGATAAGATAGGATAAGAAATCCTGGGATTTCTTCATATAGTGTCCATTGTTTGGTGGACTACAGATTTAAAGTCGGATAGGATATTTTTTTGTTTTTTGCTATTCACGGGTCCGGAGGAGTTGGTAAAGGAAAAAAAAGCCGAGAAATTTTTTTGGTGAAAGCGCACAATGTGTGGGGATAAAAATGACAGCGAGTGAAGCGTAGGGTTTCTGAAAAAATAGGTATTAGAAATCCTATCCGGGTCTATTCCTCTCCCTCCTCAGATTTTTTTATTCGGGCTATATCCGGTTTATATCCAACCTTATCCTATCCCGGACCACCACAAAACACGAGATAGGATAAAACATATCATATCATGATTTTATCCGGTCGACCAAACGCAGCCTTAGAGATAATCTAATCCAAGAGATCAAAGCCTGAAATTTCCTTGATAAAAAAATCTAAATCCTCAAGGAGGTTCTAGAGGGATTTATAAAAACTCAACTCGAAACAATCTTGTGGCTAGACAAATTCCAAGACCCGTTCTCTTTTATTTTCCAAGACAAGACCAACATTTCCTTTTTGGAAAAAAAAACCACATTGACTCTTAACTTAAGATGACTCTATGGATAAATTACAATGCAAAGGACCCAACAAAATTACAGAAATTGTAAAAGACTCATCATTGGATAAAACTGAGCCGTCCTTAGTTATATAACGATAACTTCATTTAGAACACTCCAAATAGCACGAAGCTTATTGCATTTGAAAATAGATAAATGGGGCTTTCCGATTATATATTACGAGACCGCATTAGACTTGAAATCATCATCAACGCTTGGAAGAAAATGACCCTTGAAATTCTGCCTTTTATGAACTTCACCTCTAAGCAATTGTGCACTGAGTATTTGATAAAGAGTTAGTCCTCTTGAAATGATCCTTCAGATGCGGACGCCAAATTTTATCCACGTCATTGTCGCGAACCTCCCAAAACAAATCAAGGGAAAGATGAGGTTTAGTGATAATGTCGAGTTAGGGACCGACCGTCCTCAACCGACATGAATTCTCTCACACCCTTGCCTTGCACGGCATTGGAAAATTCATTTTAATTTGATTTTAACCAATGAGATTCTATGCGAGGAGTTGCCGCTTGCCTATTGGAGCCAAGAGAGATATGAGAGGATATCACTAACCTGCGCAACCAGAGATCTAGAATCGATGTCATAATTACACTAATAATTGTCTAACTAGAGCCTTTTTTGTACTTAAATTTGATTAATTTGCTAACTAAACAACCACGCAGGCGATCTTTGACCATCTTATTATCTTATCCCACTAAACAACATCAATGCATGAGTGCGCAATCAAGAAAAAGGTAAACAATCACATTCAATATGGTAAAAGTGAAGTATAAGGAAGTAAGCTCAAGGAAGTGTCATGCAAAGAATACATTGGGCCTTGTTATTAAGCTTTGGACGTGAACTCCCACGAGTTAATTCTAAGGTCAAATCTAAATCTTAAGGTCTGTTTAGTAGTGTTTCTGTTTGTTTGTTTTCTGTTCTTTTATTTTCCAAAACAGAAAAAGAACAAAAATCCGTTTAGTAAAAAAATCTATTTTTTTGTTTCCGGAACAAAAAAAGTGTTACGGAAATAGATTTGGAACAGAAACAAGAAGCAAAAAAAATCTGCTTCTCGTTTCTGGAATAAGAAAAAAGAAACAATTTTTTTTTAGAATTCTCCAAAAATAAGCAATAATCCATCGGCCGCAACCCGCCCACCGCCGCCTCTCGTAGTCCTTTGCTGCCACCTACCGCTCGCCTTCCGCCGCCGCCGCCCGCCGGCCAAAGCTCGCCGGCCGCCTCCCGCCCGTTGGTCTCCTCTTGTCGTCAATCACTATTCTCTGCCGCTCAATGCTTGTCGCCACCCGCCATCGGCCGCCGTCCTCCACCGCTGGCTGCCATGCTCCATCGCTTGACGCTGGCTGCCACCCAGTGTTGGCCGCCTCCCCCCCACCAACCACCCGACGCTCGTGATCACCCACCATCAGTCGCCGTCCTCCGCCGGCGTCGGCTGCCTCCCCCCGCCAACCACCCGACGCTGGCGGCCGGCGATCACCCACCACCAGTTGACGTCCTCCGCCGCCGCCGGTCGCCTCCCCCCACCAACCACCCAACGCCGGCAATCACCCACCACCAGTCGACGTCCTCCGTCGCCGCCGGCCACCCACCATCGGCCGCTATCCTCCACCGCCGGCCATTGTGCTCCACCGCCCAACGCCAGGCACCACCCGGTGTTGGCTACCCTAGGCCGTCGCCCATCTCCCGCCTTTGGCCACCCGACGCCGGCTGTCACCCACCATCGGCCACCATCCTTCGCCACCGGCCGGCGTGCTCTATTGATTGACAATGGCCACCTTCTGTTGCCAGCCACCTCCCGCTGCCGCCCCCTGCTGCCGTCACCGCCGCCCGGCGTCAACGTGCTCCGCCACTTACCATCGTGCTCCATTGCCTCTCACTGTCGGCCGCCATCCTTTGCCGCTGCCGACCACCGTCCTCCGCCCCTCACCACCACCCACCGTCCTCCGCCGGTAGCCCAGAAGGGAGAAACTCGTCCATGGAATAGAAATGGATCATTTGCGCCCTAAATGCGTTTCTATTCTTTTTCTATTCCAGGAATAGAAATTTTGTGCAGTTACTAAACGCTATTTTTTACTCAGAAACTGTTCCAAGAAATAGAAATAAAAAAACCTATTTCTGATCAAAAATTATTTCTGGGAACAGAAACATTGCTATGCAGAGCCTTACTCTAATCCAAAGAGAAAGACTTATTAACAAAACACCACTAGATGAAACCTAAGAGGTAAACGTCCACTAAGATTTCTAAATCCTACGTTAACATGACGCATGGGAATTCCTAAAATCAAAGTCTAAATCTATAAATCTAACTCTAAACTTGTGAGGTGTGCTCACCAAGAGATAACCACCAAATGACACCTAAAGAGAAACTATGCAACTATGCGAAGATTCGATGACATAAAGGAACCAACTTGCGGTTGCAGCAATTAAATTTTCCCAAAAACTGCTACGTATCAATAATTCATTGTAGGTGGTCAGATTTTTATGATGTTATATTTATTCTAATTCAATTGTCAGGTATCGAGGTGTGGCCGCCCTCGCCCGACTCAGGTGAGGGCGACCCTCGCCCAACCCCAACGCTGGTGAGGGCAGCCCCGCTGGCTTCCCTCCACCATGGTCGATAGAGGGAAAAAAGAGAAGAAAAGAAAAAAAAATGAAAAAAAGGAAAAAGACGAAAATGCCCTGGGAGAAAGTATTGTGGGGTAAATGTGTCACAAATGGCATAATTTGGAATTTTTTGCATCACAAAAAAAGTTCAGGGTAAATTTATCATGAGTAACATAATTTGAAGTTTTTGGTGGTCTTTTCTCAAAAAGAAAATAATGAATACAACCACATAACTCCGGTCCAAAAGATTTCGGAGATCTCGTTAATTAGGCCCGACACCTTCCAAAGGCCCAATTAACAACAGATCAGATCCCACTTTCCACCCACAGACCAAATTTTGTCTGCATTTTCGGCGCTGTCATAACTAACCCCGCACCCCCACCCTCGCATCACCCCCACGCGCTCGTCGGCGGCTTCCCTCCAGACGCGCGCCTCGGTCGCCGTTATTCCCGTGTCGTAACGTCACCGGAACCCCGCCCCGCAAGCCCCGCTCCCCGACCACGTCCCTCTCGGTCGTTTTCTGCCCCCCTCCTTCCTGCGTGCAACGGAACGTTAGGACCAGCGAGGAACGTGCTTCGAATTGAAATCGGTCTCGAGTGAGCTGGGAACTTGGGATGTGGATGTAGAGCTTCTTCGGTTCGATGGAGACGAATGGCGAAAAATCGCATTTCCGGCGAATTGAGTTCGAACGAGCTGTGCACGAACGGAGATGAATCGGGTTGTGATCGAAAAGACACGCCGGCCCTTCTCACGAGATGCGGGATCAGTGTTCGAAAAATCGAATATTTCACGAGTAACCCGCACGCAAGACCCGTTTTTACGAATCCGTCTTAAAATACGTGTAATTGTTCATCAATAAATTACATTAGCAATAAAGAAATGAAGCCGTTGTCACTCTCCTCTTCGTCTCTCCCCCTCTCTGAAGACCCTCTTCCGCCACAAACCACAGTGCACTGCACTGAATCTCCCGTCTCTCTCTAGCTGACCAAATCGAAAGGAAGCTCCTGTCTCTCTCTCTCTCTCTCACGGCCATTCTCGCCGCATCAAGAAGGATTAACAGCACTGCCTTTTCCTTCAAAGCTGCATGGGCTGGTGAGACAGCTTTGGGCACGCCGTTCAAAGCTTGAAGGTAACCCATGACTCGTCCCATCCCCCGCCACACATCATGTAATAATGTGCAAGGAAACATCAACATGACTGTTCATTCACGCTGCAATGCATGTGGTTAGGTTTCGACTGTTTTAGCTGTGACTTCTACCGTTCTACGTTTACTTTCTGGGGCGCTCGGGTCTCTAGGCACTATTGGCCAAGCTTCTTTGGCTCGTCCTTAGCTGGTGTATTCTCAGAGTTCTTTCTTTAACCATTTCCATACAAAAAGCTAAAGCGCCAACAAACAAAAAGAAGCTCCAATCCAGCTCTGCTTTAATTGTAGATTCAAAAATGTCATTTGACGGTAGTGCATTATCTCAAAGCACCCTACTTGCCCACCTTCTTTTTCATGTGCCCGAACTGTTTCCAAAGTCCCCGACTCGACCATGCTTTATCCGAAGACAATGGTCTCGTAATTCCCTCTCTTTTCTCTCTCTTCCTCAGTCTCAGTCTCAGTCTCACGTTCTTGGTACTCTCTATAAACGTGTTTCGACAGCTTCTTCCTTTCCTGAGGCTGGTGTGAGTGCAAGAGAAGCAGAAGTTGCAGAAACCGTTCGTTTTTGGGGTTGAAGTTCGGGTTTTTTTTTGGTTCCTCTTTAGCAGAAGAGCAAAAATGCAAGCTTTGGGCATTTTGGCTTCGATTTTTTATCTGGGTCTAGCTACATTGCGAGCAAATGCTGACCCAGTTGGTGATAAGCAAGCTCTGCTCGACTTCGTCAACAATCTGCCTCACTCTCGTTTCCTCAACTGGACTGAGGACTCCCCTGTATGCAACCACTGGGTAGGAGTCACCTGCAGCGGCGACAGTTCTCGAATCGTGGGCGTCCGATTGCCCGGCGTCGGCTTCGAGGGCCCGATCCCACCAAACACCCTCGGCCGCCTATCGGCGTTACAGATTCTCAGCCTCAGATCTAATGGCATTATTGGTAACTTCCCTCCGGATTTCGCGAATTTGAAGAGCTTGTCCTTTCTCTATCTTCAGTTCAATAATTTCTCCGGGCCGTTACCGGAGGATTTCTCGGTGTGGAAGAACTTGACGATTGTTAATTTGTCCCACAATGGGTTCAATGGGAGTATCCCCAGTTCAATATCCAACTTGACTCAGCTGGAGGGTTTGAATCTTGCAAGTAATTTGCTCTCTGGTGAAATTCCTGATTTTCAGTTGCCCAATTTGAAGTTCCTAAATTTGTCCCGCAATAATTTGAGTGGGAGTGTTCCTAAGTCACTTGAGCATTTTCCGAGTTCAGCTTTTGATGGGAACAATGTTTCATTGCAAAATTCTACTTCTGAGCTCCCTCCTGCCGTCTCACCTTCTTCCGAGCCAAGAACCAGAAATGGAGGGAAGCTTAGTGAGGGTGCGTTGTTAGGCATTGTTATTGCTGGTTGTGTGTTGGTTATATTGGCATTTGGTGTCGTGATGCTATTTCACTGCTCGAAAGGAAGAAGAAGAGCAACTGAGGATCGTTCCTCGGGGAAGTTACCAAAGGCAGAGATGTCGCCGGACAAAGAGGTTTCGAGGAATCAAGAAGCGAATAACAAATTGGTGTTCTTTGAGGGTTGTAGCTATGCGTTTGATTTGGAGGACTTGTTGAGGGCTTCAGCTGAGGTGCTGGGTAAGGGTACATTCGGCACGGCTTATAAGGCGACCTTGGAAGATGCAACCACCGTGGTTGTGAAGAGGTTGAAGGAGGTTGCAGTTGGGAGGCGGGATTTTGAGCAGCACATGGAGATTGTTGGCAGAATCAGGCACGAGAATGTGGTGGACTTGAAAGCTTATTACTACTCCAAAGAAGAGAAGTTAATTGTGCATGATTACTACCATCAAGGGAGCGTCTCTGCTAAGCTGCACGGTAAGCTCAATTTGCCCGAGTCATGTGCTTGTCATTACTGAAATTCAGCATTTATTTGCCCTCAAGTACTGAAGGAAGTGCTAGTGATTGAGGCTCCATCTTAGAAAGTAATTCTATACATGGTAAAACAGCGCAAGTGCACTTATGTTATCGAGATAATGTGGGTTTAGTGTTATTATAGGTTTTAAGTGTGACTACATGCGTAAGTATCAGATGGGTTCCATTTGAATGGGCCCGTCAGTATCATGAGCATTATTGGTAGGACTGGCAGATTGTTGAGAACGGTATTGGTTGGCAAAGCTGGAGCTATGCTGTACTGGGAAACCACTTGAATTGATATTGATGGATAAACTAAAGCTGGCTAGAATGTCAAAAACTTAGGAACTGATAAGAGGAGAATAGTTCCCGAATTCCGGGACGTATTGCGAGTGGATAAGGAGAAATAGGTTTTTGAAGTTAACCTAGGGATTGGCCTTGGCTGGACATATCCAAAATTTGGTATTTGATCACATGGATCTTGGTTGAAACTCTAAAAACTCTTCGCCATTCACTTCTCCATTTGCTTCCACTAATATTTGTCCTTATTGAAGGAGGGTCGGGTCAAGGGCTTTAAAGTTGCATTAGATTTTTCAATGCTCCAAACGCCAATATACTGTGCATGCTTTCTGAGTTTCTAGCTTATAAGTGCTTCAAAATTTCTACCAATGGGTTAACAGACTTTGACCGACAAACTCATGATAGTGCCAGATTGTAATGATTAATATGTGATACCGATTGACTTAAACCAATTTTCTCTGTCATATACATGTGTTCTCAGGCATCAGATGGCACATCTATGCATTTCCAAAGTTAATGGAAAATGTTTCAGTTGGGTTTTCATCAAGTTGGTATCTATGCCACGTGCTTGGTCATGCTTGGCTTTAGAGCCTTTACTTTGGATCCTGCCGCCAATTATCTCTAACCATCTTATTAACTTTGTGGTTTTGTTATGTTCCGCAAATCATGTCGTTTCATGTGTTGGGAAGGGTGAAATATCTGGAAATTTGGTTGTCATGATTGATGCATAACTGAGCAATCTTAGAGTCTTAAGAAAAACCACCTCATAAAGAAAGACGTGCTAGATGCCGACGATACCTAGTGAATCATTCAAATAATTCTCCAAGCATATTTGCAAAGGAATTTTGTCTTTTTGGTGATGTGATGCATGTGTCTTCTTGCAAGTGAATCGATCTTGTTGTTCCTAATTGTTAAAGTGTTTCCAGCCGAGTAGCCACTTCTGAAGGGAGCAGTTCATCGTCAGTTTTTGAGAAAATGTAGCATTAACAGAGTATATGCAAGCATATGCCATGCCTTTATATTGCAGATATATTTGAATATTGGTTTTGTCTCTTCGTTTGTAAATTGTTATCGCCAGTTGTTCTTGTGACATGTTTACGCTTCTGCATTCATCAGGAATATATGGATGATGTGATCCGGTCTGTTTTCTTCTCAATTACCCTGAAACACTCATGATAACAGACAATGCTGGAGACTGAATGGTCATTTGGCACTACCTTTTGTCGCTCCACAAATATAAATGAACTCCATTTAGAAAACCGTCAAATGCATTCATATATTATGCTATAAACTGAACATCGTCAACTCAAATAAATTAAAGCAGAAAAATCTAATAATTCAAGCTATATCAATGCTGTAAAGTGGATTTTAAGCCTCTTTACATGCTTCCGTTCAGATATTTCCAGTTGTACTCTCTATGTTCAAATTGATGGCCTCTGTTTTATCAGACGAGTTCCATATCTGTAAATTGCTTGATGGCTTGACCTGCGCTTCTCTCACAGGTAAACGAGGGGAAGGTAGGAACCCTCTGGATTGGGACACCCGCATGAGAATTGCCATTGGGGCAGCAAGAGGGCTCTCTCATATCCACCTTCAGAACAACGGGAAGCTTGTTCATGGCAACATCAAATCCTCGAATATCTTTCTCAATGCTGAACGATACGGTTGCATCTCCGACCTTGGACTAGCCACTGTAATGAGCGGGCTGGCTACACCTATCTCTCGTGCCACTGGTTACCGTGCTCCGGAGGTCACAGACACCCGAAAAGCCACACAACCTGCAGATGTGTACAGCTTTGGTGTGGTGCTACTCGAGCTCTTAACTGGAAAGTCCCCGATCCACGGAACTGCTGGTGGTGGTGGTGGTGGGGACGAGATCATGCACTTGGTGAGGTGGGTCCACTCAGTCGTGCGAGAGGAGTGGACGGCCGAAGTCTTCGACATAGAGCTAATGAGGTACCCGAACATCGAAGAAGAAATGGTGGAGATGCTGCAGATAGCGATGTCGTGCGTGGCGAGGTTGCCCGATCAGAGGCCTAAAATGCCTGATCTAGTGAAATTGATTGAAGATGTCAGGAGCAGCAGCCACGCCCCAGAGAACAAATCTGGGACTTTGTTGCCGCCACAACCGGCGGTTGGCACTGAGTCGTCATCCTCATTATAGGACTTTGAGTGGATCCTTTCTTTTTTCTTTTTTTTGCCCTTTTCCCCTTCAGGCGCTATAATTTGGTTTCTTGTTTTGCTGGCTTCATTAGCTTGGTGTCTAGGTCAGCCGCCATAGTTGAGTTTATACTTGTTTCATAGTTAATGTTCTTGATGCCTGTGGAAGATTGTGTACCCTCTCTCTCTCCCTCTCTCTCAGATAAAGATTTACTTAGTCGGGTCAAATTCTCCCACTTCTAGCAATGCAAATGCATGGATTGAGTCTACCGTACGGAGTTCTCAATGCTTGTTAATCTGAATTCAATTTCACATTTTGGCATTAAAGTTGTTTGTTGCTGAGCCAATTGGCAATCTGCTTGTTATCGTTCCATCTAATGTTTATAGAGGAGGCTTCATTGTGCATAATGGGGCTAATGAAGGAGTAACGCATGCACAGGTTGTGTGTCAGATGCCCCACTTCTATTCGGCAGAAGGCATACAAAAAGGAACTATCAGCACGTTTCATCCACTGGTCCACTAAAATGGATCACTCGACTATCGAATTTAAAAGTTTTGACTGATAGATCGAGGAAGTGTTCATATATATATAAATAAAGAGTATGTAAATCCTATTATTAGTAATGTGAGATATTTTCAGCACGATTAAAAATCAGACATTGGTAGTGCGGTGCCAAAAGGACATGACATTGATGTTATGGCTGGAGTATTTGCCCGAAATTATTTCTTAGCCCAAATCCAACCGATTTAGTACAAAAGGTAAAACATATAATGTTAACAAGAACAAGAAAGTAATTATATCTATAATTTCATGTAAAATTGACTCTATTACACATGACAGGCGATGTGATATATTTATAGAAAAAATTTACTCTATATCTATATAATAATATGGAGAGAAAAATTGGCCTTCATTCTTACAAAATATACACCATGAGAGAAATTGCTTCGATCCCATCCGATACAACTTTTCTTAAAATACAACATCAGAGTTAAAGTTACTTAAAGGACGGTATTTACTCAAAAAGAATTATCACTCAATCGAGTCAAATATAAAGAATTAGTTGATAAATTCAATTTCGTAAAGTATGATTTACGTGATGTTTGATAAGTGTAACGTGAAGTTATAAGAAAGGCAAGTGAACCCGCAATACTCAATTATATTCTAAATGGTATGTATAATTATCAAATGATATTTTACAATTTCATGATTATTCTCACTGTTACAACTCCAAAAGTACTATTTTCCCTATAAGCCGAGTGCGTAAGAGTAGAGAAGCAGTTTTAGTAAATGCTTTTACCCTAAAGCCTCTCGGAGAAATGCAAATGACATTCGATAAAAAAAATTATTAATAAAACTACTTTAGCCTAAGTAATGTTTAGCAATCTTTTTTTGCAAAGGGCTTTTGGATTTAATTTTTCTTTTTTTTAATTAAAAAAAATCAAACCCTTCGCAAGCTCCGGCGAAGGGCTAAGGCCGTCGGCGGTCATTGCCTGAGGTCGTGCAACCTCAAGTGACAGTTGCTTTGGTCGCGTGACTTCGCCAGTCTGATCTAGCCCCGTTGGCCGCCCTCGCGCAAAGAAGATGAACGGTCACAGCTATGCGGGGCAGAGCCGAAAAATTAGAGAATCGATGAGGGTAATTTGGGAAGGAAAAAACTAGTTTCGGTACTCAGCCAAATGCTGAAAGCTCAATGCCGGTACGGGCTTTCGGTTTTCCCGAGGTCGGCATTTGGAAGAAAGCCTCATGGGAAGGCTTTGCCAAACATATTAGCATTTCTCTAAGGGGCTTTAGAGATCGAAAGGTCCTTGGGAAAGCTGAACCAAACGCACTTGCGGTAAATAAACTAGCAATGTTTTTAGTTACTCGAATCATAAGTGCTTAAATTAAGAAAGCAAAAGGGCAAGAAGACACCCCAAAAACGAAAGTGCCAAAGTTTAGGGGTGGGGGGGTGGACCGCTTTGATCAGAGGTTAGGGACGTCGTAATCACCGAAAGAGCAACAACGCCACAATAAAAGTCTTTGCTTCAACCCACTCCGTCCTCCTCCTCCTCCTCTCTCTGTGTGTGTGTGTCTCTGTCTGTCGCGCAGACGCAGCGCAGACCCAAATAATAAAGCGGGGAGGATATCAAGGTACCGTCTTTCTCTCTCTAGCTGGCTCTTTCGCTCTCTGGGTATCTGGGAGGTCGCTTCGTTTCCGGGTTGGTGTTGATTTGGTCGCCGATATTGAGGAGGTGGGTTCTTGTCTTTTTCTGGTTTTGTTACTGTGCTTTTGCTCTGGGGAGATCTGTTAGGGTCTGAGTCGAGACGCGATGGCTTCGAAGCGGATCTTGAAGGAGCTCAAGGATCTCCAGAAGGATCCTCCTACCTCCTGCAGCGCTGGTAACTCCCCTCCCCTCCTCTCGTTCCAGATCTCGCTTGCTTGTTGTCTGGTTTGTGTGCCTCGTTCTTTGGGGTGATCTGATGGCTTGATGTCCGGCCGGCTTTCTGGGTTCATGCGTTACGGCGGGAGCGATTCGTGTGTCCCTGTGGGTATTTCCGGGAGGGGAGATCTAAGCTTGTTGTTGTGGAATTGCTTTGTCTCGCTTTGATTCCCTGTTGCATGTTCATGGGTTCCTCTCGCTTTTGGCTGAGATTCCGTTGTCTGAGCTGGCGAATTGAGCTCCAACGGGCCTGTTTTGCTCGGTCTCGAGGGTTGAATTGTCTTTGCCTCGTGGGAATGTGCGAAAGTGTGATTTTTTCTGGGTTGTTACAGTGTTTCCACCGAACATGCATGTAAACATGAGGTGATTGTGACGTTTTGTGAGGCTCAGATGTTTCTGGGTCTGATTAATGGAGGTAAATGACGGGTGCTCTGCAAATACGTAGATGTCTTTACCCAGTTGAAGGCTCGTAGTGATGAAACCCGGCGTGAATACTTCATGAGGTGTTGTCATGGATTGGGCCAGCCTTATGTATGGAATGGTCTTACTTTGATACCTAAGTGCTTTACATGGGGGATTTTCTTCTTTTAAAAGCATCGGCACGACATATTCAGCCTTTCTTTTGATCCATGGAAGCCTATGTTCTGCAAATATTTTGTTCTCTCCTATTTATCTATAATTCTGCCTTTTCAGTTATTGCCGTGTTGAACTAGGAGATTTAAATTGCAAACCCGAGGTGACGTCTTGTCTCTTGCTTTATCTGGGATTTAAATGTTTTCCTTTGTGTGTTGCTGTGTTTCTTTTTCTGATGAAACCAAGCTGAGAGCTACTTCCATCTTCAAAGTGTTTACTATTACTGGTTTTTTCTATATAACTATAGATTCTTCTGTCTAGTGTACCTTTACTTTTTAGTTTCTACTTCCATCTGTATTTTGCCTACGTTATCCTTTGGCAGTTGTGATCTTTGGCTATGGTGCTGTCGCGCTATACTTCTGATCAGTCTATGATGTACTTTAGTGTCATATTATTCGTGGAATATATCATGTTATTGGTATATCATATCAATTTTAGATTAATGCGAACTGGTTCATTATCTTCAGGTCCTGTCGCAGAAGACATGTTCCATTGGCAAGCAACAATTATGGGTCCACCAGACAGTCCATATGCTGGTGGTGTGTTTCTAGTCACAATTCATTTCCCACCAGACTATCCATTTAAACCACCGAAGGTAGTAACAATCACTGTGATCATTGTATCAAAAGATTTTGCATATTGCCATTGCTGCTATGTTCCTTTTCCATTTGTTATCATGGGCTTAATAGTTGCTCAAATAAATCTGCATTTTTGTGTGAGCTTTTGCAAACACTTCTTCTCTATTAGCTTCCATGTTCTCGGAATTATCTGGGTGATGTTTGATCTGACTTGTTTGTTGTTTCATTTTCTGGGGGAGTGACTCTGTAGGGGGCTTTTATATCTTTACAGTGTTTTTACTTCTGCAAAGGTGGGATGTATGAGTGATAAGTAAGGTATTGCTACAGTCGTAGTCTACATATCCTAATATGTCGAGGCTTTTCTGTAATCAGACATTTCCCATGTGAAGTTTTGCAGCTCTTGTTTACGCTAATGTTAAGATTTGGTGTGAATATGAATGACTCTGTTTAGGGAATTCTTTCTACCTAAGACCTTAAATCCTTGCGAGATCAACAGCAGTGAGGATCGGTCTCTTCCTGTCCACCCTGTGAAGGTTGCAGAGTTACCTTAGAATTCCTTTAATAATGAATGGCAAAGTCATTTTAAAAGCAATTGGTTCGTTCAGTTGGTGCAGCTAGCGCTATAGTTAGTAAGGCAAGAAGGTAAGGAGTTAGTTTATAGTGTTGGAGTCTGAAAGCAGAAGGTGAGGAAGACTTGGAAAGCCGGGAATGGGCTACATACACCAGAAACCTGAGACACGATCTCTAAGTTATCGACATTCAGAAGAAGTTTATGAGCTCTAGACTTGAGTTCTTTTTTTTTTTTTTTCCTGAATAGTTTATTCTTTGGTCTCCTTGCTTAACATGACCTTAATATTGCCTTGGAAATAAACTGCGTATTTACAGTGAATTACTCTGAAATCCCTCTGTTTAAAGTTCTATACAGTAGCCTACATTTGGAAAACATAAACATGTCCCATCACTTCCTCAGAGGCTCAGATTTACCAGCTTCTCAACTTTTTTAGATTTGCTTTTGTGAGCCTTAAATATCTATCATGTTATATTTTGCCTGCTGACAAGTTAAACGGTCCCATAAGTGGTCAAATTCAGGTAGAACTGATTTTGGCCTTTCTTAAATCATAGAAAAGCTCCATCGCTACCCAGAACTTCTATTTCAGTTTTACTATTTTCTTGTGTTCTTCTGGGCATCGCATGATTAAGTGTCTCACTGTTAATCTCTGTTTATAGTTATTTATTGACCACAGCTTCATATCACCAATTGTCTCGTATTTTTGTCTCCTTCCTTGTTCTGTGGCTATGTTGTATTTGGTAGAACTTAAGTTGATTGTGTTTGGTAGGCATCGTTTTCGGGAATTACTGGTGAACCTTTGACATAACATTAAATTTTCCCACCCTATAGTTGGATGGGAGTCGTGTGTTGTCTCTTGGGGGAGTGGGCTTCATGTTTCTAGGCTTACCATGGGCACCAGTACCTAAGACCGTCTCTTCAAAATAGAAGATATAGCTGAAAAATTCGTTCCATTACCTGTGCTCTCCTTGGCTGTAGAGTTTGCTTATAATTGTTGATGGTGTGTGCAGGTTGCATTCAGGACGAAAGTCTTCCACCCTAACATCAATAGCAACGGTAGCATTTGCCTTGACATATTGAAGGAGCAGTGGAGCCCTGCCCTGACTATTTCCAAGGTTGAATTTTGTTGGACTCTAAAGCTTTATTTGCTAACTGGAAAGAGTGATGTGTTCTTTGGTGAAATCACTTTTCCTGTGTGGTAGATGAAGTGTCACATCTTTGTGTCTGTTTTATTGAATTCTTGCATCCGACAGAAAAATCTTATTCTTCTACTGGAATGTGAGGTGGTATGTTCATAGCATTTGATGCTTGAATCTGATTAATCTATTTAAGTGGTTGGAAGAATGAGCAATGCTAGGGATAGAATCTTCTGTTTTTGGGATTACAGAATAGTTGTTTCAAAGTTAAACTTCCAAACCTAATTCGAAAATCTCCTGCATGTTAATGCTTTGATTCATGCTGAAGATTCTTTGTCTTGTGAATGAACTCTTTTTTTGGTTTTTGAGATCTTTGTATACATGTAATTGGCCCTCTTGGTGGCTTGAAATTGAACTGTTTTGTATGGGAGAAAAAAAAAGTGAAGTCTTCGTGATATGTTTACAAGTCAAGCATGACGTTAAATTCATTTGTGATGTCAGCGAGCATAGATTTGCCTTCCGTTACCATTGTCGCCTGCCTATAGCGGGGACTACTGCACTCTCCTTTGTCCTTAAATCCAGTAGGGTTAACTTTTACCTTCTAGCTCTTTTTGGCCTCATTCTTATCAGTAGTTTCTCAAATAGTCCTCACAGACCACTCCTTGAGTATGTCAGCTCATCTTTTGCTTGGAAATAGTGTGATTCAGAAAAACTTATGTTACTGGCATATGATTTGCTCTTGTTGTCGTCAAAATGCTTATTAAAAGGTTGAACATTGGCTTTGAAAAGAAACGATATCTGTTCATTGTTTGCCAAGGACCAATGTTGTTTACTTGCTCTGCTGTGGATACTTCCTATGGTTTTTTGGCATGGAATTAATTATGTTTGGTCTTATTGTATAGGTGTTGCTTTCAATCTGTTCATTGTTGACCGATCCAAACCCTGATGACCCTTTGGTGCCGGAAATTGCGCACATGTACAAAACTGATCGGAACAAGTATGAAACCACCGCCAGAAGCTGGACCCAGAAGTATGCCATGGGCTAGAAAAGCTGCATGTTTGTGTGACGTGTAGGAGGGCTTCTTTCCCTGGGTCGTTTCTCTTCCCAATTGTGTTTATGAATGAAAGTGTGTGATCCGTGTCCTCTATCACTGCACTTAAACAGGGAGAGTTTGAAGTTTGTCCTCCTTGAAATAGTCTTAAATTGCTTGTTATGAGAATTTATTTTGAAAACCATGATAAACATTTATATGCCCTGCCCTGTTGCGCTCTGATGTACTCCGTAGTGACTACTGCGACTATTGTTGAAGTAGGCTCTCGGTACTAGGTTTAATTGCAGCTGAACTGTCCAATTGTTTCTAGTCTTATTGAGAAGAGAGTTGCTCCCTCATAGGTATTTCCAAGATGGCGTATCTGAAGCTAGTGACCTGAAGCTGATGTCTTCATTAATTTGGGGTCGTTCCGATCCGTTTGATCGGCTTTTCAATGACTGGCTGTTTTTGGTGAGCAGGGAGATGGATCCTGGCCGGCGTTTGGGATGTTCCCTTGAATTGGGATTAGATCCTGATCATAGGTGAAATTAAATGTGTATCAAGTATGGATGGTCTTGGTTAGTGCTAAGGAAATTAGGATCTTTTTTTACCAAAGGAGATTGAAATCATGAAGGAAAACTAAAGAATGAGAGGGCTGAAGGTGGGAGAGTAGAGTGGCGTTGATGTCTGTGACCACTGTTATAACGACCTTCAGGTGACCAAGTCGACCAACACTGGCAAAATCTCTCTGGATGTGGATCTAGATTTGGGTTGATGAAGCAACCATCACCTATTGATGGTCGTGTCTGGTGGTTGTCGCCTTGCATAATGTGTCTTTCTCTGGAGCTTGGAATGTCGGCCGGAGTCGATGAAGAGGGCCGTCGGTGACTAGAGGGTCATTGATGCACGATAGTTGTTGGAGGCGCTTGGGTTCTTAAATTTCGCTAAATGCTCTTCAAAGCAATTTGGGGGTTGAGGAGGACTTTCTTACATAAATTTTTATGAACTTGACGTAGTATGTATTTGGTAATGGTGAAACATCGCAAAAAATCACCATCTATGACATTTTAAGAATTATTTATGATCAAATGTCGGGTTGTTCTTTGATGCTCGAAGCTAGCTGGGCTCGATCGGATTAGCCAGGCCTGAAAAAGTGGGGGATGTCAATTAGTAAGGCCTAAATTTTAGGTCCGGTTCAAATCAGCCCCGAACTTTTCCGTCTAGAAACAAATCCTTAACATTAGGTTCAGTCCCAAATTTATCCTGAACTTTTCTTTTATCTAAGAAAAATCATCAATTTTCACTTTACTCCCAAATATGCCCCCATTAGCCTTCTGTCCAAAAATTGACGTTAGTTGTCCTTAATTTTCATATCTTAAAATGGTTTCATTTTAAAGATAATTTTCCATGTTGACCTTGCTAATGTGAATTTGTTATCGATATGGAAATACCGCGTCAAGTTGAGACTAAATCATTGGGGTGAATTTGAGAATAGATTGCAAGTTGGCATTTTTTAGACAAAATAAAATTCGGAACTAGACCTAAAGTTTGGAGTTTTTTTTAGGAAAAAAAGTTTGAAGCATATTTGAGTTTGGACTTAAAATTTTGGATTTTTTTTAAAACAAAAAAGTCTGGGGTAGAATTTGGACGAGACTGAAAGGGTTTTGTAGGGAATTATGCCCAATTAGTAGGGATGAAGGCCGTTGAGAACATCATTCAGAAGGCACCCATCTTGAGGAGAAAGAAGAATAGATCAAGGCTATGTTTATTTGGTGGAAAACATATTTTGCGGGAAAACATTTTCTTCACTTTCCGGCGTTTGGATCGCTTAGCAAATGAATCAACTTAAAAGGTTTTCTTGCCAAAACTTAAATTTAGGAAAATGATTTCCTCTTTAAAAAATCAAAAATTAATTTTTCAAAATATGATTAGGTATCAATACTTGAACCAAAAACTCTGCGTTTAGGCATGGAAACCCCAACACCCATTCCCAGGCCCTTAGTTGTGTGGCTGGGTCCCCAGCACCAGGGAGCGTGACCCCAATGCTCTACTCAAGTCCATCTAGGCTGCACCCAAGACCCCGGCTGTTGTGCTCGGGTCCATCGAGGCCGGCTCGGGACACTGGTGCCCGTGCCTTGGATGCTAGGCTTGGTAATATCAAGGTTGGGCCCGAGCCCATGCTTGGGTCCCCAACTTCTGAGCTTAGGTCCATCGAAGCTGGGCCCAAGACTCTCGTGCCCGTTCCCAGGTCCCATATGTCTTTGCCCCAGTCCATCGATGCTAAGCTCAGGCCTAGGGGCTCGGGCTTGGCCTCGTTGGACTCGGGCATGGGTGCCAAGGTCCTGGGGCCAAGTTTGTGGCTCGACCTTAATGAACCCAGGCCTAGGTGCTGGGGTTTCGATCCCAGGCCTAAGTCATACTGAGGCCCAAGTGGCGGGGATTGGGACCCAACCCCTATAGATTGGGACCAGGGTGCTAGGGAGTCGAGCATGGGCACCAAATTCTCGGACTCGGTTACAGTGGATCCAAGACCAGTGCTAGTGCTTGTGCTTGGGAGTTGGGGATCCAAGCTTGAGACCCCGATGCCCATCCTGGAATCCTTGGCTACCCATGGGCAAGTCACTAGCACCCAAATAGTATATGACTATTTAGGAAAATCAAAGAGATTTTCTTTACTAAACAATAGAAAATATTTTCTAGTTCATATTCAGGTCTTAGCAAAATACTGGAAAATAATGTTATCTTCTTGAAAATGACTTCTTGAAAAATATTTTTCGCAAAATAAAGGAAGCCTAAAATCAAAATTGAAAGAAGAGTGATGGTCATAGCACACAGTGTGCTGCACACTGGAGAATGCAAAAGGATTTTAAAATTGAGAATCAAGTAACGGCTTGATCTGATTCTACTAAAAAATGAAAACCATTCTTGAAAAATGTGTTTGATCGCATTTCGGAATTCTTATTCTTAAGAAAAGAGAAAGATGAGATCATATTAAATAAATGAATAAATGTGAAAAAATATACTAAAGTGAATGTAGCCTTTCAAAATATGTCAACTTTTGCAAAAGTTCGAGTAAATAAGCCTTTTTTCCGTATTTTTAGGATTAGTTAAGATGTGCCTCGGGGCATTAAATATATTATTGTCCATGTGATAAAAAGGAGAAACTAAGCATTGGTACTTTACATATAACTACTAACAGAGCAAACACGTATGCGTATCAAATTTCCATAAAAAAATAAATGTGTATAATGATTAGAATAGATACGATTTGTCCATCAGAGAGTGCCGGGATAGCACGCTCCCGGAAAGCGGAGGACGGCGACTTAGGGCGATACCTTTTTAATCAGATTCGGCCTACGGAAAGGATCGGATACATATGCTCCATGAAAATTTTATGTTTGTTGGTCATACGAAAGGTAAAGCACACACAGATTTGAAGAAAAAAGGTAAATAAGATACTGGTTCCAATGGTAAAAATACAGACCCTATACAATAACACTCGAAAGAATCACAGTTCAATGCTTGATGGTGCCAATGGCCGTTGTCAAACGATGCCATAGACTAAGCTAAGGAATCAATAAACCCACTTGTACTATATGGATGTCAGATTAGTTAAACTACTCGCTATTCCCAGAGTGCGAGCAATCTCTAGCTCTGCACGAAACTGCTAGTCAAACCCACAAATCAGACCCCATTAAGAGCTGGAGGTGGAACCTTTTGACTCTAGAGAGGGAGAAAGAGAGAGAGATAATGGCTGTTTGAATTAGCACTTGGAAATCACACTCTCGATAAGACGTGAGAGCAAGTCCGAGACCATGATCACTTTTCGCAAAAACAAATGAATTGTAGCTGACTCGGGCACGAGCCCCGTAAAGCAAGGGAGTCAAACACTGACTTTGTGTCGTTCCCCATGAAAAAGAAAAGAAGATCCCCAAAAAACTAAATAAACAAATGAATAAGAACGGTCGTGTAAGTTCATATAATGTCACTCCTTGTACACTTAAACACGTGGGGCAGTGTGTCCCGTGTCCTCTTGTATCGAACAACGTTTCGCTTTGGGAGTTCATAACCGAAGACTTTCGCTTAGCTTCGGTTTTAGAATGCTTTTTTCTTGATAGCAGATGAATTTTGCCAGCTTTGCTGTACTTGTGCCTCGAGATGTTTGGTTTTTGTATTTATCTGTCGAAATTTGCTTAAGTGGAACGAGATTGACGTTACGACGAGAGATCGGAGACCAAGAGTTCCGTTACCAACGATCGCTGCAACATTCCTATCGACCCCCGGTTGAAGTACTCAACCCAAAAATTTCACTACATTTTGCTGTGTCAAACCGTACATGATTGACAAAGAAAGCTAGTTTTCATTAAACGGAGATACAAGTATTAACATGCATTTGTATATCATATATATGTATATGGATCGATCATGGAAACTAAAAGGTGAATCGGGGGACCATTGGCGCAAATCTCCCTAACATGCATTGATCGCCAAACCTATTTTCTTAACATGCTGGTTGTATTATGCATACTAAACATAATAATGTAATTATAAATAATCAATATTCGAGATAGAGTATTGTTTAACCCTAGGGATCATTGCAACTTTGGAGCGCTTCCAACCAACCCTATTAAAGTTAACCGAAGGAATACGCGCCTTGTTTTACGTCCCGGCGGCCAAACAATCCAAAGCCCCCTGTTCCCTTCCATTATTTTTCCTCTTGGGAGAGAGGGAGTATCTCCTTTGGACTTTACATCTCTTAAAGGACTTTAGGAGATTAAGCCTCAGGTCCAACATTTGTTTATATATATATATATATATATATATATATATATATATATATATATGTGAATCAATCATGGAAACTAAAAGGTGAATGCGGGGACCATCGGTGCCAATCTCCTTAACATGCATTGATCGTCAAACCTATTTTCTTAACATGATCGTATTATGCATACTAAAACAGAAGAATGTAATTAGGAAATAATTAAGATCCGAGACAGAGTAGTCACGCACACGTACTAGTACGCCAGTTGTAAAAAGAACCCGGCACCTGAAAATCTGACCCATCTAATCCCCTTTTTATATGCTTTAATCACTCATCATTAATTCCAACACAGCACTTTGTCTTTGTGGACCACCAACGAAAAGTCAAAACTTTAAAGTTGCAAAGGATGATAGCACGGCCATTGTGGACTCTCGAGTCGCCACAAGAAAAAACCTCTGCAAGACTCCAAGTTGCATATGGAGAGGCAATTCATTTATTGTATCATGTAGTGATTATTATTTTCTAATCATCCTCCCGGAAAACCTAATCATACTTAAGTCTTCCATAACATGGCCATCATTTGCTCTTAGTTAGCTGCAGTATTGGTGTTCGTTTCGCGTGAACTTCTAGTGCACGTATCCCTAAGATTATTTTTACAAACCACTTGCACTAATTTCAAGTCAACGTATGCGAGACGATGGGTTTTTCTTCTTCATACCACAGAAACAATAAATGCTACGTGCATAAAATTGGAAGATAATAAACACATGCTACCTACTCTGAGACATCAACCCCATTTATTGTTTGCACACACATTCCTAACGTAACGTTCAGGATTCCTACTGGAAAGAGTTATATAGGGAACAGTTGTTTACAAAAGCCACAGAATCAGTATTCGATTTGAATATGAGTACATCTCAATTTACCTTGTTTGGGTTCTCCCGCACTGAGAAACTAGGGTTTTCAACTGAATTATACTGAGTTGAATGTCATTTCGTTTTGCATACGGGTCTTAATGAAGACGAGGTGTAGGGAAACTGTATTGCATTCGAGACCGGAAAATTAATGAAAGAGGACAAATACTTCAGAAAAAGAGAAAAAGCTGTTACTGGGCTTGAGATATATGCAACTGAGAAAGACATTTTGTCACAGAATAAAAATAGCACATTGGTGTTAATGTTGTTTATGTAAAAAGACATAAAAATAACGCAGATAAGAACGTTCATTTCTATCCGACTTAATGTTTCTGCTCAAATATGTTCTGTCGTTAACTTGAGTGAGCATTGATAATTGATAATCTGGATCGTATCGGACTCGCTCTTAGTGCTGAAGTCGAGCTCACAAATGAAAGCTTCATGGAGCTTAAACCATAGACAAGTTCCTCAGTTATGGCTTCAAGTTTGAGCAGTCTGCTATGTTGAATTTGACACGATCACGTCCATTACTTTTGCATATATTACGTTCGAAAATTCAACATCATAACTGGTAATAAATTACGCGAGATACAAAGGGCCGAATGTCATCTGGCTACGACGTGCTGCCATGATTTTGAGAATGCCTTGGAAGAGCATAAGATACAGAATACGATGCATAAGCACATGTGCCTCTGTAAATTGAAAAAGTTTTTAGGTAACGATTATGGAATAATTACTTCCTTGTTCAATGAATGCGTATGGATCTCAGCGATCAAAGCTCATTGACTTGATATGATGGTACATGTTTGATGCTGTAGTACTGGTCTCCGTACCAAGCAGAATTCTTTAATGCTTGTTTTCGTTAAGATCCATAAACCAAGTAAAAATACTATGCATGACTACGTCTTTCCTCTTTTGGTGGCTCCAGAATGGTAATTAGGGTTTGATGTTGATTGACTTCCTTCTTATGGAATCATTAAAATATGCACATCTAGATACCTATATGCTCGTGTGTTTGTGTATTCATTTGTGAACCTGCATATAACACAGACAAATATATATAATATAATATGATATGAATTAAAGATATGTTCTGAGAATAACTCTCTTAAGATTCTCTAAGATCTATAGAAATTATTGATTTCATTGATTAAGTTCGGCCATACTAAAAAGTTCTGGACTCTATTAAATCTTGTGAATTTTTATTTCACATTTTTCATTAAGATAATTAGGTACATTCATTTTTTTTTTTGCTTTACTTCACTTTTAGATAAATAACGTACAAGTGTTTTTATCGTTCCGATCAATTGAATGTTTCCAAAGAGACTAGATATTTGTAGATGATATATTGGTTATGATACAGGTGCATAGTGTAAATTATTTAAGCTACATAAGTTGGATTACTATCCTCTAAATTTAGTGTGTAAATTTATCACATTTCAAATGACAGGTGTGTTCTCCGCTTTTATTTTTGTCCTCGTCCTCCTCCAAGCAGCCGCTCCTCTTCCATGCGTCTCATGTCAACTCTTGTCCCATCACAGCCACTATGGCACCCGCCCCTACTCCGCCTCCCCAATCTCCCTCCTCTCAAAGAAAATATTAGGTAAACTGTCTTGTCATGTAAATCATACGTCACCCCATTCATTAATCGCAATATGCTTGTAATGGGTCCATTTGTCAGATTTTTTTTTCTTAAATTTTCTCCTTTGTTACCCTTTCTTTTCTTGCCAAGCTCACTTTATGCAACACCAATGACAGTTTACCAGAACTTCACTTGCCCTCTCCTTTACCTCAGCCCGTCCTCTGGGCCTCCCCCACTATGGCCATTAGTGGAGCCGTCGGAGCTGGCCGAGCCGACCAGATCTGGCCGAATGACCTTGATGACGGCCATGGGCGACGTCAGAATCGCACGTGAGCCGCTTGTCTAGACATGGACGATCACCATTTTAGTTTGGCATCACCCACCTCAATCTCCAAATGCCAACTAGATCTAGCTAGACAGTGATGACGACGGCCATGGACGGGGGCTGGCGTTGCTTGCGAGCCTGGCTCGTCTATGACCGGTGACGTTGTTGTCCCTGGCTAGCTGGCGACGCTACTGTAGACGATCGCGAGCGTTGTCCATGGCCTCAAAAGGCAAAAAGAAAACCAAAGAAAATAATGAGAGAAGAGAAAGAGAGTAACCAAGGAGAGAGAAAAATATGAAAATTAGGCCTCACTCGAACACATAGCGAGCAATGACCGAAGAGATGCACACTATGTGGTAAGATAGTCCTACCCAATATTTTCTCCCCTTCTCTCGGCCTCTATCCACATTGCTCTCTCTCTCTCTCTGTCTCCACGCATGTGTGCACGTGTCGACATGTACACGCATGTCCCTCACAAGTTTGCCTCACCTTGATCTGGGCGAGGGTGGCCGGCCATCGTCGATGTCTCAACAACCCTACTAGCCATAATGTGGAGAAGATGAAGGAAAAAAAAACAAAAATCACAAAATGATGTTTGGAGCTCTGTCGAACACACTACATTGTTGACTGCGCCACATAAGATGGGCGGCGTTGACTAGACCGTCGCTTGTGATATTTTTCTTCACCACATCTGGAAAAAAACACATAAGATGGACGACATTGATCATTTTTTTCTTCACTATATAAGATGGACGGCGTTGACGCCACATAAGTTGAATTAAGTCAAAACTCCACCACATCTGGAAAAGTCAACAAAAGATTCAAAAAGAAGTTCACGTAATTTTTTTCTTCCATTTTCAGTGTAAATAAAATGTAACGACACTCGTTACCATTAGGGAAATATTCTCAAAATTCGGACTAGTCGCAGCTCATTATTAACTAAATAAAACGGAATTTCGAAAATAGAAAAAAGAAAAAAACAAAGGAGACGGCTTCTTCGCTCGACGCGGTGTCCGAGGAACCCGTGGGACCACGCGTGTGTGGGGCCCACGTGGTGGGATTTCTGGCCCTTTGCGATGGATTTTTCAGACAGCTCTTTTGAGGCAATATCTCGTGTTCGGTTGCCATTTCCCGCCCAGATTAACAAATTAAAAAATGAATGATAAAAAAAATTACTGCAATACTATGAAAAAATAATGCGGGGGAGGAAAAAAAAAAAGAGAGGGCGCGGATATTTTTGCAAGTTGCGAAAAAAGGACACGACCCGATTTCGAAAATTCACAGCATTTGGAAGTGATACACCTTAGAATGTTTACTAAAATGTGGGGTGATTAATACAACTTGCGACCGAAGGGGATGTCAATTTGGCAACCACTAGGGAAGGCAAACGAAAAAGGAGGCGCATTTCTTAAAAATAGAGAACGTTAAGATGTAGTTCATCGAGATCCATGTCGTTCTTCATGAGTTCGAACTTTTGGACGCGACCGAACATTCTTAAGAGGGTATCAAATTAGTTAGCAGATCGAGTTTGCAATACCCCAATAGAGACTCCCATTTTAAATCATTATCTTGATTTGAATAATCTCAGCTCTTCGGCAGTTAACACGAATCAACTAAATAGTAAGTATGACCCACCCGTGGGTGGCGCAGTTGGTTTGGGCTCTCCCACCATCGCAGGAGGTGAGTGGTTTGAAACTCTGTGTCGTCGGCGATTTAAGTGGGGGGTCCTGGCGGTGGGTTGCTGGGCTAGCCTTCCCCCGGGTTTAGTACCGAATAGCCTGTCGGGCGAAAGGGAGGTTCTCGGATCATAAAAAAAAAAAACTAAATAGTAAGTATGAGATTTGGCCATTCTTGATTGTCGCAGTGGAAAATTAAGGGGCGACATTAAAAATCCTACAAAATATATGAAATGCTCAACCTCATGGAGTAACGTGGAAATTTACATGATATTTCTCGAGTCATAATTATTCGATGAAAAAAAAAATGCATCGAGCACCACGGGGTACGAAGGAAATTCGGGTTAGGTTGGTCAGGCGGATCCAAATTCGATTCTTAGGCCTCCGGGCTATTTCTTTCTTCTTCTTCTTTTGGAACTTGTAAAAAGAGCGTTAAATAAAATGTGGTTTTGTGAAGAGGAAACCCATTTTTGTGAGATCAATTTCCACATGTGACCAGATTAAGCAGTCCATAAGGAAGATTTTGCGTTTATTCTTTTAAGAGCCAGCTCAAAAGCAATCCCATGTGAATTTTACGACAAAAAATTCATCACCGTCAATTTCCACGGTACCACTGCCAACCGCTCTAAAAGCTTAAACTGTTAAATGAATGCGTGATTTGATGTTAAATTATTCTAATAGCTAGGACCAAATAATCGGGGTCATCTAATTGTTCGGAGCGTGACTCCCAACACGAACCGTTCGGGACCACAACAGCCACACGATCACATGACAGGACTCGGCGTACGAGCCTAGTCCCATTCACTCTCGCTCTCTCTTCCGTGTCCGCCAGTCGAAGCACAACTGTTGAACACTCGTTCTCTTCATCAGACGCCCCCCCCCCCAAAAAAAAAAAAAAAAAACCACTCACTCTTCTCTGCCCACCGCAGACTCGCTTGTCAATTGCCAGAGCACAAAATGTGCCATACGGGTCGCACGGATTAGCGGTTTCTTTTTTACGGGTTCGCGTCACGTAAAGTTAGCCATTATGAACAGGAACCGTTTCTCCACGCGCGATGGAATTTGGCTAGAGAGAAATTGATCCGGACAGATATGAGGTAATCCCGGCGGAAAATCTCAGGAAAAGTGAAGAAGAAGTTGCAAATTCTTTTGCCTCCGGATCGCGCATCGCGGTCCAGTAAAACGCGGTCAGAAAGAAATAACGGAACCCAATAAATTTTTGCTCGATAATTTCGGCTAAACGGAGCGGGGGGAAAAAGAAAATAAATATATACGGAAAGTAGAGAAAAAGCAACGGCGGAGCGTGCTGGTGGGGGAGTGGCAGCCGTAGAGAGAGAAACGTCATTAATGAGGAAAGGGCGCGAAGTTCAAGGTTGCCTGCCGCACACACGCGCACAGTGTCGCTAACGGTCTCGCGACGGGAAATGACCAGAAACACCCTCCCGTAACGGAGGATTAAATTTTTAAAAAATCGGGGATTACTGATTAAGCGGGGATTACTGATTAAGTGGGGCTTTTTGTGCTGGACGCAGTTGTCCCCGGGTCACGTGACCTGCGTCGCTCCTTCCAAGGGGCGAAAGGGATGGAAGAGAAAAGAGGGGAGAAAAAGAAAAGGGGGAGAAAAAGGGAAAGAAAAACCGGGTCCGAGTCAGCACACCGTTAAATCGCACCCCCATTGGATCAGGGCCTCGAGCCGGGCCCACCTCGACACGTGTCGACGCCTCCCGCGACCGAATTATGCGGCGCCTCGTAAATATCTCTCGGCTCCTCCCCCTCCCTGCCTCCCTACGTCCCCCTGTGGCCTCGCTGGAATCTCATTTCTGCCCCCGGACGCTCGCCGGAATTACACTGATTAAGGGAAATGTCGGAGGCAGTGGGACCCACGATAAATTTTAATTATTTATTATGTGTTTTTGTGGGTCAAAATAAATTATTACTCTCAAAGTAAATTAAGTACTATCACATAAACATCGGGGAAAAAACGCTCAAAAACCTCAAACTATGCTACCTGCGACACATTTATCCCGAGTTTTTTTTGTGACACAAAAAATCCCAAACTATATTATTTGTGACACATTTACCCCATTGTACTCTCCTGGGCGAGCGAGGGCGGTCCTCGTCCGACGCCGCCAAAGGCCGCCCTCTCCGAAAAGAAAAAAAAAAGCAAAAAAGACGAAAATACCCATGAATTAAAGTACAATGGGGTAAATTTGTCATAAATAGCATAATTTGGGGTTTTTGATGACACAAAAAAAAGCTCGAAATAAATATGTCATAAGTGACATAGTTTAAGATTTTTTGAGGTTTTTTCCATAAACATTATTGTTACGTAGATTGGTGCTTTCGAAGAATCTGGGAAAACCAGGCTTCTTGCCATGTAGGCACGCGCTAGGATACCCTTCGACAAGGCGCCCCCCCTCCCTCTCTCTCACTCGCTCAATTTTATTTTCATGTAGGCAGGAGCTACATTAGGCTCACCTTACACTCTAGGACATATAGTCAGGTTGAGATTATATATTTGCAAGAATCGCGTGTCAAGAAAATATAAATCGGAGACCCATTAGCAGCTCGTGTTTTTAAAGATCCGGCTTACATAGAGCCTTTCCTATCACGGCGTAAACGGACGAAAATCTCGATCAATCGATCCGAACCGAGTGTTGCACGCTCTTGGAAATGGTCCCGTAAAATGCATGATATATTGTAAGGTACGAACTCTCACGATTTGATGGGTGTTGTTTTTATAGTTTAGCTGGCTATATGCTGCAAATTTAAAGGCGAAAAATATCGATTCACCTTGCTAAGTCAATTGATTTTTGAGGGGTCAAGATGGCAATCTCGAAGAAGGAAATTAAAAGAAGAAGAAGAAGAAGAAGAAGAAGAAATTATTCAAAAAAAGTTTCAGCCGTTTCGGAATCCTATAAAACAGGCGGAGTCTCCACCGGCAACCGTGCTTCCGTTGGTGCGACCTCTTTATATCTCTCTGCAAAGCCACACCTCAAGAGCGCAGCGCTCTCTCTCCATCTCTCTGTGCAACGGTTTAGTTTCTTTTGCTTCTTCCTCCACTTTCCGAGAAAAATCCCCAGTCAAAAGAGATCAGCAAGAGAGAACCCCAGAGAATAGCAGAGAGAAAAAAAGAAGCAAACCCGTCTCCACGGCGAGATAGGAATTGGCCCGAAGTAGCAAAGTCCTTTGGGATGATCGATGCCCCCTTTTGCTCGGCCCTAGCTGGGGGGGCGTGGCTCGATTCCCTCATATTTATTCCCCCGCCTACCCTTTTCCGGCAAAAGCCACCCTCTTCTTTTTCCCTCCTCAAACTTTCCAGGAAAATCCCCTGCTTTTTTCCCTCCCCACCTCCTCCCCCCCCCTTTCCCCTCTCGCCGCCCCCTCGGTCACTCCCTCTGCTTTCGCCTTCCGTACCTTGTTCACTCCTCCGCTTCTCTCTCGCTCGCGCGCGCGCGCGCGCACGCTTGCTTCTTTTGGTTTTTTCTTTTTTTGCGCCTCTCCGCTTTTTGCACTTCTCGCTTTACTTGACATTCGCTAACAGTCGCACCCTTTGAACCACCAACCTTTACCTCACCAGATTTTTCCCGGTGCCTTTCTTTTTTTCGGGTGTTTGGTCGATTAGAGATATCTCCGCGTTTGAAGCTTCTCTTTAACGTGGTTCACTCCGGACCTTTTTCTCTTTATTCTCGTCCTCCTCCTCGTGTCCGAGCCTCAGAGGAATCTCTCCTTTTTTTTTCCTCGCACTCCCCTCCCTCCATATCACCAACCCCCCCTTTCTCTCCCTCGCTTCGCTTTCGATGTTAACAATAAGTCTGACCGAGAAGCTCCTGCAATTTTGAGCAGAGAAGAAAACGAGAAAAACCATGGAAGCAACGACGTGTTTCGTGCCTCCTGTCAAGCTCACCGAGCACCGAGCCCGCGCGAGGATCCTGAGACCCGAGCCCGCCGACGACCCCAGCACCCGACCCAGAGTCGTCCGGATATCGTACACGGATGGGGACGCCACCGACTCTTCCAGCGACGAAGAGGACGACCCGTTCGAATGTCGTCGCCGGAGAGTGAAGAGATTCGTCCACGAGATTGCCATCGACCCGTCGTGCTCGAGAGACGGCGGCGAGGTCGTCAAGAGCCGGTCAGTGAGGGGCAAGTTGTGCAGGAAGTCAACGGGGAAGCCGGCGCTACAGGTGGGCCGCCGAGAGATGAAGCCGCCGGGGACGGGGAGGAAGTTCCGGGGCGTGAGGCAGAGGCCCTGGGGGAAATGGGCGGCCGAGATAAGGGACCCGTTGCGACGCGTGCGGCTCTGGCTGGGCACCTACGACACGGCGGAGGAGGCAGCGATGGTCTACGACCACGCCGCGATCCAGCTGCGCGGGCCCGACGCGCTCACCAACTTCGCCACCCCTCCGCCGTTGCAGTTGGCCGAGATGTCCCCCCCGACTCCGCCGGCGAAGGGCTCCGGCGAGGCCCGCTCGCCGACGTCGGTCCTCCGGTGCCTCCCCGACGACGCCGAAGACTCGCAGGGGAGCGCCGGCGACGCCGCGAAAGAGGAGGCGCGCGGCGACGAGTCGTGCGCGTCGGCGGAGAACCTGTCGGAGCACTCCACGACGAGCTTCGAGAGCTTGTTCCCGGACGATTTCTTCGACTTCCGGAGCTCGGCCCCGAGTCTGTTCGACGAGTACGCGAGCTTCGGCGACAGCGTGTTCAAGGACGAAGCGGGCGACTTCAGCAGCGACCCCTTCATGAACCCGGGCGACGACTTCGGGTTCGGATTCTGGCCCGGGTTCGGGTTCGGGTTCGGGTCCGCCCGCCGGAGCGCCGACGACGATCACTTCCAAGACATCGGGGACCTGTTCGGCTCCGACCCTCTGTTAGCAACGTGAATTTTTCCCTTTTCCCCCCTCGTGCTTTCTAGATCGAGCTCCGTGGTGTTGTCTAGGTCGTGCCGGCCACCGGCCGGCGACAGTTTTGTTACCGGCGACGTTCCCGTTTTGCTCTTTGTTGCTTCTTCTCGCGTCCAGTTGTAATCTCCAGTTCGTGTCAATAAGTCATTAGCGACGACGAAATCTCCGCCGCCGTCGAAGGTAACGGCGGGTGACGGACGAGTTTTTGCTACGTGTTGTGCTCTGTTCTCCCCTCTCTCTCTCTCTCTCTTTTCAGATTTTGCTCGTGCTGGGAACGTGCCGCGCACGCGACGGAAGCACGCGTGAAAAATTGTTCATTTTATTTTCGCGGACATTAATACGAGGTCGCACGTGGGTGGTTTTTTCTCGCGGTCAGACGGATTTTCGCGCGCATGTGTGGTGGCTGGTCCAGTCGAATTTTTGTCCGGCACCGGGGAGATTCTTGTTGACATTCGAGAAAATGGTAAATGGCCAATTAGATAGTTCAATTTGCTCGTGAATTGATCGTCTCGAAACGCACAAAACGACCGCGTATAATAGCTAAATGCTTGCAACCGTCGCTTTCGTTCCTTACAAAATATCGCCCTTTAGTTCAGTTGCGTGGTATACATGGGCACTCTTAGTGCATTTCTCTTTCTGATTCGGAATGAATGTGATTTCGAGCGTTTCCTTTTCAAATTGAAAGTGTATGTGACCGCACAAATTTAAGCGATCGCTTGTTCAGATTCTACGTATTGATTATTTTCAATCAAAAGAAAACTTTTTGGCGGGATGGTCACGTGCAAGTCTATAGAACATAGAAAGATGGGATTTATGTGTGAGATGAACCAAATCCTCACTGAATTTGATTTTTCCATTAAAAGGGCGATGTTCGGTAGTGCCGCTAGTAATTATCCGCTGGCATGTTGATATTGGTCTACGAGATCGACGTATAATGAGGAGTGATGACTTGACATTTCAATAAACGTACCAAATTCATGTATTCGATGTGAGGCTATCATATTCTCGGTAGTTATCGTTGCAAATAAATTCTGATATATCATATGTTTTGCTCCTCCATCTTGAGGCAGTAGGAGGAAATTGTTTATAATTTGTTTGGGAAAAGAAATCCTTATCGAAAATTGGTGAATTTTTGACAAAAAAAAACCCATCTCAAATGTTTTTTTTGGGGGGTCTTAAAACCAATCTCAAATTGATAAGATGTGTTAAGATCATCATTATCTGAGTTTTTGGTCTCCACGTTTCAGCTTCCCATTGGCGGAGCCAACGCGTGACTGGGAAAACTCGAGTGGGACCCGCAGTGCACTTTTTTCTAATCTGGGACTGTGTGACTCGGTCGCACAGGTGGCGCATCGGGATATTTTAGTCCCACTTTCGATCCCAAGGAAAAATAATGAAAATAACATAAGCAAGAAGAGGGAAAAAAAACACGAAAAAATAAGGAATTTCATTGCTCCATATGAAAGGGCGAAGTAGAAGAAAAAGGAAATTATCCTCCAAAAATGCCTAAATAAGGTTACACTCTTTGCTCCCTACGAGGTATAACGTTGTTGATGTATGGTTCATGCTCCCTAACGACATGACAGTACGAGTGCGAGATGCTAATTATATTCTTGTAATTGAGGGATGTAACAGAGAGATTCGGGATGCTAATTATAACGGAATCCTCAATTGAACGTAGCCCTAGTTTAAAGATAAATTAGCACAAAACCTTACATCTCAAATTCTTTTTCTCGATTTTACTCTTTTATTTTCTTTGTGATTGTGCGACCGATCCTAACAGGCGTTACTCGATCTTACGATAAGCTCCACATTCTTGGCAATTATATTAACAGTCTCCTCGACATCAGAAGTGGGGCACCGAGCACACAAACTCGCGCTCTAAAATAGTACTCCTCCATCTAATCCGTATCTGGTCTGGAGCATTACGAAATGCAAATGGGTTGGCGCATCGTTCTGCGCACAAGAAGAGACAAGAGAAGAATATGCGATGGGGTTCTTGCGGCGTTAGGGGACAAGCCACTTCTTCTCGGTTAGATCACACCCGCCAAAGGGGTCCTCAAATGTTATTATCTGCGAGTAACCAAAAGCAACCAGATTTCGGCAAATGTAATTTGCCCTGACCTCTTGCTCTTGCTCCTGCGACACCATTTAAAAACCTCTGGTACCTCATGCCAAAGCCAAATATTATAATTACCTCGCACCTCATGCCCATAGTCTAATTCCTAAATTATATGAAAATATATGATATTATCATTTCTATTATTTTACCACCCGCTTGAGTGGCGCTGCTGGAAAGGGCATTCTTCCTCTCGCAAAAAGGTTGAGTGTTCGAATCCCGGATGCCGCAGGGTGACTTAACCGGTGCACGTGTGTGGTGACTAGCACGTGTCGCCCCCAGGGTTTACCTCCCGGCTGTCGGCCGTGCGGGGGTTCCCTGGGTTATAAAAAAAAAATCATTTCTATTATTTCAAGTCCGGGGACTAAATTGGACATGCACCAAAAGTTCAGAATCACGTTAAACAAATTAAAAGTTAAGGGAATATATTACATATTGGACTAAAGTTCAGGGACCAAATTGGACAAATTAAAAGTTCAGGAACGATATTGCATCTTGGGCCAAAATTCAGGAATCACTTGTGTTATTTCCCATTTTTATATGTATGTATTATTAGGAGGTATTTTATACATGGGTTAAAAATAACAGAAGAAATCAAAGGTTTATAATTGAAAATGTCCGATATTATCCTTCCATTAGTTTAAGTTCAATGACTAAACTGAACATGTACCAATAGCTCTTGGACTATACTACGCAAATTAAAAGTTCGGATACGATATTGTAAATTGGGCCAAAGTTCATGAACCATTTATGACATTTTTCCATAATATATATTATTGGAAGGTATTTCATGTGTGCTCTCCTATATTGGACAATAAAGGGTTGAAATCAAAAAGAGCAATCAATTCAATAATTCAATGAACCCAGAGTTTCAAAATTCACATGCAAAATATTGGTGAGATGTATATCATGCCTTATCCGGGTATACCGCGACACGTTTGTAATCGATATTAAATGCTTGAAGAATTTCGGGGTGCATTACCGTATTCCTAAAATCCTCGCGCTCCTTCATATTTTGATAACACCCCCACGTGATATAAATTCATTTCCGTGCGACATGGTTTTGTCCCGTGCACTATCCTTACCGCAAGGGGACAAACACATTTGAAAAGGCCACATATAAGCTAACCCCGAGCGAGCGAATAGCATGTTAAGTACGTGTAATAGAAACAAACATTTGGGAGACGTTCAAATTTCTTTTTTTCAGGCGAGAAGGAACGAATGTCGACTGAAATCCCAAAGCCAACCCCACCAGCTTGATTGGGGTCGCAAGCAACATCGCCGTGGAGATAGCGTCCAAGCGGAAAGACGAGACGTCGCTCTCGAGCGGGATCTTTGCCTGTGCGTTTGGCAGGGGGGAAGGACGACTTTTTATGTTTAACCGAAGTGGGCCCCCCACAAAGCCTTTCAGCGGGGCCCACCCGCCGGCGGCCCTGCTCAACTTGGATCTCCACCGATCGGACGGCGGTCGATCGCTTTTCCTGCTCGGGGGAAGCTCATCAGGCTGTGGGCCCCCGTTCCGATCCACCCGTCTCGTTAATGGCGAGCGGTTCCAGATTTCGTATAGGTTCCACCTGAAACCTATAATTTATCCACGGGAACAAGTTCCTCATTTTTTGGAACCTGGAATCTACCCGAAACCTATTTCAAAGTAGGTTCCAGGGTCTATCTAGGTTCCATCTATATTGTTAATTGAACAATTGCAGTGAATCATCATATTTAATGACCACCGCTTATTGTTACGATCCATTGACCACAACTTATATTTAGAGACACGAATATAAAACATTAACAAGTCGTAAAATGAAATATCAAATTAGTAGTTCCAAATTATATACCCATCGTCTAACGCTACAGAACATTGTAGGATTACACGAAAACATAAACTAAGAAAAAATATTAACAAAAACTTGTTTCGAGTTCCAAGTTGCGGGCTTGGAACTTGAAACCAAAATCCGTCGATGCAGATTCCTCAAGTTTTGGAATTTGGGGCATACCCTGTATATCTTGAAACCTGGAATTGATAGTTTTTCACTGATCAGGCTCTCAGGTTTCATACTCTATCTTAGAACCATGCTCGCCCCTATCTCCCATGGCTTGAAATAGCCTATTCGACCCAAGTTGTATAATTATACGTTTCAGTTCAGGTGGTCTAGGTTAGCAAATTCATATATGGAATTGGGAATTAGACTGAAAATCACTTGGAATTGGGAAATGCACTAGTACTCTTGAAAACTGCCCAAAATCAGTCCGTTTGGACAGTTCCTTTTGCTTACTTCTACTATCCAACCCACTAAGCCCCCAAACCCCCCTCGCTCCCTCCCAACTCTACTTTTCCTAGTTCCCACCCGACCATGAGAGATTATCCTTCTCTACCGTGTGTGAGGCCAAGCTTCGAGCTCGAGCAACTAGGGTGGCCGCGAGCTTCGACTTTGAAGCTCACAATTACCATGGCCATATCTGGCGCCCGGTCAAGCAAGGGTCGACAAAATGCTATTCTGATCACAGGAAAAAATCAAGCGTTTGCCAGTTGGCAAAAATGTGATCGGTCGGCGAGTCAGATCTTTATTTGAGACCGAATCGATCAATTCAGGCCTTTATTCAAAACAAAAATCACTTTGGATTTTTTTTTTGAGAAAATAATCTCGTTTCCTGCTCTTATTTGGAACGTCGAGAGCAAAATGTCTGTCCTTGTAATTTCTCGTTTGCAGACTTCAACAGGCTAGGGCAGCGCCACGTCGTCCACTGCAACTTCCGCCGGACTGGAGGCGATGCGCTGCCTACGTACGCACGCATTGTGCGATTGCTTTTTCGCTTAGGGTTTGCTTGCTGCTGCTGCTGGTGCTCCTGATGCTGCTGCTGCTGCTGCTGCTGCTGCTCTCTTCGCAACGCTCGAGGTAAAAAAACACATCAATTGGGCGCCGTTAAAAACGAATTCGATCCTGCGTCGCTTTCGTAATTCGAAAAGCTGTCGGGCCCATCTAGACAAGAGGACGGACGCAGAAGATCTTCTTCGTTATTCTTTTGGGGGCCCGCCGACCGGATCCTGGCCGTACACGTAATCTCAGTCCGACTACGGCATCATGTCACCTCTCTTTCAGAAACCAACTGGGGGGGGACTGGGTGGGGCGGTGGTGGTCCCCGTGGTCCCCGTTGTCCCGCCAGCTCAGCCGGTCAGTGGTGCTGAGGTACGGTCGTGATTTGTGGTCCACCCCCGCGCCGCTTCCGTATGGACCCTCCGTTGCGGATGGATTGGGAGCTGTGATTCTTTCATTTCGCAAGGAGCGAAACGAGAACAAGAGAAATTTACAGGAGAGTGTCGAGATGTTGTTTTAGGGCCACTTCTTGGTGGGCTATCATGTCGCGTGGCCCGGGTAGGATCTCGAAGCTTTCGATTGTCCGCTCATATTAGCGGCGGGAGTCTCATTAGGAAAAAAATATTTCATGTGACGGATACATCATGTCAAGTGTTGGTGATCATGTAGAGCAACCGATTAGTTACCGCTATTCGTATGCTGTGAATCTCATCCCGGCCTGGTGTCGTATGCATATTCATATCACTTTTTGATTGCTTAATTACACTAAAGCGCACGTGTTACTGTCGCGTGATGTATTCGTCAGATAAAATGCACTCTCCTCAGTTGGGGCCGTAAATAATGTGATGAGAATTCTAGCTCTTTGTGGAACAGGAGGGAGATCCCAGAAGGGGCGCATGAGTAGAAATTCGCTCCGCAAGCAAGCAGTACATGAATTTAATGCATGCTTTAAATTGAATTGCGGATCATCAGCAAGATTTACAGGGGACCCATTGGGACCAAGGTCGGAGGTATCGCACATTGATTTGTAGATCCCACGCCTATGTACTAGATAGCTCGCACCAGTATAATTTAACAGATGAAACACATGTATAAATACAAGTCGGTCACCTAATCTGATGTTGCATGCAATTGTCATCTGCTAATTCTCGTTTGCTGTTTTCTTTTCACTTGTAGACCCAGAGGCACATAAATGCTGGTGGATACGAATCAGGGCGAGAGAAAGTGACGAGCCAGGGGGTTCCCAAATTGCAATTTGCACGAGCAAAATCTTTGACCCGATCTTCTGCCTCTTCGCTTAGCGAATCGCCATGCAACGTGATATTTCACATGCACGGGATGTCTGGTCTGGACAAACAAGATCTTTTCTTTTGTACGCGACTAATCTCATCTGTCGTTCCTGCTCCGAAACTGAACCTACGTGGCGAGCGGCGCATCAGGCGTTATTAAGCCGACGTGGCTAATGATAACTGTAAATAACGACCCCATGCAAATGCGGATCGCTCATCGCTCTGTGAGTGAGAAAGAATCGAATGATATTTCAAATGCCGGGTTTTATTTGGACCAAGAAAATAGCATTTTCCTTTGGACCAAGATGCAAGATGAGAGTTGATCAAAGGGGGGAAATGTGAACATTAGATGCCAGGTTTTGTGAGCTTAATTTGTCGTAGCGTTTGTCGGAACTAGTACGTATGGATTAACTTCTTCCTGACCATGAAGAAAGCTACAGCATCTTATTAGACCCACAAGCTTTATTATTTGTGCCAATATTAGCAATGGCAAATATTAATAGGATCTCTCTACCATCAAAGGCCAGATGGTCGACAAAATGCCGGGAACCGCCCTTAACCTTCCTGGCAGTGCCGGCGGACGAGCACGGGAGCAGGAGCAGGGGATGCTCAGTGGAGCTTGATGGGGAATTTGACGCCGGATGAGCCCGGGCCGTTCCCGACGGTGATGTGGAGCCTCTGGCCGTGTTCGCAGTGCCTGCCGGAGGAGGAGACGTAGTAGTAGTCGCCGACGGCAGTGAGGCTGAGGATGGTGGGGCCCATGTAGTACATCTTGATGGGGTCGCGCATGTCGCATGTCTCGTAGGCCTTCTTCTTGACGACCAGCAAGTTGTTGGAGCCTGGCCTGTATGGGAAAACTGCCATGCGTATACGCATGTCCGTGACGAATTAGAATTTGATGCTGTCATTTTTACGCTGATGGATGCTAGAACACGCACGCACTACATGTTACGTTTTCTTGACAGGCTCTATACCAAGAAAATACTCGTACGAGGATTAGAATTCGGACCAAGATGACTAAATATGCACATAACGATCAAGGAAACCCTACCAATCGGCATATCACAAGGAAGTCTCCATTCTCGGTGCCGACCGAGTTGATGTATCATCGCATAATGGCATTACAAGAGACTTACGTTCACAAACAACGTGATCAAATGACGCCCATCATGGTTGGTTTTGCCGAAACAAAACAAAATATCAGAATTAGATCGAAGTAGAAACTCACTGAGTTGGTCGCCGACGCCGAAGGTCCTAGGTCTGGCCCAATCTTGGTAGAAGGTGACATTATCGGGCACGTCCCATCCTTGACGACCCCCGACGACGTGAAGCACCGCGCTCGTCGATCCCATCAACATCGTCGCCATCACCGAGCAGCTTAACAAGACCAAACCAAGACTCATTGATGATGATCTCTCCATGGTTTTGACTTCCTCACCCTTTCGCTGCCCTTCTGGGAATTTGTTATTCTGGGGTTGATGCCTCTGCGTTCGAAAGGAGAGGCGACGATAATAATGAGTTAATTACCTAATTTTCGGCGAAAAAAAATTACCTAATCAAAAATTAATCTCCCCCTTCAAATACAAAGAGGGATCGAGAGGCCCAAAACCATGATTTGGAGAGGTCGTTAATTTGATTTGTTTTGATTGATTGATCGAAGTGGCATTGAGGGGGTTTTGACCGGGTCAACCGAAACAAACTCCAATTTATGGAAGGATATGGTTGGGATTTCAGAGATCGCGGCCTTTTCTCTCCCTGCCTTATCATCTCTCTTCCTTATCGATTATGCATCAACAGAAACTAAACAAGTGCATGCAGATTGGTTGGGAACATTGAATTAATGGATGTATTAAAATCCTAAATGCATAACTGAATTGATCGTTTCCTAGTTAATTAGGGATGCTGGGTGAGACATTGTATTGATAAAGATGTTACAATCAACTATCATAGGGAGGATTACCAAAAAAGGCCTAAATCTAATGCAATTGCGCCAATTTAGTTCTAAACCCCTCCTTTTTTTTTACCAATTGAGTTAGAAGACTTTTGCATTTGTACCAATTTAATTTATCTGTTTGGAATTCGCTAACATGAACGCTAACGTGTCTTACATGGTTGGCTGTTGTGAGGGCAGCGAGCCCTCGCTAGGGCTCACGGCCATCGTGCATCTTTGAGAGAGGGCCATGAGCCCTAGCTTGCGACCAGCGACGGCTCCTAGTGGTCGGCGGCCCCCTGCCGAACTTAACAATAAAAAAAAGAAAAAAAAGTAAAGAAGTCAAAAGAAAAAGAAAGAAAAGAAATTATAAAAAACCAAAGTATCTAAAAAATAATAAAATATTATTAAAATTGTCTATGTTAGCGCCAACAGTGCCACGTAGGAAAGCCAGTATCCATATCAACAATTTCTAGTTATGATTAGTCGGATGAATTCACTTGACAAAACGTGAAAAATTTTATGGCTCAAGTGGCACAATTAAAATATTTAAGACGAAATTGGCAAAAATGAAATGTTCAAGACTTTTTGGACAGTTTTCTTGATTTATTTGGTATAGCTTTGGCCGGGTTTTAACTATGACGTGATGTGATTATGCTTTGAAGTGTCGTGACTTGTGATATGATAATATATGCATCAAAACTACAATGCATTAAAGCTAGGTGAGCAACGTTTTAAAAAACTGTTGTCAGGTGTCGTAATTGTGGAGATGCTACAACTATCAGGTACTTGTCAAATACCATATGTGAGCTTTAACACTTCTTTATACAGTTGCATGGTACAAACCAATCTTCTATAATTAGAGGTAGTGAATTTTGTCCGCTTGAAAGATGATTGCAAGGATAGCATATATTTTCGTACGTAAGAGGGGATTGCACAAAATCAACCTCAAACGTGAACTTTAGCTAGGCTGACGCTGGCTGTGTCTGATTGAAATAGCATGATTAAACAGTATATCTTTCCAACAATGCCACAAAGCATGTTCCTGTACTTGGCCATAACCAACATGCTCTAGCTGCAATATCGTTTCCTTAATTAATCACTATCAAATGGCCACGGAAAGCTCCCACGGCTTGATCGACGTCTCCATGCACAGGCAACCCGTACTCGTGCAGTAGCAGCAGGGTCAAGCTTCCACTCGGGCATGCATGGCCGTGTAGTTTTGTACCGAGGGTAGTGCAGCGGCATCTTGAATGAACACCTCTCGAGATCGGTCTTACCGGCCGTTTTGTGCCCACTTGGCCTCAACCCGACGGTAAAGGAAAAAATGCCGTTTTGCTAGCTATGTTTTCTGTCCTTTCGAAAAACAATTGTTGTTTCACATGCAGGGCTACCATTCTGTAGACATCTCAGATTAATCTAGAAAGCAATTGTGAGGTACAAACGGAGCCTAAAGAAAGCAAAAAATGGTGAGTGCACATGCACTAATCTCCTGAGACCCAAAGTTCTGGAAGATACATGTTGTGGATAAAACTCACTAAGATCATGGCACGCTCACAAAGAAAGTTAAACATTGCTCGATCAAGTATCTAGTGATTAGTGGGAATAAAACTGTTCATATCCTGTCTTTGCTCTTTTCTTACAGCTAATTGGTGCACATAAAATCTCCCCGAGGCTATAGTGGCATGTTGGATCGGCTTGTAATTTGTAGTGGGCAGATGTTTGGAACCTGTCGGACCTGACTAGTGGATCTCAACTAAAAGGAAGATTTCTCTTATCAGCAATGCAGCGATTCATATAAGATACAGAACAGTACTGGATTATTCTTCTTGGATCCATTATTGATGTAATCGAGTCAATTCCTTTCTCGGTTTTGTTGATCCGGATTCATGTAATACAGAAGTCAACCACAACTCAAGAAAAGATATATAATGGGTAGTTTGTACAGCTAAATTGATTAAGGACATGCAACGATATGCTGAATGCATGACGGCCATTTTTAGGGTCAATGCTGCTCTTAGCTATTAAAATTGGATAGGGAATATGTTGCTCTTGGAAGGTCTTCACTTCCATACGCAAGCCTAATAGCATAAAAATTATTTCAACTTTTTTTTTTTACGTGCAATTTTTGTCCAGTCGTGGTCGCTAGAAAACTAAATAGCTTAAACGATTAAAGTCCAATGGAAAATAATCCATGGCCGATCAAAGTTTCAAATTTAACTTCAAGTCGAAATTAAATGGATTTTAATATGCCTTAAAGTCTCGAGGACTTCATAATATTCGAACTACTAATACAAAATGCAAATAATATATAAAAGATAAATAAGGAAATCGCATGAAACTTTCATTGAGTCAGAATAGATGGTTTACATTTTAGGACATCATGACTGCTCAATGATTGAAATTGATACAAGAATTCTGATGGAGATTACTATAATGGACGGAAACGGTAAAAAGCACACAAAGTATGACTAGAAAACTTCAATAAACAAAAGCGAGTGTTAGAATTAGGAAATCTAATCGGACCGTATTGAATGATCTTCCCTATCTTTTAGAATCCGCTGTCTTGTGTTTGTTCATGAACGCCTTGATTGATGCTATGTGGATTGATCGTGTTGTGTGATCCCTTACTTTGATTACTCCTGCGTCTTTCGTGAGCCATTCCATCTTGCGTCAATGTCGTCCTCGCTGGAATCTCTTATTGCCTTGACTTAAGCGCTACTTTCTTAGCTATAGATTTCACCTTGATTGATAGACACTCCTTAACTCAATTTTGAATACACGTTTCAAGTCGATTGGTTGTTGCCATGTATCATGTACCTTCACCGTAACACTGTCTATTGGAAACTCATGATCGACAAAGTCGAGACATTCCATCGATGAGCCTTGTGGATCAATCGTGCTGTTGTGTCATTCATGATCAACGAGCTTATAAGATATTTCATCCATTAGGCCATGTGCATTTCATCCATCGTGCTGTATGGATCGTGTGCAGATCTGGGCCATTAACTTCTTTATGTTTGAACCCACATTTTAGACTTAAAAGTGAATAGACTCGACCATAATCGATTCTCTATGCAAGTTGTTTTGTATCGATAAGTAGTATGAAACAAATGGATGGTTGATTGGAATGGAAAATGAGAAAGCGCGACCTGTTTTGAATTTGTGGAAGTTCTAGAAATAAATTAGTCGATCTTTCGTTAGGTTAGTGAAACCAATCATCCAGGTGGTTGGCACGTTTCTGTCTATGGTTGGTCAAGGTGTAGTGCGTGGACGACGGACCATCCCATCCATTGACTTTGTCTTTAACTTTAAAAGGTCATGGCCGTCCCGCCAACCGCTCAAGACGTGCACTCCCCTCAAATTAGATTGATCTATGAGCCATGTACTTCCAAATGTTGGAATGTGACACGTTCTACACTCTGCCCTTAGTTATTTGTTTCATATATATATAATATATATATATGTATAAATGAAAAATGACACAAATAATCACTGATCTTAATATGTAATGTGATTTTTGAATTTTTAATTTATTCAATGTGATTCTTAAACTTTTCGTACATGTTCAACATAGTTCCTGAACTATAAATCAAATCATTATGCAATAAATCCATCATTGCGAAAGTTTAAATCGAGAGTTAAATAAATATCGGAAGCCGTACTTGCGTAGGTGGGTCCCACATAGATGTCATTTGCTTAATTCTTCACCAACTTCATGGCAGGGGAGAGCACTCATGAGAGGACAATCTCATTTCTGCTCTCCCTCTCTTTGGGTGAATGAGTTCATCAACCAACCACCTTTCAAGTATTCTGATTTTTTTTAGGTGGACGCCATATCCAGGTTCCATTTGTAGGGTAATGTCAATTTTATAGATAGTTATACATAAAAATATATATATAGATGGTATAGAGTTTTCATATAAGATCAAAGTCATATGATTTCCCAAGATGCTAAGACAATATTTAAGAATATAATGGTGACTTCATACGAGAAACTCTTGTTCAATGTGTCTTGTCCAATGTTGCAATGCGGCAAAATTTGGATAGGCCCAACCTGGGATCCAGAGGGCTACACCCGGGAGGCTCGAACTTAGGAACCGGACGCCAAAACCCGAGACCCTGCCCTCTAGAGCTGGGATCCTTGTTCCTCAGCTCATTACCCTAGCACCTATTTCGGGAGACCCTGGCCCTCTTCCGTGCTTGGTTCGAGCACCGGGACTTTCACGTCCAACTTTTTGGGATATCAAGTTAGGGGCGTCAAGGTCCTAAGCCGGATCCTTGAGGTTCGAGTCTTAGGCCCTAAAGTCAAGGGTCCAAGGGCTAACGCCAAAAGTTTCGGGCATCAGGATCCCTGGTATGGATTGGAATCCCTCCCATAAGATCTCATGTATGGGCCCTCGTATCCGAGCCTCGACCTCAAGATCTCGAAATTAATCAGAATGGACTCAAATATCGAGATCGCGGGGTCGGATTCGAGCTCGCTTCTCATAGAAGTCTCTTCACATCGTTCGGTAACAGATTCACAATTATCGAAAACGGTCCAAACACATGAAGCGTGTATAATAAACTGGCCGGCATTTCATACGAGGTTAAACAGAAAAAGGGTAAAATAAGCAAATAAAAACTAGGGAAAGCCACACCCACTTTGCTCGAGTGGCATCGCCTGTAACATCGGGGGAGCGTCAGATTCGGGGAGGACTCCGAATCAGTCAAAACGCGGCACCGTTTTGACCCCCCGCCTCCCCCAGCTTTCCACTGCCGAGTCCCACCACACTCGCGAACGTCGTTTCACGTTCAGACTGCCCCCCCCCAAAAACGACCTCCAACTCCTCGGCCCTCAAAAGCAACGGTCTCTCGAAAAGCAGTCAAACAGAGTCGAAACTCGCGGGAACACAGCGTATGAAGCAGTACGACGTGGTAACTCCAAAGAAACCGGACATCTTCAACGGCCACGCCCTCCCTCTCTCTCTCTCTCTCTCTCTCTCTCTCTCTCTCTCTCTCTTTCTCTCTCTCTCTCGTTCATTTCCATTGTCGAAGCTCGAACAACGAACCAAAAACCTGAAACACCAGCTTCTCTTTGAGCTCGAGTCATTACAGACGAAAGAAAAGTCGGTTTTTTTTTTTTTTTTGGCTCGGAGATCATCGTTGGTTTTGTGGGTCCTTTCTTGCGGGGAAGTTTCATCAGATACATCGCCTGCTTTTTTTGTTGGGTGCTTTTTGTTTCTTCAGGTGAGTTCGATTCTTTCTTCTCTTTTTTTTTTTCTTTTCTGGGGTCCCGCCATCCTCTGCTTTGTCGAATTTACTGTTGAATCAGTCGGATTTTGTTTTTTTTTTTTTTGGAGATTCTGCCTTGGATTGGATGATTGTGAATTGGGTTCTGAACAACTTGAGAAATCTTTGCTGCTCTGTTTCGATTACCTGGACCTAAATTGTGGTGAACTCCCTTTGTTTTTCTTGCACAGGACAGATTTTTTTTGGGTTGATTTTTCCTTGTTGACTCATGTACGTTCCTTAAATTCCCCTTTTAGTGTTTGTTCATGGCCAATCTCAATTAATTGTGAATTCCATGGGAAACGTGCGCATAAGGTGCTGAGTTTGTGTTGGTATGTGTATGTGATGCTTCTAGTTTCCAGGAACAACTTGCTTGAATCTGTAAACTTTCGGAGATTTTGGATCAAATTGAGCCGAGTCTTGTGGCGTGCCCAGCTTGGAGATTAGACTCTTTGAAGCCGGAATGGAACAATTTCGGCATGTCGGAGAGGTGCTAGGGAGTATGAAGGTTCTCATGGTGTTGCAAGAGGATATCCAAATCAACAGGAGACAGTGTTGCTTACTCCTAGATATTTTCGCTATGGCTTTTGAAGAGATCGCGTCGGAGATTAAGCAGAACCTCAAGCTCGAAGAGAAAAACACTAAGTGGAAGGCTCTCGAACAGCCTCTGAGAGAGCTCCATCGGGTTTTTAAAGAAGGCGAGCTTTACATCAAGCACTGTTTGGATGTCAAAGACTTTTGGGGCAAAGCAATCGCCCTTCACAACAGCAAGGATTGTGTCGAATTCCACATCCACAACTTGCTGTGTAGTTTCCCAGCAGTCATCGAGGCAATCGAGAATGCTGGCGAGATTTCGGGGCTCGACCCTGATGAGATGCAAAAGAAAGGAATTTTGCTTAGGAGGAAGTATGATAAGGAATGGAATGACCCGAAACTCTTCCAACTGAGATACGGTAAGCAGTATCTGGTCCCTAAAGAGCTGTGCAAGAGTTTGGACATGGTTTGGAGAGAGGACAGATGGCTTCTCTCCGAGGTTCTGAAGGAGAAAAAGAGCCTGGAAGAATCTGCTGTTCTGACAAAGAACGAGCAGCGGCTTGCCGATCTTTTGCTCAAGAAAATAAGTGCCTCAGAGACGTACAATTGGACGCTCTTTCCTAGTTCGATCCTTACTGGGGCAAAGGACTATGCTGTGAGACGGAGATTGGGATGCGGGAAAGAGCTCAAGGAGATTCAGTGGTTAGGGGAGAGCTTTGTTCTGCACCACCTTTTTGGGGAGGACGGGTCATCGAAAGGCGAGATCTCTACTCTCCTTTCGCTTTCCCACCCTAACTTGCTTCAGTACTTATGCGCCTTTTGTGATGAGGAAAAGAAAGAATGCTTTCTAGTTGCAGAGTTCATGAACAAGAGTCTCGCTTGTCACGTGAAAGAAAATTCAAGTCTGAGGCGACGTATATTGTTCTCTCTTCCGGTTGTAGTCGACATTATGATTCAGATTGCAAGAGGGATGGAGTATCTCCACTCTCAGAAGATTTATCACGGTGATCTGAACCCAACAAACGTCCTCCTCAAATCGAGGACTCCATCGGAAGGTTATTTCCATGCTAAAGTGGCAGGGTATAGTTCATTGTGTGCGCTCAACCGTAATTCCCACCATTTGCCAAACCAGGACTCAACCAACCCTTTCATTTGGTATGCCCCGGAAGTCCTTGCCGAGCAGGAAAAGTTAGAGAGTAATTCTAATTCGAAGTACTCAGAGAAAGCAGATGTGTACAGCTTCGGGATGATTTGCTTTCAGCTTTTGACCGGGAAAATACCCTTCGAGGAAGGCCATCTTCAAGGAGATAAGATGAGTCGAAACATAAGAGCTGGCGAGAGGCCTCTGTTCTCATTACCTTCACCGAAGTACTTGGTGAATCTAACAAGAAGATGCTGGCAAACAGAGCCTTTGCTGCGTCCAAGCTTTTCATCGATATGTAGAATTCTGCGTTACATCAAGAAGTTCTTGGTGATGAACCCAGATAATGGTCACCCTGATCTGCAATCTCCTCCTGTAGACTGCTGTGACATAGAGGCTGGATTTCAAAAGAAGTTATCCGCGTATGTCAATTCACTGGCAGTAACACAGATTCCATTTCACATGTTTGCTTATAAACTTGCCGAACTAGACAAGACTCGCCTGAGTACTAAGATCAGGATCTGTGAGACAGCGAGTGAAGCAGAAACAACCAGCAAGGACGAGAACTTGTTCACTGAGGATGATTCTTTTCTACTACCTGTAGGATATGCAAGATCGGTTTTTTCTGATATTCCAGACAAGAAAACTCGACTGAGTAACAAAGGCACAGCTTTGAAGGTTAGAAGAGTTCAAGGTTAGTTCACTTTCAACATTTCGTGATTGTGTCAATTCAAATGCCGGACAAGTTACTAACTTATTCAACTGAAGGACTAAACCTAACACTCAACAGTTTTTTAGGTCATTTATGGATTGGTTTCTGTGATTCTTGCAGTAGAAGATCAGATCCAGCCAAGGAGCGATGTGAGGTCTATTTGTTCGGAGATACCAGAGAAGAGAATTTTGTCATTTAAGAAATGCGCTGATATTAAGATGCGGAGAAGTTCAGGTGAATATATTTCTTTGAACTTGCTATTGTTGATCTGTTTTTTAGGTCATTTATGGATTGGTTTCTGTGATTCTTGCAGTAGAAGATAAGGTCCAGCCAGGAAGCAATGTGAGGTCTATTTGTTCGGAGATACCAGAGAAGAGAATTTTGTCATCTGAGAAATGTGCTGATATTAAGATGTGGAAAAGTTCAGGTGAATATATTTCTTTGAACTTGCTATTGTTGATCTGTTTTTTAGGTCATTTATGGATTGGTTCTGTGATTCTTGCAGTAGAAGATCAGGTCCAGCCAGGGAGCGATGTGAGCTCTACTTGTTCGGAGATACCAGAGAAGAGAACTTTGTCATTTAAGAAATGCGCTGATATTAAGACACAGAAAAGTTCAGGTGAATATATTTCTTTGAACTTGCTATTGTTGATCTGTTTTTTAGGTCATTTATGGATTGGTTTCTGTGATTCTTGCAGTGGAAGATCAGGTCCAGCCAGGGAGTGATGTGAGGTCTATTTGTTCGGAGACAACAGAGAAGAGAACTTTGTCATTTAAGAAATGCACTGATATTAAGACACGCAAAAGTTCAGGTGAATATATTTCTTTGAACTTGCTATTGCCGATCTGTTTTTTAGGTCATTTATGGATTGGTTTCTGTGATTCTTGCAGTAGAAGATCAGGTCCAGCCAGGAAGCAATGTGAGGTCTATTTGTTCGGAGATACCAGAGAAGAGAACCTTGTCATCTGAGAAATGTGCTGATATTAAGATGCGGAAAAGTTCAGGTGAATATATTTCTTTGAACTTGCTATTGCCGATCTGTTTTTTAGGTCATTTATGGATTGGTTTCTGTGATTCTTGCAGTAGAAGATCAGGTCCAGCCAGGAAGCAATGTGAGGTCTATTTGTTCGGAGATACCAGAGAAGAGAACCTTGTCATCTGAGAAATGTGCTGATATTAAGATGCGGAAAAGTTCAGGTGAATATATTTCTTTGAACTTGCTATTGTTGATCTGTTTTTTAGGTCATTTATGGATTGGTTTCTGTGATTCTTGCAGTAGAAGATCAGGTCCAGCCAGGAAGCAATGTGAGGTCTATTTGTTCGGAGATACCAGAGAAGAGAACCTTGTCATCTGAGAAATGTGCTGATATTAAGATGCGGAAAAGTTCAGGTGAATATATTTCTTTGAACTTGCTATTGTTGATCTGTTTTTTAGGTCATTTATGAATTGGTTTCTGGGATTGTTGCATTAGAAGATCAGGTCCAGCCAGGGAACGATGTGAGGTCTATTTGTTCGGAGATACCAGAGAAGAGAACTTTGTCATTTAAGAAATGCGCTGACATTAACACGCGGAAAAGTTCAGGTGAATATATTTCTTTGAACTTGCTATTGTCGATCTGTTTCATATTTCTGAGTAGTAGTGATTATGTCTCAAGAGAAGTAGAGAAGTATCTTCAATAGTTGTGTTTGGAGAAACGTTTGCTAAATTGCATGTGGCTTGTTCATCACAGGAACACCGAAAGCACAGGACAGGGTGTCGTTATTGAATCCCCAACGTCGTAGTGTGAAGATAAACAAAAGGAATGACTTCGTTGTACCCATAACTTCCTCTAAAATCGCGAGTCGAGGAAGAACACGCGGACATAAATCAGATTCCGAAATACAATAGCCGATGTCTCCTGCTTCACACTCCTGCACTGTATGGTCATTCTTAGAAAATTTTGGCCCGAGGAAATTTTGGTTCTAAAAAAGCAGCTCAGTTCACATGGCAGTCTCTGGTTCTCATTGGGTCATGTCAAGCCGATTTGGTGAGGGCAGATTGAATCCAGCATTCGATTCCACAGACCGGCTCACATTGTTTACAATCGATCTCTTTGTGTTTGTGAATCAGTTTTTGTTCCGAGTACCGCGACAGTCTATTTAAGAACATACTTCTTTTACATTGACAATATAGAGATTGTGTATACATGTTTCTAAACCAGTTTTCAGTTCTGTTCCGAAGTAAACTTTGAAGGAGTGGGTCGTGGTCGGGAAATTTATCTGCTCGGATCCGCAAACTGGTGGTTTACTGGTCTGAGATGATGCAACTGCACAATGTAAATGCCAGTTTGCTCGGCTTTAGGCTGTGATAGACTGACCAAAATTGTCTGCACAACTTCATCTGTCAGTCCTTATTTTTGAGGTTTGGAAGTCTCCAAACTTTCCCAGAGCATTGTAGATTGGGCAGGGTCACCGCGTATGATTCTCGACAATAAGAAATAGTTTTAACCAAATCTGTGTAACCATACGTGCGGCTGGAATTCTGTCCCAACTTTGCTGTATCCTTCGGCCAATAAAAACTGATCCATCTCTTTGAGAGAGAGAGAGAGAGCGGGAAAAAGAAGGAAGGTGTCTCATTAACCACTTATTAGTATGTGCTGAATCTCACATCAAACCAACCGCAATCTTTGTTTACCTGATAATGTCTGTAATGATCTCAAAGCGATATAAAGCTCCTCTTATGTACATGACTTCTTAATTTTATGACGACTATCGTAATAGACCTCTGTTTCCCCACAGGTAACTTTTCCGGCTCCACCACCATTAAAGGGAAATTGAGAGAACAAAGCTACGTAATCCTCGTGCACCAGGTCTCCCACAAGAAAAGGAAAATCTAAAACAAATAATTCTATAGAGCAAGCTATACGAGATTTACATCGGGTACGGTTCATCTTTCTGACAGTAAAATTTACATACAGCTCAATGAAAAGCTTTTGACACTTGTCGGACAGCACTATGAATCTTCATCCTGGCAACAAATGCGCATGTCCGAAATCCTAAAATGCCTGCCATCGGAGCTAGGCATGTGATCCCCCCACAAAAGTTTTAAGCAACAGCAGCATTACTTCCATCTCCAACTTCAAGTCCACCACGTACCCACTTTTAACTATATGGCCTTTTGAGATAGCTCACCTCTTTTGAACAATTGACTCCGTAGGAAAACCATCCCCATTGACAAATTTGTTGTGTTTTTCAGCTTACTCTGGCAATGTCCTTGTGTGTGAACTGGTCTCTGCAAACACGGTACAATTAGGAACTCATAGCTGCACGACACTGCATGCACTAGATTGTGTCCTTCAGTTCTCAGACAAGATGACCTGAGATTCTCAAGGCAGAGTACATGAAGTGCTGCCGTCTTTTTCACAACTTTGAAGACTCACAAGCATAAAGCAGGTACATGAAGTGCTGCTGTCTTTTTCACGGGTCTCCCTACACCCTAAACCATCTGCAAGACTTTTATGCAACCACTTGAATTGGCAGCTACAACCATGTCCGATTTCCCTCTCCAACAGACGCTGGAAACAAACTGCCCATTGTCATCATCAGTTTCCTTCCCAGAAATAGGATCAATTGAACCAAACTTGCAGGAAGTGATCGGCATAGGCAGAGACCTGTAATATGTGAAAACCTACCAAAAGAAAGACACAAATCACGAAAGAGCACAGTTGTTTCTAATAACTCAGGAAACTTCATTGAATAAAAGCAAGAGAAGCAAGCAACTATTTCGACAAAACAATAGAAATGGCATATGGAGATGCATACCTCATTTGTTTCGGAACCACATGTTATGTAACCATTTGCAACAGACAAACCCACGAAATTCTGGCATGTCATGAAATGAGAAGTAAGTGAACCCGATGAAAAAAAGGAAGAACATCAAGTCCTCTAATGGAAAATGAAAATTCAGACTGAAGACCAGAGAAAGATAGTGGAATGCTATGTAGCCTTGCAATTGTACCTTCTCGTTGGTATGCCCACTAAATGTTAAGCTGCAGGCGTTATTTGACGGACCACTAGAACTGGTTTTGTTCAAATCCCAAAGCTTCAAGGTGTTGTCAGTGGATGCAGTTACAACGGTTTCAGAGTCCAAAAACTTCACATAGCTTACAGCTTTCTCATGTCCAGCCAATACACACCAGGGAGTTCTTGCATTCCGAAGATCATAACAGTAAGTTCTATAGTCAGCAGACCCAAATGCCAGCAAATGAGTGGACTGAGGAGAGAACTGAACACAGCAGACATTTGCTATGCTCCTTATTGTCCCCACACAATATCTCTGTTCAAAATCAAATTTATATTGCATGAGCTTGAAGGCCTTCAAAAAATTATTGAAGTAATAAAGTGAAGTGTTAAGGGCAAACTATATTTACGTATAAAGCTGAATTTCGCCGATGAATTCGCTTGCTATTGAATTAAGGGTTAATACCACGAAAAACCCCAAACTGATACACTTGTAACAAATTTACCCTAAATTAATTGTTTTACCATAAAAATTCCCGAACTGGTACATTTGTAACAAATTTACCTTCCCTTAGTTTCCCTTAAATTGAATTAATACCACAAAAAATCATAAACTAGTACGTCTGTAACAAACGGAGGGTAAAACATAAAATTGGTATGTCCGGCAATTGCCGCGTATCATTTAACAAAGCAATTTAACAATAAAATTTAACGGAAATAAATTGAGAGTAAATTTATCACAAGTGTACCAGTTTGGGGTTAGTAGTTTGCATTGTTACTTTAGTTATCTTAAGTTATAAAGTAGTGAATACCAGAACTTTGCAACCAAATAGGTCTATAAACAATCACCCGTCAGATTGTTACATATGCAAGAGGTAATTCTAATTAAGGAGGGAACATGCCTCATTGATGCTCCAAAGTTTCACTGAACAATCGTCACTTCCACTTGCTAACTTTGTAGGATATACAGGCGAAAAGTCAACAGACCAGGCCCTCTTTTCATGCTCACTGAACTCAGAAAACCCTTGACCAGTACTTGCATCCCATAACTGGATATCATAGCCAAAAAGTCAGAATTAGAAAACGTCCTTAATACCAAAACAAACAGAGTTGATAAGAACAAAAATAGAAAGTAAGTGGTGAACATAGCATACTTATTAATGGGTAGGGGGAAAGCCCAAACCTATCAACCCAATAAACTAGGAAATTATCACAAAATTCAACTGGACCAGAAATGGAAAAGAACAAAGTGAGGAATAGGTATTAAATAGCTACATGTAAGAGAACATTGTCAACCATTTTTTGTCAAGTAAGACAATTGCAAATAAACCTACAGCGCATGTATGGCTATAAATCTCTCTCTCTCTCTCTCTCTCTCTCTCTCTCTCTCTCTCTCTCTCTCTCTCAAACACACACACACACACACGATAATTTTCTCATACTTCTCTAAATAGGTAAAAGTAAATCCAAGACCAATGAAACTTAATAACAATGAAGACTAGAATTCCCAGTAATCTTCGGTAAGGTCAAAAGTTGGCGATTCCACCAGTTGGAGGCTTTAAAATCTACTATAACATTCATTCTTGCACCATCAACAGAACTTTCCTAATTTAAATTGGATATTCACGATAGTAACTTCAAAGTCACAAAACATGAGAGACCAATATTCACGATTACAATGGACAAGAAAATGAACTATTTTACAAATGAAAAGGCAAATGTGCCACAAAAAAACCACAACTTTGAATATCAGCTCTATCACAGGATATGACTACCACCATTCAAGAATGTTGACTATAAACCATGAATCCAAAAAGAGAGATTTCAACCAATAGATGCCAAGTGCCAACCAGAAAAAGTACCAAAAAAACTATGCACCAAAATACAGACTTTAAAATGGAATTTCACACACCTTTACTACGCCATCATAATCAGTTGAAGCAAGGTAGTTACGGATATAATTATTCCAGCAAGTGTAGCTTAGCTTTGACCTATTCGACATCTCAATCACTGGATAATGAATATCGACGGAGTGATTAAAGAGTGCATCAAACTCAAATATCTTTATTTTCTTTGATATCCCAGCAGCAGCAAAGTAGTCCTCATCCCGGTCAAAACTGAGGGAGCAAATCACATTTGCTGAGGAGTTGAACTCTCCATTTCTCAGTATACCGCATACCGCAAACTTATTATATCGAGCATACTTGGATAAGCCATCAAAGAAAGCACCCAGCCGATCAGAGCCATCCTTCTGTTCATAACGATTTTTTAACACATCATTATCAGCACGCCTCGCAGCATCAGTTTCAGGGAGCTGCATTCTTGATTTCATAGAGAAATAAGCAGTTTCAAGCTGACACATGTTCCCCATCCACCTAGACTCAACCGGATTTGTGAAAGGAGAAAGATGAGGAATGACATCTGGGGTTGAAAGCTCCGTAAGATAAAGCTTATTCTCCTTTGAATCTAAGGAGTCAGCCAGGCCAATTGCATGGCGCCTTCTCCCAATCTCTTCAATATCTGCTTCCAAGCAAGTTATATTTTCTATCAACTTAGAGGCACATTTCTGCTTATGCTCTTTTGAGGTGATCAGAAAGTGCAGAAGTAATTCTGACTCTGCATCATCTTGCTCTATAGAAGACGACAATTCTTCCGGGCAAACCTCCTTAAGCCCACTAAGTAATTCTGACTCTAGGATCTCCCTGTCAAAGACCGCAGCCATAGATGTAGCAGATCATATTTAACCATGTGCTATTATCAGGTTAATGACACAAACTTGGTGAGTTGCTATCTAATGGATGCAAAATTAATCGCCTCGAAAGATTTCAGATTTCAGAGAAGTCTGCAAAGTATCAGAAGATGAATGTGGTAAATCTTTGTCATTCCACAAAAGTCCACCTTGACTTTCCCTACAAATAATTAATTCTGCTAAACAAATAAACATGCACCTAGAATCAGCCGATTTTTTCAACCTTAAGAAGGTGGAAATAATTACTAAAATAAGTCTCAGGAATCCAGAAAATATGCATTAGGGATTGTGGATTTGAAAAAGGATGCCCAATTCTCTCTTTTATTTTCAGTCACTATAGATGTATTTCTGCATTTAGATCACACTAAATTTTTTCAAATTGCACCTGGATTAATCAGAATTGGCCATGTGTAGTGGTCTGACTCATCTAGGCAACAAGGGGAGGAATATGTAGAATTGGCATCTAAAGATGTAAAAGTTAAACAGTAGAAGATGAAAAATGTAAAATACAAGATAAAAAGGAAATTTCCCTTTTAAGATGCCATATATGCGTGAATGTACATGCTGGCTAGCATATCCCAACATCACATTTCAAATATCTTAACATTGTCTCCTCAACGTTTTGTTATGATGGCTTACTTTCTATGTAATTCTGGAATAAAGTATAACGTGAAATGATCAATGTTGAGATGAAGTATGTCCCCACAAGAAACCCTCAATGTTGAGAAGAAGTATGTCCCCATGAGAAACCCATGGGCCACACACATGTCATATTCATATAATATACATAAAGATATGTGACCTCAATTAAAAACCTGAAGTAACATTGGGCACCATTGCTGTTTAACCAATATAATAATAGTTTTAGATTCATCAAAATTTTAATACATCTACCCGATGATGAGAGCAAATTATTTCGTTTGGGAGCCATATGTGGACCATGCCATATCACTGCAGTTTTTATTGTACAGATGGGTGGGTAGATTAACCTTACCTGCAACTTGGGCGTGAAGAAGGATCAGGGTATAGTAGCAACAAGCAGAATCCAGCTTCTTTTGGATTTTCAGACAAGAAACTGGGGGGAAGAATCCTATGAGGAAGATCCATCATTGCTGCATTCCGAGCCTTTCCACAGTCGAAGCGACCAAGTAACTGACAAAAGATATTCATTGAAAATATTACAGCCAAGTACATGCCTGCTCATTTTTTTGATAATTATAAGTAGAAAGAATCAAGTAACCGGTGGGGGATGTAACACAAATAATAGGTCTTACAAAGACAATATATAAATTTGATCAATGTAAAATGGCAGTGATTATAACCCTGAATTACATATGCTCAAGGAAAAGCTTTCGACAACAAAATAGGTCTCTACTTTTGACAATGCTGCCAACTTTTGAGGCCAAAATCAGAGACATGAGAAGAAGACAAGTGTCTTATTACTGGGATACCAAATATATATAAAAGAGTCCACTAGAGACAAAATGATGCACTAACATAGTCGAACATAATAATTAGTTCTACAAATAGCAACAGGCAACACAAGCTACACCATGAAGAGATGTATTTGATTCAATGCAAAGACATCATGCGTTGTCAAGCAAACAAAGTGCTTAACACTACAAGCTTGAGAACTAAGCAAGCAAAGCTTATATTATCTGGGAAACTCTAAGCTATGCTTTACTATTGCTGGAAGATGGTCTCACACATAGAAGAAAACTTTCATCCTTGCCCCTAAGTGAGAGAACTGGATATGAAGATCCAGCACCGCCTCCATCAATAACAGATATGTCCAGATTCGGAGCAAAATTGCCATTCAAAATGTTTAGACAACAACGTGAGAATGTAACCTCTTTGATTCACAGACAAAAGGTCACGTTTATCCTTCCGTTGCAAGAAACAACTTGACGTAGAGAATCCTTTAATCATCAAAACTAAACAGAACATTACAAAGCGATAAACAATAGAATTGTTGAATTGTTCATTGGGTGTAACTTCTGGATCAAGATTAGAAAAGACATATGAATATGATTGTAGAAGCTTATTAAAAGCATCGATCGGCTTTCCCTCCAAATCCCACGTGCCAGAAAAGCAGCACCGTCACGTGACATGCGACACGACACTACACAACACAACACAACACACCGACATGTCATTTCTCAAAAAATAGAGAATTCCGACACGTTGGGAAACGTTGTATATTAAATGTATATTTTTAATAGACATGGTAAATTATCATTTTTATGATTATTTCACAATCAAATTAATTTGATTCATATCCATAAATAAATAATTAATAAAAAAAAGAGTGTCGGACGAGTGTCGGTGTCCAACACGTGTCCAACACCGACACGGAGGCCCCCGGAGAGTGTCCATGCTTCCTAGGAAAAACTATGTCAATTATCAAAATGATGGATAAAGACATTCTATATGATTCGACAAATCAGTAAATGCAGGTTTGTAAAGTTTTATGTGTTCAATATTAAATAACAGTATTACTTCAAACTCTGCAAAAGGAAATCTGCAAAATAAGCATAAAGCACAAAAAAGCAAAAAATGCCCCAGAAACACTGTAATTGCTGACACAGAGCAGTTATTGAATGCACAATACAAAAAGTGGAAAAAAGCAACATCAGTGACAAGGATGATATAACTGAATATCAAGTTGGGTTTTGTTGTATGTAATTTGGAAAGTACTCGCTTTTAAGATACATGTGCACTTGCCCGGTGAAGGCTTTGCCTCAGAATTATGACACTAACAAAATATTCACGACATATGGTAAAATACCCGAAAGACATTTAGCTTAGATTTCATCATACAATGTTTACGTATCCCATCTGATGCCAACATGCAATATCCCCCATGTGGAGGGAGAAGCAACATTTGCAACCAACGCCCACAAGTTCATGTAAAATTCAGAACAGAAGCAATGTCCAGATCAGATCGAACCTCAAAAAGGAAAACGCCCAGAGAGTATATATTCGATGCTGTATGGCTCGATCCCTCGTTGACTTCCTCAGGGCTCTTGTACCACTTCTCTTCCAGCTGGTAACTTCCAGCGGTCAATGACTCAGCAGCAGCGCTTAAAGTAGGAATGTCACCAGACTTTTGGGATACATATTCCGTACTCGGATTCTTTGCACCGCAAACATAGCCTGAATATTGTGGATCACCTGTACTCATCTCACTGCCGCTCACAGCTTCAGCTTTTAAACCAGGTCTTGAATGAAACTGAGGCCACTGCCGGACATAATTGATGCCCGCATTGAACTTTTGCTTCTTTGCACCGGAGCTATAAGGTCGAACCAATCCATGCTCTAGCGCCCTTTTCTCAATGATCTGGTTACTGTTGCTTGGAAGATGTTTGCCTCCAAAGGTTCCAGAAATCTCTCCCCCCAATGATGATCCCAGATACTTCACCCGATTCGATGGTAGCAATGTAAAACGAGACGGCCATAAGTCATGCAAGGCAATCCCCTTGGAGTGAGAGTGATCCACCAAATCCACAATTTGCCTGAAAATATTTAATCTCTCCACTTTATTTACATCTCTGTGCGCACCGCTAAGCCATTCTCTCAGATTGACTCCATCAGGATCAGAACTGAAGACAATCTTGGTCCCACAGGTACCATGAGTAGAAGGCACAACACTCGAGGGATTCGAACTAAGTGATGCATCAGAAGCCATCTTGGAACCATTAGCAACATTTACATTATTCTGACTTATTGCCTCAACACGGAGATTATCGGTAGGTGGGCCTCTGAATATGATTCCCTTTCCCTTCAGAGTGTTCTTAACAAAAAACTCTGAGAATCCTGACTTTGACAGAATTTTTGTCCGAATGCCTCCATGAGTTAAAACACCACCTAAAGTTTCTTTATTTTCAGAATGAGGTGGTTGCTCCATGGTTTCGTTTTTATCACCTCGTGATGCTTTTTGAGACAATAGTTCAGAAAAGGATGAGCCTCCTATGTCCTCCCAGATACTGGTACCATCCCGGTTCAAAGGATAGCCATAGGAGCTCGAATTTGCCGATCCACCTGCTGTCTGAAAGATGTGCTGCCATTGGTTCATCCTAGTTCTCATCCTACCACTACTTTTTGAGGTGCCCACTACAGCCAAATTCAAATTATTGTAGTTCCTTACTGTTAACTCCTCAACCATGCCACCGACATCATCCATTGAGTGAGGACTCACAGATGGACGATCAAGGGGGTCCAAAGAGCTTAAACTTACATTTACATTCTTACCATCTAGAATTGATGCTAACACATGAGATGCGGTCTCATGGTACTCTTCCTCCCCGGGAGTAATCATTTCCTGTGATTCCAACATACTGGTACTTTCAGTCTTGCGTGAATACTCACTTTCCTTGCTTTGGAGGTGACCACCCTCGGCCGCATCCAGTGCTGTTACTTCATCACCCACATCCTCATCCATGATGCCCAACCAGGCTTCATCCAATCAACTAATTGCATTGCATTTTGACTACAATGTCCGCAAATAAAATCACACTACTCAAGCGCCACAATCTTCACCCTTCCCTGTCTCCTGCGAAACATTCGTCAAACTTCAATCTAATTCATTTAACCGCAACATTGGCACAGAGCACGGAAAGACAAGCGCCACATGCCTACAGAGCTTTAATCCGAAATTGGCAGAAGCCAAATGAGCAAATTTCACTCACTGAAATCGAATGGAAATGAAATCATTTGAAAAGAAGCCACACCCACGTACTGTTCCTACTCCAGATAACATGAGAAGAACAACATTCGTAAAAAAAAAGGGAAAGCAATTTCACCAAAATGCCAGCAGAGCCCTCGCTTCTCCGCAGAACAACTTGCCAAAGAAAGAGGAAATTGCCACTCTAGAAGCAGAACCTAACACGCCTCCGGCGATGGGAAAAACCACCAAGCGCCCCAAAATTCATTCGAAACTTCCGTTCCCTTCCCCCCCTTTTCCCTCGTCCGATTACACTCGAATTCAGCTCAAAAAACACCCCAGAACGCACAATCGATAGCTGGAGAGATCAGACGCACGAGGTACCAGCTCGCAAATTGCACCCCGCGGAGGAGCACCGTCTTCAATTCCGGCGGAAACACGGCGGAGATGGAGAGGGCAAAACCATGAATTCCGGTCAAATCACGAAAACCCTAGACCTCCTTGATTACGAAGAAGAAGGAGATGATGAAGAAGAAGAACACGGTAAGAACGAGAGAGAGATACGATCTTTTTGCCTGAAACGGCGAAAAAAAATAGAGACAGAGAAAAATAAAAATATCTTCGCCACACTCTATAACCTCTTAAATTTCCGGCGGATTCGACCAAAACAAAAATTTCCGTTGGGAATTTCGCAATTTTTATAAATTATCCAATAATTTCTTTTCTTTATTGCCGAAATGAATATAGAGATTAATGCAATGTTGTCGCTTTTCTTTTATCATTTCATTTATTTTTTGGTGGGGGTGGAAAAAGCGATAACCAGATATCTTTCCAGAAAGATTTTATTTGGCTTTTCATTTTATTTTATTTTTCCGAGGTGGCAAAAAACCCAAGTGAGGGGATATCAAAAAAATTACCACTCGACATAATTAATGAGTTTTTTTCTTAATTATTTGTATATTCATTTTATTTATTCGTGTTTGTTGTGAAACCTCGGACATGTGTCGCTAGGGTTTGAGGTCTTTGCATTGCATCACGGAAGACGCCAAAAGCAAAAGAGCTCGCGAGATTAAGTAATGCAATATTGATTAGATCTCAGCAGTTCTGTGTCTAATTATTATAATAATCGTCGAGAAAATTGTAATTGGGGTGTGGTAGGGAGGAAAATAAATAAATCAAAAGAGGGGGACATAAGTACTAAATTAAGAAGAGTTTAAGGAGGGTGACAAATGACATCTTGGGTTCTATGATCATGCAAAACTTTTTTGGCCTTTCCGGTTGTCTCTATGATGGGTTCACGGGGGAAGAACAAAAAAACACCAAAAGTTTACAAGTTGGGCTGTATTTTAATGAAGTAAATGTGCTTTGCATTTGTACTTTTAAAGAAGCAACGCATGCATGATAAATCAATCATGAGGAGAAGCACGCACGCATAAAGCCCGATCGTTTTTTAAGTAAGAAATTTAGCGGGATTTAACATTACTTCGGCTTGTAAAAGATTAATTCGAGGTGACCATTCCCTTTTCGCTAGTCAAGTTCCAATGTCACGACCCCCTAGGACTAGTGTTCGAAACCCGACAACCAGGTTTGGGTACACGGTTGCTTATTACAAGTTTGGGAACGTGATCGTGTCGTGATTATGTGTCGAAAACGCTTCTGGAGCGATGAATTTGATGATCAATGCATTCGAGCGACTAATTTGTCGGCACATTTGCCGACTGAATCCGTGTCGTGCCGGGTTGTGCCGTGTTCCATTTCTCGATCTTCTTTCCCTTTTCTTAATTTTGTTCACGTTCTCGACCTCCGGCTAAACCGACGGGCACGTGGTCGCAGGCGGTCCTGCGCGAGTCCACCGTAAGGCACTGAACCTCCATCAGCTGATCCGAGCCCCCCCCCGCTGACGTGGCCTCTCCTCCTTTCAGCGGTCATTCCTGTCCTTTTCTTGATTCGTAGGATCACGTGCCACGTGGCCCTCCACCGTCCACTATTACTCCCACTCGAGGCAAAAGTCTTGTGTCGGGCGGCTGCTCTTCGTAATGGAGAGACTTTCGATGAGTCCTTTTAATTGAGCGTTCAAAGAGCATTTATTAATTATACCTAATAAAGAAATATTTTGATTCACAGTGAGTTAATCGTGCTCAGGAAGGAAAAATAATAATAATAATTTGAAAAATAACGAAATTTCTTTATTTGAATGTTCAGCATTATGACGGCGGGCATATTAAAACTTTTGTATTAAATCAATTAATGTTGGCGTCGGTATTTCAATGAATTCACTTGCTCAGATAGCTACGCATGTATTGCCACATCGCTTGATAGACGAGTTTTAATAACCGTAACGTGGTTCGATTTTTCTTCTGTGATCGAAAGATGCCTCGTTACTGAATTAATGCATGGATGAGTGATCTAAACATTAAATTATCTACATGCAAAAATTACAGTATAAGTAACGTGCCTAATTCACACACTTTTGCTCAAATGGAAGGGGTGTGCGTAACAATGGGAACGAGCTCAGGAAATAACTTTTGTTGGCCCCTAACTACATAATTTTTTTGGCCCCCCGTTACAATTGATTCAATTAGGAAAAATTATATTTGTCGTATTTTACACTTGCATATTTTTTTTCTAATCAAGTCCATGTACTTATAATTTATTTAATCAAGGGTCAACACTTTAATTTTCCCGACGGTTCAGGTTGGAAATTTCGAGACTCGAGATACCCAATCACGGCGAGTCTCACTTCTCGACAAAAAAAAAATGGAATATCACTAGTTTCTAATCTTTTCTTTAGATATTTGATTTAGGGAAATTGAAATTTAGAAATCTCGGATCCGATTAAAGAAATTTCAACCTCAAGAGCCAATTAACCATTTGGAGCATCATATTTGGCGCCATAGGATTTGAGAAACCCGAACTCTCGCCCTTTAGGATCGTGTAACTTGGCACGACTATACAAACTCCTAAGACTGCATTTGGTTGACCGGATAAAAGCCAGGATATAATATGTTTTATCTTATCCTGTGTTTGGTGGTGATCGAGGATAGGATAAGGTCGGATATAAGCAGGATAAAAAAATCCGAGGGGGAGGGATAGACCTGGATAGGATTTCTAATGCCTATTTTTCAAGAAACCCTACGCTTCACTCGCCGTCATCGTCATCCCCACACCTTGTGCGCTTTCATCAAAAAAATTTCTCAGCTTTTTTTCCTTCATCGACTCTTCCGGACTCATGGATAGCAAAAAATAAAAATAAAAATTATGCTATCCGACTTTAAATCCGTAGTCCACCAAACAGTGGATAGGATATGAAGAAATTTTACGATTTTTTATTATATCGTATCCAATCCTATTTTATTTAGAAATCCGAAAACCCTCACCTTTTTTTGCCTCACTTTTTTCGCCGGGCCTCCGTCGTTTCCAATAGCTGCGACTGGCGCGGAGCCCATTGAATAGGCCTGCCCCCATGGCGATGTAGAGGGGCTGGCCTGCACAATATTTTCTCGAAGGAGGCATGGCCTCTGCCTTCTTTTTTTTTTTTTGGGTAACCGAGGTGTCCGGGCCAGCTTGCGTGCACCTCAACTATTCCTTAGGGGAGACTAGCACAGCAACCCACCGCCATGGCCCCCCACTTAAATCACAAGTGCTCAGCTGGGGAATCGAACCTGGGACCAGTGCGCCTAACCACACAATCCCAAGTACGCCCTAACCAACTGAGCAACCCATGGGTGGGTATGGCCTCTGCCTTTTTGGTTGGCGGAAACTCATGAATCGGTACTTCAACATTGGATGCGAGAAGCGTTGAAAGAGGAGGATGAAGGATCACTTCGGACCGGAGCAACCCCGTCCTGGCGGCTGAACAAGCTTTCATTACTGCAGAGGTCAGCAAAATGACCAAATCTTATACAAAGTGCGACCAAAACATTCAATTTCTCCAGATTTTTTACTAACATGAAAGGGCGACGATTTCATTTGACACCAAATTAGCACCACTTGTCATGTTATTATGTAAGCCATGTCACGTCATTAATTAATTTGACGGTGTAGTTAAGAGCGATTGATATGAAGGATTTAACTGCACAAACTCGTAAAGTTTGAGGGCTTGATTGCGTAAAACAAAACATAGAGAGTCAAATTGCACAAGTCCCAGAAAGTTGGAGGACTTGATCGAACAAATAAATTAGCTGACAAAATATCATAAGCACAAGTACAGAGGCCCGGCCACTTGGAGACCCGTGAAAGCTCTATGAATCAGTGAAATCCCGGCTTTTGACACGTTCATGTAACTCTTATTCAGAACAATTTGCACGCAGCTGGTGGGATCTAAACATGTGATCTCTAACGACAAAAAAAAAAACTTATTTATTAAAGACAATAGCTAGGGGTCCCATCAAGCAAATTTGTTCTCGAGTATTAAGAAGGATAAACTGGCGTTGAACATTCGACGAACTCGCCCATGAATGAGATCTTTCCTCTAAGAAGTGAGACAATCTCCATCTCCTCATAATCCTTGTGATTCTCACCCTTCCGCTTAGCTCCGAACTGTCTTTGCGGCTGCTTTCCCTGTGTGAGCAAAAACCAGCGTCGCCAACTCCAATCACTTCACTGCTGCCACAGCAGCATTGGAACTCGCTACCGAAGGAGCTCGAGAATGGGAAAGAACGGTCGGTGCATGTCCGATGCAAGACGGCTCTGGGCGAGTGCATGAACCCGACATTGTCCATATTCGCACCAAAGAACCTTGGAGGTGGAGGAAGCTTCAAGTACGTACAAGGACACGATTCGGGCGACCGGGCATGGAAGGCCTTTGGCTTGCCGGGGCGCTTCCTCCCAGTGAAATGCGACAGAGGGCCGAGCCTCCCATGGCGGGGATGGCAAAGTGAACGGGGAATGCCTTAGCAATTGCAACTTGCTCATCATCGAGAAAGTAGGTAATTTCAGCAATTCGGTCATTTCTGTTTCGAGCTCAACCCCAACATCATCACTTTGTTCATGCCCTATTCCCATGTTATTGCCGCTTCATATGGCTTGGCAGATTGCTAGGCGATAATCTACCCGAAGCTACACTCGGCCTATTGCTGTCGTTGTGGGCTGTGTATAAGGACGATTTGCTTGATTCGGGCCGAAGAATATAAGGTGACGATCGAGACAGAACCATCGATGTGAAATTATCATCTGTTCAGTGAAGTTCTCCTAATGTGACTTGAACCACTTCATAATGCTTATGGGGCCAAGAGAACAGAACTGCAAGGATAAGATTGAAGATGAGGAGGGGCAGAGAACATTCCAGCAATGCATAACTACTTTTGCAGGCTCATTGATGCTCAAGCAGATGAAGATGGAAGGGCCTTCTCAACATCCCAAAGAACTGCTCATATAAAGGTGTTAAAGGGATGGGCCCTTAAAAGCAATGAGAATCTACAAGTTTTACAATATATTGGTAATTACTATAAGCGATGCATAATCATATATATTAGTAATTATATAACCTTTTTTTTCATCATGGTCAGTAATTTCAATGGGATAAGAAAACTTTCAAAGTTGGAAAAACTATGATTGTTTTTTTCTTTGGTCCAAAAAAAAAACTATGATTGTTAGCTAGTACATCTTTTTCGTTCATTTTGCAAGTTTCCTAATCAAAAGTTACATCGTCTTTCTTCAATGATGGTAACTTTTTCACTAGAAATTTTTATTTCTTTTTTATTGTCAAAGGGTTAAAGAAGTAAGATTCTTGAAATAGATTAAGAAAGTGTTAGCGTAACTAGACTTGGCTTGGGATCACATCCCAACCCGTCCAGTGATCATCTCGACTGTTCTGGATCGCACAAGTGCAAGTGGTCTGCACCTCTAATCTAAGGTAAGGGAAAATTGTCCAAAAAATTATAAACCTATTGTATTTTGGCCAATTGAGTTCCAAACCTTTCAATTTTATCAATTAAGTCATAAATATTTTCACGTTTTACTAATTGAGTTAATTCGGTTAATTTTAGCATGAAATCGCTGATGTGAACGTTAACTGTCCTATGCGGTTTGGCTAGCATTGATGTATACAACTTTTATAATTTATAATTTATTTTAAAATTTATTATCTTTTTTTTCTTTTTTTCTCTCTTTCTTTTTATTTTTTTCTTTCAAGCCCGGCAAGGGTTGTTGGCCACTTGTTGAGGGTCGAAACCCTCACCCTTGGTTGGCGAGGGCTTCATGACCCTCGCCCAGGGTCATCGGCCCTCGCTTAATGGCTGACGAGGGTTGTCGGTCAACCCTCACTAAATTTGGTTAAAAAAAAAAGAGAAGGATAAGAAAGAAAAGAAAATAATATAAAATAGAAAAAAATGTCTATGTTAGCGTCAATAATTCTACGTGGCACTATGAGCGCCCGCATCGGTGGTTTCCGTTTAAAATCGGCCAGATGGACTCATTTAGCAAAACATCAAAATGTTTGGGACTTAATTAGTAAAATCGAAAGCTTTATGATTAAATTGACCAAAGTGCGATATATTGAGGGCTTTTTAATTACCTGCAAAAGGCTAAAAAAGTAAGATTCTTGAAGTAGATTAAGAAAGTATTAACTTAACGAGACTTGACTCGGGATCACGTCTCGGCCCGTCCAGTGATCACCCCGATTGCTCTAGGTCGCAGAAGCGCAAGTGGTCTAACGGGAGTAAAAGCACCTCTAAGGCTGCGTTTAGTCAACCGAATAAAAGTCAGGATATAATATGTTTTATTCTATCCTGTGTTTGGTGGTGGTCCAGGATAGGATAAGGTCGGATATAGATCGAATATAGCCCGGATAAAAAAATCCGAGGGGGTGGGATAGACCCGGATAAGATTTCTAATGCTTATGTTTCCATAAACGCTACACTCCACTCGCCGTCATCTTCATCCCCACACCTTGTGCGCTTTCACCAAAAAAATTTCTCGGCTTTTTTTCCTTCACTAACTCCTCCGAGCCCGTGAATAGCAAAAAATAAAAATAAAAACTATCCTATCCGACTTTAAATCCGTAGTCCATGAAACAATGGATAGGATATGAAGAAATCCCAATATTTCTTATCATATCCCATCCAGTTCTATCCTGTTTAGAAATCCGGACGACCAAACGCAGCCTTAAATTAATAGCCCAAATGACCACATGAGGCCCGGCCCGGCCCGGCCCGACCCGCCCAGGCCCAAATGGGCCGTCCACTGTCTGCTGATCACCCTTATCCTATCTCCGCTTGACCGGCTCTTCCTCGCTTCCATTTTCATTCCGAATTCCGTCCGCCATGGCCTCTTCTCCTTCTTCTTCCCCGCTCGTGTCCACGCTCGAGCCCCCCTCGAATTCCCCATTTTGCCCCCGCCGCCGCCCTCCCTCCAAGTTCTCCTCCCCGCTCGTCTCCTTGTCCCGCACCCTCAGGCCCTTCCCTTCCCAGCTCAATGCCGCCTGCCCGCACCGCTCCCAGACGAGGACCGCCGCGCCGGCCCGGGCCCAGGCGCTCGACTTCTCCGGCACCTTCTTCGAGGGCGGGCTGGGGCCCGACGAGGACGACCCGGGGTCGCCGCCCGGGTCGGGCGCGACGGCGGTGGAGGACAGGGTGGAGCCCCAGTGCCCGCCCGGGCTGAGGCGGTACGAGACCATGGCGGTCTTGAGGCCCGACATGTCCGAAGACGAGAGGCTCGCGTTGACCCAGAAGTACGAAGAGGTAATGAGTTTTGAAAACATCGTCATGCTTTAGACATTTGGCTTGGTCTGTTTCTTTTGATCAGGAAGTGGAGGAAAAAGAAAGCAACGGGATTTTAGTGGAGTGTGGCATGTTTTTTGCGTTGTTCTGTATAGTTTTGATCAGGCATTAGCTGGGGAAAGTTGATGATGCAGTTTTAAAGCTTTGTTGGAGATTGTGCAACAGATGCTGCTGAAAGAATTGAGAACACACACCTCAAGATTAGTTGACTTTTGTATTTGCTAATGCCTCGAGCTGTTGCTAGTGACCCTTCATTTTACTGACCATTGGCCGGCCGGCAACAATCTTACACTTCGATGTAGATGCAAGAAACGCCTCTACAAGCAAATGTGCGATGTAACCCGGAGAGATATGAGACCAATAGCAATGAAACATTAACAGAAGAGGTGCAAAATATATGCATTTGGAGAAGGGGAACTTCTCCACTCAAAGGTTGCTTGCTTTTGCCAACTCCACTCCTGTTGGCTTTAGCTTAGGAGCAGGCCAAATGTTGTTGTTTATCTGAAGGAACATAGTGGCATTGAATTTTTGTTTATTGATTTCGCACCTGGTTGTGATTCGAGTGCATTGGAGGGGCTTGACTTCGTATGAGGACTTTAGTCTGAAGTGATGGCATTTTTCCATAAGTAACAATGACTGTGTCTCTTCTTATTACTATCTGAGTTAATTGCGTGTTCATGATGACAATGGTCTTGCACTTGGTTCTGATTGGAGTGCATAATATAGGGGCTTAAGCAGATCCTTTGTTGGTATAAGAATGTTAGTATGAACTGATGGCATAATACACGATACATTACCTGCTTCATAAGTCTAGGTTAGAACCACTGGGAGTTGCCCTAGTGGCCACCCTTCCCACTTGGGGAGGGAGAGGTGGGGAGCTCGATTCCCCACCTTCTTGAGGGGTTGGGGTGGGGACGCATGAGTGAGGGAGCAGGGTTTTGGAACCTGCGCACAGCACATAGCACACACAATGGCTTGTAAAATAGATATAGGATACATTAGGACCAAACCCAAAAAAAATAAAAAATCTGGGTTGGGTTTTGTCTCATTATGGTTATTACATTGCATGAAATTGAAGGGCATCTACCCTCTATAATGTCTGTCACGATCCTTAAAATGAAAATGAAGAGATATTAATGCCCTAACTTGCTTCTTGTAGTTTTTAAAAAACTTTGCATTGGGTAATATATGATAAACTGAGGCTATACTATTTTCTTTTACAATATCTTAATGCAATGAACTTCTGGAAAAAGAAATGAGGTGATTGTATTCCTGATGGCGTTATTGACTAGAAGGGGTTCTTCAAGGTTGATATCCGACTTGTTTCATATAATCATCTCCTATTATAATTATAACACATGAAGAAAAAATGGCTACATTATTTAATGTCACTTATTAGTTCTCTCTCTCAGTGGGAAATCTCCTCAGGTTCCTTTTCTGCTTCTGATGCAAATTTGATGCATCTTTTGTTGTCTTCTTATCCGTAGATTTTGGAGTCACGGTATTAAGGTAATGGGGGCACTTAAAACATTGAACTGTCATGAATCTTTGATTTTGTTGTTCTTTCCCTTGTTTTCATGCACTTTTTATTTCAGTGTCAAAGTCTGTTTAAGGCCTTCATTAAGCATATACTGTAGTAATTTGATGTAATTTCTGGACATTTCAGACGATATTACCTGCTTTCTGGTATATTTGTACTAATCATCCATTTGCATCTGTATAAGCCTTGCATTTCTTTTTGGTTCTGTTACTTTACGTAACACCATTCAGTGGATCTGCTTTAAGAATTTTCTTCCATCTATAATGCTTGCGACATGATTGATATCGAATCAACTACTATACTTATCAGCTTCGATATGGTCTAATTCAGTGCAAAGTTTAGCTAACTGGATATGTGCTCCCATGAGCTTCACAGCTTCTCTATTACCATTTTGTTTATGAGATGTCATGTTTTCTCTCCTTGGTTATGTCGCTTCTGTTTTGTATTCATGCTTTTCCATTTCTAGCAGAATTTGTCGCAATGGAAGGATGTTTAGGCCTGAGCATGCTCAGAAAGTGCATCTATTGTTGTATCACCAATGTCACTGGATACAAGTTGAAAGGACTAATGAGCCCTATTGGCAGCTGTTTTTTTCTTACCTTTTTTTTTTGGAGGAGCTTCTCAAGTGACAGTTCAAGCTGCATGCATATTACTTGCTACTTGCTAGTGTCACGAACTTGAGTCGTCCTGCTAATGGTGTGCATTGTGCAGCTGCTTGTTGCTGGAGGTGGCATGTACGTCGAGGTTTTCAACAGAGGCGTGATTCCGTTGGCCTACAGCATCAAGAGGAAGAACAAAGCAGGGGAAACTAACACCTACTTGGATGGTATCTACCTTCTCTTCACCTATTTCACCAAACCCGAGTCCATTGCAACTCTGGAGGCCACCCTGAACGCCGACGATGACGTAATCCGGTCATCCAGCTTCAAAGTAAGAAAGAGGAAGTATAATTAGTTTCTTTCGTAAAATCACGGGTCTCTCGCCAGAGGTGGAAAGGAAGCAAAATTCTTGCATGCGGCTAATTTTACTTATGGTTCTGCTTTTGCAATTATTGGGGGTCCGGCGTTATAGCTTCTTCTTTCCTTTTTTGACCCTTTTCTGCTGTAGGATAATCCGGTTGATAGAGGTGGGGATGGTGAGCATAACCGTGGCTTGTATGTTGTGACATGAAGCTTTGTAAAAGAACAGTTCCTGGAAATTATCTTGCATTTTCCTTGGTTGTTTGAAGTTCTTGAGGGATGTCCCCTTCTCTCTCTCAATGAAGTTGGTTGCAATTTCACATTCTTGCACTGGAAAACTGTCGTTATGTATGTTTGGTATACAACGAGGCAAAATTCATCTGGCCTTTCTTATTTAACCTTAGCAAAACACCTGCCATGCAACGTGTATCATGTCCCAGGGAAGTTTCCCAAAAACGTACCTATTCGAAGTTCAATCAACTTCTTGCAAATTTCATATCTTTGTCTTCGCTCTTATTGGCTCCTCGCTCTCCTAATAGAGGCAAAGGCCAAGTAAACAACAAGCCGCGCGCAGTGACGTAAGATAACAACACGAGACACACTCAAAATGCATCGATCGCACAAAACTGTCTAGAAACATCTACGGCACGAGGGTTCATCAAATCAAATAATATCGCATATGATACTCCCAAAGGTTGAAACCTCGTAGACAACTAAGATGTCTAGTTAGTGTCCCGATGATCGTCCACTGACCAAGATCTCGAAATTATTTGAATCTAGCATAATTACCTGAGTTGGAAGGCACTAACCATAAAATTAATGATCTTAATCGTTTCTTTAATCACGAATATCCTACGCGAGGGCTCTACAACTTAATAATAATAATTTTTCCGTATACACACTAAGGCCACAACCAGATATGTCGTGATCTAATAGTGGTTGGACTAACCCTTTTCAACTACAACATGATCGTCGTCACCCACACCATCGACGACTATTAAAGGATAAAGTGGAGGCACTTTTAATAATGTTAGTGTTATTATTATCGTTGGTGGTATTATTTCTCAATCAAAAAAAGGAAGGGAAAAGCAAACGTGGGAGAGAACGAGAGATGCACATTGCAGCGTCACCGAGAAAGGGAATGAGAATCCGACTTTCAGTGGTGTAGTCGTAGATCTTATCTCTTTCCCACTATGAGAGAGAGAGATACAGAGAGGGAGAGCTTTTGTTCATGATCCACCATCACAGTAAGAGCTCTATCGATCGATGTGAAGGTAAGAAAAGTACGTGCTCCCATCGATCATCAACAGCTGCAAAACGAGAAGCAAACAAAAAAGAAAAGACAAGAAGAAAAGATGGCAACTAAGGAGAGTGTGAAGGATGTCATGATATTGCAGAAGACTTGAGTGAAGTCATCTCTTGGTGGGTCTCATAAAACAAGAGCCTGAGAACAAGATCTTCTTGTTGGTATTGAGTTGAGTTGTTAATTGATTAACGTTTGGAAGGAATAAAAGACGAGTTCGATTTTGCCTAGCCATGGAGGCTTACTGTGAAAAATTAGATGGTGTTTGGTGTAACTTCTCCGCAGTGATTCCAAACTTGTGAAGCTGAATAATTGCTTCTCTGGAGCTGTTCGTGTTAAGATGCACTCATGAATTGTGTTGGAGAAGTCCTACATCGAATAATTAGTGTGGTGATGAGCTGTTAATATATCATAATTGACCCATAACTCGTTAGCTTTGACTTTTTACTCATAAATATACTGACAGGCTCGAGCTTTAACCCCTTCTTGACGACGTCTTAGAGATTGTTGAGGTTATTTTACATCAAGTGGACACTTTATAAGTGTAAGGGAAAGCCTCATAGTTAGAGCTAGCTTTTGGGGTATGTTCCCATCTTTGCACTTGCGCCTAACACATTCTTAGTGTACTTTGCTTTCGTAGCGTACATAGTTTTTGGGTCTCCATCCTTTGATTTCGATAGATCTCATCTCTTTCCCACTATGCGAGAGATAAGAGAGCTGTTGTTCATGATCCACCATCTCAGTGAGAGCTCTATCGATCGATGTAAAGGTAAGAAAAGTACGTCCTCCCATCGATCATCAACAGCTGCTAAACGAGAAGTCCACAAAACAAGAAGAAGAAATTAAAAGATGGCAACTAGGGAGAGTGTGAAGGATGTCATGATATTGCAGAAGACTTGAGTGAAGTCATCTCTTGGTGGGTCTCATAAATCAAGTCACTGAGAACAAGATCTTTTTGGTATTGAGTTGAGTTGTTAATTGATTAACGTTTGGAAGGAATGAGAGGACGAATGACGAGTTCAATTTTGCTTAGCTACAGAGGCTTATAGTGAAAAATGAGATGGTGTTTAGCGTAACTTATTGGCAGTGATCACAAGCGCGCTAAGATGAATGTTTGCTTCCACGGAGTTATTCGAACCAAACTTGTGCCTAATATTGGGAAAATCCCTTATGATGTTTTGAAGAGTTTACTAATGAGTTTTAAGGTTAAGTAAATCAGGTGAAATATGCACAAGCTGTTATGCAGATGGTGTCCTAACGGGACGTTTAAAGATTATGAGTTCTCTCTCTACAATGGAGAATAAGGTATTGGGCGTAAATGTGTCTACAAGCTGGGGTACCTGAGTAGAAGGTGTACAAGCCAAGAACGGGGAGTTCGGTAAAACTCGGAGATACCATGGATAGGTGAATAGCAAGGTAAAGCCATGATTGTCAATATGCTTGGAATGATCAGAAGATAGAATCTAGAGTGAAGTTAATGTACTTTGCCTATATCAAATGTATCATAAGTATAAAGTGAAAGACTGACGAAAACTAGAAGGACCTTTATGGAGGTGAACAAGTCATGAAGAACAGAAAGTTCGTGGAGACTTAGAGGTACTAGACAAGGCGAACAATCTACAGGATTTACATCACTATCAATTGATTGGGAAAAATTACCAAAAAAGTCATAAACCTATTGCAATTGTACCAATTCAGTTCTAAACCTTTTTTTTGGCCAATTCAGTCCTAAACTTTTTGTAATTGTGTCAATTCAGTTCATCCGGCCACTTGTGGCCGGCCGGCGCTGACGTGGACGTCGGCCGGCGCTGACGTGAACACCGGCTGGCGCTCGTAGCATTATTTTAATAAATTTTTTCCTTTCTCTTTTGTTTTTTTTTTTTCTTTCCTTCTTCTCCCTGGACGAACCGGCCAGGGGAGGGCTCGCTGTCAAGGTGACCTCGCCGGCCACTGGGGAGGCTCACCCTCATCGACACTGGCGAGGGCGAGCCTCGCTCAGCTCCGGCGAGGGCGGAACTCGCTAGATCTGGGCGAGTTCGAGCTCGCCTAGCCATGGCGAGCCGCCCTCGCCACCACTGGGTGAGGTCGAGCCTTGCCATGGCTGTGCAACGGCGAGGCTCGCCCTCGTCGGCATCAGTGAGGGTCGGTGAGGGTGGGGCTCGCCATGGCTGTGTGACGACGGGGCTCGCCCTCGCCGGCACTGGCAAGGACCGGTGATGGCAGCGCTCGAAATTTTTTTTATTTTTTCCTTCCTCTAATTTTTTTTTCCTTTCCTTCTTCCCCTGGTGGCTGGACCAGTAGGCTAGGGCCGACTTGCCGACCATTGGGGAGGCTCACCGTCGCAGGGCGAGGTGAGGGCGGAGCTTGCCATGGTTGGGTGAGGTCGACCTTGCCCAACCATGGTGAGGGCAGCTCGCCATGGCTGGGCGAGCTCGAACTCACCCAGATCTGGAGAGGTCAAGCTCCGCCCTCGCCGAAGCTGGGCAAGGCTCGCCTCCGCTGGGCGAGGTGAGGGCGAAGCTTGCCATGGCTGGGCAAGGTCGAGCTCGCCCAGCCATGGCGAGGCTCAACCTCGCCCAACGGTGGCGAGAGCGGCTCGCCATGGCTGGGCGAGCTTGAACTCGCCCAGATCTGACAAGGTCGAGCTCGCCTAACCATGGCGAGGCTCGCTCTCGCCAGTGCCGGCAAGAGCAAGCCTCCCTAGTGGCTGGCGAGGTCACCTCGTCGGCAAGCCTTCCCCTGGTCAGTCCGGCCAGGGGGTAGAAGGAAAGAAAAAAAAATAGATAGGAAAAAATTCAAAAAAAATTATTAAAATAATGGCACATTAGCCGGTCAACATCCACATCGGCGTCAGCCAGACAAAAGTGGCCGGATAGATTGAGTTGGCATAATTGCAAAATATTTAGAACTGAATTGACAAAAAAAAGTTTAGGACTGAATTGGCACAATTGCAATAGATTTATGACTTTTTTGGTAATTTTTCCCATTTGATTGTATGGGTGACCCAATCTACAAGAACTCAAATTGATTGACTCCAACAACTAATTTGATCCTCTAATCAATCGTCTAATGGATAGATTGGAGATTGATAGCTGTGAAGATTTTCCAATGGGCAGTTTGGATGATGAGAAGTATATAAGAAGATCAAAGACGCCAAGAAAAGTCCAAGATATCTTGAGTGCAAAATCCAAATTTACTGAGTGCTTTATATTCTTACATCTTGTCTTTTGGGCATACTCATATTGTAATTTCTTGAGAGGTGTTGGCAGTGTTTTAAATGTGTGTTTAGGTTGAGATAGCTTGAGTATAAGTAGCAACCGTTTTGTGAACAAGTGCTTTGGTATAAGTAGGAACACATGACTATAACTTCTCGTCAATTGCTAATGGAATCCATCCAATGAAGCTCCGTGTTCATAGTTTGAGAGAGTGGACATAAGCTTTCATCAAGCAGAACCACTATAAAGCTATGCAGGCATCATTTTCTATCTCTCTACTTATTTCAATTTCTATTTGATAGAAGCGTATTGCAATTGATATAATCAACTGATTTCCACTTGTATTCAACTTGACATTTATTATTTCGTTATATTTTGTCAAGTTTCTTGCTATCACTTATTTACCCCCCCTCTAGCTTATACTGGCTAATATCACCTAACACATTCTTAGCGTACTTTGCTTTGGTAGCTTATAATCAATTTAGGGACCTATCTTCTCATTTGAGCAGTTCTATGATGTAACACATATAACGAGTGCTCCTTTCTCTTAAATAATATTTCAATTTGCCATAATCCAACATGGCGCAACTTGTTAATGATGAATATCGATCGAATTATTTGCACGGGGATCTGGTGAAAAACCGTTCTTTGATCCTTCCAATCTTGACTAATGAAGCACCAACTTGATCCACGCATTACATGCTATTAAGGAGTGCACTAGTTAAAGTAGAAGCTGACACTCTTTCCCAGGCAATAGCTGTCCCGTGGTGTTGCTCTCTCTAGGCCTATTAATTCTTCAATGCTGAGCTTTTGCCGATAAAGAAATAATATTTGAAGATATTTAGAAGGTCAATCTGATCGGACCTTCGCTTTTTGAAGTAGTGCGTGGATCGCTTTCTTCATTTTTAAGAAGAATAAGTTCTCCCAATTCTATTGGTACAGGGAAGAGGGGCCTTGGCTTGTCCCCAACACCCACTTTTCTTTTTTTCAATATTTTCATAATTAGTTCCAAAGGAGATGAAAATTGCTGTATTTTGCCTGTGACTCAACTTATGGCCTTTGATTGATTTATTAAATGTTGAACCTAGTGTTGGTGTGGTCCATACTTCCATCAATAGGAAAGTATGGGGGCCGCACTTTCTAGTGAACGAGCAGAGGTTCGGGGGCTTGCCCTAGCGAGGGTCATGGGGACAGCACTACTGGGCTGCCTTGGGACTTTTATAGTTTGGACTCGTATTTTATTTACAGTTTAGATATGGGCACATGAATAGATACTGAGTGGCCTAGGCTTTCTTAGCCTCTAGGGTTTTTTTGTGCCGCATATATATATATAATATATATAATCTTTTTCTTATAATTGAGAATTATAACAAAAAGGTGAGGATTCTAATTATAGTAAAATCATATGCTAGATGTAGTCTTAGTTTAAAGGTGAACCAAAATAAATACTTATGTCTCGATTTCTCTATCTCGCCTTTAGTTTTTATTTTGTTGTGTTTATAGGCCTAATACTTACATCTAGTGTATTTCACATATATTTGACAATTCAAATCATTTGATTCGTAATGGACCGATTGTAGATAAGAATTAACCGAAAGATGATCGTACCTTCTCAATTGGACTGTCTTTTTGACCATGTATGAACCAATTTTAGAACACAATTAGGGAGGTTAGGTTAACATCTACACGAACTCAACAAAACCTTTTGTCAATTGAAAAACACACATGCCTACCTTACACATCCGCTTTTTTTCTCTCTCTCTCTCTCTTTCAAGACAATGCCTACCTTTGAGCAACTTGGCTCAACTTAATGGGAGACCAGAAAGGAAAAAAGTATTGCCTAACTCGAACGACTGCTCACGTAATGAATCAAATCCATAACAATATCTTTATGGAAAAATAAGTCCTACTCTGCAAGAGTAAAGGAAGATTTACCCAAGCAGCCTTTTCAACCCTTGGTTGGAGGATTATAACAACGTACTTCCTCAAATCAAGGGTGAATGAAGCCATTTGTGTAAAATTTCCTTAACACTTGCGATATCTGCTATAATTACTCAATTTTTATCAAATAATGGTGTCGTGTAATTAATTAGTGAAATGTTATTACTTGTGTGTATAGAAAATGTATACACGAGTATTACTAGCAAGAGAGTTCCTCTAAATTGTAAACCTATCATTGATCGGATAAAATGAGCTTGATGTGTTTCGGGTACAACAACCAGCTTACTTGAGATCCATTGAATACCTTACAAACCCCACAAGCCGGTTAGGATAGACATTTTGCCTATGCAAAGAGGCCTTATCCTAAATGATTTGTATGCAATTGGTGGGACTGGTACGGGTAACCACTAGATTTGGAATTGAAAACCCGAGGTTTCTTATGGGCTTGCTGTTTTGTAATTCTCTACTACAGGAAAAAAAAATAGATAAGTGCATTGAAAATTTTAAATCTTGTCACGAAAATACAATTATGTCCTAAAATTTTTAAAAAGTGCAATCAAGTTCTAAAATTTATCATGAAAGTGCAATCGGGTCCTAAAGATTTCAAAAAGTGCAATAAATGGAAAGATCAATTTGACAAGTTTTCGTTGATTGTACTTTTTGAAATCTTTAGGACTCGATTGCACTTCCATGATAAGTTTTCGGACTTGATTGTACTTTTTGAAAGTTTTAGAACTCGATTGCACTTTCATGACAAGTTTTAAGATTTAATTGCACTTTTTAAAAGTTTTAGAACTCAATTATATTTTTCTAATAAGTTTAAAAACTTTTAGTGCACTTATAAAAAAAAATACTTTATAGCATCACTAATCAATACGCAAGGTCCATCCAAATCAACAATCCTTTGGAACTTCTCTCTTTCTTCGGCAAAAAACTGGCGACACCACTCATCACTCCACAAAGTCCATTCAAACCAATATTTATTGCAACTTCTTTTTCTTCACCAAAAAACAAACGAATTCGTAACACTCGTCACTCGATAATTCGTTTAGTTTGGATCATAAATAATGTAAGACAATGGCATGCTTATGAAATGCCTCACACTTCCTCATATTCTAGGTTGTTAGATGCATGAACTTGCCAATGATGGATTAACATATGGAACCTCTAAAAATCTAAATAGCAAAGACTCACCTCATCCACCACAATGTCTCAGCAGCATTCGAGACCAACATCTTCCTACTTCACTTCTCAAGAGACAATCACCAACAACTTTGGCGTTTAAGGATTCGGTTAGCTAAGCATGTACAAACCAAGGATTAGCACTTTTTCTCATTATTAAAGTTGGGCACCCGAGTCACCAAGATGATCATAAGTTAAAATATTGTTAACAAAAAGTTAAGACGGCATTATGCTGTTCAGGGCCATGCCTAGAGGATGAGGACAAATGGGCCTCAGTGGCACGTGTGAGGGCCCATCTCATTGTGGTGACTCACCGGCTAAGTGTGGTGGCAGTCCCTGGCCGGCTAGGTGCGGTGGTAGTCCCATCAATCGAAAAGGAGGGAATAGATACCACGTTCTATTGATGTCAAAAGATCTTTCCCATGGCTTCCAATTTACTAACAAAAAGCACTCATTTTTTAGCAATTTTCCTCAGTCCTTCAACAAATTTCAAAAATAGTCTCCATCTCTCTGTATAGAGCAAGCTTTCTTCACATATATATATAGAGGAAGGAGGCCTATGTAACCTCCTATGTGTTTGTCTTTATCAGCTCGAGACTTCGCACATATATCGACATAGTTTCTTTCTTTAATTTTTCAGTAAAGTGTGTGAGGAGTCTTCATGGGTCTTCCTCAATCACCACCAAGCTCACCACCTCATCTGTATCCTCAGGCCCTTCAGCTCAAGCTTTATCAGGCCTTCATATTCTCCATCCCTATCCTCTTCTCCATCATCCTCTTCTTGCTGTTCTACCTCTTCTACCTCAAGAAGAGGGCCTCTTCTCTCTCCGCTCCCCGACCTGCCCTCCCTATATCCTCCAACCGAGCACCTCCTTATGTCTCCTCGGTGAGCGCCCCCCTCCCCCCCTCTCGTGTAATTGACGAGTTTGTGTTCGGCAATAACTTAAGGATGTTACTATGCGCAATATATTCATCTATTCGTGCCATTAGTAGGATTCGATCCTTTTCGAGCTGTATAGACTTGAATCTCTGCTTCTCTTGGAGATTTCTTTAGATGGAATCCAAAGTCGGGCAATGAACGAATCCTAATATTGCGATATGCGTTTACATTTTGCAGCCATGCCAAGCGGGATTGAAAGGAGAGCTCAAAGACAAGCTTCCCATAGTACTGTTCGATGAAGAACTCGGCGCAAGGGACTCGCAGTAAGTCCGTCGCTTTTACTTCGTCTCGTAATCATTGATTCTTGGACGCTTAATCATTTCGGTCCTCCATCTTTTTCAACCATTGCACTAAGCACGATGTGTGTCCGATCGATACTTTGGCCCGCGACATACGCATCACGTGGCGTCATATGGCATCCGTCCACCCAGTCGTGGCTTGGTCCACCTGAAAGGTGAACGACTGAGATTTGACTAGTAATAATGGCCGCACCCTTTTGCTTTAAAGTTGGATGCCACTGCTTAAAGAAACAATGCGGTATGGTTTCCAATTCCTTCCTCGGTGAGAGAGAGACCTATGGCTAAATGACCAATATATTCGGATTGTGGAACGCGTCTTGTCTAGCTGGTGAGGTTAGTGGTGCGTCCCATGCGTCGGCCTTTACTTATCTAAGATGAGATTCTCGTCACTAATAGAGAGAATGAATGGTTCGTTTTTATAAAATTTTGCTCAAACCACTAGACTATCCGGACGAGTGTACGAGCACAGTACGGCACATTATGTTTGTGGAGTAGATTCCGAGTGCACCCAATACACGTGACCCCGATTCAAACAAAAATCATTAGATCAAATGGGTCTCGCGCGGACGCGCAACTTACGCTCCCATGCATCTTTAGCACGAAGAATATTTCTTTCCACGTTTGTACTTTAGGCCGTAGAAGAAGGCATCACATTTAGATAGCCAAAAGAAGGAACCGAGTCATATTTGGTTGAACAGTCACAGCTGGTGCGAGCACTTTGAATCTTTGATAAGAGCCGCTCTTTTTATTCCCTTAAAAGAGAGACTGAAGAGAGAGAGACGCGCATGTAAATGGGCTCAGTATCTATAAAGTAATTCTCATGTCCTGTTGCGCCACATAATATATCTCTTTTCGAGTTTCGGCTGTTTACACGACACTTCTCGAACACAGAAAATGCAAACAGAGTCGGGTCATTTCGATACCCATGTTCATAGTCAAACGCATAGAGTTATTAGTAGCCATCGCACACTATAAAATCTTATAAAGCGAGTTAGCAACTACTTTAGATGATTCTACTGTTCGGTTCTTAAAATATCGGTAAATTTGTTACCGACCGCCTGGTTTCTCGGTACCTCAGTAGAAATTTGTTAACACTTTTACGAAATTTGTGATTCCTCTTTCAAATATCTGTTTTCGTCGTCTTTTACCCACTTTTACTTATTTATCTTACCAACGCTTTAAGTTCACCGACTCTTATATGAATTCACTAATCTTTATTTGAATTATTCATCAACTCTTTTTCGGTTGAATTAGTAATTAATTTTTAGTTACCAATTATTATTTGAGTTACTAGACGATACTTTTTTTTATTCTTTTTTTTAAGTAATCAATTTTTGTTATAGTTTACCTACTTTTATTTTTCTTTCTTTTGAACGCATTAAAATTATCAGCTTTCATATTTTATTCATTAACAATTATCTGAACGTACCAACTTTTCTCCCTTAATTTGTTATTTTCATGAAATGTTTGTTTAGGAAAGTACATAAAACTGAAAAGGTAGAATAATGGAGAAATTAAAAAGAAAGCATGGCAGAAGTTAAGTTGATTAAGAGCAATTCACGAAATTACTCAGGTTGAAATGAAACTCATTTGCATATATGCAAGAAAACCTAGAGTTCGACTCAGATAGCCAGTTAGATGTTGGGGAGGGTTAACTCTTTTTCATGACATCTACTCATCAGCAGCTCTAACGGTGACTTTGGTGGAAATTAAGAAGGAAATCATCTTCATTTCCTGACATTTGCTAAGAGAAAAAGTGCGTGGACCCTCTATATCGTACGACCTTCTCTTCGTGTCTCGATGAAAAATCCCAATCACCGATTTATGAAAATGAAAATATATCGAAGGTTGACTTGTCGAGGCACGGAGAGAGCAAAACACGGGATAGATGATTTTATTAAAAAGAAAAATCAAATACCCATTTTTTGGAGTCATTTTTTAATGCATCCTAATTTTTAGATAATATGAATTTCACGTGAGATTCATCAATTTCAACATTAACAATTTACATTCGATTCGATTAAGAATTTATCTTCTATTTTCCCGAGGAAAGCTGGCATGGCATCTCCTGTAACCATGAATATGACAACAGGTGTTGCGTGTGCTTGGGAGAGTTCGAAATGAAGGAGGAGTTGCTCCAAGTGCCGTCCTGCAAGCACGTCTTCCACATCGAATGCATCCACCACTGGCTCCGCTCCAACTCTACTTGCCCTCTCTGCCGCTGCTCCGTCGTCCCCACCGCCACCAAGTCTCACGACCCGCCGCCACCCCACCAAGATGGCTGGATCTCCTCAGACCCTGGGCGGGCGCTCGTCCGGCCCGATCTAGAGCAGCCGCAACAACGTCGACCAGAACATGTGACCATACCAATCCAAGGTTCGAGCTCAAGTGGGGATGCTTGTGTTGTGGAATCACAACCGTGATTGAGAGTGTCCAAGCGCTAGAGTCTTTACGAAGCACGACATGAGAGGCTCTCTCTGTTTTTGGTTGGGCATGAAATTTTAGGGTAAAATGCTGTTGTAGTTTGTAGAGTGGAAAATTTTGTTTCTTTTTTTTTTCGCTGCTCACACTTTTTTTTATGGGCCAAACTTGAAAAATCAATCTCAAGTCCAAACAAGAGTAATAAAAAGACCAGTTGATCACATTTAATAGTTCTTTGAGCAAAATTTGATTCCACATATACACCTTACATATATATCACGGATATACTTGGTCCAACGAAAAATAACTTAAACAAAACCATACATTATTCAGTAATCTTTCATGCCAGAGAAACTAGTAAACTACAGAATACAGAAGAGACTATGAATGCCAAGACCAACGTAACCTTGCTAGGCATCCTTCCCTCGTCGCTCCTCATAAACATGGCTTTGTAAATCGGCCAACAATTCACGACCCTGAAACCGGCCAACAAAGGCTGCGTTTGGCAACGCAAAGCCAGAGGCCTTTGGTAAATTTTTTGCAGAGCTTCGGAGAGGATGCAAATTGCATATTCAAAGGCCTATCAAAAGCCTTTAGCCCAAGGCGAGTCCGGAAGTGTCATGGGCTTTGAGCATTTCCGAAATGCTAATACATTTTTTTCTTCCAACTTTGCCCTTGCTAAACTATTCTAATGTCCTCACCTTGCACAACATCGCCGGCGAAGGGCTCAAGCCTCCAGAGGCTGGATCTGGCACTGGCAACCTCCCTTGAGGTCGCGTGACCCAAGCAATGATTGTGTATGTCAATACCGACCGTCCGTCGGCCATAACCCGTAAGACAACCGACATCCACATCAGGATTTCCAGTCAAAATTAGCCATAAAGTCTACATTAGAAAATTATCAAAATGTTTAGGACTAAATTAGCCAAATTGAAAAGCTTCAGTCTGAATTGACTGCCATACAATAGTTTTAAGGCTTTTTGAACTATTGTCTCGTGTACTGATAGTGTAAATTGTTGGGCGAGTTTCAACCTCACCAGTGGCCGATGGGGGTGAGGCTCGCCCGAGGCCAGTAAGGCATTACCAGCCCTCTGGCCGGAGGAGGAAGAAGGGAGGGAAAAAAAATAAAAAAAGAAAATAAAACATAAAACATAAAAAATTCAAAAAATATTAAAATATTATTTAAAAAATGTCCACGTCAGCTCCACATAGACCGCCCGACGTCCATGTTGGCAATTTCCAGACAAAATCGGATGGATGAACTCAATTGACAAGAAGTAAAAAGATTTATTATTCAATTGACAAAATTGAAAGGTTTATGATTGAATTGGTAAAAGTGCAATAAATTTAGGACTTTTTGGATAATTTTTCCGTTTGTTTCCTAAATTTGATTAAGAAAACTTAACTATGTAGACAGTATACGAGTACAGTCCTATGTAGTCATTTACTATATGTTTATAGAGCATGTATCAAGTGCATCTGATCTATGTACGCCTAACTTTTATGAACTGTTAAATTAAGTGGATCTCACGTGCTAGTCTCATTAGATGGTACGTGTGAGTTAGGCTCACGTGCACCGTGATTTTTGTTATGATTCTTGCTCATAATTCTGATGGATAACTTTACATCGTAGAAGAACGTTGTGCCCTTTAGGACAAATCAAGAACACATCATCTTTATATGTCAAAAAAGGGCGGGGCCGTATTTGGTGGAAATCACCACTGGTACGAGCACTTTGGATCTTTGACAAGAGCCGCTCTTTTTTCTCCCTCTATAAAGTAATTAACGTCCGGTTGCTCTTGCTTCATCTAATATATCCTTATATTCCCTCTCTCCAATCAAGAAAATTTTTCGAAAGAAATTAGGAGAGCAAGGTATACGGACACTGGCATATTAAAATAAGAAAAGCAGTCTGGTAGCTTACGACTTATGCAAACATAGTCCGAAAATTTTGTCCCCCGTTCAAAGTCAAAACACAGAGTTATTATTAGTCATTGCGCATTACATAATCTAATGTAATGGCTTTCTCCACTTCAGTCATTGAAACCAATTATGAACTTATCTTCATTCCCTAAAATTAATTAAGAAAATTGGGCGTGGACCCATGGTACAGTACGTAGTCCTCTAGATGTCTCAACAAATAATTTCCATCATTTTACCAGAGGTTGGGATTTGTCGAGACATGAAAGAGAATATCGCACAGTATAGATGTTCTTATTCAAAGAAAATTAAAGTACCCATTTTTCTTCAACACATTTTTTTACGCATGTTAGAATTTAAATCACGTGGATTCCACGTGAGACTCGTTAAATACGCTCGACTGTTGACAAAAAAAAAATTGCAGTTGGCTCGTGTGTGGCCGGATCACTTGAACGTTTGTCTTTTTTTTTTTCAAGGAAAGCTAACAGCATTCATCTCTCTAACCCTGAATAGAGCAGCAGGTGCTGTGCGTGCGCTTGGGAGAGTTCGAAATGAAAGAGGAGTTGCGCCTATTGCCGCACTGCAGGCACGTCTTCCACATGGACTGCATCCACCACTGGCTCCCACTCCGACTCCACTTGCCCTATCTAGAGAAGCTGTGACAGCGTCACCAAGAACACGACATTGTACCAATCCAGGGTTCGAGCTCGAGGGGGAAAGCTTGTTTTGGGGAGTCACAATAAGTGATTTGTGACTGTCCAAACGCTGGAGTCTTCACGAATCACGACATGAGAGCCTAGTTCTTGTGAGGAAACGTAGGACAGCAAGGTGAGATCAAGGAACGAGTAGAAGTGAAGATCACAGAGAAAAAACAAGAGTAACAAGAAGGCCAGTTGACGAAAATCGAGTAAAATTTGATTCAACATATATCTATCTGTATATAAATGTATATAAAGAGTATATCTCGATATGGAAAGTACCAACTTAGATATCTATGATGGATATACTCTGCCTAACAAGAAATATTTTAAACAGAACCACATATGTCCCAGTCATCTCTCATGCGAGAGAAACTACACTATAAAGAAGAGACGCTATGCATGCCGAGACCAACGTAACCTTGGTGGGCATCCTTCCCTTGTCGCTCCTTATAAACATGGCTTCGTAAATCGGCCAACCATTCACGACCCCGAAGCCGGCCAACAAGATCTGCAACACCAGCCCTTCCACAGCATCGACGTGGCTCCTCCTCGCAACAACCACCATCAGACCCTGCACGAGGGACACCAAGTTGATGATCGCCGCTAGCGCCAGCACCACGAACATCGGTGACACGGCCCCGAACTCGAAAAGCCCTTGCTCGTACTTCTTGCTCTGCTGGTCGTCGAGGACCTTGCTTGTGACGTTGAACCCGTGCGTGGCGACGCCTAGGGACTTGAGTGCTAACTCGATGGCACTGAACGCGTAGCTTGTCAGGCCGCGTATCAGACACATCCGCTGGTCATTCCACCACCGCTGGAAGGTCCCGTTGTGGCCGGCCAAGACGAAGTCGGCCAGGTCTTGGGCGTAGGCTCCGAGGAAGAGGAAAATGTATAGGAGGAACCATGGTTCCGAGACCTGCGACAATGTTAATCTGTTCATGCTAAATGGGACATAACATGTACTCATGAGATCCAACTAGGAGATGGTCCAACGATAGTGCGAAAAATTTCTCTACAAAAGGGTTAGGATATACTACACTTGTATACGTATATAGTTCTTAATTTTGGCAACTATATTTATTCCATTCACAGATGGGTGCTTCCATTGATGGTCCTCGCCCGTACAATATTGCGAATTCAATGGAAATGCTAAAGGTCAAAATTTGTTTAATTAAACTGAATTTAATTCAATTAATTTCAACTAATTCAGAGAAAGTCTACCATAGTTGGGCACTGATGACCATCTCTATGCACGAATAGAAGTCATCGATGGAGGGGCACGGGCCGGACCCAACCCTTAAAACGAGCCTAATTAACATGTAAAGTAAACGAATCGAACCGGACTCCATAACTAAATAGCCTTACCCAAGCCGCCTGATCAGAGTGCCCTTCAGGCACATGCCGCCCTGCGGTATTGGACTCAACTTGAATCTGTAATATTATTTCTAATTTTTTTTGCTTCGTGAAACCCAAGATCGAGCATTGCACCCCTAATGTTAGGAAAGACATAAATGCAGTACATACCTTGGGGAAGATTGAGAGTCCATTGATAAGAGCAATCTGAGGGAGGAAGGCATAGATGGTGATGGGGATGGACCACAGTGTCCAGATCGCGTAGTGCGCGTATGAGAGGCCCATGAGGAGGCCCATGGACCGGACGCCGTACGTGACCGGGCTGAACTTAGAAAAGCCCACCTCGAGAAGCCCGACGGCCCATCTCTTGTTCTGGTTGACCACGTCGATGAGGCAAATCGGTGCGTCCCCTAGAAACGCCGCCCTCTCAGGGTGGCAGAAAGCTGATCTCCACCCCTCGCATTGAAGCATGTAGCCTGTGTTGTAGTCCTCCACAAGCGATCCGTATCGAAAGCCCACCTAAATAATCACGTTCAATTGTCAAAAGAGAAATGATAAAGTAACGGTTCTTAATTTATTATGAGATTAACAGCATATTATGAACCACAATAAAATAAATGATAAATAATTATAAATCATTATGGGGTTCAACTCTTTTAAGAATTTATGGGCTTACAATACGCTATTGCTCTCGTAGTGGCCTAAAGACCATTATGCTAGTAAAGCCCTTTTAAAAACTTGGAGATATTAAAGTAATTAACCCTCAAAGAGGCTCTAAAAGGAGAAGGAAAAAAAGCTTGCGAGGACATGAATGAAGGCTTACCCTGTGGCCCCAGTTTGTAATTGCGTTGTCCTCGTACTTGCATCCGGCCACCTTTTGTGCCAATGCCAACGTCTCTTCCGACCGAATCGAACCCTTCGGAAAGTGCTCGGGACTCAATTCCGGGATCTCTGGCAGCACGATAGCCGAAGGAGCGCCGAAGAGGCTCCGCCGCCGGAAGAAGCACCCGGTCCCGACGTAAGACGGGCCGTTCTTCATTCCGGCCGGGTTGATTTGGAACAAGCGCTTGAAATCGCCGCCGTATATGTCGCCTTCATTGATCCCTTGGTAGCGTTGGGGAAACTGAACGTACCCAAGTTGGGACTGGTCCATCGAGGGGTCGGCTAAGTAGCACAACGCCCGGCGAGGTGTTTCGGGGTCGTTCGAGCACATGTCACAGTCCAGGGTCAGAATTATGGGCGCATTGGTCATGACCGCCGACACGCGGAGCTTTCATTCAAAGAATTATTAGATAAATTAGCCCTATAGTTATACAAAGAAGAAATCCAATGGTATCCTTTAGTTTCAAGAAGAACTTTTGCCTAGAAATACACTGAAAAAATCGGACTACTCGCACAGATTGAGTGTTAGCGTTGGATGGCAAGTTGCTAATGAAGTCTCATTCATGCGCATTAGAACTTGTTCATCTTTACAAAAATGCCAAATCATTTAATTGAACTTAGATGCATACAAGCTTTCTATTAGTCTCTTGACTTAGCCAAAGTTTTAATCAAGAGGGAACAAAATGGAAAAAGAACTAAGTTCCTACTTCATATGAAACCTACGTACTGATCGATCAATAATGTCCTATATACATGTTACAGATGTGTATTTGGAGTTAAAAAGTTGATTATGATTTCATGTGGGAGTCATAAAAATGAAAAGGTCAGACAAGATTTACCAGGGCATTGAGGGCACCAGCCTTAAAATGGTGGGGCACGTTCTTGCTCTTCTCCCTGGAGAGGTAGATGAGATTGGGCATCACATTTCCGGCAAGGTCTCTGTCTCTGCTGTTGTCTAGCAAAACCTAAATCCAAATTACATCCATTAACAAATAACAAAGGTAAGTCCCTCGTGGCCTCAATACGTACAATAACTAGAGTTATGTCGTCCAACAAACGTATTGAAAAAATAATACCTATATATATGAGAAAACATTGTATAAGCTCTATGGGCGACGTGGTGGATAGGAACCGGTTACAGTATAAAAATTATATGAGTTATATTTGTTTCAACGGGATCTCATGTTGGGTTCCATGGATTCTAAAAATGTGATCGACTTGATACAGAAATCCGTACATTTCTAGATATACGGGTTAGAAAAGCAAAACATATATAGATCGAGAGTATTATAGCTTTGATGTTGCAGTTTATGCATCTACAGATAATCTAGGGTTGTAAATTGAATACCTCAATGACCGCAGGATGATTTTGGCGGGTGAAGTCATCTGTCCATTTGCTAAGAGCTCGACGGTCGCGATCTCCGTCGATGAACTCTTCCCCAACTTTCCCTCTCTCTACCACTTGCTCAACGCGCACCTTCATGCTCTCGTACATCATCTGCAACATTGCGTAGCCACGATTAGCGTTCATCAATTATTGCATAATTTAATTTACATGAAATTAGTTAACTAATTGCTATTGCAACGTCTCATTGTAACAAGAAAAGTGCCAAAAGAAATATTCAATGAATTCATTCGATTCGTATCCTTAAAAAGAAGTTGCTCCACTCTTACTGGCAAAATTCATTTTTCCTTTCTAGAAATGATTGAGGCGATCGAGCCATCCAAGTGAAAGTACAATGTCTTGTAATAGTATAAGTTGGAGGTGACCTGGTCTAAGACTCTAAACAGACAAAAGTGTCCATTTCATGGGCATAAATATAATATTCGAATCTCGAAATAATTGAGATTGAAGACGCCGTATCTTCCGGGGAGATTGCCAACGACAAATTTCTGGCGGGCGTGAAAACTTTGAGTGCGATTTTAAACTTTGGTCAAGCTTTCAATCACGCAACGAAACGTGATTAGAATTGCATTTAATAATTAGTCAGGCAGTGGACTCTATGCAGACCGGCACTCATTCCTGATTATCGTCCCTTAAGATTGTCTGTAAATGACTTAGTCTTGTAAGTGACATGGTAATGAGTCGTCGTCGATTGTAACACACTGAGGGTTGCAGGAAGATAGAATCTTTAAGTGGGCAACGGAGAAATTACGCTTAGAGCCATGGATTTGGTGGGAAGGCCACGGTAATGGTAGTAGTAATGGTCGAAAGTAGGAAGGTCGAAGGCGACGATGATAGGTGGTAACACCGAGTTCGTGCTGCAGTGAAGGCGAAAACCTAGTTTCACAAACTGCGCGTGAAAATAAATCTAATGCTAATATAAATGGAGGAGAGAGAGAGAGAGGGAGATCTATCTAAGTGATTAAGCAAGAAACTAATTAAGTAATTTGCATGCGCATGATCGATCATATCAACTTATAGATGACCCTCTAACCTAATCTCAGGGTATATGCTGATAATGACACCTTCTCTATTTTGTACTTGATTTCAAGTCATTAGCTGCTTCGTGTTGCAGTGGCCCTCGTTCTTGGAAGGGACGATAAAAGTTTCGTATGGGAACAGCCCACTTGTGATTTTTTTTTAATTTACCAATTGACTTCGTCCAAGATACTTGGCTCGATCCCGTTGGAATAAGGCCAAACAACTCTCTTTTCAAGTATCGTGATGATGGAGAACTCCACGTTCATCCAGAGGATATGATGCCACCTGCCGGTCTTTCGTTTGTCCGCTTTTGACCCTTGATTTTTTGTGAACTCTTGGAATCGCTCTAGAAGTGCGCACCATGAATCGGATTCAATCTCGCAAAATAAGATATGTCGAGTTTGATATTTTTACTAAACCATGTTGTGGATTAATTTTTTATAAGTTTTTTTGCCCAAATACATTAGGTCTACAACTTTAGCCCGCAGCTCGCTTGTAGTATATGCAACGTGGAATTGTGAATAATCATATTGTGAGTATACCCTTTATTTGCTAAGCTAAAAAAATTACGTATGAGTAAAGAAAAAACACAAAATATAAATCACAAGGCACATGCTACTACTAAAAACAGGAAAAAGAAAAAAACAAAAAAGCACCACGGATGTTGTAGACCGTGACAAGAGCTAGAATTCATATATGTAGCCCAATTACGAGGACTGTAATACCATTGGTTGGGCAATGCTAATTCACGAAGGATTTCGATACGAAGGGTATAATACGGACAATGTTAGAAAAGTAGCGTAAGACCTATACCTTATCCTTGGAAGATCGAGAGTGCAAACTAAGGACAATCTCATAAACTAGGATAATAGAATTAAATTCCACTTAAAAGTTAAATTAATTAAATTATGAGCACAAAGCGTGCAAATATGCAATTGGGGAAGCAAATAAGGGCTTAGAAGATTTGGAAATTCCCTAATATTGAAAAAAATTAATAGGTTTTCTAAATCAAAGAGTTAATTCAGATTATTCTAACCTTCTGTTATGGTAATCTTGTAAACATTAGTAGCGAAAAAGTTGAATTAATTTGTTGAATTTCAGCTGGAGCTTAGGGTGTGTTTGATAACTTGCCAAATAGAACCTGATTCTATTCTTTTATTCTTAGGAACAAAAAAAGAATAGAAATCCGTTTGGTAAATTTTTTGTTTCCAAACACAAATTTGTTTTTAAATTCAGTTTTGGAATAAAATCAAGAATGAAATAAAAAGTTGATTCTTGATTCTGAGAACAAGAATCAAAAATAGAAAAAAAATTTCTTTTTTCTTTTTCTTCTTTCTTGGTCGGTGAGGGCGTTGCGGCTCTCGCCGCCCTCGCCGGGGAGGGCGAGGGCTTGATCCTTGCAACCTGGGCAAGGGCCGCCCTCGCCAAATCTGGTGAGGGCGGCGATGAGGGTGGCCCTCCCCCAAGTCGTGAGCCATGACGGCAGCCCTCGCCTAGCCCTCGCTAGCTTGAGCGAAGGCTGGAAAAGGCCAGCGAGGATCGCCCTCGCCGCTGACTGCTTGGGCGAGGGCCGCCCTTGCCCTCGCCAGCCTTAGCCTGTGGCCGATAGCCGACCATGGCTAAGAAGAAGAAGAAGAAAAAAAGAAAAGAAATTAAATATTTAAAAATATTATTAATAAAAAGAAATTTTGTATAGTTATCAAACGCATTTCCGTTCTTTTTTTATTTCGGAAAAAGAAATTTTGAGTCGTTCCCAAACGCTTTCAATTGTTTAGAAATTATTTTCGGGAGCAGAATAAAATATTATTTTAAAAAAAATTATTTTTAAAAATAAAATGATTATCAAGCGCACGTTTCCCAAGAGAAAACAGCATCCTTTCAGCCAAAAATAGAAACAAAAAAACAAAACTGACAATAGCATCTGACGCGTGATGATGCTCAACTTGTGGTACGTGAATTATGTGAGCATAGAAAGACCATCGTACCTTAATCTTATCAATTTCAGGGCCACCACAATGATTGGACGCGAAGTAAGCCTCCGGGCTGCGCTCCAACAGACTCCTCTCCCTGCAAAACGGCATCCAGTGGCCGGCGAACCTCGCCGCCTCCATGAACGCGAACAGCGTCAGCTCGGACCCGCCGTCGTCCGAGACGTACACCGACAACTTCTCCGGCGGGTACTCGTACGCCATCACCGACAGCGCCGTGTTCACCACCCCCATCGGCGGCTCCTTGTAGGGGTCCGCCGTGCATATGAACACGTCCATCGCTGGGAGGCCCCCGGCCCCCGCCACCACCTTCTCGAGGTTCTCCGGGAACTCCTCGTTGCGGGTCGGGTACATCCGGAAGGACTGGGAAGTGCTCCACATGAAGGCAAGGACTGCGTCGGCGATAAGCAAGAGGAGGGCGGCAACGGCGTGGCCTGCGGTGGCGGGGTGGAGGAGAGTTTCCACATGGTGATAGAATAGGGCTAGGATGGCACAAGCGTAAGCAAGGGCGAACGCGCGGTTCGGGATTGCACGTCGCAAGAGCTTGCGGGAGTTGAGAGGTGGGTGGACGGCGGCAGCGGTGGCTGCAGAGGCCATGCTTGTCTTCGGAGCCACCATCCTTTCTTACGATAACGCAATGATGAGTTCGGGTGTTATCTGACTGAAGAAACGAGGGAAGATCGCATGGTCTATATATATTATCTTTGTCCTAGAACAGTAGTGAATACATAACGTATAGCCTTAGTTTAGAAAATTTGAGAAATTTTACCTGCTAGATGAACAGTAAAAACTCAAATTATGTTTAGGACATTGATGTTGTCTTTTTTTTTTTTCTTGCAAAAAAAAGTGATATAGTGCATTCTAGAAGAATAGGGATGCTTTGTGAATGTAAATAGTCATTTGATTTAGGGTTTCCAACGACCATTTTAATCTCTAGGGCCGTGGGCTAGTCAGAAAAATTGCCATCCCCACTGCAAATCGATTGGACCCAGTCAGAGAAATTTTCATTTTATTTTATGGTGAATCTAATAATTTGCCTTATCTGTTTACCTTATCTTCAACGTTTGAAAAGTGGCATGTATGGCTCCATGTCGGATGTCCGAAACCTTTGGGAGCATCTTATGTTTTCTTCGGAAAAATCCCAACATAAGAAAATCAGGGCACGTCGACGATAGACTGGTTAACAACAAGATTTATGATTTTTTTTTTCTTATTCCTTTATATGTTTTTCTTTTCTTCTGTTAGTTATATGTTAAGGAATTGTGAAAATGAGTATAACAAAAAAAACACGGTGTAAGTAGCAAAATCGATATTTAAATTTTCATTAATATTTACAGTTAACATCGCTCTTTATGAACGCACGTATTTATATAAGACAAATCATATTAAGTATGTGAAATTGATCCTTTTATTACTTCCATCATATTTACTGATAGCAAAATATCTTCCTCGTGCAGGTTGATGAGGTCTCCTTTAATAAGTTGTCGTTGGCTCTATAACCAATATTGTCGGAAAATAGAAGGAATAGATTAATATGGTTTTACCCAAATATCAATAGACATAGTTCTATTTCACGGCTTATATATCCAAAAGATTAATCGAGATCATACATGGGGCTTAGATCGGTGCACCGTGTCTCCTTTGCACACGCGGAGTTGTGTGTAACATGATTTTTGTAGTTCTGAAAGTCGAATACTCTACCGGAACTACGTGCCGAGCTCTACATACTTCTTCACCTCCATCCCGTAACCCTCATTTTTGTCCCCTTAGTTCGTTAGATTTTGTGGGTGGGATCTTCAAAACTCGACGACCTATGTTCATGGCTTTCTCTTGCGGTCCGAACATCTAACGCAGAGTGGCCAAAATGAAAGCATCCCAGAAAGTACAAAAATGAACGGATCCGAAGATCACGGCTCCATTATTTATTTACGGCATTAAATGTGTTCTCGTCTCGTGCCTTTCAATCCATTAATGCCACGATAGATATGTAAACTGCTTTCTCATGTAAGAAATCAGTCTCGGCTTTCAAATTTCTTTTTCATTGAATTGTGTACTAATATTTTGGAGCCACACGTGTATGACAGTGCGAGGGCAATGCGAATGCTTCCAATGCGAGGGAAAAATTCATTGTTATTGATATTTTTGAGTTTATATTCTGTAAAGTTTTCGCCATTCAAGTTGGATTCGTCTTTAAATAGAAGACATGTCAAAATTGAGCACACGAGAGAGAGAGCACAGAGAAGTTATGCATTGAAGATCCGAATTTAAAACTATAGCAAAAGATATGATGCTCGTGCACATTTTCATTGATTGTACTTTTGGAAGTTTGGAAAAAAGACATAAATGGTCCATGAATTTTAATCCGATGTGCAATATCATCCCTAAACTATTTTATTCAATGTGATTCGTGAACTTTCAAACATTTTCATATAGTTTCGGAACTACATTAAACATTTACTAATAGTTCTGAAACCGCATCAAACAGATTAAAAGTTTAGGTATAACATTGCATATTGGGCCAAAGTTCAGGGACTACATTACACAAATTAAAAATTCAAAGACGACATTACACATCGAACCAAAGTTCGTGGAACATTTGTGCTATTATCCCCAAAAGATTGATCAAATACTTGCCATATGGTTACCTACAAAAATTGCTAATTGAAGATTGTACGTTCTCCCTTTTATTATTATCGAAGTGTGCATGGAGATTTCTCTTTTAAGACAATCTTGGGACATAGGCGTGGAGATCGGTTATCCGGGCTTGTACAGGTGCCTTGATAAGTCTGTCTATAGAAAAAGAATGGACGGAGGAAACTAGGCACATCATTTTTGGGATGAACAATTTGGGACCAGTTAGATGTGATACAAAATATATATGCTGGGAAAAGGGTCCTATTAAATAGAAGATATGGTCCCTAACATATTATGATCCGTCCACTGCTCACCAATAATGAACAATTATAATGACTTTGGATGAGCATACAATCTTGCCTAACTTTTCTTACACTTCAAATTATTTGTAATCATATATTGTTAAGGTGCACGTGTAATTAGGCGAATGAAATCCCACATCGGGAATGTGTTTCAATTATTGAGCAGTTAACACATCTTAGTTGATCCATAATTTATTGGTTCAAGTGTTCAAGTGAAAGTGGGTCCAATTACGTATGTTGATAAGTTTGGATTGGACTTATTTTTTATGATCTCCTTAGATGATAGTAGTGAGCTTGTTAACCTAAAAATTGGTATCAGAGGCTATGGCAGATTGGTAGGTCTTTAATGTGGATCGGTATTTGATGAATATCTCAAAGAAGGAATCTCGGGCGTGACTCCCTAATCGAGATGCTCGTCTTCCTATCAAACTTGGCTAGGCCAAGATGATTGCGGTGAAGTCCAACTTGGTAATCTTCCTAGGTGAAGATCTTGGTTTCTACTGCATCGAACCATCATATCTAAAACGAAATTATCTAATAACTCTCTCTTATTGCCATATTGATGCATGATCGTGAGCTATCATGAACAAAAAGAATACTAATTCACGAATTTCGAAATTTCCAAGCATTAATTTGTGACATGGCACATCCTATATGATTGCAGAATATGCTTCTTTCATGAGTAAATATAGTCGGAGAGAGTACCAAAAATAATAAATTGTCCCTTGTTGTACATAGGTGATGGAGGAGTATACATTAATGTCTAGACATGACATTTATCATTGAAGTAAGAGATTGACAAATCGATTCTGAGGTCCATATTTTGCTTCGACTCTAAAAATTATGAGTGCGAATAATAACCATTCTGCTCTAGAAATCAAATTCTTACCAGAAATTGATTTTTAGAATTCTTGCCAGAAATTGATTTCTGGAAGAGAAATCTATTTAGTAAAATATGACTAATTTTACTCTAGAAATTGATTTCTGGAACAGAAATATGTTTTGATTTGTTGATTTTTTTTTCACCTAAAAAAATTTAAATTTTATTCAAAGTGGGTGGCCACAGGTATTATAAGTCATTCTGTAAAGTTTTGAAATTTTTGATTTTTTTAATTTTGTTGGGCACCTAAAAAAATTTAAAATTCACTCAAAGTGGGTGGCCATAGGTATTCTAAGCCATTTTATGAAGTTTGAATTTTTTTTATTTTTTTTGGGCACCTCAAAAAATTTAAATTTCACTCAAAGTGGGTGGCCATAGATATTTTAAGCCATTTTGTGAAATTTTGAAAATTTTTATTATTTTTATTATTTTTCTTTTTTTGGGCACCTCAAAAAATTTAAATTTCACTCAAAGTAGGTGGCCACGTGTATTTTAAGTTATTTCGTGAAGTTTTGAAATTTTTTATTTTTTTTTGGCACCTCAAAAAATTTAAATTTCACTCAATGTGAGCGGTCACATATGTTTTAAGTTATTCTGTGAAGTTTTGAAATTTTTAATTTTTTGATTTTTAAAAAAAAAATTCACCAAATTACATATTTTCCTGAAATCTAACTCTTTTTAAGCCATTTTCTGGAAATTTTTATGAATTTTTCTAGAATTTTTTAATTATTATGCATTTTCTAAAAAAAATTGTGAGAAAATAGGGAGAATGCATTCCAGAATCAAGAAGCTACAAAAAGTAGCTTCTCTTTTTCTTGCCAAAAACTCATTCTGGAATCAAGAATGTATTCTGGAATCAAGTATTTTTAACAAACGGATTTTTATTCCAGAATGCAAAAATCTCTCCAGAATGTATTCCGAAAATTTTTTAACAAATGTCATTCTGTTCCGGAATGCGTTCCATGCGCACCATATCTTTCCTCGACCAACTTGAGGGCAACATGTAAAATTTGACCATTCTCCAATCTGAGAACGAAAGAAGAAATCTTGCGTATGGCACACATCTCCATGACCTTAACCTCGATATTCTTTCAATTTCTATTTATGAAACGGAATGCATATTTTCTCCAACCGTGCCTCTGACTCGTAAGATAACAAGTCATCGCGTGCAACCTAAATTCAACGCACTGATGTCCGGAGGTGGTCTCTAGTCTAATCAATCATTTTCTCAAACTTGTTATGGTAAGAATTTATACATGAAGCATGTCTTTGCAAATTCGCTTGTACTGTTCTAGAAAGCCTCCAATTCATGTACTTTACAGGCTGATCGAGTTGAGAGTTCAAATTGAAGTCATAATCAAATAATTTCCAATGCATATGTGAAGAATTTGTGAACATCAACACAAATCAAACCATACTCGAATTGATTTCTTGCTATGATTAGATTCTAGTGAGCCAACTTAAAACACAATAAACACTTTGTGATAATTCTCGTCCAGATCAAAGGTTATTCCACCCTATCGAATTGGTTTAGTGATTAAAGTACTAGATTTTTACGCACAAATCCAGGATCCAACATAATTTCAACTCTCCGCATCATCAAGTACGAACAAATTTATATTTAAACTAGTGACGTGATTTTAAGGCGTTACCTCCTCCACAAGTTAGCGGGCTACTTTTATTTCATGACTTATCAATCTAGGTGCAGTTCCACCCATAAGAAAATGTTTGTGAACGAAAATATCCGGTGAAGAAACTTGAATGTTTTGTGGGACACTAACCCAAATTATTGCTATGGAGAGGTCGACAGACTCCTGACAACACTTCAAGATTGATGAATCGTCAAGGTCGATGTTTTGTACACTTACAATTTGTAGGCACTGGATTTGACACTTTCTTGATTGCCGTCGGCATCTATTAATTCCCAAAGACAGAATACTCCGCCAATTGGGTCATCCGTTGAAGTAGTGCTCTTACGCTTAGAAAGAGAGATAAAAAAAATGTGTATAGGGTAGACTTTTTTTTATCTACGGCAACGTTATTTTCACAGATTTAGTATGGTTAGGGGAAATGAATTAAAAATTTTAAATATGGAATGAGCTAAGGGGGTATGTGTCCCAAATAAAGGATCATAACTTATAACCTTTTTCGCCATTTAAAATTTGACAAGCTCCATTGTTAATTGAATTGAGATCCTCTAAATTTAACTAATATACATCACAAATTTAGCCCCTTTAACTCTCTACTCGACGCTTCGGAAGAAAATCACACACCTACTCCTCGCAAGCAAAGACTCTTTCCGCAGCCACCCCATGCTTGTCTTCACACTAGCTCGCCGTAGCTTTCTCTCTGCGTGGCGATCGAGAATTGTCTCCTTCGAGAGAGAGAGAGAGAGAGGGGGTGTGGGAGCCACAGTGATGTGAGTGGCAATTAGAGCTGCGTTTTGCTGAGACCTATGACTGGTCGGTAGTCCTGATCAATGAGAGGGTCGAACTTAGCATTGAACAGAGTAATTACTTGCCTAAGCTCTCCCACAATTAAATATTCTACAAAATTTATATGAAATTGACAGGATCTAGATGTGTTTTGGTGGGCTAAAGTGGGCATGCCGTGTCTCAGAAGGAAATTTCTTGTCTAGTCTCGCTCGCTTTGCCCTTCGATGGAGGGAGGGAGGGAGGGAGAGCGTGTGTATGCGTGCGCGCGAGGGAGTTTTGCAGACAAGTGGCAACTTGGAGAAGGAGAAAGAAGGAAAGGGATGAGAGAAGATAAAACATTAAAATGGAAAAGGAAAAAAAATAAGTGAGTAGACCTGGACCATTAAAAATGAATGTGCTTATATGTCAAGTATTTAGAAGTGGTAACTATTTTATTTATTGGTTAAATAATGGGGTAACTTAGTTAACAAAAATTAATAAAATCTCTGTCGGAATTCATTTTGTAGGTCCACGTCATGAAAAAAGCTTCACTGCAAAGTAAATTCAACCAGAATTGCCTAGTCACCTACCGAGTTCCTATAAAGTAGACGAGACCCGCTCTGAAACTACACTTACATTGCATGCATCGTGGAATTTAGATAAACTCCCAAGTGGGGTGGTTGGGTGTTTGTGGATGGCCCCCAATGTCCACAAGTAGTGGTTGAAGTACTGCTCTTCCGCTTAGAAAGAGAGATAAAAATGAGTATTGTGTAGATTTTGTTTCTCCATAGCAACATCATTGTCCCAAATAGGATCACAACTCAAACGTTTTCGCCATCTAAAATTTGACAAGAGCCTCCCCTGCTAATTGAATTGAGATCGTCTAAACTTAACAGGTATATGTCATAAGCCCATTGAACTCTACCCTACGCTTTGGCAAAAATCACACACCTACTCCTCAAAAACAAAATATTTCTTTCCACAGACACTCTCTGCTTGTCCTCACTCTACCTCGCCGTCGCCGTAGCTTTCTCTCTACGTGTCCATGGCGAATGGTCTCCTTAGAGAGAGAGAGAGAGAGAGAGAGAGAGAGAGAGAGAGAGAGAGAGAGAGAGAGAGAGAGAGAGAATAGAGGAAGGGGAGGGCGGGAGCCACAGTGATGCAAGTGGCAATTAGCGTTGCGTCTGCTAAGACCATTGAGTGGTAGGCAGTCCTGATCAACCAGAATTGCCCTGGCAATACGGTGCATGCATCGTAGGATGTAGATAAACTCGTGGATTCAACACTATTTGTATAACTCATAAGTTCAATAATGCTGTTGACACCCAAAATTGCCCTCGGTGGGAGCAGGCCGATTACAAGTCACAAAGGACGAAAAAACACAGCCAACATAGCACGAATCCGAAGAAAGGCCGCGAGTCAGACCTAGAAGCATCGGAAAGATTTAGAGCAGTTATCGACAGGACACGTCATAGAAGTATCCACTGGTTGATAAGTCCAAAATCACGAGCCTTGCACATGACGTCGACAAGTCCAAGAAGACGAGTCTTGCATGTGACGTCGACAAGCTCAAGATCACAAGCTTTTCATGTGATGTCGATGAATTAAGCACATGGTGTTACATGGTAAAGAAATTCATTTCCACGTGTCGAACGGAAAGGACATGACCGTGGGCGTGAAGATCAAGGAAGTTAAATAGTGAAATGTGGGAAACAACAAGAAATAATGAGACATGTGGAAGAAAATCAGCTATTACGTGATGCCCAAGGGGCGTAAGTACTATCGACAAGTCAGGAAGTGGTTAAAGTGCAAAATGTAAGGAAGTAGAAAACAACTTTCAAGAAGAAGTAGCCGATTGACAGTTATCAAGCTGCTCTGTAAATACTCAAGAATTTCCGACGTAGAAAGGACCTCCGCACAAGACAACAAACCTCTTATCTATCTTTATTTTCAGCATAATAGGAGTAGTAGTAGTTAGAGCTTTTAGATTCCACATCGTAGATTCAATTCCGGCACAAGTCTTTATTAGACCTAGCATTGTTGATTAAATTCCAATGTTATGCCACCAGTTCAATATCGTCGATTAGATTTCGGTGTTGTGCTTGGAATATTGCTGTTGATTAGATTCTAGCCATATTCTCTCAAGGCAAGTCATTGATTAGATTCTGGCGTACTTGGAATTGTAATGTTGTGAACTGGTTGTGTCGTTGATTGGATTCCGACATAGCTTGGTCTTGGCATTTGCAAGGTGTCATCCTATTGTTTGTATTGTTGAGTTGGATGTATTATTGAGTTAAGTTGTAAGGCACAAGTTGGGTTTAATAGACGCATTTGACATTCTGTGTCCAAGCTTGACTCATGACCCTGGTCTCCTCTAATAAAATCCGAAACGCAGCGTTCAGTGAAATATTTTTTATGGGGTAAAACCGGCGAAACAAATGCAAATACAGAGGATCGACTATACATGTCCTTTTCTTTCTTTGCTTGGATAGTAAAGATTATTATTCATAATCGATGCCGAGTACACTTTGGCCATTGAGTCGATATGCGGAAGAACCGTTTTAAGAGGAGAAGCATCAAATTTAGAGACACTATAATCGTAAGCTCAATCTAAACGCGTGGATGAAAATATAATCATGCAAAACTAAAACCCTAGAAGACCTTAAAACCTTCATGCCAGAGAAAGTGCAACACCAAGAAGAGACGCTGTAAATGCAGATGCCAACGTATCCTTTGGTGGTATCCTTCCCTCGTCGCTCCTCGAAAACCTTGCTTCATACCACCAGCAATTGACGACCCCAAAACCAGCAATTGCAACACCAGCCCTTCCACTTCCCCACTTCCCTTCACAACCATCTGCATTAAACCCACCATGAAAGATACCAGGCTAATGATCACGGCCGGAGTGGCACCAACATCGGTGAAGTTGAAGGTGCTATAATTCAATCACAGCAAATGAATAACTACAGAAGTGTATGGTGTTAGAATTCAATGGCAGGTGCTAATGAAGTCTCAGGCTACGCATTCGCCAATATATGTCTTGCAAACCGATTTTTCCATCAAAGAATTTGCCGTAGAAAAGTTCCTCCTCAAATTTGGATCCTAAGTCTCAACAATGTCATAGGCGCAGGTATTATCGAACTTGATAAGTTCGGCTATGGTTTTGCGAATGAACTTGAAAGATGTAAATCAGGAGAGTCTGTGCAATAAAAAATGTAAATCCTCTCGTGTGGGGGGTCGTCAAAATGAAAGTGTGAGCAGAGCAATAGTCGAAGACAAGAATTACCAGGGCATTGAGGGCACCGGCCTTGAAATGGTGGGGCACCTTCTTGCTCCTCTCTGTGGAGAGAGAGAGAGAGAGAGAGAGAGAGAGAGAGAGAGAGAGAGAGAGAGAGAGAGAGAGAGAGATGAGATCGGGATCACGTTTCCTGCAATGTCTCTGTCTCTGCTGTTGTCCAGCAAAACCTTTCCCAAATTAGATCCGTTATTAGTAACAAATGTGAGCCCCATGTCGACTCAACATATACAATACCTAGAGTTATATTGTCTACACATATTCATTGAGAGATAGCTGCCGACAACCACCGAGAGTTGGCAGAACTCTTGGTTCGGATGCACGAGTCCCATGATCAAATCGCGACCTCTCTGGCTCGGAACAATCTTGAGGACAATGCCTCTCCCGCTGCCTAGGTGGAGCCTTTCTCAATGAACGCGGACCGTGTGCACAAGACAGTTCACAAGTCGCTGTATAACACGGAATAGTATTGTCGGGGGTTGCGATTGAAGTACCTGCATGACAGTGGGATGATCTTGACTCGTGAACTCATTCGTCCACTAGCCGAGAGCTTGGCGCTCCCGATCTCCATCGGTGTACTCTTCCCTGACCTTACCTCTCTCGGCGACATGTTCGACCCTCACCTTCGCGCTCTCGTACATCATCTGCGACATTACCAGCCAGCACCAACAGTAGCACCATACGTTGCCATGATTAGCTATATTAATTAGCTGAGGGACATGCGCGTTTTGGTTGTGTGTTTCCTCCAACCCCTCGTGGAAAACTCGACCCTTCTTTAAGTAATGGATAGAGTGAGTGATGAATGCGCCATCTTCCTGAGTATTCTCGTTTGGGGGCATTTGATTGAGCCTCTTTACATACTTATTATTGAGGAAATGCATGCATATACTATAGTCACGTCATCTCATGCTAAAGAGACTAGCATACTGGTCATTTGAAATATAGTAGAGGAAGGCTTTATCAGAAATTTCTTGAAATAAGGTTTATTCGGACGGATCTAGGTTCAGGTATGGATAGTCCGAATTGTACTTTATAAGATGGTAGTTAAATGGGACAGTTTGATCCAAATTAAAACGTGAACTATCCAAACCTAACCCGATTCACTCATTTGTCATCCATGTCTAATGTCACCAAATCGTACCTCCCTACGCGATGGCAATTTATTCCACCAATCACAGTTATTTAATGAAAATATCCATATGGAGTAAATTTACTTATCTTTTTAACATCAAGACTTTAAAAATATGACAAATAGATATAGACGATATGTTATGGTTTCAAAGGGAGATAATTAAGGCCTATGATTGGTAGGAGATATGTTATGTACATCATGCACATGCCTCTAACCCTAATAAATAGGGATGAAGGAAAACATGGCCTGTTAAATTAGTGATCCCACAAATATGTCGAAGCAGGAGGTTGTGAGTACAAAAATTACCAAGATCCTATTTTCCTCCCCTATTACATACTTCAACGCTTCAATATTAGGCCAAAGTTCCAGCCCACACCTGACGGGATATTAAATTATGTCTTTATCTAATAACTTAAATTTTTAAAATAGTTGGCAAAGGTCACACAAATTTCACATACTCAAGGATTAAGGCTCCACTCAAGCTCAATCGAGCTTGATTTTTCGAGTTCGAGTTTGACTCGAACAAGTTTTCAACAAGCTCAAGCTCAATTCAATTTAATTAATTAATAAATTTTACTCGAAACTCAAATTAAACTAGAACTTCAACTCAAATTCTCAAATACACTACAATTGAAAAACCAATAATATATATATCTATCCAATTATTCATATTATAAATATATACATACGATACAATTATATGAAATTCCAATAACTCGATCATTGGCTTGCAAGCTACTCGGAGTCTGGTAATTTCCAGCTCAAGCTCGATCCAGTTAAGAAATCGAGTCTATCATTTTCAAGTCGTCTAAGCGTTTTTTTGCGCCATTTTCGGTCTCTTTCCCTGAATTCGTCCTTTGGTGGGAACCTCCATTGGTGGAATATGCACCCCACAGCAAAATTATTGCCCAACACAAGGAAAACATATGATTCAGAAAGTTAGGGCTCTATTATTTTGTACCACTCGAGTCGAACTCGCCTAGTACTTTATTTTCGGACAACTAATGTCACGGTCAATTCAATCTCGGACGGAAAAGTTATGGCACTGAAATGCAGACAATAAAAAATATCGAGTAGGATTTTTTTTTGTGTTATGCCATCAAGTTGCCAAAGGAGAAGATACTTTACCACCGGCGAAGTCTTCGAGCCAACTCTTCAATACCTATGGCACGTCGTGATATTTCCTTTTTCTCGTACGGACTCAATCGATTGCTGTGGCTCCATTACTTGCCGTGGGTGATTGGGTGTCGGACAATGACTCCAACGTCCAGGAAATAATTGAAAGTGTTGTGGCGTAAAGAGTCCGGCGATACCAACCCCGACAAGCATTGCAAGTAGAAGAGTGTTGTCGCTATTAGGGTTTTTCTTCTTCACGATAAGATCAGTTTCAATACATGAATCATTAAGAAGCCCATCTTAACTAGTAAGTTCCGGGTCCATAAGATACCCCACTAATCTTGTAAACACGAGCACGACGGAATTTATGGGACTTGTTTAGTCATAACCTATGATACATGTGCAAGTTACATTGGATTTGGCCAAAAACGGTACGCGTGCCCCTTCCGGTCCCCAGAGAGAATTTCAAATTAAAAGCATGCGGGAAGAAAAATGTAAGTAAGAATGAAACGATAATTTGGAGTGGACGTTGGTGGTTGTTAGCATTGACGAGGAAAAATTTCTAAAAAAATCTAAAATCTATTGCACTTGTATCAATTCAATTATAAACTTTTAAATTTGACCAATTTAGTCCTAAACCCTTTTGACATTTTACCAATTTAATCCATATGGTTAATTTTGATTGGAAATTGTTGACGTGAACAATCACTGTCTTTGTGGCACGGTCGGTGTTAACGTGAAATTTTTTTTGAAATTTTTATTTATTTTTCTTTTCTTCTCTTTTCCATCTTTTCTTTTGTTTTTTTTTTTTTCATTTTGGCCAACGAGCTACGGTGAGGGCTGGCCACTAGCAAGGGTTGCAACCCTCGCCCATGGCGACGATGGTTTGGGCAAGGCCTCACCGGCCGTGGGCAAGGCTGCCTTCACTCATGGCTTCAACGGCCTCGCTAGAGCTTTCTGGCCATAGTGAAAAAGAAAAAAAAAGAAATAAAGTTCAAAAATTTATAGAAGAAAATTATCATCGTCAACGCCGGCTGGCCGACATCCATGTCAGCATTTCTCGACCAAAATTGTTTGGATGAACTACATTGACAAATTGTCAAAGTGTTAATATAAATTGGCCAAATTAAACGGTTTATGATTCAATATGCACAAATACAATAAGTTGAGGACTATTTTGGATAATTATCCAGCATTGACTAGGTAACAACTATGGATTACGTGCCTACGTGGTTATCGGGGTCCATAAAGTAGATACATGGTTTTTTTGTTCTTTTTTTATCTATCTTATTTTAACTCTCCTCACTTTCTGACTTTTACCTTGTCTTTTGTAGAGCGCGGGAGTCAAACTCCGCACTTGTGATACTAGCATCCTTGCCCCGCAATCCCTATACCAGAGGGCTGCATGCCTATTGGCAAGCAGATACATGATAAAGAAAATGGTTTTTCCCACGATAAAGCTCCAGCCATCTATGCTAATATTTACAAGGAAGAGGATCCCCGAATTCAAGGGTATGTCGATGACTCTCTTTTTCGTGGAAAGAATCCTTGTTTATTGTAGATTTTAGGAAAATTCTATACATTGACAAATCTGCTAGCTAATGATTAGAAAATAATCAACTCATGATTATGGCACGAGCATCTATTAACTTCATAATTTCCACCCCACTTGATTTTTCTTCCGGGTCAGACTCTTAACAATTTCTCATGATTCATGATAATCTAATTGACGAATAATTACACAAATAATTTCCACCCCCACTTGATTTTTCTTCATGGTCATACTCTTAATAATTTCTCGTAATTCATGATAATCCAATTGACCGATAATTACACAAAAACAATTTAGATATTAATTTCTATCCTTAAAATCGCGCGACTATGATGATAGCAAAGTCCTTAGTTTCCTTCCCGGATTTTAGTCCATAAGGTGGGGATTTGTTTACTAATCCAGATGGGTTTTCTCGTCATAAGAAGAAAAACAAGCACCTAGATTTTCAAAATTGATCGCATGATAATGTTTTTTTTTTGTCAAAATCGCATGATAATGTTGATTAGATGATTTTTGGTCAATTATGGACGGTCAACATGGACGGGGTAAAGTCGATGGAAGCGCCATGTTATCACATGCGCTTCTAAAGTCCTAATCAAACACTCTTGTCCATTAAAATTCACATTCTATCTTTTTTTTTTCACAAAGCAATGTATTTTATTCCTTTAGTTGTTCAATGGACCTTCAAGAACTCATGACTAAGTTCGATTTCTCTCCCTTGGTCACGGATATAGTTGTCACTAAGTCCATCGTGTACATGCGCGCTCGTTTTCGCCTATCCGGAAATTTCGAGCGGAGTGCACGATCGGGGCCAGTTTTTCTCGTCTCGAACTCATATCGACGAATCGAGTGCAGTCGAGCCGCCGGAAAATAGAGTCCTTTATTCCTTAGGGAAGATTTCGATATATTCACGACGCTGGAGCCCAGCTTGTGAGCTATCTCCGAATAACATCAGCTCAACGTTCATGGGACCGAATTAGCCCAGACCATTTGTTTCCTTCGTGCTACTCTCCATAACATTTGGTGGCCCAGCTCGTTCTTGCCCCGTAAATCCAATTTTTTCTTGTTTTCTTCTCGAAATGAAGATGTAATTAAGGGGAAAATTACATGGAAAGAAAGGATTTAGGGCAGATTGTTGTCTCATAGCAATCGAGTAATTATCGAGACGAGTAGCTCTTGGAGGTGGACATAAGAAAGATGTCCTTTTTAGGATTCGAATTCGTGATTATGCTTCTTGCAATTGACAATTTAGCGTTGAGCTTTTAACTAGCTCTAGATTTGAAACTATTCTCCCAGTCTAATTCTAGACCTGAGAGCTCTCTTCTCCCGATTTAGATCTAGGAGTATAATAAATTTGCTTCCGGGGATTCGATGCCCCTATGCTCTGTCCGTGTACAAGTCATCTGCCTCCAACTTCAATGGTGATCGCGGGAACTCTATGTTCATTTAACATATTTTGATTGTCTTTGTATGGCGATGGTAAAGAGAAAGCAGAAACCAAAGCGTACACCATTAACCGATAGCATTGTAGTTATTAGAGGAGGAATTTGCGGCATGAGCTCATCATTAACGAAGAGTGATCAGCCATTGATTTTCTTGCCTGACAAATCTTTTCTTGTGGAGCGAGCATGTACTTAACTCGTCTACCGGTGTTCTATTAATCCTCTTTATTTTATGGATTTATATTTTGTATTACAGTATTCTAGGCTTTCCTCTGCATCGATTCGCTTTGTTATAAAGTTTATTTACTTCTCATTTATTGTTTGAGCAATTAATATAATTTTCTTTCAACCAAAGAAAAAAGTATAAAGTTGGTGGTATCAGAGTTTAGAAGGGCTTTGCTTGGGAAAACAGAGAATGGAAAGACGGAATAAGTGTTAGTTCTATGTATTTAGTGAGCATGTATCAATCGATTAGCTAATTTTGGTCAAAGCTTTATTATGAAGGAAAAATTGACCAAAGTCGTAGAACTATAGTACGGCGACTAATTTAATCTTTAACCTTTCAATTGTATCAATTTAGTCATAAATTTTTTGATGATTTGCCAATGTAGTCCGAAACCTTTTAACCATTTATTAATGTAATCCTTTCAGCTAATGTTGGTTGAAAATCGCTATGATGGTAGTGCAGTCAATACTGATCGTCCTACGTGACACGACCAGTAGACCATTTTTTAATTTTATTTTATTTATGGAACAATTAGCTATAGACTTGTTTTTCCACCGGCGTCGCTTCATTACCCTGATTCGGTTGTCATGGAATATTAAGATAGGCGCCACATTAAACAACGTAAATGAAAACAAAATTAAGAGATAGAAGAGATAGAGACATGGGTTCCATCTCAGCTCCCATAACACGGGCTCATAGCCATGGCCACTTAATTTGAGCTCGCAATGACCATGGACTCGAGTCGCTAAAGCTCGCAGCGATCATATCTTAGAGATCTTTTTGAGCCATGAAGCTCAGGGCCATGGTTGCTCGAGTCGAGCTCTTGATCATGGTCACTCAATTGGTGATAACGTAAGGAAACCGGCTAAACAATTCACAACCGGTTTCCTTGGGAAAATGAGAGGCTGGGAAGGCACCGTCATTTTTTTAAAGAGTGACGGTGCCGTTAGCTAATCATTTCTCACATGTACCAATGAAAAGGAGACAATCCTCCAAATTCTAAAAGTGAGCGCATCTAGAAGGAGTCGCTTGGTAGCTTTTAGTCCAACCTATTGACCATTCTCATGGCTGCTCTGCCCTCGTGTTCAATGGGGGTTCGAGGGTGTTGCTCACAGTTCAAAAGACTCGTCAACCTAGTTTCATCGCTCGGTCCTCGCGGATCCGAACTCCTATGATACCCACGAGAAGAAAACGTTTTCCAGTTCTTTCCAAAAGAAAGTCATATCTTCTGAAATTTAAGCTTTGATACGAAAAATGACTATGAAAATATTTTTCGCGAAACAAACCAACCCTGAGTTTCCATATAGGTGGCATCATGACACCCGAAGGAGAGGAAGCCTCATCCCACCCTGAGAGCACGGGACGAGCAAGAGAGTCGATTTCGCGGAAGATCGCGACAACCCGTGACCAAATACAAAGCATCGTGCTTCTTTCTCGCGAGCTTCACGAGCTCTTGTCCAATTGGTGGGAACACTCGAGAGGAAAAAGGACCCCCTCCTCCTATTGGACGTGCACTCTTTCTTCCCATGGACGTATAACGACTGGCAAACAACACGTCCATGTCGCCAAAGACCCCATTCAATGGCGTCCTTCGCGGGGTTGCTGCGACCGAGTCAGAATCTCGAGAGTGAGCAAAGCGCCACCATAATTGAAGAATAAAGACGCAGCAGATAAATCCACGAGACATACGGTTGGTTGACCATTAATTTGGCCAAGGTGGGGTATATTCCCCGTCCGATCCAATGACAAACCCCCCTAACCGAACCGATCGACACAATGGAGATTCCGGCTTCGGCTTCGGCTTCGGTCCAAAAGAAAAACCAAAAATAGAAAGAGAAGGAAGGAAGAAAGTAAAGAGATTCGTCCACTAAACAAAGAAAAAGCTTCGCTTCAGTAAAGCTCCAAAGCAACAGGGGACTAGAATTAAGATTAACAACGCCAATAATGACATGCTTTACGCTAGTGGAGGAGGAGCGAGGCGGTAATAAACAAACGAAAAGGCTAGGATTTGATGTTCAATATAACAGGGAAAGTCCAATCAACAGACAGCCCCGAGGACGCCCGACAGGGAGATTGGTGCGGCTGTGGCCGGTCGGTCCACTTCCTTCTCCTCAAAATTCCCCCACGTGCGCGCAACTGGCTCGCTTGAATTTTGGAGGGGCACTTCCTAAAAGGCAAATCTAAAAGGCATCTTTGCAGATATTCTATAACTCAAATCCCATATTTTCCAAGCTTAATGCATATTAAAAAGGGACCAAAGAAAAGAAGGGAGGGAGAAGAAGAATGGAGGAGAAGAAAACAAGAAGGGAGGGGGGAAAAAGCTTGCCATTTTCCGTTTGCTGATGACTTCCAAGGATTCCACTTCCCCAATTAAACATATCTACATAAAAACAAAAAGACCTTCCCACTTACATCCCACCCAAGAAGAAACTCCAAAGATATACACAGATTCTTGGTCCTAAAAACCTAACACAACATATAAAAACCCCCCATCCCCAAGTTCCTAAGTGTGATTGATAGCGGGTCCCTATATAGAAGTTAGCTTTCACAAATAACGCCAAGTCCCCCAATTCCCCAAGCTATGCATATTTCAGCCCCCCCAAGACAAGGAAAAAAAAGTGAAAATAAAGAACAAAAGAGAAGGCCACTTTGGCACAAGAGAGATTACAGACAACAAACTGAAGACAAGAATTGAAAGGAGGGAATAGAGGAGGAAAGAAATTACACAGGCACTGAGACTCTAAGGTGGTGTTAAGCTAGCACCCTTCATCTTCTACCGAGGACACGGGAAGCCTGCTTCCGGGGCTCATCTTCTTCACATCCTGACTCGACCATATGAAAATTCGTTTCGCCATGTTGCAGAATTCCCTGCAAAAAGGGATTTGCCAAACAAGAGGACACTCTCGGTTCAAGTGGCTCACAGTGTCTAAGGACCAAACCGATTGAAGTAGCAGTACAAAAATGAACTTACGGCCAGGGATCATCTCCCGCAAGCATCATGTCCCCTTCATCATCGGTGAAGACGATTTCCCACTTGTTTCGAGGCTTGAGCTCTCCTTTTATCTCAAACATCTCCTCGAGCTCATCGATAAGCTGACCATACTCTTCGAACATAGTCAAGTCTACAGCGCGACCCACAGCTACTCCTTGCATTTGAACCTGTGGGCACATATTCCAGCCAGGCCAAAAGTTGGCGACAAAGATACAATGTAGAGAAAACAAACGATCACTGTATAGTTAATATAGATAATATTAGCCCATATCGTCAGTCACAAAGTAGGTACCTTAGTGCGACTCCTTGCAGAAGTAGAACTTTGTTTGCTTCTTATCTCTTTTGGTGAAACCACAGACTGCCATTGAGTTATCTCTTTCGAGGTCTTTAAAACAACAGACTTTTGCTGCATATCTGCTGCAGAAAGATTGCCCGGAGCATGTGCTTCGTTACTGCCAGAAGATCCATTGAGTGGCTGAACAGTCAGCTTGTCAACTTGCTGAGAGTTTGAAGAATGATTTATCAAGTCAATGCCAAACAATCGGCAACTAGTAGGTCTCTCGGGCTTCTCACCCAGCTCGACCTTAGATTCATTTCTCGGCTTTGGTGAGTGCATAGTTGAACTTGAGAGAAGTGGCCAACCAGAGACATTGGAAGAAAACTGCCTGTCCCCCTCGGTCTGAGGCCATGGCATAGAGCCGCTACTGGTGTTCACATTTGTTTGCTTATGATGCCAGATAACATGATTGTCACTTCTTTTACCCTCAATGAAAACATTTGGTTGCGTAGTATCACAGGACTGCATAAGTCCAGCATCCTGGAGCGCTTGACCAGCAGTATCTACAATTATGAATGAGAAGACATTAGTTACCCACGACTCGTAAATAGAATGATATCTGCAGCAGAAAAGCAAGAATGAAGCTAACAGCAATGTCTTTGAAGAATACCAGGAGTAGGGACCTCAGCAATCGGTCGAGGCCTTTTGTTCTTCGCCACTGCTGACTCTGTTACACTCAGAGGTATAGACGGTGCAGAGGATTCAATCTCCCACGGGGAAACTCTGTCTGGCCTTGGAACAGAAGCATGTTCGTCCCATTGAACCTAAAGGATGAAAGAGGTTCAAAAAGTCAGGACAATACTGTTGTAGGCGAAATTCTACCAAAGAGGGAAAGCATTTCCATTTAGTCGCTACCTTCAAAGATCGCCACTTGGAATCGGTCCATTGAGAGGAAATGTCTTCGACCCCTACTATAGTACCAGAAAACCTGAGGAGAGAAAATATGAGGTCAGAGAAGAATCACAAACCAAAATAGCTCCCTGAAAGAGTAAAAATGTGACATCCATTACCTTCTCTCAGGAGAATCCTCTCCCTCAAACCTCATCTTGAATCTCATTCCAACGGTGAACTTATTGTTAACAGCTTCTAGATACTTGTTCAAGCTTATGATGAACTGACTTGTCCTAAGATTTTACCAAAAGAGAATTTAGCATGCTTCAATCTAGAAATGCTGACATAACAGCAGGAAAGAAATGTCCATTTGGTGTACCTGGGCTTATAATAGACGACAAACATGGTTTGTGTCGAAACAGCATGAGAGGCAGTTGCAAGCACTCCTAAGTGCATACTCTGACTCGATATCACTGATGCAGGCATGCTGCTCTGTTGACGTGCAATACGCCTGACACCCACACGAAGCTCTCCATTCTCCCCTCTATGAATGCATCAAGCAAAAGTACTTAAACCCTTGACAACAGAGTGGGACAGTCTAACAAAGTCGACCATACAAAATAATAAGGAGTGCATATTTAAGAATATGAACAGCCTCAATACCTCAAGAACACAAAGGAATCACCAGCAACCAATCTCTTGGAAGTGACAAACGTACTCCATCCAGTTGTCAGCAAGTGCCTACGTGGTTGACCTGTTAATAGAGTCGAGAGGAAGCACAAGTCAAGACTTCTATTTACTCAGCAAGCAACTTTAGAAAGCACCACCACCCGCCTGGGTGGCGCTGCTGGGAAGGGCACTCTTCCTCTCGCAAAAAGTTGAGTGTTCGAATCTCGGGTGCCGCAGGGTAATTTAACCAGTGCACGTGTGTGGTGGCTAGCACGTGTCGCCCCCAGGGTTTACCTCCCGGCTGTCGGCCGTGCGGGGGTTCCCCTGGGTTATCAAAAAAAAAAAAAAACTTTAGAGAGCACCTATATGCACTCCCTTCATCTGGGCAAAAGCCACTTTCCTACATACACTAAAAGCGTTTCTTCTTTACCTCTGAAAATATGCTTAAATTTCCACTCATAACCATGAAGATCCTTCGCAACCAACTCTTGAGTTGGTGTTGATTGGGTCATATCCTGCGGAACACAATACAAAACAAGATGCTCACATGAAAAGAGGAAAGAGGGGGTAGGTAGAGGCCAAACAAGTTATAATGAAAATTACCAGAGGAGGAAGACACTCGGTGGCATGTTTCCTGAGAACAGAAAATCCACCGTGCGTACTCGTGTCTGAAGCAGTCAAAACCTTGCAAAAGCAGTGAACTTTCGGTCTTGAAGGCTCAGGCAGGTAAGGATCGGGACTCATCGGCTCAGTTTCCTACAGAAAACCATGAAAATCAACAGAGAGCTCACGATACAATCTTCCCACGTACGAGGCTCGTACAAGAATTATGGTCTGACGGGGTCTTACAGTGGACTGTGGAAGTAGAGTAATCTGGGCATAAACTTCATCCGTTTCTTGCTCCGCCTAAATATAAAGAAAAAAAAATCGAAAAAAAGAAGATCAAATGTCACGTTGAATTGCAGCTCCCATTTGCATATCCAGCGGTCATTGAAAAGTGTTTTCAAGAACCCGGAAAATGCAGGGATCGAAGGGACCAGAAGATAGAAGAGAAGTCCACGAGTTCATCTGATACCAAGATCAAACGGAAACTAGAATATTACGGCGAATAATATCATCTGACAAGATTTCCCTTCCAACCCATTTGAAATAAGTAAAACTCAAATCCATTATAAGTGAAAACTCATGGGAACAGTTATCACATGATACTGAAGTAAAGAGTCCAGACAAATTACCAGCAGCCGAATGTGTATAACGCTACAAAGTATCTTCGAGGGCAGACTGAACAGCGGAATCCCCTCGTTTAGCTCCTGATTTGTGGACGCCTCCAGCTGAAACCCGAACAGCATACAGGTTAAAAGGCAAATACTTTCTGGGTTTCGACCCAAAGAAGGAGAAAGAACCGTGAAAAGGAAACTAAGTTAAGACGAGAAACGTCAAAAAAGAATCGTGGCCAAATCTCGGCCGGTTCCCCAACCAACAAACAAAAGAAACGTCGATTCGGACGAGGGGGAGGGAAGGGGGGGGGCAAAAGAAATCGTCCGCAAATGATGCTCACTTGTTCCATGTGTCCTTGAGGGAAGTAGAAGACTCGCTCCCCGACTTGGGGGACGTCAACGAGGGGGCCCGCGCACGCCTTCCATAGCTCCATGTACAGATCGTCTTCTCCACCACCTATCAACGTAGAATCAAAGATCACCACCACCAACAACGACAACAACAAAAAGATAGCAGAAGAAGCAGCAGCAGCAGCTGCTCTCTCTCTCTCTCTCTCTCTCTCTCTCTCTCTATCTCTTCCTCGCTCGCTCTCTAGCTCTTAGAGACACGAATTGTGAGGGGAGAGAGAGAGAGAGAGAGAGAGAGAAAAGCGGCTCCTCCAACGCTCCTTTCGGCATTCACCTCGATTCGCCATGCTAACGCGGAATTCGACGAGAGCGGGCTCGCCCGAGGATCAGACACGCCTCTGAGATCTCTCTCGCTCGCCTCCTCTCCCGTGTCTATCGATCAACAAAGACGGCGTAACGCAAACAGCGCCGCCGCCGCCCGTCCTCCGTCCGTTACACACCGCCGCCGCCACCAGCTTCAACCCCAACCCCCCCCCCCCCGCTGCAAGAGAACACGCTCACGCGCACACACCCACCTCCCCCTCTCTCTCTCTCTCTCTCTCTATCTCTCTGCGGAATCGCAGAAGGGAAAACCCACTTCTCCGTGCGCGCGCGCGTCTCGCCTCTACTGGGTATGCGCGGACCCTCTTTGTATCCTTTAAAAATCCTTCCTTTCTCTTCTCTCTTTTCTTGTGCTTTTTTTTTTTTCCCTTCGGCTGCGACTCCCTCCCCCATTTCACCTCGCGCTGTCCGCCATGTATTGGTTAACGCCAGCAGAAGTAACCGCGGTTGGGATTTGACCCCGGGAGGGGGGTCCTGGGTTACCTGACGGTCGGGCTTGACGGAGCAGGGACGGGCGGGGGGAGATCAGGATCAGTCCTCGTGGGCCCCCCCACGCCACCTGTCGTGCAGCTCGGTTAAAAAAAAAAAAAATTTAACCATTTTTTTTGTTTTTTGGGTCGGGAGATGAAAAGTGACGATTTGTGTTCGTTAGATTTCACGTGCGTCTGAAAACATTAGATCTTCTCGAGAGCACGAGGCATTCGAGATGGCCACTTGAATGCCACCGATTACGTGTAAATTGCTACACATCGTGAGCAAATTCTGGGATTTCGACACGGTTGTCCTTCCTTGAAAGCGTTACCTTGTGGCGAGCGTTACAAGCGAAACTAAAATTTAGACCTACCGCTATCGTTTGAATTTTTTGTACTAGGATTATCAAAGACCTAAAAAAGAACTGCGGGTGATTTACTCAAATGAACCTTGATGCATCAATACTAAACTATCGATACTGAGCTCCTCCTAAATTGTTTTGTTAAAAAAAAAAGTCGCTTTTTCTGAATGAAAGATAAGACCATCTGGAAAATAAATTAAATCGATCACGGGGCCTCCCAACCAATCGAATCCCAAATCCACGTTGAACGCATTGCGCATTCGAATATGGTAAGCGAGCGTTGATTTTCTTCTAATTATGGGAGAACAATCGCATCGATCGTGACAAACCGCAGATCAAGTTTTGCAGCACGTTTATCTCGTACCACGGAGAGGACGATTTAGCAGAGTGACTGTGCTAAAAGAGTCGAAAATTTCTCTCTCCCACCCCCCACGGCAGATGCCTCAACAAATCCCAACACGTTCGATCATGGATTTAGATTCCATTTATTTCGCGAAAAAATGTAATATTTTCCGGAAAATGTTTATAAGAAGTCGTTTTTCATAAAAAATGACAATATTTTTTTGTATTTGGTTGAAGACTGAAAATGAAATAAAAAAATATTATTCACCATTTGATAGGAAAAATCTAAAACTTACCAAAGAATTCGAATTTTTAAATTTCTTTCTTCTTTTTTCTTTTTCCTTCTTTCTCGGCCGATGGCTAGTGGTCGGCCATAAGCAAGGGACGAGCTCACTAGCCTTAGGTGAGGCCCATGAACTATTGCTAACCGTGCTGGTGGTCAGCCACTAGGTGAGGAAAACGAAAAAAGAAAAAGAAAAATATATATAAAAAAAATCAAATTTCAAATTTAAAAAATAATTAAAACTACAAATTTTTTAAAAATATTTTTATAAAAACAAACATTTCATTGATCACGGACCCGACCCTGAGCATCAACAACTCGAGCATAGCTTTTACGAGCCTGCAAGCACCAGGGGTTCAACTCCGGCCTCGATGGACTCGGGCTCAGCCTTGATGGATCCGGGCTAGGCTAATGGAGACTTGGTCCTGAACGCCAGGACCCGAGAACCAAAATTGGGATTTTCGTGCCTAACCGTAGAGTTTTAGATTCAAGTGCTGACATTTAATCATATATTTGAAATTGTTTTCCAACTTCTCAAAAGAAAAAAATCATTTTTTCGAATTTAAGCATAGGTCTTTCATTGACTTAGGAAAATATTTTCCGTCAACTCATTTTCTCAAGCGAACCAAATGCTTGAAAATGACGATAATGTTTTTCTGAAAGATATTTTTCCACGAAACAAACAAAAACCTTACTAATTCTCCCCTTTCTTTTTTTTTACTTTACTCGAAGGTAAAATAACCTCGTTGTCCCATGGTAACGTATTTCTTTTTTTTTTTTTGTGGGCCTTGGTCAAGAGGTGATATCAGGCTGACGAGGTAACAATTCCCACCACCCTCTTTCTCCAGAACAGGCGTACGTGTGGTCCCTTTTTAATATCAGACCACCAGATGGCAGGGGAAGGGCGTGTGGTCCGGACGTAACGGAAGTCGTTAGTTGGAGCCGCCGTCACCGTTACCTTCACAGTCGCCGTTCCCGTGATCCCGCCGTCCCTTTCGTTGTCTGCTTCGCAGCAGGCAACAGGTTTGGCCCGGGTTTATCCAGCACAATTTTTTTGGGAGGTGCCTTTCATTTATTTCGTTTTCCCTAATTTAATTTATAACCTTCCCCCTCTATTTTCATTTTTGTCTTAGCCTCCCGTACCCCGATAACCAGGGACGAGCCTTGGATCCCAGGCAATGATGGTTCGAAGCCGACGAGGCAAGCTTTTGATTAAGGGGCAACCCTGTCTATTCAGGTAATCTGACAGGTTCACAGGACTGTGTTTCTTATTTTAAATGTGTAAGTATCCCATGCCCACAGAATTTTTACTTCCTCTCTATGGGGAATGCTCCCGAGTTTAACCTTCCGGAGTTCAGACCGAAGAAATTACACGACATGCTCGGGTCAATTATATATATATTGAAATAAAATGGAGAATTAATTTGTTTCGCGGGAGGATTTATGGACTGGATAATGGGGGTTGGGGGGTGGCGGGGGTGGTTTGACCCGCAGGTGGAGGTGAAAACTACGTGGCCCGTGCCATTGGTCCGGGGGACCAATCAAAAGAAGAGGTGATGGAGAGACATCGCCGTACCATTGGATGGTGACGTTTCCATGCTGTTGTTTTGTTTTGCTTGTTTTCTTCGTACGACAGCCCCCGCCCCAGCCCCGTTTCACACACGTGAGAATGCCCGAGCCCCGCATCCCCACGTGCCGGCCCCTCCCGCCGGAGGGTGGCGTGGACAAATACGGAACAGGTTTCTCTGGCGTATCGATCGTCTACAGGAAGAGAAGCCCGTGATCGTAAAACGAATACGGATACGACTGTAAAGAACAGATACGAACGTTTGTCTTTTTGCTCTTGTCCGGGAACCGGTCCAATTATTGTTTTGTCCCGAAATAAAATTCGAGTTTCTATAGTGAAATACACATGGTCGCGTCATTTCGCTATAAAAGTAATCGCTAGTCGATTGGTTATATTATTATTACCCGCTCAATTATCCATGTGCGTTAAAGTGTTTTTATTTTTTTATTTCCCAAGGACCCGGTTTTAGGTTCCTAGATTAAATCGAACCTTGTGCTCATCCCCAATATTATGCTCGTGTAATGGTTTCCCATGTCTACCCAGACAATCTATAATCACGAAAAAGGTCATCCGGTCATCCCTTTTTAATAAAGAAAGATAATGGAGTAACTTATATGACTGTCGTCGTGGATATTAGCACGAGGGCACCACACAAATTACGGAATGTTCGAATTTGGGACTTGCGAGGAGATCGTCGCTCGGCGGCATCGCTTGCGACCTATCCGAAATAGACAAGTCCTGTCGTCCTTCTTCATAGCCTTCAATCATTTTTCGTTTGGGAGAAAATGGGAAAATTTATAATGTCCGAGAAACTTGTTCAAGCACCTCCTCAATATTCCGGAAGCACCATTATACAATTCCTATTACGAGAACACTATGTTATTGTCTACTTATGCTCTATTTTCTTTAAAGCCTGCCCCCACATACTTTTCCAAACGAATGCAAATGCACCATTATATTTTTAGAAATCGTAATTGTGATATTTTGTAAGACCACTGCTAACTTTTCTGATAGTTTAAGCCATTAGATTAATGCGTGATTTGATATTTAATTATTCCATCACTCCTCTCGCCCGTAATCTGGTCTTTTTGATCAATACTAAGCGTGGATATATTTAATTGATGAGGTAAGTGGAGCTTGGTAAGATTCAAACTCGAGGACCTTTTGCTCTGATACCGTATGAGATTTTGTAGGATCATTGTCAACTTTTTTAAAAATTTAAGCTAAGTGTGATTTAATATTTAATTATTCTATTAGCAATTTCATATTATCACCTCGTCACTTTTGCTTAAGGCATGACTGAATTCCTTAACAATACACTCGATTTGAATACGTATATTTCGTAGTTGTACCGCACAACGTTTCTTTAGAGGTCGTCCCGCAACTATACCCCACAAAGATTTTACACGATATTAGAAGAGACATTCCCCATCCACTATATCTAATTAGCCCATTTATAATTGATTATAGTGGTAAACCACTGATATTATAATATAAATTTCTCAATAAATTACCTAATGGAATCATATCTTGTACTAAAAAAACCAGTAGATTCCCCGACTAATCCTCCAAAGTTCCAAACAACTCGAATTTTCTCCTGTTTGTAGTTAAGTTTGTAAGGCAACCGCTCACATCAACATCGGGGGTTAAATGAACGGAATTGTGTTGATCTTGTTAAATGGCTGCTTTCTTCGGATTAAGTCTAACTTCAACCGCTGATGAAATATTGATTTGTCTATTGCAATTATACGTGATCGTTATTCTTAGATTATGCGTTGTGGGATAAATGGACTGACGCTTGGAATTATTTATATCGGGTGATGCGAAAGTTTGAACTTACACGACGCGTCTGTTCAAAGGTACATGTTAATTGTCCAATGACTAAGAGAATCAGGTAAGGTTAAAGGGGGCGAGAAGAATCTCCTAACTTGAATTGAGAATTGACTTTGCTATACTAGAGACACCAAGCGCGTCTATTTTTCTATTGCCATACTAACTTATTAGACTAGGACTAGGACTTGCAAGGGTATATGTCAAGAGTTGCAAAATCATTTGTCTTTTACGACCGGCCAAAGGAAGTAAAAAACTCTCTTTCGTTTGATGTTAGGTGAAATTTATCATCTCAACGAGCTTTGCTTCATGCTGATGATCGAAGGGTTGAATTAGCTCGCCACCGGCTATGAGAGTTACCTCTTCCTCTCGATCAAGGGGATATACACGGACTCTTCCAACACTTACACGCGAGTTTAACCTTTAAAGAAAAAAGAAACACAACTCTCTCTCTCTCTCTCTCTCTCTCTCTATATATATATATATATATATATATATATAGAGAGAGAGAGAGAGAGAGAGAGAGAGAGAGAGAGAGAGAGAGAGAGAGAGAGAGAGAGAGAGAGAGAGAGAGAGACAGCAGAGAGAGATTGCGCGTTATTTGTGTCATAATTGGCATCAAGATTATTGGTAGATATGTTAAGAACTTATTGTCATTGCTATATGCAATTGTGTCATGTATTCGTTTCAAAAAAAAAAATTTGGTGGCATTGAACACCTAATCAAAATCCGTTGCATTAATCAATGTATTGACTTTATAAATCTGTTTTAGCATGCCATAACGCAAATTAGTTAAATTAAGCCCCCGCCATGACCGAGACTTTGATGGCAGAGTTAAGCTTGCAACCTTCTTGCAGCCTAACCTAATCCATAATCAAATCAAGTTTTGGATAATTGCTGATACCTTTCTGCGAAAAAGGCAGAGAAACCACCAGGAAACCCTAGAATCCAACTATTAGCTAGACGGTCTCATGTGGAAACGAGACTTGCCTCCCTGATCATGACTCGATGGAAACTTTTGAAGACGACAGAAAGAAGGAAAAACGATTCATTCAAACCTAACTTTTTCTGATTATTTTGATGCCTCGTCTCCGTTCCACTTTGCATCTTCAGCACAATTACGCCACTCTCCTGTCTCCCCTTCCACATTTTATTTTATCCAAGATCCCTTTCACACCCATTAGCCCGATGCTCTTCCTTAATCACACTTAGCCATTTAAAAGATGTCAATCATGAAGCCCTTGGAAATGTTACACTACTTAGTTTTCGGTTCTCAACTGGTCCAAGTCGCTTTGTTTCGTTTCGTTCAAGTTACTTCTCTTTACGTCCGAATTTCTTCTTCTTTTCTTTTTTGTCTAACTACTGCGTGCTTCGGTTCTACTTGCGGGTTTTTCTTGTCTTTTTCCTTGTTGAATATGCAATGAGGCTAAGCGCATATTCCAGTGCAGGATTCGTTAGTCTTTCTTCCCCCCCATTACTCGGGTTGAATTCAAAGTCTTGTTATGATTTTATTAAAGTGAGAATTGGTTTGGTAATCCGTCGAGGCCTTCCGAATGGGCAAAGTCCCCATTGCCACATCGTTTCTGTGAAAGTTTCACGACGTTATGTGACAGCAGAAACAGCTGAGGGAGAGATTAAATTAATTGTTAGTATCAGTACTAATCAAGTTCAGTGAGTCCACTTCAGCTGGTTTTGTGCAAATATAATTATCTCTTAGTGGCGTGATTAAGCATCTAAAAGGCTCCTAGGGCATTAATATTTAACCCCTCCTCGAGCCTTTTTCCTAGCAGCAGGAGAAAACATGGAGAGGGATGAGGACAAGCCAATGAAGTAGTGGTTTTGTGAATGTCTGTCTGTCTCGGTGCATGATTAGGCTGCAAGATGGAGTAATTAGGGATTTGTTTAATGGCTAGGACTTGTGATAATTGGACCGTGGCTCTATGGTTTCTGGTCCTTGATGTTGATGATCTCCATAATGACCCTTTCCCTCTATCGAAGGGCCTTTGTATAATGAGACAAATGAGTTTTTTGGAATTATCTTAAGGCAAAGATTGAAAAACAAAAGTAAGGGCCACACGCCATGTTTTCAGTAGCATTTCAATAATCTCCCCACAAATTTTATCAGGAAATCACATCCTCAAGTTCGAGGACACCAGAAGAAATTTAAGAAAGATTGGATCCCAAGTTTGCTCGATCTAATTTGGGGCGATCCTATCCTCTTTTTTAACCTTAGTAACCAGGTGACATTCAGGATCACTAGAATAAATTCCACCTTGTGATCTGATTGAAAGGTAGTTGTCCCTATCGGAAGTAGGAGATTTGCAATAAATCGTTTTGGAGTGACGTATCTTCAAGCGAGCACATCAAATATAGGATAACTATGAGGGTTCGGGGTTTTTTTCCCTTCCCTCCTTTTCCCGAATTGAAAATACAAATCGAAGTATGATATCACCTTACCTAAACATGAAGGATTTACATGCTTGAGGATCTGAGCTCGCTCTTCCATGGGATAATAGCACAAATGATTCCTGAATTTTGGTCTAATGTATAATACCGTCCCTGGACTTTTAATTTGTGCAATATAGTTCATAAACTTTGGCTTAATGTGTAATGTCGTCTCTAAAATTTTAATTTACTTAATATGATCCCTAAACTATAAGTATATATTTAATGTAGTCCCTAAACAGTATAAATGCATTTAAAAGTTCAACGGCCATATTGAACATTAAATCAAAATTTGAGGATCATATTGAATAAATTAAAAGTTCATCAACGACATTGCGCATAAGATGGACCATATCAAATAGATTGAACATTAAGAGACTATATTACACAATAAATTAAATTTCAGAAATCATTTGTATCATTTTTCTGTCATCCAAAACTTTGCTTTTAGTCTACAGTAGTTCTGTCCTCAAAAGAGTGTTAAAGACTAGCTGGTGATGTTTGTGCGACGTCAGCACTGTCACATGTACAGAGCAAGTTACCACAAGAAGTTTTTGGGTACTTTAGGGAAAATTAATAATCATGCTACATTACTACCCGTGGTATTAATGTAATTTCCCATGGAGAATAAGGAATTGATGGTACATGCATCCAGGGCATGTGTATTTTGAGTCAAGTAATAAACAAAGTATTTTTTTTACTTTTCTGGTAAAACTTAAAAATTATTAAAATTTTAAAAAGTACGAAAAAGTTACGTATGAATTTACATGTCTATATACATTTCATGAAAGTTTCAAGTGGTTCAGATTTAAAAAAAATATCAAAGGTGCGTAAGTCACAAAATTTTGTCTAAAAATGTAAAAAACAATCCTAATAAAATACGACTTATCTAACATACGAAACCATATGAAATCGTTTATAGAATCGGAGTTTAATATTTGGACCGAGCATATTCACATGTGTCAATTAACCAACGATACTCCTGGTAAAGTTTTTATTTGTCATGACTCGGCCTAAAGAATACCCTTTCATTAGGAAGTGTGCATGAGCAAATAGTTTTCTTTTATCGACAAATACGTCTCATCTAAATAGTGAAAATATATCGCGCGCCATTGATATGTGAGGAGATTTTCTTCAATAGCAACATGCAAATTAGTTTTCTAGCGTGACACGATAACGCTTCGTTTGAAAACTAATTGTCTCTTTAAATTAACATCAAGAGGAAAATACAGATCGCGGGCAATCCATACATAGAGAAAATGGGGTGCAAGAAATTAGAGAACAGAAGGGATTTAATCTTGCATGCTCTAGTAATTACAAAAGGAATTTCAGCATTTGGAGGCAGAACATGGGGCGGTTTAAGATCAGCATATTCTTACGCGCATATCATACGCTAATTAAACAAGACAGTTTTTTTATTTTATTAATGCGATCCATCTGTCAAAAGTAAAAGCAGTTGTAGTGTAGCTCGCCTTAGGATAATTTTTTTAATAATTGATTACTTCGCATAAAGCGCAATTTCCCAAACATATGATTCTCCAAAATCACATATAAGGAAAAAGCAAAGGGTTATTCCTGCAAAAAATCCTAAATTGGTACGTGTATGATAAATTTATCTTAAATTAATTATTTGATTATCAAAAACCTCAAACTAATAAACTTGTGATAAATTTACCATCTGGTAATTTCCGTTAAATTTTATCGTCAATTTGTTCAGTTGGATGACACATGATAATTGATGAATATATCGGATTGAGATTTTACCCTTCGTTTGTCACATTTATACAGGTTTGGGATTTTTCGCGATATTTATCCAATTTAACGGAAACTAACGGAGGATAAATTTATCGCAAGTGAACCATTTTGGGGTTTTTGATCGTCAAAATATTAATTTAGGATACATTTATTAAAGGTGTACAAGTTTGGAGTTTTTCGTGATATTAACCCAAAAACAAAACATAATATATATAAACAGTAATAATCTTAAATTAGAGCAAGAGTGCTCATCTTTTTTTTTTTTTTTGGCTCGATGGTAAGAGTGCTCATCTTGGTTAGACAAAAGTTGAGTGTGGTCGGCTCTCTAATCCTATCTGTCGGGATCATCTACAGCTAAATTCGTTATCCCCAATTTTACCAAGGTTAACAATTAAGCTTGTTATTCAGTCAGGGTACTGTTGATCAAGTAAGTAATGATGCTTACATACTTGTATTGACTCAAAGAAAATCATCGTGCATTGATTTGATTTGCTTGCCAAGGATGACAATATCCAGTACTCTCGTAATATAGTCCTAATTTTAAATTTATTTCATCGACTAGGGAGTGAAATATCCTGTTACGAACACATGATGAATAAGTCTTTTATGGTCGGAGCTCTATGTGGATAATATGTTCTCTTTAGCAATTCTAAAGGGCTTATGAGAGTCGCCTGAGCTCAAGCTTCCAAATTATCGAACAAGCAGTTCTTCGTATAATCCAATTATCAAGCACTTTAGCAAACATGATGTCCCTAACATGTCCAACTCATGGTAAAAATTCAACCTTTTTCAGTCTTCAATTATCAACGATTATCAAATGGTTGAATTGAATTGGGTCTTTGAGAAGAAAAAAATGATCATAGAAAAATATTATAGGACAAAACACCTTTTCTTTTTTCTATCCAGCAAACGGTAAAAGCATATTTGTGCACACGTTCCGTGTGTTCAGGAAAATTGATATTTAAAAGATTAAGCAAAATCATTCTATCGTGGAGAATTTGAGTTATCAAATAATGGAAAGAAATTATAGATATAGATACACAATCCGAACAACGTAAAAATATTTGTGGAAAGCGGAAAATATTTTTGAACTTTGAGATCTTGTTAGTAAGGTTGCCACGGAATAAAGACATCTAAATTTCAAATATTGGAAGACTTGAGAGATAAACGCATTTCTCAATGGTTAAAATCCTTAGATGTCCATGAACTTGATGGTCTGCAAGTAAAACTGTGGGTGCACTGACCGAATACAGCATGTGAATTCTTCTAAAAAGAAAGAAATCTTGCACAAATTTGAATTTCCCGACCAAAGGAAAAGAAAGAATAATGGGCATGATTTTCCCCTTAGAAAATGACACCATTCGATCAGTAAAATAGTGCAGACATGTTATAATTAGTGATCAAATGACAAGTTGGTATATCCAAGTTCATGTTACAACGCTCGCACTGGCCCAGTTTTTTTGTTGCTGAGAGTCATCTGCACCTGCGCACCAGGAGAAAACTAAAGCAGAAAGTTATTGATATTATCTTCTTAGTTCTGTAGTCGGAAGTGTAGTGGAGGGTAATGCAGTGGATAAGGGAAGGCCCATATTTACCAAGCGTCTGTTTTTCCACAAATGTTTAGAGAATGTTGACACTAAAAAATAGCTGACTTTTTTTTGTTATTATCGATAAGAGCAGAGTTTGGTTAATGATGAACAGAACAATCGACAAATTGAAGAGAATCGATAACTCGCTAAGCAAGTCATCGACAACATTAGTTATCGACGGGAGCATTTATCAAGACTTGAGAAGTTGATCGACAAAGGCATCGATACAAAGATGTAACTGTTGGGTAGTTATGTTTTGTTGCCGCTAATTTAGGGATTTTAAACTTCTTGTGGATAATTGTTTCAGGTAAACTTCATGTAACTGCTATTAGGAAGTTATTTGTTATTTGAAGTTCAAAATTATAACCACCGTATGTAACTATCCATTGTTGTTTATAAATAGCCACATCGTACTCTTTGTAAGTTGGAACAATCAATCAAAGAACTCAATGTTCTCGCAAATGTATCTTTACTTTTCCACAATTTATCTTTCCTGAAATTTAATAGCTTTCAATTCCCGTACTTTAATCGTAGTTTCAGAAATCCTGTCGTTGATTAAATTCCGGCGTGCATCTTAGTAGTTTTCGGATCCTCGCTGTTGTTGAAATCCCGTTGTTGTATATTTGTCATCGCACTTTGTCACCAATTAAATTCTGGCAAGCGTTTTATGTCATCTGGATAAATCATTGACTAAATTATGTTGAAGCATATCTCTTCCTTGTGTTCCGTTGATACGACACTTGTTTGCAAGCGCCACAAAACCCTATTTATTTTATAAAAAAAAAGACCAATGATCTAACTTTTGGTAAAGGTATTTCGTTGACGACACAATTCTGGCAAAACATCTTTTTAGCATGCCTAGTGAGATAACTTATGGTTCGATTTGAGGAAATTCAATGCCAATAACAGGAATCATTCAAAGTCGAACAATGCCACGGGTAACAATCTTAATGGTAATGACAGGGCTCCACACTTCGAATCTTCAGTTGTTAACCAAGCAGCAAAAGTTGGCCAACGTGAGGGGGCAGACCTTCCTTGACATCTCACTAAAGAACAATTAAGAGAAGTTGCACCAAATCCTCATATGTTGGCCAACATGAAGAGATTGTTCACAGAGCTGGAAGGATATAACCAATTACATTGTGAGTCACGTATCAGACATGATCAAGCTGATTGTCATCAATGCCATGAATGATGTTCTCTTGAGATCAAGATTATCCAATCAACCACCACTACCCAATCTAGTGCTAACGAGGTATGTTCCTAGTCCATCTTCATTTATCGATGCCAATAATATTTATCAAAGTAGTCAACTCCATATAAGAACTATGCAAAGGCTTGAATCTTTTAATCGAGGTCACAATGATGAGAATAATTAGGCTGATGTTGGTTCAAATAACCATATAAGTGATATTAATTTGGCAAATCAAACAGGCCAACAGACCAGTCAATTGCCAAATGTTGAAGATATAAGGCTAGTTCCACCAACTATGAATAGTCTTGCTAGGCCTAACATGCCAATTAACGTAGATAACATGGCAAGACCAACGTTACTGCCTACGGGGAGAAATGACCAACCAATGCACAATTGAACCTAGCATAGTTTGTGGAAGAAGTTTGACAATGATTTGGGTTACACAGGGGTATAATCATAGGAAACCATATCCTAAATGGGTTGATAAGCAGCCTTTTTGCAAGATACTTTGAAATCCCTAAATTTGTCAATTTTACGGGCAAAGATGAACAATCGACTATTGAACACATTGATTGATTTATAGCCTAGTGCACATAAGTAGGGACAAATGAGTTTTTAAGATTTAAGTTATATCCTTTGTCTTTGTGTAAAACTGCTTATACTTGGTAACCTAATTCAATTTGTAATTGGGTAGAGATTGAGAGACAATTTCATTCTCAATTTTATAGAACGATACCTAAAGTTTTGATTACTGATTTAGCCACACTCAATCGATATAATAACGAGCCGATCAATCAATTTGTTGCTTGATTCAAACAGGCTAAAAATAGAGGTCTTACTTTACTCTCAGAGAAAGAATTCATAAATTTGGCTTTCAATGGATTTAAATTCAATCTAAGAGAAAATTTCGAAAGCTAAAATTTTTCCCATTTATTTTAGCTGGCAACGCAAGTGTCCAAGTACGAGCAACTATTTAAAGACAAAGATAGAGGGCCACATGAAGACTATACACAAAATGTGGCTTTCGTGAAAAAATGTGTCAGATGATGAATCTGATCGAGATAAAATTCAATAAGGAAAAAAAGAATTTGCCGAAGACAAGGGGACACATGACGACTCATGATTATCTAGTATAAAAGAATCGCATAATCCATAAATCATTCAATTCTTTTAAAAGGGGCATATGTTGAAACCCAAAAAATATCAATTTTTTTTTTATTATTATCGATAAGTATCAGGCTTAATCAATAAGATTAAGTTTAGTCAACAATGCACTGAACAATTGACAACTTGAAGGGAATCGACAACTCGCGAAATAAGTCAATTATCGACGAGAGCTTTCATCAAGACTTGAAAAGTTGATCGACAAAATCATCAACAACAGGCAATCGACACGAAGACATAGTTGCTGGGTAGTTTTGTTTTGTTGCTGCTAATTTATGGATTTTTAACTTCTCGTGGATATTTGTTCTAGATAATAGGAGTCAGTTAACAACACAACTTCTTGTAACCACCATTAGGAAGTTCTTACTTATTTGAATTCCAAAATTGTAGCCTCTGTATGTAACCGTCGTTTGTGGGTTATAAATAACCACATCGTACTCTTTGTAAGCCAGATCAATCAATCAAGGAACTCAATATTTTGCAAATTTACTTTTCCGCAATTTCTCTTTCCCGTAGTCTAATATCTTTCAATTCACATACTTTAGTCCTCACATATCTTGTCGTCGATTGAATTCCAACGTGTATTTTAATAGTTTTCAGATATTCATCGTCGATTAAATTTTGACTTTGTATTTCGTTGTCGCACTTTATCGTCGATCAAATTCCGAAAAAGCATTTTATATCATCAGGTTTCATGGTTGATTAAATTCCGTTAAAGCATATCTCTTATCGGTGTTCCATTGATAAGACTTCTATCCGGAATTACCATAAAGCCCTATTCACCTAAAAAAAACCAAAGATCCAACCTTTGGTGAAGGGTATTTCGTCAACGATTCGACTCCAACGAAACAGAGAAATCATGCATACGTTTGGTTTTTTTGAGAGAGAATGAAGTCCTACCACTTACCCAAAGTAGAAACTCTATTCTCTTTCCGTTCATCTAATGAAGCCCGTGGAAAAACTCGTGCCCACAAACGACGAGCCCTAATGAGAATCTAAAACAGCCAGGGATATCAGATCTCCAATGTGCTCATGATCTGATAATTTTTCCATTTTGCTGGAGAAATTTGTCTTTGGGGAAATCGAATCCAGAGATCTGCAACACTCCTCAGCCAGGGTGATGATGAACACTCCTGGAGCCACCTCTTTGGAAATCAACCAGAGGTTGGAGAACAAACCCAGAAGTTCCTTTATAACTCAATGTTCTACTTCATAGAGAAAACAAATAGGGTCATTGGGATTTATTCCTACGAAAATAAGGTTTATTCATGTGGGAAGAGGTCTCTAGCAACACAATCATAATTGATCAAATTTATGTGGGCCTGTATATACTTAACTTATGCATAAATTGGTCTGCGCAGCTCTTATTCTATCCAAACAATTATGGAACCGTGACATTACTTGCTAATTCTAATGGGAATAGTTCTTTTAAAAGGGCTAAGTAGGTCAAATAGCACTGGAAAGTGGAAATGATGAGAAACTGAGGAGTGGATGTCAACCACCCAGTAAGAGGAACTGGCTGCAGAGCAGAGATTAGATTATTCTGCTTCTTTCTCTGGATCCTAAGGAATATACTGAAATCATCCCGTTCACGTATATTGGACAAGGCTCTATTCATAGGATGACGGATGTGGCTGCGAGGTTATTGTGAGAGAGAGACGTTGTGATTTGAGTATGAGAACTGCCACAGCCAAGGCAAGCGCTTCACCACTCGATGTGTATATATGTGTTAACCGTATGTCTAAGTGTATATGTATCACTGAAGACCAGGATATCTTAGAGGCATATTCTCTTTAGCTCCCTCGAGAAAGATAGGATGAACATAATATTCTAAAGGAAATGCATTACATCTATAGACTGGGAGAGAAAGATATCGAAAAGTTAGATGTGCAAGGCACGGTGGCTTAATACTAATTCTTTATCTCTAACCTAATCTCCACAGGGAAACTGATGTTCAATTCCAAAGTAAATGTGCAGAAAGCTTTAACTAAATGATGTCAATGTCAAAGGCATCAAGCTTGCCCATGTTCAGTGCCCCCTTTTTCACCAGTTGGTGTGGTAACCAAACAAGAAGCAAGCAAGTTAGTTTCCCGACTTGTAACGACGACCTAAAAGCGATTAATGTCCTTTAATCTTCATTGACATAAAGTAGCCATTTGGAGATCAACTTCAGTACAAGCAGATATGCTTATTTGAACTGTAGCTTTTGAAGAAACCACTCCCTGACCATGACCTGGCAAGATCCTATTTGTTATTTCTTTCAAGATATGATAATTGTTCATAGATTCTTTATTCTAAAGCATTTTTTCGATGAAGAAAAGAAAGAAGAGAGAAAAGGATGTAAAAGTTAGGATCCTCTTTTGTTTCTGATCATTGTAGCTTCATAGTGGAGACACAAATTAGCGCAAATCTGATTCACTGCCTCACAAATTGTCATTTCTGTTGAAAGCAAACACTTCTCATCCGATTTACTCTTTTATCATCACCTTGTGACCCTGGTTTTGGAATTCGGAGAGGACCAATCAAGGAACAATGCAAATTTTGTTCCTATTGAAGCATATTGAAGATGTGACTGCTCCTGGACTGAAGTTCTGAAGTGGGCTCTGGTGTAAAAAGCCTCACAAGATCCTTGTCCAATTTTCTTGATCTAAAGGTCCTTGCTAACATTATTTGCAGAAAAGTAGAGGTCCTTGTGAAGAACCTGTTTTCATCTGTCACATCTATCCTATAGAACACTGTTATCACTTAAGGGGAGTTCTCAGTTGATAGAACATTTCTGGGATAAAAAATATCACCAGAAACAACCGACCTTATCCTTGTCTCGATTGAAGCCAATAAGTGAAATTCAATTCAACATGGTTTGTGGGAAATTATACACCACAACAAAAATGAACTGAGGTATCTTATTTTCTGAAAAATGTTTGAATTTGTAGCTGGTCTCGGTAAAGGGAGAAGGATTGAAAGGAGAACTAAAAGAGATGATGCCGATAATTCCTCCTTGCAGCTTGCATATGATTCAGCTGCTGATTTCAACTCTATTGCGGTAATGAATATGTTCCCATGAACGTCGATGAGAGCGAATGGTGGATGACCGATTGATCAGCCGGTGCTTTGTTTAGGGTGTGTAAGGAGCGAAAACCACCACAGAGTTGTGCCCGCCAAAGCCGAATGAGTTTGATATAGCTGCAGATGCATGTGAAATGAATTCAGCGAGACTGTAACTTCTTACAAAATTGTCAGTGAAATTACATTTTCTCTTGAGGTTATAGCAGTTTTCATATTTGTTCAACTCCAGCACTCAGCAGATCTGCTTCTCACACTAAAAGCTGAGTATTGATCTTACCAACATTGACTTCATGCTGTTTCTTAACATTCGGGACAGTGTCGATGGTTACGTCAGGTTCGATGTTCTACAAAAGAGAAGAACAAATAGAGAGTTACGGTCATTTTGAAGTCACGGGAAATGTCAAAACAAGGAACATAGAAAATGAAAGCATGAACATTCATTCAGTTGCAGTACATCTTGGTTGATTGTCGGATGCACCCAACCAGTGGTGATTGCTTTTATGGTTGCTATGGCCTCTAGTCCACCAGCAGCTCCAAGACCATGTCCGATCATCGACTGCAAGAAGTTACATTATTGATATCGTTACTTTCTTTTTTGGTGACAGGGACACAGCAAAGTGAGATTACAAACACGACGAGTAGACAAATCAGTGCATCTAGTCCACAACCAAATTCAGGACTGGAAGCGTCTCACCTTAGTTCCATTCATCTTGATCTCAGAAGTGTTCTTAAAGACCTTCTTAATGGCATTAACCTCGGCCAAATCCCCAGCTAAGGTTGATGTAGCGTGAGCATTTACATAATTCACCTGCCAAGCGAAGATTGGTTTAGCTTCATCTAAACAATGATATGTGATATGCATAGGCCCAATAGTATTATGATTATATCTGGTGCTTTGGAAATGTATCATCATAACTAGTGCTTTCACCTCCTCAGGAAAGACACCGGCATCTTCTAAACTCTTGCTGATGCACGACGAAACTCCAAGTCCATCTGAACGGGGGTCAGTCATGTGATGAGCATCAGAAGTTACAGCACCGCCCAAATACTCCGCGATAATATTGGCTCCCCGTTTCAACGCGTGCTCCAAGCTCTCCATAATCTTCCACAACGACAAACAAAGCAGCATAAGTGTTTCCAATGCACAAACAAAAGCGGAAGGAGTGCAACCAAAGTCAATTTATCTAATCGTGAAAGACTATTGGCTGGTCAGCACGGTACATACCAGCACACCAGAACCTTCCCCCATAACAAAACCATCACGACCTGTGTCCCAAGGCCTTGAAGCTCTCTTGGGGTCCTCATTTCTTTGAGATAGAGCCCTGCAGGCTATGAATCCTCCAACACCGGTGGGCATGACCGCAGCTTCTGTCCCTCCGACCACCATGATGTCTGCTTCGCCTCTTCTGATGTGGTTTGCCGCTGCACAAAAGCAGTAGTTTGCGGTTGCGCAGGCGGTCGAGATGGAGTAGTTCGGCCCCATGAGTCCGGTATCAATAGCCAAAAGGGCCGAGCCCATGTTGGTGATGGAATAAGGGATGAAAAACGGGGTGATTTTCTTGTATCCCTTCTGGACAAGCGCTTCCACTCCATTGCTGAACACGCTTATCCCTCCCATTCCTGTACCCACCAGAACCCCGATTCTCGTCTTGTCCATCTGTGAGGACATACACAAAAGATTAAGGCAATAAGTTCATCAAAATGACCAAATGATATGCAAAATATAATTATTGCCGGAGTGCTTTACTCAAACAGATTGAACTCACAGTGTCGAGGACCTCGGATCCGAGGTTGGCATCTTCAAGGGCTCGTTTTCCAGCAACTATGCAGTACCTCCAGCAGTCGTCGAGGCGGCGGTCGTTCTTACCATCAATGTAGCCCTTGGAGGAGAAATCGCGTATTTGGCCCGCAAACCTCACAGAGAAGCTCGAGGCATCGAACCTGTCAATCAAGCTGATCCCGCTCTCTCCTTCGAGGAGCTTGTTGTAGAAGGTATCGATGTCATTGCCAAAAACCGAGACAAGACCCATTCCTGTTATGACGATGCGCTTCTTGGGATCCTTTTCTCGCTTGGGAGCTGATCCAGCCGGAGAGGCCATGGCCTTGATTTTTCCACACTTGTGAGCTGACAATTGTGAAACTAAAATCAGGATTTGATCCCTCAAGATAGGATCTCTCATAGCTTATAGGCAACATCAGATTCTACAAACTGTCAATGTAGTAGGACTAATTATCATAGCATGTGTGCTGGGTTGCACATCCTTTGGAAAAAGTAAGCCAGGAGTTGCATCATCCATTAAATACAAAGTTAGTTCTGCATGTGAGAACACTAGACTAATGCATCTAGAGGTACACAACTGAAGCAAGAACACTTGCAAGGGCTACCGAAAGAAATGGTGCCGTAATGAACGTGGTAACTTCTGTAATTGACAATCAAGAGCAAGACTTGCCGGGCTGCAAGAAACCACGAGTTACAGGGAATTGTAGGTACCACCAACTATGCGAGAGAAAGAAATCGGAGAAAGGAAGGAGCTATGATGGAATGACAAAGTCTAGATTTTGTGTTGTTTTCTGGGTTATCAGAATCATGTTAAACTTTTCCTGATGATAAAATTTTCAGCTTTATTGAATAAGATGAATCATGCCAAGCTCTACTGAGTGCAAAGAAATCCTATCAGTGCAAAGTTTCCCTAGTAGTACAGGCCCGCATGTCAATAACCTATGCAAGGTTAGCCCAAGCACTTGACCCAACAGACAACCTTTGATTTGCTCCCTACATCGATAAATCAGTTAATAACCGGATATCAAGAAGTATCAGAACCAGAGAGAAGGCCACTCTGCTAGTGCAGAGCGCTGAAAACAGTGGACATGACTCGTTTACACTACACGGGGGCTAAACACAACTTACAATGAGAAAAACCTGCATTGGGCATGATAAGTTCCATTTAGTCCATATATTGACACGTATTAACATGTCTTCATTCGCAAGTCAAATATTTAGCTTATCAAATCAAAATTACTACTTTTCGTGCGGTCACGATCACAAGCACGATCATCTCATGTGGACACGAAAGGTCACCATACGGTTTTATAATATAGATTTTGATCACACAATGACTCTTTTGCATTGTCATTCATACCTGAAGCAGAAATAACCCCAGCAAGCTTTTTCCTAGGAGGAGCCACGTACACATTCTCCACTCGCCTCAGCCCATCGTACCGCACCAAAGAAGCAGCCCCATTGGCCCCTGACTCCCTGCCCTTAAACAGCAGACCAGCAGAGCAAGTCCCTGCAATTCCTGCCATCCCTCTCTCTCTCTCTCTCTCTCTCTCTCTCTCTCTCTCTCTCTCTCTCTCTGACCCTTTCGTTCCTGAAAAGTTGTAGCTTCAGGACAGGAGAATATAAAGAAGTAGGGACGGACCCAACTTTGGTTTGTCAGAGAACAGCAAGGATGTAACCGAGAATGAACTATTCGCATTCTTTGTTGGGTTATTGATCCATATTTGCTGGGAGGCTTGTAGAATCCGCCCCTCCCAATTCGTTTTATCCTTTTTGGTGCTAATGGGAACAGGAATGGGGCGATGATTACAAAAGATGATGGCCTTCATCTTCCTTTAACCGCTTAGCTACCACTAACCACTTCATTGTGCCGCTCCGTAAGTGTTCTTTGGGTTCATTCGTGAGCTTCTTTTGAGTGTCGTGGGGTGGGGAACATATCAGACCTGCCTTCATAGCTCTTTAAGTCATTCTGGGAGTGTGTCCAAAAGAGGGAAAACAATGTTGTGAATATTCAAGTCGTGCGAGAATGTGACCGGACAAATTTAATCGCAGATGAAATACACGGACTGAATCGAAACTTTGCATCGTTTAGTGGGACTCAATGCGAACGCGATTTCAAAAGAATTGACCAAATAATACTGCAGAACTGATACGAGTCATGAATGTTTACATGTAGCAAGTAGATTTTTAGAGAGAGCATACATAGGGCAAGTTTAAAAGCATGCAAGAGTCATAGGAGGCACACCCCCCGTGAGACATGCACCACAAAAGAGCTACATACACATGCACAGACCCCCCCCCCCCAAAAAAAAAAAAAGAATTTCGACCCTAAGAACCACGCCATCTCTCTCTCCTCTCTCGGCAAAGTGCCGACCACCAACACCGATGGCATGATCTCTCTCTCTCTCTCATATCTTTGTGCCCGTGAGCGAGCGCACCCACCAGTCGCCGCCACCATGACCTCGGGCCATGGAGGACTCGAGGCCACGGACCATGATCTCTCAGTAGAGAGAGAGAGAGGCCACTGATCATATACATTCCTGTAACCGTGAATACAGGAAAACGTGATCCGATACAGAGGATGGTGTTCTTCGTAAACAAATGAGCTTTCGGGCCCAAAAGAATGCCCAAGTGAAGAAGTGTAGATATCGTTTCAAAGTTGTCAGCCCAGTTCTTGCAACAAGGCTGGGCTGAAATCAGTGAACTGATATGAACCAGAGCAGAGAGATGTTGCCCTTTTGGGGAGCCCTAGCAGATCGCTTGTTGCCTGTTGGTTGGATAGTTGAATGATGTTAACATCTAAAACATGTATTCATAAAGCTAAAGAGACTCTGATCTCTTTTAGCTTTCATGTTCTATGAGAAGTCGGGGCTCGAATTTGTCCTTAATTTTGCATAGTCGAGTTTAAGGTTGAGCACCCATGATACTAATGTCGAATCAAGCTTGAATTTGAAGAGTCAAAATTCGATCGATTTTACGCATTAGGTGTCACGACTTTATTTGGTAATTCTTTTTCTTTGGACATCCTATTAGCTCTATTAATATGACCATCTAGTTTTAAGATTCTTCTTGTTTTACGTTTGTTATCATTGATTTTTTTTTCGTCTGACACTTCTAATCGTTTTATTTTTCTCAAATTTTTAATTTCAATTTTTTTACAAAAAAAAAATCAGCGGCGAGACAGATATGTCCTCGAAAAAAAAAGAGAAGAAAATACATTTTTACTTTTCCAAAGCCATTTGCATTAGCGAAAAATATAATAAAGGGTTAGCAACCGAAACAAACTAGACATGATAAAACCGGCAGGTCAGGTCGAAAATGGCCCGACCCAAATTGACCCATTCCATGCAATACAAATCTAATGACCTATACCCGATCTAACTCGTATCGCTAAAGCACTTCTATATTTAAACTCAATTCGAAAAAAAAAAAACACTCGTACCCAAATTAAGGTGACGGCGCGGAGTAAGCGAGCGCGAGACCGAATAAGGGAAGGAGAGAGTGAAGAGGGAGTCACCGAGGCGAGCCGGGATCCAAGTAAGGAGCGAACCGGTTCAGCACCCATTTTGTTTCGGACTTTTACCGTTCCAACAAGGCCCATTGACGACCCCCCGCTTTACCGAAACACAACCCAGTGCATACCCTAATTTATGTATGGATCAAGCAAAGGGACCACCGTCACTCATTTTCCACGGATCCAGTGTGAACCCAAAACGTCCCGTGAGGCCTTCTAGAACTCAGCAAAAGCAGCGAGTTTTTTACTCCACTTTCAATCACACCACCCCCCCCGGAGAAAAATCGAAACCATTTGACAAAATCCACACGCAATCCTCCTCCTTCCTCGAAATTTCTCCCAGTTCGTATCCATCCCCCTAGCTCCTCTGTATTTAAAGCAAACCAATCTCCCCAGCTGCTCTCTCAATCCGTTCGGACCAACCATCATCGTCATCTCCTTCTTCATCGTTAGATCGGGTCGTGTTTCTCTGAGCTCGCTCGCTTGACCCGGGTCGGTCGGAATTCGTCGCTTCTGCGGAAAGGAGGAGGAGATATGGAGAGCAACCAGCAGGCGTTCTGGCAGTTCAGCGACCAGCTCCGGCTCCACACCTCCAACCTCGCCAACCTCTCCCTCAACGACTCCATCTGGAGCAGCTCCTACGCCTCCTCCAAGCGCTCCGACGACCGCTTCAACAACTTCGACGCCCGCGTCGGCGCCGACCCCCCGGCCCCGGCCCCGAAGCTCCCCCAGCTGAACGAGCCCTGGAAGGTCGGTTCCGGGTCCCGCCCCCTCAACCTCCCCGGCAACGACTTCAGCCCCGTCGCCGCCACCGCCGACGGCTGGAGCAAGATCGGCAACGCTAACGGCAACGGCAACGGCAACGTCAACGGCAACGGCGGCGGCGACTTCAATGGGTTCAACTACGGGTGGAAGATGGGGAGCCCGAGCGTCGGCAACGATTTCAACGCCTTCAACTACGGGTGGAAGGTGAACGGCGGGGGGAAGGATTTCAACGGCTTCGACGACGGCTTGAAGATGGGGGGGTACAGTCTCGGGGGGGTCAATGAAGGGTTCAACAAGGGGATTTACGCCAAGTCCGTGAATTTTTACAACAACAATGTCGGTCTGAAGGGTGGGAAGAACAAGAACGAGGATTTCCATGGAGGCAAGGCCGCGAAGAAGAACGGGAGCGGGAATAAGAAGATGAACGGCGGCGATGGCTACAACAACGGCGAGGAGAGGGAGGCCAAGACCGGCGTCGATAAGAGGTTCAAGACGCTTCCGCCGTCGGAGTCTCTGCCCAAGCACGAGACTGTCGGTGGGTACATCTTCGTCTGCAACAACGACACCATGCAGGAAAACCTGAGAAGACAGCTTTTTGGTAAGTCTCTGTCGTTGGTAGATTTCTTTTGTTAGAGCCATTGAAGTTGTGAATGGTAGGAGATACTTAATTTAGCTTTAGGTCCGGGGAATTATTTCCTTCTTGTGACCGTAGAATTGCTGTGAACTTGCTTGTGACATAGTTTCTGAGCTTGTTGGGTCCTTTGAGATGATGATGAGATATGTTTGAGGATTGATGGTGTGCGGTGAGAAAATTGCATAACGATGATTGAATTCAGATGATGATAATTGGAGCAAACTTCAGAGTTTGTTCGTTCTTCAACTCAACTCCAGGACCATCAAATTATGGGGCTTTATCTCCTCTTTTGATAATTTCCTCTGGAGGAGTTACGATCGGATTGATTTCAGTCCCGCTGTTACAGTAGTTGCATCGTTCTTGCTAAATGGTTTGTATCCTGTGGGTATGATAGGTCTTCCTCCACGCTATCGCGATTCAGTCAGGCAGATTACCCCGGGGTTGCCCATTTTCCTCTACAACTACTCGACCCACCAGCTCCACGGGATTTTTGAGGTTAGTATTCGTGCTGCCATTCTTTTCTTCTAGGTTTGTGCTTTCAACATGATCAACATAAGTCTCGTTTAACGAGTGCCCCATGACTACAAAAAATTAGCAGTAACGCATACCAACACACTGAAATTTGAACAATTTACACATTTGAAAACTAGTTACCTACTTCATATAGAAATGCCTATGTTCTTCAAAGGCACCGCTCTCTTTAATATTTTCCTAATGTTAATCCTTTTCTTTCCATGATATCAAAATACTCGTGGATTTGGTGGTCTAGGGGTGGTTGTGCTTACTGTTAATTGTCATTGACTTGTAATTTCAGGCTGCAAGTTTTGGAGGTAGTAACTTAGACCCAACAGCCTGGGAGGATAAAAAATGCCCTGGCGAATCACGCTTCCCTGCACAGGTATTGTCCAGGTCCTTACATGCTTGATCATATGATAGCCTATTGCATACGAGATTTTTAGTCCTGGAAACTGATTTCTATGTATTAATCCTTTTTACTGACAACAGGTTAGAGTTATGACTAGAAAAATCTGTGACCCACTTGAGGAGGACTCATTCCGACCCATTCTTCACCATTATGATGGACCCAAATTCCGACTTGAGCTCAACGTGCCTGAGGTACTTCTTTATTTTAGTTCTGTGCTCAGCTGCAAGTGAATTAACAAACCGTTCCTTTTGCTATAACTCACGACTTATCGATTTTTCTTGTTTCAGGCACTCTCCCTCTTGGATATATTTGCGGATCAGGATTCTAACCTTACTGGCTTGATATCATTCGACGACACCGAATGAAGCGTTCGTGGTGGAACAGAGATATACACGTACTTAAAATACTTTTAAGTTGTGATGGAGTAGTACAAGGAGGTTCTCAAGCAAGTGGGGAGGAGGAAGACCTCCCAATACGAGCTGTGTAGTTATTAGTTCTTGCCTTGGGGTCTGATACTAGTAAGAATAATGTTGTACTGAACCTAAAATAAGTGTATTTATATGATTGTCAAACAGTTTACAAAGGAGGGGTTATATCTACATGTATGCCTTCTATTTGGCAACTAAAGGAGAGGAACGGCCAAAGGGCGAATGCTTTTTATCGGCAGCTTCGCTTAGCTGCCGTGCCTTGGAGAGAAAGGACTTGTTTCCTTACTTTTGAACTATGAAGATGTGATTGTGATGTTTTGTGTTTTTAATAATGCATGTTGGTCATGCCTTATACTACGATTCGGGCCGATGTCATTTATAATTATTGATTCAAGGGTCCCGGGAGCATGGACCCTAGATTGAATGAATGTTCAGGTTTGCAATTTGCACACGAACCTGGAGAGAGTGCACATGCAGTGATAAATGGAAACAAGAGTTATGTGAAGTGGACGAAGGTATGCAGGGTTGATTCGTTGCTCGAGAATCATCCCTTCTGCTCTTCTTTCCCTGTAAAGCTTTCTTCAACTAATCAGCAGCAGCAGCCTCATGGAAGCTGCTGTTGAGTTTGAACAGCTGTTAATCAGACAACTGGATACATTCGTCTGTTCTTATCGGAGAGGGAAAGCGATGTGTCGTGTCCCCGACTTATGACGCGTTAGGTGCGCCGGAGATTGCCGACATCCTATTCTTCTATCGAAAAAGAACAAGATGGACAAATGGATGGTTTAGGTGAGAACACGCGAAGGAGCGGGACAAAGAACCAAAGACTTAGCAAATAGTCCTGGGCAGGTCCACACGGAAGCTTCGAAACGACATGTTCTTAAGGTCATGCCATCAGCCATGACGTGCAGATTGGGATTTTAATTAATACGGCTTTTCAATTCTATAAGTTTTTTTGACCGCTTCTACAAGTGTTGGTGGGGGTTGACTGACTCCAAAGTGAAGCCAGGGGCGGTATTGGCTGGCCGGTCCCATTTGTCAATTGTCATCACGCCACTTTTGAACAGCCAAAAGTTTCTTTGTCGACAATTCTCGAACGCGTAGGGGGGGGGAGCTGTTCAAAAGGATTCGATCTTTTCGATTTTTCAAGTGGGAGTTCGTGATTTTGACCAATGATGTTGTTTTTACTCAATCGAAACCTTTCAGTGGCCATGAAGTCATTCCAAGGTTTACGGGTCAGCCCCGCAAGCATCGTGCATCGCTCTCTGCTCCGTCTCTCTCGAAAAATCGCGCATGACCTGCCACTCTGTTTTGTGATTACTTTAGTATATATTTGCTCGTTTATAGTGGATTAAGCACCGTTTTTTTTTAATGTGAAAAATCGATAACTTGAAACGTCTTCACAGAAATGATTATTCGTATCATTTTGAAAAGTTAGTTCACAGAAAATATACCTATCACAAACAACAATTATTCATTAGTGAGGAAAACAAATTTTATTGCTGTAGGAGACAACAAGTGATCATTTAAATCGAAGGGAAATATATATTTTTCAAATCATTGACTTTTCGCTGGGCAAACACGTTCCGAGCATCAATTTCATTGCGTTTTTAAACTAGTTGATGAGAAATTAAGATGGTTAAGCATGAAAGTTTCAGAGGAATGTTGCGGAAAGAATATCCGAAACTGCTTGTGCGTCTGCCCTCCACTCCACAGGGTTGGTTTACTTAATCAATGAATTTAGGACCGCCCAAAACTCTCTTGGTCCCTTCCAATATCATAATCGTGGACAGGTTAGGGATTAGAAGAACATTAAACTAAACAACAATATGAAACCGTCGTGGCCGAAAGATAGACATTTGAAAAACTCAATTTCTTTTGTCAAAGTCTCAACCACTTTCGACAGGATCCTCCCCCTGATTTTTACCGGTTCTGCGCGAGGCAAACACGTTCTTACAGAATTCATTCGGTACTCTTCCAATTGCCGGTCTTTACTTTGCATATATATATATATATATATATATATATATATATATATCTTCAGTGCGAACTGTTCTACCAATAGGATAATCAAGTGGTTAATCCTGTCAAGTTAATCCTATCATCATCACATCCTGATTTGAGTTCGGTATTGTACCGTTAATAATCCACATTTAACGTTATTTTTTTCTCCACTGTTCAAAGTTATCAAACTGGAAACCAAATCGGCAAATTCGGTTAATTCGAATCAATGGAAGGATGACAATGGAAAATTTTCATATAGTATAAGGACCAAATTGAATTTTAACCAAAAGTTCATGGACCAAATTGAACAAATTAAAAGTTCAGGGACGACATTGCACATTGCGCTAAAATTCAGGGACCACATTGAACGAATTAAAAATTAAAATATGATATTGCGCATTAGGCCAAAATTCAGGGACTATCTATATAATTATCCATAAATCATAGTAACACCGGAGGATATCTTCTCGTGTTTTTTTTTTTTGTGGGTATGCCGCTTGATTAGTCCGCTTAACTAGAAAATGCATACATGGCAATACCTAGTACTCCCTCTCTCTCTCTCTCTCTCTCTCTCTCTCTCTCTCTCTCTCTCTCTCTCTCTCTCTCTCTCTCTCTCTCTCTCTCTCTCTCTCTCTCTCTCTCTCTCTCTTCCCCTTCAAAATCTTTTAAGACCCCAAACTCGTCTCCTCCGGAAGTCGGAAAAGGAAAACCTAGAAAGTCGACATTTTTCACAAAGTTTAGGACGGATGCCCTTATTTTCCACAACAGTCGTTCCTTAACCTATTCGCGGCTCTATTTATCGGAAGAAAAGTAAGTGTTTTAAAATGTTGAACCTCAAATTGCATCCCTATGAAGGCATCGCTGAAGCTGACAGAACCACCTAATCATTTTTCAAAAAAAATGTCGGGGAAGAAGAAAGAAAGAGGAGATGAAGATCAAGATCTTTTCAAGTGAATTTGGCCATATAGCCAAGGCCAATCAGCTGGAGAACATTTTATTCAAGGACGAATCAACCCAAAGATAGGAACGAAAGAGATGTTAAAGCATCTTCGTTAGCATAGTTAACATAATATCGAAAGCGATTAACATCTAATCCATATATCTAATGGATCTACATGTGGGCTTTAACGGATTTGTTTTAGGCCCAGTGGCCTCTTAACAACAAAGGAAACAGGCCATTAGAACACAGAGTGGGAAGGATTCTCGTGAGTTTTTCAAACTTTGCGTTTCCTTTTCGAAATTGCTATTCATCTGTGTGAGTATGCGCAAGGTCTTGATTCGTGCCTCATTTTTTCAGATTACATTCATACGTTTTCGAAGTGTGATTCAATTGGGCTGATTTTGACCCTTTTACATTTCTAAGGTCGTGGTCGTGGAGAGTGTATCGATTAGTTGGCATGGTTGTCCGGGAGCAAGCAAGATTCCTCCGACTTTATAATGCATGGAAGATGAAAGCTGATCCACGTCCACTAGAGATGCCTTCTTCTCCTTAAACAATTTGAGAAGTTTTCCATAAGATATTTTCGACAAAAAAGGAGAATCGATTACGTAACTCTTACCATTTCTTAATTATATTTTTCCATGACGAGTAATAATAGTTGTGAACTTTTAAAATGCTATTGAGCGTGTGGTCTGGGAAAGTAAATGTAGCCACCATCAGATATGCTTCTTCTTTTTTTTTTTTAATTTCGTTTTGAGTTCTGTTTTGATTTACTATAAATACGACTTATTTTGATCTACGTTCCCATTGATTCAATACAACAACATGCTTTTAAAAATGTATACCAACTTTGTTTCAAAGTTATTCCTAGCGCACTCTTTGTCTCGTGAAAAGCCTCCATTGTTGGTTGGGGCACCTCGCACTCGCACTCCCAATGATCAGCTGATAGTAAGTGAAAGTGACTAAAGAGGGGTGCTAATGAGAATGATTAAGTTTATGACGTTGTGGGCTTAAGTCAAAGGCATGATTATAAAGCAGGATACAAAATGGCGAGCCTAACAGAAAAGAATTGGTTCATGCTTTTCATGATTTCAGTGTTGGGATGTATTGGGCTCACGTGCATACTGATCTGTGGCCCAGCTCGTAAAACGCTATGATTGGTGGCGGATCCTTATTATTCCATTTAAGTTCTCACCCCGTGAAGAACAAAAAATTCCCTAAAGACGTCTATCTATCTAATGTGACCATTCATTATAGACGGACACAGCGGCAACATATAAGGCCTTGTAGGCGTGTGACCGTATATTCAGTGAGGGTCCTAGACAGACAAGACTATATACTACAGGTGATAATTAAATCGTCCTGCTTTATCTGAAAGGAGCGAACATCTTACGTTGCCATGAAGTCGATGAAGCCCCAACACTAGAGCAGTGAATAACAGGACGCAGTCGCATCTTCAACAACTTGATGTCGAAGAGTATGTCTCACGAAACCATGCCATGACTCTCTGGCCTCGAATCGCCACAAGTTCCGAGTGTGGTAACAAGATTTTCAACCAACTTATAACGTTGCAAGCACAGCAAAATGCTGACCTGAGAGAGATCACTACTGAGAAAGCAGAGAAAGATAACAAGCCTTTCCCTAAAAATTGCATGTGCGAGAAATGTAACCGCACAAGTTCTCTGCATTGCGCACGTCTATAATGAGCCAGATTAGAACAAATTCAATTCACCAGATAAATTAAAACAACGGATTAATTAGCGATTGGTGAAGGGATAAAACATAGAGATAATAGATAAGAGAGACAAAAAAATACATATAAAATTTAACAGAGAAGTGAAACCTTTCTATCGGATGTGGTGAAACTTTTAACAAGTAAATCAAGATCATTTCTTTCTGATAAACAAAACAAACTGAACAAAGCAAAGCACATGATAGGATGTGTTTCGTCATCGACATCGACGCCGGTGCGTTTTGGCATTGTGATCTCTAGTTCCTGAAAGAGATCATCGGATGTCGGATTATCATCGCTTGATAGGATGTGTTTCGTCATCGACATCGACGCCGGAACGATGATTATGGTCGGCCGATGATGACGACTCCTACGAGCGACCCTAGAGACAGACGGGACAGTGCACGAGCCCGTTCTCGTTGCACTTGCCGCACCGCTCCTTCCTGCCCTCCACCACCACCTTGCAACTCCCCCCGCAGTCCAGGCACGGCACGAAACGGCCCCCGCCGCAGCCCCCACACGCCAGCCTCCCGGGCCCCCGCTCCACCCCGGCGAAGGCCAACAGCTTCCCGAACCGGCCCGTCTCGTTCAGCTCCACGAGCTCCTCCACGCCGCCCAGGTACCGGCCCTTGAGGAACACGCGGGGCAACGGCACGGGCCCCGGCGCGACCCCCTCCTCGCCCCCGAGGATCTCCCGCAGCTCGCTGAGGAACTCGCCGTGCAGCGCCACGTCGCGCTCGTCGAACACCGCGCGGTGGATCTCCAGTATCGACCTCGCGCGCTCGCAGTCCTCGTGCGTGCGGCGGACGCCGCGCATGGACGTTGTGTAGATGACCAGCGAGCCTTCGCCACGCGGCGGGCACTTCTCCGGGAACACGCTCAGCGGGTCCCGCTTGCTCAGCAGCATCCGGTCGTAATTGGCCATCTTACCTTCCTTCTCTCGCTCCAGCCTGTCTTTCACGATGAAGATGTTGTTCTTCACTGACTTGAACCCCACCGCCGGCTCCGCCGCCCTCGACTCGGCCGCGACTGCCGACTCAACCTTCCTCCTCGGGTCGCTCCGCATCGACTCGGTCTTGCGCAGCGGCTGCTCCGCCGGCTTCGTGGACAGCTTCGCATCGAGCTCCTCGAGCGTGTGGAACGACACGCTCTTCCGCGGCGCCGCGTCCCTCTGCGCCGCCTCTCCTGCACCATCGTTCGCCGAAGGCAGCAGCGGCTTAGGAGGCGGCGGCGGCTGCGCGGCGGCAGCGGCCGTCTTGAGGTCCTCGAGGGCCTTGCTGACCTCGACCCAGGATTGTGGGGACTCGGTCGACTCGAGGGTGCGGAGCTTCTGGAGAATACGGTCGGGCACGTGCGAGGGCTTGCCGTCGGGGGCGTGGCGGTCCGGAGCAGGAGGAGCGCCGTCCTTCTCTGGTTCCTTGTCGTTCTTGTCGACGAGGAGCCACGGCTCCTCGATGGAGTTGATGTCGAAGACGGCGAAGCTGGAGGGCGGGGGGCGGTAGACGTCGACCTTGGACTCGGTCCGCTTGGAGGAGGCGCAGCCCATGGCGACGGCGATGTCCGGTGGGGGTTGGTTGGTTTTCCCTCCTCTTGTTTTCCCCGGTGTGCGTGGGGGGGTTTAGAGTTAATGCATGTGTGATTGGAGGTGGAGGAGGAGGAGGAGGAGGAGATGGGGACGTGGTGGCGGGAGGAGGGAGTGTGTGGTGGTGGATCGGTGGGTTATCTGAATGGTCTTTTGGTGTTAAGCGGCGGCGGTGGGGTCGAAACGATTTGTAAGCCTCAAGAAAATTGAATGGTGGTGGGATGATCCAGGTCGGCCTCGAGAATCAACGTTTGGAGAGATAAGAAAAGAGTGATTTTCGAAGATCATGGAGATGAATCTTCGCGCTTCCCTAACAAATTTGATACGATGGTGATTTTCTCACCATAATTATCTAGGGTCACGGGATAAAATTTCGAAAAGAATGCGGATTTAAGGATTTGATTTTTCTCAATCCGTTAGTGGAAAATGACGACTATCTTTCTTCGTTATGTTCAGCTATTGCTGACCAAAATATCGAAGTTAACTGCGAAAACCCAGCAATTTTGGACCTCTCAATTGGACTGTGTTCGGCCATTGTGCCGCCACTGGAGCACTTTTGAGTTTTGACATGTTCTTTCAAATTAGCAGCGCTCCTCTCCATAAGAAACCGCCATGGAAGCTGAATGGTCGTATGGTATAAACTGCCACGGGTGGAGAAATTTTCATTTCGTGCGGTGCTCGACGTCCGATGAGAACTTCCATTTCCATAAATGATTGGTTGAGATATGCCTAGACATTGGGAGTACTGAAGAAAGGAAGTGACATCCGTGGATTAACTCAAGTATTGTCCGCTTTGGCCCATTCCATGTCAAGCCTTACAATTTTGTCCTTTGGCGCACATGTAAGTACCTTCTTAGGAAGTTACCCGTCCTAGAAGTGCTTCCACCTGAGCATGCTTATCTTTGAAGTTCAAAGCTAAATATTATCAGTACCTCAAAAGGCGCATTTGAGGTCTATTTCAATTTAATTTCACATATAAATCTTAGAATCGTTCTCTCATGTTCAATGTACAATTCGGTATATTATTGCCCCTTCGCCATCCTAGAGGCTTGCCAGGAGCCGCTCTTTGTATGGGCCATCTAGTCCTGGCAATCACTCCCCGCCCTCGTTGGACTGGGTGTTACAAGGAAGATAATGCATCAGGAAAATTTGTACATGGACTTAGTGTAATCGTAGAGATTAATAGAAGTACACAAGCCTTGCGTGTGTGGAAAAAATATTGACAATTGAAATATTTTGTGAACTGCAAAATATTCTCGTTTATTAATTAAGGGAAAGATGGTATTGACGTATTATGAAGAAACAATATATGGACGAAGAAGAATACTTTTAAAATCTGAAATTTTGTGAGTAATAATGAGCTGTGATCAAATCATTTGCAGCTTCTCTAAGCCGGCGAGAGACGTGCAAGATATGGCAGTTTCAGGAGAAATGGATCACCTTGATTCTACTGCATTCGATGAAATGAAGGTCAATTCGATTTTATTTCCCCAGAAAAGGGACCAAAACAAGTATCATAGGCGAATGAAGATCGCAGAAGAACTCGATACTAGACATCAGTCGTATCGTATATAAAGTATACACAGGCGACAATGCTACTTCCGGTGTCCTTGCGGCCTGTATCAGCATGTACTCATATCACGCAGCAAATTTATGGAGCTCAAAGCAGAGCTGTAATAGGCGGTTTCAAATATAAATGGCAATTGATGGAGGCTAAAGTTTTAAATGGGACGAGTCTGAAATCTTGATCTGAATGAAGCAGTCTCCCTAGGAGCCGGGTGTCATCTTCTTGATGGCCGCTTCTATGGCGGGCACCTTGTTCCTGAGGAGTGACCACTGGCTGTTGGTCAAGCTTATGCCTGCGGACGCGAAGGAGAGGAAAGCACATGAGAATTGCCCCAATCAAAAGATGAAGGATAAACCCTCTTGTTACCATCAAGCATATGCAAGAAAAAGCTAGAGAGAGATCAGTTCTAGAAAAGACTCTCATATGCATGCATGCAAAGCTTCTTCATGGCATTGGTTAAGCTTAATCTTCAGACTTTTGTGATGCAAATCTGAAATCAGCCTAGGATCGGCACTGGTGCAAATATGCTTATCAGGAGAAAAGGAAAACAAGCGGTATTGGCAAATTTCGACGTAGTAAGATAGAACAAGCTTTGTGCTCACAGATGCAAAAATTCATTCTAAGCAATACAAAACATCAATGGCAACATCCAAGACGAAGTGATTCAAAGTCCCCGCCTAGGAAATCCATTCACCTTTTATAACAGTGATGATCAATTGCGAAAATGTCATGGGGGAAATCCAAAATCCACTGTCTATTGTCTTAACTGCATATCGGTCAACTGCTTGAAGCTTCTGCTCCAGTTCTTTCCTCTTGCGCTATTTGCATATTACTCTAATTTCACAATTCCTACATTGCACCTTAACCAAGATACGTGGGGGTGTTTATGGACCGATGAAAGTCTCTCAACTCGTACTTTGCCTATTCTCCAATGCTCTCATGGAATACCTCTTCATTCTGTAAGAACTTAATCTTCTGGAGGATCCAATATGTAACAATAAAATGCATACGTCGCACTTAAATAGCAAAAGCATCTCATCGGCGTGGAAACAGATGTATATCATCGAGACTAATTCACGATAAGAAGGACTCAAAGAACATTCCGCAGGTGATCATCGCAGTTTGGAAAATGAAGATTAAACTACAGTAAAATCGCATGAGAAATCGAAGCGTGTAAATGGCTTACCCTTACGCGAAGGATGCTCTTTCCCGTCTTTATTGTAGTATTCCCTCATCGACACCAGAGTCTTTCCGTTGAAGTTGCCGACTGTCACTTTCCTGTTCCTAGATAGCTGTGAACAATTCCCAAGGAAACAAAACAAGGTCGCCATGGATTAAGATGGTTTGGCAAGTCATCGATGTTTAGTAGAAGAACGAGTAGGTTCATTCAATTCGACAAAGCGGAAATTTTTTTTTTCTTTTATCGAAGTTGGCCACGCGAACATCATCTCACGAGCTTAATCAACTCCGATCAGAGAAAGGAGAATTATCACTTTCCATTGCATCAAGCATCGCAGTAGCTCAAGCCGAAAAGAGAGACTAAGCGAGGTGAATGGATGAAGTTCTCCTGAAGGAACTGAAGAGTTTCAAATCTCTCCAGCGTCACAATCTAACGGAAAAAACGGATTAATGCATGGAGATCGAGAGAAACATGCTCACGTTGCAGACAACGAGGTCGCCGGAATCAGTATACTCCGGAACTTCATCCTCGCTCGCTTCGCTGTCATCCTCCCGAGTTCGTTCCTCCTCTTCGAGGAACGACTGCATGGCCTGGCTCACGATCGCCTTGTGCTTCGGGAGCGAGAGGTCGACCCCGAGCCTCCTGGACACCTCCATCCGCAGCCGGTGCTCGGTCATCTCATCGGCATCCGACTCCTGCAGCACCTCGCGCACGGTCATTGCGATCAGCTGCTGCATAGCTGCAATCATCGTCTCTGCGTTGTTGTGCGAAAGAGAGATAGAAACGAAGAAGAAATGAGCGGGAGAGGACTCGATGTTTTTCTCTTATATATTTCTCAAAATGCCACAAATAGTCCTTGAATATTGGCTCACTGCGTAACGTAGTCCTTGAACTTTTAATTTGTTCAATATCATCTTTAAACTTTAGCCTAATATTCAATATGATCCCTAAAATTTTAATTTATTAAATATGGTCTCTGCTCTTTTGGTATATGTTCAATGTAGTCCTTAAACTATATGAAAATGGTCCATATAGTCCTTGAACTTAATTTAATGGAAGGACTACATTGAACATTTTCATATAGTCCAGGGACCAAACTAAATATGTACTAAAAGTTCATGGACGACATTGAACAAATTAAAAGTTCATGGACCACATTGCATATTGGGTTATAGTTCGAGACCATATTGAACAAATTAAAAGTTCATGGATTATATTATATATCGAGCCAAAGTTTAGGGATCATATAATTCCACGAGCTTTAGAAATTATTTTCTTCACAAGATCAAACCCATTAATGAGTGTATCCATCTCATGCGACAGGCCTAAGATTTCTTGCCTTTTTATCGTCGGTCGAAATTCGGAAAACTTATCTGTGCCAGCCATTTCGTAAGAAGGATTTTTGTTAAGAGCATCATATGGACTGGCTGGCACCTGAAATAAATTTTTTTTCCTATAAAAGCCGAACCTGTGAGCATGTCGGGTATATAGCCCTAATGATTATTTTCGCAAGCGATGTTGGATTGGTTCTACACGTATTATTCTAATTTTGTGCGAAACCTTTTCTACACAAGTGAATTTGAGATCAAAAGTGGAAAGAAAATGTTAAACCCATTCGTGTACCTTATAAAAGTAAAAGTAAATTTGTTTTAAAGAATTGAGAAGCTTTTAGTAATGATTTAACACGTGACTCGTCTTATGATGGTGTTGCAATCTTCAAGTTGAGACCAGTGACATATTTCTCTAAGAGCTTTATTAAATTTTACCAAACACGTACATGAATTACAATGTCTTTTGTTAAGGAAAAATGACATCAATAATCTCTAAATTCGATCTAATATGCAATACAGTCTATAGACTTTTAATTTGTTCAATATAATCTTTAAATTATTATTCAAGCTAGTCTTTAAACTATATAAAAATATTTAGTACCGTCCTTCCATTAATACAAAGTTAACGTAATCAGCTGACGTGACTTTCAATGTGTTAAGCTTGAACAGTGGACCAAAAAAAAAGTTACACATGAAATATTTTTTTTCTCAAGATCGGGATATAATAATTTACATCATCAAACAACGTCTAATTCGCCGTCTGAACAAATGGAAAAAAAAACTATATTAAATAATTCACGAATTAAATTAAATAAATTAAAAATTTAGAGGTAATATAGTTTACGTTATTTTCTGTTTTGAAATATCAGTATGAGAAGTGAAGAGGCTGGTGACTTGCGAGTGGCCATTATCATCTCTCTTTCCCACACGCTCAGTGGCGCACGGAGGGAGAGAGAGAGAGAGAGAGAGAGAGAGAGAGAGAGGATGGCGATGGCGATGTTCGCAGCTCCGCCGTGTCACCGCCACTGCTTCAACCGCGGAGCTTCGCGATTGGACTTGTGGGTGCCGTCGAATCGCATACGTCGTGCTCCTACACAGCTCGACCTCTCCGCCTCTTCTGCTTCGGCTTCTTCTTCCGTCGTGGAAGACGGCCTCCCTCCTCCTTCCCCGCCGCCGCCGCCGCCGCCGCCTGACTCCGCTCCTCTCCAGCCGGACTCCACCGTTGAAGGCCGCGACGTCTCCCCTCTGAGGTATCTTCCCTCCCCACCCTTTTTCTATCTCTCTCGCGATTTACACTCAGTGCCTTGCTGGTGGTCATAAAGTGACCAGAAAGAGATGGTGACAGAGGCCATTGCCTGTTGCTGGAGTATGTAATCAGCAGGTGGCCGCGGCGGCGGCGGCGGCGGCAACGGTGGCAGTGGAACGGCAGCATGTGGTTCAATTTTCATTAATTATAAGTTAGCTGCATGAAATGATTAGAACTCTCAAACTATGCTTAAGTAGTGCAGATCATAGCACCACGAGGTGCTTGGTAGTTGGAAGTTCATCTAGCCGAGAGATGAATTGTACCTCATGTTTGCCATCAATCTTTCTTTATTTGTCGGGTGGACCTTACGTTGTTATCTGGTTCAATGGGAAGAGGGTACCAAACTAGGAACTTGCAGTTCTGTTGACTGTAGATTCTTTGTTATAGCCGAGTTAAATTGAAACCCATGTGTAAATGTACTTTACATAATGTCTGTGATCCTGTCTTGATTCGCTGTCTTGACTCATTGCTTGTTGCGAAAGCATGTCATCCTTACCTATGCTTGTTAGATCTCGTGGTGAAAATTTTGACTCTAATCTGTTGATCTGCTCCTCCATCACCAGATACTAATTTGCAAAGTTCAAGAATTTCAGGATCATGCTGACATAATTACTTCCCCGTGCAGGGGTTGCAAGGCCTGCGGGAGAGAGGAACTGGAGAGGGGATGCAATGGAGAGGGGAGGATACAAGGTGGCATTGCGACCGTCCCAGGCTTTGGTTGGTGGCCAATAAAGGCTTACAGGCCTTGTCCTGGATTTGTAGCATCTGGTGGACGATATCGCCGGCGCGGGCAAAGCATGGATGAGGTTGCTTTTGGAAGAGGCGGTTCTGCAACTGTTGATGAATCAGAGTCAAGGTAAAGGCATTCATTTTGTCTGCCTCCATCTCTGAGGTTTTATGAATTTTACGGCGTTGCTGGAGGGTCACCTAAGTGATTATTGATGACTGCTAAATTATTTTTAGTGAATGTTGTATTTAGTTTGGATCAAATGGCTTTGAGTGTTTGAAACTGAATGTTGGCTCATTTGTAAGTTCGAGCATTAATTTCCAGGTATGAGGATGAAGAAATTCTTCTGGTTTAGGTCAGTGTCCTAACAGAACGTCTAGCTCTGAGGATGACATCCATTTGGAGTCTGTACTTGCATATATACCAAATTAATTTTTAGGTTCTCCTATGCAGGTAGTCTTAATATGCTCCTTATAAGTAGAGAAATCAAGTCTTCCTTCAGTGCAGCGAAATCTGTAATTTTCTGTGTTTTCTAGGACAACTTTAGTTTTGACAAGCAGCAATGTACAAGTATAGCTAATGTGCAAATGCAATCCTGGATAGTGCTTAGCAAAGATAAGACCTCCTGTTTCAAACTCACTTCCTTAGCCTCAACAGTGTTGCACTTTTCTTTTCTTTTCTTTTACTTCCCGCTGTGGTCTGGGTTTGTGAATTTTCCTAATCCATCGTCGGACAACCTGTCCATATTGTTTATTTTTACTTACAACTATCATTTCGACTTATGCTTGAATGGTTTGTTGTGATTTTGTTTATGCCTATTCCCTTGTTTTTTGGTGCTTCAATCACACGAGTGAATTTCTCGGTTAATCTTGAAAGCTTTGAATTCTCATTGAAAAGCCTGACATTTTGTGGATATCCAGATCATAAAGTGTGGCTGTGACTTCCTTTTTTTTTTTTCCTGTTTTTGTGAACTAGCCCTGAATTTTTGGTTATAATAGTGAAGCTGAAATAAAATGAGTTTTAAGCCGTAGCTCTCTCTCTCCAATCACTTCCTATTAGGGTTGATGGTGACAATTTAGGAATTACTGGAATTCTATTGCATATTTTAAAGTTCTTGAAGCATCAACATGTTTCGAACGCCTTACCAAAAAAAAAAAACATGTTTCGAACTGGGTAAGCTACCGATGAATTCTACAGCAAGAAAGGGCGAGATCGGAGGAAAGTCAAGAGGTAATACTCTCCCATCCTGATGGCCATACAAGTTCACGATCCTACTAGTCTCCTGGGATACCTGAAAAGCCGGAAGAGAAGAAACTGAAGGGATGAACGCGTATCACCTGTCCTCATCTTAGCTACGTCGGTTTCTGATGCTTGGACTGCAGGGTTTGGTGATGATCAATGTATCTTTCTTGTTTACTACTTTCTTTTGGTTTGCACTTAAACATCAACAAATATACTCACTATCTTTGAGTCTTGAATTTCTATGCTTTTAACTGCTCTGCTACCGGCAAACAAAAAAGTAACAGCTCTGCAAGACTGCAAATGGTGTTGTACCTCATCCCTTCGATGGTTTATCAATATTAGAGGAAAAGAAACTACATGGTTGAATTTGAAGCTGTTTATTTTCCCCCATTTCTTCATTTGCATTGGTAGAATTTTAAGTTCTGTCGTTCGTTCGCTTTTGGATGATTCAATCTTCACCCAAATGCAACTCAACAAGCATTAGCAGAGAATTCAGGAGTCATCTAGAAAACTAGACTTTAGCCGGTACAATATCCTGCTGACCAAAACAAATCTTCTGATGAACAATTCCTGTAAATCATTTACAAAAATGAACAAGTGGTTTGTCTTTCACTTATGTTATCATTTTACTTAAACAACTGCTATCCTTCCCTTATAAAACTCATAAATACCCTAACAGCTACAAGAATATTAAGCGCCAGATAACCATCTCATTTCTGAATACTGACACAGAAGAGGCTGACAGTTCTCTTAGGTCACACGTTCCTCTCTTTTCATGGACTAAGCAAATAAACACTGAGCGCCATGAAAATCGCCATGCTCTTGTCATTCACGCTATTTCTGAATGCAACCTTTCATATGAGACGAGGAAATCACTCACTGGAGAGTCCTCTCTCACACCCATCAAGGGATCTACTGTAATGAGCCAGGCCACATAATGTTTCACAGGCTTTGTTCTTTTGACTGAGATACAAGCGCGTACTCCAAATCACTTGTTTCTTGTTTGAAGAACGGAAGACTTCCCGGATTTTCCTCCCCCAAGAGAAGGCTCACAGGTGTTTGTGGAGGATATTCATTCAGAATGAAGTCAATTTCCTCTCCACTGATTTCTTCCCGGTTGAGGAGAACCTACAATACAGATCCAAAGGGCTCAGGATTAGTACTATCTTATAAGAGCATGAAACAAATAAGTCCACACGCTCAGCATGCCTCACAATTTAGCTCGACTCTAGTTTCATTTGGCCCCAAGATTTGAAGATACTGAAAAATCTAAAACAAGTACTCAGATCACATCGTGTATTTTACCTTCACAGCTTTAAGCAGGGCCGCATGGTGCCTCCTGAGCAGAGAAACAGTCCTTCCATACATGTCGCGTATGAGCTCTTCAGTCCTTTGAGCAACCTGATCGTCCAAGTTGAAATTTATTGGCGGTTCAATCAAACCGTAGTCATCATAGAGCGATCCTTCAAAGTCCAGCCTTGGTCCGACAAATTTGACATTCTTTCTCCAAGGAGGTGGCTCACCATGGATGACCATCGGATTCTCCAAATTCCATCTGTTAATGGAGCACGAAACAACCCAGTATTAAACACCATGACATGTTCGAAAAGGAAATTCACTGATTACAGCACAAAGGACCGACATTGTCAAAAGTTTACGAGCAAGCCAGGAAGCATCTGCAAGATACCCAACGGATGCTCTTGATGTATCCCGTCCATAAATAACCTCTTCGGCTGCACGTCCTCCGAGCAAAACCTATAGTTTGAATACAGCAGGATAAGTACGCATTCAATTTAATCTATTAATAGAAATAAGAGGAAGGGAAGATACACCAGCTGCCTACTAGCCAAAGAGAGTGTCATACCTGAAGGCGATGAAGCAATTGTGGCCGGCGCTCAAACATATATTTTTCATCATCAAGTCGATGAAAGACAACTTGAGATAATGTCTGCATGTTCACAAGTCAACCATTCAGTAATAAGAGGAGCCCTAAATAAAGCTTAACAGGAAAATAATATAGCAAATCCGATGATAATACTGATTGCCTGGTAGCTAATGGCACCAGCAGGTAAGCATCCAACATAACGAGTTGTTCCAGGAAATGAACATGCTGAAGTCTCAAGTCCTTGTGAAAGAAGAAAACAGGATACAGAGGACTTGGGAACAGAAAGAGGACCTCTCCACGAGGGATGATTGAAATCCGATCACAGCACTCGACATCAGCGTTCTCGTATCTCTTCAGAAGATGAGAAGTCATCGCAACTCCTACTTCAGTGGTAGCTCTCCTACATTGTCCTTGATGACCTAACTCTATTCCAACACGTCTTGGTCCAACGGTGAGTCTATCGACTGCATCGTCCATATCTGATCGAAGAATTGATCCGTGTCCTTTCCTAACTGCCACTAGAGCAGCCTCTTGGACAAGCTGAGCCAATTGTGCTCCGCTCCATCCTATCAATAATTCAAACACACATCAGATATTGAACCAACAAATTGATAATAGTTGAGAAACATAGCTACCTGGCAAATTCTGTGCATATGACGATAAATCAACGGTCTCTGACATCTTTACTTTGCTTGCATGAATTTTTAGAATATCATGTCTCCCTTTTGCATTAGGGGGCCGTATCTTAATCTGCAGTATACACACAATATGAAAATAAAGAAAAAAAAGTTCAAAAACATGAAATAGTCCAGTTAGCCACCTTACTAATTCTAAAAACTCAAGACGCCCAATATCAAGAACAGCCTTAATACCAAGTATGAGTTTTAACTCAAAGCTTTTTCCTTTTTCCTTTTATTTCAATTTCTCCTTGGGGTTCAGTGTAGCTAAAATAAAGTACAGCTACTATTTATTAACAGAAACAAACCTTACGATCAAAACGACCTGGACGAAGGAGTGCAGGATCTAATAGGTCCCTACGGTTTGTAGCTGCCAGAAATATCACACCTTTTCCAGTATCAAACCCATCAAGCTCTATAAGAAGCTGATTCAATGTAGTTTCCCTTTCTTGAGTTCCGGCGTTGTACAGGTGATCTGTGGATTCCTTGAAGATTCCTTGACGCCTGATCAAAGATAAACGAAAAAACAAGAAGACAAGCAACAGTTATGGGCTTACCATGCACAATAGACAAGCTTTAATTACTACTGCAGTGACAATTGTCCCTGCCAAATCACAGGCAACTGAGGAATTTCCAGATGACAAAAATGTGACAGGAAGAATTCAATCAATCAAGAGCCGGCTCAGATGGAAGACTAACCTGGTTGCTAGGGCATCAATTTCATCGATGAATATAACTGAAGGCTTATTTACCTGCAAAAACAGATAAACCTTGAAATCAGAAGACCAATCAGAATAGTTAAAACTAAAGCGGTAAAAGGATGTTGACAATTCCAAAAGCAGGTGAACCAACCCACTTGACAAGTGGATGTACGTTACAAGGTAACAGCCCATAAAGTTGGGTGCAACATGCGAGAAAGCTAACCTCTGTCACATAAGTGACGCAACAAAGAGCAAACAATCACATCAAAATCTTTCAAAAAGTCAACAAAATTCCACGATCCTCAACTCAGTATAGGCCTATTTGTTAAATTAAGGAATTAATCCTTTACTCGAATAGTATGGACAATATAACACCTTAGCTCTCTTGAACAAATCCCTGATACGAGCAGAACCGACACCGACTAAAACTTCAACAAATTCAGATCCAGCCATTTGATAAAATGGAACACCAGCTTCACCAGCTATGGCTTTGGCAACCAGCGTCTGCAGAATAATAGAAAGGGTGAGAACAGCCAAAGGTATTTGCAGGAGAAACCAAATAAAACCAACCTTTCCACACCCAGGAGGTCCCTCCAGAAGGACACCATGGGGAGGCTTGATTCCCATTTTATCAAATAGTTCCGGATTCTTCAAGTACCTCACTAACTAACCAGCAAAATAAACGGAATCTGTGAGCTTCTGCTGGATGATGGTAACAAATCAAAAGCACATTATGGAATTACAATATATTGATGTCATGAAAGAGCAAAGTACTTTATAGTAAGTAAGGCCCCTTAAGTATAATGTGTTCTAAACAGGAAATTTGGGGTTAAAACGAGATTCTAGTTAGTGCTATCGTTTGCAAGTTTATGTATGCAAAAATGTCTATGTGCAGGCTACAAACAATGATAATTTCGAATTTTCAGTATGAACTCACCCTTCGAGCAAAAGATTTAGTTAGAGATGCAAATATCACACATGCTGCATCTAGATTATCTAACTTTGTAAGGCATGATTTGCTAGAACAATATTTTCATCATGTAAAATTGCCAAAGCTCAGGGAATACATGGAAGTGTTAAACAAGTAAAAAATGCTAGATTCAAGTCTTTAAATAGTAGTTATCCAAAGAAAACTCTTGTACCATTTGTCAAAGATAACTCAAAGGGATCATTCAGTCAGGGACAAAGCAATAAATTAGCTGTTCTTACAAGTGAATACCCATAGAAAAACAGTGATTACCTCTTGAAGTTCCTCCACAGCCTCATCTATCCCTGCCACATCACCAAACTTTACTCCTGTTGAACCCTGGAACATTTCATCCACAGAGAACATTCTAAAAATTTAGTCCAAATTCTACACTAGCAAAGAATGCTTGGATGCAAATTACAAAACGAAACTAACATCAACACGAGCTTCTGCTTTGGATCTTGAAAAATCAATTCCTTGCCATAGATCCTGCATAATGACAAGCGATGTCACGCAAAGAATTTAACGGTTAACAGACGCTAGAACATTGCTATTGCATCACACTACAAGCAAGCGAAAATGACAAGAGAAGTGTAGTACCCATTTCCTGAAGTTCTTAGGTCTTCTCGACAGAGTGAAACGTACAAGAAGGACCATAGTCAAAAGAACAATGCTTATCGGTTTTAGCATTTCAAGGCTAGCTGAGACACCACCAAATGTGTAAAACTCGTAAAATTTGGAGAAGATCCCTCCATCACTGAATAGATCGACAACATTGTCCCACACTCTCTCAAAAATGCTAAAGATAAGACCGAGAAAGAGCTTGAGAAATGGTCTTGCTATTGGCCACACAATATATACTGTCGTGACAAAGATGAAACTGGTAGCAGCAAAGACTGCTGAAGCCAAAAAACCCCCTACCACCACTGCCGCAGCAGCCATAACAGCTGTGATCATCCCAAACTCAACCATCATTCTGCTTGATATGGAAGACGCCACCGGATGAGGATATTCTGGTAACTTTCCCACCCAAGACTACAGAAAATGTAATCAGCAAGAACAAAAAGTCAGGAATTCGACATCTCTAGTCCCATTTATGCACAAAAGTTATGAAGCAAATAATTAACTGAATTACCATAGTTTGCCTCTCTATTTCATACTGTGGACCATTGTATTCCTCCAGAAGAGCTTGAGCTTCACCCTGATTCAGCTTCATAGCCCTACAAACAACTACATGGCTCAACAACCAAACAATGACCTCAAAACAAAATATGTGGCAAAACCTACAAGTAAGGAAATATACCATCGAGTTCTATGCAAACTCCTATCCCCAGGGATCTCTTTCAACTCTACAATAAAATCCCTAAACCTGCTAGCCGTCGAAATGCCGGCAACCTCCTTCGAAGTCAACAACTTGACTTTATCACTTTCCATAGCTTTCCTGAAATCCTCCAAGCTCATCTTGGGCGATGCCTCCAAATTCCTGTCGAACTCCTCTTCCTCGGACAACTCTTCGCCGAAGACTTGCTCGGGGACGTACAATTTCCCCCTGTACTCCCTCAGTATGTCTTTCAAGTACACCGACCCCTCTTTCGCGGCGGCCTCAGCCTTGTTTTGACCCTCATCACTCCCTCTCTTCAGTCTACCTCTCGTGTCCAGTGCCCTTCTCAAAATCTCAAACAGACCCACATCAGCATTTTTGCTCAAGTTCTCTTTTTCCTTCAAAGTATAGAACTTGCCCCCTACCAAGTACTTGGGCTCAGCCTGACTAGGGTTCTCCTTCAAAACCCTAGCCACAAAATCATCCCCTTTCGGAGGAGCCGAGTCTGAGCTCGATTCGCACGAAACTTTGAAGAACCTTCGAGTTATCCCCGCCCGCAACCGAATTCCTCGAACGGAACTCGAGCGTTCCAGTCCCCGCCAAGAGATAATCGGAATTGGGCACAACCCATTCGAGCATACACGCGGCTTGGCATAGAAAGCCCTAGACGATAGCAGAGTGTCGATGCTGCTCATGTTCTAGGGGGAATGAACTTCGATTCGCTGGGCCGTTCGGCTACGGTTTCCGATGCATTAAGCCCGAAAGGTCGCGGCTTTAGCGCATACTCGCGAGTTTCATCGAAAGGGGCTGGAGCAAATTATCAGTTCGAACGAGCAGAAGCGAATTGCCATGGATGACGACGATGTTCAAGCTCGAGGAAGAAGAAGAAGAAGACATTGCGAAGTACTCCTCCTCGGGTTTATCCAGACCAGACCGAAGTTCTGCCGGCTGGAGCTGTAATGGGTCGGGCTGAAATGGCCCGCAAAGAGCGACGGTGAAGGACCGGGTCGGGTTCAAGCCCATTCCGGGTAAGCTACATCTTGGTCACTCTCACATTTTGAATTATTACTTTCGTTTAAGCAAGTCGTTAAAAAGCTTAATCTAAGACCTCGTCCGGACTTCGAGATTTTCGGGATGTAAAGCTTTTAAACGGTATTCTTTCTTCCTCAGAAAGATAAAGACACAGGAGGAATTAGGAGGTGGGGCATCTGAGCATCGATACGTTAAAATAAGAAATGCATCTGTAAAGCCGGTTCTATAAGATGGGCACAGTTTGCGAAGGCCTCGTAGGAGCGAAAGCTCCTTTCCTTTGGTGAGGTTACCTCTTGACCGAGCACTAAGGATCCAAGGGTACTCTCATTCCCCAGAAAGCATGGACGATTCTCTCATTTCATTAGGGAAAAGATGAGATCGATTACTTTTAAGTTATCAACTTTTATCATTAATATAACTAATCGACATGTTAAAATTATCCGCTCTTGTATGAGATCACCAACCTTAATTTTGTGAGAATTATCGACTGTTCTTCGATGAAGTTTTCGATTACTTTTAGATTATCAAATTTTATTAGACTCACCCAGCCACGTTTATTTGATCGATTTTGAACTATCAATTTTTGTAACATCTTGCAAACTTTTGCCGAAGTTGTTGACTCTTTCTATCAAATTACAAAAGAAATTACTCTATATCGAGGTTATCATTAGAATCAAGTTCGAGACAAAATGTTTTTTTTTTTGGTTAAAGAGACAAAATGTTTGTTTGAACCAAAATAGGAAAAAATCGATTATGCTTCCAAACTCGACTAACCCAACTCTATGAAAAACGCATTCTTTCTCTAGACTTTTGAAGTGTGACATTATGTATAAAGCCAGTTTTCGTTAATTTTGAAAAGGGCGAGGGGCGATCATTGACGTGGTTAGTGGCGACTCTTTCGGAATAAGGTCTAAAATCGTGGGAAGATGTTCACTCAAAATTACTCGCTACCCATTTTTATAAACAAGACAAATCCTGCCAAACTAGCTCTATCGAGATGTTAGAAGTCCACACCCATCTACCACAAACAAGAAACATGCACTATTAGAGTGCGTTTGATAGCCATTCTATTCCCGAAAACAATTTCTATTTAGAAATGATTCTTTTTTATTCCATACCCGAGAACAATTTCTAAGTATTTGAAGGCATTTGATAACTGTCTAAAATTTCTATTCTTATAATAGAAAAAGAATATAAATGCTTTTGGTAACTATACAAAATTTCTTTTTATTAATAATATTTTAAATTTTTTAATATTTATTTATTTTTTTTTCTTCTTTGACCATGGCCAGGTCACCGGTGCTAGCGACCGACCACAGGCCAGGGCCAACAAGGGTGTTGCGGCCCTCACTAGATCTAGCAAGAGCAGTTAGTGGCCTAGGCTAGGGCCGCCCTCGGCAGCCTGGGCGAGGGCCGCCCTCGCCAGATCCTGCGAGGGCGGCCCTCGCCCAAGCAATGAGGGTCCAACCCTCGCCCTCGCTGGCCTTGGCCTATGGTTAGTCGCCGATGGCTGGCGGCCTGCAGCTAGTGACTAGCCATAAGCCATAAAGAAGAAGAAGAAAAAAATTTCTTTTCCATTTCTAATTCTTGCTCCCAGAATCAAGAAGTAACTTTTTTTTGCTTCTTAATTCTGTTCCAAAACTGATTCTAGGAACAAATTTATGCCTGAGAACAAAATATTTACCAAACGGATTTCTGCTTCAAAACTAATTCTGGGAACAAAAGAATAGAATCAGTTACTATTTGGTCAGTTATCAAACGCAGCCTTACTCCAGGTGGTTTCGAACTTGAAATACAATGTTGAAGGTGGACATCGACATGATAGGTTACGTACATATATACATGTGTGTGAAGCCCAATGATCGCAAAATAATCATGTCCCCAAATATTACCTGCAAATGGTTGACAGAATATGAATAGATGACTAAATCTTGATAGACCCTCGCAACAATGCGTTCTCTTTTCTTCTCTTAATTGACGAACTAATTGAAAAATATAATAAATGAGCAATGATCCTCGGTAGAGGCTAGTTCGGTTCGATTTGATTTGATCGTGTCACGGCTTTTATTGGATTTATCATCTGATGAACTGCATTGCTGATATTGACCCTGAAAAAGAAAACGGTAGATACAGCTAGTCCGTGACCAGACCCACTTGGCCGGGACCAGACCCACTTGGCCAAGTTACGTCTCTCTCCACCTGTCTTTGTTTCCTAGGTCAGCTCTTTTAACACTAATTTGAGACTACTTTTCTCTTGTCAATCTGGTCAAATATGGATCATCGACGTAAGAAATGGAGACAGGCGAAGAATTACTCGCTACATTACCCTATAGCAGAAGAGGTTGGTCCAAGCGGACAATTCAGGGTGCTCGAGCGACTATTTGATAGTAAAGGGTACTTATTTACGACTGTTGGCAAATTAATCTCTTCGAGAGCGGAAATGAATTTTGAAATAATATTGTAGTGAGAACAATACATAAGTAGGTGTGTTTGTTTAAGTGAAAGAATCTTTCATGAATTAATTTTCTGGCATTTCACACGTTCAGTTTGCTGAAAATGATCTCTTGATAGAAAACCATTTTACGGTCAATGAAAATATGCGATACTTAAAGATACGAAAATGAATCCCTATCTCGAAAGGGGGAAAATATTATTTTTGAAAAATGATTTCTTGGAAAAAAAAATTGTTTCTCTCGAGATTTTCTCCGAAACACACTATTTCATCATAATTGATCCTGCGGCGAAATACCTTTCACTGAAAGTCGTTCTTCGATTTTTTTTATTAAAGGAAACGGTTTCGATGATATTTTTTTTATTAAAGGAAACGGGTTCGATGATGACTCCTAACAGAAAGTATCATGAGTAGACAAGAAACAACAATAACTTCACTTTGTATAGAATTGTACAAAACAAACCGTTCTAGAATTTAATCGAAGATAAAAACTTGGAAAATACAACCACTTCGACAGGACCAAATGTGAACAAATTATGCCAAAATTTAATCGATGATAAAGCTTAAGAACACAAAAATGCTATGCAATAATTCAATCGACAACGCAACACCCAAAATAAAGGTACATGCCGGAATTCAATCAACAACTCATATCTGGAAACTACAGTTAAGAAACACACCTGACTTTAATTGACAACGAGAGTGTGGAAATTGAAAGTACAATGTAAGAAAGGAAAGATAATTGAAAAGAGAGTAAATTTGTCTATTTGTATGCAGCGGCGTTTCTAGTGGACGAATGATAATATTTACAATGATTGTACTATAATAGTCTTTGAGCAGTTCTCTTACGGTTGTAGCCATGTTCCCTCATCTCCGAAAGTTTGTGCCTATACTCTCACGACACCATAATCTTGTCTTCCTATAGTTGTTCCTTTTAAAATCGAGCCTTAGTTGCTCCATGACCTCCATCACTCTCTTCTCCAGTGACTTTTATCTTGTAACTGCATCCGGATGCCCTTTACACGTTTAACTTTCTCTTGATGTTTTAATCAATAATCTGTTGACATTATTGATCGATACATTTGTTGACGATCGCTGACCACTCTCGTCGTCTGTCGACAATGGGTCAATAATGATCATCGATGTGCGTTAATATCGACAATAATTCTCGCAGCCATCAGACAATGGGTCACGTGCTTTATACTATATACTCTAATCGAGTGCTTATTCATATTGACGATCTGATCAATTTTTGGTGCAAACACACATCCATCGTTAGAACGAGGAATCATTTGGCAATTGGAGTTAAAAAAAGTAAACAAGGGAAGCTTCTTAGGAACTTCCTAAAAATCAAAGCGGCATGATGCTGCTATTGTCACAGGATGCAGAGACGAATGAGATGATTCAAGAGCTACTTCAAAATCCTTAATGAAAAGTATAATATGCTTTGCTTTCGTCAATATGACATATGTATCCAACTCGCCTAAGCCGATAATGGAGTGTCAGATCATTAAGTTAGGTCGATGTCAATGTGGTAATTGGTATCAACCCCGTGGACACCGACAATCTTACCAAACCTCGTCTTTCGGTCCGATACCCTTTTTAGAATGATCTAATTAGAATGAATTTTGCCCTTCGGCTTGCGCTCGAAACTTTCTGAATTTCTAAAATCAAAACGAACACAATTACAAATAAATTAGATGGTTTGGAAACTCCAAAGATCAGGAGCTTAAGCATTCGAACCAAAAGGAGTCGACTTTTCTTAGGATGGAGATGTGTGCTTGTTGGATTTATGTGGCACACTCCTATTTTTGGCAGTACGAGGAAAAAAAAAGGAACTAAAATTACAACCATTTTATCAGTAAACTAAAGGGTTTGAAATAAAGAGAAAATACTAGGTATTGGTAACTTTAGGGGAGTGCAATGACATCTTGTGTTATGAAAGAGTGCAATTGCCTCTTTCGGTGCTTTGTCAACTGAAAAAGAAAGTTCATCCGCTAGTTCCAACAATACGGGGTCCGTATATAACATTACAAAGCATTCCTCATCATGTGTCAAGTCTCACCTGGATTTCTAGCTTGCAAAGATACTCACCGACAGCTATCTCCGGTGGTGACATTCATCGGCGGCCATGGGCGGTGGTGGGACGGATTCAGAACCCCCCCTTTATAGTCCATTCTTTTCAATCGACTTGAAAAATCTCAGATTTAGAGGACTAAATTGCACAAATAAGAAAAATTAATAGACCATAATTGTACTTAACTCTTAATTATATACAAATATATCGATTCGACCGGATAAAAAAAGGTTCATGCCTTCGACGGAAAAAAAAAAAAAAGAGGTTAACGCCCTAGTACTCAATAAATGGGGCTTAGGTCAACTTTACATGCTCGTCACAACATGATTAAGGCTAAAAAACATGCAATAGCTCATAGAATCAATTCAACCGGTTGGTTTAGGGTATAAAACTGAGAACCTGTAACCAAACTGGTCGATATCGGTTCCCAATTTCGGCATCGAAAATTGTATCAGTCATCAAGTTGAACCAGCTTGGTTGCTCACCCCCAAAAAGGGATAAATGTACAAGAAGTCCTAAAACTTATCACAAAAATGCAATAGAGTCCTAAAACTTTCAAAAAGTGCAAATAAGTCCTAAAACTTGTCATGAAAGTGCACTTGAGTCCTAAAACTTGTCATGAAAGTGCACTTGAGTCCTAAAACTTTCAAAAAGTGCAAATAAGTCCTAAAACTTGTCACGAAAGTACAAACAAGATCTAAAACTTGTCACGAAAGTGCAAACAAGTCCTAAAACTTTCAAAAAGTACAATCAATGGAAAGACTTGATTGAACCAATTTGATAAGTTTTAAGATTTATTTGCACTTTCGTGACAAGTTTTAGGACTTATTTGCACTTTTTAAAAGTTTTAGGACTCAAGCGCACTTTCGTGATAAGTTTTAGGACTTATTTACACTTTTTGAAAGTTTTAAGACTCAATTATATTTTCGTGATAAATTTTAGGACTTTGAACGTACTTGTCCTCCCAAAAAAGAACGACTCCCGTTAGATTGGAGATTTTTGTCGTGTTCTCTCTCACTCGATGGATCGGTTCTCAAATCAAGGGGCTGTCTGCCCATACATTTTCCGCATTCGATTATTTTGAGGTTTATGGAATGTCCGCCGTTGGACTGTTACTTCCAATGCTCTATCTTGTCGTTTTTATGGCGTGCGATGAACCACGTTTTCAGAGTGCAATTATTTGTGCCGGCTCTTTCTTCGACGCTCTAACGATAATAATACAAAAAAAATCGTTTTTGTACACCTGAGCATGCCACGTCAGAAATGGGTGGGCCCATATACCGACAGTGACAGAGCGACACTTTGCAGATCCAACGTCTGATTGGATCTTCCCCCGAACAATGCATGCGGTCTCGTATGCAACCCAACGCCCAGCTTTTCCAGGTCAAAAAAAAGAAAGAAAAAAAAAAGGAGAGAACTTTTTAAAGAATTAGACAATGAACAGGAGCGTTGAATTTCGCAGGTCGCGTCGTTCATAAAAAATAAGAATGCATGACTTGCGAAAGAGACTGCAACACAGCAATACAACTGCCGTTCAATCCCAGCAACTCAACGCACGGCCGAGACGGAGAAGAAGAAGGAAGAAGAAGAAGGAAGAAGGAAGAAGGAAGAGACGAGAAAGCTCCGAACCCAGGTCACTGTTACCGCTGCTCATGAATCGTGATCGACTTAATCGTGCTGCTGTCACGAAAAAACAGAGTCTTGGCGATGTTTGCTTGATCTGCTCCAATCTGTTTCTTCTCCTTTCTTCTTCTTTTTTTTACTTCTTTCTTGGGCTTTCTTTGGGTTCTTAAAGCATTCCCTTTTTGGGTTATATGATGCATCGAGAGAATCGAACAGTGAAAAGGCGTTGCCCAATGCCTACTCGTCTCGGATCGGATGGGTCCTACAGCTTTATGAGTTGGTGAAGAGCGCATAATCTCTGTTTCCTTGTTAGTGTGCAGTCTTCTTTTCTTTGGTTTGGAAATACATGGCTCCTTCTATTATGGCCCCTTTTCTTGCTGCAAGTGCTTTCGCAAGCTGTAGACTCAATCGACAGCACTTTTGTACAGTGTACACGTGAGGAATTAGAGATCGTATGCAGAGACGGAGAGGGACTTATAGCCACTAACCTTTGGTATCAAAGTTCTATATCCCACCTTTTCTTTGGCAGTTAAGCCGAAGTAGTCAAGACTTAATATTGCCAGAGTTGATCAGGCTTTTGAAAGTTAGGAGATTTAATTGCTGTAAGATGCTTTTAATTTATTTCCGAATGAGGGATTCGGAGAAACTGTTGACTTTTTTGCAAATAGCGTCATCATGTTGATGTATCACTAGTAATTGGTGTCATCATGGTGCTAGATTGGTGTCCTGGGGGATCCGTCTCCAGTCGCGTTGTTGGAAAAACCCGGGATAGTATTCCCTCATAGTGATTTTGTCTATATAAAAGTAGCATCTCACCACGGTTCAGTAGTCCGGGTAACTTTGTACCTTTGAATCAGTAATGGTAACTTTTGAAGCACATCAGGTAATGATTACGATGGGACTATAGAAAAACCCGTCTCTACCGGTCTTCTGTAGTTCACAGGCACAGAAGCGAGTTCCAGAATTATCATTAACTGAGGGAGAGAGAGAGAGAGAGAGAGAGAGAGAGAGAGAATCATCTGAGTTCACACTTGTTCCACAGCAGTTTCATATGTTTCCAATTATCTAATTCTGGAAAGCATGTCAAATTTCAGTATAACGAGGATCGTAACTGTCTCCAACTTTGGAAGTACAATTAAGGATGGCCCCAGCTACAGCAGCTTAGATAATAGGTCCCAGACATTGTTGCTAATTAAATAAGATGCTAATTCTGAATCACTGGTCACCAAGATCATGGTTTTCACCGAAAGTATTCTGATCATCCCTTGTATATTTATACACTTGCAATGCCAAAAGATATCTCCTTCGAGTCCTTTGTTACGACTTCGCACAAGCCTTGCCCCTGTTGCAAGCCTTGCTCATTTGAACTTTCTGAAACTTAATTTCTGAAATCCATTCCGTCGGGAATCATATTGAACTATGTCCCCTTGAACTGAGATTAGTTTAAGGGAGACGTGAACTGGGCAAAAGCATGAAACCTAGGAAGTACTGTCTGTGAGAGATGCTTGACTTCAAAACATGCATGCCTAAGTTCCTAGTCTATTAACCATCAAAGTTTTCAAGTCCTCCTTTTGTCAACAGGCACAACTCTACCTGAAGTTATGCAGTCACTCTTCGGCTGCTTTTGCATGAGGAAAGGTCAACCAAAAGCTGGTTATGAGGATCCAATCATTCTTGCTTCGGAGACACCTTGTAAGTAGGAATTCAAATAGGTAACAGTATCAGTCACTCGTTCCCCCTTTTAGGTGACACATAATATAAACAGGTTAGCAAGTCGAGACACCTTGCACTTTCAATGTAGCATGGACATCTTAAGTCTGATGGAATTAGTACACTGATCTTATGGATGGATATTCAATTTGCAACTTAATAGCTGCCTCTGTTCATCTTACTTGTTAGCAAATCTACTTATGCCCTCATCACACAACTGCAGTTTAGCTTTCTATGTACTGTCATCAACAGGGACATGATATTGTTGCTCCATTTAGCTCATATAAGCTGATGGACTGATCTACACTTTCAACAACTTTTCTCTGGAGTATTTTTTTCTTATTTGTGAAAGACGTGTCATAATCTTCACATTATGATCGATTGGGCAGTTACTGTGAATGAAGTGGAGGCTTTGTATGACCTTTTCAAGAAACTAAGCAGTACCATAATTGACGATGGTCTTATTCACAAGGTATCCTCTTGCTAATCTAGACTGTATCAGGAATTCATGCTTTGGTCTATGAGATAGAAGCACTCCCCTTTGACTAGGTTTCTAATTCCTATACATCACATAGATTTACTTCCCATCTATTGGCTTGAACAGGAAGAGTTTCGGCTTGCACTATTCAGAAACAGTAACAGGCAGAATCTTTTTGCAGATAGGGTGAGTGCATATGCTTATCTTTTTCGTAATTTTTTTCCTTTAGGATCATAATTTCGATCTGTAAATTCATTCTTCAGATGATATACCTGTTAAGCTTCTTCTAGGCGCTCGACATGTGAATCAAAGTGGAATTCCTGTTGGAATTTGTCCATCAATTGAAATTTCAGACTCATCATGCATAGATCTGCAGATAAGAATCCTGCGGCCTCAGCTAGAGGTTGCAGTATTTGGTCTTGTCAATATTAATAACTGCTGTACTATTTTTTTCTAGTTGCACGCTATCTAAAATTTCACCAAGCATGCCCCTTTATTCTTTAATAACCTTGGCCGGAAACTTAACTGCAGGTATTTGATCTATTTGATGTAAACCGTAGCGGGATGATAGAATTTGGAGAATTTGTCCGGTCATTAAGTGTCTTCCACCCAAATGCTCCTGAAGCAGACAAAATAGACTGTATGATCTGATTAAGAATCTCCCTTTCTTACTGATTTTTTTGGTTGTTTGGAAGTGAACTAAACCATACAAGAATGCAATTTCTGCAACTGCACTTCAAGATCGATAAGGATTTTATCTGACTTGGATGACATTTTTTTTTCGCAGTTGCTTTCAGATTATATGATTTAAGGCAGACTGGTTACATTGAGCAAGAGGAGGTAAATACATGAGCAGTACTCTAATGCTTCTGCCTCTACAGTATGTGAATAGTTCTGTAAATACACGAGCGGTTCTGACAAGCTTCTTACAGTAAAACATGCGACAAAATTCTTTTTCTTGCTGTTTGGACCTCTTTTCTCAGAAAATCCAATTTTACAATTTACGAGTGGAAATCTTGTTTCAAAAGATATTACACTGTCTTGAGAAATAAAGGTAGAGAAAAAGAAAGAGAAGTTGTTGTTATGACCTTGAATATGATCTTGATTTACCAGAGATCGTTTTACATTTTGTTTTTCAACTGGCGTAATCATCAAATCATAGGTATGAGCAAGTGATGGTAGTTATTTGACCTAACATGCCAGTCATCCAACCATCTTTCGGCCACCCAAGTTAATCGTGCACTAGCTTCTCTAACTTGCATTGCATGATTGCCTATTTGGTCAAGTTTAACTGCAAACTGCTACAACTGGCCTGCTTTTCCTCTGACTGTCAAAGTTCTGACATCTCGTTATTTAATCTTCCCAACATGCATCGGCTATATCCTAATCCAAAAGTTGAAGGAGATGCTACTGGCTCTTCTCAGTGAATCAGATCTGACACTTTCCAATGAGTGCATAGACACAATTGTTTGCAAGGTATGGGAAGAATCTGCTGGATTCCGTTCTCAAATTGTACGAAGCAGTCATGTTCTGTTGTTCACGCTCTTGTTTGCCTTGTCTTGACAGACAATCACAGAGGCGGATACAAAAGAAGACGGGAAGATCGATCAAGAGGAGTGGAGAGAGTTCGTGACGAAGAAACCTTCCCTCATGAAAAACATGACTCTTCCATATCTAAAGTGGGTACTTAGTTCGTGTACACCTGTAGATATTGCATGCCATGATCGCACTAAAGTTCTTATTTGGTCATTATCTCCACAAACAATGTTGAATTGCATTGTCGAATGACGTGATCCGCAATCCCAAAGCTGCCAATTTCTGATTACAGTTTCTACATTTCAGGGAGATAACCTTAGCATTTCCAAGTTTTGTGATGAACAGTGAAGTTCAGGATTAAGCAGGAAGGTGTTGGTGCAAGACTCCATTTCCGATCAAGGCTGGTCATACCAAGAAAGAGTGATCCGGTACCATGAGCCATTTAACTCTCTCGGAGCACTGGGTGCAGCACAGAGAAGATAATTGAAAAATGCACAGAACTCTGGCTCTGCCGAGCACCGAGTGTCGGATGAAATCATTGTGCAGCTAGAAATCTTGCGGCTAATTTCTCCCAAGATTCAATCGGTGTTTCTGATGTATGACCAACTTAGATGGAATTAGATTGACATCCAAGTAAATACACTCGTTGAGAGTAAACCTAACTTGTTAATCTGTTTATTGAGCTGGAATACAAGTGTTGAGTAAATGACTCGGTTACAATCGTTGTTTGTGTGCATCATATCATGAAGAGATTGGCTGCACAATGCTCACTGTGAACGTCAAAATGGGTGGCTATATTTCTACATCAGTGGTAACTTCTCTGAAGTAAAAAATATTTTGAGTTCCTCGCGGAGGCCAGCGATCGGCCTGAGAAAGAAGGAAGGAAAACAAAGAAAGAGAAAGAAAAGAAAAAAAAAGTAAAAAGAAAAGAATAAATAAAAAAACTCAAAAAAAATATTTAAAAAATATTAAAAAATTATTCACGTCAATGCCAGCCACACCATATAAGATAACCAGCATCCATGTCAGCGATTTGGTCCATGTGAAACCCAGCACCCTTTCGAAAAAAAAAAATTATAAGCCAATCTCAGTATACTTAGCGCCTATTTGATAACGTGCCAAATAGTGAAAATTTCTGTTCTTTTATTCCCATAATTAATTTGGAAACAGAAATCCGTTTGTTAAATTTTTTGTGCCCAGGCACAATTTTGCAAAAAATTATTCCCAGAATCAATTTTGGAACAGAATCAAGAAGCAAAAAAAAGTAGTTTCTTGATTTTGAAACAATTTTTCCATTTGTGATTCTTCTTGATTTTCTTCTTTTTTTGGGTTTGTTGTTGTTTTTCAGCTTGCTGCCCGTCACTTGCCGACCGCCGGCGATGCCCTCGCCGCTTGGGCGACGGCGGCTTGTGGCCGCGACAGCAAGGCCTCACCCAGCCAAGGCGAGACCAACCTCGCCATTGCCACCTAGGTCCGTCGCCACCCAGAGGGCGGTGGCGAGGGCGGCGACGCCCTCACCGGCCCTTGCCCATGGCTGGTCGTCGGCGCCGGCGATTGGCCATGGCCAAGGAAGAAAAGGGAAAGAAAGAAAAAAAAAATGAAAAAAAATGAAAGAAATATTAAAAAAATCAAAATATTATTAATAAAATGAAATTTTGCGTAGTTACCAAATCAATTTCTGTTCTTTTTCTATTTTAAGAATAGAAGTTTTGAGCAGTTATCAAATACCTTCAAATGTTTAAAAATTATTTTCGGGCACAGAATAAAAAAGAATTATTTCTTGACAGAATATGTTTTCGAACACAGAATGATCGCCATGCGCAGCTTTAGCATTTCTCATTCTTATTATCTTAGCTACTACACATGCACAGTCCCGCCGTATTCCAACAGCTCGATTGCTTAAGCTTTTGCAAAATGATTGTGCACGGGACGCTCTATAGCCAAGTTCATGCTCCAGCCAATTTAGTTCCAACATCCTAACATATAGCCCATCACATTAGTTCCACCGCCATCACACATTTCTTGATCCTCTCTTGAATTGGAGAGATAGTACGATGTTCTGTCCATCCAAATAAATAATTGAATCTGAAGTTCTATCGATTGGATTGAAAAGGGAACGAAGATATTCATGATATTTTAAGTGGAATTAATTCCTTATCCAATAAAGTCTCTCGTTCCCTATACCGAGCAATGACCTTTTGTCCTCTATTCAACCATGATCATCTGTTACATTCTGTCCAAAACAAGGGACCAGGTACTTCTAAAAACCATCTTATCCATGGGCTGCATTTGCACTGACCAGGTACTGCACAGAGCCCCTTGCGGTGGTCTTGCTGACCGATCAGCAAGTAGGGTTCGAAGGGGCTCAGGGGCAATGCCCGCAAAACCTAGACAAAATTCTCAATTCTGTTTTGTCAGGATTCTATTCGTCCCTTTAAACCGTCCCTGCTAGGGTGAGCAGTTTCAACTAAATCGCCTCTAAGGCTGTTCTTCTTTGTTACTTCACAATACCCTAAACGGAATTCGTAATTCTGTTTTTTTTAATAAAAAACCTTTGGATCAATCACATTAATCCACATTATTGCAGGAATTCAAATTCTTTTCAATGTGAAATTACTCGAATTGATCATATCAATTCATATTCCCAATTCATCTAACTCTAATTTAAAATCCTGTAGGTTCCTGTTCAACTTCCATGTATCGCAAGTTGCTCTGATACCACTGTTGGGTTCCTCATGTACTAAAAATGCAGCAGGATTTATAAATCAAAACCCTAGATAGGATCCATGCGTATATTGAAATCTAAATAGAAATTCGACACATGCATTTTTGCAAATCAAAGGTAAATTGACAATCGATTGTGTCTGGATTAGCGCCCCAAGTGTTATGCCTCTACCGATATCCACACATACGAACGGAAGTCTCCAACGATCCAAGTGCTAGCTAAAGATTTTGGGCTTCTTTTTTCTGATCGCCTTTGATCTTCGAGACTCTCTCAAAGATCTCTAAACAACAATTCTCTTCATATTCTCTTGGAGGCGTTTTTTCTTAGGATTTTTTTTATCACTCACACGTTTTATATATATATATATAGCCTTATTATCTACGTAAATTAAAAGAAGTGGGGCCGGGCGATTTGGGCACGCCAAACTATCCACCTTCAATCGTACGTTTAATCGTTATCTCATAACGTGCACGACCGCGTAGATAAGTTAAATAGGAAAATAAATTAAAATCTACTTCTTATTTTAAGTAGATCCCAGCGCACAAAAAATGTTAACTCAGTTCGCTATTGTGTGTGACCCTATAGATTCACTAAACATTAGCAGTGTGCTCAAAACCCTTTTTGGCCCATAAGTCATAATCAACCTCTAGCAAGACATTATGACTATCTAAGTACAGTGAAGGTTGGTTTTTCGACATAACCTAATCCACAACTAATATTAAAGTATCAACCTTGATTGATACATGGGGCAGATCACTAGCACCAGTCTAAAAACCATCTTATTCATGGGCTGCATTTGCACTGAGCACGGACTTGGACACGAGGACTCTGAAGCTCTTGCCTCTCAAACCTGCTGTGTGCTTCCCTTTCTCATCAACCCGTCTCCTCTTATGGTCGCTCCTTTCTTGTTTTCCAGTAGAACAAATGTAATTGTTGAGTTACACTCCGGCGAATAAGCTAAAGTTGTTTTTTTTTTCGGTAAGGAATAAGCTAAAGTTGTTGGTAATCGTTCTTTCTAAGAAACGACTCCCTCGATTCTGTTCTCGCAGTTAATGCTGGTGAAGTCGAAGCTTTGTACCTTCTGTTCAAGAAATGATGCTGTTGCTTAATGGATGATGGGCTCATAAGCAAAGTAAGCTTGTAGCTTTCCTTCCCTCTGCTCTTTTAACGTGCACAAGTATAAACGTCTTGCAGTCAAGAAAGCGAGCGATTAGGAGTTTCAGTCATGTGTTGTTGCACGACTTTTTTGGTAATCTTCGCGAAGACAGAGTAGATTGACTTGGTTTTTCATCTCTGAGCAGAGTTTTGATGGTGCAGGAGGAGCTTCATCTTGGCTTACTCAAGAGCAGAAAGAAGCAGAGTCTCTTCACGGATAGGGTCAGCATCTTAACCAAGAATTTTTAATGCTTTTCTCGTCCTTACCATCCTCCATAGCAGGTCTAGATTTTCTCGGATCTTCCATTTGTTCGACTTGAAGCACAGTGGGGTGATCGAATTTCAAGAGTTTGTTCCCTCTCTAAGTGTTTTCCATTTGTTCGTTCTGTATGGAGTTTCCCATTTTTTTCTGAACTTCCTATGCATTTCTAGTCATCGAGGTCCGTTATTTGAAGGAGTTAATCTCGTGCTGCTGTTTCCTTCCAATCGTATGACATACGGCAAACTGGCTTCATCGGACGCAGAGAGGTAAACGACTTCTAAACATACGAAGCAGACGACATCTGCAAAATGAAACTTCTTGAGGCTGTCATAAATGACTAGCTCCTCAAATACCATTCATAGAAAAGTCTCATGATGAAAAGATAACTCAGTCTGATCAAGTAGCTAATCCAAGTGACAAGATCTATAGTGCCGAACTCATGCAAGGCTTTGCTATTTGATCATATCTACGACTGACGCTACCTTTCGAAATCTCGCTGTGCGAGGTGGAGGAGTTTGAATTTGGCTCTTCTGAAGGAGTCGGACCTGATCCTCCCATGGGATACTGTCGACGCCATCATCTATAACGTATGTGCAATATGCTAGAGATAATTGCGAATTTATCTGTCATATAACAGTGAAGCGATGGTTCTTCTTCAAGCTCAGACATTCCAAGAAGCAGATAGGAAGAGAGACGGAAAAATCGATCTCGAACTCTACCCAGATAGTAGCAAGATATTGCTCACCTCCATCAAACATCACATTTTTACTTCGAATAATGACTCTTTTCCTTCTCACAATCACCAGGGTCATTTAACCCTTTGCATCACTTCAGACCTCTTTCATTTATCTAGGCTTGACAAAGCATGCACCTATACTCAAGACTGTACTCTGGCATTAGACATGCATCTGTAAAGAGAGTAACGGGAGTACTTGTTAGTTGCTCATGGCATTTTATCTGCATTGCTTTCGTAATCCTAGTGTCTTCTACTTAGAAATTTTCAATTTGCTTCTGCAGTGACATTACTACTGCATTCCCTAGTTTCGAGGTAGGATCAGATATAAAAAATGACACACCTTTCCCAAGAAGAGTTGAATGAGCAATATTGGAGGCTATCTTTGAGTTTTGTTGGATCTTCAGTGGACAATCTATTGATATGTGGTAGCTAACATCAGGTACTTCGATATTGATAATGAAATACTTCACTCAATTATTCGCTACAGGCATCACTATTATAGCAAATGAACAGTACAAGAAAAAATTGGCAAGTTTGCAGATGAATTCGGCAGGTCCTGCCTGTAGAACCTCTATACTAATCATTTGGCCCTATGAACCACCATCTCTTCCATGTTCATCGGATAGCACATCCTCGAGTGCAGCCCGTTCCACACGTTGTCCGCTAAAATTGCGTTCACCACCGCCGTTGGATGGAACTGGTCCCACCAAATATGCCTAGAAGCATCTTCACACGCCATTCCGGATGACAAACACATGATCCAGCCTCTGTACTTGCCTAGCCCGCAGCATGCATCGGTAGTAAAATTGAAACCTGAACCAGAGTTTCAAAACTTCAATTCGAATTTCAAGCTGCAGGATAGTTCATTCAAGTAGAGAAGATGGCTATTTGACAATAACCCCACCATAATGCTCGTGATTCTTCAGTATGTCCATGGAACCTTCAAACACGTCGCAGAAGGTGATGCTTGTGCCCGGGAGTTCCTGACCTAGCCCCTTGACCATGAATCTCATGGCGAAATTGAACTCCATGATTGTGTCGTTGATCTCGTCCACACACTCCCCATTTTTGCTCTTGTACTGCCACAGATAGTGAGGAGCGCAACCGATAGGCGGCAATCCCATTACCACAACCTTCCTAGCATACATGTTGTGCAAGTTCTGCATCGAGGATCATATACATATTGGCAATCCATCAACAAAATAATCAACACTAAAACACCCTGCAAATTTAACAAAACACCCTGCTCCTCATCACCTAGCAATAGTAGTTATAATTAAGCACATTTCTTTTGTTGACAAAATTGGGTTGCCTGTAAAATTCAACCAAAGTACTTAAAACACACCGTAATTCTCCCCTCATAAATAAATGTCAGCAAAATTCAAAGGTTATGCATCTGAATGAATAGGGACACTATAGCAACCTTAATTTCCTGCCTCAGGGATGATGCCAGAAAATGGTTGAAACCCCACGGTAAGTACAGGTTCTGCACGCCGGACACATTAGGCAAGTAGTAATGTATGTAGTCGTTGATTCCGATTGAGATATAGATCACCGAGCTTGAGATGAGATCAGCCGCAGCGTCCTCTCCCATTTTCAAAATGAACTGCTGGCGTGTGTCTGCGAATTGCTGGACTTGCTGAGTGAAGGAGACATGTTGACCCTTCATAGGATTGTTAGTCAAAGTCAGTATGCTTGTGATGAGTGGTTCATCAGCAAAAATTCTTAACATCCATTTTCGTTTTATGAGAGATGTTATGAAAGTTGTACCATCGCCGATCCGCTCGAGAAGATTAATCCGGCACCGGCGGATGCATAGTTCACTCCACGAATCATATCTTCCACCCGTCCTCGCTGTCCAAGATAACTCGGAACAAACGGAAGACCGAGATGTAGAGCTGATTATGAAAAGAACGAGGACCCGACGAGTAATGAGAAATAAACCTCCACGGATATTTCGATGGGATATATGATCAATGAAAACGGTGGGGAAAAAGAGATCTTCACAGAATAATTTAAAAAGTGGGACTCTCCATGCCTTTTGAGTGCTTGATGAAATTTTCTTCGGGTCCAAGAAAAAGGGTCATCAAGAAATCAAAGAAAACCAAGAAAGCGAGGTGAAGTTACCGAGATAGTCGACCGGGATCCGTCCATTGCAGAACCTGCCGGTGGGCTTGTGGGTGTCGAAGTCTCTGCCGTAAGGAAGGCGGTCCGCCCTCGCGAGCGTCCCGAGGAAGCTGTTGGTGCCACAGTCGACGGAGGAGTCGCCGAGCACAAACAGTGCAGGGGCGAGAGGACGGGGGCTCGGACTCGGAGAAGTCGGCCGTGGAGATGAGATATGGACGCCAGAGTCGTTCAGTGGTCCTTGACGAGAAGTCGAAGGGGAAGGAGATGAAGCAGGGCTCGACTGCGGCGAGGGAAAGGACGTGCACGGCGAGAAAGCAGCAGAGACGAGGACGAGAGAGAAGAGGAGAGAGAGTTGGAGATCCATCGACATTGTTCGTCGCGTTCTACGCAGAGATACAAAGAGAGAGAGAGGGGAGGGAGCGAGGAGGGAGGCAGGTTACATTGGCGGGAAGATGTGGCGGTTAAAGTAGTTAAAGGGGAGAGTGGCCGAAACAAAACGACATTTGCTCAACTTCTTTCAGTCTCGTGCGATCTTTGGATAACTTCATTATTGATGGTCACTGATCAGTGCAGTTCGAACCAAACAAACTAATGCCAAATTAGCCTCGAGAGCTCTCTTTCTTCGGTTTTTCAAAGATATCGCGAGGCGGCAGCGGAGGTACCGTTCCCGCCTCCCGGATACCGTCACCTCGAAGTCGAACCGACGACCTCACAGATGAAAGGACACGGCGTCCTCCGAATTTTCTCGGCCGTTGGATCTTCTTCTCTTGATGGATTCTCTGCGGAATTCTTTTTCTTGTTAAGATCTGCAAGTTCAGGTCGCAGAAGAAAGAAAATCGCAACCCACGCAAGACTTCTGTGCAGCAAAAGTGAATTTTCATTTGGTAATGCTTGGAATGCCATTCAAATAGAGTTCCCCAGTTGTGGTTGAGTTGCTTGAGCGTTTGGCTCTGATGTGGAAAAATCCCTATATTTGAATTACCACGTTGCACTCACAGTAATGTTGTGCGCACGTCCTTCACGGGTTACTCGGACCTCACACTTGACCCTCATGATTGCACAACATGCTTTTAATAAAACCAGTGCTTGGAGTTAATTTGGCTTTTAAATTCGCATTTTTTTGTCCATTTCATGTTTGCAGCTTGAAATCAAAATGACTTTCAATTAAAATATACAGCCGCAGACTTTGCCGATAAGACAACAAGGAAAAACCTCAAATTTGATGTTGCAAAATGAAGTGCCATGCGCTAGAGGTGATCAATGAGCGAGGCTGGCCGGGCCGGGCCAAGCAATTCTGTCGAGCCTAGACTTCATGCACTGTGCCACCGCAAGCCCAACTGGGCCGGCCCTTTTTTATTTTTTTAATTATAACTAAAATCCTTATGTAAGCACGGCCGATGGTGCCCTTACGGCTAATGTGGCCTATGCTCATCCGTGAATCGCTAAATTCATGACCAAACCTAATGCGCGCGTGCTCTGGATAGGCAGTGTTGCATGCACCAGATACGCACAACTCACGTGACTCACTAAGAACGCTAAGAAATTTAATTTAATTTCTTCTTGTTTTTGGGGTCGGAAAAACACTGGCGATATTCTCATTCAAGTAAAAGTCCGAGCAGACAAAGTACGGGCTTCGGAACAAAGCAACTCTAGAAGATAAGTAAGGGGATGAGAGACCCGAGTATCCGGTAAAAAGGCCTAGCTCGGCGGGCTTCGACGATCCGATCCGATCCGCTACTTGATTGCAATCTCTCCTGCAATGGGCCACTTTCATATTTGCTAAAATGCGTAACACGGGCACGGGCTTCTACGATCAAAGAACACTGAGAAATTTAGTGACTCCGTTTGGCGTTGGGGCTTCATCTTTTTTCCCACTTCAGGACGGCAGAAACTGAGACAACGAACCGGGACCAGGAAAAAATCTGAACAAAAACATAAAGGAAAACGCCGAACGAGGAACAGGCTCCCGTCTTTTGCCCAGTCACCCTCCGACACGTCTGCAACTTTGCCGACCACATCGCTAGATTTCCCCAACGGCCTTTAGGAGGAGCGTCGTCGGAACTTTCGTTTGGCGGTGCCCTTTTTTCTTTTTCATTTTTTTGACCATCGTGTGCCACGCAACGACGATTGATACAGTTTTTTTTTTCCGACCAAAAAAAATAAAAACGAGGAATGATATTTTCAATTTTGCCTGTGAATAATCGGCCGATTTGGCCAAAAGCGAAAATTTGGCAATTTTGAAGAGAGTTTGAGAATCGGGAGACAACATGTTTAAACCCGTATGAAGCAATGAAAGGAAACTTTTCACAGCCCGAAGCGATATTCTCCTTTATTATTGCAAAAGCAATTAAGATATCCTCATTCCTCATTGAGCTAAAATTGGGTCGACTTTGCAAATTCAAATAAATAAATATATTTGGTAAGGAGGTAAAATTTAGGAACACATTAATCTCCTCATCAAGCTTTAATTTCGAAATTGAGGTTTGGTACAATAAAGTTGGAATTGTCAAGCTACCAAAGCCGTGGTAAGTAAAGTAGCGATTCATCCATTTACTCATAAGTTTTATCCTCAAAATACCACTTATGGAACTTTTTAGTGGTTGAGTGATTGGTTTATGAGTTTCCACAACATACCAAAAAACAAAAAACGTTATATATCTATTTTTGTCTGTCGAGCAATGGGACTTCGCGATCTATCGCAATAGCTAGATAAATAGAGAATTAGATGAGAAACAAAGAAACAAATACCGGGATAACATGGTTCGACCAAGTTTTGAAATTTTCAACCACTGAGAGAGTGGCAACGATAAATACCTGACGAACGAGGAAAGTGCAAGGTCGAATTTATGTCTCTTTCAATATGAAGTTTGATTCACTCAATATTTCACACAATTTCTAACATTATTTTCCCCTAAAAAAACACTCACCGAGAGAACCTGAAAACGACCTACTCTCATATGCAATCTTAGAAAACATGTAAAGAAACAGCAAAAGCATAAAGTTTTAGTTAATCGGGATTGCAGTTCTATGGTAAGGTCCTAACGGTGGTTGATCAAAGAACGGGGCTACGATCTTCCTTTCAACAATTGACCAAAACTCGAGACATACTCAACAATGTCCACTTCAACGTGCATGCGACCGATTCGGAAATCTCTTCCCCTAATTCTAGGAAATTAATCTCGCTCTTCATTGTCCCAGAGTTCCATGATGTCGCCACTTGACGGTAGAAAAAAGATCATCACGCAAGGACCCACTAAAGAAGATAGTCATGGAGAAGAGGACCCCATATGCCACATGAAGGGCCATGATAGTGCTCAAATTTCCATTGAAAAAGCGTATCCCCACTTGTTGCTGCTTCTGCCATTGCAGATCTTGGCCCCTTTCCTTCCCTCTTTAAAATTGAATTCGAAGTTAGACCATCCAAGTTAATTCAACTTCCCCAAAAGCAATCATGCCGAAAGGGGCCCTTTGCACAATTGTCTAGCTCCTTTTCATTGGATGACTGGGGAGCAAGAACTTGCGATGCAAGTCTCAATGTTTCATGCATCCCTCTAAACTTATCTTTTCCTCCCTTTTTGGCCCACCAAAGTCGATTCGTTCATCATTGCGAAAACCCATTTTGTACATCGCAATCGCTATTTGCACCCTATCGATTCTTTCGAGGAACCTTCTCGGAGGAGGTTTGAGCAAACATCAGCCTGCATCGATGGCATATCATTTAGCAATCGGCCTAATTAATCCCACCCTGGAAAGTTTGATGATCATGCCATCCCTTTTTTATTCTTTAAAAGACGAACAAGCTTTTCGGACCATAAAAAAGAGCAAAAAAAAAGGACGAAAAAGCGCGATGGGGTAAGTGAATTATGGATAAAGTATGATGGGGTCGAAATTATTGTGAACGATCCGAACACAAAATCGTTTTCAATCAGTGATGAGGAGAGTTGAGACCGTGCCTTGCGTCTAATAACCCTGCATAAGTCCATGTCTTAATTGCTAAATCAATCTTATGGACTTTCGGATAATTGAGTCTCTATACTCGAGCTCTGGATTATTAAGAGAAAAAAAAAATCTCGCGAGATTAGTGTACATACCATCCCTAAATCTGTTGAGTCAATGTCCAAAGCCGTGAAGAAAGTAGAGGAGATGGTTATTATCAATTAATATATCGGCGATTCTTGCACAGTAGTTTGATAACGCAAAGTATAATGCCCATGAAATAATTCTTCGTCTCAAATATAATCCTACGTTTGTAATCTTGGTACATTAAAAAAAAAAGGAAAGGGGTTAATTTATAAGCTCTTTACAGAAGACAGAATTCTTTAAATTCCGCGCACTTCACTTGGTGACTTAGCCGACGCTCCATAAGCACCAAAAGAATGGTTCAATAATCAAATCAAAATAGAAATATCAAAGAGAGTCTTAAAGCAACTTGGTCAGGACACAATAAATGTGATTTTAAAATTGTGATTGTGCCATTTAATGTCGATATACTTGTTATTAGGTTCGTGAGGACCGGTTGCTAACAAGATCCGACATGAATGCAAGTAGCGATCCTAAAGCACCTGGCTCCCATCTATATAATATACTCAACTCATCTAATTCACTTTTTAATAAAAGTCTTGGAATAATTTTAAAGCAATCTCAAGATACTTTGCGCCGTTCAAAGCATCTTAGAATAGTGCACTACGCATTTCATTCGAATTAATAATTACTTCTTTTTTGTGACTCTTTTTTTTTTCATCGATAGTGTGAAACAATATTTATTGAAGTGATTTGATTGCGCCGATTTAGAAAGATTTAAGACTTAATTGCAACGATTGCAATATTCAAGATTCAAGTACATTCTGTCCTAACAAAGAAGAAAAAGTCCGTTATATTTTTCTAATAAAGTTTGGGACTCTCGACATTCATATACCTTCTCGTCCTTGAAAGAAGAAAAAGAAAAGAAATGGATGCCTCAAATCGTGGTTGAAGTTTTTATCTTTAAGCAAACAAATTCCTAAAATTCTGAACATTAATGTATGGAGTCAAAGAATGTATAAATCCAAATAATAGTACTCAACTTCTAGGGTTGGCCTATTGAAAATTACATATATTCAAATTATATCGACTGCGCGCAAACTGCTCTGACCCGAAGCAATCTACAGAGACTTAAAAAAAAAAAGATTAACGGGGCTCGTAGAGCGCTTCACTAGCCTCCACACGATAAGACCACCAGACCCGTGCCCTTATGAAGTAAAGAGTAATTGTCGGTACATCCAAGGGGCAATGAAGGCTGGTACGCGATGGGCACACTCGTCCAAGTTTACATCCACAACATTCATCAAAAATTTACAGAGCACTTATGTTTTCCATTCTAATTAACGAGTTCCATTCAATAGCCAAGGAACATATTTATTTATAAATTAGGCACACGATACAATTTCAATAACCTGTACCACCAAGAAGCTTTTTCTATTGGGAACATCCATTTGAGTTTCGATTCGCATCTCTAACTCGAGCATTACCTACCGAAGATGGGTAACGAAATCTTTTTTGTCATCCTCGAAGCATGATAAACAATAAACACTTGGTGATTATTATTATTACTAAGCTTAATACCACAGAAAAACCTTAAATTGATGCACCCATGATAAAAATACCAAAAAACTAATTTTGGTATCACAAAAAATCGTAAATTGGCACATCCATGACAAATTTAATTTCTATCCGAGTTTGATGACACGTGGCAGCTGACAGGTGTACCGGTTTTTGGGTTTTACCCTTCGATTATCATAGGTGTACCGGTTTATGATTTTTCGTGATATTAAATCCAATTTGATAAAAACTAATTAAAGATAAATTTATCACAGATGTACTAATTTAAAATTTTTTATAATAAAAAAATTAATTTTAAATAAATTTATGATAAATATATTAATTTAGAGTTGTTCGTAATATTAATTCTTATTATTCTTACCTTGGAATGCCGGTGGAATTGGGCCCTAGCTGTTGCCCCCAAGAAAGCCATTTGAAGAGTTGTTCAAAGGACGAGGCGATTCTTACGAGACGGAAAGGACAGGTAGATAAACAGGGCGCAGCATGATTAAGCGACAAAAGCGGGATCTCCTTTTGAAGATATGTAATGGGGACGTTGGACCCTTTTCTGTAGCCAAGGCTTACTAAACAAGGTCCAATGAACCTAAACTTTCACGGAATCATATATATACGTATTTTTTTCATGATCTCGTTTGAAAATTTCTAATGGTACATTTATTATAATCGATTGCAATATATGTAAAAGAAAGGTACACGGTCCTCACATTCGAGCCATTTCGCTTAGCATAAGGATAGGAACTCTTCGTGGTGGTATACATATGTCGTTGTTCGGCGGGTAGCCAAGAGGTTTGAACACACGGCACGTCCCTTTGTCTCAGGCAAAAATTACCGAGTCGAATCGGTGTTCGAATTCCAATGAAGCTCACTTTACCATCGGTCAATGACATTTTCATCGCTAATCTCAAGACATGCATACATGTCGTCAGAAAACATATAACGTGAGAAAACGGGTAATATTCCGAAAAGAAAATGTCTTTTCAATTTATTATTATTATTTTCCGAAGATAATTGCAAATGGCCCGTAATAGCTAATTCCGCGGGCATCGCGTGTTAATTTAAAAATAGCATCGCCCCGAATCAAGAAAAGAGCGGAAAAAAAAAAAGGAAAAGAAAAGGAGAAGGGTGGATTAAAAGAAATCGCCATAATTCCCCAAAAGAAAAAAAATACTTCCAAGGGGGGGGGGCATTTCGGTAACTTCCGCCAAGCGGACGCTCTTCCCTGTCCTCCTCCTCCTTCCGTGAAGCTGCGGTTCGCAGCGGCTCCTCCGATGAAACGTCCGTCAGCAAACGGTTAAAAAAACAAGAAAATACAAGAGAAAATCGAAACCCTCGTCGTTTTCTTCACCCCCCAACACAAAAAAAAAAATATAAAAAATAAAAAAAGAAAGAAAAAAAAGAGAAAAAAAATTGGGACCTAAAAAAAAAAAAAGGATAAAAAACGAGAGAGCTTTTTGTCGTTTAAAATCGAAAGACGTTCCGTCATGGCCGTCGGGGTCAAAAGGCTTTCATGGTATCTGAGCGAGAGCCAACGGCTACATTCCCGCTCTCTCGCACGCTCGCACGCTCATCCGCATCGGCGACGATCCTTATCGGAACAGAGGATATCGGCGAAATGATCGCGCCGTTGGCATCGACGGCCCCCTAATCTTGGAAGGAGCCGCTGTTGTCCACCACCCCCCGAGTCATCGCCAATTCATCGCTTCTTTCTCGGTTTAACCCCCTCGCCCACCTCCTCGTTTCGGCTTCGGTTCTTTCCCCCTCGAGGTTAGAATCCCCTCTCTCTCTCTCTCTCTGTCTCTCTCTGTGGACGGAGAAAAAAGAGAGCAAGAGGCCTTGATCTCGAGCCGGTCCTCGCCGTCCGTTTCGCTTCTCTGGGTCCTGAGCCGTTCGGTTCACCGTTGGTGAATTTGAGGGGGGCGGGGAGGAGGAGGAGGAGGAGGGGTTTTGGTTTCTGGGTTTTCTGGGGATCGGAGGTGCATTTTGGAGGGGGGGTGAGGAGGGGTTTGGTCTTGGATCTTTTCGGGTTCTTTCTTCTTCTTCTTCTTCTTCCATTTTCGTGTATAGAGTTCTTCTGGGTACTGGTCTTTCAATCAATTTGATTGAAGGGCCTCATGGAGGTAAAAGGGTGACAAAGGGGCTCGTGTAGTATTGTTACGCAAATGTGTACAGGCGTTTAGGTGACGAAGAAGGAAAGGGATTTTCATGTAAAAGATGTCTGCTGCCGATGTCGCCCTGAGCCCGGTTCGGGACGGGTCGGTGAGGTTCCCCGGGTATTGCCATAGCAGGGCGTCCGATTCCGGGTCGTGCGAGTCGATCCTGATATACCTCACCGTCGGGGGTTCCGCGATCCCCATGCGCGTCTTGGAATGGGACTCGATTGCTTCGGTGAAGCTCAGGATCCAGACGTGTAAAGGGTTCGTGGTGAAGAATCAGAAGCTCGTGTTCGGAGGCAGGGAACTAGCGCGGAACGATTCTCTCGTTAAGGACTATGGGGTCACGGGTGGGAATGTTCTGCATTTGGTTCTCAGGCTTTCCGATCTTTTAGTCATCAGTGTTAGGACCGTTAGTGGCAAGGAGTTTGAGTTCCACGTGGATCGTCATCGGAATGTGGCTTATCTCAAGCAACGAATAGCCAAGAAAGGGAAAGGCTTTGTTGATCTCGAGAGCCAAGAACTCTTCTGCAATGGCGAGAAGCTTGAGGACCAGAAACTTATCAGTGACATCGGTAACAATAGGGATGCTGTGATCCACTTGCTGGTCCAGAAATCAGCAACGGTTAGAGCTAAGCCCGTCGAGAAAGATTTCGAACTCTCTGTCGAGGCAGCAAAACCAAATGTGACTACAACATACGGAGACAAATCTTCAGGGGGGCTTGCGGTTGTAGCTGGGGTGCCACCGCAACTGGGTCGAAATTTCTCACTTGAACCAGTCACCGGCAATCCTAGGGTCACATTGCCCTCGGTCATAGGGAATATGATCAAGGCAACTTTTGATGGCTTGGAGAGTGGCAAATCACCTATTAGGTCAAGCGAGGGTGCAGGAGGAACTTACTTTATGCAGGACTCGCTTGGAGCCAAGCTTGTTTCCGTTTTCAAGCCCATTGATGAAGAGCCAAATGCTGCCAACAACCCTCAGGGATTGCCTGTTTCATCTGATGGCGAAGGTCTGAAAAGAGGGACAAGGGTCGGTGAGGGAGCACTGAGGGAAGTTGCAGCCTACATACTAGATCATCCAAGAAGTGGGCCTCGCATTTTAACTGGTGAAGTAATGGGATTTGCTGGTGTGCCTCCAACTGTGATGGTTCAGTGTTTGCATGAAGGGTTCAACCATCCTGATGGTTATGATGGCACGACAAAGAACATTAAGACTGGGTCTTTGCAAATGTTTATGGATAGCTATGGAAGTTGTGAAGACATGGGTCCTGGGGCTTTCCCTGTGGAGGAGGTCCACAAAATTAGTGTGCTGGATATTAGAACGGCAAATGCTGATAGGCATTCTGGGAATATCTTGATTAGGAAGGATGAAGAGGGTCGGACTGTTCTCATACCAATTGATCATGGATACTGCCTGCCTGAGAGTGTGAGTAACTTCCATCTGCTTCTATATGCCTGACTGTTTCATTATATAGTTATTCATTGGTAACTTATGGCGTGGTTGTTTCAAATTTGGTCCATGGAGTCGTTAAATGTATTATAAGATGGTGTTCTTGGATTATTTTTAAGGGGTCTCTGTGGATTCTTACACTTCGGTAATTTCAATTTGAGGAGAAAAGAAGGAAGTTGTAGTTTCCCTAGCTTATGTGGATGCATGTGGAGCGGAGTTGTTTCCCTGTGATTTCTGTGCATTTTCCTTTTCACCAGATAAACGAAGAACCAGTTATATGAAGGTACCGTGTTGATGGGATGTGAGTGGTTATTGTCCCAATGGTATTTCGAGGACAGGGCTTATTTGTGGAATATCTAGATTAGATTTTCTTTGCTTGATTACTATTTGGGAGGATCAATCGTATGTAGGTTCCATGTCAATGGTTTAACCCGAGAACTGGCATAGCTAGTTTGAGAAAATCATTTCAAAGATAGTTCAGAGTGCTTCACATTTTTTTCCTCCAAGTCTAAGACTGGCTGAATCAGATTATAACGATCGTTTTTCCCGTAAACAATGTTCTAGGCTGCGAGCTTTTTATTTATACTGTTCTCCTCTGTTAAACGTAGCATTGACTAAGCTGCCTTGAGTATGTGAAAGACAACTTCCACATACTGGTGTATTTATTTGACGAGCATATAGGTGTTTGGATTTTGTGTGAAGTTATAGTTTTGGCACAATTTGACAAGTTTGCTGAATGAGCCCTTGTGAATTCTTGTCATTTTGTCTGCTGCCAAGCTCAAGTTCCGCCATGCCTAACATGCATCCGTTCCCTTGTTCTGCAGTTTGAGGATATCACTTTCGACTGGCTTTACTGGCCCCAAGCTCATCAACCCTACTCTGCTGACACTGTCGACTACATAAAGTCTCTCAATGCTGAGAAAGACATAGCGCTCCTCAAGTTCTATGGCTGGGACATCTCACCTGAGTGCGCTCGCACGCTCCGTGTGTCCACAATGCTCCTGAAGAAAGGGGTCGAAAGAGGCCTCACCCCATTTGCCATTGGGAGCATCATGTGCAGGGAGATGGTGAACAAGGTGTCCGTGATTGAGGACATGGTCCGTGAGGCCGAGGACTCTCTGCTCCCCGGAATGAGCGAAGCCGCATTCCTCGAGACCATCTCCCTGATCATGGACTTCTGGCTCGACAGGCTTGTGAAGTAACTTATGTGTCTGGTCTCTTGCTTTCATATATATAGGTACATATGTGTATGTATGTCTAAAAATCGAGCCCGAGTCCCATTTTCGGGTGGGCTCAGCTCCTGTTTGTGCTTGGATGGCTTATATTGTTCTTCATGAGCCTGAAGCTTTCGGTTTGTTCTTTCCCTTCTGTCAGCTGACTGCTCGGAATTTATGTTTGGAAACGTTGAAAAGAAGAAGTTCCAGAGAATATGAATAAAAAATTATGTATCTTTCCTCTTCTTCGGTCGAATGGAAACGATTCAAAAGTGTGTATTTAACAATGTGCTATTTTGCGCATCTTTTATATGTTTTATTTTTTTAGGGATAAATGAATCGGAAGTCCCAAAATTTATCGTGAAAGTGTAATTGAATACTAAAACTTTCAAAAAGTGTAATTAAGTCCATAAAAATTTTAAGACTCGATCGTACATTCGTGATAAGTTTTAAGATTTTCGATGCATTTGATTCTTTTTTTTTATTATATCAAAAGGCGGTATGAATTTCCTTCTTACAAATTGCTTACAAAAACACCAGAAAGAAGAGAAAAAAGCAAAAGAGAGAACTTCAACAGAAATTTGAAAAACAAAGTTGAAAAAAACAAAAGAGACAACAACAGAAACAAAGTCTCGCTTTCAGACAAGCGCACTCAGCTCTGCACACTCTTCACTCCCAACCGGTCCTTTCCAAGTATATCAGAAAACTCCCAGCTTTGCCCCCTCTCTCTCTCTCTCTCTCTCTCACTACACAATGGCCAAGCCACACCCCCGGCCGCGACCGCGACCGCCGCCGCCGCACTCCTCCGGCGGCCGCACGAACTTCGCGTCGTGCGTGGTGGCCACGATCTTCCTCGTGTTCATCGTCATCGTCGTCCTCATCGTTTTCTTCACCGTGTTCCGGCCGCGGGACCCCAAGATCTCCGTCAATGGGGTGCAGCTCCCGTCCTTCTCGATCGCCAACAACACCGTCAACTTCACCTTCTCGCAGTACGTGTCGGTGGAGAACCCGAACAAGGCCGTCTTCTCCCACTTCGACAGCTCGATCCAGCTCCTCTATGCCGGCAACCGGGTCGGCTTCATGTTCGTCCCCGCTGGCAAGATCGCCGCGGGCCGCATGCAGTACATGGCCGCCACCTTCGCCGTCGAGTCCTTCCCGCTCTCGGCGACGCCGAACCCGTCCGCGGCGGTCGAGGAGGAGGCGGCGGCCGCGGTGGCAGCGGCGCCGCCACCGCTTCCGACGGTGACGGACGGGTCCGGGTTCGGGTTCGGGGGCGTAGGCGTGGGGGGAGGAGGCGGAGGCTTGAGGGTGGGGCCGACGCTGGAGATAGAGTCGAGGATGAAGATGGCGGGGAGGGTTAGGGTTTTGCACTTCTTCACGCACCATGTGGAGGCGAGGGCGGATTGCAGGGTGGCCATTGCGGTGAGCGACGGATCTGTGTTGGGTTTCCACTGCTGAATATCTCTCCCTCTGTTCCTGTCTCTCCCTCTCTTTTGTTCTACCGAGGTTACATTTGTCGGTTAGATCTTAGCTTCTTGTTTTTTCTTCTCTCTCTTTTCACCTTCTTTTTTGGGTTAGAATTCATTAGGGCCTTTCTTGCATCTGGGTAGGGGGGGTGTTCAAATTTGCGTTTGCCCTCTGACCCATTTTCGAGGAAACGAAAGTGTAAAATATTCAAACTTTTTCTTGGAACTGTCCTGCCTGAAATGGAGATTAGCTCTTAGCTCTGGACTTGGCTGCGGTTATTAGTATCGCCTTTCTTTCTTTCTTTCTTTCTCTTTCTGTAAATCAACACGACGAGGTTGTTCTGTGTGTGAGGAACTATGGAGAGTTGATTGCGGTTTTGAGTGAAATCTCACTTTGAGGTTGATTCCTTTTGGTCGTGTCATTGGGTGTTGGTTGTTGCTGCTGGAGGGGAACGATAGGAAAGGGAGGTGGTGATAAAGCGAACGAGAAAAGCCAGGAATTAAGGATGAGCGATGATGAGTTTTGGGCCTTTTGGCTTTTGCTTTTGTTAACTAGGGGGAGATTAATTGGGTTGTAAGTAAAGCCACGATGCCCATTTGCCAAAAGGAAGAAAATTGTAATCGGGGTATGTGCTCCCCTGATCACGGCTTAAATTCAACGACAGGAACACGCGATTGACTCGAAACTTCAGCGGCAAATTTTCGTAGGCTTTGCAGTCGGACATTGCAGACTGAACGTTGGTAAGGTATCGATTGTCTTAAGGGAAACCAAATCCGTAATGAGAAAGTCGTATTTATGATGGACCCGAAGGGTTTTCCCATGTGAGATCTGTTGGGTTTTCATTGGCTTTGTGCACAAAATTTCCCAGTGTCTGTCCAATCCGATAGCTGGCAAGAGCGGGTGGGAAAAGCAGGGGGGAAAAGGTTTCTCTCAAAGTACGTGCCCTTTGAGCTGATTAATGGTGGGGTGGGGGCTCCCCTCCCATGTCCAACTCTCGTTCCCTAAAATTTATTCCCAATTTGTCACACTTGTAAAGCAAAGCAATTGCAAAACCCAAAATAGGCGGATAAGCGTGTTAGACGTACTAAGACTTGTCACGAAAGTGTAATTAAATTTTAAAATTTTTAAAAAGTATAATTAAATTTTAAAATTTGTCACAAGAATGTAATTGAGTCCTAAAAGTTGATCCAATAAAGTCTTTTCGTTGATTGCACTTTTCGAAAATTTAGGAATTGATTATTTTTTTTTGTAACAAGCTTTAGGATTTGATCGTACTTTTTAAAAGTTTTAGAACTCGATTATAATTTCGTGACAAGTTTTAGGACTTGATCTCATTTTATGACAGTTGTCAGATTTTCAATGCACTTATTCCAAAATAAAAGCATTGGCTCGGCTCGAACATGACCAATCTTACTATTACCAAGTTAAATTATATCAATCAATAATGACCGCCCGCAATTGCCTTTCATGAATTTTACTAGAGTCGAGTTAAGTCATATGCATATATTGTTAAGTTGGGTATGGTTCGATTGGAGTATTCGGGAAGGTTCGGAGGAGCTTTTTGTTCTTTGGAAATTGAGATTGAGCTTTTAGGTTATGGTGTTGAGCTGCAGTTTCCGGACACTCCTATTTCCTCATTTGAAAAACCCCAAAAAAAAATGGTGAAACGAGAAATGAATTCATCATTCCACAAAATAATGACAATGTCGTATTATGCAAGTATGCAGGACATAAAACTTCCACGGCTCCAATTGTTTCGTAAAAAATTATTAAAAGAAAATTTCCTAAAAGTGATTGATTGTGTCGCTTAAAAATCATCCAATAGAATCTTTTTCATCATCGACGATAATTTATGTATAAAAATATTTGTTGTTCATTCATTCATTCTTGCATCGATATAAGCAATCATGTTTAGGAAAATATTTTTCAAATCACTTATTTTCAACAAAACAAGTTGAGCCTAAGCATATTATTCAAAAAGAAATAAGTATCCCTTTATCTGCTATAAGGAATTGAATAGTACTCGTGCAATCTAAAAGATCTCAATTAACATACCCAAAAAATAAATGGTCGAGAAAAGTAAGTTTAACAATTTGTTTCCTCCACGTTTGAATCTACAAGATGACTCATGCAATCTAAAAGTATTCAAATATGAGCGTTTTTGGATATTTATCTTACGGGCAAATCTTCAAGATTCGATTCATTAATCGATTTTAGTCTCGAATTTGTTCATAATCCACAAAATACGTGGTGGGTGTAAGTTTAATAAACATAGCTTCTGTTCAATTTTCGTGTATTACCTACAGATTATTGTAAATATTTTGACTTCTTATTTTGTTCATCCTTGATATAAGGTAAGATGTTCTCTCATCACAGAATCACTTTCTAAGATCAGGAAATCGACATAATCGTAAGATCAATGAGGTGTGGCACATCGACCATTATCGACTCGATAAACTCAACATCAGCCTCGGAGTTGAAGGCTGTCCGAATTTACGGCGCGAGGTCGCTTACCCGGTTGCGCCTTGCCAACTCTGCTTTGGTTGCACTCGTATCATATTCTAACTTTCTGATGCAAGATGTATTCCTTCATGACTATGAGTATTTATTGGGAACTCCGCTGGTGTTTTGTGGGCGTTGCTGTAAATGAAGAGGCTAGGAAGCTGAGAAACGAGTTATAGCCATTTTAGTGTCAATCACGGTTAATCTCCGTGGGTCATGTGAGGCTCAAAAGATTGGCCACGGCGGCGCTTGACAAAAAACTCAAAAAGGCCAGAGAAGATTCTATGGAGTCGGTGGGATAAGGAGTTGAATATTTGTCACGCAGGGGATGCATGTCTAGATGCATTTGGTTCTTCTGAGTTAGGGAGGATTTTGCGGGCATCAATTAACCGCAAACGGATCATGTCGAGAATCCCGGCCCAAGACATGGTTCAGTCGGACACAAACACGCATGATTGAGTGTCGTGAATGCAAAATCGGGACGGAAACCGTGAGCCCGCTTCAGCAGTCCGCATTGCCTATGAAATGAAGGGAATTTATCTTCGATCTCCTAATCATTTCCAAATGAAGCTTTTCCTAAGCCTCTCTCCTTCCAGAGTCATTTTGGACTCACCTAATCTTAGCAGCATAGTAAGTGCACTGGTCCCCCTATATCCCATGAAAGAATCAAACTCATGAACCGACCATGACAGGGGCCTTACATGTGAAATCAGATTGCAGAAAATTATTCCAGTCACTCAAAGCTGTACAAGAGAAAGAAAAGCTGAAGAGGACTTTAAACATGGACATTAGTCATTGCTCATACAAAGCAGTGCCAAGAATACGAGAAATCTGATGAGGTAACTTTCATTCGATCAGGCTGATGTTAAAAACAGTGTTACAGGGACCAGGTTCGAAAACTTCAGTAAAAAATCTCATGCGTTAGCCTCACCAATTTGTCCCCGATGGAACTTGACAAGGTCAAGAGAGTGAAGCCAGCCGCAAGAACACATGATGCCATAAAGAAAGTATGTACTTCACTTTCCCCACATAAATAACAAGGCACGTCAGTTTTGTTAAAGTTCATTCAGTAGACTATACAGCCCACTGAACTCGAGAAGTAGGTGAAAAGGAGCAATACAACTTTCGTAGATTATTAACCCTGCAAAATACAATGGGGAGAATCTACCTCCAAAGGTCTCTAAGGTAAACCAGCAAAGTAAATCTAAAAGATTGGTCATAGGAGTAATCTCAGCTTTCAATCAGATGTCTCAGGAGATCCATAGCCATAAGGGTTTTGGCTGGCCCAGTTCCATTGATCCCGACACATCTCTTCAATCCCATAGTTGGCCCTGCACAGACATGAACACACAAAAATCAGAATCAATACTGATTTTTAACAATAGACGAAACCAGGTTAATGAGAAGCACAATTCTTATGAAAGTGATGGTAGTAAGATCATCAATGCAATGTGTTTCATTCATGTAATGCAGGACAATAAATGATATAGTGGTCAGGTGAATCAGCCCTTACTTCCAATTCAATTCGCGCTCAGCTTTCTCTGTTGAAGCATACACAATTTCTGCATCGCCAGGTCGTCTTCCAGCTATCACAAGAGGAATTTCCTGGAAAAAGAATAACCCCCACACTATTACACAAAAGATGATATATTAAGTGCCATCGCACTCAGGTAACATTTTCACATATTGCCCATCATCCCCCTTCAGTCTCACATGGTAAATTTTTATTAGCTTTGAGACGTCTTTCCCAAACTTTAAAATCTCCCAGAACGAATTTGTCACAAGGAATAATCAGAAACTTTACAGTGAAAGTCAACCACTTGATCAAGGCTAGAGATAAAAACTTCAGAACCTTCCACAGGACAAATACACAAAAATGAAGTAGTTGGCTTTGTTGTTGAGTCAGTCGAATGATAAGTCGGTGAACAAGGTCAATAAGCCTTCCATACAATGGATAGCACATTTTATTGGCATATGCAATCTGTCTTCTTTTGGCATGCTTTAGCGCAATTCAATTAAGGAGTACTACAACAGAGCTTGGATGAAAAAAGTACCTTTCCGGATGCCTTTTCAAATGCAGCAACCATCTCCAAAACTGATGTTCCTTTACCTGTTCCTAAGTTGTACACTTCGCAACCTGCAAATAGATGTCGATCATAAACACATTATCAAGCTCTGCTTCCAGAAGTTTGTCATGAACTATCAAAAGATAATACAGAGGAGCTATGTTTGCTTTCCATCTCCGGTTGGAGGAAACTTCCTCCAAGCTCTCCAACCTCTCCAACCAGGTTCTGATTGGTGGGTTACAAACTAGCACACTAAATTATTTTGCCAATAAGTACACTTGAAACAATTAAAGTAGTACATAGACCACAATATCTGACGGAAAATCCAAAAAGATCACTGCAGCTGAAAACAAACATGACTTCATTGTCTGACTATTGTCAAAACACAAAATGAGCAGACAAATGCTTCTCCAGCACGGATAATCAAAGAGAATGTGTCTCTCATAGTTGTCAAATGCACATTCATTGTTTTTATAGATCAATTGATGATGAATATCAGGACAAGAAATCCACAATTCACAATACATCAGAAACTGAAATAACACAGGTAGATTTATCCCATCACACAATCAAAGAAGAACCAAGGATGGGTAGCTTTGCAATTAACTGACATAGAGTGAAAGCACCAGATGACATACCGATACCAGATTCATCAAGCTTGCGCAACGCTGCTATATGTCCATCTGCTAAGTCAATCACATGAATGTAATCGCGGACCTAAAATTGGAAAAAAACCAAGCCATAGCAAGACTAGTAAAATAAGAATATGCATCACAGTAAGCCCAAAATCACCATCTCTTCAATCCATCATCAACAAGACACGCAGTGCCAGTCTCACATGAAAAGTATAATGCAATTATGTACCATCACTTTTAGATACTGGACTTCCAGAGTAAAGACATACCCCTGTACCATCTACTGTAGCATAGTCATTTCCGAAAACCGTCAGGGCAGGTCGCCTGCCAACAGCAACTTGCTGCACATATGGCATGAGATTGTTTGGAATACCACGAGGATCCTCACCAATGGATCCACTGGGATGTGCACCCACAGGATTGAAGTATCTTAGCAGTATGATCATCCACTCAGAGTCCGCTCGGTAGATATCACGACAAATATCTTCAATAATTAGCTAAAACAGAATATAACAACCAAGGAAACGGTTTTTGTCAGTCAAATGGCAGAGTGACTAAGCATCATTCTATATAAATAATATACAGCAGAGCTTACAACGAGGATTTGAATTGCCATTATGCTTAAAGAAAATTGGCCAGGCGCTGATCAATATAAAGCAACAGATATTGAATGAGGAAAAGAGCAATACGAACCTTGGTTCGGCCATATGGATTCGTAGCACAAAGGGGGAACTCCTCCGTGCATGGGACCTCCTTAGGCCAACCATAGACCGTAGCAGATGATGAAAAAACAAGCTGATACAAATTAAAGGTAAACATTAGTTGGGTCCTTCTCTCTGTGTTAAGTAACAGCAGTTGCAAAAGAATCTTCCAGGAACAAAGGCAGAAGAAGGAATGACATTAAGATAGAGCTATAGAGGAAGATAAACATCATAAGAAGCATCAAGTGGTGGATTTTCTTACAGCTCAGGAGATCACTCTCCTGTTCTTTACTGGTACACAGCAAATCTTACTAATAACCAACAAAAAATTCAGTAAAGCAATGTCACAATCATAAGTTCTACTGCACAAATTCCCTATATAAAACTCCAAATGGATGAGTCACTGAAATAAAACCTAATACTTATCCTCAGAACTTTCCAGAGGTTAATGTTTCAGTTTTAAGAAAGAGGACAGAGACACTGTAGTGAAGGATTTAAACACGGCTTTATCACTCGTTAGCACATGGTTAGAAAGAAAGTAGGTAAGTGATTACAATGTAAATTACACTTTAAAAAATGAACACCCATCTGAGAATCTGGAGAAACTCAACAACAGGAAATTGTTACGGAGATTGCATGCTTGTGGGGCCCACCTCATCTTATGGTCTTATTGACATGGAAGTCCAATAGAGCTGGCTGATGATATGGATCAAGGATAACAAACAGCAAATTTTTGATACGTCTAAATACTAGGATCTACAAGATTACCTTGTTAAGATTAAAGATATAGTATATGTCAAGTGTCAATACATTAAACTTGTTCTTTAGTAAAACAGCCAGCAGATCCTCTACAGCAGCCAGCAATAATCTTAGAAGTTGGATTCTCATAAGTACGTCCTTCCATGGCTATAGGAGTCTTTCTCGTATGTATTGCACATACCTTTTTACATCCGTGGGAAGCCATCACTTCTAATAAAGTAATTGTCCCAATAAGATTGTTATCATAATAAAGCAGCGGTTTCTGTACACTTTCACCGACTGCTTTCAATCCAGCAAAGTGTATAACAGCATCAAACCTGCAGGATTTAAAGGACAAGGCAGTTAAGGAATGTTGGCAAGATTAAAATAATGAGCAAAAAGAAGGATAATGCACTAAAGCACATGACTTGAACACACTCTCGTGACTAAATTTTCAGAATGACCTTCATTCTTGACATAAATCATCGCATTCTCTGAAATGAAATCATCCAACAACAATGTTATGGTCAGAAGTTAGAACTTCAGTATCAAAATGATCCACTTTGTTAGTAGACAATGAAAATCAAAAAATCTTTCCAAAGTTAAAATATTGATTTTCCACAAAAATAGTGGACATCACTTGTCTGCTGATATGTTCTGTGCAAAGAGGAGCTTTCTTTTGGGAAAGAGAACTGAATCCACTCACGGGCTGACAGAAGCAGAACATTTGTCCCTAAGAGTCAAGAAATACTGTCAAACAAGTAATAGAAATGACGGGGCTTTACTTTGTCGAGGCGAATAGTTCCTCGAGGGCCGGTCTGTCGCGAAGGTCCATCTGCAAGTAAAGGCATATACACTAATGTCAAGGCCATAACAAAGATATGTCGATCCCGACACAACAAGGCCAGTGAAAATGGAGATGTCCATACAAATCATCTCAGTCCGAGAAGGGAAACGAATGAATTCGCACATAGTCAATAGAAGGGGGATAAAAGGGACTTGCCCAGAATAGCCAACATGGGTGTTCAACATTCATCCGCATCTTTCATAACTCAGAACAATATGAAACAATTTTTAATCCCCGACCCCAGCACCATAAAAATGCAACTTTTAAGCAAGAGCATGAAAAGCTGTAGAAATCCACTGGTAGTAATTAGCATATTACCAATCACATAGCAATTTCCTCTTCTTCTTTTTTCAAAAATTTCGACGGGGCAATAAGGTTGTAATAACATATTTATATGATCCCAAAGGCCAAAAATCAGAGGGCACCAACGTATGCGTCCCATGGCGGATTTATGATCACACCGCACAACGAAATATAACTTCGAAAAGAAGCCGATGAAAGGATTCGATTACAAATTCAGGGCAGCACCAACCATCCAAATGACTCCCGAAACAGCACACTTCATGAAGAACAAGAAAAGATAAGGGGGGGGGGGGGGGTTAAAACGAACAAAGTACAATCCCTAGAATCAAACGCGGAAGTCACCGATGAACACAGCAAAAAAAAAAACACCCGACACGCCTCCTCAGCACGGACCGACCAACAACACCTTCCGCGTCCGGAGAAACGAGCGAGTAGGATCATGTAATCACAACGCAGTCCAGCAAAAGCCAAAAAAAAAAGCAAGCGGAGATTTTGCCGACAGCGCCCGGAAAACCGCACGCGCGAGACAACGGAAAGAAGGCTTTCATGCGAACCTTGTGGAAGTCGAGGTTGGGGCCGTGCTCGCCGGCGAGCTCCCTGACTCTGTGGATGGCGATCTCCGAGGAGTTGTCGAGGTTGTCGACGACGGTGGCCCTGAAGCCGCCGAGCAGGAGCTGGAGCACGGTGTGGCTCCCAATGTAGCCGCACCCGCCGGTGACGAGGACGCTGCGCGCCATAACGAGGCGGGGAACACGAGGCGGAGGCGGCGGAGGAGGAGGATGGGCTCCGATAAAAATTCAAACTTTTTTGCTTTTGATCAGACAGGGCGATGGAGGGAAACAAGGAGGGAGGCGGCCATTTATAGCGAGTCCCGTCTGTGTGATGAGAGAATAATTTGCAGATTGTGCGACGCAGCGTTGAAAGAGAGAGAGAGAGAGAGAGAGAGAGAGAGAAAAGCAGGGGATCGATTTGAAAGAGAAATTCCAGGGCAAAAATGGGCTCTTTCTCCCTTTTTTAAGTGATGCGAATGAGCACGCCATCACGTGACCATGAGATTCTGCTGGGGGCGGTGAGATCAATTCGTGAAAGGAAATACTAGGTATGGTTGCCCGAGATGAATGCTCGGGGTCGTGTTAGAGAAGCCTTGCATCAAAGAATTGGCGTGGTATAGTTTGGTGTTAGAGCAATTGGTAAATCTGAGTAGAGCTCGTGAGTCATTAGGTGAGATCCAATTTGATGTGTTAACAAGCTCGGGCTCGGGTTCTCTTTGGGCGATCTCCCTAAGCGAACTCTCGACAATAACGCTGTTTGAGATCGATTATCAGGAGACCGGTTACGGTTTAGTTTTACTAAGCAACGATTGATTTTATGTGACGTGACTCGCAATGTGATTTCTAATTGCTAGATTGGTCTTTCATAAACCTAAAATAAAGACACTCTACGTCGTGTTAAGGTGCTATTGTAAATTTTAGAATACTCTCGTAGAGCGAATTACGGTATTCTTTGATATATATATAATCACAAACCACTGACTCGTGCACATTCTACAACTGATCATAATTTGATAGGAATGATATTTAGGTTATGCTTATACTGAAAGATCATAAATTGTGTTACACGATATCATATTCAAGGCATGCGCTCTGCCTACAAGATGCCTCGGTGGTGAAACGGTGGACACGCGAGGCTCAAAATCTCATGCTACAGAGTGTGGAGGTTCGAGCAATTTGGATAAGTTTGGCAACGAATCACGAAATCTGAGCAACCTTCCTTATCTAATGAACAGAGAGTCCGCACCCGCTAAAAACCGTGTGCACCAACATCATTGGGTTTGCGACCCACATGAATGGTTCAAACTAATAGAATTCACGTGACTCGTGATCGTGCAATTTTTGTTTTTCTCGAAAGAGTGGGCAGCAGGATAATATTTCTTTTCAGAAAGTGCAGCAACTTTATTCTTAAAGGTCACGCAGCACAGAGGTGTCTGTTCTGTCCGAGCACAACACATCAAGATAAAAAAAGAAAATATTCCGACCTAATCTTTTCTTTCCTTGATTCAGAATTCCGACCTAATCTACTCGCCCTCTTATTTGGCAATAACGTGGCCTTACTAAAACAAAGCAGAAAACAGCAAATTTCTCTCCAGAAGTTTTCTCGCACACTTGGCACGTCTTGATTCAATGAGTGCCTCCCTCTGCAGAAATTGGTCAAGGTGAAGATGATGAAGATGACGATGATGATAACGATGGATATCGATCCACGTAATGCATGTTCCGAGTAATTTTTCATTTTTTTATTCTTCTTCGATTGTTGGATTTTGTTTTTTTTTCTTTTTAATTTTTTTTCTTTTTCTTTGTGCGCTTCATATGCTTTACAGAGGATTCGAAAGCGACTGGTTAAAGTACATAGAAAGGAGGGAAATCAAATGATGGGGTTTTTACTTTTTAGTTATGAAGGTCGCCGCTGGCGAATCAGATGCACTTTTCGACCAAACAAAAATGTTAATGAGATGCAGTTAAGTGACGGCGATTGTAAATGTGCGTCCGGACCCATATCTACTGATGAATAACATCATATGAACTTTAGGCCCATTCATTTCCGCAAAAAATAAATAATTTTAAAAAATATTTTCTAAAAAATAATCATTTGTATCATTTACAGAAATGAATGAACGAAAAATATATATACAAGTGATTGGTTTTAAGGAAATTTTTTTCCAAATCATTTATTTTCTACAAAATAACCAAAACTTTAAGTTCATTGTATTCTGAACAGAAAGTCATTCGTTACTCGGATTCTTGTTCGTGGGTATTTAATTTTTCTATAGAGATCAAGCTGTTTTGGATTGGGAAAATCGTTTAAAAAGTCTTAAACTTATTACACTTTGGCCAATTTAGTCCAAAATATTTCAATTGTGTCATGAACCTTTTAAAATTTGCCAATGTAATCCATCAGGTCAATTTTAGTCAAAAATCGATGATTTGGACTGACGCCCAACGTTGATGTAGAATTTTTTTTATTAATATTTAATAGTTTTAATTTATTTTTTCTTTTCTTTTCTTTCTTTTTTTTCATCCTTTTTCCTTTACTAGTCGTGCAAACTCGATGATGGCCAGCGATCGACCAGAGCTACGATCGTGCGAGGGTCGCCCTCGCTAGTTTTGGGCAAGGGTCACCCTCGTCCAATGCCAATGAGGGTTAGGTTTGACCTCGTTCGAAACAAGCGAGGGGCGACCTTGCCTAAGGCCGGCGAGGGCCACCCTTGCTGGTCATAGCCTCTGGCCAATCACCAACCATTACCGAGGTTGGGCAACTGGCGAAGGAAGAAGGAAGAAAAAAAAAGAAAAAAGAAATTTAAAATAACATAATTAGAAAAAAAAATAATATAATAAATAATTTTCATGCCAGTACCGGTCATGCTACATAAGATGATCAATGTTCACGTCAATAATTTCCGGTCCAAATTATCCGGATGGACTATATTGATAAATTTTTAAAACGTTTATAACTCAATTGGCACAGTTAAAGGGTTGAAGACTGAATTGATAAAAGTGCAATTGATTTAGGATTTTTTAGAAAAAAAAATTTCCAGTTTTGCGTGCGAGTCCTATTCTCTTTATTCCTCGTAATGTTTGCCTTAGAGAGAAACATGAAATGAGTTGCTAGTGTTGTGACTCGGCTTGGTCAAAAGTGTCTGAATCAATCAGGAACATATCACGAGGATGGTCGGTCGTGCAGAACTAAATATGCCTGCCCATTGGATAGGACGAGCGAAAGTCACATGGTCTTTCTCGGATACGCTCAAGGAACGCTTCCCAAAAGAGGGACTGTAGGTTTCATAGGCGGCCAAAAGGTCAGCAGCATTAAAATGAACATCGAATCACGGTGAAACACCAAAATTGACAATTTAATATCATCTATATAATTTTTTTATGTTATTTCATAAGTCCCTAAAGCCATACACAATCATTTTCATTCTATAACTACTTCAATTCACCTCCTAAAATAATCAAGTCACAACTTCCTTCCTTCGTTCTTTATTAGTTTTTTTTTCTCGCACACATAATATCCACCTCTTTTGATAGTGAAATAGGAAGAATATGTGGCATGAAATCCAAATGGTAAAACATAGCATGAAAAAGAAATGTTAGTTCAATTATTTTCAAACAACGAAGCGACAAAAAAAGGAAATAAAATTAGACCTAAGATGGAGACTCCATTTCAATTCTCAATCGTCTTACAAAAGATGGATTACTTTCTTTCTATTTTTTTATGATCTCACTCCTCTCTTTTATTTATATAGATCTGCAGTGCTCACATGGATTAAACCTTAGACTTGATACCCTTTGACCGCACCCCCCAATCCCTTTACCAGAAGGGTCGCATATCTATTGGCAAAGATGGACCACTTCATGATGCGAGCTTTCCTGTTAACACCGTATTGAAAGGAAATTTCATTCTTCGGCGAAAGAGAGGCTCAATCAATCTCTCTAGTCATACAAACATAAAATAAGACCACCGGCTAAAGGTTTTCCTGGCGTGAACAAATTGCAGCAAGAGGCGTGACGCACGTCACTTCGAGAGATTAACAAGAAAGGCAAGAGCAAGGAAGCAACATTAAGACGCTTGCTTTGGCGTTTCCTACTTGTCTCCGCATCCCACGTGAAAGGAAGATGAGTTTGGAAAAGGAGGTGGAAAGGCAACAAAAACCTCAAGATTCCCCATCTTTTTCAAAACCAATAATGCAAAACTAGACTGATTGTTCCACATCAACTAAAATTCAGTTCAGAGTGTGATGATACCTAGCGGTCAACATAACAACAATTATGCATTGAAAAAAAAAACCATAACAACAATTAGTTTGGTGGAGATGGACAGAATATGCTTAGCTAGGTGCAATAGGACTATTTCGGCAAAAAACTTTCAGGCCTTCTATTCTGGTATGTGACTAAGTGAGAGGCAACTATAAAGATCATACATGTACCGATATAGTATTTATCTTACAACAGTATCGCAGTTGCGAAGGCGATTCCATGATTTATTTTGAAAGAATTGAGAAGGAGCTTTTTTTTTACAAACAGAAACATTTTGTTCTTTGTGGAACGGTATTGATGAGAAGAGAGAGGAGATTCAATTTGACTGTAACAACATTCTAAGAACAAAGCCTCCTTAGCCCAGACTCGGTTACTTAAACAGCTAGAAAGGAAATAGTAGGAGCCGAATCTCATGCAGTTACCTTGTATAAGAAGTACCTACTTTCATGTCACTTTTTTTCCCACAGAACTGGTAAAAGATTCTGAACATTACGACCAGTAATCATCATTATGGGAAGAAAAACCGTTCAGCATGGTGTGTACTTGGCTTGTGCAAAGAAGATCGCCAGCTGACGTTGAATGATCTGGCAAAAAATCATGAAGCAGGTAGAAGAATCTGCATCTGATGCCAAAATCGGGTAAGAAGTAATTTATAGTTTAATCCTGCTCTGTAGCTATGGGTTGGGAACTGAGGAGTCTTTCAGCTTCATCATTTGCTTCAGCTTGTAGCCTCCATTTCTGCGAGAAAAATGAAGAGACTTACTAATCGACATTTTTCAATGTGCATGCTGGTCACAATTGAAATGTCAGCTAGCAGCCACTTAGATCGAATCACCTAGGCAAACAAATCACGGTGTATGGATTAACTGGAAAAAGGCATTGGTTAACAGACTAATTCAATTTTATCATAAACAGTAGTGGTTCATATACCCTACTATAATGTCTCCACACGGTCACATAACATATTCGCAAAATTTGTAGGAGTGTGAGCTTAGTATGTGTAAATACTAACAATCAGTTAAGCAAATTCTATTAAATAAGTTTATATGCAAATATGATTGCACAACAGAGAATGCCATTTAATAGGTTATATTATAAAAGAAGAAAATCCATCTTTATCAGAAGAAAAGACTAATGTACATAAATTCCGTGATTGCCATGTGGTGCAGTCACTTGCTTCCTTTCTAGCCACCATCATTTATCAAATTTGCAAGAAGATAAGTGACATTTAAGTGTCGGTCTAAGAAATAGTCTCCACTATAAAGTGAAGTCTTCCATCACTATAACCAATCTACGTAACTAATTATTTGTCAATTTCCCATCTCAGTTTGTTATGAGAAAAAAATAAATTCAGAGTAATCAGAACATGCCTCTTCAAGTTTTTCTATCTCCATTATCTGCTGTATTTGTTCAGCAACACTTTCCTGTAAACAGAGATAAGTTAGCTAGTCTATCTCATGCATAATAGATGGTTGGGAAAGATCACAAATCAGGGAAACAAACCACATTGCTTGCTGCTTCAGCTGCCAGAACGTCAAAGTCCATTTCTACCTCAATTTCAATCATTGAAGATATCTGACAACCAAATCCAGTAAATAAGATACTAAAGAATGTATATAGGCTGAAATTAGGTGGAGAGAGACTAATGCGATAAGGTTTTCCAAGTCCTACTCTTGCATAACTTTCAATTAACTCAATCCGTCCCCTCAATGAGTTTTCCAGGCCTTCTCGCACCCTTCTGACTCGACTTTTCCGTGCCCTGAAAAGGCAGGAGGTTCCTATAAATTCGACGTCCAGAAAAGAAGCAAATACTGCCTCAACATGTCAACAGAGAAATAATACTATGAAACATGAAAACGACAATGAGCTAACTAGAGAATCCATTTTAAAGAGGTTTACCGGTAAGAAGGTTCTCCAACAGCATAAATCTTGTTTTCAAGTTGACACATGCGAGCTAACATCCATACCTACATAGATGCACACTGTTCTGAAACTTCTCACCATCTTGTCATTTCATGTAAAGTTGCCGATTGAACTATCATAAGTCATGGCAAAGTGAAAGTTACATGATCAGAGTTCCAGGAGCAGCATTCAACTGCCAGGTTTGAAATAATTGGCAGCAATGGAAATTCATGCTTGAGATTCGCTTCATTCAAGATTTCAAAAGATCACGTTGCTTAATGATCCTTTCTTTAATTGCCAAAGAGCTATGAACCTACTATCTAATAAGATTGACTCCACACTTTCAAGACTTGTTCGTTGCCCACATGAAAACTGATAAACATGGAGTTAATCGAAAATAGAGAAAGTCTTCAAGGATATTCAGACTGGAGAGTGAAGAGGATCTTTCCATGTAAAATCACTCATTGACTTTGCAGAGTAAAAGAATGCCATACCCAGATAAGCTAAAACAGCAATTTTAAGTTTAACGGTCAAATGCCAGGTAATGTGGAAGCGACGCAGCCTGAATCAGGGGTTTCCGACAAAACGGAGAGTTGACATTACAGGTTTATCCCCCATTTCCAGTTGCCGTCTCAACAGCAGGAGGAGTTGCATTTTTATCAATGCAAAATGGTCGCTACATTGAAGGATTATACCTCTTTTTCAGCAGCTTGTTTCAGGTCTTTGATGCGAGACTGGAGTACAGCATATTGAGACAGAAGTTGCTGCTTGATTGCAGTTGCATCGACTGATCTTTGCGGAAGCTGACAAATGACACAACGGATGACTAAAAATGCATAGAACTAAGCTTATGTTAAAGGCAGATTCAAAGCAAAATGTGAAATCATATGACTAGAATTCTTGGTAATTAATGCTTAAGGGAAAGTCTGAGCTTGTCTAACAGATCTGGACAGAGAGGTTAATTGACTTTGATATATAAATGCAGCATCTGGTATTTGGAGCGTGAGCAGAGGTATCAAAGCAAACATGCAAGATACTTTAGACTATGATGACATCACAAAAGAATATCCAGCACACTCTAAAATCTAATAACAAAAGTACCTATTTTCATGATTCAATCTGACAAAACATGCATTCCCTAGTGTTACCTTCTATTATATGGAACTGACAATTAAAATACTAGGCAAAGAACTATTGGTGTCAAGAAAAAAGCAAAATTTGAAAATGTTGCTGCAAAAGAAATTCAGAAGTAAAACTACACGGAATATGCAAAGTCCACTCGCACCTACTGCATCAAACAATGTGATAAACTTACTCTGTTTAATTGGGGAAAAACCAGAACATTTAAAGTAGCCCCAACTGTGAGAGATGCAACTGCACCAACTGAAAGGAGCTGAGGCAAGCTGGGATCAATAAATCCAGATGCAGCATCTCCAGTGGCCAGCACAGCTAGAAGTGGAAAAAGGACAGATGGATTGAATAACAGTGCATTTCCGTCTTTTGCAGGTGCTCTTAAAAGTAACGATTCCCTCCCATCTTTGTGGTTCGTGAGGCACATGGGCTCACTGGGGTAGAAGTTGGGAGCCTTTGGGCTAAACTTAAATGGACCCACCTCCCGGTAAACATTTGATGGAGCTGCTAAAGCCATAGTTACTCTATCTCCTGCTTGAGCAGGAAGAGTAGCTGTTTCAGTGGCAAACCGGTGGGTGCGCGCCACACCAGAAGGGGTCTGTACCTACAAATTGAATATGCACAAAAGTATCTATTAAGTAGTAATGAAAGAAAATTTGCAATTTAAGCTTCAAATAAAGCTATTGATGCCATGTCTGCAAAACCTTTAATAGCTATTATATCAATGCGAAGATCAAACCCTTCCAGCTTGTTTTTATTTTTTTATTTTTTTTATGGGAAGATCAAACCCTTCCAGCTTGTTAGAGAAGAGAGGGAAAGATGAATCAGCACAAGTGCTTCTGAGGAGACATAAAAATCGAGTGGATAGTAATTTTTTCCAATTCATTCTAAGGTCCCCATTTAATTGCATTTAGGAGGACAGCAAGCCAGATAGCTTTCAGCACAGCTGCGAAGATACAATCTGATAGATCTTGCAAGATTGAACAAACCGCATAACTCCTATGTCATAGTAATGTGAACATACCACAACAGAGTGAACTGCAGCAGGGATAGTTTGCTTTGTTAAATTCAGAAATCTTAGCCCCCGTTTCCATGCTGGAACATCCATGCTGCGTTCGGCAGGAGGAGACCCTTAGAAGAAGTGAATATCCAAGGATCAACACCACACAGAATGATATGAGTGATCAACTAGGAAACAATGGCTGTTCAAATGAATGATACCAGATCTAGCCTACGATTAGAAGCTATCATATGGCTGATCAAAAGAGGAAATAGTATGTGACAGCAGATATATAAATACCCAGGAGATCGGGGAAATAAAAAGTTCAATACAGGATTTGCTTAAGTCATATTCAATTAATTATGCAAGAAAGATAGAAGTAACAACCTGATCTCTTCGGAGTCAATACTAATAATGTCACCAGAAAATAGCTCATACTTGTAACGGCAGGTGGCACAGGAAACAATCTGCGGCAGCAGGTTCCGAATAAGATGTTATCACAATAAAATGTTCGATGAATGCTTGACATAAATATGTGAATGAGCTATCATAAAGCTGAAGAGCAAATAGAACTAGACTCTCAAGGTCAAAATGCTCATCAGCAGAGTTAGTTATTAGACTCAATCAGGGCACAGAATTCTAGGAACCCAAAAACAAGCCTCTTACAAGTAAAATTGCATCCACCTCTTGGTCATTCATCGATAATACAAAGAAGAAAACTCAGGGAGGATGACCGAGTCGACCCTACTAACAGAAGAGCAAAACGAACTCGACAGGGCCAAGGATTCATATCCATAAAAAGCACCATACATCAATATTTTGAACTTTGGAAAGGAGAAGGTATCACAGCTTACTTTAATCCTAACCATGACTCTGCACTATTTATGCAGCGCTAGGGAAAGTTGTTTAAAAACTCAAGCTATGTGGCAAAAGGCAAGTACACTTTTACTGTGTAAATTACAATAATCATCTGATTCTAAATCCCTGCAGCACATCTATGGTGGAGTCCGCCTACCTTAACATCTAGGCACGCTTAGTAAGCAATACTTGGAACAAAGTATAGAACTTGAAGTTATCTTCGATAACGAAATGGCATAATCAAGACTAAGAATTGAACTTTGGTAGCATACTTGAATACCATCTTGGGGTTGTGCAACAGCGACAGCTATCATACAACTTGGACATCTCACAACCTTCCCGAAAGGGACCTGCTAGAAGCAAAAAAATTCCAGGTAGTGCAGGGTCGGTAGGAAAACTACCAACGATTATCCAAGTAATAGTTTTCTAAGGCAAATGCACGATTAATTAGCAGCTAAAACAAATATTAAATTTTAAAGCAAGAAAGAGTAGGATTTTACCTCCACACCGGGAGAAACCCCTACTTGGCATATGATATCAATCACACTTAGAGCATCAGAAACCCTTAGTGATGCTGCAAGACCCTGAACTAACAGTGTGTATGAGCGCACGTCAGGCCTGGACCATCTCCACCGGTCGACATAAGTACCGTCTTCACCTGGACCTGGCCATCATCAAGATATTAACGTTAGATTCACAGTCACACATTTCAAATGATCTCCACCTCATTCCAGTTGAATTTCTAGACTTCCTCCTACGAACCAAGCATATACATTGTCCCTCCCTACAAAAAATTATCTAAACGACATTTCTTCCCACTTTAAGCCGCGGAACAGAAGAAAGCACCCACTATGCACGAGAGGAAGTTAAGGCACTAGTATCAACCGGTGAAGAAATCGTTCACGTTCAATTACGATGAAGCATCGAGAACTTTCACACGTTGCGATTATTGAAGAACACTTGGTTCAGAAATCAGAACCGGGAAACACCATGTATATGGAATGACAAGACACACCTTGATCGAAAGTCGCGCGCATGGCGTAGAACACGGACAGGGCCAACCCGGCATTGCCGCGCTCAAGCGCCGCGCTCGTGATCGAGCAGCAATCCGACACGCCGACCACGCCGCCCCTCCCGCCGGCCTTCTCCGCGATGATCCGCAGCGCCTCGTCGGCGTCCCCAGCGCCGGACGCTTCGCCGACCACCTCGTCGCTCAAAACCGCCGCCGCCGACGACGACGACGACGACGAGGGCGGCGGCTCGCCGGCGACGCTGCTCTCGCTCTCGCTCAGCGAGGCCTTGCTCTCGAAGGAGGAGCGCCGGGAGACGGCGGGGGGAGAAGGAGCCGCGGAATCCCGGAGATGGCGCGGGGCCGCCGGGCAGTGGCGGCTGCTGCGGCTGCTGCTGCAGAGGAGTATGGATAGCAGGGCGGCGGTGTTGGTGCTCGGGGAGCAGCATCGGGAGAGGTGGAGGGAGGAGGAGCGAGGGAAGCGGGAGAGGCAGGGCGAGCCGGAGCACAAGCTCAAGGTCATTTCCGGAATTTCCGCCAGCGGCGACGACAGGGAGAAGACGGCGGAGGAGGAGGAGGAGGAGACGGCGAGAATGGAGGTAATGGTGGTGGTTGATTGAGGATAACGAACGAGAGGTTGATGTTTGCTGTTTTTGGATAGAGGAAAAAATGAAGAAAAAGAAGGACACGGGTGGAGGTGCGGGGAATCGAACCCCGTGCCTCTCGCATGCGAAGCGAGCGCTCTACCATATGAGCTACACCCCCTTATGACTTTCGTGCCTCTAAAAATTAGGTAAGTAACTTAAATAAAGGAAGTCCCACTTAATATTTGAAGGGAGTGAAGCATCCGTCTAATAAGATTATGATGTCCCCCCTGAACAGACCGCCAGTTTGTTTAGATTGAGGTTTGGGTTGTTTTTTATCCGTTTTACAAAAATAATTTTTGCACGATTTACCATTGCCTCTTGTGTCTAGCTCTTCCAAAGGACTTCGCCTTCGACCGGAAAAAGAAAAAAAAAAGAGGACTTAGCCCGTAAAACGATATCCCGGGATAATCCGGTCCTTTTCAATTTTTAATTTTTTTATTTAATATGCAAACTTTGACACCATAAATTTTACTTATATTTGCTGTAGTTTAAGAAAGCTGTGCATGATATTACGAAATTTTTGGTGGGGGAATAAATAGTTTGCTTTTCGGTTTTGAAGAAAACATAAACAAGCAAAGCACTTAGCCTTCAAGTATCAATTATCAGTAACCCCAAGAGGATCAATAGGTACAAATAAAACTCATCCCCCTGGTTATTCAATCCGACTATTAACAAATAAACTACAAAAATTTAAAATACACACAAAATCTGTGCACGCAGATTTGCCAAGAGGAGGCGCTTCATCGGATGGGCTAGTAGGGGACAGGAGATTAAGGTTGACGACGTCTACCAAAAGGAGGAACATTCACCTTACCTGTCCGGAGCGACGCCAACAAGAGGAACCGTTCGGTTTGAAATCGAAGGGACTATCGAGAATGGTCTCATTCAGCTTATCTTCCAACATTCCGTGTCGGCAATGACGAGACTGTCCGGACCGACACCTCTACCGAAAATGATACGTGCAACATACCCAGCAGTTTGTCTCACCGTACATCAAACACCACCACGAGATCCTAACATTAAGATATTGATAATATTGAAAGGTTTCCGCTTGGGCATAAAGAAAAACAAAACAAGATCGCCTAATTGATGTTGATGATGGCATTGTCAATCAGCAAACCAAATTGAGTAAAACGGTAAAGACTTTTTATAGACATGGCCACTACGGCCACATACAAAATCAACTCGATGAAAACTATACTTTCACTGAAGCACTGCTAGGTACCAAAAGGTCGCAACAAATGGATGTGTAGGAAGCCACCAGCACCACACCAAGGGCATGTACCCACTCTTAAGCTCTGGGAAAACGACACTTCGTTCCAGCCGCAACTTAACTGGGGCATTAATTAGTTTCTGAATCGAGCTCTATGCCACGGGGGAATTGGGTGGCCACCCCTGTTACGTGGCACTGTATTGATCTGGCGAGGCACTGTATTGATCTGGCGTGGCCCAGCCTTCATCCTCTGCTCCTTCAGATCTGCAAACAGAGAATCCAGTGTCTTAGGCCTCTGCTTGGCGCCTGCATTGCTTTCATTCTCTTTCTGCTGCTGCAAATAAACCAAAGACGCATGTCATTGAAATTTAGCTGATGTATGTGAAGGTGTGCACGTAACATTGCAGTCATCATTTGTTTGAGGAACTTTAATAAGCCAAAAAAAATGTGCAAGACAGACTTACAAAAAACACCAACAAATCCCAAGTTCTAATCAGCAATTATGCATTCCTTACAAACAACCAAAAAAGCTTCCCGAGAAAATTGTAGTGTGAAATACAAGTGAAAGGGAACTACAAAGACTTCCCTCCTTCAAACTTGCATGGACGAAAAAGAACAAGAATAAAGGAGAGGCTGTAAAGTAGCATCAATAAGCCCATGCCGGAAAACAAAGAGCATGTGTCACTACTATCACTGCACACTATAATTGATCGAGCAAAAGGCCAGACTACCAATAATTCCCTGTATACTAATAACCGCTCAAGCAATTTTTAATAATCAAACATCTACCTCTATAGCTATATCTAAGACTGGTGCAGTTCAACTACATATCATCAAACTAACCACTTAAAACCATTAATACATTAAAAAAAAATCATATTAGCATTAGATGGTTCCGTACTTTTGCAGCTACAGCTCCATTTGCAATCCTCTTCTGAATGACTACACCTCCAGCCCTGCAGAATAGAGAAAAATCGGATTGAAGAGAAACACTAGAAGGTTACTCACTTCCTCTTAAGTAGCCACCATCACTTCTCCAGACAAATGGAGCATTAAAGTACTTACCATCAGGGAACAAAAAAAAAAACCAACCAAAGATAAGAAAGGACAAACCAGACCGCGACATGACAATCACCCTAGATAGAGAATCATCTGCAGCTGATGGATTGTTTGTTTTCTCAAATTTCCTCAAAAGCACACCAAATTACATGATTCCAATAAAGGCACATATCTTCAAAGGCACACCAAATTGCTTGACTTGCTTGAAATTGTAGACTGTAGAGTATAGCCTTAAGATTGCAAAATGGGCAAAAGTCTCCCTTTATTCTCCATAACTCCAATGCCAGAATCTCTAATGTGAAGATATCCAACGAGCCCCATTTTCAGACTAAAAAGTCTCAAAACTAGATATCAAGCACTTTCTGTGTCAGGGATGAGGCATAAAATGCAAAAAAAGCATCTACTTCAGCAATTTTCTGCAAGCTAAAACTAAAATGTGTCTCCTCATCCTTCGATCAATAAATGAACTTTCAGAAATCACTTCAGATGCATCACAGCTTATTCATGAGGAAAATCCCACAAAAACCATATGAAACCAGTTATATCCCTTCCCCCCTCTTTGGGATCCAGATGGCTCTCATCCACTGCATGAAAGTGCTACTGTTTGATACAGACGATCAGTTTAATGCCTCCAGACATACTTGAAGCTCAAATAGTTATCGCAGATGGCTAGAGAGTAGAACCCCATAGATTAGCCGAATTCAACACCGAGATCATGGAGTATCAAGTAAACAGTTTCAATCCACACATAAGCACTAGTTCAAATTACAGGTCTCTGCAGTCATTAAAGATGAGCGCCGATCCAAGGGAAGCCCATAAAAAATGCATGAGATGAATGCTGAATCCCTCGACCAGATCTTTTATGTCTCCAGTCTTCACTTGTCTGTAAAGCTGCATGCTTTCGTAAACAAACGCACGCCAAATATGAGCCCTTTGACAAAATCAAAGAAAATGAGAGTTCCTCAGTTTTACTTAGAAGTCGTGCAGTCCCTCAACTGTCGACTAACATGCCGCTACCATCGGAGGCCAAGAATATAGTAAGATACAGTCAAGCAGTCATATGAACTGTCTCACATCCCAGACTGAGAGGCTCCGTGACTAAAAGGGATACTCTTCACTGAGGAAGGTAGAGCTGCGAGCTGCAAAGCGGAACATTGCAGCTACCAAGAATAACTAGACCTACGCCAATATTGCATGCATTATTCTGGAAGGAAACAAAGATTAAACAGCCAAACCACCCAAATGCCCCAGGCAGATCATTTCCAAGACAAACCCATCATCCATCTTATAGGGGAGGTGGTGTCCATTCAGACAAACTCATACATAATAACTTCCACGCACATGGAACTTGAGCTATTATTATTCAGAGAAACCATGCTTTACCTACAGCAAAGGTAAATAAAAAATGGTGCTAAACTTAGATATAAAGGATGGCAGTGAGTTTACTTCAATCAGCAACACAGTCACTTTAATAGTCTACAGCATAAAAATCATGGGCGTGAATATATACCTTGGCCTATTTGCGATAGCCATTCTCTCGCGGTTAAAAGCTCTTCCACCGAAAGGATTGACCCCAGCCTTCCTTGCAGCTTCGGTTGCCAAAGGAAAATGGTTTGGTTGAAAGTTTGATCTTTTCCGAGCAAGAGCTCCCTGCATCGGCAATGTGACGGAATCAAATCAGGAGACATACAGATTTCTAAAAGTATTAAAGAGAATTAGAAGATTAGAATAGAAGACAGAGAAGAATCAAGTCAACAGTGTAATGAAAGAAAGTCTACCAACCTGTCTAAGAGATGATCTTGTGTCCATGTAGTGTCTATACCTCAGGGATTTTTCTTTGGCAGCATTTCTAAAACTTCTCTGACTTTTATTCTGCTGCGACAAGAAGAGAGACATAATTAACCAGAACTCTAATTTTGGAATAAGAACTTCATGAACAGCAAACTAACTAGCATGAGCTTTTTTAGAGTAAGAAATTATGACCAGAGACAAAATCAACAAAACAGAATGAAAGCACCATAGTAGCACGGACAAAAAAGTAACTTACAGAAGGTCTAAACTTCTTGGCTTTATTCGCAGGATTCTTGGACATTTTGATAATTTCATCTGCAAAACCACACTGCCCATAATAAGTATCATATATCATCCAAGTCAAAATCAAAAAGCATGAAGTTTGGATTAGTCGTTAGCCACACCTAGAGTCATGTCCATTTTCTTCTCCGTAAGAGCGATAGCATCGCTCATCAAAGGTTTAGCTGCCATATCTGAGAAAAAAGTATCAACTTTTCTGTCAGAGATCATCTAAAGACACGAGGCTTGTACCCAAACATAAAACATCATCTCAGGTAAAGCACACAAAAAGAAAACAATCCCAGCTCAAGACAAGCACACAAAAGATACCACATCAGAAAAAAGCAATCAAGTCGAGCCAGTAAAGCATCAAACTTTCCGACTCAGACAGTGATTTTGGGTTCCCGTGTGAGGTATCCAGAGTTCGGTTTCGAAGCGAAATCTTAGACTTCGAAAGCAATGTCGCTTCCAATCGAGTTCAAACTACAAAGCAGGCTCAGCCAGAAGAAAAGATCTACCCAACGAAAACCGAACGCCACCACAATGCTCGAGTCCAACCCATACGATACTTCTCACCCCCCCCCCCCCCCATTACCCAAAAACACGAAACGCAACACAAGTTCCGCCACCAAGCATCGCCAAGCAGGATCGCAGCAAGAAGCTCCTCAAAACAAAGAAGGGAATCCTAACCAACAACCTCGAAAAAAACCAACACGAAATCTGCCTTGCTTGTCCATGATCAACAAGCTCCGAGGAACAGAGAGAGAGAGAGAGAGAGAGAGAGAGCTTACCAATTCGGACAATCGCAGAAGTGAAGCCGCGTCGGAGAGAGAGAGGGGATGGAGAAGCAAATCGAAGACGAGGCCTCGTACGTGCGAAGATCAACGTTAGGGTTTTCGACGCGTTGGTTTTTCTCTGTCCGTGTAGGGAACCGAACCGAACCGAACCGACCTCCCGGCTTATGTTTTCTTGCTTCCGAGAGAAGCAAAGCAAAGCCGACGATGATAAAAAGCGGAAGTGAGAAGATTATCTTTCGATCATCTCGGGCTTCCTTCCCATGCTGGATCCGGAACACCTTCGCCGGTCCGAACAAATCGAATGGGCCCGATGGCCCCGGCCCATCAGATCCAGGCCCAATAAAGTCCCAGGATTTCAGGCTCTTTTTGGTTTGTTCTGAACTCCCCTGGTTCGTGTGATGCCGCTTTTTGATTGTTTTGAGCTCCGTTTGGATCGGGTCCACAAAGGCCGAGCGCGGGATCCCAATACTTGGGCTTGGATCCCAAACACCTGGGCCTGGGTTCACAAAGGCCGTGCTCGGGTCTACAAAGGTTGTGCTGAGGGGGCCCAGGACCCCTTGCCCAAGCTCACTTCCCTCGAGGCTAGGCCCGGAACCCAGATGCTCGTGCCTCGATCCCGGCGCTGGACCCGGGACTCCAGCGCTCATGCCCGATTCCCCGACTGACCATACACAAGTTACTAGAGCCTAAATAGCATGCTTATTTAGAAAAATCAAATCGTATTATCTATACCGAATGGGGGAAAATTTTGCTTTAGGCATTTGCATCTCGTATTCAAGTTTACTAAAGAATTTTCATTTAGCAAAAAAAAAGAAGTTTACCAAAGAATTTTCATTACGGATGATGACTTTGTTCAACACTTGATTTTGACGTGGGCTCATCAAACAGAACTCCGAGAGAGATGATGACTATGAGTGGGGTCCAAGAGATGCAAAAAAAATTAATGCTCTATCTTTAATGAATTGTGACATGCACCGGTAGCGTGCAAGAATGGTTTATCTCGGAAAAATATCAAGACATTCAATAAATACTGAAAAAAGTGTCGGAAAAGTTTTCATTCTATTACATTCGCATCAATTTAATCATAAATATTTTTTGTGTCAATTCAATCCTTCATACTAATTTTGATTAAATATTGCTGACGTAAACGTTGGTCGGTCTACGTGATATCGCTAGCAGCGACGTGGATAATTTTTAATAATATTTTTTATTTTTTTCCTTCTTTTTCCTTTTGCCGATGACCGACCACCAGACAGGTGATGGCCGAGCAGGCTAGCCTCGCTTGGGTGAGAGTTGACGTTGACCACCATAGGTGAGGCCCAGCAAGGCGAGGGTCGGCCTCGCCCAGGCTAAATCTAGCGAGACTATTAAAATATTAAAATTTTTCACGTCAGCGTTAGCGATGTCACATAAGCTAGCCGCATCTACATCAGTAATATCCGGCCAAAGTCAACGGGAAGGACTGAATTGGCACTATGTCAAAATATTTAGGACTAATTGGCACAAATGTAATAAGTTTAAGACTTTTCCGACACTTTTCTCAATAAACACGCGTAAGTCCATGTGATCTCAACCATTAAATCACTTGGAACCCCACATGCTCCACATCTTTTAATGATTTACATTTTATTGGGTTCGCATGTTCCGAGAGTATACATGAATGGCTCTTGAGCATGAAGAAAGAGCAACGCGTAGTGAGGTAAGCACAAAGCTAGAGAGCATCCCTCGAGTACACGAGAGCTAACTAGGATAGTATCTTTCTGAGTAATTGTTCTATCAAATCCCGAATCCTAAAGGAATAGGGGTAATGACACGGCTGTCCTTCCCTTCACCTAAAGGACACGGCCTCAAAGTCAAGACAACATATTAGAGTTTCTATAAACCGTCATAAACATATCTAACAAATGGCTAACTCGGAAGCTCATCACAGCTATGAATAACTCATATCCAAAAAATCTTGTTATTAAAAAGTCCTCCTGATACTCTAGCGCTCTCATTCTACTTGCGGCTCACTTAAGAACCTGAAAATCAAGTAAGATGAAAAGAATAAGCTATTACGGCCCAGTGAGTAATACATTTCTTCCAAGCATATCGAATAATCACTATGCATCGTTATAAAATGATATCAATCTCATCATCTTAAATTTAATATACGATATACGAAACTTATTCAACAATAGTAAACAACCATCAATGGTCTAATCCATTGACTAATCTCATCAAATCACATGTTGATGGTCCATTCTATTGACTAATCTAATGCTCATCATCAAACTATAGTCACGTTTAACGCCGTGACAAATGCGGTCAAGTTTACCCCCTTGGCTAGGTTTACCACTTATATAGCCGGCGATTCGGCCCAAAAGAACGTTTTGACAGTATGCATACTCCCTCCTCAATTGGTTCTCGCCATAGCGATATGAGCTATAACAACCAAAACATTTCTCCAACAACGCAAAATCAACACCAAAAAGTTATTTCATAAACCGATTTTACAAACCGAATCATATAACCTTTCACAATTCCATTTATCAATTAAAATACATTTCATAAAACATTTCGTAATCAATACGAACTATTCTTGGAAATTCCTTTCACTAAACATTTAACCAAAATATTCACAATTGGTCATTTTAGACCTCTTCATTAAACATTCTCAACAACTTTTCAATAGACTAAAAAGGTAGTAAAAGTTCGATCCAATTTATACAAGAAACATGCTCTTAATTAGGGGTGTCCAAAATATCCGCTCAAACATGACTCGATTCGAACCGACCTGACCCAAACAGGAAATTTTCGTATTGGGGCGGGTTGGCCTTAACTTGTTTGGGTAACAATACAAACAAGGCTTAAGCTTGTTTTGGATCTACCCGAGCCTGCCCGAAACAAGCCCACCCAAAACAAACAAGAGTCATTTGTTCTTCTTGCTCCAAGCTCGCCCCAAACCCTATCATCTTCTTCTAGAGCTCTAGATCTGCAACTAGAGATCGAGTAGTGCGACACGAAGGCAACTGGTGGCGACTATTTGCGTCTTTGCTGCCGGCACCACCTTGATTGTGGTTGGCATCACCAAGTTGGCGAAGTAGGGTTCTGCAGTGTTCCAGAAATATTCTCATGGGTTTATGACCAGAAGTTCTCTGTTCAACGAAGGTGAATTTGCGAGAGAGGGAGCGAAGGAAGAAGAGAGAGGTCAGTTGAATCGAACGTGTGCCTTGAGATTGTGATTGTACTCGCTGTTGTGTGTCAGTCTATAAGTCTCATGTTTAGTTCGCTCTCTAGAACCCTACTTCGCCGCGCCTGTTCTTGCCCACCACCACTCTTGGATTGATCTCCACCGCCACCACCTCGGGTCTACCTTCTTTCACGGTCTCTTATCTCGTGAATTCATGTGGGTTGTCTCCGGAATCGGCATTGTTCATTTCCGAACGTGTCGCCTTCAAAACCTTGGAGAGACCTGACGAAACTTGATGCTTATAGTAGATGGGGTTGGTCTAGAGATGATGCCATCAGTGCTTTTGTTTGTCAAAGAATGGGGAACCCATCTGTTGACTCACTGTGCTTTTCGAGGTGTTTTGTGTATTCATGCTCATCTCATTTTGCATTAGCCGATTTTGCGTGTCATACCAATTGTTCGATAAAATTACTAGGTCAAGTGATGACGATGACCCTGCAACGACCTTGTTAAGTGAAGTAAAGGAGATTCTATTATAGTAGGAAATCTGTCAAGTGAAGGTTGTGACAAATGAATGCAATCTGTTCGCAAGGCTTATATATTTTTTCACTTATTTTGGCAGGCTTGCTGTTTTGTGCTCCAGAGTTGGATCTCAAGAAGTTTATGACCGGATGGTAACATGATTAGCTACTTGTTCATATGCAATGATTGGTTGTTTACTACTTTTGGATGACTGATATAATTGATGTTTATTTGCAGTGTTGTTTTGTTCCCGGTTGCGGTCACATTTTTTATCACACGGTGGTTTATTGAATTTGTTGATGGTTTTTTCAGTCCCCTCTATACCTAGCTAGGGATAAACATATTTGGTAAGGAGCAAGCGCTTAGTGAAAAACATGTTATTTTGTCATATTCTGCGAATATTTGTTGACTGTTTCCACTTGATTCGGGTAGGAAACCTTAGGCTTTTGCATTCACCTTTCCTTGGATCTTTCCTATCAATTTTCATTTTAGATATTTGGGCATATCAATGACCTGATTTTTGTCTTTGTTATTCTAGTAAACAGAATATTAACTTTCCGTGATAACTTAATAAGAAGTGGGATCTGTCCTCTTCTTTCTCTACATATCTTAATATCTAGTAACCCCTTTCTGCTTGTAAACTTCTTTCTCTATGTACTCTCACTCCCTTCCCAAACTTCTTAATAAGGCCCCGATTCACAATTGGCAGCTTGACTTAAATGTGGTTTTTTGAAGGCATGAATCTTGAACTATCTATTCTACGCTTATGTAGATACAAAGTACTCTCATATACTTTATGTTGTGACCTTTTCAACTTAGTCTGATGAAGCCATCCTCTTATTAATAACCTATTCTCTTACTTGTAACATAATGATTTACAAAGCTCTGAATCTTTTATCTTGCAGGGCTTGGCTTTGTCACATCTCTGATGTTTATATTCCTTGTTGGGGTTTTTTTTTTTCATCATGGCCGAGTTCCAATGTCTTCTGGATTGGAGAGCGGTTTATCAAGCGAAGGCCATTTGTTAAGCATATATACTCGGCCTCCAAATTAGTGCAGCAATTTCTCCTGGTAAAGATTATTAGATATTTGTTCTACATACTAATCATTGTAAATAGTACTCTTGAATGGTTGATTGTTGCGGTATATAGATTCTTCATTGTTGCATCGCGGAAACATTACACAATTGACGTCATTGTTGCATGGTAAAATCCTTTTTTTTTTGTTAGTATCTCTCTTTGGCACTACTAATGCATTTTTGGCTAAAGCTCATATTGTGTTTAACCTGCAGGTGCGGGTATACTGTCAATTTAGTGATCTTCTTCATTGACAAGAAATTGCCAGGTTAGCCTGTGTAACCTTTGCATCTGTCATGTCTTTATAATAACAGTGTGCACTTTGGCTGTTTTTCAGTCTGTTTCTACCTAACTCCGCAAAAATGTTTTTGAACCGCAGAGTTGTCCCCTTACTGTGTTCTTTTCTTAATTCAACTTGGCATGTTTGTACAACTATGCAAAGGCCTTGTTTAGTCATCTGTCGTTGCGTAGATGATGGTTTCGTTGCATAGTTTTGTCGATAGCATATAGCAATTATTAGGCAATGATGGCTTTTATTGATTCTAGAATGTTAATTATTTTTGCTGATTGCTAGATGTCTTTGTCAACGGATTCTAGCCACACAAATAGAAGGAAGAGATCCATTATGTGGGATCATTTTAAAAGGCTTCCATGTACAGACAAGAACTAAGAAAAGGTTGAATGTTTATATTGCGGGGTCCACATTGGTTGTTCTAGTTCTCAATGGACTAGTTCAATGCATCATCATTTAGATAGATGTAAGGAATATCCATATGCAAACATCAAGAAAAGGCAAAAAACGCCTCGGGTCAACCTGTTGGGGTCGGTAGTTCACCATGGAAATTTGACCAAGATGCTAGTAGAAAAGAACTAGCGACTATGTTTATTCTTGGTGAATTGCCCTTTAAGTTTGTAGAAAATGAGGGTTTTCGGCGATTTGTGTATAAAATCCAGCCAAAGTTCTCAATCCCTACGCGTAACACGTTGAGGAGTGATTGTTATGCATTATATGCGGAGGAAAGAAGAAAATTGATGAAATATTTTGCTGACACATGTCCTAGAGTTTGTTTGACGACTGACACATGGACCTCTTATCAAAATTTAACTTATATGTCTCTCACTGCTCATTTTGTTGATACTGATTGGAAATTGCAGAAGAAAATCCTAAATTTTTGTCAAATCCCTGGTCATTCTATCGAAATAATAGGAAAGGCGATTGAGAAATGTTTGACTGGTTGGGGGATTCAAAGTATTTTTTCCATTACTGTGGATAACGCAAGTTCAAATGATTTAGGAATTCAATACTTGAAAAGAAGACTTAACTCTTGAAACACTCTGGTATTGAGAGGTGAGTTACTCCGCATGAGGTGTTTTGTTCATATGTTGAGTTTAATTATGAGAGAGGGGTTAAAAGACATAAATGATTCCATTGTTAGAACACGTTCGACCATATGTTATGTGAGGTCTTTTCCTAGGAGGTTGAGGCGGTTTAAAGATTGTATTGCACTAGAGATTATTGAGTCAAAGAGTCTTATATGTCTAGATGTGGAGACTCGTTGGAACTCGACATATATGATGTTGCAGGTGGCTTTGAAGTTTCAAAAAGCTTTTTTCTTATTGGAAATTCAAGATAGCAAATTTGTTGAAGAATTCATTTACCTTTACCAAAAAAAAAAATTTGTTGAAGAACTGTCCAAGGCGAAAGGGTTGCCTACTAGTGATGATTGGGATTATGCCCGTCACCTTCTTCCTTTCCTGAAGTTGTTCTTTGATATGACTTCAAAAGTTTCGGGTTCTTATGTCACTGGTAATGATTTGGCAAAAGATGTCTATGGGCTTTTTGGGATGATTAATGAATATTGTGAGAATGAGGATAAAAGTTTGCAGGAAATGACTAAAAGAATGAAGATCAAATTTAGTAAGTATTATGGCAACATGAACAATATCAATATTAATTTGTTCATTGCTTGCATACTTGACCGTCGACATAAGTGGGAATATGTGAAATGGTTGATTAATGATGTTTATGAGAGCAAGCTAGCAGAAATTTTACATGATAAAGTAACATCATTACTGACATCATTGTACGAGCAATACCGCCCCCAAGGCAACTTGAGATTAAATGGTACAAGGACAGTAAATGTGTCAAAGTCTTCCATGGTTGATGCGGACTTTATGACTGCAAAGTATCTTAGCCAAACGGGACAACAAAATTTGGAAAAAAAATTTGAATTGAATAAATATTTGGAGGAAAGATGTGAACGTTATAGCCCCGACTTTGATATCTTAACTTGGTGGAAAGTTAATTCTTCGAGATATCCTATCCTCTTTTCCATTGCTCGAGATATTTCGGTCGTACCCATATCAACTGTAGCATCAGTGGCCACATTCAGCACTGGAGGTCGTGTACTCAATGTCTTTCGTAGCTCTTTGACCCCAAGAATGGTGGAGGGTCTTATATGTGCTCAAGATTAGCTACGATCCTCGCTACTTTCACTTTCAATTAAGGATGACTTCGAAGAACAAGAAAATTTTGAGTCAGGTAAGAAAATATAATTGGGGAATATTTATTCTTTTCTATATTACAATGGATACTTAAGTTCTCATTTTGATTTTGAAGTTAATGCAGAGTGTTCAACTACAATTATGGAGCCGAATTCGATATCGGTTTCTCTTGATGATTGACGAAGTTGGAAATTGGTACTTGCTAAACCAAATTTTTTTATTCTTATTGCAAATTTACTTTTCATATTCAGATTAGGCATTCCACAATTATTGTCTTCTTCATTTCTTACTTGCAGGTTGTATAACATTGGAGCTGCTTTGGTGGAGTTGCTTTGGTTTGGTTTGCTTTGGAGTAGATTTGATTCATTTTTTATGGAGTTGCTTTCGTTTCTCTTTGGATTACTACTACTATCAACAGAATGTTGACATCCGGCTAGTGTTAAACATCCAATTGAATTCAAATGAAATGTTTGTATAGTTATTTGATTGGACATTAGAGACATTTTCCCTTGAGATTACTGGTTTGTCATTTTTTCTCTATTGGGCATAGGTAGATGCGAGAGTACATGATCTTGACTATCCCTTTAACTTTGTTTAAACATTATTGATCTAGCCCCATGCAACTTCTCTCTTTTTGTTCCGTTCCGATTGAAAGCTGGTGTTAAAATAGGTTGTTAACCTGTGTAAATAGGAATTTCTTGTGCTGTCATCATCTACTTCTGTATTTCTTTGTTTGAACAAGCGAACAAGACAACCTAAGTTCTGTTTCCTTCTTAAGGGAAGATGTAGGTGGTCAAGCAAAAATCTAAAACACAAACCTAACCCGAACCTGACCCGACCCGATCGCATAGCTATATCATGTTCGGGTCTTGTTTCAAGTTGGGCCAAGTAAACATATGCATTGTTTCGGATCGAGTTGGGTATTATGAAAACTCGACCCGACCCGACCCATTGACACCCCTACTTTTAATGACTTATACTATATTAAAACTCTACTATTTTCAAGACATATGTTTGTAAATTCATGGAAAAAAATAGTACCACTCACCTAGGAAAGCTAAAAACCAATCTACGACGGTTAATAGAGTCGATGCACTCGAATTCCTATCAATTAATTGAAAATTGATGTTAAAATATAAGTAAAACACTACTCCAGCGAGCTGACTCAACTTAATCATGCTCAATCGTCAACGAATCGACTCCCAAGCACTAATTAAGAAGCTCCTTTATAACAAATGTTTGTCTTTTTCCGTTACGCATATTATCCGCTACGCTTAACTCGCATGCGAAACTTTGAAATTTTATTCCAAACAAACTATACTTCAAAATCGAGTTTCGTCAAGCACCGCCGCTCCGCAACACACTAGGCTACCATTTCCACAAGAATCGTAGCTCAAAAACTCTTCAATTGAACCTTGTAGTTCAAAATCGACATTACTTTAAATTTGTGCCCTAATTTTCGAAATCACTTTGAGTAGACGAAGAATGGGCTTGAATACTTACCGAGGGTTGCGATTTGCAGTTGATTTGGCTTGTCGAGGTGTCCGGATCAGCTACACGCAACAATTTTTCCTTTTCCTCTTTCCCTTCTTCTCGTTTTCTCCATCGGCTGCAGCTTCTTATTGTCCTTTTGTGCTTCAAATGCGCGAGCTGATTGAGGAAAGAAGGTGGATTAATGGGCATGGGCTTTTAAGAGGCATGGGCTAGGTTTAGATGGGCCCTATATTACATGTTTTCCGAGTACCAAGAGTAGTTAGATAATAACAAATAAATCCCTATAAGTGATAGTATCTTTTTTAACCTTGTTATATATCGTGACACTTGGTTTCTTTTCACCCTTTGCTTCATTGCTACTTTGGGCCACCTTCCAAGCAATCTTGTTAAAGGTTGATCGGAGGCATATATGCCTTCTTAATTGTCTCGGTGACCGGAAAAATCTAGAACCCCCAAATTCCCCCAAATCTTTTCCTCCTGGGGAGGAGGGAGTATCCCTTTCAGGGTTTACATCCCCTAAGATCTAAGAGAGAGATTTTAGGAGATGGGGTATTTTAAAGATATGCTTAGGTCCAAAATTCTTATGGGGTGTACCCTGACCACAATCTTTATCGAAGCATGGGTGCTATCTCTACTAGGGTTGTCAATGGGTCAGGTCGGGTCAGCCTTTCATAATACCCTACTCGACCCGAAACCTAAAGGGTCGTGCTTGACCCGACTCGAGACCCTGTTCGGTATACACTCCAAAGAGATGTGTCGGGTTGGGTCGGGTTGGACCGGGTCGGGCAAGGTCAACTTTAATTCTTCCTCTGCTCTATTTCTCTTACAAAGTCCTCTCTATCCCGAATGTGGCTTTGGGGAGCCTCCTGGTTTGCATGCCAAACTATCCACCTCCCCCAACAAATCAGGTGTTTTTGATCAAGAAATCTATCTTCATGCTCATCACCCACATCTTGATGTTTGAGACCCACGTCTCCAATTCTCAGTGGGATCCTTCTCTGTGGTTAGATAATATCCTCTTCATTCAAGCGCAGGACCCACTTTGTTCATTCCTTCTTGGTTGTCTTCCTCTAATAGCTCTACTATGTCTCATGATTCAACCATCTATTGATACACAAAACACTGTAGTTTGTATCTGCATCAATCGCATCTCCTTATGGGACATCTTCAGGGTCGTCCTTGGTTCAAAAATCGGCCATGAGGAGGAATTGCAGGTTGTCATGGACCAGAGGAAGAGGAAGAAGATGATCTCGAGCCGCGGGTCGACTCGATGGTCCTAGATGAGGAAGCAGAAGCACCTGGACGATCTGAGGGCCTAGGTTGCTCAGCTGAGAATGGAGAACCACCAGATCGGGACCAACATCAACATCACCATACAGTGTGGAGTTGAAGGAAGCAAACGGTGAGGGAGGCAAGGGCTACCAGTCGCCTGAAGTCTATGGCAAGCGAAGGGGGCGATCGGTTGCGTCGCCCATCATTTGGCTTAGATCTAGGGTTTCATCACGTAGAGAAAGAGACTAGAGAGAAGGGGAGAGAGAGGGGGGAGATGTGTGGGTGGTCCTGAGGTGTCAATGGGTTGGGCCTGACCCAACCCCAACCTTAATAATACCTATACCCAAAAGCCCTATCCGAAGAAGACTAAGGTCCAACTCCAAGATACCCCAAATTTTAGGGCCGGGCCAAGTTGGTGCTGGTCGGGTTGGGCCGACGCGGGCTTTTTTGACACCCCTAATCTCTACCCCCTATTGTTCTTACATCATCGGAGTTTGGGATCATCGACTTGGCCGAAACACCTTGCCCTAGGGTGTTCCCCTTCGTTGTCTATGGAGTCTTTTGCAGACCTGTTCAAGTTCATATTCCGAATACTATCAGTAGTTGGATAATAACAAACAAATCTCTATAAGTGACAATATCTTTTTAAACCTTTTTATACATCCGCTATGTATAGGACTTATGACAAAACGCGTTGTGACTCGTGTTGCGTGAATAAAATTTCTAACTAGACCAGTCAAATGGTTTGGATCCATCATCAAAATGCCTCATCTTCAAGCAAGGTTCAAAACCAATGTGAAACTTCATTCAACCATGGGCTATGATAGATAGGAAAGGGTCCCTTTTTTAGAAGACTTTAACTGTCCTCGTCAAGAAGTCATAGCTTAAAGTTCTACTAAAACAAATCACGTCCATACTCATTGTCTTCTCTCGTCTCCATCTTTTACTTAATAAAAAAATATTAAAATATAATATAGATGTTAAATGAGTATTAGTAAATGGATTAGTTATATTCAGTAAATAGATATAAACATAATATGGATGTTAAATAAATAAAAATGGTTTATAACCCTTTTCTTAACCCCTTGCCTAGATCTGTGAGGGCCGCGACGCCCTCGCCAAGTGCCAGTGAGGGAAATAAAAATAAAATAGGAAAAATAGTTACAACAATTCAAAAAATTATTAAAATATTATTTAAAAATGTTAATGTTAGCAGCAATCGTGCTACATAGGACGGCTAACGTCCATGTCAATAATTTCTGGCCAAAATTGACTGGATGGACTACATTGGCACAAATTCAAGAGGTTTAGGACTTAATTAGCAAAAAAGAAGAAGGTTTAGGACCGAATTGGCATAATTGCAATATATTTATGACTTTTTTGATAATTTTTCCGTTCCAATAGTATACAAGAATGGTTCTTGAGCATGAAGAAAGAGCGACATGAAGTGAGTCAAGCGAAAAGCTACAGAGCATCTGTCGAGTATGAGAGATAACTAGGATAATATCTGTCCAACGAATTATTCTCCTAGTACTATTAGTAGTGGGATAATAACAAATAAATCTCCCTCAGTGATAGCATCTTCTTGTACTTTTTTACGTCGTAACACTTTGTATAAGACATATGACAAACCGCGTGCGACTCCGGACGAGTGAATGGACTTAGTCAAATGGTTTGGATCCATCATCAGAACAAGTCATCTTCAAGCAAGGTTCAAGACCGATGTGAAACTTCATTCAACCGTGGGCCATGATAGGAAAGAGCCTTTTTCCAGAAGACTTTAACCGTCCTCGTCAAAAAGTCACAGCGGAAAGCTCTACTAAAACAAATCACGTCCATACTCATTGTCTCCTCTCATCTCCATCATTTTTTCTTATTAAAAGAATATATTAAAACTCGCACATAATCAATTCCAGATAAATGGTAACATCTTTTGATTGTTTAAGGCACCGTTTCTTTTACAGAAAATATTTTTTGGAAAAACATTTTCTTCATTATCCAGTGTTTGGCTCGTTTAGAAAAATGAGTCAACGGAAAATCTATACTTACATTCAAGAAAATGTCTAGACCAAAAAAAAATTCAAGAAAATGATTCCCTCTTTAAAAAAATTAGACATGATTTTCCAAAATATGACTAGGTATTAGCACTTGAGCCCAAAATTCTACACTTGAGCATGGAAATCCCAACACTGGTTCCGGGGTCCCCGGTGTCCATAACTAGGTTTTCAATGCCTAGGGTCAAGCCTATAACCCCAATGCCCGTGTCTGGATCCCTAATGCCCTCACCCGAGTCCATCGAGGCGGAGCCCAGGACCCTAGCCCCCGCACTCAATCCATTGAGATCGGGCCTGAAGCCCTATTGCCAGTGTCTGATGTCCCGGCACTCGGGCCCGGCTCCACGATGGCCGAACAATCCCCAACACCCGCCCCGGGTCCACAAAAGCCACGATAGAGTCCACAAAGGTTGTGCTCAAGTCCATCGAGGTCAAGCCCGAGATCTAGGATGTCTGCACTCGTTCCATCAAGGTCAAGCCTGTGACCTCAGTGCCCACGCTCAATTCCATCAAGGCTGAGCCCGAAACCAAGGTGCCTGTCCCCCAATCCTGGCACCCAAGTCAAGGTCCATCACGGCTGGACCCTGAACTCTAGTGCCCGCAACCGGTTTCTTGGCTGGCCATATGAATAATGTATGTCTATTTAGAAAAATCAAATTGGATTTTTCATACCAAATGACAGAAAATTATCCCATTCGTTTTTGGGTTTTAGCTAAACATCGAGAATATTGTTATTGTCTTGGAAAATAACTTCTTAGAGAGTATTTTCCAGAGGGTTAATAGCACGAAAAACTCCAAACTGGTAGATATATAAAAAAATTATCCCAAATTAATTTTTTGACCACAAAAAATTTCAAACTGGTACACATGTGATAAATTTACTCTCTATTAATTTTTGTTAAATTTTATTGTCAAATTGTTGAATTAGATGACATGTAGCCAAAAGAAAAGTGAAGAGAAAAGTCGAACATTGGACTTTTGCTGACCGAATTCCACTTGATTTAGTTTCCTTCTTCAGTACGCGTGGCTATCTTTGACTACATTATGCTCGTCTTCAGGTGGTAGACATATATACTTAGGCTGCGTTTGATCGTCCGGATTTCTAAACAGGAAGTGTTATTTTCAAGAGGAAGCAGTTGTCGACGATTCGCTTGAAGTGCCGTTTTGAGTGCTTGATAGTAGAGCAGTGGGCGTGTTTTGCTGTGCGAAGAGGTGAGGAGGGACTCCATCGCGGGGCTTCGAAGTTCAGATAATTTTATCCGTGTGCTAGTGTTTTTTAGTCAATTAAATCTTATGATGAGATTTGTGAATTCCTTTGCGAGATTGAGAAATTATTTCGTAAGAAATTATGTGGCTAAACACTGCGTGCGTTATTAGATGTAATTGGGGCTTGGAAAACACTGAAAGTGTTTGAGTGACTCGAGTGTGATTGTAATTTCCGTTGTGTCGTTTAATCTATATTGAAATTTCATGATGCTCTTTCCATGGACATAGGTTACTACGATCGAACTACGTAAATTTTGTGTCAAATTTATTTTCTTTATTCTGTCAATTTTATTATCCGATCGCTTGGCTTTCGCAACAATACAAGTTTGGGGTTTTACCTCCGTTTGTCATATGTTTACCTGTTTGTCATTTTTCATGGTATTAATCCGATTTAACAGAAACTAACAGAGGGTAAAATTGTCACAAATGTACTAATTTGAGGTTTTTGGTAGAATTTATCACATGTATATTAGTTCGAGATTTTTCGTAGTCTCAACCCTTTTCCATAAATGTCCTTTTTTTTCACAAAACAAACGTAGCATTTGATTCACCAATTGAATCCTTGACAGTTTTCGAATTGTGTTTGGACACCAGCATCTCTTGCTCAAGCCCATAACGGAATTTTCATTGCGAATGATGATGATGTTGTCCTGTTCAACATTGAATTTGGACATGGGCTCATTAATCTTTAAGGGCGTGAATGATAACTATTATGTTCAAGAATTTAATTTTTCTATTTCTATTCAATGGATGAGTTTCTTTACCAAAATACCGGTTTGATAATGACACAAAATTTCTATTCCTGAAATATAAATTCGTTTGATAATGATACAAAATTTCTTCCTTATCAATGGCCGGCGGGCGGTGGCGGGAGGTGGCCGATGTCGGGTGGCGACAGACGACCATATGCGGTGGCGGAGGATGGTGGTGGGAGGGCAGCGGCTGATGGTGGGAGGTGGTCGACGTTGCGTGACGGTGAAGGACTACAGACGGTGGTCGGCAGCGAAGGACGATGGCAAGAGTGAGTCGGTGTTGGGTGGTGGCGGATGACAATGGGTGACGGCAGAGGATGGTGGCAGGAGGCGAGCGGCGGAGGACAGTGGCGGGAGGTAGCTGGTAGGCGGCAACCAACGATGGGAGGTGGCCAGCGTCGTGCAACGGTGGAAGACTACGGATGGGAACCGATAGTGGAGGACGGTGGTGGGAGTTGGCCAACGAGTAGCGGTTGATGGCGGGAGGCGACCAGCGATGGCTGACAGTGGCCGATGTTGGGCGGCGGTAGAGGACGGGAGGAGGTGAGCGGCGAAGGACAACAGAAGGTGGCTGGCGGGCAATGGTGAGTGGCGGTGGACAGCATCGACCGATGGTGGGAGGCGGACAGCGTCGGGTGGTGGCAGAGGATGGCAGATGGCAAGCGGTGGTGGATGGCTGCCGGCGAGTGGTGGCGGACGACGTTGGGAGGCGGCCGGCGCCGGCGAGAGGTGATCGGCAGCGACAGCGGGCTGTGGGTGGGCAACCGGCTAGTAGCGAAAGCAAGCAATGAGAAGAGTTTTTATTTTTTATTTTTGTTCCAGAAATACAAAAGTAGATTATTTTTATTTCTGATTTCTGTTCCAAACCTATTTCTGAAGTAGAAATTTGTTCTAAAAATAGAAAAATAAAATTACGTTGCCAAATGGATTTTTATTCTAAATATGTTTCTAAGAACAGAAAAATAAAAAAAAATAGAATGATTATGATTCGGGGCTTAAACTGCCGCACATCAACCGCACGACATTCATTGCTCATTGTTCGACTTCGAACGCAGACTCCAAGAACGAGAGAGGTGACTGCGAGTGGGAGCCGAAGAGATGCAGAATAATTAACGCTCTCTGTTGAATGAACTGCGACATGCACCGGTGGCGTGCGAGAATGGTCATTTGGAGAAAATATCAAGACATTCGACAAACTCGTGTAGGTCCATTTGGTTTCGACCGTTAGATCACTCGGAAACCCACACGATATCCACATCGCTTAGTGACATCCGTTGACTGGGTCCGCATGTTCCGAGGGTATACAAGAATGGCTCTTGCGCACGAAGGAAGAGCGACGCGTAGAGAGATAAGCACGAAGATAGAGAGCATCTCTCATGTATGAGAGAGATAACTGGGATAGCATCTCTCCGAGTACTGTTAATAGTTGGATAAAAACGAATAAATCTCATTAAGCGATCGTGTATTTTTTAACCTTTTCGTACATCGTAACACTATGTATAGGCCTCATGACAAAACGTGTTGCGACTCCAGTTGCGTGGATCAAACTTCTAACTAAACCAGTCAAATGGTTTGGATCCGAAATTAGAATAAGTCATCTCCAAGCAAAGGTTCAAGACCAACGTGGAACTCGGTTCAACCCTAGGCCAATGGGGGAACAAGCCTTTTACCAGTGGACAAAGACTTTGACTGTCCCCGTCAAGAAGTCATAGCGGCAACTTCTAAAACAAATCACATTCCAGTTCCAGGTAAGCTACACTCATCGTCCCTTCTCATCTCCCATCCTTTACTTTATAACAAAAGAATACATCAGAACTCGCACATAATCAATTCTGGATAAACGATGAACATCTTTAGTTGTACCCATCGTCTCCTCTCGTTCCCTATCGTTTCGCTTATCGAGAAATAACATTAGAACTCGGCATGTAATCGATTCCGGGTAGACAATAACATCCCGTGTCGCGATTGGATCCATCTGTCAAGAGCTAATGAGCATCTATCTACTGGAATGTTATTCTGGGATTGACGTAGAAAGAGAGAACGGCAAGTCTTGGCTTGACCATTTCAACTTCTCTCACGACGACTAGCAATTTCCACCCTCAAAACACGGCCACTTCGCTTTCTCCAATCCCAAAGTCTAGTCTTTGCTATGGTTCGCTTTTGCTCCTGGCCCCATCTTCATCTTCCGTCACTCATTTCTTTAGACAAGTCTCGGTTCGTTTCTCACGCCAATTAAAGAATTCTCTGTTACTTTGTTAGCTATAAATGTTGAGCCCCAGGGCATGCTTCTCATACAGTCCACCAAAGTGAATCCCCTGCTTTGGCCTCTGTTTTTTCTCATGGCTCTGTTTCGAAACAAGAACTGGCCGGTCCTTCCTCTCTTCGGTTCTTGCCTCGACGCCAGATCGCTAGACGAGCACGACTATGGAGCAGCCGAGGAGCAGGCCGGGTCGAGGAGTCCCGTGTACAGGGACGAGCTGAGCAAAGTCAAGCGGAAGACGGGTCGCCACGAGATCGCTCCTCCGGATGCGGAAAAGGGCGGATCTCGCGGGGATCATCCGATCGACGGGGAGAAGAGGGTGGTCATGAGAGTGAAGGTGAAGATGACGAAGCGGGAAGCAGCCCGGCTGCTCAGCAAGTGCAGGGACGGAGGGGTCCTCGAGTTCAGGGACGTGGCCCGCGAGCTCGTGCAGCTTCCGATGAGCCGGGTGACCGTGGTGGGCGGGACGAGGCCAGAGGACGGAGCTGCCGGAGAGCTTAAGAGCATCCCTGAAGAAGATGAATCGTGTGTGTAAAAATGGACATGTTCATGAGAAATCGGTAGATAGATTAGATCCAACTTTCCCATCTTGTCGGAGAGGATTTGCAAAGGGATTTGAGAGCGAGCAAGACTGTATCCCATGGAAGTTGTAATCGGAGTTTATTTTTTCTGATCACGCCGGAGATATCCATGTTTGTAATTATCAATCTGAATACTGTTTAGAGAAAGCTTTACTTAATTAGAAATAGGCTGGCGAGGCTCGACCTCGCCCAAGGCCAGTTAGGTCAGCCCTCGTTAGTGGCCTGTTGCGGCCATTGTTGAGCTCCGGCAGCTAGCGAAGAAGGAAACAGGAAAAGTAAAAAAGAAAAAGAAAGAAAATAAAAAATAGAAAAATTTTAAAATTATGATTTTTTTTGTCTGAAATAAAGTCATGAAATTTAAATATAAGATCCGAATACCAAAACACATTTTTGGTTACGTATTACCAAATAAAGGAAAAGTAACTATTTTCCGAAAAAATAATTTTCTAAAAAGTTTTTTTTTATTATAAAATTTTCTCCCAAACAAACACACTTAAAGAGAAATGTAAGCCGAAGTAAAATACATCTATTTAACTACTACTGTTCAAAACTTTATTGTGACCTCACTAATATTAAGACGAATGCATATGTGGTCCCACACTGTTAATCACTCTTTGTATCAGCAAAAGTCTCAATCATGAGGACCCCTATGTTTCTCCCTTTCACACACACAAATCAATATGAAATTGCTAATGAAGCTGGACAATAACCCAAAATCCTATATCCTGATAAACCTATAGAAGGGCCTGCCATCATGGGCTTGGCTCCTGCTAATAGTGGGTAAGATGGTTGGGCTGGGCCTAGTACCATAACAGTTCTTGCCCCACTTTATATACTTATTTTTTGCGAATAATTTAATTTTTTTTCTTGAGGAAGAAGACCATAACAAATTCTAAACTGTACTCGTTGTGACATATTTACCAAAAACTTTTTTTGTGATGCCAAAAATCCCAAACTATGCATATTGTGACACATTTACAATTCGTTAAAGTTCTGTTAAAAATCTCTGTTAAAACCCTGACGCAGTACTGACGTGACATTGACGTGGCGCCACATTATAAAAAAAAATTCAGAAAAAGTCATTGTCCATTGCGAGTTATTATTCATTGTCTTCGAAGTTACTGTTCATCGTAATTCTCGTTCGGCCAGAGCTCTTCTGGTGCTCGTCTGTCGCAGCCCATTGTCACCTGGACCTCCATGAGTTTTGTCGTAGCTACCAACCATGGCGGGTGCGAGCTTGGAGCTTGGAGCTTGGCCATGGCCGCTCCGCTCAAGCTCGAAGCTTGGCCATGGCGGCCGCTCGAGCTCAAAGCTTAGCCTGATGACAAAGAAGAGGAATACGATGACAAAGATCCACTTTGGCAAGCTTCGCCCTCAGGCCAAGCTTCGATCTCGAGCTTCAAGCTTGTTCCTTTTCGGCTTTTCTTTTCTTATCAAAATGTGCATAGAAGATAATAATGCAAGGATTAGAAGTTTTACCATCAAGAAAGATGGCCATTCTAGTTGAACCCGATGGAACCCGGATAGCTTCTGGGAAGTTTCAGAGGAAGAGAACCTCCGGCTATGAGACCGAGTGACACCTCCACGGCCTCGCCATTTCCCCCGTCCTTAATATTGAGCTTCAATTCTTCGACCTTGTAGTTTGGCGGCCATGAGCTCAAAGCTTGGCTTGAGGGCGAAGCTTGGCCGAAGTGAATCTTTGTCATCGTATTCCTCTTCTTCGTAATCAACCAAGCTTGAAGCTTAAGCGGCTGCCATGGCCAAGCTTTGAGCTTGAGCGGAGCGGCCATGGCCAAGCTCCAAGCTCACGGCCGCCATGGTCGGCAACTACAACAAAACTCCTGAAGGTCTAGGTGGCAGTGGGTAGCGACGGATGAGCTCCGGAAGAGCTTCAGTAGAGCAAGAAAATGGTGAACAGTAACTTCAGTAACTTTGAGGATGATGAACAGTAACTCGCGATGAATAGTTACATTTTTTGAATTTTTTTTAAATTTTTTTTTCTAATGTGGTTCCATGCAAGCGTCACGTCAGCACCACGTTAAAGTTTTAACAGAGATTTTTAACAAAACCTGACGGAGGGTAAATGTGTCACAATATGCATAATTTGGGTTTTTGATGTCACAAATTTTTTTTTGGAGTAAATATATCACAATGGGCATAATTTTAAATTTTTGGTGGTCTTTTCCCTTTTCTTGACAGACGGATCAATGAATGTCAGAATGGTGGTGCAGTTTTTGTAGAGGGTCTCCATTAATGGAGTTTAATGTGAACAAGAGGGATAGAAGGAGAAGCTAATGTCTAAGGCATGAAAGGAAATTCTAATTAAAGCTGTGGTGTAAGCTTTACCATAATATACAGTGGCAGTTTTCAAAATTCCGGCATCTATTTGTCCAGTCATTGAACAAAAAATTGCTGCATTTTGGGCGAACAATAATGACAGCCAACGTGGAATGCATTGGAGGAAAAAGGATGTTCTAAAATTCGAGAAAGGCAATGGAGGCCATGGATGTAGGGATCTGATTATTAAAAAATGTTGGGAAAGCAAGCTTGGAAGATGATACATACTCCCTCTGCTTTGTGAAGTCAATTACTGAAAGGTTCATATTTCCCTCGTTGTGATTTTTGGCATTCAGGAAACTGTGCTCGACCTTCTTGGGAATAGCAAAGCATGCTAATGGGTAGGCATGCTATAAATCCCTATGTTGGGTGGGCGTTGGAAATGGGGAAAGTAAATCTTCGAGAGGAAAATGGATACAAGGTAGTCTGATTGAGGGTCCAGCCGACAGAGGAGACCTAAAACGACATCTAAATTAATTATCGAAAAGGAAGCAAAGGGGAATGAACACATGCAGCAAAATATGTTTGATCATGAGATTGTTAGTGCAATTTAGGGTTATGCAACTGGACCGGGTTTACCCGGAAACCGAATCAACCCATCCGAAAAACAGGTCCGGGAACTGGTTCTAACAAGAATCGGTCCGGGTACCAGTTCCATTTTTTGGGAACCGGTTAGAACTGGTCCGGTTTCCGGTTCCAAGTAAAAACCAACCAAAATCTGTTTTAGAACTGGTTTTAGAACCGGTTTTAAGATAATGTACAAAAAAGTAAAAAGTCTATATCACGTTATCCTACTTCACCGGTTTTAGAACCGATTTCCAGTTTAATATTGAAATATATTTCACAACTATGAGCGAAACAGCACGACCCTTAAAGTCATCTAAATATTGTGTGATTCAGATAAGATATAGAGACATTTTTCTAGTGAGAGCAGATGCCTTACCGTTAAGTCTCCTGATTTTTCTTTTAAGATATTTCATTTGGAAACAGAAGTGAGGAGTTATCTCATCATGGCGCAAAATAAAGAGCTAAACATGTTGAATAAATTCCCTGGAAATGTGACTCTTAAAGATTTATGCGATTGGACTATGTCTTGCCACATAGTGCTTTTGGATTGTTGATTTTGATGGATTGTAATTTCAATTGCTCATTTTGGGGATTGTTACTTTTGGCGGATAGTGGTTTTTGTTATTCATCTTTTATTTTAAATTGTTTCATTGCCACCTATTTTATTTTGCCAGAAAAAAATGAAACCGAAAAAAGGAACAAAAAAAAAAGGTTCTTGGATAGACCCTGAAACCGGACCGGAAAAACAGGGTTGGTTCCAAACAGGGTCTAGGAAAAATAGGGTTAGTTTTATGTTCCAAAAATTGAGAACCGGTTATAACAGGGTTGGTTTCAGGTTCTAGGTCCGGACCCAACCCACCCTGGAACCGATCATCCCTAGTGCAATTCTTGCTAATCTACTGAGTTTTCTGCCACCAAAAGATAAAGTGGTATGGAATAATACCAAAGCTGGAAATTTTACCGTGAAAGTTCCCACAACAGAAACAGAGAGGAAAACGAGAAACCAAGAATTGACTTGGCCTCGTCCTCTTATCAGACGCCAAGAGCACTATGGAACAAGACACGGCAGGCGAAGACCTAAAACCCAAAATCAGATTTTTCCTTTGGCGTCTCTATCAAAACGCATTATCAGCAGAGGTAATTCTGTTTAAGAAGAAAGTCCTACTAGGATCTACGTGTGCCCTTTGCCAACAACAACCATCAAACAATCGAAGTTGTTTTCCTTCTTTGTTCCTAGACCAAGATGGTATGGTCAACCGACTCTCAGCATCAAAATCTCCAATCGAGCATTAAGAAAAATTGAAGATTGGTTCGTGAATTTTAAGTGTACCTTAGGGTGCGTTTGTTTTAGGAAAAGTGTTTTCCAGAAATCCATTTTTCAGACGTTCACCCATTTGATTCGCCGAAAATGATTAGTTAACCAAAAATACTTTCCAGTTAAGGAAAACATTCATATATAAAATTAGAAAAGTGAATTCCCTAATCAAAGAAAGTGAAAACACTTTTCGGAATTACTTCCCTTCATCACCCGCTTGGGTGGCGTCGACGGTGCAGGCACTCTTCCTTTTGCAAAAGGTTGAGTGGTCGAATCCCAGGCGCGGCAGAGTGACTTACCCGGTGGCACGTGTGTGGTGGCTAGCACATGTCGCCTCCAGGGTTTACCTCTCGGCTATCAGCCATGCGGGGGTTCCCTGGGTTACCAAAAAAAAAAAATCATGGGATTGAAAATCATTTTCTAAATGAGATCCAAACACCAGAAACTGTTTTCGATCACATATCACCAAATAAAGGAAAACTAACTATTTTCCTCGAAAATGATTTTCCGAAAAATATTTTCCAAAAACGTTACATTTTCTGTAAAACAAACGCACCCTTAGGCTTCGTTTGTTTCGCGAAAAATCATTTTTTAGGAAAACGATAATATTTTCCAGTGTTTGGCTGGAACGTGGAAATGAATTGGAAAATATTTTCCACCATTTGATATCTGATTTGATTTTTTTGGGAAAATTACCAAAAATTTTGAATTTTTTTTCGTTTCATTCTTTTCCTTTTCTTTCTTTTTCTTTTTGTTTATTCCTTGGCCAGTGCCGGCCACGGCGACAGCTGACAAGGCTTGAGCTCGCCGAATTCCAGCGTGCTCCTACGGACCGGTGGGCAGCTTTGCTCACTTCGAAGATAGATCTAGAGCTTGTTTTGAGTCCATGATTACACTTTCCCCTAGTTTACCCCTAGTGTAAACTTTCTGAATTCTAGAGTGCTTCGAGCAGTCTTCCAACCCGTTTTCCACAAGTTAAGCCCGACCCTATCCCACGTTATAAACTGGGCAAAACCAGTTCAACCGGTTCAACCACTTCAGCCCGCCATTCCAAGTTCAACAAAGCGCATTCTCTGTGCTTTTCAATTTTTTATTCGGGGGTCAAAAAGCACGCTCTTCCGGCATAAAGTCACGAATGCCACGTGTAATTAAAAAAAACCTTAAAAGACACAAACATTAAAAAGCTAGAGGACGACAAGGTAACCGGTTGCCACCTACATTCACGGCACGTTCAGCGCCTTTTCCATTCCCATGAATCTCACAGATATGACAAATTCGGCTCTACCTTCTCCCACCCAATACATTCATTCTCCAAATGCCCAATTTCGTTTTCTTGAATCGAACTTGTAATTCTTTTGGCGTATCTACACGACATGCAAATGAACAAATTGAGGGACTATTTTCTTTAATCAATACATCAATGAATTACTCATTGAGTCGTGGACCTCAAAGAGCAATTTTCTTCTTCAGTTTTTCTAGAAATTCGTTCAAATTACAAAACAAAGAAAAAATGCATACGACCAAATTTAAGTCTTCTCCCTTTATTTTTTATATATATATATATATATATATATATATATATAATGTATCTATATGTAATGCACAATACAATGTTAAGAAGAGTTGTTTATAAAACTTAATCTACTGTATGATGTGGTGGAACTATATTAGACATTAACCTAATTAAGCTCGCCGTCTCTTACTTTGGGATGAAAGATACCGTGTTATGCATATGTTGTACGACATTATATAGAGATGAAAGATACCATGTTGTGTATATGATGTTTGCCAAATGAGAGCGCATTCTTTTTATAGATTAAAAAGTTGAAAAACCATGCAACGACATTTTTTGGTTCGACCTCAGCCTTACATAGGCATTGACTTGCATGAATTCCCCCGAGGAACACGCCATGAATGCGCAGTTATTGACTAAATTTTCGCATTTCGCATTCATCAGCATTCTTTGTCTTCACTGTTTCCACCAAAATCCTCTATAAATATTCTCTCTGTCTCTCCAGTTGCTTAGCTAGTTTCTCATTGTCTCAACACACACAACTAATGTGAACACCCTTCCATCGATTTCATTCTCATGGATCTTCGTCAAATCATATGGCTTCCCCGCTTTTCTTGCTTCGACGAGTCGCCGTCACTGCGATCAGATCGCGAACTTGCAGAAGCCAAGGAGCCTCTTGTTCACCAAGATGGGCTGGGGGAGAAGCGAGCTAATAATCATGAGAAGAGGGTGATGATGAGAGTGAGAGTGAAGATGACAAAGCAAGAAGCGCGTCGATTGCTCTCCAAGTGTAATGATGGTGGGATCCTCGAGTTCGGGGACGTTGCTCGCGAGCTCGCACGGATTCCCGTTAGTAGCGTTAGTGTCGAGCCGATGCCAGCTCGAGAAGTAGATTATACAGAACTCAAAGAGTATCCCCGAAGATGACATGAAAGAATGTTAAACCGCACATGTTCCCCGAGATGTATCAATTTTGTTAGGGTCTGATCCTTCTTTTACTTTTGGGATGATTATAACTGTTAGTTTGCTTCCCTCTCAGTCAGGAAGCACTGCTGTTGCTTAACCATACTTGAATATCTGCAGAATTAAGCTATGTCATTTTTTTTTGGTTCTCGATTCTTGTATAAAGATTTGAAGTTTAGATGATCTCATTTCTGGTCTTCTACGCATACTTGCTAGCTTATGGTGCTTTGAGTATTAGTTTTTCTCGTCACTTTCGTGTACTTTTGGGAAGATTTCTCGTTTTGAAGATTTTAAACTATGATTTTACATTTTGTTTTTGCAAGTAGACTTTCATACGATGTCAGCAACCTCAAATATGTATCATATACATGTGTTGATATTTAAAGGTTACTTTCGAAACCGTGTAGACCTTCTTTTTCGTAATTAAGGTCACTTTTGATTTTCATTTTGGAACAATTTCTTTTTCTTTTATTGGCTTATTGACTTCTTAAAAAGATTGTTTTATGTGCATGGTTTTCGAAATTCAGAAACACTTTCTCTGGTTATTTTTGGAAAGTTAACAATTTTTTTAGATTTGGCGATGTAAAATTAAAGTGGAAAAGATGAAATAATCCATTCATTGATAGGTTAGTGAAAAAAAAATTCATTATCTATGCGTGTATCTGAAACAGTCCACTTGATTACAATTTATAACCACTCGATTGCGTTTTCCACTTACGTGTATTCATAAAATTAAATTTATAAAGAAAACAAAACACTTTTTCCATTCCCTCTGTAACTAATCCACTCCCTTCCACAGCGTTTCGAACATTTTATCCTTTGTGAGTGCCTCGTTTTTGGCATCTAAACTTACTTCTCCTTGGTCAAATGTGGGGTCCTTTTCTTTTCCTGCTAAAATATTGATTATTGACGACGAAATTCAATCTTTCAGTAAATTTTCGTAAATTTATATTGGAAATCGAAGTCGACAAATTTACTTATGAATATACATAAGTGGAAAACTCAATAAAGTGGTTGTAAATTGTAATCAAGTGGACCATCCTCTTATGTATATTCATAAGACATAATCATGTACAGGACGACGAAGGATATATGTTGTCCGACATTATATTTAGATGAAAGATACTATGTTGTGCATGTAACGTTTACCAAATGATGTTACCACATGATGTTGTGCATATGATCTCGACCTCGATCTTATGTAGGCATATACTTGCATGAATTTCCTCGACAGAATAAGCCCTTGAAGGCGCACTTATTAGACTATGGTTTCGCATTTCGCATTCAACAGTCTTCTTCGTCTTCACTTTTTCCACGTGAAATCGTCTATAAGTATTCTCTCTCTCCACTTGCCTTGCTGATCTCTCAATGTCTCAACACATATGACACATCTGAACACCTTTCATCAATTTGATTCTCGTGGCTCGTCGTCAGATTACACAGCTTCCCTTCTTTTGTTGCTTCGACAAGTCGCTGTCGCGGTGATCAGGTCATGAACTCACAGAAGCTAAGGAACGGCCCATTCACAGAGACGAGCTGAGAGAGAAACTTGCTGATAATCAAAAGAAGAGGGTGATAGTGAAAGCGAGAGAGTGAAGATGACGAAGGAAGAAAAACGTTGTTTGCTCTCCAAGTGTAAAGACAGCAGGCTCCTCCAGTTCAGGGACGTTGCTCATGAGCTCGGTGGATCCTAGTTAGTTGCGTCAGTGTCGAGCCAGTGCCTGCTCCAGGAGTAACAGCTCTTGGGAGTATCCCTGAGGAAGATGACATGAAAATGAAAGAGTGGTAAACCGTTAATGTTCCCTGAGACGTATCGGCTCAACTATATCTTCCTTTTTTGTGTTTTTTACTTTTACCATGGATTTCATCATAGTTATAAATGGTCGTTCGCTTCCCCCTCGGTTATAAGCACTGCTGTTGCTCGAGTATACCTGAATAATAGAGATTTACGTTGTATCAATTGCCTTTTGGTCTCGACTCTTGTATAAAGATTTAAAGATATTACAGAACGCATAACACTTATGGCCTTCTTTTGCTATAATTATAGCACTCATCTTTACATCGATAAACAATTATATCCTTCGTACAAGCTTCAATTACACTTGTACGCATACTTGCTATCGATTCGATTATTGGTGTTTCTCATACCTTTGGTGTACTTTTGGGATGATTCTTCGTTTCCAAGACTTTGAACAATATCCTCACCTTTGTATCTGCAAGTGAATTCCTAACACTCAACGTGCCATAATTGACGTATAAACGGGCTCCTAGTCCTATCCATGCTTTTCTCCTACTATGTGTGGACCGTATTCCTATCTTAAACAAGCTGTCATTCTCCGTGGACTGGACTCTTTGAGTTGACCGATCATGTTGGACCACCGTTTAATCTAATAGAGCCCAAATTGTCTACTTGCAAGCCAATTTAAAAGCCACATCAGCGACGGTCACCGCAGTCAAGCTTCGCGGAAAAGCAACGGCCCATAAAGAAAAGGGCCTCTTTGAAGCCCTCGAAATGTGGTTTAACCCAAAATCTAGGCATGTTATTAGCTAGTAACCCATCGATTCAAAGTTATTCGATGTTTAAGACGTGACTCTCTCCCTCTCTAATGATCCCTATCGATTGATATTGGAGTCGAGCAATCAAATGGGAAACATCTTCAGTTGATTCAAGTCTTTGTCATGCATACATAAGTTTAGGTTCAATTTTACTCGAGTATCAATGTTTTTATGTCGGTATGTTTACCATTATTTCTTATGCATGTCACCTCCTCAAATTTATAATAAGTGTCATGTTAACCTTGCCCCGAGGATATGTTTAGTGTATTTGATAAGGATATATTTGATTTTAAGCGATAGTTATGTTGAAATGGAAAAGGGTGAAACAATTTCCACATCTTTTTTTGGCTAAAACAAACCATTTTTAGCTTATTGATCATCTTACCCTTTAAAGACCACTTAAAAGGGCATGTTTATTTGAGGGAAAGTGTTTCCGGGAATACGTTTTCCAGACTTTTACCTGTTTGGTTCGCCGAAAATGGTAAGTCAACTCAAAATAATTTCTGGTTAAGAACAATATTCATGTATAAAATTATGAAAGTGATTTACCTAATCTAAGAAAGTGAAAACACTTTCCGGAATTGCTCATCTTGAATTTGTTAATATATTTTCTTTCTTTTTTTTCTAAAGCCGGCAATTGGAAATAATTTAAAATATACAATTGTTTTTATAATTTTAACCATCACATTTTCCTCACCGAACAACTGAAAATACTTTTCAAGTCTTTTTTAGATTTTAGCCAAATACTCAAAAATGAACTCATTTTCTTAGAAAATGACTTCCTAGAAAGTATTTTCCAGAAATGGTAGATTTTCTGCTAAACAAACGCACCCTAAGCATTAATTTGTATTTATACAATTAGTAGATAAAGATTTAGAGGAAACGGGCCAATTCACATACGAATGAACGACGTCATTGAGAGCTAGCAAAGAGTTTTCTTTCTTTTCTTTTTCCCTTTTTCATCTAGTTTGACTTAACTTGAACTTATACAAGGGAAGAACGTTCAATATGAGGGAAGAGCACGGCGATCGATTTCAGGAGGATCCAAAACCACAAGGAAACGGCGATCTGGCGTGGATTCCATTGTATGCGCACGAGATAATTATGCGAGAGTTAGAGATGGTTAATAAATGATTTAACTCATTTTGTATTTAGGGGGTGATTTAAACGGGCGCTCGCGTCATCTCGACGTCATTTTAGGAAATGCTTGCGTCATGCGTTTACTTGAGAGTGCGGGCAGAGTTGAAAATGCGAATCGGAAACAAAGAAAACACCAAAGATTCGGATCATCCATCTACATATTTTTATATATTAATTTCGAGAAATTTTCTTCTATTTTTTTCGAGGCTCGACGACCCGATCCGTCGTCCCCTACCCCATGTGAACGAAGACTTTTCCCGACCTTTTTGTTTTTTGTCGAATTTTCGCCTCTCAAATCACGCTAATAAGCCAAAACCCTAGCGTGGATTATGCACCTTGAATGAGACAAGCCTCGAAGTAGTCGAACAATAGAGTAATCCATTATCATACAATATTCATTATGTTGTCTTGTTGCATTAGCTGCTACTTTTGAGACAATAATATTATGTATGAGTGATTGATCTTGAAAAGTTTGGCACATCCCGTGATCAATATTTGAACCAGTCGTCGAAAAAGAAAACTTCGATTTGCATGCTCTTGATGATGGGAAAATTCTTTTTTGCCAATTGCCAGTGCTCATAACACGATGTAGCATTTACTCACGTAGTGTGGCGCATCTGACTGATGCGTATATATGTTCGTATCATTTAGTGGGAAATGGATCCGGTAGGATTGGCTGTGAATAAACCTTTGAACATGAGATTTCTAGAAAATCTCTTTTTCGAGTCGAAGCTCATACTCATTAGCTATATCGACCCTTTCATCGTACCATGGATTTTCGCCTCCAATTTGTCATTCGCGGGAACATAAGGACAAAAAACTCCTCTAATCAAAGTTGTGAATTGGCAATGCGTATTATTCCAAGTTTGTGCCACCAACATCCAAACCTAAAAAATTTCCACTATCAAAAGGAGGAGGGGAGGATGAGCAAGTGAAAGGAGCAAGAGCCTCAGGGGCCGTCCAGCAAAATCCCAAAAAAATAATTTACATGGTTCCGGACTAATCTCTCCCTCCTCGAAAAGCCCTTCCATCGATCAAAATACAAGAAGATCTTTGCAAATTAACAAAGAAAAAGGAAAGAAGGTTGAAAAAAAAATTGAAAAAAAAAAACTTCATCATGACCTCCTCTCCATCTCAGGCACCTCCATGATGCTGTCAAGCGATGGCTTCCACGACCCAACATCAGCAGCTTCAGGGAAGCAGCTGTTTCTCCTCCCTCTCTCTATTTCGCCCAAGACTTGCTCTAGGTTGCTCTTCGGCCCGCCTTTCCTGCGACCCAACTGGATCAGCAGCAGCTCCAGCTCCTCCTTGGTCAGCAGTATCTTGACCCTGACCCTCCCACCCCCGCCACCGTCAATCTTGCCGCTAGGGACCACTCTGATCTTGACCGCCGACCCGCCGCGAGCCGCCATCTTCCTGTTCTTGATCTCGTGAGGCCGGAACGCCTCCGGCTCTTTACAGATCTCTACACATCCCCTCTGCTTGCACGTCTCCGCGCAGTTTCCCATTCTTTCTCACAACTTCAAGAAAAACAAGGGACGCGCAGCTTTGGTTTCTCCCGGGAAAAAAAAAGGGTCTGCCAGGAGGCGAGGAATCGCCGGTTATGAAGAGCGGAGGCGGTGGTTGCGGTTGTTTGCGACTGAAGTCTGAAGAAGAAGAGGGGGCAGGTTGCGCAAGTAGTGATGCATGTGGAGCTTAGTATGGGTTAGTTCTTATAGTCGCTGATGGAGGTGATGTTTTTTTATTTAAAAAATGAGATTTATCAATTGAGAAGTTTCGGGGAGAAGGAAAAAATAAAAATGAAATTTAAAATAGGGTGGGTTCACGAGAATTGATTTCGCCAGCAAAGTCGAATCTGACGTCGGGCCTACGTATGCCAAAATCAAGCCCCACGGAGATTAAAGTCGGTATGTGTACTTTGTCTGCTTGTTCTTCCGCTAGTTTATGTGGTCCTAATTAAGTAATTAGTATTTGGAGATCGTATTCGGATCCCGTTACTAGAGCGCATTGTGTTTTCATTATATAGTTGAAGTTTTCAGATCTAAATCGGTACGTGGTCAGGACAATATTAGAGCCGTCGGATCCGTTGTCAAAATAAAGAATCGTGCCATTTCAATTTGCTAAATGACTTTTACAATCTTTTACGTCTCATACTAATGTCATGGATCAATTAGGACTTGGACCTCTATGAAAATCCTATTTCTCTCGACAAAATGGAAAAGGACATGCTAGAACGATCAACTCTATTCTAAAACTGAGCATGTTACGCCGTAAATGGAGTATGAAGTCTTCTTAACAATATTTACTGATGTGAACAATCGGTGCATTGACATATTGGGTAACATTAGGTATGTTCAAATTGATATACTTAATGACATGATAAACTACAAGTGGGCATAGTTGTACTAATCAGACTTAACATAATTTCTCAAACGAAGAGCCCAGTTAGGCTCGTTTTAGTTCTTACTGTGCTTTAATCATCCTAGAAAGGCAAGAAAGAGTCGAGCTATAAGTGTTTGCAGTAGCTAGCTGGGGGAGTAGTAACTAAGGTTGATCTCTAATTAGTTTATTGTGCAAAATTTATTAATCTTAGTCAATATCTTTGGACCACTGACCACTTTGTGAAATTTCTTAGAAACGCTAACTTAGGCCTAAGTTTTGAAATCCTTTTCAAGGAGGTCCTTCGGGCAGGAGTCGGTAGTAGCTCCTGCAATAAATAACCGACAAGAACCAACCACTCTGGTGCAATTCCACGTTAGTTGGGTCTTGATATTATATGGAGAAGATTTAATAATACAACTAGCCACCGACAGGTATCGTGCTATCTTAACTTCGTCACTCGATTGCATAAACTCTAGTTAAGAATTGCATTTTGTACCTGTACTTTGGGTAAGTTTTTTTTTCAATTCGATCCGTGAACTAATCAATAGCTTTTCAATTTAGTCCTCTCGGGTGCTTTTAATTATTTATTTTGCCCCTTGATGTCAAGATTTGTGAGGGGAAAAAATGTATTCGAAAGCAATAAGGGATCGAACGAAAAATTTGTAGAGCTTGGCTAATAATTGTGAGAACCCTTTGACTTTGTTCGACGCTTTTCGTGTTCTTACGTACTTATGCCCTAAGTTCTTCGCACCAAATTGATCAGGTACAGAGCAGCTGCCTGAGAGTTGAGAGAGTCTATCTCAACTGCTATAATTCTTTTTTGTTTGGCCATACCAATTCTATACAGTGATTTTCTTTCTTATCGTAAACAAAACAGTCTGCCGAGACATACGATACGAACTCGAGTGTCGATTCTCGCTTTTATCTTCACCAAGTTTCGTGTCCATTTCTTGATTATCTCGCCAATTGAGTAAGCCCAAACCGATTTCTACGCTATCATCACATCATCGATCATTTTTCCGACCGCTCGAATGTTTGAGAAAACGGGTTTGCCATGACACTTGAGAGATTGAATCAGAGAAAATTCCCCTTCTATCCGTTGTATTTCGATCATGAAGTTTATCATATATTCACTATGGTCCATCTTCAACACATCCTCTGACCTTATCCCCCACCCAATTGCATCGTTTTGTCTGCCTATCATGGGATCTGACGCGTTAAATTGCGGAGACCATCTGCATGTGACATCTCACCCACTTTTGTCTATTCAACCAGGCCAAATCCTAGACAAAACAAAAAAAAGTTATTGCAAAAGATTATCAGAGCCCCTGTCTAGTTCGTGAACAAAGCAGGCAGGAGAAACTGCTGGTTTCACGTCCCTCCTCCTGTTTTTGGGGGGTGGAAGATACCGCAGTTGAGCCGAAAAGCGAGAGAAGACAGATGGATGTACAGAGCCACGCGTTACTGCTAATGTGATCAAGTCCAAAGATTATCGTTTTTTTACGCCATAAGAAAAGTGATGTTTTCGGACATCTTTCCTTCGTTCATCTACAGTTCTTCCTATACACGATCGTGGGTCTCGGTTATTCTTTCGCCACGCACGTATCGAGTTTGCCGGCATTCGGCCAACGGGATGTTGAATGCGAGATAAAACATATGTGCCGCACCATTTCACCTGATCACCAATGAATCTTTAATTGTGGCTAGCAAAATGAAAAGCATACACATAATAGTGTGATGTGTGAGATTTTATAAGACCGCTGTCAACTGTTCTAAAAACTTAAACTGCTAAATGAAGACATGGATTAATATTTAATTATTCTAACACTCCTCCTCACACGTAAGTTAAATTTTGACCTAAGCCTAATGCATGAAAATACGCAATTGGAAAGCCAAATGGGGGCATGAAAAGATTTGAACTCAAAAGTTCATACTCTATGTGAGATTTTGTGGGATCGCTGCTAACTATTTTAAAAAATTCATTAAATAAATTAAACTTTTACAACAGTTGATTCCAGTCATACAAAATTCTCGCGTGATGCATGTGTGAACACAAATTATTTACAACAAAAAACAATTGGCCGAGTCAATTCCACCAGCTCTAACACTACTTATTTGACTTAGGAGACCTAAACAATCGTAAAATAAATTTACGTTGTGAACACAACAATGTGAAAGGTATTTTTTGATAAATTAATCCACGATTCATTTGAGGTGAAAGGTATGGAAGTTCTCCTCAAAAGAAGAGAAACCGGTGACCATGCAATTGCACGTAGCTTTCGCCCTTTTCGCAAGTCGTATGATAATGTTCTACTCTTTCCTGTTCCTTCTTTGAATTCGAGTTTGACCGGGGTAAGGCAGGCAAAAAGGAACACTTTCATCGTGGACTAAGATAACTCATACTCGTTTTAGTAAAAATAAAAGATTAACTCATATTCTATTCTTCCTCACCGAAAAAAACGTGGATATTTTTTTTCTTAAAATTAATATCACGAAAAACTCTAAATTGATATCCAGTAACAAATTTAGCCCCAACTAAAAAATTTTCAAACCGGTAGATCTGTAACAAATTTACCCTCCGTCAGTTTTCGTTAAATTTTACCGTCAAATCGCTGAGTTAGATGACACGTGACAATTGACGGTTATAGCAGTTTTTGGCTTTATCCTCCGTTTGTCATGGGTGTACCAATTAGTGATTTTTCATGATATTAATCCATTTTAATGAAAACTAACTGAGGGTAAATTTGTCACAAGTGTACCGGTTTATAGTTTTTAGTGGTCAAAAAATTAGTTTGGGATAAATCTATCACGAATGTATTAATTTTGGATTTTTTGTGGTATTAACCATTTTTATTACTGGTGTGCATTCGAAAGATACCGGCAAAAAGCACGATCGGTGTGACCTTTTTTTTTTGGTAACCCATGAAACCCCCGCACGGCCGACAGCCGGGATGTAAACCCTGGGGGAGACACGTGCTAGCCACCACACACGTGCCACCGGGTAAGTCACTCTGCGGCGTTCGGGATTCGAACACTTAACCTTTTGCGAGAGAAAGAGTGCCCACACCGTCGATGCCACCTAGGCGGGTGGTCCAATGTGACCTTTTTTATTGAGGTAACTTATCAATAATTTGATGAGACTACCAATTCTTTTTTAGAGTTATCAAATTGCCAAGTTATGTACTAAATTACGAACTTCTACTTCTAATAACATCTTCCGACGGCTTCGGGATCGAGAGAGAGAGTAGTTCATTAGTGGTCATTCATTACGGCGGCGGAGGAGAATGGAGTCGCATCGAGGATGGTTTTCAGTCAGCGGCATCTTATTGGTCCATCGATCAAAATTTGGTGTTGCCGGAGTTGGTCAATCTGGAAAAATTTAGAAAGAACGAAAAGAAACAAAGACATGACAACAAAAGAAAAGACACACCTCGAACGTCAAATACCCAATATCTTGTGTGTCGTCATTTCAAAGGGAAAATATTGATAGATTGAAGATGTAAATTAACACGTAATTTCAATGGATAGCTATCCTACTGAGATTGTGGTGCCAAACCTGTTTGGAACTGAAGATTGTTGACTTAGTCTAGCACCGCATTTTGATTGAAGGATAGAAAACTAAATACACAGACCATGTAACTTATTTTCAACAACATTCCACATCTCTCGCTATACCATCGTTTCAATTTTTACCAATCACGTCGCCGCTCAAAGCTTTGAGTTTGTTAACCAAATTGATATCAAGAGACGAAATCGATATAGACCGGACATTATAATTTAGACAGCAATGTTCAAGCATTTTCCTTGAGAACGAGATGAGTAATAAAGAATCCATACTACTCAACATGAGACCATGCAATCTAACCTAACATTTTCTCTGCGAATGCCATCCCAATCATTTTAGCACGATAGAAACTGCAAACTGTTCATCATTTAAAGGAAGAGGGAAAAAGTCAATTCATTCGCCGGGGGATTATCTTAAACACTAGAGATTGACTGGGACAGACCAACCGAGGACTCGATTTTCTACGTAGTGTCAAAAGTAGCATTAAGATAATTCAACCCCCATTTGGGATTTGGGTCCTCTTCATAACACTTCCCTTTGGAAAAGTTATGGTTAATCCATGCAAATTCAGTCAACCTTTTCCACTTCCCGTTGTCCTCCTTCCCTCCAAAGGATTCACCTGCTACATTCTCTTACAAAAGTCGAAAACCCACCCCCCTTGCAAAATTTTCTAATAACCTTGTGCATCAGGTAAGACATAATCATTGCGCGGATGGGCTTTGCTAAGACGGGGCTTTGCTAAGACGGGACACCGCCCACACTTGGTAGTGTGAACGATCGAACGTGTGTCGTACGCCTCATCAACCTGCCAAAATTTGCATCAAGCCATAGTTTTTAAACATATGATGTAATCGTGACAATTGATGATGTTTGATGTATTTATTCGAGTTTCTTAAATGAAGAGACAACTTTTTCGACATTTTCTATGACTAAGGCTCCATGACATGCGTCACATTCTCGTATAGTTTTAAAGTATCCCATTAGAACGAAGCTTTTGAAATCATGGCATCGCCTTGAAAAATAAAATAGTGATCGAGACGTTTGTTCTTATACTGAATTATTTTAACGATTTTAAGAAGATTGATAAATCGGTTTATCTTAATTTATCCTCTAGATTGAGACGATGGAAATTCAATTCCCACATTACATAAATTAAACAGAAAGAAAGAAAAGAAATTAGGTCGCCGTCACGTAGCGGCGGAACAGTGAAGATTGATTACCCGACAGTCTCCCCAGTTTAGGTAGAAGAATGACTTGCATCCCCCTGTTTTTCGACTGTTGGATCACATGCAGACAAGTTCATGCAGACCAACGACCACCTAACACCTGTCCCACCCAATAAAGTTTAGAGATTTTCTTCGATTTTAAAATTGAGTGATGGAAAATCAATGCTCATGATATGGTTGGGTCTAAGTGTGAACAAGACACGATTCCCCGACCACAGTACAAATATTAATGGGATTAGCCATTCTTTCGATTCTACCAAAATTTTTTCATTCAATAAATAAGGAGACTTGAAACGAAATAATTAATTCCAAAAAAACCGAAAACAACATCAGCCTTCGCTGAAAGATGAACCTGCCAGTTGGGTGATTCGGGTCAAGTTTGAGTCAAATCGAAAATAATCCAACCCAAATTGATGAACTTAACTCATTTTTTATGTTAACACAAATTTGGTGACTCATACTCAACCCAATTCATATTCCTAAAACACTTTCATATTCAACCAAATTTTAAAAAACTCATACTTAAAATGATGAGATAAAAACACGAAATCGAGTAAAGACGAGAGAAAATAACAAAAAAGTCATAAAAGTAAATTAAGTCTTGAGTAAATTTTAAAATCATTTAACACTAATATTATTTTTTATTTTAGCATTCTAAATTCATTTATAATTTATTTATTGAATGTCATGAGCCCATATAACAATTATCCCCATCAAAAATGGGTTATGATTTGACAAACCTATCCAAAGACTACAAAAGACTACGCTTAGCCCCACCTCAACTTGACGATGCTCCTAAATTCAAGACAGCTAATCTAAATCCCCACTTTCAGGGGCATGCCCATATCCGAATGAATGTTTAATGCATTTGATTGGAGAATACGTTATAATACTAAATAATTATGAAATCGGATCTTCTATCTTCAACGCGTTTTCACAAACCTATTCATCATTTTGCACCATTGATAAAGAACCAGAACAGGACGCTGTTTGACTATGCATTAATGTGCTCTTCTTATTTCAATTCTGCATAAAACGACATACTGCATTTCTTATGAAATTGTATCTGCTTTCCCGAGATTCTGCTGAGCAGGTGAGCAAGTGATAGCAACACAGGCAGGTAAGCAAATTTCATAAAGTGCAGTTCAAGATTATTCCGAGTAGAACTTCCCTGTTGAAAGCCAGTTATGCTCTTATGCGCGTCCAGAGTTTTAATACCGTCAATCTTGTTTTATCCTCGCCTGACATTCTCTGCTTGTACGTAGCAACATCGCAAGTATGTCATGCATGATTTCTGATGAAACAACAAAGTTGGAAAGTGAGTCGCAACTCGTGCAATTGACATCAAACAAACCACACAGCTCGCCTTCATTCATACCCTTCCAATGCAATATGGCTCTCATGGAACACACCAATATGATTGGAGACTACTTAGGTCACTTATGGCCATTACAAAATGCTGCCATCACTTCCGAGTTCAAAGGGCAACGCATCTAATAACCCAATTCAAGTCGCAACCAACCCTCCTCTTAGCTTACTTCACTGACCTAGGACTTAAAAAGAGAGACCCAACCAGTATGTGATCCATTGTGCCGGTAGTACAAGGGCAACCAACCTTGAAGTTCAAGGACTTAAGACTGGGTCCGACAGAGAGATCTCTCCATAGATTGGAGTTGGACCAAATGATCAAAACTAGAAAAGTCATGCAAGTTTGATGGTTCTATTCGACACGTACACAAATTTGTATCCTAGTAAAGCACGCCCACATCTCGTCAAGCAAGTCTATCCAGGCACCAGACCCGAAGACAATGCGATAGCAAACGCACCATCAACTGCTCCAGATAGTTGACACGGTTGAGAAATTGAAGTGAAAATGGTCAAGTAAACCTTAAGTCAAGCAAAGTAATTTCCTACAGAACCAAAAGTCTTCATTCCACACATGAAACATTCTTACTTGACGTAGACTATATGTTCTTGCTGCATAGATATTTTAAACTGGTCAAAATTTAGAACGGACCATGAGGGATAATTTAACAGTCATGGCACTACCTGCTCTGCAACATCCAAAGAAGACCCAGCAAGAGCTCACTCCACACGCCTGCGTTTCTTGGCAAGATTCTCAAAAACCTGGTGGATATCATCAGAGGTGATTGGCTTCGATGGATCATAGGACTCCTACAGAGGAAAAGTATGTACATTCAAGGCCGTTGCTATTGTAACATATGCTAGAAGGACAGACAACATGAGGAAAAGGTAATGAAGCAAGAAAGTCCAACACACATCGGCTCCTGACAATTCTCCACTGTTGAGTAAATTGAGTTTCCAAGGTAGAATCAAACCGAGCTTATCATTGAGTTTTAATAACATACCAGGAAATTACGCATCTCATCCTTCATATCTGCAATGCCAGTCAAGATCTCCATCTTCTGCACATGACCTAACCTATTTAATAAATTCTGTTCTACACCTTCCAGCTGCTGCATCTTTTCTTCCCTCTTCTGCTTAGCCATTTTCTCATACTCCATGATTGAGTCCTCCTTGTCAAGCAGAAAACTGGTATTCTTCTGATTGTACATATCCATGCACCTTTGACACTTACAGAGGACATCCCTCCAACTTTTGGAGAGAAATAGTGGTTTGTAGTCTCCAACAGAGGATTGAAGATCCACTTCAGAGCCAAAGAGACAACAGCCATGTTGAACATCCTCCTTAGAATGATTGGAGCACATAACATTTGCAGAACTTTCGCCACTGCTCAGTTTATTTTCATTAGGGATGCTTTGAGAATTTGTCACGAAATCAGTTTTACAAGAACTGTCGTTCTCAACTTTCTCTGACCCAGAAGCTGCAGGTGTTTGCGTCAAAACATCTTTATCCTTGCTAGCATTTGGTATAGCATCACAATGCCTCCTTGCGGCCATTATAGCTTGAGGATATCTTTTCAGAAAAGAACAATTAGCTGAGCAAGATTGGCATATGAAATCCTCATATAAAGGTTCTCCCTCTTCATCACGAGGAATCTGCGAGTTTGAGGAAGGGCACGCAGTTAAGCGTTGCAAATCATTCAATCTGAACAACTATAACATATTGAAGTACAGGCATGAGAAATTTTGTCATGTACTACACTGGAAAGTGGAGACATCGTCAAACATATAATTCTTTCTTCCTCCAAACAAAAGGTTTCATTGAAAGCTTTATTCTAAAGGTGGTGTTAATAAGAGAAGATTGGCTATTGCTTTCACTTGGTGGATGCTACATTGAGGACGACAGCAATCAGAGAGGAGTAGAACTTGAGAATCTGAAGATGGAAGTCCCTAATTAGGTAAAGCAACATGCAAATGATATGACAGTACAGAAGATGCTAAACAACAGAAAACCAAAATGCAGTCACCGTCCGACATCACATCACCTGAAAGGGTATTTCTTTATGGTTGGAATTATCAGTGGACAAAAAACTAGATGGAGTAAAGAAAACTTTTCAAATCTGCAAACTTACCTTCATATAGCAAAGATGCAATATGTTCAATGTACAATTCATAATTCTAAGGCAGCATTAAAAAATAACGCAGGAGTCTCCAATAAAGCAGTCAAAGACAGTAACGATAATACTCCACCAAGGGAATTTTGACAGGCTATGGGTTGGCTCGCTATGAACGGCTCGACTTCCACAGAAATTGATGAGGAAAATGAAAGTTCCCAGGATAAATTATAGCGTAGGTACTCGACAGAACAGCCAAGGTGTAGCATCATAATGCAATAATACACATTAGTCCTGGTTGCCTGATCTTCGTGAAGAAACATGTGACATTGACATCGTGCGCAAAGATTATTATTTTTTATAGATACATCATACCCAAAAATGATAGAGTGCACTAAATTCTGTCAGCAAAAACCCCATTAGTTACCTCATGAGATGATTCTAGACCAATATGCTCCTCATGAAACCAGTCCTCGCATACGCAGCACTGTATCATCTCTACTTGATCTTCAACATCAGGATCAGGATAGGGCCGACCACACGTGCAATATGAACCCTTAAAGTTGTGATTATATGAATTCTTGACATTTTCCACATCCTTGTTTGCAAAAAGCTTGCAGAAAAACTCTCCAAACTTCGAATTTCCACAATCACACCGAAAATTTCTTTTGGTCCAGAGCTCCAGAATCTTGTGCAAGTGGAAATAGGAGTGTCATTTCCCATAGAAGGAACTAAAACAAGCTTGATATCCATTAAAAAGAAGCGATTATAAGAGCAAGAAATAGCAAAAAGAATAAAAATTATACAAATTGTTTGTATCTGCCAGGAAATAAACTCAGCCAGCACAGGAAACGCAGTTGTTACAGTTTCAACTTTTAATAAGCAGGTATTAATCCTAGCCATCTGAGAAATGGGATTTCAATTGCCCTTATGAATCTCTAACACCAATAGAAAGCCAAACTCATGGAAAACCCACAATATTGCTACCCAAAGAAATGGACCCAACATATCTATTTTCACTGCAAACTTGAAGTGAGCTTTTCACTGCAAAGAATGGACCCATTTATAGTTTATTCGTGAGTGTTAAGTAACATGATATATATACATTGTGGACCTATTTCCTAATCACTCAAGCTATTGAAAAGAACGATTTATCTCGTATTCATTAAAGCACAACACGAGTTTTAATCCTGAAGCTCCTCGTCTTTGTAATGCTTGTTGTTCATGCTATTCTATACGGTTTATTACGGCACTCTGCTTGTTTTATGTGGTTACATCAACATATCAGGTTGCAAATGTAAGAAATGGCTTTCACACCAAGGGGAGTATATTAAGCAATATGATGTATACATTGTCGTGTGTCCAAGGACAGCTTAAGCTTTTTGTAAAAAAGTTTTTTCTACAAAAGAGCAAGTAAAAAAAATTGAGTAATATCAACATAGCAAGTCAAGCAATTCAGAAACTTCAACACTATCGTAGCCCAGAAGGAGTTAGAGATATACCTAATTCCAATGACTAAAAGGAGGCGACCTCAATAGGGATAGTGTTCGGAAAAGTGAGCATAACCCTACATATTAATAAGAAGCCTAGCAGTCTAGTCCAAATTAAATGCCAAATGGTGTATTTAGGATTTGAGTGGCTGCTGTTAAAGTAATCTCCAGCAGGTTACACATGATCTCCACGGTAAAAGCTGGGAACCTCATGTCACATAAGCAAGATATTGATTACTGAAAGGCATATGGGGCTTCTCTTACCGATGTCAAAAGAGAATAACCACATGACTTCGAAATGACATAGAATCACAAGTAAAATTACTGTTCAATTATATAATCTTTGATCTTTATACTAGAAAAGGCAAGACAAACTGAAGTAAAATCCATATCCACTAATGAAGTGATTTTACCATGATAAATCTCTAAAACTTCCAGGACAATATAAAAAGCACTACCTCATGCCCATCATGACAAGACAAGCTGCAAGCTGTGCAAACTCCAGCATTTCCATCCGGCGTGCACGTCAAACATGAGAAAATGGCCTGCCTCTTCAAATAACCTTGGGAATATGTACAATCCTTACCCTCATCACCACCCAATACCAAATCCGCTTCCTTGCAAGAAAAGCATGAACTCATGGAAAATCAGTGATGAGAATGGATATTGCTAAATATTTAATGGAAAACCCTACAGACCACAAAATTCTGATCCATAATACAAAAATCAAATAGTAAACCTGATAACATCAACAATCTCACAACTAGCATATCAATATCTCCAAGTAGACGATTAATTACATGAGTATATTTATCTGAAGCCACAAAGCAGCACATATTGCTCGGATAGCCAAACTACCCTCTAACCTGATCATTGAACGAGGCAATCGTGCACGATTCTTACTCTAAGGACCATGTTTAATGCCTACATTCCATCAAACCGATGTGTGAGAGCTTAATAGAGGATTAATTGTATAAGTATATTTATCAGGAGCCATAAAGCAGCATATATTGCACGAATATTAAAACTACCCTCTAACTGGGGCATCCTAAGGGCCATGTTTTATAGCCACATTCCATTAAAACGATGTGTTATACTAGATAAGTACCGACTACAGAAAGTGGCTAGCACATAATTTCCCCCATCCAGCCTCAAGTTTGAGAGCTTCACAGCTACCGATTTGCCTTTTGAGGTGACCTCGACATTGACCACTAAATGCATCTTGGTTGCACAGAGCTCAACATTTTGCACCATTTGCAACATAGCTTTCTAGTTAGGATACGAGGGCCGTATGCCATCAACCTATTTAACTCTTTCAAAAGGTAATCTATGGTCATAAACCTCATCGCCAGACAGCTAAATTCCAAGGGTGAAAGGTTGACAGGATAAATTTTATTCGTGATGATAATTAAGCACCTTAAGATTGCTGTGCCTCCTAGTATCAAATATCTACTCTAAGTTTAGTTAACCAGACCGATTCATGGTATGACTATACTAGCAAATTTAACAATTGAACAGATGATGCTGTTTGAAACAATTTAGATCTAGCACTCTGAGAACATCAGAACCCTAAGCGAAGTTGTGGATCAAGCAAATCATTTCCTTATATATTGCACTATTATATAATTGACCAAGCTTTTTCTTTCTTGGCTTCAGGTAGCAATTCATGTATTCCGAAGTATGCACAAACAGGATCGTTCAGTGATAAATGCACCATCTCTTGTTTTCAAAAAGACTATAAAATCCAATAGCCTAGGATCAATCATGCAAAATGGCAACACCACGAAAACCCTTAAATCTCTACCACTTTGAGGCCAATACATATTATGCCCATTTGGGGCTTCGGCCGCTCGCCCAGAACTACTTTAGTTTCCTACAAAAGAAAAGGCATTATCTGCAGTATGTTAGCCACAGAGCAGCATGCCCAAGAAGCCAGATTTACCCTCCCGATTCACTGGCTTGCATACGATTGAAAATGCTATAATCTCTATTACTCCTCAGTTTCCTCTTTCTTTGTCTCATCGTGGCAGAAGTAAGACTAACCAGCCAAAGATTGGAACTTGCGCATGCAGTCTCTCAATACATGCATGACGGTGGCAATCTAAAGCAAGAGAAAGAGAATTGCCGAAACGACCCCACTCAAAATCAGACGACCGGATGAACAAAACAACAGCTAGTGATTTCGTGCGAATAGGAGAGAGAGAGAGAGAGAGAGAGAGACTCACCAATTCCTGATCCTCGACGTCCTTGAGGTACTCCTGGATCGTGATGGTCTGCTCAGCTTCTTCCTCGAACGCACCGGCCATTTCCCACTAGGTCTAAGCACAGAAATGACCCGACATCAGCGGAAATCACCCCCCCAAAAAAAACCCCGGATTTCGTCCGACCCCTGAATCGAAGCAACGAACACGAACGAGCTATCGAAAAATAACCATCTCCTATAAAAACGGATCACAAAGAAAGAAGAAAAGGACATGCCCTGGATCCTTAGAAACCAAACAGAAACCTAGATCGCGAAACGAGCGGGTAGCGTGAGTTACCAAGTTCCCGTTCCTTGAGAGGATTTGCCGGAGGTCGGAAACGAGAGACGGGCCACGGCAACCCGGAAAGGGGATCGGGAGAGAAGAAGGAGGGGGGGAGGTGAAGATGGTGGAGGTTTCAGCTCGGGGAGCGAAGCGCGGGTTCTAGGGCTTTTATTTTGGGTGGGGGGCCGAGGCGAGGAGAGTACGGACATTTTCCCGCCATGTCGAGGCGAGACTCGAGAGACGGGAAGCTCTTTTCCCCGGTGTAGCGTCTGGCTCCTTTTCGCTTTTGCCAAAAATCGAAATCGGTCGGCGCACGATCGTTTCCCTCCAAACGTTAATTTTTTGTGGGGGTCTGTCGATGCTTCTATGTCGGAGGTGGATGCAAATCGCACGGCTCTTTGCCTTTCGCTCTTGCTCGTGGATGGGGTTTTACAAGCAATAGCCTCGGATAGGGGTTGTCCACCCCGCATGATGCGCTCAATTGAGGGTTTGCCCGAATGTTGCACCTCCCCCTTTAGTGCGGAATCAAACGGGTTCATAAAAAGTGGAGACCATGGAAATGGAATCGCTATGATATTGGATGACGTGTCATTGAGTCGTTATATTTTGCCGGTGATGTAATAGACTTAATCTTAATGTTGGGTAGACTCAAATTGACCCATTTTCAAGCAATACGAATCCAGCGAACTATATTCGACCCGACTCATGCTTGACCCGACCCATCTGGATAAATCACTTCCGTGTTTAATTTTATCTAGAAAAATTCATAATGTCTAAACTGATGTGAGAGCATGGAGCGAGCGAGCACGAAATCGAGCGAGAGCGAGAGTGAAGAGAAAGTCATAGAGGTAAGTTATGTCTAAATAAGCTGTAAACTCATTTAACATCCATGATATTTTGAGTTTTGTCATTTCCAATCCATTTATGATCCATTTACTTAATATAACTAACTCATGTAATAACAAAATGTGTCGATGTTGGTTGAAAAATTTTCAATCCATATTTAATAAGTCAGGTCATATATGGATTAGTCAATATTTAATAAACGGACTGTTAATTGATTTGAGTTGTAAGTCTAATTATGTATGGGTTTAAATGGGTACAAAGACAAATCCATTTACAACTTAAAAAAGGACAAATAGAAAGTATAGTCAATTTAACGACGCGCAAGCTGCATATTCATATTGTGTCCAAGTTCAGTTAGATTCGACCTTGGAAGTCAAAAAGAGAATGCAAAAGCAATGCCAAGCGACGATGAACTCCCGCTTGGTCGTGGACAAAACAAAATTGGGCCGTCGTGCAAGTACTGACCGTATCTCCGGAGGCCGATTTTGGGGTCATCAGCAAGCTTGAAGTCTTCGAGGTCACAGCCGCGAGACTGGAGGGACCTGAAGCAGAGGGAGTGCGACGACTTGATGGCCAAGTCGTCGAGCAAGATGAGGACTCTCCGACCCTTGGGGCATTGGAGAGCGAGAGAGGAAGGGGAAGAGGTAGATCAAAGCCAAGAGGATTAGAGATCTTGCCCTTGTCGATCAAGGAATTAGGGTTTAGGCCACAACTGGAGTTGCGATTGGAGGTAGAGTTGAAGATGCTGGAGGCAAAGAGAACGTAAAGGGAGCTTGGGACTGGCGATGGTTGGGGACAGCGGCAAGGAGGCGGTGGGGGCTGTGGCTCGATGGCGGAGGGGGAGGCGGATGGGTGCCGCACCGGCAACGGTGGAGTAGGAGGATGAGCGAGAGACGTTTATTTTTTTTTAATGGATTTTGTAAGTCAGTTTAAAGGACAAGAAAGGATTTTTAAATCCATTAGGCCTTTTTCTCTATTTTTTTTTATGGGTTGGGTCGAGTAGGGGTGATCGATTTCAGGTGGGCCAATTTGAACCTAAAAACGATCTTGTTACAACCGATTCCTAGTTTTTAAAATCTAGAACTTATTATGTTTGCCTTGGACTCTGTTTTGGAACTTACTCTGTTTTTTCAATCTGGTTCCAAGGTTTACCCGAGAACCTTTTTTTTTTCTCCTTTTTCTTGTTCATTTTTTCCATGTAGCAAATAGGAAAACTTATAACTCAAATCAAAGGTTATAAGTTTGATTGTGCAAACGATCCTTAAGTATTCATACAAAAGCATATTATCTAAGTCCCAATAATTTAACGGACGTGATAAAACAGTATAGGTTCCAATTAGATATGTAGTTTCTTCGTTACAGAACAAAAATTTTACGAAAAAGGAAATTGCTCCTTATAATGGTTACAAGCCCTTTAGTTAGACTATCCGCAAATAATGATCACTTCCCTCATTCTTCCCGATATAATGCTTTGAATTCTAGTCATATAAAATTGTAAATGAACCTTCATATAAAACCAGTTCTAAAATTGGTCCGATTCCCGAGTGGATTTTCACTTGGAAAACAAAACCGAACCGGTTCTAATTGGCTCCTGGACCTATTTTTAGGTGGGCCTGTCTGGTTTCCGGGTAAACCCTATCCAGTTGCACAACCCTAGAGTTGGATATGGGTCACATAAACTATTTAGGAAACAAATGGATCAATATGAATTAAATGGCTCGAACACATTTATGACTCGACCAAAACCCAACCCGACCCAAACCCAAACCCATCCTAAGGAAAATGAATGGGTCGAAGAAAATAATTTCCGACCACAAGAAAAAGTCCTCTAAAATTGGGGAAAATGATTTCTGCCTCTCGGAAAGCAGAGATTATTTTCCTCGCTCTCGTCTTATCTCACACACTGCGCAGCCCAAGCTCATCTTCTCGTCGTATCGTTGGCGTGGGAGTACCTGGGCTTTTGTGCATAGTTGGACTCATCTTCAATGAAGTAAGGGCTCGTGGTCGGCCCGAACCACCCAAACAACACAGATTTGTCCCAACTTAATTGGTCCACAAAATGCGAAGGTGGGCCTTGATGTGCCCACAATAGATTCCCACCCGATGACCCGGCTCGGCGAAAGTGGCTGTTTGCCCTAGCCCAACGACACCACTTGTCCTATATGTTTGCACGAGTACGGGCCGGAGAGACGTCGAGATCCATTCCCGATTGTAACCCACTACTTTCCTGTGAACTGCAATACTGCATAGACAAGTGGCTCCACCGAACGCCACGCTCCCCGTGTGCCGGAAGTCACCGAGCGACTCCTAATTCACACGGAGCACTTGGCCCGCATGCGGTCCATGACGGCCGATGGCATGACGCGTTGCAACTTTGGACAACAAATTTCGACCTTCAGTCCACACGGGCTTTATGTTCCCAACTGGTATTTTCATCTCATGTGGGTTCAGTCGTCGTTGAATTCTTCGTGTATTATGATGTAGGTGGTGTGGTGTTCAATCGTAGTAGTGATTACGTTTGAAGTCTTCTTTTTCGCATAAATTGCATTTTGATTGAGAAATAAGAACCTGATGTCGGCATTCCCCAAAAGCATGGTGTGAAATCGGCATTCATTTTCGCAAACGTAGGAATCGTGTGTTAGTGCCGTTGTGTCATAGAATAGTACAAATGTTGCTGTCGTTGCTGTTGGTTGTGTTGTTGTTTCTAAAAAAATTTTGTCGCTTATTAAATTATCAGCTGATGTCAATTTTCTTCTATTTGTATTAAGTTTTCAAATCTGTCAACGGCAGATGTATCAAAGGGCAAAATTTAGGTTTCAAAGGTGCAATAAAAATATACCTTTTACTTAAAAAATATATTCATTGTGCGTAAACATAAAAATAAAAAAAATAACTCAATGGAGTTTCAGCAATCGCGGTATATTCTAGTGTGCTGGGATTGAAAGTTTGGAGATGAATGCCTATAGTAGAGGGAGATGTCCGTTAATTTCCTCCCAATAATGCTAAAGTATACAATAGGGGTCATGTTAACAAACATTATGGGGTACTTGTTAAGTATATTTAATTCGAAATAATACAATTTACAAAATGCTGACTGCACATTGTACCTGAACTTTATAAAATATGTAGAAGACCCATTGTTGAAATATTCAGTTTCGGGTGCCAATGATGTACCCCTTGGATTGAGTGAGCCGTCATCGTAGCCCCCTCCATGATGCGAGTTGCAAGCCCAAGACCTATTAGTTACCTAAACCCAGACTTGTCCTTCGCAAACTGTTTTGCTGGAAAGTGTCGACAAAGCACAATTTGAAATGCGAATGACATTGGATTTGACAAAGGATGTGAATGGTCCTATTTTCATTCTTTGACAAGAAACTCTAATTGAATAGAAAATTAAAGGTACAAAAACTAGAGACAAATGTGGCCAGCCATGTAAAAGGGGGGATGATAAGATTGAACAACTGTTGTTTTGTTGATTGCTCGGCAGTTCTTTGCTCGAATTATAATCTTAATATTCGTAACTACTAGCAACAGTTAACAATAGTCATAAAGAAAACAAATAACATCATGTGTGACTTCTAACAAACGGCTACAACCATGATTACCGATTCCATTACTTAAGATCATCAACTCAATTACTTGACAATTACTAACTCCACTACCTTGACAGTTATCTCTTTGATGGTTGCATATGAGATTGTCGACTCAATTACTTGACGATTATGTCGCTTCCACTTCCTCGACAGTTACCTGTTTGTTGACTGCATATGAGAATGTCAACTGAACACTTGGACATTATTTAGCGTCACCATATGCCCCACTTAAAAAGAATAGAATGATTAATCAATCATTTGATTTTTTTAAATTTGATAATTAAGGGTCATCATATGCCCCCTTACCATCGGCATATTTGATTTATCCTTGCTGAAGTTTTATTTTAGTCAGAGTTATCTTCTAACTCATATCTTTCTATTGAAGTCACGTTTCATACGAAGTTTTTATGTGGCTCTTTATCTCTTTCTTTAAGCAATTGCTCATACTTAGACATTCTCGTTGCCAATTGAGTAAATCAGCAAAGTCTTAGCCTTCAAATCTTTTTCTTAAATTAAATTTCAAGCCATTAAAGGCCAAATTTGTCACGTCCCGACCAAGACCGTGACTCGTGGGCTCAGTTTGTGACGTCCCGTTTAATTTTATCTTATCGTTACGAACAAGCGGAAGAATAAACTGGAGGCAATCACAACAAGATCAAACAAACAACGGGGTTAAGACAAACACCACAAACAAATCTTATATTTACATGATGTCATAAATATTACAAGCCATACATTTTTACGTGCCCTTTCTTCTTATGGGCCGATTCACATGCGTGTATCCGCTATAACATACATGGTTGGGTTACCCTATCACCACTACCGTGGTTCCCTTAAAAAAGGTTCTCCCAAAAAGCTTCTTTTCAAAACGCGTTCGGTTCCTCCTGAGTTAAATTCACCACCTATGCTCTGTTTGCGGCGTTCCCGGGTGCTGGTTCGTTGGCACCACCAAAAGGGTCATTAAACCTACGGAGGGATCCGAACAATCCGCCTTCCGTCCGCATGTACCAAGCTTCACACTAATGAGAAACGCGGTTATCAAGTCTCTCATTGACCATGACTTGAGAAATCACTTTTTGATAAGCTCTACTCTCTTCCACATCTACCACGTTGATGACATCCACTATTAATTCTACCGAAACACCGAAGCGCACGGGCGGAACCTCCATCCTACAAGTCCAAGGAAAAACAAGGGAAGTGAGTCATAGACTCAATAAGTAAATCCACTAATTTCAAGTTAGGAGGAAACAATAGTCGTAGGACATGCGTCTAACCTTACCGCCCCGGTGTCAATGGCAGATCAATAGCAAAGATACATCTCACCTTGCCTATGTGCTATTCATGGCACATGCATCAAATAAGAGAACATCAAGCATGATACTTAGACGATGCATGCAAGAACAAACACAAGGGATTCATTTATTCTTAACTGAAATCCATCGGTTCTTCCAAAATCCATCTGGCAATGTCTTGAAATCCATCGTAGACGGCTTTAGTCCCTCGTGTATCCATGCATCACAATTATTAATCAAATGGATTTCTTATCTTTCTTTAGTATCTCATGCAAACAAGAGTGCATGAAGGCGTGGGTGCAAGGGTGATTCATGGACAACGAGCCTTAATCATCTAATATGTCGGTCACGGTCCAAGGCCCGTGACTTGATCTAACGTGACAAACGCTAAACAAAACTATACTTAGCTCGGATTCGATACGCCTCGATATCGAATCTTTGCCAAGCGAATCTTGATCCAAGCGGCATAACGTGCGTATAAGACATGCGTTTCCTCTTTCACGGCCGAGTCATGCTTGACTCATGTCATGTCTTGCGAACAACCCAACACACAAGCAAGCAACAAGCAAATCCCTATCATGGCTTGGGGAAGACACAAATCAACAACATATCGCAACATCCTATTATGATATTATGGAATCTACTTACTCTACTTAGACCAAGAAGTGGTCCCAAAGAAAAGCCAACAAAGGGGTTGGCAAGAGGGAGAAGAAGTGAGTGGCATGAGAGAGAGAGAGAGGATGGCGTGAGCAAGGGGTAGCCGGATGGCGGAGTAGGCGTGTGAGATGGTGATGGTGTAAGAAAAAATGAAGACTAAGTGGGGACACTTCTATTTATAGGATGGCCTACCAATGCCTTCTATGAAGAAGAAGCCAAAGTTTAAGCTAATGATGAAGGGGTATTGAAAGTCTTTGGCCATCATTAATTTTCTTCGAGCCTTCAATTAAGGCCACTCATTCCTAATTTGGTCTCCAAGTCTCTATTCTAGGGTCATTATAATCTACTAAGTCATTGTGACTAGAGCTCTCATTATGGTCTTTTTTGACTTGGCTGAGCTTTTCTCTCGTTGCTTGCGTGTGAACTTCATAGTCTTGGCCTTCAAGACACAAATATTGGTGTCTTCCTCAAGACACTATTATCGACCCTAGCCTTTATTATTAATATCTTCTTTACCAAGTTCAATTATTGGCAACTTATAAAAGAAGTTGTCAATTTGTCTTTTAGCCCATGAAATCCCTTTGGGCATGAACCATCCCTCTAGGCTCCACAATTATTAGTCCTTGCAAGACAAGCTCCATTATTGGTCCATGGCTCTATTATTGGGGGTTAGTCTCCATTAGGGGTGAGCATGGTCTAGGATGGCGGTTCCCACCTCGGAACCGTGTACCGCCCACTAAGGACCGGTTCAAAAAAATTGAAATCGAGAACCGCCCTTCAGTTCCATAGACCTACTCGGAAACCGGATCGGATTTCAGGTGGGTCCATGGAATCGGTCCCACTAAGTTTTCGGAGGACACTTTTAATAACAAGAATACACCCAATTGCACGCAAAGAACAACACCAATTGCACGCAAAGAAGCTGAGAAATTCATCATCCTTTCGGAGGACACTTTCAATAACAAAACTGCAACCCACAAAACGTAAGGAAATTCACAGAAAGACCAGTACTTTCACAACTAAATCACTAGCAAATGTCAACAAAGGGCACGTGCAATATGGTCTTCAACTCTCACAAGTTGCTTGAAAACAGCGAGCGATCTTGTAGAAACAGGCATAGTTCACCATAATTACGAACTTACGCAGGAATAAAAGCAGCAAACAACTTCTCAGGCTTTGAGTACTCTAAAACTCCAAGTTCCAACCTCTTGAAAGTAAAACAACAATAAGTATAGGTGAAGATGATCACACAACATTAGTTATAAATTAGAACTACAAATTGAAATCAAACTATTATTGAAAAATCTCACCACATATATTCCTTTCACTTCAACCTGTAGACTCTATGTACCGTTAATCTCCAAGTTAACATGATCCATATCTAACAAAAAGAAGATATTAAATAAAGCATTCACTCATTAGATATACAAAATAATTACAAAATGAAAAGATATGGCCTTACCCAACTCAAACTTTTCCGTGTTCTCGATGCACTCTTCAACATTAATCGGCTCGATAACCGCTCTCAATCAATTTTGAGTGCAAATCAAAGCTTCCAAGACTCTAGGAGTCAAAGAACTTCTAAAGTCATCAAGTACAAGACCTGATGCACTGAAGGTAGACTCTGAAGTAACGGTAGTTACAGGAATAGACAATATATCTCGAGCCATCAAAGATAGAGTTTTAAACTTTTAACTGGTCATGCTCCATCACATCAAAATGTCAAGATCGTGAGCCTCTTCAAGTTCAGTTTTAAGATACCGATCAAGTTCAGATAAGTTGCCCTCGGACTTTTTTTTCTCCTTGTTAAGAAAAGTTTTATATGATGGCTCTTGCTCATAGAAATCCAAACCGCAATCTTTCCCTTCATTTCCCTTATCACAATAAGGATCGCAACTACTACCGACACCAGTAGAACTCAAAAGTTCACCACCCAATTTCTTGTCACAAGAACTAAGAGAAGATTTCTCATAAAATTTAAACAAACATTCCAGAGTGAACTTCACCTTAGCAAACATCTCATCGACTATTACACTATTATCATAAATGAGTCTACAACAATACCTCACATAATATATATTTTTTCTAGGATCCAATGCTACAACAATCAACACCATCATATTCACTTTCTCAAAACTCTCATAGTAGTCATGGCCACGGTTCGAAACCGGCAGTTCCGGTTCGTGGCCATGTGTGAACCAGAACCGCCCCTAACGGTTTCGGTTCCGGTTCGTAATTTAAAATTTTAAAAAAAAATTATGAAAAAAAATAATGAATTATAAAAATATGAAATAATGAATTATTCAATATAAATTATAATCAAAATGAAAATTGTAGGGATGATCGGTTCCTGGATCGGGAACCAAACAGGTAAGACCGGTCCTTTAATTTTAGAACTAAAAATCGGACCGGCAAATTATAGAACTGGGAACTGGACCATTGGTCCGGTTCGGTTCTAGGCAGTCCAATGGAACCCTTTGCTCTTAACTAGCAAAGGATTGTAGCCACAAAAGACATATAACTTTACATGCTCGTGGCTTGACTTGGGTTTTATAAATAACTCTTTCGATGGTCTCTTCATTCCCATTCGATGTGAGACTTTTGGCATTTGCATGAAGACAAGCCAAAAGTCTCACATTAAAGGTGTTCAAGGCAAGCCGAGAATTCTACATCGAATGGGAATGAAGAGACCATCAAAGGGATTGTTTATAAAACCCAAGCCAAGCCTTATAATTAGAGTTCAATACACCTAAGCCAAGCATTGTAATTGGAGATCAATGCACTTACAATGCATGGCATTAGAGTTCAATTTATTTTATAAAAGAAAGATTAAATAATAATAATTTGGAATCGGAACTGAGCCCGTAGGCCATGGGCTGATTCCGGTTCCGAACCACAGGCCTAGTCACTGGGCCGGGCTCCGGTTTGATCGGGTCGGTTCCCGGCCGAAATCGGCCCGTGGCCATGTCTATCCTATAGTATTTGTCGAACTTATCTTTCATTTTCGCACCTATAACTCTCACCCTAGGATCGAAAGCCTTCGTCACTTTTTTCAAATAATTGAATAAAGAAGCTATTCCCTCAAAATAATCATTTGAAGTGATATTCAAAGTCTCGAACATCTTGTTGGTGGTATCATAAAACTTCTTCAAAAATTTGCAAAGAATAATGGTATTTTCCCAATCAACACTATTCGGAGTATTGGAGCTAATTTCAGTTGAGAAAAGAATATCTTCTTCATCCATCCTTTCAAGAGCTTTTCTTAGTTTTATGGCAGTGTCTAACATTAGGTAAGTGGAGTTCCACCTAATGGAGACATCAAGACAAATTGAACCCTTATAAGTGATCCTTGTTTTCTCAATGCAATCTTGAAATGCTTTAGCTCTCATGAGAGAACTTCTCACATACCTAACAATGTTACGAATATGTGCAATAGAATTGCATGCCTCAGCTAAGCCATCCCTCACAATCAAGTTTAATATATGAGCCGTGCACCTCATGTGTAAAACTTCATCATCTAAGATCAATAGTTTATCTCTTGCAAACTTTTCTTTCAAATAAACAATGGCAACATCATTCGAACTAGCATTATCCACAGTGATGGTTGACACTTTTTTCTCTATTCCCCACTCATAAATGCATTTCTCAACCATTTTTCCAATATCCTTACCATTGTGACTAGGCATCACAACAAAATTGATGATTATTTTGTTTAATTTTCAGTTTTCATCAATAAAATGTGCGGTGAGACATAAATAGTTCAAATTCTAAAGGGAACTTCATGTATCAGTCGTGAGTGCGATTCTAGAATTAAGATTACGAAAGGAAGCCTTTAAACTCTTTTTTTTCACAAAAATACAACTTCATGCAATATCTAGCCACCGTAAATCGCAACACATGCTTGAAGAGAGGCTGTAATTGATTGGTATAATCATGAAGTCCAATACACTCAACCATCGAAAATGGTTGTTCATCAATTATAATAATTTGAACTAGCATTTCCCTACATTTCTCCTGATCAAACTTCCATGTCATTAAAAACTAGCACTTTCAGTACTAGTATTTCCCTCTATCATTTGATTCACATATACTTTATGTAATGCAAACAATTTTTGCTTCTTATATATATTGCGAGGATACTTAGTGCACTTTCTCAAATGCTTCAATATAGTTGAAGTACCATTATCAACATGGTACAAATACTTGGTCCCACAATAATTGCAAAACATTTGAAGTTTCCCGTTCGCGTAAGTTTTGCCTTTACGAAAATGAAGTCAAGCTATTGATTTTTACTTACTAGACTGAGGACAAGAACTGGATACCTTACCTATATTGGATGCCTCTTCAAAGTCATCTTTCCCTCCTTCATGTTCTAGTGATTCAGATTCCATTATTGGTGTTATCTCATCATAGAATTTCTCTACTTCCATTGACATGTTAATAGATCACCTGTTCAAATCAAGCAACATATCATCAATGGATAAAAGTTAAAGTCATCCAAGATTCAAAAGTAAAGCCAGAAAACTCATCTAAACAACTCCGAAACGCAAAAAAACGACGTCCATCATGGCCAAAGGCGATGAGTATTGATCAACGGCCCGTTTTCACACAATTGACCAAATTTTAGTCCATTCCAAGCTTGCCCATCTAAGTGCATCATTCTGTAAATGATTTTTAATGGTAGTTTCTCGAACTAAACTACCCATTTACAACCCAGAGCAGCAAATGCACAAGACAACCGACGAATATGACCAACCCATGTCGAGAATCGTAGGAAACACAAATGCTACTGAAGTACCGAAACATGCGAAAGAGGAATTCATGCAGCATAACATCAAAAGCCTAGCAAAGTGTGCGCGTTTCTTTGCACACGTAGACCCCCACATTCAAGCAAAACGAAGCCACACCCCGCAGAGTATCGAGAGAGTAGCAAATGCAGAGGACAACCGGCTAAGAGAGATAGTGAGAGAGTAGACCCGGTAGTCGCAGTGGAAGAGACGGAGATCGGTGGACCCGACGAAGACGAAGACCGGGACATGGAGATAAAGACGGTGAGAATTGAAGAGGAGAGAGTATCGGAGACTGAGAGGCGTCGACCAAGAGTGAGATTGTTAGAGAGAGAGAGTATCCTAATTTAGGGTTTTGAATTTTTTAATTAAAAATTAAAAATATTATATTATATATATTATACCGGTTCGGTCCGGGTGAGCGGTTCCACACCCGGAACTGAGAACTGAACCAGTACCTACCGGCTCCAAAAAATTGAAACTGTGAATTGGACCGAACCCCTTAGGAACCACCGGTTCCGATTTGGTTCTGGGTGATCTTGGGCGGTCCGGGTGGGTCCCGGATTTTTTGCACACCCCTAGTCTCCATTATTAGTTCTTGTAAGACAAGTTTCATTATTGATGCCTTCCTTGCCAAGTTCTATTATTGGCCAACTAGTCAAGTTAACTTGTCTTCTTGTTCCAAGAAGCTCTTGAGCGTGAAACACATATCCTATCTCAAGAACACTAATTCCAATGGCTTATCTTCCTTTGTGCACTAAACTTCACATAAAACTTGACTTAATAAGCAACTAAAGCAATTAGTGGTTTCAAGTGCCATAAAGAATCTACCATCCCATTTGAAATTGAGGTTCGATATAAAAATATGTCCAAGTATGAGTAGACACGACCGAGCCAAAGACTAGACCGAACAGTGCAAGGCCGAGCTAGTTGGAATGTCCTAGCACATGGCCTGTTTGGTCGGGCCTGAGCAGGTGTAGGGCTTGGCACATGGTATGGCTGCACGGACGCAGAGTCAGGCTGAACGGTTGGTGTGCCAGGTGCATGGTTGGGCTACACAAGCGAGGGGTTGAGCACATGGATGGTGTACACAAACGAGGGATCGGTACATGAGTCGAACACATGCGTTGGCTCATGGTCAGGCACAATGCATGGCCTGTAGCCAAGTTTGATCGGCACGGAACTAGGTCTGGGCCGGAACTGATGGGTATAAGGCCTGGCACAAGAGTCAGGCATAATGACTGGTACACAGCTTGGCATAGGGTCGGCTCATGGCCGAGTGGAATCAACCACGACTGATACATACCCAAGCGGCATCGATCCATGGCCGTCCAGGATCATTCCACTACCGACCCTTATGGTCAAGTGATCGATCTATGGTCGAATCACTCTAATCGACTTGCATGATTGGGAAGTCATTTCATTGTTGATCCATTGGTTTATCAATGGACGATCCTTTGATCGAACCACGACCAATCCTATAGATACCCATTCCGACCACACCAACCGATCCAAGACCTACTCTCAGATTGATCTGCTTGCCAATTCCATGGCCATTTTCCTTTGGTTGATTTGGGTCCAAATTGGAGATGTCACAAAATTTGTAAATTCTTTTCTGAAGAGTGAAGTGAGACAAATAATCTTAGTCTTCTTAAACCAAGCAATAAACTAGTCAACCGTCTCATTGCTATGTTAATAAACTCTAGCTAGGTCGGCAATTGATATTTTGAGTATCGTTCTATAAAATTGAGAATGTAATTGTCGTTCTATCCTTGCCCAATTACACACTGAATTATATGGTAAATTAGTAAACCAAGTAAAAGCAGTTTTTGACAAAGACAAATGAAATAATCCAAGTCTTAAAAAATTCATCTGTTCCTATTTCTCCACATTAGGCCATAAAATTGATTAATATTTCAATGGTCAATTGTTCGCCTTCGCTAGCAAAGTCAGGAATTTCTTAACCTCTAAGCAAAGGCCGATTATCAACCCATTCATGATAATGTTTAAGTAAATAGCCCTAACAATTCTCCTATTTAAACCCAATTATTGTTGAATTTCTTCGGCAAATCGTGTTGGGTTTAATTAAGGATCTGTTGGCCATCTTGCCCCCTAGGTGGTGATCCTGGCCTCGTTGGATTATCTATATTGTCATTGATTGATAACTTAGGACTAATAAGGATGTTGGAATTTGGGGGTGCCATAACGACTGCTAGTCAGATAGTTTCAACTTTTGGTATTTGATCGATCTATCAACCAATCTGGTTTGTGAGTTGTTATCGCTGACTAGATTATTTTGACCAACATTGTTTCCATTATTAAAAGCAATGGAACTAGGATCATGCCTTCAAACTGTCATATTGGTTTGGAATGTTGGTACTGGATTGGACGATCCTAGCCAAAATAGAGCGTCATTCACAACATTGATGGCTAATCACTTGATCACATCTGGTACGTGGCTCATGATGTAATTGGCCATATCATTTTGCTCTTCTTGTAGTAATCTTCTCATCATCGACATCATACTGGGATTTGGCGCAGCTTCCCCCATTGGTTCTTCATTGAGGTGCCTTGGAAGAACGGCATCTCCCTATCAATTACCCTTTGCCACTCTTCTAGTGGCTGAGGACTTAGAATGCGTGGCAGCATCATTACTAGTTCGTGGTAATGGGTTGTTGCTGCCCACATCATTGCCGAATTCTTTTGATTTCTAGTTTTAGCCATCATAATTTCCTCGAATCAAAATGTGTCCAATCGAGTGTGCAAAAAAGGTGTTCCGCGGAAAAGTGTTGACAAAGCACGTTTCAAAATGTGGATTGATATGGAAATCGACAAAGCATGTGAATGGTCCTTTGCTGATTCTTAGACAAGAAATGCGAATTGACAAGAAAATTAAAGTTACGAAGGCTAGAGGTAATCGCAGCTAGCCATGTAAAAGAATAGTAGAACACAAAGATAACGGGAAGACAAAAATTAAATAACACGTGTTCATTGATTGATTGGTCCTTTATTTAAATTATAATCCTAATATTCATAACTATTAATGACGATTAACAATAGTTATGAAGAAAGAAAATTATATCCTGCGTGACTCCTAACAAACGGCTACAATCATGATTATCGACTCCATTACTCGATGGTTACCGACTCCGCTACTCAATGGTTAGCAACTCCATTGCCTTAATGGTTGTATCCAAGATTGTCGCCTCCACTGCTTGACTTATGTTGCCTCCACTGCCTTGACAGTTGCCTCTTTCTCGGTTGAATATGAAAATGTCATTTTTCAGCAACCACGCAAACTAACCAAGATTTTTTGAGAATGAGAATAGACTGGGAAATCGAACTTGAAATCTTCTATTGGTAAACCAAGTCTCGATTCATTCGACCAATGACCGATATGATATAAAATCTGCAGAGCTCATTTTTATAATTGGAGCCACCGCGTCAAACAATCTCTTATTTCATAAGCCAATTTCACCGCGCGAACCATTTACTAGTAAGTCATACCATTACTAATTGAAAGCATGTGACACCACGCCAACGGCGACGAATAATAGAAAATACGAAGGGCGTCACCACCCCATCTGTTGTCTCTTCTTAAGTCTCCCATCCTCCCGCTGTCTCACAAGAGACGAATCGACTCGTCGGCCGTCCCACCACCACCACAACGATGCCGCCTTCGCCTCGGCCCAGCCTCACGATCGCCTCCTTCCTCGCTCTCCTCGCCCGCCTCCTCCTCCTCCTCCTCCCCCAGACCCCAGCCGCCGCCGCCGCCCAAGTCTGCGGCGCCGCCACGTGCCCCGGCGCCTCCACCGCCGACCAGTTTCTGCCGCCCCCGCAGGTCCAATTCCCCTTCCGGCTCCAACGCCAGCAGCGCCCCCGCTGCGGCTACCCGGGCTTCGACCTCTCCTGCACCCCTGGCGGCGACACCCTCCTCCGCCTCCCCGGCTCCGGTGAATTCTCCGTCAAGTCCATCACCTACTACCCGACCCAGAGCATCACCCTCGCCGACCCGGACGGCTGCCTCCCGGGGCGCCTCATCGGCAACTTCTCCCTCAGGGGGTCCGCCTTCCAGGCCCTGGTCCCGCGGAAGTTCACCTTCCTGAACTGCTCCGACGACGCCGACCGGCCCCAGGGGATGCGCGCCATGCCTGTCCCGTGCCTCAGCGGGACGAACTTCACGGTCATGTCGGTGCCGACCCACTTCAACGACCGGGGCTCGTACCCCTGCGGGGAGGTGGCGACGGTGACGGTGCCGCTGCCGTGGCCGTTCTGGTCGGACGTCGAGGACGTCATAAGCTTGACGTGGGCCGTCCCGGACTGCGCGTCGTGCCGGACACGAGGAGGGCTGTGCGGCTACACGGGCGTGAACGGGACGGCGGTTGGCTGCAGTGGTGTCCCGAGAACCGGTACGTGGTTCTGCTCCTCGTTTGACTCCTCTCGTGTTCTTGCGCTTGCTCGTTCGTTTGTTTTTACGAACCGAAGGTTAGGGATGGCCAAAACTTTGACCTACCCTCGATTCCTTTTTGTTTGAATCGCGACAATTCTCCACTAGGAACGCGAAAATAGGACGTAACTTTGAAATATTCTCTAACATGGCATGAAATGACACAACGTTAATCTTCGGGATTAAGTATTGTACAGTCAATTTGCAAAATTGATTCGCTCAAGCGAGATGTCGGACTTTTTATGGAATGTTCAACATGCTTATTCCTTTTAAAGCTCGCTTGCGATTTAAGTGTCCCTTTTTTGCATATCAACACTTTCTTTATCGGTTCTTAGTAGCGAGATGTCTGGACTACGTGAGCACTCCTCGATAATCTCTGGGTACGTTGGTTGAACTGAAAATTTCATGACCAAGGAACAGGAAAATTAATAATCTTCGTTTATTTAGTAATTCTTTTTTATTAGAAAAGAAAGTCGTTTTTTCCTAATACACGTTTGTTGGTTTTCAGTCACCAAAAACGTTTTCCGCAATTTGATTAGGTTTTTATCATTCAAATTTCGAAAATTCAGAAAATTATTTTTTAAAAATTATTTTCCTTCAAATAAACGTACCATTTTTCGCTACGACAATTTCCTTGCTATATGCCTATGACGTCGAGTCGAGTGATTGAGAGAATCGATTGCCCTACTTGAACAGAAACTTGGAGGAGGACTAGTGAACGAATCAGAAAGTCTAGGAACAGTCCTTTTGACGCAGGGTGCTGGTACAAAATCAAAATCAAACTTAACCTACTTATTTCTTTATTGGTATTCCGTCGTTAGGACGGAATCAACGTTTTAATAAAAGTCAGAATAAGTGTACTGAAAAAGGCCCTCTTTTTTTTTTTTTTAAATAATGGTTTCGCCGGCCCTCAAATCGCTTTCATCTTTTAATTTTCAAAGAAAAAAAGATGAGAGAAAAAAAAAGGGGAGCTTGGTAATTTTCGATAAATCCTATGTGCGCGATGGGGCAACATAGCGTACTTTATTGCCTAAATGGGGTCCTCACGTGACCCCCACTTTTTAGCGGCTGATCATCACACGCGTTATGTCATCATTACCACGGCTTTGTTCTTCGTGGAAGCCAAAAAGGGTTGGCTTCTTTTTGAATTCATTCTCTTAATCTTTTCCTGCTAGATGAATAACAGTAGTTCAATTGAAGTTCGTTTGGAAAAATAAATTCATTTTCGTGCCCCCAAATCGTTGTAATCTGAGATGGGGTCTAGACATGCCCATTATTTTGGCCCCATATATAATATGATTTCTTAATTTTTAGTATGTTTAATGTGATATCTAAATTTTAGCTTAGTGTTCCATATCGTGATCATTTTAGTTGTTGGACTATATGAAAATGTTCAATGTTGTCCCTGAATTGAATTAATAAAAAGGTAATATAGAACATTTTCATATAATTTAATGACTAAATTGAAAATGTATCATAAATTCAGAGATTACATTGAACAAATTAAAAATTTAAGAATCATATTAAATATTAAGGTAAAATTTATATATCACATTAAATAAATTAAAAATTTAAAAATTATATTATATATTAAATTAAAATTTATAAATTATTTACGTCCTTATCCTTTTACAAATTGATGCGACAATGGTTAGGTTTGGAATGCGCCTAGACTGTTTGTGGGACTGAGTCAATTACAGGAAAAATTTCTGCAAATTGATGCGACAATCTCAGGTTAGGTGGGGATTGCACCTCAACCGTTTGTGGGTCTGAGTCAATGGTCAACCTCTGCAATTACAGGAAAACTTTCTGCAAATCAATCTTAATTTCCCAACATTATCCTTTGAATGCATGTGTCTACGCAAATATCGTGAGTGTGACAGATGTAAATAGTGCCATAGATGTTCAGGCAAAGTGGGAGAACATGTCGTCTTGTGTCCAGAGGTTTGATGCTCTAAGAATAAAATCATGTTCTAGACTCGGATTCTGTAATTTTTCTCCCTTTGAATCGTTCTTTGCAGGTTTACCAAGAACTGCCAAATATGGCGTCATCCTAGGAGTGGGAGTACCTGGGCTCTTGTGCGTAATTGGCCTCGCGTCTTTCATCCACGGCAAGATCAAGGCCCGCGGTAGGACCACACGGCCCGATGTGCCCGACGTGTCCAACTTAATTGCCTCGCGAAGCGCAGCTATTTCGATGGGCCTAGACAGGCCCACGATAGAGTCGTACCCAAAGACCCAACTCGGCGAGAGCCGTCGCTTGCCCGAGCCCAACGACACCACGTGCCCGATCTGCCTGTGCGAGTACCAGCCCAAGGAGATGCTGCGATCCATACCCGATTGCAATCACTACTTCCACGTCGAGTGCATCGATGAGTGGCTCCGGCTAAACGCCACGTGTCCCTTGTGTAGGAACTCGCCCGAAGATCCGGGCTAATATCTTCCGGACTTCTTGATAGACTAGATATGTCATCGTTTTCGGAACAACGAGATCTATATGGGATTCCGCTCTAGAATGCAACAAGATCAATACGTTACCGCATTTATCATGTTTTGTCTTCATCTTTGTCTTTTGTACCATCAAAGATCATTAACTTTGTAATTTTGTATTCGACACCATATTGTAAATACTTTACATTCTTTCGTGATAGAAGAAATTCGAGTGACAAACAAGAATGGTGTTGTCTGAATTTGCCAGCTCTATGTGGAAAGGGGAACGGTTTTCGACTTTGGCGTCTTTTGGATCGTCTCATTTTATGTGGAAAAAGACTTCGACAGATACATTGTTGATCCAAACAAACAAATGGTTGAAGGTCTTTGAACAATTTCTCATACTTTTCTCACCAATGATCTTGGTTACATTGTTAAAAAGCTCCATGTCTTGATATTAACATGGGTCGGGGACATAAATTAAGAAAAACAAATGGGCTCCATCTTCCCTTCACTACAAACTCCAAATCAAATCATACAAAAGATGATCAGCAACGTGTGTATCCACTTCTCTTTCTCCTCCTCCTTTTCCTCCTCCATCTCGGATCGCCTATTCCCGACACATGCCCCGATGTATCTTGCCAACCGGGCGAACCGGTCGTCCACTTCCTGCTCCGTCTCGAGCAACTCCAACCCAACAAGCGTTGCGTGTACCCGAAGTTTGACCTCTCGTGCAACGGGTCAGGACAGACGGTCATAAACCTCCCCCCATCAGGCGAATTCATAGTAGCCTCGATACTGTATCCCCGACAACTCATATTCCTAAGAGACCCCTATAATTGCCTCCCTAGACGGTTTCAAAGTCTCTCCCTTTTGGGTCCCCAATGGACAGTCCAATCCTATAAGAACTTCGCTTTCATCGAATGTCGCTGGATTTGTCTATCTTTCCTGAACTCAACCTCGTCCCGTGCCTAAGCGATTGGAATCACACCATCATGGCTATACCCACGGAGGACTTTGAGCGTACGACGAGCCTGGCAATGTCCAGGTGCGACAACTGGGAACCCAAACTTGAAGGTAAAATCCACAATTTTTTGAAATTCTTTGTTAGAAATCCCTCTTCTAATATTTTTCTTTGAACATCACTTGACTGACAATACTCAGGAAAATTGTCAAAAAAACTCCTAAACCTATTGTACGGAGGTCAATTCAATCCTAAATCCGTCAATTGTCAAAAAATTTAGGACTAAATTGAAATAACTGAAATGATTAGAACCGAATTAACTGCTGAACAATAGGTTTATGGCTTTTTGAACAATTATCCCAATGACAATCGGATATAGATTTGTCCTAGTTTTTAGGTCTATGCAAATTTGATTTCAAAATGAACAATTATGATTCACCATGTAAAGATGGATGCTGGGCAGCTCAAAGTGCTAGGCAACTTCCCCTGGAGATTGGAGACAGACATTTTGCTTTTGAATCTGAAGTGATCAGTGAGGAATAATAGAGGAATTATGCTGCTTAAAACAACCATAGTACATTAAAATATAATAAGACATTAAGATTGAGAGACAGAGAGAGATGCTTTTCTAAGTTGATACCAATGAAATCATTATCCTAGGGATGATGCAGTGCATAAGATGCGGCCAAGCTTTCAATTTAGGTCATCCTTGAATGATCATGCAAACCTAAGTCCAAAGTTTACTTTAGACCTTACGCGGTTCTCGTAGTGGGATTTGAATAAATAATAATTCAAGCAAAGCCTCAAATGAAAATTGCTTCTGAACAAAAAAAAAATGAAAATTGCTAAAATCAATCTAAATACAAGAAAGGCAAATTGCTGGATATTAAAGGATACTGGATAGTGTTGAAATCAAAGGAAATTGACCCAAAAAGCACAAAATTACAGGGAAATCAAATCGTAGACACTGTGAAGGGGATCATTCGAAAGTCAACTTCAATGGAACTAAAACCAAAGGAAAGTGAAAATCACTTGATGTTCACATGAAAATATTGAAATGAATATTGATGTTTACAACGTATGTTTTGAATTCCAAGCTCGATTCTAAAACTAAAACCAAAATCAAAAGACATTGTTTCGACAAGAAATGCTTTAGAAGAAAATTTGGAGAGTTTTGACATAACTTGAGCACACGTTAGGCAAATAAGGAGTCTGAGGATACCATGAAAGATTTTGTGAAATTACCGCCAACTGTTTTAAAAGTTTAAGTTGTTAGACGAATGTCTCATTTTTTATTCAAATATTCTAACAATATTTTCATTTAAATTTGTCTTAATAATATTTGAGCCATGATTTTGTATTGCCAACAGTATCACATGTTTGGAAAAACAAAAGAACTGAACTCTTCCCATCTTCAGCGTTTTAAATGACCTATCAGTTCGGAGCCACCAACCTATTCTTATTTGCTTCTTTAATAATGCCGATGATGGTGCACCAAAATCATTCGCTTGTCCTGACACGAAAGCCCAAATTCTTGCAATTTACACATCATCTTGTGCAAATATATTCCATCCAAATTCGCTTACTACATCGTTTGCATCTCCATGTCATCAATGATATCGAATGGGAGGGGACATAACCTAAGGTAAATTTATACTTATCATAAAGCATCCATTTCCTCCTTCACTTGGACCAGCACTTGTTTCGGGCACACCAAATGGCTAGTAACATGCCAATCCTCTTCCTCTTTTCCACCTTCCCCTTCTTCCTCCTCGCTCATCTCAGCTCGCCCCTCTCCGATACGTGCTCCTGCAGTTCTTGTGGATATGGTGAGCCGGGCATCACGTTCCCGTTCCGTTTGAAGCAATTCCAACCGGACGAACGTTGCGTGTACCCTGGGTTCGACCTCTCGTGTGACGCTCAAAATCAAACGACTGTATATCTTCCGACTTCGGGGGAGTTCATTGTGGATTACATAGATTACAATGACCAAGTCTTTTGGCTTAAAGACCCTGATGATTGTCTCCCCAAGAGGCTGCAAAATTTCACTACTTCGGGTTCCAATTGGAACGCTCAACACTACACAAGCTTTACACTCTTCAAATGTCCATATGGGCTGTGGTATCCTCCCGAGCTCGCATACGTGGCTTGTTTGGACGGCCTCGAGTACTATGTTGTGGCCGTGGCGACGGACGAATTGTCGCAAGATATGGACACCTTGTCGGATCTCCGGTGCGGTGATAACTGGACCATTCAGATCCCGACCATAGATAACATGGATCCATCGCCTTACAATACGATCGAGGACACAAAAAGATTTGGTCTGACGTGGGCGGAGCCTTCTTGTAAATCGTGCGAAGCACACGGAGGTACCTGCTGGTTCAAGGGGGAGAAGGGTTTGGAGACTGAATGCACTATCCCGAATAGCGATGGTATGCGCCCTTTTCTTTCAACAAAATGTTTGGTTAATGATTAGAAATCCTTTTCTTGACTGGATAGAAATATACGGTTAATAATCAGAAGTTCTTTTCTCAGCTGGATAGAAGGTAGGATAGATATTAATAATAGCTATATCAATTTTTACAATATGAATTATCTGAACTTTGAACTATGCTTCTTGTCATAAATATGTATAAATTGTCATTTCACAGGGAAGACTCCTTGAAAAAGGAAGCCGGTTTGACCCTGGTGTTAATCTAAGTAGATGATAACATTAGATGATAAATCTCTATATACAGACATACCTCTTTTTTAAAATTATCTCTCTCTTCATAGCAAGCCAGAAGGGCAAAAATGACAGTTTATGGATCTTTATGGGCATCACCATCAGCATACCAGGCATCTTGTTCGTCACAAGTTTGTTGTGCTACATAAGCTGCAAATACTGCATAGGACGCCAGGTTCAACAAGACCAAACCGATCCATCGTCTCCGACAGGCCAAGCTCAAGCCCTTGAGGCTGTCGCTGGTATGGACACGCCTGCAATTGAATTGTGCCCGATGACTCAGATTGGCGACGGCAGAGCATCGATGCCTCGGGACAACACTTGCTCAATATGCTTGTCGGAGTACAGACCGAAGGAGATGGTGCGGACGATTTCGGAGTGCAAGCACAGCTTCCATGCTCATTGCATTGACCCATGGCTCAGGAGGAATGGTAGTTGCCCATTGTGCAGGAATCACCCAGGGTATGTGACCATATCTTCTCTATATGACTGTATTGTTACTAGATGTATTTCATCATGCAAGAGTTAGGAGGAACGTATTTGGCATGATCTCATTTGGATTAGAAAATGATATGGTTAAAGTTTGACCGAATTTTCAGTTCAAGCAAAATATATTACATAGAATTTTGGTTTGATACTTAGGTCTAGGTATTTTAGGAGGTATTCAATAAATTTTGTTAGTTTTTCAAGGTTTAATATCATGATGGAAAGATTATCGTTTCAACGTGTTTTTTTTTCCATGCTCTTCAATTTTCAAATTACGAATGAGATCAATTTCTTCTTCGTAGCAATTTTAAATGCATTTATAATTAAAAGACTAGTTTCTTAAATGACTAGTTCCTACGTGATTTTAGAGGGCTAATTTTTTCTCAAGAGTCCTAACCCATTTTGTTGGTTCGCTTAGGTCTACCCAGTCCACGGTCCCAAATTGAGTGGTGCTCTCCATTCATACCTAATTGGATGCGCAACCGTCTGTTATCGTTCGAATACACATCTGACACTAGAGTTCAGGCTCATGTTTACAGTTGCGCTTGCAGTGACATTCTACAGGGATCAAACGGCGCGAGAAATCGAGAAGTTTTGCGCTTCAAGAGTTGCAATAAGGCACTTGCTTCTGCCCGTGCAGAACTCTTTCCATCCTTGTTATTGAATAGATTTTGACAGGAGTCTCTTTGTATAAACCTAAACCATCCAAAAAAATCATATCAGTCGACCAGGACGTAAGAGCGACTCGCATAGCTGGTTATTGGACTTACGTTATAGACGGATTCGGCTTTCGAGTTGTGCAGAGAATTGGGGCAAGTTATTCCTTAGTTGCTTCGTTGGGTCCTTCTTTGGAGGTTTTGTAGGGATCGCAACAAGTGAGTGACCATTCAATGAGACAAGTCCCTGCGTACATTGTTGTTGACACCTAAATTTCGGCGCATCACTTAGTGTTAATTGCATAGAAAATTAGGGATTAAATTTTAACCCCTAAACAAAAATATTAAAATTGCATAACATATAGTTTAGGTTCATTTTAAATTAATTGCATTTGCATCGGATTGGCAATGGCGAATGAGCTTAAATTTCTTTGAACAAAACTCGGTTCGCTCGGGAATGCAAGGGTCGGGAATTTCATGTCACACGAGCTCGGTCGTTTTAATTTGAGCTTAATTCAACCCAAGTTAATTCAGCCCATTTAATTTAATTAGAGCCCAAGCCCAAGTTTAAGCCCATTAGGACATTAAGCCCATCTATTTGACCTAGGTTAGAGCTATAAATATATCTTTTAGGTCAGATTTGAGGGGGGAGGGGGACACATAGACATCAGAAAAATTTTCAGAAAAACACACACGAGAGAGAGAGACCGGCGCCCTAGTCGTCGCCGCACGTCGTCCTCCGAGCACGACGCCACCACCGTCGCGACGCGCGTCCCCCACGACCAAGCCAACTCTCCTGTTGCTGCTTCCACGTTCTTCTTCGTGCACCACCCGAAGGAGGATCTTCAACGCTGCTGCTTCTTCTTCCCCAGCCAACAGAACGGAAGGCGCTGCTTCCCTCCTGACGCGAAGCTGCTGCTTTCGTTCTTTCTTCATGCAGGCCACGTCCCCCACAGCAACTGAAGTCCACGTTGAAGGCTGAACATATGAGTCCAAGAAGTTGACTTCTTCAACTTTGTTCCATCCTGCTTCATCGAAGACAAGCCCCTTGCAGAAGACGCCAAGAAGAGGGACGTGCGTGAAGTCTTCTCTGTCCAGGATGCTTCAAGACTTCCATGCACAACATAGACTCACATGCAAGGACAAGCCTCACATACGTGAGACTGATCTTCACCAGCAAGCCCACAGCGACATCTTCGTTGTTTTTTAGCGACTAAGCTGCTGTGCCTGATCTGAATCGTCCACTTCCTCCCAGAATCGCTCACTCCACAGAGCTTATTTGTGGAAACTCAAAACACGAAAGTTGTAGATCTACGAGTCCTTGATCTGTGGCTTTTGGAATCGGGTCAATCCGACGTGTATTGAAGAAGTTATGCCCATTTTTCCGGAATCGTGCAGTCCTGAAATTTTCCACCCGCAGACCGCCGGACGCCTAGCCGTGCTCGCCGGAACAGCAGCCTTGCCGGACATCCTTCCCGTCCCGACGCCGTGAGCCTCGTTGTGCCGTGCCTCGTCGTCGTCGTCGCCAGTCATCGTGATCCCGATCCCGAGCTCGATCCCGATCCGAGTTCAAAATTGGAAGTTATCGGTAAATTAGGTAAGATAATTGTCCGATACACTTTTCAAAATATTCAATTTCCTAACTGGTATGTTTAGAATATTCTGTGGATATTCAATGAATATTTGATTTGCATGTTTGAATATTCTATGAATATCATGTTGGGAAATTAGAGATATCCGCGATATTGAGAATATTCAAATTAGGAAAATTTCCTAATTTAGCAACGTATCGGGACGACTATCCGACTTTAACCCTAAAGTCCGATACGCGGCGGTACGGAGAATCATTATCCTATTCATAACTATTTGAATACGATAATGATTTTAATTTGCTTCCCAAATTTGAATGATCAATTATCCGTTAATATCTATAACCCTTTAGATATGACCGATAATTCGATTCTTGTGCCTAATCCGAGTTTGAAACAAATTTGGCGGATCGCGTGGTTGATTTGAATTTTGATTGTTATCCTTATTTGTTTAATTGTTATCCTTTTTCAAATAAACAGAAAATTTCAAAAAAAATCTGTTTTGTTATTTAAATTAGGATTTTTGCATGTCTAGGAGTTTTGAATATATCCCGAAGGATGAGATAAATATTTAATTTAAATTAGGACCTAAAGTGGCATGTTTCCTAGTTTAAATTAAATATGGTTTTAATCCTAACGGATTATTCACGTTATTTTTTTAATTTCGAATTTTCAAGAAAACCCCAAAAAGAGAATGAATTGTTTTAGGGTAAATTAGGTTAGATTGCATCTTAATTTCAGCAATTTAATTATTCCGAATTTTACAAAAATCCCAAAAAGAAATCATGCTAGGATAGTCCAAGTCATCATAGATTGCATTCTATTTTAGGCATTTTTATTATTCCGAATTTTAAAAGAAAATACCAAAAAAGGAAAGTCATTAGCTTGCATGTTATTTTAGGCATTTTTTACTATTCCGAATTTCATCAGAAAAATACCAAAAATAATTCATTCATTCGTCATTAGAATTATGTCACGTCGTCGCGTGTCATATAGTTTGCATGTTAGGTTGCATTATTTCGCCTGTCATATTTCAATACGTCATTGCATATAGGTTAGATTTCATTTAAATAAAGTGAAAATCCAAAAAAAGAAATTGAGTGAATGCTTGTTAATTAGAAATCATATTAGGGTGTTTGATGTGATTTTCTAGCTAACAATGCAGATGCTTGCGTTGGTTCCGGGTAAGTTGTTCTCCTAAACTTGCAATTTATTTAATGCTTTGATTATTGGGTGTTAATTTGGTGGTTTGCGCACCCGCATGAACACCTCACATGTTAGTACCTAAGCTAAAATTGATCCAAACTGCCTGCCAAAATATTTTTGAAATGAAAAGGTACCGAAAGGGCGTTAGACTAGATCTAGCGTAATCAAGTCCCCGGGCTTAGAATCTCTGGTTCGTAGAAATAAAACATATCTCCCTATGTTTTATTTAGGTTTCTAATCGACCTACCGTAAATTGATTAGTGGCGACTCCAAGCATGAAAGTGATTGCATGTTAAGAACTTAAACCCTAAGTTGCGAATTGGTAGGACTTGGGAGGGTCCGCATTAAGTTCAATCTTAATAATCCATTAGCCCGAGAAATTGATCAAAATTTTTTAGGGTCGCGACAGCTTGGCGACTCCGCTGGGGATTTGAGTTAAAACTCTTAGTGGACTTAGGCCAGTTTTTCATTTCAAAAACAATTTTTGTTTGGCAGCGAGGATTCCAGGTACGTCCCTAACATTTTAAGGTGTTAAATGTTCTTGCAGTATGGGAGGTATAAGGGGAGGCGTGATTGTTAACCCTTGTTTTGCAGGGAGGTGGTTGAATGTATGGTTTAATTTATGCACGAAGCGCTGTTTGATATAACCTGTTGTGCATGCCTTACATTTTCACTACACCGCACACACTACCCGCTGCCGGACCTGGGTGGCATAGGTTTAGGATGGTACCGAGATAGTGGATACCCCGACCAAAACCATGTGGTACGGGTCGCCCTCCTCGGTCCCGAAAATTTTTTCAAGGTGTCATTGAGTACCCACCACGGTTGTATTCCACTCAACCCGGGTCGGCTCTTTGACTAAGCCGGAGTCAGGGGAATCCTAGCCTAACCACCACCATGACTGGTTTAGCTCGGTAATCCTCGCGTCTCCATTTTGCAAGCCAGAGTCTAGATAGAAATCGAACCTCACTTTTCATGCGCATGTCTATGTGATTGCCATTTTTCCACCCGGTGAAGTAAGTTTTCTGCAACTCTATCTCGCCATTCATATATATTTCGTATTGTCTCTGGTCGGTCCATGATAAGCCTAAGTCGGTCATAATTTTTGAAAGCAATGATCATTGAATTTCTTTTCAAATGAAAGAAAAAGAAAAAAATAAAGCTTTGAAAAAAATTACTTTCAATTATTATTATTATTTTCCTAGGCCTGTCAAAAGCCATTATTTCCTAAGAAATTTGTCATCACTTTCACAAATACATGGAGTAATGAAAAATGTCATGAAAAATGGGAGTAAAAAGACGATTAGACTGAGTCATGGACCGATCGTTTTGAGGACACATACTTACCATGCTCTATTTTTTTAATCAGGTAATTACGGACCGATCACGTTCGCCCATTCGCATACGGTCGAGAGCCAGAATGGCCGAACAAACCGACTTACAAGATCGCGTTGTGGGCATAGAAGACCAGATCAAACAACTTGCTGTCTCAATGCAACAAATGACCATGACCCGTACCTTTCCTCAAGGGTCAAGGATGATGATTCAAACGAAGCTCCTTAGCACCGACTCGAATGACAAAGCAGTCGTACCTGGCAGTACTATTGAGTCTCCTGACCCTAGGGAGTTGAGCACCTTGCGTCCAAAGTTTGTAAAGCACGAACAAGGTGATTGGGATCCACTCGTTCTAACGTCGCGGTCTCAGCAAAGTAAAGTACGACTACTCCCTGAATGTCAAGACAGCCCACCAAGACACCCGTTTTCTAATCAACGACAAGGCGCTAGAAGACAATTCACTCCTCTTCCCAGGTCTCTGTCCCAAGTATTGACGATCCTCTTGGAAAAGGACTTACTTTCCACTGATCTGAGGCGCCCTAATCCTGAACGATTCTCCAACTACGATCCGTCCAAAAAGTGTGACTATCACATGGGAGAAGTCGGTCACTCCACTGATGACTGCTATGTTCTGAAGCATAAGATTCAAGACCTCTTGGATACTGGGGCCTTCACATTCCGTGCTTCGTGGCTCTGCCAAGGCCAAGACGATCTTCTCATAGTTCCAAATATCCGGATCACGTTCCCGGGTCCTACGAAGATGATGCACGAGGAAAAGGAAGTGATCGACACGCTGGGGCAGCCGAGTGGCAAGTTTGATTATTATGTGAAGTACTTAGCGCCCCCAAGCTTTTATTCGGATCCCCGCGACATTGTCCCTGACGGATGGGGAGGTATGGACGATCCAACGCCTCTAAAGACAGAAGACCCCGACGATGCGATGGAGGGGATCACTACCCTGTTCGACGACATCTTCATTGGAGCTGTCGAGGAAGGACCGTTAGAGGGAGTGGGCACAGGCCCACAAGAGTAAAGCTTTTCCTTTTCCGCACATTTTCCCTGCGTGGCAATTTTTACTGCTTTCTAGGATTTGCCCCGTTTCGGGTGCTGCTTTTCATTTCCGTTTCTAGGTTTTGATTATTGCAATTTCCATTCAATAAGTGTAATTCATTTCGAAAGAATCAATGAAATTACAAGTTTTATTCTCATGTTTTGAGGGCATGTTGAGGTATATCAAACCAGCCCGGTGATGATATCCAACCGATAAAAGAAAATATAGTCCAAGGAGAATTCTGAGGCCTGGGCTTCTTCATGCTTTCTCGTGTTAAAACCTTTTCGAAATGAATTTCAAAAAAAAAAAACAAAACAAAAACACAAGAACAAAGAAAATTACAAAAAAAAATGCAATGTTTAGCCCTGTTTGTCCTTCTGAATCTCCCACTTTATGTTTCAGGGGCAACTCCATATTCTCTTGTGTACAGTATGGAAGCAGTTCTACCTGTTGAGGTTCAAATTCCTTTGTTACGTATTCTTTCACAGGTGCAATTGTCAGAAGCAGATTGGATCCAACAGAGGTTGGACCAGTTGAACACGGTTGATGAGAAAAGGCTTAAAGCTCTATGTCATGGCCAGTGCTACCAACAACGAGTTGTTAAATCTTTCAATAAGAAAGTCAAGCCTCGACATTTCCAGGTAGGCGACCTTGTCCTGTGGAAACTATTGCCGATATTTCCTTTCGCAGAAGGAAAATTCGCCCTGAATTATGGCGGCCCGTACATTGTGAAGAAAGTCCTTTCAGGAGGTACTTTAATTTTGGCCGAGATGGATGGTCGTGTTTTTTCCAGTCCAGTCAATTCTGATTCTATGAAAAAGTATTACACTTGATTTGTACTTATTTTGACTTTGCTTCGATCAAGTTTCAAATTGAATTTCATGAATCAATTGGTTTTTTTGTTATGTTACCAAGCTTCGTTTGAGGAAAGCCTTTAATCTGGCAATTTGTTTCTGTTCTAATGAAATGATCATGTTGCATGAGAGACTTCAAGATGACGAAAGGCAAGCCTTTTCTATACACGTCCTGAATAATCCCTAGTGCGAGTTGAGTGAAAATTCCGTGCTGACAAGGTAAAGGATTATCTCACGAAAAGTATGACGACCAAAATGATGAGAGGCGTTCATTTCCTCTATCTAAACACTACAGGTTATCATTTGCTTAGCCCCTTTGAACGGAGTTTCATTTCTTACCCCTGTCAGAAATAATCCCATACTGGGGCAATTTCTTAGAAAGTTCAAAATGGCTAGAATTTTCTTGCTTTCACTTGCATCAATCTTCAAGTATATTTATTGCATGCAAATTTTGTGTTAGCTCAAGTGCCTTAGATATGACGAAGAGCATTCCTTTCTATACCCTTACACACTATACCCTTTGCATACCCAATTTGAGCGGTGAATTCATTTCAACCCTATTGGTGATTATTCCTGCGATGAACAAATGAAGTCATCTCAAAGCAAGTTCAAGATGAATTGGGGCAAGTGGGAGCTCGAAAGAAAATTCAATAGAAAGGACGCAAAAGGATTCCAATGAATCGAAGTGCTCTCTCTCGAAAAGAAATCTCTCGAAAAGAAAATCTCTCTCTCTCTCAAAAAAAAAAAAATGAAATGAGAGAGAAAAACGAGAAAAAGGAAAGCTTCAGCAAGAACTGAGTTGATATGCAAGACCATTTGAAGGTTCATTTATGGAGCAATCGCTAGAGATAGATCAATTGGATGATCACCAATCTTCATGTTCATAATACCCTTTGATGAAAATAGGCCATTCATTTCAAGCCTACCTGAACCTACGTTACAACCCTTTACCGAAGTCTCTTCAGAATAGGGCACTTGAGTTAATGTAGAGTTTCAAATGCTTATAAATGTTGCTTGAAGAAGTATAAGCAAGATTTTTCTATCTCATTTTTGCAGCATTCCTGACTTGTAAACCCGGAGCAGCTGGTGATATCAATTCTTTCACTAGCCTCGACTCAAAGAGTCCCTTTTGCTAAGCCATTGACCAAGCCCACGTTTAAGTCCTTATAAAGACCTCTCAGATTGGCCAAATTATACTGATTTTGAGAATATCTGAACCCTTGTCAAGCACGATGAAGAGAGTTTGAGTGATTCTCATACCCGCATCAAAGGTCGGGTCAAAAGCCTTTTATTGAGAGTGAGTGAAAAGTCCTTTCTGATTAAAGGTCTCTCATTTAATGTGATCAAACTGTCAAAAGGACAAAATGATTGTTCTTATTGATAAATTCCCCAATGAAGCTTGGTAATGTGAGCAGATTCATAAATTATGTTTTCTTTGCCTCTGCACATGTAGTATTTTGACATTTTCTCAGGTGAGATCAGGAGTGATGCCATTGGCTCCGTCATAAGAAGAATTCAGGTACGCTTGCTACTTATTCTTCGTCGTTTCTCATTTCGAAATACAATTTCTCACATGGTGTTGCCAAGTGGAGTACGCGGCACACCCCATCTTTTGTTCGCCTAGCAGGATAGGCGTCATGACATCCCATTTCATGTTCGCCAAGTGGAGTACGCGGCGGCATGGTTTTTCATGGTGTTGCCAAGTGGAGTACGCGGCACACCCCAATTGATGTTGCTGAGTGGAGTACGAAGCACATCCCATTTCATGTTCGCCAAGTGGAGTACGCGGCGGCATGGTTTTTCATGGTGTTGCCAAGTGGAGTACGCGGCACACCCCAATTGATGTTGCTGAGTGGAGTACGAAGCACATCCCATTTCATGTTCGCCAAGTGGAGTACGCGGCGGCATGGTTTTTCATGGTGTTGCCAAGTGGAGTACGCGGCACACCCCAATTGATGTTGCTGAGTGGAGTACGAAGCACATCCCTTTTCATGTTCGCCAAGTGGAGTACGCGGCGGCATGGTGTTGCCAAGTGGAGTACGCGGCACACCCCATCTTATGTTCGTCTAGCAGGATAGACGACGTAACACCCTAGTCTTTTGTTCGTCTAGCAGGATAGACGACGTAACACCCCAGTATTTTGTTCGTCTAGCAGGATAGACGACGTAACACCCCAGTCTTTTGTTCGTCTAGCAGGATAGACGACGTAATATCCAGTCTCATGTTCACCTAGCAGGATAGGTGGCATAATATCCCAGTCTTTTGTTCGTCTAGCAGGATAGACGGCGTAACATCCAGTCCTCTGTTCACCTAGCAGGATAGGTGGCGTAATATCCAGTCCTTTGTTCGTCTAGCAGGATAGACGGCGTAACATCCAGTCCTCTGTTCACCTAGCAGGATAGGTGGCGTAATATCCAGTCCTTTGATCGCCTAGCAGGATAGGCGGTGTAATATCTAGTCCTCTGTTCACCTAGCAGGATAGGTGGCATAACATCCCGTTTCATGTTCGTCTAGCAGGATAGACGACACAAATTCTCATTTGGTGTTGCCAAGTGGAGTACGCGGCACACCCTATCTCAATTTATGTTCGCCTAGCAGGATAGGCAACATAGTTTCTCAATTGGTGTCGCTAAGTGGAGTACGAAGCGTGCCAATCATTATATCCCTTTCTTCATATCATGCGCTATTTCGCGTCTGTAGGAAACTACAGGTAACAGATAGGCAATCCAGTACTTCGAAAACCTTACTTCCAGTTGACCAGAAGTTTGGAGATCGAGGGAATTGAAAGCATTATAAAGCATGCCGTCACTCGGACGCTTTTTGTGCGATCCGTATGTAAGGCTCTTTCACCGCTCCGCATGAAGTGAGAAGCCGTATCATACGTTCCTTATTGTTTGCATATCATGCATCATTACATTTAAAAAAAAATCATTCATCATTTTGCATAGTTTAAATTTAGGTCTCAGTCTTTGAGCGAAACCTCTGCGAGCCTCCACTCAAAGAGGGGCAGCTGTTGACACCTAAATTTCGGCGCATCACTTAGTGTTAATTGCATAGAAAATTAGGGATTAAATTTTAACCCCTAAACAAAAATATTAAAATTGCATAACATATAGTTTAGGTTCATTTTAAATTAATTGCATTTGCATCGGATTGGCAATGGCGAATGAGCTTAAATTTCTTTGAACAAAACTCGGTTCGCTCGGGAATGCAAGGGTCGGGAATTTCATGTCACACGAGCTCGGTCGTTTTAATTTGAGCTTAATTCAACCCAAGTTAATTCAGCCCATTTAATTTAATTAGAGCCCAAGCCCAAGTTTAAGCCCATTAGGACATTAAGCCCATCTATTTGACCTAGGTTAGAGCTATAAATATATCTTTTAGGTCAGATTTGAGGGGGGAGGGGGACACATAGACATCAGAAAAATTTTCAGAAAAACACACACGAGAGAGAGAGACCGGCGCCCTAGTCGTCGCCGCACGTCGTCCTCCGAGCACGACGCCACCACCGTCGCGACGCGCGTCCCCCACGACCAAGCCAACTCTCCTGTTGCTGCTTCCACGTTCTTCTTCGTGCACCACCCGAAGGAGGATCTTCAACGCTGCTGCTTCTTCTTCCCCAGCCAACAGAACGGAAGGCGCTGCTTCCCTCCTGACGCGAAGCTGCTGCTTTCGTTCTTTCTTCATGCAGGCCACGTCCCCCACAGCAACTGAAGTCCACGTTGAAGGCTGAACATATGAGTCCAAGAAGTTGACTTCTTCAACTTTGTTCCATCCTGCTTCATCGAAGACAAGCCCCTTGCAGAAGACGCCAAGAAGAGGGACGTGCGTGAAGTCTTCTCTGTCCAGGATGCTTCAAGACTTCCATGCACAACATAGACTCACATGCAAGGACAAGCCTCACATACGTGAGACTGATCTTCACCAGCAAGCCCACAGCGACATCTTCGTTGTTTTTTAGCGACTAAGCTGCTGTGCCTGATCTGAATCGTCCACTTCCTCCCAGAATCGCTCACTCCACAGAGCTTATTTGTGGAAACTCAAAACACGAAAGTTGTAGATCTACGAGTCCTTGATCTGTGGCTTTTGGAATCGGGTCAATCCGACGTGTATTGAAGAAGTTATGCCCATTTTTCCGGAATCGTGCAGTCCTGAAATTTTCCACCCGCAGACCGCCGGACGCCTAGCCGTGCTCGCCGGAACAGCAGCCTTGCCGGACATCCTTCCCGTCCCGACGCCGTGAGCCTCGTTGTGCCGTGCCTCGTCGTCGTCGTCGCCAGTCATCGTGATCCCGATCCCGAGCTCGATCCCGATCCGAGTTCAAAATTGGAAGTTATCGGTAAATTAGGTAAGATAATTGTCCGATACACTTTTCAAAATATTCAATTTCCTAACTGGTATGTTTAGAATATTCTGTGGATATTCAATGAATATTTGATTTGCATGTTTGAATATTCTATGAATATCATGTTGGGAAATTAGAGATATCCGCGATATTGAGAATATTCAAATTAGGAAAATTTCCTAATTTAGCAACGTATCGGGACGACTATCCGACTTTAACCCTAAAGTCCGATACGCGGCGGTACGGAGAATCATTATCCTATTCATAACTATTTGAATACGATAATGATTTTAATTTGCTTCCCAAATTTGAATGATCAATTATCCGTTAATATCTATAACCCTTTAGATATGACCGATAATTCGATTCTTGTGCCTAATCCGAGTTTGAAACAAATTTGGCGGATCGCGTGGTTGATTTGAATTTTGATTGTTATCCTTATTTGTTTAATTGTTATCCTTTTTCAAATAAACAGAAAATTTCAAAAAAAATCTGTTTTGTTATTTAAATTAGGATTTTTGCATGTCTAGGAGTTTTGAATATATCCCGAAGGATGAGATAAATATTTAATTTAAATTAGGACCTAAAGTGGCATGTTTCCTAGTTTAAATTAAATATGGTTTTAATCCTAACGGATTATTCACGTTATTTTTTTAATTTCGAATTTTCAAGAAAACCCCAAAAAGAGAATGAATTGTTTTAGGGTAAATTAGGTTAGATTGCATCTTAATTTCAGCAATTTAATTATTCCGAATTTTACAAAAATCCCAAAAAGAAATCATGCTAGGATAGTCCAAGTCATCATAGATTGCATTCTATTTTAGGCATTTTTATTATTCCGAATTTTAAAAGAAAATACCAAAAAAGGAAAGTCATTAGCTTGCATGTTATTTTAGGCATTTTTTACTATTCCGAATTTCATCAGAAAAATACCAAAAATAATTCATTCATTCGTCATTAGAATTATGTCACGTCGTCGCGTGTCATATAGTTTGCATGTTAGGTTGCATTATTTCGCCTGTCATATTTCAATACGTCATTGCATATAGGTTAGATTTCATTTAAATAAAGTGAAAATCCAAAAAAAGAAATTGAGTGAATGCTTGTTAATTAGAAATCATATTAGGGTGTTTGATGTGATTTTCTAGCTAACAATGCAGATGCTTGCGTTGGTTCCGGGTAAGTTGTTCTCCTAAACTTGCAATTTATTTAATGCTTTGATTATTGGGTGTTAATTTGGTGGTTTGCGCACCCGCATGAACACCTCACATGTTAGTACCTAAGCTAAAATTGATCCAAACTGCCTGCCAAAATATTTTTGAAATGAAAAGGTACCGAAAGGGCGTTAGACTAGATCTAGCGTAATCAAGTCCCCGGGCTTAGAATCTCTGGTTCGTAGAAATAAAACATATCTCCCTATGTTTTATTTAGGTTTCTAATCGACCTACCGTAAATTGATTAGTGGCGACTCCAAGCATGAAAGTGATTGCATGTTAAGAACTTAAACCCTAAGTTGCGAATTGGTAGGACTTGGGAGGGTCCGCATTAAGTTCAATCTTAATAATCCATTAGCCCGAGAAATTGATCAAAATTTTTTAGGGTCGCGACAATTGTAGTTTGAAACAATCATAGAAGGTTGCACATTTCAATTCGATGCACTGTCAATCTTTCCATAGCTAGATTGGCCAATCTTGACAATATTTAGGCTGCATTTGTTTCGGGAAAAATAAATTATTTAAAAAATATTTTTCTAAAATTATTTGCTTGCATCGCTCACAAAAATGAACGAACAAAAAAAAATTCGCCGTCCAAGAAAATGTTTGGACATAAATTGTTGTCGATAAAGAAATATTTTTTATTGACTAATTATTTTAAGCGATAAATATGATTATTTTTAAGAAAATATTATCCAAATTATTTATTTTTCTCGAAACAAGCGAAGCTTTACTAAAAATTTTTAATGCAAGCGTTTAAAACTGATGCTACAAACAATAATTAATACAAAAGTTATTATTCCATTTGAAATACATTATAAGTTCTTATTAGATACAACGACTAACTAGATCAATATATAATTATTCATTTTATTAAATTGATATATATATATATATATATATATCAAACTAAAATATGTAAATGGACAACTAAGGAAGTAATCATTCTGTTGCGAACATATGCGGAAGAGCAAAACACAGAACATAGAGATTTACGTGGTTCAATCACAACGTGATCTACGTCCATGAGCGAGGCAAGACAATATTCCACTATAATCAAAAGAGAGTGCAGTTTTTAGAAGTCGAAATAACGACAAAAGCTCACGGCTCACAAAACTCTCTAGAAACACAATTCTTTCTGTACTTCAATGAGAAAACCTAGCCGCAATATAAATAGGGCTCCCAAAAATTTTCCTCGAGGGCATAGCCCCCAAACCCCCTGAGACATCGGTTCGTTTGCTCCAACTTGGACGATCCGCTATGGAGAGGCCCAATCCGTAGCAAGCGAACAAAATCTCACTTTTCTCTCCATCTTCGGGTCGCACAAAAAATATGTTGGGTTGGGTCATGAACCGGACCAAGTACATAAAATTCAAGACATATTTAACACATTCCTTTTGGGGTGTAACCCAACCACATCCATCTTGCAATCCAGAACCTCCACCATCATTATTGTTGACATTTATTTTCTTAATTTGCTCAAAAAGGTCGGTCGTGACAATTATTTACCAAATTTATCGAATGAGTTTATCGATTTTTCCATCTTGATTGAAATCACTAACTAGAACTTTGTAAATCGTAATTGATGTACCTTAATCCTCCGGCCCAATATAAACTTAATTTGATAGTTCTGAAGCATCGTTTTCGAACAACCAATCTAGGGTCTAGCAAGGTTGGGTCTTTATATTAACAGATTTATAAATGGGCTTCTTTCGGATACAGTAACGAGATAATGACTTGTATATAATATGATCTGTTGATATAGTTTACATCAAAATATAGCATGACATGCTTATTAAATATCGGTTACGTACGCATTGACATCAATTAGGAGTTGTCTTCGCTCTATTGGCATGACATCATACCACCACCTCCAAACAAATCACCGCTATTATTAAGGATCGATTATCGCCGTGCACAAGTAGTCAACAATCAATCATCGCGCTGGCTAGGATGTCTTTTTTGCACGTTGTTGAATAGCGAAAAAAAAAATCGTTTTCTACCTTGGCAACTACGAAAATTATCTAATGAATGGCTTCTCAGATGCAAAATCGTAATTTTCGAGGTCGCTTCCTAATGATGCTTTAAGTACCCTGTCGACAATAGACTTAGAGATCATCGAGGTAGCAGTCTGAGTTGGTTGAATCTTAATCTCATGTGGTACAATTTTTCTTTGGTGAAGACCAAATCCTCCATTCCTTCCTTGATCTTACGAAATTTCGATAAATCCATAATGTCGGTTCGACTTTCGAGCCGAATGTAGAGCTAACTTTGATTTTACACCGCTAGCATTTATCGTGCAACGAATACGAGCTCACTAGAAATTAAAGAAGAATAGTCATTATTCACAATTAAATCTTTGGCTTAAAATCTCTCATGTATTTCATAAAAATTAGAGTTGGGATTCGTTCATAATGATTTAGTTTGACGTTGGTCATCCAATCCCATTCTTACTTATAAAAAGAAAAGAAAAGATGACTTCGGGGCGAATAATGTTTGTCATGCAGTCGATGATCGTATCTTTTCTCTTCTCAATTCCCAGCTGCTCGGAATCTATTTTTTTAATAATACCAATGCTGGTACTTGAACATCATCTGCTTCTTTTGATCGAAACATCCAAGCCATGCACTTCCAACATATCTAGTCGAAAATGCCGCCCACCCAACTTCTCTTAGATCGTTACACTTTCCATGTCATTAATAAAACTAAGAAACGTGGCTATATAGGCCTCCAAGTCTTTGTTCACCAGGTAGGATTAGGGCTACGGTCCCATGCACAACCAAATGGCTTACAACTTGTCGATCCCCTTCTTCTTTGCCACCTCCTCCTCCTTCTTCTTTCTCCTTCATCTTGTCTCGCCCCTCCCCAATATATGCTACCCCGAGTCTTGCGGCGCCAACAAGCCAGATATCCGATTCCCATTCAGTCTGAAACAATTCCAACCGGATGAACGTTGAGTGCACCCGTGGTTCGATCGCTCGTGCAACGGCCAAAACCGAACAACTCTAAGTGTCCCGCTTTCTGGGGAATTCATCGTGGTTTACATAGATTATGCGCAACGAGCTATATTGATTCAAGACCCGGACGATTGCCTCCCCAACCGGCTCCCCAATTTCACTACTTCGAGTTCTAATTGGTTAGTGCAACAATATACCAAATTCACATTCTTCAAATGTCCAATGGCGTCACAAGCCAACTCTACGTTCCCGCGCATGCCTTCTTTAGACGGCCAAAACTACTACGTTGTGGTCGTCCCGACGGACTACTCGTCTAGCCATAGTAGTTTGCTGCCGTCGGAGTCGCAGTGCAATTTTAGCCATGATATATCGGTTCCGACCATGGATAACGAATTTATGTGGAACGGGAAGTTGTCTATTGGTTTGACGTGGAACGAGCCTTTCAATTGTAGTGACTGCGCAACACGTGGAGAGACGTGTGGATTCAAGGGGAAGAAGGGTTTGGAGACTGGATGCATTGTCTGGCAGCCTAATACGGGCATGCACCATTGTTATTGCTTGTTTATTAGATGTTTGGTAATACAACGTCTTCTTGTTTCAATATATTGTCTTCCAAAATTATTCATAATAATTGTTTCTTTTCTTAGGGGATAAGATGATCAATT